>CAWUFW010005000.1:162500-1424646 GCA_963921515.1 Calotriton arnoldi | reverse complement strand
ATGTCTCTGCCCGCCATCATAATAGACCCCTTACTAAATTCAGGGAAAGTGCTGGATAATAAAACCTAAAAAATTACTATTCCAATTACAAACTAACTAAATTAAGGGGAAATGCTGGATAATAAAACCTAAAAAATACTATTCCAACTCCAAACTAACTAGATTCAGGGAAAGTGCTGGATAATAAAACCTAAAAAATTACTATTCCAATTACAAACTAACTAAATTCAGGGAAAATGCTGGATAATAAAACCTAAAAAATACTATTCCAACTCCAAACTAACTAGATTCAGGGAAAGTGCTGGATAATAAAACTTAAAAAATTACTATTCCAACTCCAAACCAACTAAATTGAGGGAAAGTGCTGGATAATAAAACATAAAAAAATTAATATTCCAACTCCAAACTAACTAAATCCAGGGAAAAATTCAGGGAAAGAGCTGGATAATAAAAAATAATATTCCAACTCCAAACTAACTAAATTTAGGGAAAGTGCTGGATAATACAACTTAAAAAAATACTATTCAGACTCCAAACTAACTAAATGCTAGATAATAAATTGTAAAAAAATAATATTTCCAATCCAAACTCCCAAAAATAATGAAAAATACCACACCCTAATCCAGAAATAAAATAACTAATCAGTTTCACAATAGAAAAACCATATACACATATAATAAACACTGAACAAAAACATAATTACTATAATCAACCAAATTAATTAAATAAACAAAAAAGACATAATG
Source organism: Calotriton arnoldi (assembly GCA_963921515.1). NCBI lineage: Eukaryota > Metazoa > Chordata > Amphibia > Caudata > Salamandridae > Calotriton > Calotriton arnoldi. The sequence continues at coordinate 1,423,900 of CAWUFW010005000.1, read as the reverse complement.
AATAAAATGCTAAATTTACTGAAACTACTCATACCCAAATTTCACTAAATACTTCCAAAAAGCTATAAAACAAAAATATACACATAAACTTTTAAATTGACACATTAACATAATACAATTCCCAGAAAACTTTTTTTTAATATATTTTCAAAATGAGTATTTCAAAATTTTCATAAAATATTTTTAAATATTAATAGATTTTTCAAAAATTATTTGATTTAATTTATAATTTTTGTTAATTTATTAAAAAACAATATTACATTTCATCCAAAATTTAAATTTGTAAAATTTTATGAAAAATAATAACATTTACCAAATTATTTTACATTTAAATTTGTAATTTTTATTAAAAATTTTTAAACACAACAATTACAACTACTAACATATTTTATATATATATATGAGTCATTTAATAAAATTAAATAAACTAAATGTTTTAATATAAATATATTTTTCAATTATTTTTTTAAATACATAAATAAAAAATATATTTTTTTACTATGAATATCAACACCTCAATACCAAACAAAATAGAATTTATAAAAAAATACTATATATTTGTCATAAAAATTTCAAATTATATAATTAAATAAATAAAATTCTTTAATAATAAATAGCAAAAATAAATAAAATTGATAAAAAATACATTACTTCAAACAAATATGTTTTACATTACTCCCCACCCTTATCCCCCATAAACCCAACATCCCGCTCCTAAGAAATATAAATATAAAATTAAAAAAACATATTACTACAAACAAATATGTTTTAAATTACTTCCCACCGTTATCCCCTATAAACCCAACATTGCGCTTATCAAAAATGTACAACTTATATTTTTCCATAAAAATAAATAAATAAAATATAGAATAACTACAATTAACATCAACAATATTTTTTAAACATTATACTTCAAAATAAAATTACTTAAAATTCGATATTATGAACAGCTATATTTTTAACATCGATATTTGATACTTATGCAAATTTTGATATTTTTGACATTGATATTACTTACCTCGATATTCTTCTTCCATGATATTTTTAACTCGATATCCATGACACTCGATATTTCTAGTTCGATATTTTGTCTCTGCACCGTGCGCGACTAGTGCATCAATAATTCAACACATGTATAGATACTGGTGGAATGATTAAATGAGCGCAATTCTAGTGCCTGGATGGTTGCAACAGTGCATACATAGTATATAGGTGATTTATGTAGTGCATACATGATTGTTTAAGCCCATGCATAGCACCTACCCTATTGGATGAGTGGATGAATAGTGTTTCAGCAATTGGATGCTGCCCATTTGTTTTTGGTTGAGTGGACAGGTAGTGCCTGGATGTTTAGATAACTAAATGGGTAGTGCCTGGAAAGTTGAATAAGTGCATCAGTAGTGCCTGGCTAATTATATGAGTGCATGACTAGTGTTGGAGTGACTGCATGATTCCATTGTTAAAGCTTGAGAGATTGGATGAAAATAAGTGTACTGCTGGGGTGATTGTATTAGTGAAAGACTATTGCCTCTGTAATTAAATGACTGCATAGGTACTGGATGGGTGATAGGTTTACTACAATGGTACTCTCTATGTATTTAGATGAGTGCATGAGTAGAGCCTGAGTGTTTCATCAGTTCACACATGTGCCTCAGTATTTCAATGACTGCATGGGTTTTAAGTGGGTGTTTAGATGACTACATAGGTTCTGCGCAAATGTTATAATGATTGCATATTTACAGCCTTGTAAAATGCATAAGTCATGAGTTAGGTGATTAGATGAATGTATGGGTAGTGCCTGCATAGTTCAATGACTACATCATTTCTGCCGGCCTAAATGCAAGAGTTCATGTGTAGTGTCTGGATAATTGGTTAACTCCATGGATAGTGAGTCACTGATTTGATGACTGTCTGAGTAGTGGCTGGGTGATTGCATGAGTGCCTGAATACTGGCTGACTGACTTAGAAAGTGCCTTTATTGCTGTTAGATAAATAACAGTTGCCACTATATCTCTGACTCATTGGTTATCACCTTCTGTCAGTACCAAACTACCCGTTTTGCTGTATATATGCTTTTCTTCTGAGCTATGTGTGAGTGAAATCTAGGTATCACACTTGAGATATAATTGCATACATGGCTCTCTAGAAACATACAGTGCTTTGTTACTGAGCATGCACATGCATCAGTAAGTTTCTAAAACGGAAAACAACATTTTGAATTTTTTCAAAGCACAAAACCTTTTGCGAATGGCATACCTACATCATTTCTCAAATACTTATTCTGCCTCTGAAACATATATTCAGCATATTTCAAACAAAAGTTACACTCAAAATGAAGCAAGCACAAGAACTCTCGAGGCATTCTGCACTATTAATCCTTCTCAATTTTACATAAACCATGTTTAAAGAAAAACACTGCCCTCACCATATACATGAAGTTTTCATCAGCCTTACTGAACATAGATCACCATGTAAACATTTATGCAATTTCTTAATAGATGTACACCTTCAAGTCATCTTTCCAAAAATATATACTTCTCTGCATCTTTAAGAAAACTCAAAAGTCCCACCGTATATATAGCTATATGCAAGCACAAAAACCATACCTCACCATCTAAGCATATGCAAAGTGGTCATATAAGTTTAAAAACCACATTGACAAACACTTACCAATACATAACTAACAAGTATTACTTCTTTCTTTTTTTAAGTTTGATTTTATTGAGGAAAAACAAGAAAAATAACAGCGATAAAGTGAAAATAACAATTCCTATAAGGCATGAAAATGAATGACTAGAGCAAAAATACAGAAGGATATGAACAATGAAGCTGTACGGAAGAAAATAAATAAATATATATATATATCATATATAACACAAAAAGGAAAAAGGGGACAAGTGGGACAAATCAGGAAATAATTAATAAGTAATGCACATCAGTCAAAAACTACAGGCAGGTACTTGAGACTATTTACAATGTAAGCATAACAAGAGTAAAGCTAAAATATGATAATAAACATTCATTAGTAAAGAACCAACTAATTATTCAAAAGAGAGAAGGCAAGGGGATAAAATTAAGGTGGCTTGCGTACATCATCTGATACATTTTTAGAGGCCACAATTAAAGGGGCAGTGGAGGATAAATAAGTGGTTAAGGGAAGCCATAGAAGATCTCTTTTGATTGCTAGAGATATTGGTGAGACATAATTCGTATCTAGTCGATGGTGAAAACAAATAGCATTCCACCAAGCTCTAAAAGTAACTGAATTGGCATGCTTCCAGTTTGAAGTTATTAAATGGAAAGTGATAGCCAATAGTAAATCTAAGAGTTTAAAACTTATTGGTGTTTGAGGCCATTTGGGAGAAAGTGTACCTAGGAAAATATTTGTGAGTGAAAAAGGGACCTGAACTTTAAAAATAATCTGAATTTGGGACCACTTTGAAACACTCCCACATACAGTATATGGAATGCCCCGGATGCTGGTCTCCTAGGAGACACCTATTGCGGAAACTCAGTTTAGCCACCCCCCTTTTCCAACTCATACAAAATGATACCAGTCACTCCAACCTCACCGTACCCTGACACACATAACCACCTAAAACCACACGGCCCGAACTCCTTCTCCATCACATCCCCCCCCAACCTCTCCTTTAAATCCAAAAAGAATGTCAAACATAGACTGATTAGACAACACCCAGAAACTCTATTCGCAGACATTTACCACTGCTCCGCCAAAGGGCAGCGGAAAATAGACCTCATTTTCCATACAGAAAGACTGGAAAAATGGAACACCACTCTTAGAGCACATCTCCATGTAATCAAAACAACCACCACCCCCCCAGCTGTTAATTGACAACCACAATCGCCATCCGTCTCATGCGGAGTGGCCCCACCTCGGTGACCCTATACTCCAACGGCTCAGTATTGATCCAATCCACCAACGACAACCTAGATTCATTTGACTCACTCTTCCCCTCGCTACGCAACGCCCCCTCTCTCACACGGCACTCCAGCCTGAATAACATCCCTCCCCAGGACGGACTGACCAGCTGGATTCCTCCAAAATCCAATCCTGCTCCCGGTACCTACTGCACTAACCCCCCCTGAACACCGCTCCCCCCACTCCGTCTCCCCCACACTGACCACACGCTCTCCACAGCCCCCTTCTACCATTAACAATAGGGACGCTCCCCCCCTCGCCTCACTCTGCCCCCTTCAACAAACAACCAGCGCCATCAACCCGCAATCTAAGCCGCCCAGCTCCCTCTCGCTTCCCACACGCAAGCTGAGGCCGCCAATCGCTCGACGTAAACCCTCTCACCCCTTACCCTTGACTACCTCAAGAGACAACACTGACAACGGGAACAACAAAACCCAATTTATCACAACAAGCTCCCGTCGTCTCGAGACATCCCTCCCTAAACCACCCCCATCCACCCTACAGGGGAAATGGCGCGACGTCTCGCCTTGCTAGAAAGTCAACTAAATAAGGTATTACTAGGCCTCAAAGAAATCACAATGAACCTCTCCTCACTCTGTAGACCCAACCAACACTCGCTCCCGACCCTCACCACTTACAATAATAAACGCCCAAGGCCCCCCAAGGCTCCAGGGCCCTAGTGGAACACTACCCCTCTCCTTGACCCGGCACAAAGACCCAGAAGAACAAGTGATGCAATATATTCAAGTGAAGCCTCAGACCTTGCCTCCTCTTACACCACTTCCATGACTACCACCCCAAATCCTCAGATCCAAGTCATCACAGGAGTTAGAAGAGACTGCGCTCCTCCCAGGTCTCCAAGACCCCCAGCATGCCTCACGATCATTCCGAGGGCCTCCCCAGTGAAGTTACCCAAATACGGAGAGACCAGCACCAACTGCATGCTTATTAACTGTAGATCAGCCATCAAACACGCCACAGAGCTAGCTGAAACCATCCTAACCCATGACATTGACATCACGTTCATCACCAAAACATGGCTTAACGAGTTCTCCTCCCCAATCATGGACATGCTCGTGCCCCCAGGCTTTGCAATCATAAACAAAGACAGAAAGATCCATCGCGGAGGAGGCATAGCAATTATACACAAGAATACCATCTCCGTGACGGAAACCGAATCCCTCAAATACAACACTTTTGAATGTCTTACCGCCAACATCAAGACGAGGGAAAACAAAACACTATCTTGCAATCTCCTCTACCATCCACCAGGCAACAACACCCCATTTGGAGAACACCTATCAGATCTGATATCTAACTGCGCACTCCGGGCCACCAGCAACCTAATTCTAGGAGACCTCAACCTCCACTGGAACGAGGAAAACAACCTGCTGATTCAAAACCTGAACGAACTCCTACACAACAACAATCTCACCCAACACTGCTCAGAGGGAACCCATATCAAAGGATCAACCCTGGATGTCATTATTGCCCAACCTGACGCAGTCACGATCGACCGCATCATGCCAGTCGACTGGTCTGACCATCATATCATCCTATTTCACATCAACCAATCGATCCTACACAAACCCCCCAATCAGGTCCACCCCCACTGGGTAAGAAATCTAAAGCAGATCCCCATGGACGTCCTGGAAGAAAAGATAAGCTCTCTCCTCCCCACCTCCTATGACGACCTATCCACTACAGAACTCACCTCTCACTACAACTCCACCATGATCAACATTTTGGACCAAATAGCACCCTTAAAGCAAAAAAGAGCCAGGGCCACTCCTTCCAGATCCTGGTTTAACACAGACATAAATGCAGAAAGGAGACAACTCAGAGCAACGGAAAGACTCTGGCAGAACAATCCGTCCCCAATCCTCCTGGACCAACTTAAAGCAACAAGCAAGAAGTTCAAAAACCACATCAAGCGCGAAAAAACGTCCTTCTTTCGCAATGCCCTTGAAAATGCTCAAAACAGACCAAATGAGCTCTTCACCCTCATCAGGCAACAAACTTCCAAGCCCCCGTGTCCACAACACAGCCTTCTAATGCCCTGTGTGAGAACTTTGCCAACTTCTTCAACGACAAAATCTCCAAGATTGAGCTCTCCCTGGACGTCAACCGCAACCTCGTCCATAGGAGCCCAGCCCCAGGAGTAGATGATAGCTCACCCAATCACCCTCCTAACCAATGGAAATCATTCAACCCTGTCTCGGAATTAAAGATAGTCAAACTGATCTCCACCTCTAAACCGTCCTCTCACACCTTGGACCCTATTCCTGCCCAACTGGCCAAAAAGCTAAAACTCTCTCTAGCACCGCTCTGGACCAGGATCATAAACAGCTCCCTGAGCTCCGGAGTCATTCATACTGCCTCAAAGTTGGCCAAGTCACACCACTACTGAAAAAACCAGGCTTGGACACCAATGATTTGAATAACTACAGACCTGTCTCCAATCTTCCTCTCCTGGCCAAAACGTTGGAAAAGTGTGTTCTCCTCCAACTGACACAACACACGGACAGCATCAACCTCCTGGACCCCCACCAATCGGGCTTCAGAAAAGGTTGTAGCACAGAGACAGCGATCCTTAATATCATGGATGATCTACACAAGTCCCTCGATTCAGACCAATGCTCCCTACTCATCCTCCTGGACCTATCGGCAGCCTTCGATACGGTTGACCACCAACTACTCATTAAGGTACTCCAAGAAAGGTTAGGGGCTGAAGAGGCAGTCTTACACTGGTTTGGCTCCTTTCTCCAAAATCGCTCTCAAAGAGTCAAAATCAACAACTTCACGTCGGACCTTCACCCTCTCAGCAGAGGCGTCCCTCAAGGATCAGTCCTCTCCCCGCAATTATTCAACATATACATGGAACCCCTCACCACCATTCTCAAAAGATCCGACATTCCCTTCCACCTCTATGCGGACGACACCCAGATCTATCTCGAAACCTCCTCCATTGAAGACATCCAAAGACTCAACGACACTCTCAGAGAAGTCCAACACTGGCTCTCATCAAACCACTTGAAATTGAATCAAGACAAAACGGAAATCCTCCTCATTTCTAACAAAACGGAAAACCCCCAAGTCACAGAATGGCTAAAAGCAATCAACGAAAATCTCTACCTGACTGACTCCATCAAATCGCTGGGAATCACCTTGGACCCCAAACTCAGCATGGTTAAACTCATCAAGAACACAGCAAAGAGTGCCTTCCTCAACCTGAAACTACTAAGCAAGATAAAACCCTTCATCCCGAACAACGACCTCAAACAAGCGACACAATCCTTGGTACTTTGCAGATTGGATTACGGAAATGCAACCCTGAATGCAGCTGCAAGAATGGTCACCGGAGTAAAAAAATATGACCACATCTCGCCCGAACTCAGAGAGTTGAAATGGCTCCCAGTTGAAATGCGTGCCAATTTCAGAACTGCCTGCCTCACACACAAAGCCCTTCCCACTGGGAAACCTGCATACCTGGCCTCCAAACTCACGAAGGCTGGTCAGACAAGGAACCTCAGGAGTTCAAACACTCTACTCCTCATACCGCCGAAATTCCGTAAACAAAAAACCCCAGCACGGTCCTTCTCTGGAAATGCGCCCAAAATCTGGAACTCCATCCCAGTTCATATCAGGACCATCCCTTCCTTTCCAAAGTTCAAAAGGCAGCTCAAAGACCTCTTCCTCAAGAACACTCTCCCAAATGGATAGAGTGCCACTTAAACTCATGAGCGTGCACACTTTGTCACAATGACACTTTGAAACTAAGTCCTCTACCTCACGCCTAGCCCGACTCCTTCCCACTATCCCCCCGTTCGGAAGGATGCGAGGCTTGAAATACTGTGCTCTCTATTACGAGACTATTGCAACTTCCCGGCCTCCAGCATCAAACAACGTGCAAAGTCTCCCTCTGCACCTTGAGGCTTTTTGTGTGACCACCACTATAAAACCTTTCTGTTTAATACTGCTATAATATGTGTTCTCCTCTACTGAGGGGCCGATTCCGATCTCGGCCGGTAGGGCACCGAATCGGATTCAGCTTAACCGGATCCGATTCGGAGCCCTCTTTCCCGACCGATTCGTACGTGCGTCCGGCCGAGCAAGTACGATGCGAGCCACGCGAAATTGCCGACCAACTCGTATGCGGGTCCGAACCGCTCCGACCGACTCGCACGGACAAGACTCGCACCGCGCTATGGAGACGTTCCCCGGCCGGGCAAGTACGATGCGTGCCGCGAGCAGTCCGACCGACTCGCGCCGTCGAGCTCGAAAGAGCAGTCGGAGCCGGACTTTGGGGGTCCGTGTCGGACCCCCTGTATGTGTAGCCGCACGAGTCGCACACAGGAGGGACCCATGGGTCCCCCCTACCTGTGCATGTACGCCGCGAGTCGCATCGAGGCGTACCCGCTGTAGGGGGCACCCTTGTTCGCCTCGGACCCATTGAGTCAATGGGAGCCCGCGTACGCGTTGTACGTCCGTCTCCCATTGACTTTAATGGGAGTCCGACCGACTCGAGTCCGATTGCATGCATGCGCATCGTACTCGTTCAGTCGGACTGCCAGAGTCCGATTCGGTCGAAAATCTCTCCGGGTCCGGCTCGGTCGGAGTGATTTCTGGCCTGAATCGGAATCGGCCCATTAGTATTGTAAAGCGCTCCGATACCTTCGGGTCTGGCTAGCGCTATATAAAACTCCGAAATAAATAAATAAAAAATAAATGATTGCCAAAATTGAAAAATGGGAGGACACTCAAACAAAATGTGTTTTAAATCAGCTGTAGGACAGGGACAGGACCAGCATTTAGGGACGTTTCTGATGAAAAGGAGGTCAATGATACTGGGGAAAAAAAGCACAGTGATAAAAAGAAAAAAGGGTTTGTGTGGTATTAGCAGCCCGAGAGGTTTTATGAAGTTTGGACCAAAATTTATCCCACGTAGTAATTGGCCATTCCTGTGACAAATCCTTTTCCCATGCCAGTTCAGTTTTTGATTTTAGTCTATCTGGAAGAAATTGTAAGGTTTTGTAAATACTGGATGCTGATGGGGAATTTTCCAATATTGAAGATAAGTCTTTGTAGGTTGTAGGAAAATCAGTATTGTTTGGTACATTAAGAAGGAATTGAGAGAGAGAAGGGTAGAGAAGATTGTATTGCGGTCTAGAGGATGAAGGTAGCGAGAATCTAGATTGGAGATCAGAAAAAGTAATGGGTTGAGTGTCTGATATAAGCTGAGAGATCCATTTTAAACCTCTAGAGTGCCAGGTTTTCCAGTATATGGAACGATTGTGGATCCTTAATGATTTATTATGCCAAATAGGTTGTTGGTGAAGAGAGCTATTGGAGGGGTACGATGAGGATAATAAAGGAGTCAAAAGTTTACGTGAGTGGGAAATAATAGTAGAACGTACTGAAGTAATGTTAGTAGTGAATGATAAAAATTCCTGAAAAGTGAAAGGGGCAATAAGAAAGTTTTCCATCTTTAACCAGAGAGGAGGGTATATAGGAAGGTCCGTAGTTATCCACTGAGCAGTCTGTTTTAGTGAAAAAGCAGGAAATAGGTCGGTAGCTCTTACAGAGGGAATGATCTTTGTCATCCTTACGGATTAAGCAAATCAATGCTTCCTGAAACGTGCCTTGAGAAGAACCATTATCAGAAAAAGATTGGAAATAAAGTAGGAGATTGGGTAAAAGGATTTTCTCGAAATGATTATAAAATTCAATGGTAAATCCATCTGGACCAGCCGCTTTTCCACGGTGCAACACTGAAATAGCATGGGATATATTAGCCAAAGAAATGTCAGTACCAAAGATTCAAAATCAATGTGGCTAGATGGAGGAGAGGGAATGGAACTAAAATAAGAAAGAAGATCAGAGTGGGTTGGCATAGATTCAGGAGTGTAAAGAGATTTATAGAAAGAAACAAATTCATTCAGAATATCATTATCATTGAAAATAGATACACCAGCAGAACTTTGTAGAGATTCTATTCTCGTTCGTTCCCTCCTTATTTTTAAATAATTGGCCAATAATTTCCCCATTTTATTCTGGCCTCCATAGTAGCGGGAGCTACTTTTCAAGAGATAATTGGAAGCAGCATCCGTAGATAATTTATTAAAAGTAAGTTTAGCTTCAATAAGGTTTTTCAAAGAAGACTCATTATTAGAATTGTAATACGTATACTCTAATTGTTTAATTTTATTAAGTAACTGAGAGGATTGGGCTTCTAAAGATTTTTTCTTTTGAGAGACATAAATATTAATAAAACCTCGGGCCGCTGCTTTAAAGGAGTCCCACACCATAACAAAGGAGGATTCTGGGGAAGTATTTATAGTGAAAACCTCATAGGCAAAGGAATTGAATTTTTGACAAAAATTTGGGTCGAGGAGTAGGGCATTATTAAAACGCCATCTACCTGGATGAGGAGAAAAAGGGATGAGATCAACATCGACAAGGACAGGAGCATGGTCAGAGATTAGAATTGAGCCAATTTCAGACTGAATGGCAAGTTGGGCCAGAGATTTGCTGAGGAAAAGGTAATCAATACGGGATTGAGAGTGATGTGTGGCTGAATAAAAACTATATTCTCTAAGGTCAGGGTGACAAAGTCACCAAATGTCAACTAGCGCTGTGCGACGCACAGTGGAAGTAAATTATGAATGCATTTTGGAAGGGACAAACTTAACTCTAGAATGCCTATCTAGAATGGGATCAAGAATTTGATTGCAATCACCACCAAAAATAATGTAATCGTGATTAAATGTAAGTAATTTATCAGAAACAGTAGTCCAAAAAACCTTATCGACCGAAGTTGGGCCATACACATTAAAGATAACTAAAGGAATCCTATCAATAAGCAGTTTAACAATAACCCAACGGCCCTCAGTATCAGCATCCTGGTGGACAACTGAAACATGCAGTTTTTTATGACATAAAATCAAAACTCCATTTTTCTTACCTAACGCAGGAAAATGAAACACATGTCCCACCCAGCATCTTTTCAACTTGGAAGCTTCATCAGTAGAAATATGAGATTCTTGGAGAAGAGCAACGTCAGTTTTTAATTTAGCAAGATGGGATAGAACCCGTTGCCTTTTAATAGGGTTATTCAACCCTTTAATGTTCCAGGAGGTATCCCGGAATGTGGTTGAATAAGAAAAGTATGAACAACCAGTATGCTTATACAAGTGAGGAGTACATTTGAAACAGAGAAATATAAGAAAATATGTCGAGCAGAATAAAGCGATTGTGTTAAAAATAAAGACTGAAGAGGAGAGGAAAAGAAATGGAAAAAATAAAGGTGAGAAAGGAAGAATACAGAAGGAACCAAACAAGAGAAAACTAGTAGAAAAGGGAGAAGATAAAGAACAAAGAGACAGTACAAGTCAAACAAATGATGACTGAAAAACATACCTACAGATACAAGACGAAAATGGCAGTGACTACACCAGAAGATGACAACGACAGCACCGAAGCATCACCGAATTCCCGAGGGACCATAGAAAATGCTTCAACAAGTAGGGAGACGAAATGAGTGACGGAATTGTAGGAACAAAACACCTATACAAGGAGGAGAGAAGGAGAAAAACAGTTATACGAATAAACCATTATGTTAGGGAAGTGAGAAAGTAAACAACATAAAAACTGCAAGAAAGAACATTATACATGAAATACGAGCAAGACAACACTCATTGAAAAACCGAATGATAGAAACAAATGCATAGGGCAAGAGACAAATAGTAATCATTTAGAATAAGAAGTGTCCATGACATCCGCTCCATGTTGACGCAGGAATTCTTGTAGAGCCGCGGGATCCTCAAAAGTTATTGTCCTGTCTTTGTAGGTGACCTTAAAGATGCATGGATGAAGAAGTCCGAATCTAGCGTTAATAGCGCGAAGTTGTGAACGCAGATAAAGGAATGTTTTCCTGCGGTCAGCCGTAGTTTTAGCTACATCCTGAGAAAAAAATAGGCGGTGACCTTCCCAAAAAATTTGCTTTTTGGATTTGACTGCAGCCAGAACTTGTAAAAGGTCTGTGTATTGTAAAAATAGCATGATGACTCCACGGGGTTTCGTAGAGATTTTAGGACCTAGCCTATAAGCTCTTTGAATGTTAAGAGGAGGAGAGGCAGGTAAGTCCAAAAGCTTAAGCAAAAATGATTGGAAAAATGTTGTTGGATTGGAACTTTCAATATTTTCTGGAAGATCATAAATTCTGAGGTTGTTCCTGCGATTTCGGTTTTCAAGGTCTTCTGCTTGCTTTTTAAGTGTTGACACCTCAGACTCTAGAGAAGAAATGCGAGAGCAGGAAACCTGAAGAGATTCTGTTCTTTGTTCCATGATGAGTACTCGAGAATCCAGTGATGACCATTTGTCGTGCAAAAATTGTAGAGTCTTGTTAGTCTCCTCCATGAAGGGCTTCAAAGCACAAATTTCTTCCAGGATTAAGTCTATGGAGGATGATGAAGAGGAACTCACTGGAGAAGGAGGGTCTTTTTTCGGCCGTTTAGTAGAAATCGCAGGTAATTTGCTTGGCAGATGCGTTTTTGGAATGGCACCTGGCGGATTGTCAGACTTCTGAGGAGAAGAGTCTTCCATGTTGTTAAAATTGGAGTCTGAATCCGAACACGCAGCAATTCTAGAGGAAGTAGTAAGCTTAAGGTTCCTCAATCTCCCCAAATAGGGACAGTGGAGTTTAGTAAGGAAGTAAAATAGCGGACTTAATAGCAACCTCTTGAAAAAGAAGGTTTTGGCACGAGTAAATAAAGAGGAGAGATGCTTAGAAACTAAGGAAGCATACACTCGTGCAAAGCACTGCAGCACAGGACCAGGGCTGTCAGAATGAAAAATAAACCTTCTCTCAAACAAGAACTTGAGGAACTAGGACAAAAGGCTAGGTTAAGCAACTCCATTAAAAGACCACAGTTGATGAGAAGAAATTCATTTCAATTCAACGGACCTGCCAAGTAAAAACACAAAATGGCGGCTGACTCTGTGGAGAAGCATAGTTTTGCTCATTTGACATGAAGCATAGCAGAAAGGAACATCTTCAAACAAAAGGGAGGAATAGAATGTCCATCATATCCAGTCAAATGCAAAATGCGGTTAAAGAGCATAAAAAGCGAGCATTGCAATGAAGTAAGCTGCTCTGTGGACGCGGTGAAAAAATATTCAAAATGTCGGCCGCTTATGTTTGAATAGAGGTTGCGTCAGTAAAAGAGCCGTGCAGCAGAGAAAAACTGCATCTCAACTGTCCAAAGTCTCACCGCAATGGTATGGCACAGGAATCCTAGGGCATTTGGCTGTCGCGCAAGTGCTACTCTCCCGGAATTCGGTCTCGTTGGGAACGGTGGCGCGTAGCTCCGTAGCCATGCCGCCATCTTGTGTGGCATCTTAGCCATGCCCCCTGTGGCTTCTTAGCCACGCCCCAAGTATTACTTCTTTCTAATTCATATACAGGTGCACAACATGTTCTCATCTTTTATCTCTCACTACACTATTCTTGTTTAATAATGTTACTAAAAGTACTACAACTCCCAGAACACAAGTAACAGGTGTATCTATTCTGCACATGATGTTTAGACATTTAAACATTCTTAGTTCCTCATTACAACTTTCCACAAGAATATACTGTTATTTTTCAATAAAATACACATTGTAATAAAGAGGCACTAACACATTTTTCTCTTACTTCCCAAAACATTCATCACTAATCTCTTAAACATATACCCTCTAATAGATACAGTTCATCTCATATATTTTTTCACATCAGTGTGATACTCCTTTTAATCAAACTCCCATATACATCTTCATTTCTAATGTACATTTTTAAAATAATTACAAAGTATTATACATACCAGTGAATTGAGTTTGTAGATTATATTGTTGTTTTAGCTCATTCTGGGTAGTTTTGACACTGTTAAGATTTGTAAAAACTAAGCACAAGAATGGTACACCACTCTCATACAATGTAAACTCTAAAATGGCAACCTCTTTAACTTTCCACTTGATCATCATGAGAAAGGCAGCAAATGAAACCATGTCTTTCATTGTAGACTACTGCATCTCTACTTGTGAATGGTTAGCATCTGTTAACCCTTTCCCTCCCTTTCAAAATGAGGTTCCTGTCAGCGCGTTTTGGCAATGTTTTCGCATTCATCGCAGAGAAATCACGAAATAAAACAGGAGTTTAAACCTATATCTAGCTTCGTTCTTCAAAAATTTAAATACTACACAAAAGTTTATTACATAGACCTGAGTTGGAAATTAAAACTTGCCTTTAGTTACATTGTGTCATCACTCCTCATCTCTTTAAAAAAAAATGTCAGTCTCTTCAACACCCTTCCCCCAATACAGGCTTAGTTAGCTCAGTGTACCTAGCAACCCAGTGGAAACCTTAGGTCACAAGTTCACAGCACATTTAACCCCTTCGCTGCTAGGCCTTTTCCCCCCCTGTGCTGAGCCTTTTTTTGGCTATTTGGGGTAGTTCGCGCTTAGGCCCCTGTAACTTTTTGACCACCTAAGGTATCCACGCCAAATTTGCGTCCTTTTCTTCCAACATCATGGGGATTCTAAAGGTACCCAGGGTTTGTGTATTCCCCTGGAAGGGACCCAGAAATTAGCCAAAATACAGCAAAATGTTTTTTGTTTTTTTTTTAAATGGGAAAAAAGGGCTACAGATGAAAGCGTTTGGTTTTTTCGCTGCAAATGGTATCAACAAAGAGGTTGTGGTGCTGAAATCACCATCTTCCCAGCTTTCAGGGACAAGCAGACTTTTGTCAGAAAACCAAAATGTTTTACACAGTTTTGACATTTTTCTGACACATAGCCTATTTGTGCTATTTTTTGTGCTTTCAACCTCCTTCCAGTTAATGGTAGAAATGGGTATGAAAGCAATAATGGATCCTGAAAAGCTATATATTTTAGAATAGCAGAAAAATTCTAAATTCAGCAAGGGGTCATTTGTGTAGATCTTTCAAGATTTCTTTATAGAAACTAACAGTTGCATATAGGAAAAATTGAAAATTAGTTGAAAAAAACAGCCATTTGTATCAACGTTTTCACTTGTAACTTCTTCTAATTATGACAGCTGTTTGAAAGCAATATACCATTACATCCGCTGGACCTTTCTGGTTGTGAGAATATATAAGACTTGTAGGTTCACCAAGAACCCGACGAATCCTGAGCCAATAACTGAGCAGCGTCTTTTAATGGTTTTTTATTATGTACCGGGTATATAGCAATTAATTTGGGAAAATATATACATGGAAAAATTGGTATGAAAGACACCTATGTATTTCTGAAATTGGAACAAAATTTAGAGTTTAGAAACAGTAGATATTTGCACATTTCCGAAATTGTGAGTACCCATACTAGCATGAGAATTATATCTCATTTTTCAAAATGACTTATTTTTTACACATTGTCTTTCATTTGGAAGGCAGAAATGCATCAAAAGTCAATAGATAATAACAGTTGCTCTACAATTCTGTGTTACTCTAAGTCTTCCGATAAAAATGGTACCTCACTTGTGTGGGTAGGCCTAGTGCCCGCGACAGGAAACGGCTCAAAACGCAACATGGACACACTTTATTTTTACAGTGAAAACTGACCCTTTTTTTGCAAAGTGCCTAGCTGCAGACTTTTGAACTCTAGCGCTGCCGGCACCTAGGGAAACCTAGCAAACCTATACATTTTTGAAAACTATACACCCAGGGGAATCCAGGATGGGGTGACTTAACTGGCTCTCACCAGGTTATATTACCCAAAATCCCTTGCAAACCTAAACAATTTGTTAAAAAAAAACACATTTTCCTCACATTTCTGTGGTGGAAAGTTCTGGAATCTGCGTGGATCCACAAAATTGAACCCACCCTGCATTCCCCAAAGTCTTCCAAGAAAAATGGTACCTCACTTGTGTGGGTAGGCCTAGTGCCCACGACAGGAAACGGCCCAAAATGCAACGTGGACACACCACATTTTCACAGTGAAAACGGACCCTTTTTTTGCAAAGTGCCTAGATGTAGATTTTGAATCCTAACTCTGCCGGCACCTATGGAAACCTAGCAAACCTATAAATTTTTTTAAACTAGAGACCCAGGGGAATGCAGGATAGGGTGACTTGACTGGCTCTCACCAGGTTCTATTACCCAGAATCCCTTGCAAACCTCAAAATTTGTCAAAAAAACACATTTTCCTCACATTTCTGTGGTGGAATGTTCTGGAATCTGCGTGGATCCACAAAATTCCACCCACCCCCTGTTTCCTAAAGTCTTCCGAGAAAAATGGTACCTCACTTGTGTGGGTAGGCCTAGTGGCCGCAACAGGAAATGGCCCAAAACGCAATGTGGACACACCACATTTTCACAGTGAAAACTGACCCTTTTTTTGAAAAGTGCCTACCTGTAGATTTTGAACCCTAGGTCTGCCGGCACATAGGGAAACCTAGCAAACCTATACATTTTTTAAAACTAGGGACCCAGGGGAATCCAGGATAGGGTGACTTGACTGGCTCTCACCAGGTTCTGGTACCCAGAATCCCTTGCAAACCTCAAAATTTGTCCAAAAAACCACATTTTCCTCACATTTCTGTGGTGGAAAGTTCTGGAATCTGCGCGGATCCACAAAATTCCACCCACCCCGCATTTCCCAAAATCTTCCAAGAAAAATGGTACCTCACTTGTCTGGGTAGGCCTAGTGCCTGCGACAGGAAACGGTACAAAACGCAACGTGGACACACCACATTTTCACAGTGAAAACTGACCCTTTTTTTGCAAAGTGCCTAGCTGTGGATTTTTAACCCTAGCTCTGCCGACACCTAGGGAAACCTAGTAACCCTATACATTTTTTAAAACTAGACACCCAGAGGAATCCAGGATGGAGTGGCTTGACTGGCTCTCACCAGGTTCTGTTACCCAGAATCCCTTGCAAACCTCAAAATTTAGAAAAACAAAACACATTTTCCTCACATTTCTGTGGTGGAAAGTTCTGGAATCTGCGTGGAGCCACAAAAATCCACCCACCCCACATTCCCCAAAGTCTTCTGAGAAAAATGGTACCTCACTTGTGTGGGTAGGCCTAGTGCCCGCGACAGGAAATGGGCCAAAACGCAACGTGGACACACCACATTTTCACAGTGAAAACTGACCCTTTTTTTGCAAAGTGCCTAGCTGTAGATTTTGAACCCTAGCTCTGCCGGCACCTATGTAAACCTAGCAAACCTATACATTTTTGAAAACTAGACACCCAGGGGAATCCAGGATGGGGTGACTTGACTGGCTCTCACCAGGTTCTATTACCCAGAATCCCTTGCAAACCTCACAATTTGTAAAAAGAAAACACATTTTCCTCTCATTTCTGTGGTGGAAAGTTCTGGAATCTGCGTGGATCCACAAAATTCCACCCACCCCGTATTCCCCAAAGTCTTCAGAGAAAAATGGTACCTCACTTGTGTGGGTAGGCCTAGTGCCTGCTACAGGAAATGGCCCAAAACGCAACATGGACACACCACATTTTCACAGTGAAAACTGACCATTTTTTTGCAAAGTGCCTAGCTGTAGATTTTGAACCCTAGCTCTGCCGGCACCTAGGGAAACCTAGCAAACCTATACATCTTTGAAAACTAGACACTCAGGGGAATCCAGAATGGGGTGACTTGACTGGCTCTCACCAGGTTCTGTTAACCCAGAATCCATTGCAAACCTCAAAATTTGTCCCCAAAAAATCATTTTCTCATATTTCTGTGGTGGAAAGTTCTGGAATCTGCGTGGATCCCAAAATTCCACCCACCCCGCGTTCCCCAAAGTCTTTCGAGAAAAATGGTACCTCACTTGTGTGGGTGGGTCAAGTACCTGCGACAGGAAAGGGCCCAAAACCAATTGAGGCGACATCAAAATTACCTATCACAAACCAACCTGGTTTTGCAAGGGGGTCCCATGAGTTTTTGGCCCTGGGCTCGGCGGCCATCTAGAGAAACCTACCAAACCCCCACATTTCTGAAAACTAGACACCCGGGGGAGTCCAGCGAGGTATGGCTTGCGTGGGTCCCCCAACATTCTTCTACTCAGAATCCCCTGCAAACCTCAAATTTAGCTGAAAAAATCATTTTTTTCTCAAATTTCTGTGTGGGAAAGTTCTGGAATCTGCGTGGATCCACAAATTTTCTCCCACCCAGCATTCCCCCAGGTCTGCCAATAAAAATGTTACCTCACTCGCTTGGGTGGGTCAAGGACCCGTGACAGGCAAGGGCCCAAAACCTATTGAGGCGACATCAAAATTACCTATCACAAACCAACCTGGTTTTGCAACGGGGGTCCCATGAGTTTTTGGCCCCGGGCTCGGCGGCCATCTAGGAGAAACTTACCAAACTCACACATTTTGGAAAACTAGACACCCGGGGGAGTCTAGCGAGGTATGGCTTGCGTGGGTACTCCGACGTTTTCCTACCCAGAATCCCCTGCAAACCTCAAATTTAGCTGGAAAAAATCACTTTTTTCTCACATTTCTGTGTGGGAAAGTTCTGTAATCTGCATGGATCCACAAATTTCCTCCCACCCAGCGTTCCCCCAGGTCTCCCGATAAAAATGGTATCTCACTCGCGTGGGTGGGTCAAGGACCCGGGACAGGCAAGGGCCCAAAACCTATTGAGGCGACATCAAAATTACCTATCACAAACCAACCTGGTTTTGCAAGGGGGGTCCCATGAGTTTTTGGCCCTGGGCTGGGTGGCCATCTAGGGAAACCTACCAAACCCACACATTTCGGAAAACTAGACACCCGGGGGAGTCCAGCGAGGTATGAATTGCATGGGTCCCCTAATGTTTTCCTACCCAGAATCCCCTGCAAACCTCAAATTTAGCTGAAAAAAATCACTTTTTTCTCAAATTTCTGTGTGGGAGAGTTCTGGAATTTGCGTGGATCCACAAATTTCCTCCCACCCAGCGTTTCCCCAGGTCTCCCGATAAAAATGGTACCTCACTTGTGTGGGTAGGCATAGTGGCTGCAACAGGAAATGGCCCAAAGCGTACTGTGGAGACTTCAATATTACCTATAACAAAACTACCTGGTTTTGGGGGGAGGGCACCTGGGGTTTTGGCCCCGGGCTCGGCAGCCTTCTTGGGAAACTACCAAACCCAAACATTTCTGAAAACTAGACACCCGGGGGAGTACAATGAGGTTTTCTGAAGCATGAACATTTTGGCACAATAATGCAAGGAAACTGTGACAGTCATATTTTGAGGTTTGCAGGACATTGTGGGTAAGATAACTTGTTGGGATCCACAAGAGATACATCACCATGTACTCCCATGGGTGTTTAGTTTACAACAATATGTACAGTTGGTAAGTTTTTCTTAGATGGAAGAGAGACAAAAAGACAAATATTACTGCGCAGCCATCTATTCCTCAAGCGCACACACATACTGGTTGGATTTGGCACGAGGGCGAGGGATGGTTCAGTATATAACATTTTATTAAAAAAGAGATTTAACAAAAATGAAATGCACTGTAGGACAAAAAACTGAAACAGTGACTCGCAGCTCATGATCTGTAAAGCCACGTCAAGGCCCCAACCGCTTTACAGGCCATTCACCCACCTTTCATACGTGATACACACAAGACCATTCACACCACCAGGCATGAAACCAACTCATTACAACATTCACAAAAAGAGACAAGGTACACCCTGCTTGAGTAAGACAGAAAAGATAAATATTTCTGCACAACCACCTATTCCTCAAGCACACATACATACCGGTTGGATTTCGCACGAGGGTGAGTGATGGTTCAGTATATACAGTTGTATTAACAAGAGATTTCATAAAAATGAAATGAACTGTTAATAATTAAAAGGATGAGAAACTGAACCATTGACTCACAGCTCGTGTGCTGAAAAGCCACGACAAGGCACCAACCTCTTTACAGGTCATTCATACACCTTTCATACGTGTGACACATACAAAAACCATTCACATCGCCAGCCGCGGGCCCAGCACATTACAACACTCACACCAGCAGACAGCGCCATTCAAGGGCCCATCACTTTCACACGCCCACATTCCTGACACAGCAACCACACCAGCTCACGGACTGCGTGGAGTGGCGTTTGGCTAGCAGTGTGTGTAGTGACCAGCAGCAAGTCACTACTAACACACCGCCAGCAAGGCCCCAGTCTACGCACACCGCCAGCTGAGCACCAGTCCACGCACACTGCCAGCCGAGCACCAGTCCACGCACACCGCCAGCCAAGCGTCAGTCCATGCACACTGCCAGCCAAGCGCCAGTCCATGCACACCGCCAGCCAATCGCCAGTCCACACACACCGCCATCCAAGTGCCAGTCAACGCACACCACCAGCCAAGAGCCAGCCTACAAACACCGCCATCACATTTAGGATTTTTTTATACAAAAAAGAAAACACAAACAAATTGCAAATAGATACAAATCTACTAACACAAAATCTGAAACTAAATACATTGCACAAATGCCAACCTTGAAACTGAACAAAAAATATAAAACAATAGAGACCAGGCAGTTCACTTTACCACTCATGGATGCTCCCAAAAATTATTTTGCGTGTGGTGCATTCTAAAACTAGCAAGCACACACAGTGCAGGGTTAGAAGGACACTTGGGGCAGTACATACAAGTCTCCTTCCGCGTACCTCTTCGCCAACAGACTCTACATCTCCTACTGGGAAAGTCTTTTGAGGGTGTGCGAGGAATGTGCTCAGGAAAGTGGCGATCTTTCAATCTAGCCACATCCTCCACCACTCCAACTCCTGGAACACTTGCCTGTTCCTCTACAACAAGGCTGCCTATTACAGACTCCTGAAACTTAGCAAAAGTCATCTTTGACTCAGGACAACAATCCTTGAATACAACAAAAGCACTAAAGGTTGCCAAGTGGAAAAGATGGATAGCCAACTTCTTATACCAAATGTAAGCCTTACAAAGAGCAGTGTAAGGTTCCAACCTCTGATCTACTCTATCAACACCACCCATGTGCCTATTATAGTCTAAAATGCACACAGATTTGTGCCCTTCAGCAACCTGACCCCAAACAGTCACAGGTGAAGTGCTTTCATCATGGATGGTAGTCAGCATGTAGACATCTCTCCTGTCTGAAAACTTCCCAGCTAGAAGTTCCTCGCAACGCAACGCACTGCACTGTCCCCGCACGAGCTTTTGACAAACAAGTTCTTTTGGGAAACCTTTACGGTTAGAGCGGATTGTGCCACAAGCAACAGTGTCCACTTTGGCCAATTCCCTGAACAACTGCACACCAGTGTAGAAGTTATCTACATATAAATGGTGACCTTTGTTAAAAAGTCCTCTACCAAGTTCCCACACAATTTTCTCACTCACTCCAAAAGTGGACGGACAACCAAGGGGGTTAATATTGGAATCCTTACCGGTGTACACCCTGAAATTAAAGACATATCCAGTCCTACTGTCACACAGCATATACATCTTAATTCCATAGCATGCCCTCTTACTAGGAATGTATTGCCTAAAAACCAAGCGGCCCTTGAACAAGACCAAAGACTTATCCACTGCTATTTCTTTCCCTGGAGCATAGATCTCAGAAAATCGATCTACAAAGTGATCAATGACAGGCCGAATCTTAAAAAGACAGTCACAATCAGGGTGATCTCGTGGAAACGCTATACCATTATCGACAAAATGCAGCATCCGAAGCAGAAGCAAATACCTATCACGACTCATGACTGCCGGAAATATAGCCGTTGCCATCAAGGGACTAGTAGACCAATATGAAGACATTGATGGCTTCCTTAGCGAGCCCATCAAAAAAGTTAAACCCAAGAACTTCTTCATCTCTTCCAGATTTGTGGGAGTCCACCGGGTAGCTCTAGAGTGGGGCCTAAGGCTGGCACTGTTGTCCCTCAAAAACTGTTCGGCATACAAATTAGCCTGCTCAACAATCTCTGCCAAAAATACATCGTCCATAAACAACCGAAAAAAATGTATCGGCAAAATGTTTTCAGTATTCACTCTACACCCTGGAACACCAGTAAAGTCTGGCACCATGCCTGGGGCAACCCAGAGGTCAGCACTTCTAACAGGAAGCCTTGCAGCCCCAGGCTGCAGCCCAGATGCCTCTTGCTGCACTTTCGGCACATCAATGACCTCCTCTAAAACAGGCACTTCATCTGCACTAAGAGTAGCTTCATCCGCACTGAGAGTAGCTTCAACATCCGATGATTCCTCGTGGACAGAAAACTCACTGCCTGAATCTTCCACTCCCTCCTCTGATTCAGATGCAGAGTCAGTCTCTGAAACATGGTCAGAGGAAGACTCAAAAAGCATACCAACAACCTGCTGAGCAGTAATCCTGTGGCTAGCCATTATCCTTACAAAGAAAGGAGACTGCACAAACAAGTCAACAACAACCAACACTGTGCAAAATAAGTAAGTAAAAAAAATGTGTGCCTTTATCACAAAGATCAATATACTCAAAAACTATATGATTCACTTGCAAGAGACAGCTACACTCACCAGCACCTACTCTGCAGAGACACAGCAAAAACCAACGATATCCCACTAGAAAGAAAAAAACAAAACCAATTACTCACAAGACAACAAAATACACATCGAGCACAAATGCAAAAAGATTTTGACACTCAAAAAACAGAAGCCAAATATACTGCTATTATTACACCATTTGCAAAAACCACATTCATGCAGGGAAATAAAACTCATTTACATTGTACAAAAAAAAATTTCTCTTACCAAACACATGCAACTACACAAACAGCAGAACCACCAGTAACGAAACCGCAACCTGGAATAGTCTAAAGAGCAAAAGCCTTGAACTAGAACAAAAAGGGAGAAATAAAGCATTACAATTGCAATTCACAAGAAATAAAACAATTAATATTATAACACGCTATGTCACTACCCAAATGGTGAATCTGCCAGATGGGCCTTCAAAAAGGGCTGAGAAAAATGGGGTGTGATCTTGCCCAAGGGATCGGGTGAGGTTGTCTGCAAGGCTGATCTGTCCCCAGGTGGGGCAGAAAACAGCAGACAGAAATGTGCCCCCCCTTGCAAAAGAAATAAATCCCTGGTGCCTAGTAGGGCTTTCTGCCTCCCCCCTCCCGCCTAGGGCAAAAAGGCCAAAAAAAAGGGGCAGACCCGTCCCCAGGAGGGAGGAAAAAGTATTAACCAAATTTTACCCCCTTGGAAGCAACCATGTCGCTTCCATT
Organism: Calotriton arnoldi; assembly: GCA_963921515.1. NCBI lineage: Eukaryota > Metazoa > Chordata > Amphibia > Caudata > Salamandridae > Calotriton > Calotriton arnoldi. The sequence goes on along the minus strand of CAWUFW010005000.1, from coordinate 1,400,729 downwards.
ACACACAAAGCAAAATCCATGGTGCCTAGTGGGGTTTTCTGCCCCCCCGGGGGCAGAAAGGCCCAAAAAATGGGCCGATCCACCCCCGGTGGGGGGCAGAAAAAACATACACATACACGTGCGTTTTGCGCACTTGTTTCTTCTGCCTCGCTTCTACCAGGGACAAAATGGCTGCAAACACTTCCTGATTTGGAGTGTTGACAGCCAATTAGCATGCTTCTCGTGATCGGGACGGTGCGCGCAGGGTGCGCTCAGGGTGCGCGGATCCGACGCGGCCATAGATATATATGTGATTTTACTTGTGATTTTCTCAGGAACTACTGAACGGATTTACACCATTTAAGCAAAAGGCACGAGTCTGAACCAAGGGCTACCTCTTTTCCAAATTTGGTGTAATTCCGTTCAGCAGTTCGGGCTGTAGCCGCGATGAACAGTTCCTATGGAAAAATGAATGGGGAAAACACGTTTTGGGACCGCCCTTTTTTCTCGGCCCCCGCTTGACTATTCACCCCGAGACTTTCAGGATAGGAGTGGACCGGAGCGCCCCAACAAGTTGGAAAATGTCGCGAAGATTCGTCAACCGGCGCCAATGTTATTTCAAATAGAATGTTGCGGATTTCCTATGGAAAATAGGTCCTAACTATAACTATCTACTGGCGACCGCCAGTAGATAATATATATATATATATATATATATATATATATATATATATATATATATATATTTTCAACACACTGGTTTGCTCACATAGAGACGCACTCGAGCTTCCACGAGGTAACCAGCCTTTATTTCATCAGGTATGGATATGATTCGAAAGCAGGTGAATGCAGCTTTCCTCCTTGCCGACGCGTTTTGAGTTTCCTCTTCTTCCAGGGCTTGTGGAAAGTTCGTGCTGGGGTGGGTAGGGCTCCCATTATATGTACAAAGTCCCGCCCTCAATGGATGCATTACGGAGACTTGTGGGAGTCGTAGTTCCCTAAAATACACAAAAAATAAAGCGCACTAATTACTGCTGGTTTAAATCCTGGGTGGACCCCCCGCACTCTGACATATCCTCATCCTGCGTTGCAGCCCCACATTCAAGACGGTGTATCCGTGCTTTGTGGCCCCCTTAAGATCCTTGGGTGGTGCAGTCTCTGGCGGATGAGCCTCCGCCTGGATTATTTTCAACACACTGGTTCGCTCACATAGAGACGCACTCGAGCTTCCACGAGGTAACCAGCCTTTATTTCATCAGGTATGGATATGATTCGAAAGCAGGTGAGTAATGCAGCTTTCCTCCTTGCCGACGCGTTTCGAGTTTCCTCTTCTTCCAGGGCTTGTGGAAAGTTCGTGCTGTGGTGGGTAGGGCTCCCATTATATGTACAAAGTCCCGCCCTCAATGGATGCATTACGGAGACTTGTGGGAGTCGTAGTTCCCTAAAATACACAAAAAATAAAGCACACTAATTACTGCTGGTTTAAGTCCTGGGTGGACCCCCGCACTCTGACATATCCTCATCCTGCGTTTCAGCCCCACATTCAAGATGGTGTATCCGTGCTTTGTGGCCCCCTTAAGATCCTTGGGTGGTGCAGTCTCTGGTGGATGAGCCTCCGCCTGGATTATTTTCAACACACTGGTTCGCTCACATAGAGACGCACTCGAGCTTCCACGAGGTAACCAGCCTTTATTTCAACAGGTATGGATATGATTCGAAAGCAGGTGAGTAATGCAGCTTTCCTCCTTGCCGACGCGTTTCGAGTTTCCTCTTCTTCCAGGGCTTGTGGAAAGTTCGTGCTGTGGTGGGTAGGGCTCCCATTATTTGTACAAAGTCCCGCCCTCAATGGATGCATTACGGAGACTTGTGGGAGTCGTAGTTCCCTAAAATACACAAAAAATAAAGCGCACTAATTACTGCTGGTTTAAGTCCTGGGTGGACCCCCGCACTCTGACATATCCTCATCCTGCGTTTCAGCCCCACATTCAAGACGGTGTATCCGTGCTTTGTGGCCCCCGTAAGATCCTTGGGTGGTGCAGTCTCTGGCGGATGAGCCTCCGCCTGGATTATTTTCAACACACTGGTTCGCTCACATAGAGATGCACTCGAGCTTCCACGAGGTAACTAGCCTTTATTTCATCAGGTATGGATATGATTCGAATGCAGGTGAGTAATGCAGCTTTCCTCCTTGCCGACGTGTTTCAAGTTTCCTCTTCTTCCAGGGCTTGTGGAAAGTTTGTGCTGTGGTGGGTAGGGCTCCCATTATATGTACAAAGTCCCGCCCTCAATGGATGCATTACGGAGACTTGTGGGAGTCGTAGTTCCCTAAAATACACAAAAAATAAAGCGCACTAATTACTGCTGGTTTAAGTCCTGGGTGGACCCCCGCACTCTGACATATCCTCATCCTGCGTTTCAGCCCCACATTCAAGATGGTGTATCCGTGCTTTGTGGCCCCCTTAAGATCCTTGGGTGGTGCAGTCTCTGGCGGATGGGCCTCCGCCTGGATTATTTTCAACACACTGGTTCCCTCACATAGAGACGCACTAGAGCTTTCACGAGGTAACCAGCCTTTATTTCATCAGGTATGGATATGATTCGAAAGCAGGTGAGTAATGCAGCTTATATTTTATATTTTTTGTGTATTTTAGGGAACTACGACTCCCACAAGTCTCTGTAATGCATCCATTGAGGGCGGGACTTTGTACATATAATGGGAGCCCTACCCACTACAGCACAAACTTTCCACAAGCCCTGGAAGAAGAGGAAACTCGAAACGCGTCAGCAAGGAGGAAAGCTGCATTACTCACTTGACAGTTTGGGCTGGACTGTTCCATGAGGCACAGGGTCAAGACTGATTTGCATATGGCTGAGTCTAAACTGGGGTGGCATGGTGAGCAAAAGAACAATGGATTTAACCCAGATCTCTTGACTGGGGAGTGAATGTTTGATTTGCTCTGCATTCCGTCCATCATCTGTGTATCTTTTGGTATCCTATTTGAAAGCAGAAAATTTCTTCTTAACCCTTTCTATGCTCATGACGGAGCAGTTCCGTCATGAGCAACGGTGGGCGTGTGCTCATGACGGAACCGCTCCGTCATGGCACCCACCCTAGCAGCCCATCTAGCCCCCACAAAGGGGGATGACAGCGGAAGAGTTTCTGCTACCACCCCGACCCCCCAGGCAATCTCATGATGCCAGCGCGCACAGCGCGTGCCGACGTCATCAGGAGCAGCCGGACGCACTGGAAGCCATTTGCTTCCAGTGCGTCCAGCAGGAAACAGGTAAGTTTCCTTGCTCCGGTGGGGCGGGGGGGAAATTGGGATGCATTGAGGCATTGGGGGAGAGGAAAGAGTTTTTCCTCTCCCCTGATGTCTCAATGAAAGGCATTCCTGCTGCACGATCGCGCATGGCGTCGCGATCGTGCAGCAGGAATGCCCCCACTAGGCACCAGGGATGTCTTTTCTTTGTAAAGGAAGCGACCCCTTGGGCAAGGGTCGCTTCCTCAAGGGGCACATGATTTTTCAGACTTTTCTGCCCCCCGTGGGGACAGATCACCTGGCAGAAAAGCCCACTTGAGCCAGGGATTTTAAATAAATTGAAAATGGAAGCGACCCCTTGGGCAAGGGTCGCTTCCAGGGGCCAAATATTTTTATATGTGTATTCAGCCCATTTTGTTTGGCATTTCTGTCCCCAGGGGGGCAGAAAACCCCACTAGACACCAGGGACGTTTTTTTAAATTAAAATGGAAGCGACCCCTTGGGCAAGGGTCGCTTCCTCAAGGGGCACATTACTTTTTAGACTTTTCTGCCCCCCCCTGTGGACAGATCGGCTGGGTTTTTTGGCCTTTCTGCCCCCAGAAAAGCCCACTAGACCCAGGGAGTTTAAAAAAATTAAAATGGAAGTGACCCCTTGGGCAAGGGTCGCTTCCAGGGGGAAAATATTTTTTATATGTGTATTCTGCCCCTCAGCCTGTTTTTTTTGCCTTTCTGCCCCCAGGCAGAAAACCCCACTAGACACCAGGGACGTTTTTTAAAATTAAAATGGAAGCAACCCCTTGGGCAAGGGTCGCTTCCAGGATTTCTGCCCCCCCCCCCTAGGGGTAGATCAGCCCATTTTTTTTGCCTTTCTGCCCCCGGGGGGGGGGGGGCAGAAAACCCCACTAGACACCAGGGACTTTTTTTAAATTGTAATGGAAGCGACCCCTTGGGCAAGGGTTGCTTCCAGGGGGCAAATATTTTTTAGATATGTGTCGGCCCGTTTTTTTTGCCTTTCTGCCCCCAGGGGAGGGGGGGGGGCAGAAAACCCCACTAGACACCAGGGACATTTTTTAAAAATCACAATGAAAATGACCCCTTGGGCAAGGGTTGCTTCCAGGGGGCAAATATTTTTTATATGTGTATTCTGCCCCTGGGGCAGAGCGTCCTGTTTCTTTTTCGCCTTTCTGCCCCCAAGGGGGGGGGGCAGGAAACCCCACTAGACACCAGGGACGTTTTTTAAAATTACAATGGAAGCGACCATTTGGGCAAGGGTCGCTTCCAGGAGGCAGATTTTTTTTGTATGTTTATTCTGCTGGCCCGTTTTTTTGGCCTTTCTGCCCCCGGGGGGGGGCAGAAAACCCCACTAGACACCAGGGAGTTTATTTTAAATGAAATGGAAGCGACCCTTGCCCAAATGGTCGCTTCCATGCTATTTTGCCCCCGGGTGGCCCAAGTCCCGGGGGCATGCGGGGGGTGGGTTTATATTTTATGTGGGGGGCCTCTAAGGCCCCCCAAGCCCCGGGGAACGCCACACTCCGGGGCTTTAAATAAAAAATTTTGGCGGGGGCACACGGGCCCCCAGCAGTCCCGGGGACCACCACCCTTCGGGGCTTATTTAAAAAAAAAAAAAAACATACTTGACCTGTGTGGGGGGGGCTCCAGCCCCCCCACATGCCCCGGGGACCGCCACCTCCCCGAAGCCCCGGGGATCACCACCTCCCCAGGGCTATGTAGATGTGGGGAGGGGGGTCGTGCGGCCCCCCTCCTGGAGCCTGTGGTGGCCCTGGGGACCGCCACCCCCCAGGGCCGGATCCTGCAGTGTCCCGGGGTGCCTACCCCCGGGACACTGTAGTTTGCTATGACAGGACGGGAGCCTCGCGGCCCCCCTCCCCAAATTAGGAAAAAAAAATTGAAAAAAAAAAGCCCGGCCCCGGGGGATGGGGTCCCTGGGGCCTAAGGAGGCCTGAGGAGGGAGGCAACGCAGCCCCCCTCCATGAAAATAAAAAAATTAAAAAAGTGGCAATGACCCGGGGGATGGGGTCCCCGGGCCAAAATTGGCCACAGGAGGGGGGCCCACGCGGTCCCCTTCCCGTTACTTTAAAAAAAAAAAAAAAAAAGAGGGTCAGGCCCTGGGGGATGGGGTCCCCAGGGCCCAAAATAATTAAAAAGAAGGGGGCCCACACAGCACCCTTTTAAAAAAATCCGGCATCGCGCCGGAGGCCAGGCCCCCTCCTTGGCAGCTTTCTGCAAACGAGCCCCCTGGCGCGTTTGCAAAGGGGGAACGAATTCCCCTTGAATACTGGGGGTCCCTGGGGGCCAACTAGCCCACCAGGAACCTCCAGTATGCGCCAGGGGGCTGTGTTGCAGAGAGGTGTTCTGAGGCCACGCCCCTTTTTACACCTCTCTGCAACGCAGCTCTGTGGCGCTTAATGGAGGTAGCTGGTGGGCTAGTTGCACCCCAGGGACCCTCAGGATTCAAGGGGAGTTAATCCCCTGACTTAAAACGCGCCAGGGCAGTGGCGAAGGGAGGGGGCGGGGCTTGAGGTGACATGTGTGCAAACAGGCCCCGTGGCGCGTTTTAAGATGGGGAATTAAATCCTCTTCAATCCTGAGGGTCCTTGGGGGCCAACTAGCCCACCAAGGTAGGTCCACAAAGCGCCACAGAGCTGCGTTGCAGAGAGGTGTAAAAAGGGGCATGGCCTCAGAACACCTCTCTGTAACGCAGCCCCCTGGCGCATATTGGAGGTTCCTGGTGGGCTAGTTGGGCCCCAGGGACCCTCGGGATTGAGGAGGAATTAATTCTCCAACTTAAAACGCGCCACAGGGTGTGTTTGCAGACATGTCACCTCAGGCCCCACCCCCTTCCTTCACCATTGTGCAAATATTCCTCTAAAATCAGCCGAACTACGAATTCTGATTTACTCACCTGTTATCAGGAGAGACCTCAGTGCTGCATCTTTGAGCCCAGTATTGATCCTGAAAAGTAATTTTAACCGTACTTACCAGTAACTTGAATTTCCTTCCATAGGCTAACATTGACTGGTTTCACTTGGAAATTCTTCTACGTGTGGAGTTTTGGAACTTTATAATATTCCTCTAAAATCAGCCGAACTACGAATTCCGATTTACTCACCTGTTATCAGGAGAGACCTCAGTGCTGCATCTTTGAACTCAGTACTGATCCTGAAAAGTAATTTTAACCGTACTTACCAGTAACTTGAATTTCCTTCCATAGGATATCATTGCCTGCTTTTTGCTGAAAAAGTTTCTAAGTGTCGATTTTTGAAACATACAAATATTCCTCTAAAATCAGCAGAACTACGAATTCCGATTTACTCACCTGTTATCAGGAGAGACCTCAGTGCTGCATCTTTGAGCCAGTACTGATCCTGAAAAGTAATTCTATCCGTACTTACCAGTAACTTGAATTTCCTTCCATAGGCTAACATTGACTGGTTTCACTTGGAAATTCTTCTGTGTGGAGTTTTGGAACTTTATAATATTCCTCTAAAATCAGCTGAACTACGAATTCCAATTTACTCACCTGTTATCAGGAGAGACCTCAGTGCTGCATCTTTGAGCCCAGTACAGATCCTGAAAAGGAATTCTAACTGTACTTGCCAGTAACTTGAATTTCCTTCCATAGGCTAACATTGACTGGTTTCACTTGGAAATTCTTCTAAGTGTGGAGTTTTGGGACTTTATAATATTCCTCTAAAATCAGCCGAACTACGAATTCCGATTTACTCACCTGTTATCAGGAGAGAACCCAGTGCTGCATCTTTTAGCCCAGCACTGACCCTGAAAAGTAATTCTAACCGTACTTACCAGCAACTTGTATTTCCTTCCATAGGAATCCATTGTCTGGTTTTCAGCAGAAAAGTTTCAAAGTGTCGATTTTCACAAACTACAAATATTCCTTAAAAATCGCCGGTATGACTTAAACGCATTCTTTCAACTGTTTACAGGAGATGCACCAGTGCTGGATCCAGGATCCACCACTGAGTAAGAAAAAGTAACGATAACACTACTTACCTGCTAAGTGAATTTCCTCCCATAGGATAACATTGGTGATTCTATGTGAAAAAGTTTCTAAGTGTCAACTTTTAAAATACAATAATAGTCCTTTAAAATCACTACTGTAACCAAAACGCTTTTACTCAACTGTTTACAGGAGATGTCCTAGGACTGAATCTAGGATCCAGTCCTGTGGTTAGAAAAGTAATCCATAAAGTAACTAATTGCATTTAACTAGAAATTCACATTGAGCTCAATGTTGCATTGTGTTTGAAATTGTGTTGCCCATTGCAACAACTGTAACTACTGTACTTAAAAGTCTATTGCCTATTTGCAAAGTATTTAAACTAAAGTAATTCATTCTGAGAAAGTATATTTTGTAATGTAATGTATAATGTAATTTAAAAAATAAAATATCTAAAAATAAATAGTTTTAAAAAATGTAGTAAATCAGTATCAAAAAAATAAATATAACAATTAATACATTTAAAAATTGTCATTTACAAAACCTTTGAAATTCACTGAAAAAAACCATAGGTTTCAGATATGTTATAGTTAGGAATTAGCATTTAAAAAACCTTTGAAATTCACTGAAAAAACCATAGGTTTTAGGGACAGTTATAGTTAGAAATTAGCATTTAAAAAACCTTTGAAATTCACTGAAAAAACCATAGGTTTCAGACACGTTACAGTTAGAAATTAGCATTTAAAAAACCTTTGAAATTCACTGAAAAAACCATAGGTTTTAGGGAAAGTTATAGTTAGTTGGACATTGCACTCGTACAAAACCCGTGAAATTCCCCGTTATAGTTAGTTCAGCTAACTATAACTCGCGCCCCGCAATGCACTGCTGATGACGTCACATATTACATCACTCATGACATGGTCAGTGACATCACTGATGACATCACTGATGACATCTCAAATGACATCACTGATGACATCATCCATGTGAGAATTTAATGCATCTTCTCACACCCTAATATAACTTTTGATACACCCACTCTAAATTACAGACTGCCATTCTCAAAACCATACACACTTCAATACCAATAACTACATACCCACTCACTGATTCTTAGGTCTACACACACATCTACTTACTCACCCGTACAGTCACTCATAATTACAGTCACTCAGTACAGGACTATCATATGCACTCATACACCTATATAAACACTCACACACCGCCACTCATCCATAGAGGTACTCATACACCTAGTCAGTCATGCAAATAATTAATCACACTCCCATTTACTAACCTATACAGTTATACACACCAGCTCACTTACTCATACAAATACTAGCACATTCTTAGGCTGCTATGCAATCACTGATGCAAGCACACACTCATCCATATAGCCACTCTCACAATCACACACTCTCACTTATAGCCATTTATATACTCCAACACACATATATACTGCCTTTCACATATGTAGTTACTCACACATGTACCACTGAGATATACATTCAATCACTAACACACCCATACACACACTCACCCACCCATACAATCCATCACAGATGCACTCTTCAAATCATGCACCCAGTGAATCACCCACTCACACATCTATGTACAGAGTCACACACACCCCACCCACACAAACACTCAGCCACCCATACAGATACTCAGAGAACCAATCAATAACCCATATAAACACTCATGTAGCTATTCGCAAATCCATGCATCCACTTACACACCAACAGACAGACGGATACAGACATTCACACAGTTTAGTCAGTAACCCATGCATTCAGTAAGATACGTTTAATCACTCACTGGTAGAGTCAGTCACGCACCTACTCAATCATCCATTGAGACACTTATACACCCACTCATTCTTCAATACACCTTTGCCTATATATATTAAACATATTTAAACTTTACAGAAACACACAGTCAGTGCATGATGTCATCAGTGATGTCATCAGTGATGTCACTGACCATGTCATGAGTGATGTAATATGTGACGTCATCAGCAGTGCATTGCGGGCGCGAGTTATAGTTAGCTGAACTAACTATAACGGGGGAATTTCACGGGTTTTGTACGAGTGCAATGTCCAACTAACTATAACTTTCCCTATAACCTATGGTTTTTTCAGTGAATATATATGTATATATATATATATATATATATATATATATATATATATATATATATATATATATATATATATATATATTACCTACTGGCGGTCGCCAGTAGGTAGTTATAGTTAGGACCTAGTTTCCATAGGAAAACAATTTTTTGATTTGCCAATGTCTTTGCGCCATTTGCCGAAGCGTTGCGAAATTTTAAAACGAATGGGGCGCTGTTGTCAGCTCTTGTCTTGAAAGTTTCGGGGTGATTTGTCAAGCGGGGACCGAGAAAAAAAGGGGGTCGCAAAACGCGTTTTCTCCATGTTAATTTTCATAGGAAACTTTAGACAAAGCTACAGCCCGAACTGCTGAACGGAATTACACCACATTTGGCAAAAAGGTAGCTCTTGGTTCAGAAAGCGTTCTTTTTGTTAAATGGTGTAAATCCATTCAGTAGTTTTTGAGAAATTCAAAAATAAAAAGCAATATTTTAATTGGCTGCCAACACTCCACACCAAAAAGTGTTGGCAGCCATCTTGTGACTCGGTTGAACCGAGTCACAAAAAAACACTCAAAAAACAAGATAATGGGGCAGGGTAGAAACACCCTGACCCCCTAGGCCAGCTCAGGGGGCCCACAGGGACCCCTAGGGCAAAAAAAAGCATTTTTTTAAAAAGAAAATGGCGGGATTCACGTAGGTTCCGAAAAAATGAAATGTGGGCTCCTGTGCTTTGTTTGTTTTAAGCCCCCAGGTGGGCCAGGTGCCGGGGGCTATGCTTTATTATGTAGCGGTGGCCCGCGGGTGCCCCCACAGCCCCGGGGACCTCCACCTCCCTGGGGCTTTGTTATTTATGCACGGGGGCACGTGGCCCCCCACAGCCCTGAGGACCGCCACCTACCCGGGGCTTATACAAAAAAATGTGTGGGCGGGATCCTTCCCCCCCACGCTGCCCCAGGAACTGCCATCTCCCTGGGGTTTCAATTTATTAGGGGCGGGAAGCCTCACGGGCCCGCCAAAGCCCCACGGATAGCCTCCTCCCCGGGGCTACTTCTAAATTCTAAGTGTGGGGGGGCTCGAGCCCCCCCACACTGGCCCGGTGACCACCAGCTCCCCGGGGCACTGAATACTAAAGATACAGGGGTCCATTGTGGACCCCGAGCCCCAGGGACCACCACCTCCCAGGGACTTTAAACACTAAGGGAGAGGTGCAGTGTGGCCCCCCTCCAGAAGCCTTCAATGGCCCTGGGGACTGCCACCCCCAGGGCCGACTCTAGCAATTTTCTGGAGTGCCCAACCACTGGACATTGCAGTTTGCAATGGAAGCAAGAGCAGAAAAACTGCTCTTGCTTACATGAAGCGTAGCAGAATTGCTTTTGGACAATGGGAGCTGCATGGTGGGGGCATTGGGGCTCCCACCGCTGTCCCCAATGTGAAGCCAGGCCACGGGGGATGGGGTCCCCAGGGCCAAAAGTGGCCTGGGAGGGGGCCATGCAGCCCCCCTCCAAAATTAAAAAAAATATAAAGGTTGGCCAGGCCTCAAGTGGTGGGGTCCCTAGGGCCAAGAGAGGCCCAGGGAAGGGGGGCCACGCGGCCTCACTTCCCCCAAAATATTTTTGTCAGACCCCGGATGATGGGGTCTTCAGGGCCAAAATTGGCCTGGAGAGGGGGCCCCACGGCCCCCCTCCCCTTTAAAAAATTTAAAAAAGGAAAGGCCTAGCCCCAGGGGATGGGGTCCCCGGGGCCGTAATCAGCCTCAGGAGGGAGATCTCGTGCCCCCCTCCTTTTCAATAAAAAAATTAATGGAACAGCTCCTGGGGGATGGGGTCCCCGGGGCCCAAAAGGCTCAAGAGAAGGGGAGCCACACAGCCCCTCTTCTTAAAAAAAAGAAGGAAAAAAACGGCAACTCGCCGGAGGCCCCGCCCCCTCCCTGCGCAACTCTGCAAACGCTCCTCCTGGCACGCTCTTCATTGGAAGATTAAGTCCCTGTCACTACTGAGGGTCACTGGGGGCCAACTAGGCCGCCAGATACCTCCAGTAAGCCCCACACAGTGGGATTGCTGAGAGGTGGTACGAGGCCATGCCCCTTTTTACACCACTCTGCAAACGCTCCTCTTGGGGCACTGCTGGTGGGGTGATGAGGTTCCCTTGTGTCCTGAGGACCTCAGGACTAAAGTGGACTTCATCCCCCAAGTAGCAGTGCACCAGGAGGCGTGTTTGCAGAGTGGTGTAAAAAGGGGGTGTGGCCTCTGACCACTCTCAGCAATCCAGCTGTGTGGGCCTTACTAGAGGTAACAAAAAGGCTAGTTGGCCCCCAGGGACCCTCAGGAGGCAAGGGAACTTCATTCCCAATCAAGAGTGCGTCAGGAGGCGTGTTTGCAGAGTGGTGGAGAAAGGGGTCGTGGCCTGTGTCCACCTCTCAGCAATCCCACTGTGTGGGGCTTTACTGGAGGTAAATGGTAGGCTAGTTGGCCCCTAAGGACCCCCGCAAGCGAAGGGGACTTTAATCCCCATCCAACAGCGTGCCAGGGAGCGTGTTTGCAGACTGGTGGGCAAAGGGGGCATGGCCTGCTATGAGAACTTACCAATGCTGCTGTGTGGGAGTTACTGGAGGTAATAGGTGGGGTAGTTGCCCCCCAAGGTTGTCATTGGGGGCCAACTACCCCTCCTGTTACCTCCAGTAAGTCCCACACAGTGGGATTGCTAAGAGGTCTTCGGAGGCCACGCCCCCCTTGCTCCATTATTCTGCCACACTACAGGTTGGGGATGAAGTTCACTTTACTCCTGAGGGACTTTGGGGGCCAAGATGCACTCCTGGTACCTCCTATAAGCCCTTCGCAGCGGAATTTCTGAGCGCTGGTCGGAGGCCCAGCCCCTTTCTGCATCACTCTGCAAATGCGACTACTACATTATAGTTAGAAATTAGCATTTAAAAAATCTTAGAAATTCACTGAAAAACCCATAGGTTTCATGTACGTTATAGGTAGAAATTAGCATTTTAAAAACCTTAAAACTCAGACAACCAATCATTAACCCATATAGACACTCATGTAGCTACTCACCAACCCATGCAGCCACTTACACACCAACCGACAGACTGATACAGACATTCACACAGATTAGTCACTCACCCATACATTCACTGAGACACGTTCAATCACTCACTTCTACAGTCAGTAACGCACCCACTAAATCATTCATACAGACACTCATGCACCCACTCATTCTTCAATACACCTTGGCGTATATATAGTTAACATTCTTAAACTTTTCAGAAACAGTCTGGATGATGTCATCAGTGATGTCATTTGAGATGTCATCAGTGATGTCATCAGTGATGTCACTGACCTTGTCATGAGTGATGTAATATGTGACATCATAAGCAGTGCATTGCGGGGGCGCAAGTTATAGTTAGCTCAGCTAACTATAACGGCTGAATATATATATATATATATATATATATCAGCATAACTCCACCTTTTCTTCGATCCTCTTGAAAAAGACAGGAGCACGGACCACAAGTAAGTGCAGATTCCTTAATTTATTTCATCCAAACAAGCACTAGCAGCATTACGCGTTTCGGCTCCGGGGAGCCTTGATCACATGACGTGCTCTGGCGGTACAGAGTCTGTTCTTATACACAAATTATAGTCTGTTTTTCTACTTTTTTACTTTTTTCTTTTTTCTCTGTTCATTCTTAAAGTGACATGTGCCCAAAGTGCAAAATATAGCATAGACATAAACGACATAATGTCAACTGTTATATTAAAACGTTTTTTTCATTCAGGTTTCAAATACCTTTTTTCGGTCATTTACCATTACATTTGGTTCTTTATCTGTTTGTTTGTTGTTACATCCAGGTTTAAATACCTAGTCACACAAATTTTGACATATTTGCAATTTGATACATAAAGTGCTAATGCAATTTTACAGTATCTGCGAAACAGTATTAATATGCTAAAAATATCTTTGCCTCTGATATATCTAAAAACCTGTGAATAAATATACTAAAAAAGGTGTATAAAAATTCTTAAAACCTTGCTAAAAACCGTGTACATATATATCCACAAACAAGTTCTCCAAATGTCGAGAGCCACCGTCCCTGCAGGGCGGCTTAGGAACAGGCATGGAGCCGCCCATAATTAATCACGCAACAGAAAGGAGTACAAAAGCCCAACTCGAAGATAATCTGCCATTTATTCACAGATAAGGCTGGCAGCAAGTACATTTCCTTACGCGTTTCAGCCACTGAATTGGCCTTGTTCACAGGTGAGCAAATTAGTGGCACTTATATTCCTGATGAACACGTGACCCCAGGTAAATCCTGCAATTGCCACAATGCATCAGTATGGTCTTAGAAGACTTGTGATTTCAAAATAAAGCTAAATAGCGTTTTAAACACAGTCCCCAAACAATATTTCTTCCAGGCGCATGTAGTTTAAATGTAACAGTCACGGTTTTCTCTAAAAAATATTCCAGCCTTTCTCATTGTATACTGCCACGAAGCACAATTCATATTACTTCGAAATGCTCAGTTCTCTCCAAGTTGGCAGGAAGAGACAGTTCTCCTCCTCTCCCTTTCTCACCTGCACACGTAAATGCCTTGGAAATCCATAATGTACCACATGCAGGCCCGCGGGACATGCTCCCCAAATTAGTTCCACAAACAAGTTCTCCAAATGTTGGGAGCCACCGTCCCTGCAGGGCGGCTTAGGAACGGGCATGGAGCCACCCGTAATTAATCACACAACAGAAATGAGTACCAAAGCCCAACTCGAAGATAATATGGCATTTATTCACATATAAGGCTGGCAGCATGTACATTTTGCATAAGGAAATGTACATGCTGCCAGCCTTATCTGTGAATAAATGCCAGATTATCTTTGAGTTGGGCTTTGGTACTCCTTTATTGCATACAAAAGCTCGGAGGGAAAAGGAACCAAAGCAAGAACAGTATCTATGCAGAACTGAGACTCAAAAAGAGCAAAATGAAGAAAAAGTGGTGAACGAAAAAAGAGCTATTGGTAAGAGTACAAACTCATTTCTTAAAAATATATGTGGACATTTCCAAAGATTATGAAATAGTGAAAATAAAATTCAAACAATGAGAAAGAATAACAATGGACAGAATCTATATAGCTAGAACAGGAATGACTATAGCAAAGATATATATACCTTAACCAGGAGACAGAAGCAGTTTAAGGAAATCAGTGCTAGGATGTTTCATAGTAGAGTAGTTACAAATATACTGAGAAATATTAAGAAGTATAGAAGGAGACATGCAGTGAAACAGAAAGAACATATTGAGAGAGTAGTTGATAAGGTGTTTGCTTTGAAGGTGAAGGTTTTTATTTTGATTATAAATAGAATGAAGACTCTTGACATAATAGTGTTGAACTTGAGGAGACAAAACCAGAAAAAAATTAGTGAATAGAAGTAACTTGCACAGTTTTTATTGGAGAATACATACATGCTTCTAGTACAGAATATTTCTTTAATAAAGAAAGCTATCTCCAGGATAATAGATTAGCTCATGCTATTGATTACAGAGGATGATTTTATGAAATGATGAATGCCATTCTTATAGCGAAAGAGGTAATGATACCTACAAATGTAGAACAAGTTATTAGAGAACAGGTACAAGGAAGGCAGAGTCAGGCGCCTGTATAGAAATGGAATTGTAGTAGTGTTTGTTGTATTCAACAGCAATTCATTGATATATTAAGGAAATTTCTACATATCTTTCCAAGGCGAAGTTTAAAACAGAAAATAAGTACTTTACAAATATTGGATCCTTGCAAGATTAGAGAGCATACAAATTTGTAGGGACACTCACTAGCTTATTTATCAAACAAAGTGTGCCAAAGCACTTTTCATCATTTCAGGATGTTAGTTGTACACCACTCAACAATGCGGCTTTAGTTAGGAGGCTGTACTATGTGAAAACTCCTGCTTTATGTTTAGGAGAAATGAATAGAGCACTTTTGTATGGTACTGTGGCAGATGTAGAAAAGGTTTGTGATGATCTGCAGTTAAGTTTCTTTGGTCCTCAGCAGGATTCTAGGGAAAATGAAGATTTGTTAAGATGAGGAGCTGTAGAACAGGACACTGATATTACTGTTAATAGTTTTAAATAAGTGATTACAACATTTTACACAGTGTGGTCTAAAACACCAGAGCCCTCACTAGAAGATTTTAACACAGACTGTGGACTTGTATTTAAAAAGTGAAAAAGTAAATTTTGATATTGGCAACAGTTAGCTGTGTATTTATTTGTAGAGGAATGCTTTGACTTGTCCATAAGGCAAGTTAAATGTAACTAGTGTTACAATACATTAGAAGATAATAAAGTGAACAACACATTGCTATAAGATACCCATTTTGTAAGACAATAAAATGTCTGCTAATGTAGAAAATCTGTGAAGGGCCAAAAATTAAAAAAACATCTACATTTATGGTTCTTTGCAGCATTGCGAAGGGCTCTTATGGACTGCTCTCCAGCACTCACTACAACTCCAAAATCCATGCAGAATGATGCCATCCGGGAAATTTGTGGAGCCAAATCTGGAAGTTGAGATCTGCCCCAGTGTTGTTATGGCTGGTATTGAAGTTCAGGGTCCTTCAGTCTTGTGTTGCCTTCTTGCTGCTCTTACACTATTGCTTTGGTATGCTTTTAGATGGTAAAGCATGGACATAGTCCCGCAAAAATATATATTTTTTTACCCCTTAACAATGTCTTGTGACATATTGTGCATTGTGCAAATCTGCTCACCATGAACTCCTCTTGAAAAATGTTCAAGATAGATAAAAAGGCGTGTTCTTTTATTTTTTAGTTGAAAAGTGTATTATCCAATGATATTCCTTTATTTCTCAGTGACATGATTTTCAGTTTTGTTTTTGATTTCTTTGTGGTTTTGTACGTGGCCATTCTTGAAAACTCTGGAGCCATATCTGCTGCAGTAGTCTGCACCTCTCAAAGGACTTTCTGGGTGAGAATTGTTGCTGGTACCACTGATTTAGATGGTCCTCCAGCTTCCCTCTACTTGATTGCCAGTTGTATTAGTACGTTTTGGATTAAATCTCATCCCCTGTATGTTGGGCTTTCCAACGGGAGTGTACTCAATTAAAGAATTGCCAGCATGCCCATGCGATGGAACCTCCCCTCAGTCCAATCTTCATTTTATATTTTTCTGTAAATTTTACACTATTGAGCGCAAAAAGTATATTTGTCCAAAATTTTAGAAATATAAATTTGCCCAATGTCGTGCAGCTTTGTTCTTCCTTCAAATGTTACCTGATCCTTACGTATGTTTTTCACTTGCGTCCTATTTATGTTTGGCCCTAGTAAATCGGAGATCGATCAGCCCATAGCTTGCACCTTAATTGATGATGGTATTGTTTAGTATGTCTTTTTTACATTTTTAAATGAACTTACATGTTTTTAACATTGTACTTTTAATTTTAACCTTTTTTACCCTGTTTTTACCTGTAACAATTGATTAATATGTTGTGGAAATGGGATATTTTATTGATTGTATGTATGACTCATCGCACTTTTATGATCTTAATGGTTAAGGTCGAATAAAGTTAATTCAATGAACGATTGCCAGTTAGAGATGTTTTCTATGTTAGTTTTTATGAGGATAGACCATGGACGTCATACCACATGAACATTTGTTATTCATCTCTCTAGAGTGGATCTTTTCAGTGTGCACTGTATTAGTTTTGGAGCAGTTTTTGATTCCTGTTGAGTTTGGGTAAGAATGGGTAGTTTGATGAGTGTTTTGTAGTTATGTTCTATTCATGAGTTCAGATGATTAATTTTTTGGGGGAAATTGTTGTTTTTGTTAAATGTGTTGTTAAAGTAAACAATCATGTTACTAAACAGCTAGACTCAAACTTTGTGTAAAATATGTTTAAATATCTGTTTTACATTTTGTCATTTGTATTTGTGAATACTAGTGTCATTGCGACCTTCAATGTTGCGGTGAAGAAGGAAAATGCATTTTTTTTCAAGTAATTTTTATTAGGGTTTTTAAAATAATATACAACAAAAAAGAAAATGACATTGGTTATTACATCTTCCATTAACATGGGTATCATCCAGGCGGTCACAACATGTACATTTATCACTTATTTTTTTAAAAGATCACTAAACACTATTAGAATAACAAGACAGTGGCGGATGCCCAAATGTAACTTCCAAGTCGATGAGTTGGGAGCATCCGAGAACTTGAGAACAAGCCTTCCTTGTGGCTTAACTATTACCTGGCTTGATTTTGATAGTCTCATTCATATTTATTGTGGGAGTTAATAGTTGTCCCTCTAAAATAAAAAGTGAAGGAAAGAAAGAAAGTAAGAAGAAATGAGAATAAACAGGGAAAACAGGGGACGAAAAGCCATTTTAACATCACAGTGGTCAGTTACCACCTTGGGGATATCCTTTAACGGTCTCCTGGCATGTTTAGCGATTTCTCTGGTGGTAAAATGGGTATTATACATGAGAAATTTCTCCATAGTTCATGGAGGTTTGAAAACGAAGTTGGAAGAGTCTAAAGAGTTCCATTGTTTAGTGTGGGGGAGCGCCACTGGGTGAGTTGCAGAGTTAAGCTGTGTGCACCTCTTAGAAAATGTAGCCACTCCTGCCACATCTTGAATGATATGACTTTGGAATTCTTCCAGTTACATAAAATACTTTTGCATGCCAGAGTCAGCATTCGGTCCAGCAGGACACGATCGTTGTCATTTTGTTATTGGGGGTCTAGGAGTCCTAGGAGCATGTAAGAGAACTCCCTGGTTGGGGTGACGTGAAAGGTCTCTGATACAGTCGAAGATTTTGTCCCAGAATGATTGGAGCAAGTGGCAGTGAAATAACATGTGTGCGAGGGCGCCTTCCTGCTTGTTAAGGTTCCAGCAAAGGGGGTACTCAATAAGGTTAATCTTGTGTAGTCTGCTTGGCATCCAGTAGTTTCGATTGATAATCATAAACTTTGTTTGGAAGAGTGTGGGTGAGGTTTTGTTTCTGAAGGGTGTCTTTTGTATACGTTCCCAGTCGAGTTTGATCATGTTAGAGTTAGTCGCTGCTTCCCATTTCCTCTCATTTCCTTTGTGGGATTTACGGGGTTCTGGTAAGAGTAGTTTGTACAGTTTAGAAACCATTTGTCCCACCTTGTTATACTAGGCTAACTTGGAGGGTAGTGAGGGGGCTGCCAGCATTATGGGTAATTTGGCGATCTGGACCTTAAGTTTCAAGAATTTATATAGGTCTATTGCATTCAGTCTTTTTTCCATCTCCAGCTTGGAGAAGGGCTTTGGGAGGTGTCATTGTACAAGCCCTTTATAAAGTTAATTCCCTTTAGTGACCATTCCTGCCAGACTTTCTATTTTTATATTAGGATTGTACCATAATGTTGTCATGCTAGAGGACCTAAATTTGATGCCGGAGTGCTTCTCTAAATAAAAGAGTGCCTGCCTTGTATTTTGTATGATGTATTTGGAGTGGGCAAGAAAGGAGGTATTCATTGTCATGAACGTGGGTAGGAGGATGCCCATAATTAGGTTTTTTCACATCTAGCCACAGAGGTCGATAAGCCAGGTTTTCGATGAACCAGGCCGCTCCCTGCTTACATAGGAAAGCTGTTTGGTATGCTCTAAAGTCTGGGAGACCCACCCCTCCTTTGTTTTTAGCTTGCTTGAGTTTCATTAGTGAGATTCTTGGCTTCTTCCCTTGCCAAAGAAAATTGTTAAGGGGCATGTCTATTTTCCAAAGAAAGGCTTCAGACAGTCTCATCGGAAGTATGCTGATTAAATAATTAATAAGGGGGTAATCATCATCTTAATAGCTTCTATTCTACCCAACTAGGAAAGACATTTTGGTGACCATCCATTCAGTAGTTAGGAGATTTTTTTCAGCAATATGTTCTCATTCCCTTCTAGTGTTGTAACGAGGTTGTTAGTGAATTCCAGACCCAAATATTTTATTATGCCTGTTTGCCACATCTGGCCTGACTCCCCGATTATTTCTTTGTACCTTGATTATTAAGTAGCTTAACTTCTGTTTTATCTTTGTTCAGTGTGTACCCTGAAACCTCTCATAACTCTTGTATCAACTTCATAAGGGCCGGGATAGCTGCATTGGCATTCTCTGAGAAGACCAGGACATCATCTGCGTAAGCCGCTACTTTGAAGACTGTGTCGCTGAAAGCTAGGCCTGTTATATCTTTATTTTCTCTTAAGTGTTGTAAGAATGGTTTGATTACTAGTAAGAAGAGTGATGGTGAGAGAGGACATCCCTGTCTCGTTCCTTGTTTGAATGAGAAGCTAGAGGAGATCGCTCCCCCTGCCCTGACCTTCGCTGATGGCTCTTTGTAAAGCGCCATGATCATACCTAACATGGTGTTTCCCAAGTTGAACTTTTTGAGCATCATGCGTAAGAAATCCCAGTCTACCTTATCGAACGCTTTTTAAGCGTTGAGTATGATGGCTACCGTTGGGGTGCCAGATAGATTTGCTTTTTCAATTGCATGGCAGAAGATTCTTGTATTATCGCTGGATAATCTGTGTTTGAGGAACTCTACTTGGGATGGGTGGATAAGTTTTACTATATGTTTCTCTATCCGCTTAGCTAGTATCATAGCGCATAGCTTACAGTCAATGTTTTTTAGGGAGATTGGCCTATAGTTTTTGGTAAGAAGAGGGTCTTTACCCTCTTTAGGTATTACAGATATGATGGCTGTCCAGTGGAAGCAAAATGATCATAGAGATTTAGCAGCGGTTGTCTTAGTAGGTCCGCAGAAGTTTTGAAGAAGGTGGCATTAAATCCGTCCAGCCCTGGGGCCTTCTCTGATTTGATGCTCTTAATTGTGTTGTCAATTTCTTGTAAAGTACTTGGGCTATTAATTGAGTTAATTTCTTGCTCCGTTAAGGCATTAAGTGATATTTCGACAAATGTATACAAAGGTGAAAGTTAAATTAGTATTTTACTAAATAGCTACACCGAAATTTTTGGTAAAATATGTCTATATATGTGTGTTACACTTTGTTAAAAACACCTGGTATTCGCAGTGTGTCCTTGGCAATTGCACTCATAGAATCATACAGGCACTACCTGTGCAATCATCAAGGACTTCTTTCTCCACCATTCTACAAATGCACCTCCTGGCACAGTACTAGTTGGGGGATGAAGTACCCTTGGCTATTGGGGGTTGTTGGGGGCCAACTAACCTTCCTGTTACCTGCAGCAAGTCCACACAGTCAGTTTGCTAAGAGGTCTTTGGAGGCAAATGCATCTTCTGGCACACTACTGGTTGGGGAATGAAGTTTGCTTGGATGCTAAGGATCCTTGGGGACCAAGAAGCCCACCTGGTACTTTCTGCAAGTCCTACACAGCGGAATTCTTGAGAGCTGCTTAAAGGCCATGCCCCCTTTCTCCACCACTCTGCAAACACTATTGAAATTCACTGAAAAAAACAAAGGTTACAGGGACGTTATAGTTAGGAATTAGCATTTAAAAAACCTTCGAAATTCACTGAAAAATCCAAAGGTTACCCGCCATTACAGTTAGGAAATAGAATTTAAAAAAACCTCAGCAATTCACTGGAAAAACAAAGGTTACAATGATATTATAGTTAGGCTCAGATTTCACACGCACAAAACCAGAAAAATTCAGCAGGTATAGTTAGCTGAGCTAACTATAATTTATGCCCCCGCAATGTACTGCTTATGACCTCACATGAGGGATGTATGAAAGGTTACATGGGGGTTTGAGTGGGTGCATCAGAGATTCACCCACTCAAAACGTGGTCTCAAAACGTGTTTTCCCCTTGTTAAGTCTATGGGGATTTTTCATTTTTGAACAGGACTACAGCCCGAACTGCTGAACAGAATTACACCAAATTAGGCAGAAAGCTAGATGTTGGTCCAGAAAGCATGCTTTCTGCAATTTGGTGTAAATCCGTTCAGTAGTTTTTGAGAGCCCGCCGTGTTTGGGTGGGCCAAATCCTGGGGGCATGAAGGTGAGCGGCTCATGGTGCCCCCCTCTTGGACTTAGGCAAAGCCCCGGCGACCGCTACTGGAAGTAACAGGTGGGCTAGTTGGAGAGGTGTGGTGCAGCGGCCAGGGCAGCTGACTTCGGAGCACAGGACTCACGGTTCGATCCCCGGCTCCGGCGGCAGCTCAGCTCAGCACCAGGTGACTCTGGGCAATAGCTCACTTAATTTCCACCACGGCCCCCAGCGCCTTGAGACCCGTAAGGGTGAGTAGTTTGCGCTTTACAAAAAATACGGATTTACTAGTTTGCCCTCAAAGACCCTCAAGAGCCAAGGGGACTTCATCCCCCAACTAGCAGTGCACCAGGAGGCACGTTTGCAGAGTGGTGGAGAAAGGGGGTGTGGCCACTAAAAACCTCTCAGAAAGCCCAGTGTGGGACTTGCTGGAGGTAAAAGGAGAGGAAGTTGGCTCCCAAGGGCCCTCAATAGCCAGAGGGTCTTCATCCCCTACTGGTAGTGCACCTGGAGGCGTGTTTGCAGAGTGGTGGAGAAAGGGGGGTGGCCTCCTACCAGGTCTCAGCAATCCTGCTGTGTGGGACTTACTGGAGGTAACAGGAGGGGTAGTTGGCCCCCAAGTACATCCTTGAGGGCCAAGTACTCCTCCTGTTATCTCCAGTAAGTCACACACAGCAGGATTGCTAAGAGGTCTTCGGAGGCCAGGCCCCCTTTCTCCACAACTCTAAAAACTAGGCTCCTAGCACAATACTGGTTGCGGGATGAATTCCACTTAACTCCTTAGGGACATTGGGGCGAAGAAGCCCTCCTGGTACCTGCTGTAGGTCCTACACAGTGGGATTCCTGAGAGCTACTCAGATGCCCCGCCCCCGTTCACCGAACACTCTGCAAACGCAAGTATTACTTAAACAAGTACTGGTAATGCATCGGTTTTGCCTATGTAGTGAATAATAAGCTGTTTCTATCAATCACCGTCCAGGACAAAGTAAAGGGCTCCCTTACAAGCATCACAAGAGTGGAGAGGATGTGGCACAGCAGCCAGAGCTGGGGTTCCCAGTTCGAGTCTCAGTGGTGCAATATCCTGTGATTCTGGGAAAATTACTTAATCTCTCCCGGCGATAAGTGGCGCTAAATAAATCTGCAGTAAGACAAAAAAGCAGAAAAAGGCAGAACTAAGGGGGTGATTAGGATGGCGGTAGCGGTAACGGGACCGCCCGCCTGCCATGCGGTGGTCCCGCCACCCTGATTATGATGCAACCGCCACCGCGGCGGTCGCATCTGGCACCCACACCCACCACAATGTGAAATGGCCATGTTGTGCATTTCCCTGCACAACGTGGCAGGCACCGCGCGGTGCCTGCTACCTTGTGCATGGAAATGGAGGGGGTACCATGGGTACCACCCCAGTGCACAGCTGACCCTCCCCTGAGGGGGCCCGCAACGGGCCCCCAAAACCAGTCTCTGCATGTCTTTTTGCGGCGGAGAATCGGCGGAGAGGGCCATTGTAATCACTACGGTGGTGCCTGCACCGCACCGCCGCAATGATTGCCTGGTACCGGGTTCCGCAAGGCGGGCAGAAAAGGACCACCTTGCAGAACCGTGGCGGTCGGTGTTTCCCACCGCCGTGGAACAATAGTGATTCCCACGCCATCCTAATATGGCGGTGGGTAAATCACCTTCTGATGGCGGGCAGATCGCCCGCCATCGTAATAAGCCCCTAAGTTCCATCAAAGTGGATGTTAACAGTATTTCAGCGATGTAAAACTGATAGAAGAAGCAGACGAGGAACAAGCATTGCTAAATGCAGGAAAACATATTACAGCCATTAGAAATGGAAGAAAAGGAAGTGGCAAGCACACGAACCAATGAAAATCCAGGAAAGAGAGGGGGCGGGATGGAAGCCCCTTTTAAATTTTAAAAACAATAGATTTCACATGCACAGCGCTTCGCTGTGCAGTCAAAACCTATATAACCATAGAAATTCACTGAAAATAAATCAAAGTTTAAAGAGACTTTATAGTTAGGAATTAGCATTTAAAAAACCTTAGAAATTCACGGAAAAAAACAAAGGTTGCTGGGATATTATAGTTAAGAAATGGAATTTTAAAAACTTAGAAATTCACTGAAAAAAACAAAGGTTACAGGGACGTTATAGTTAGGCTGACATTTCACTCGTACAAAACAAGAGAAATTCAGCCATTATAGTTAGTGAGCTATCTATAACTCGCACCCCCTCAATGCACTGCTTATGACCTCACATATTACATCACTCATGACATGGTCAGTGACATCACTCATGACATCACTGATGGCATCTCAAATGACATCACAGATGACATCATCCACAGAATCTCTGACGCACCCACTCACACCACCATATAACTTTTCATACACTCATTCTGCCTTCCACACTATCATTCTCAAACCCATTCACACACCCATACCAGTACTTACACAGTCACTCACTGATTCATAGATCAACACATACATCCAATCACTCACCCATACAGCCACTCATTAGCCCACTCACTCACTAATACAGCCACAGACATATCCACTGATACACCCATACAGCCACTCACACTGAGACAGTCACCCATAGAGCTCCTCACACACCTACTCACTCACCCATACAGTCAACCATGCAGACACTTACTCACCCATACAGTTACACACACATACTCACTCACTTACTCATCCAGATACTAACATGTACTCACTTACCTATACAGTCACTGACACATGCACACACTCACCCATACAGCCACTCTCACATTCACTCACTCACCCATACAGTCACTCACATAAACCATCACTCACCTATACTGCCTTTCACATACCCAGTTACTCACCCATATACCACTAACACATGCACTCAGTCGCCGACACAACCATACACACACACATTCACCCATACAGCCCCTGACAGAGACACTCACTAACCCTTACAGCTACTGACTCACCCACTCACTCATCCATACAGGCAGTCACACCCCCCTCACCTACCCCTACAGACACTCAGATACTTATACAGGTACTCAGACAACCTTTAACTGACCCATACAACAATTCACATACGCTCTCACACACCCATTCAGCAACTTACACACCAACTAACATACTGATACAGACATTCACACAACCAGACACTCACCCATATATTCACTGAGACACTTAATCACTCACTTATACAGTCAGTCATGCAACCACTAAATCATTTATACAGGCACTCATACACTCACTGATTCACCAATACACCTTGGTATATATACTTACCATTCATAAACTGTTTAAAAACAGTCATAGTCACTGGATGATGTCATCAGTGATTTCATTTGATATGTCATCAGTGATGTCACTGACCATGTCATGAGTGATGTAATATGTAAGGTCATAAGCAGTGCATTGTGGGGGCGCGAGTTATAGTTAGCTCAGCTAACTATAACAGCTGAATTTCTCTGGTTTTGTACGAGTGAAATGTCAGCCTAACTATAACATCTCTGAATAACGTCTCTGTAACCTTTGGTTTTTTCAGTGAATATATATTACCTAGTGGCAGTCGCCAGTAGGTAGTTATAATTAGGACATAGTTTCCATAGGAAAAGCATTTTTTGACTAGGCTATAACTTTGGCATCGTTTGACCAATCTTCATGAACTTTTCCCAAAAAAGTGTCAAGGTGGGTTCTATTGTTATGAAAGTTTAGTTGTGATCCGTGCAGTGGGGACTGAGAAGTCGGGGCACAAAATAAGGCTGGGTTTGTAATGTTAATTCCCATAGGAACCTTTAGCCACACCTACAGCCCGAACCGCTGAATGGACTTACACCAAATTTGGCAGGGAGGTAGATGTCAGTTCAGTGAAGTGCCTTTTGCTTATTTGGTGTAAATCCGTTCAGCATTTGTTCAGAAATGTAAGTTTAAAATTATAGTGATATCTCTGGTTTTGGATATTTCGCTGTGGTTTTGCGATGAATTGCGGATGCACGCGATAACGGGAATGCTCTGATGGCTGGACGCAACCTAAACAGAAAGTTGTGGCTGATATTTTATATATATAGGCTTGGAGGGAGCTCCTTTGTGCGGAAAGCTGCCTTAGCATGGAATGCTCTGCCCTTAGAGCTGCGTGGCATCCAGGACCCGGCGATCTTTAAGAAAAAGCTAAAAACTCTTCTCTTCTAGCTGACGCTCTGGCCTTTGTTTCTTTTCTCAAGTACGCGCCGGGACACTCTGCTGAGTATCTGTGTGCGCTATAAATATATATAACATAACATAACATAACATATTGGGAACTGTTCCTGGGGCTGAAAATTTCTGAAAAGCTAACATAAGGGGTCAGAGTAGAGGTACTCTGACCCCATGTTTGAGAAATGGGGATGTTAGTGACGCAAGTTATGTGTGATTTTTTCATCGCGCACAATATTCGTGACACCGCCATGACCACCAGCGCAGCCCCCGTGGACCATCGTGGGGACATCGCGACTATCAGCGTTGTTGCGAATATTGGTGAAAATATTAAAAAATATATTTTTAATACGCATTGTTATAGAGATATTGAGATTTTTATCAATGTTTTCATAGAGTCATTTTTTATAGTGAGTTACCTACTGTGATGGTTCGAATTATTTATGTAGTTATAATTTTGGATGTGTTGGTAGTCATCTAATGTCTGCTTTTGTTTTCCGTTTTTGCAATGTGTCTGCGGGGATTGCGATTACTGATGTAATCGCGGTCTCCAGAGTCACAGCTTTAGGTTTAAGGGATGATTGATCTAGAAATACAACAGATAAACATGAGTTTGAAGTGTACAGTAATAAACCCCTGGTGTGTAAAGTACTGTAATATATGTGCATATTTATGTTTTCACTTCATGGAAAAGGCGCGATTGTTGCATTTAACGGCGAGGTCGCGACGTACCGAAAAATAGCGAAAACAGATTATAGGTCTGACAGATGGTTTTTAAAGAAATTTAGAGTAAAAATATGAGTTTAGACATGCTTTGAAAGAAGTATGTATATAGTAATAAGTGTAGTGGAATGTTCAGAATGGATTTTTTAACATATTATTTTTGGATGTGTTGGTGGCCATTGAATGTCTGCTTTTGTTTTCTGATTTCACGACGTGTTCTTGAGCAAATTTGAGACTTAAATCTTGGCTTCAGCGTTTGTTAAGGCAATTAGTCGGTAGTTAGATGAATTTGAGAGTTCACCAGATTTATAAATAGGCTGAAATTTACTGCCACACCATGACTTGGGAATACTGTTTGATACCGTGGCATAGTTAAAAAGTGAAGTTAGATACGAGGGCCACAAACTAACATATTTTTTAAATAAGGTGGTTGGAAGGCTGTTAGGCCCTGGGGTCCCCTCTGACCGGATCTTTTTTAACATTTTGGCTACCTGTTTATCGCTGATTGGCTGGAAATCCATCTCTGACTCAAGTAGATGTTGTTGCTTCTCCTGGCTAAATACTCCAGGCTCTGCTTGTGATAACGGGGAAGAGGGTCCTGATTAGCTAAATTGTGGAGCGTGGTGATGTGTCTTTACCACGCTGCCTCTGTATTGTCAGCATTGTAGTGACGATTTTTCCCATTGACCAGTTAGTTTATTTTGGCCCAGAATAATTTGGAGTTTGTTTGCTTACTTGCATGTAATAATTTGATCCAAAGGCCCATTTTGAAGTTATGTTTCCCTGCCCATACCCCCGTTTTATAGTTATGTTTAATTTTAGTTATTTTGGACAGTAAATCCTGGGTGGTTGGCCACCCCACAAACAGACCCTCCTAAGCTCTCTATTAAGTTGCTTCTTCATGGTGTGTAATTGTGGTGTGAACCATTTGTTCCTAATGTGGATTATATCTTGATACCTTGACGGATTTGTAGTAAAATTAGTAGTGAGAATTTCGACAAAATGTTATCATTCCTGAACAGGCAACAGACCTGAAGTGAAGCTCGCCATTTTCTGTGAAAGGTCATTAGAGATAAAGTCCATAGTATTTCCTACTGTCGTATCGTTTCTTATAGGGCACCTCAAATTGTATGTCTGAGCAGATGCTGAGAGGCAATGTACTTCCAGGGCCCATGGAGAAGTGAGTTCCAGTTTGAAAATTTGAACAAAGTGATCACTGTCTGGTCTTACTTCTAATCCCGAAATTATTAAACCTCTTAAATAGATCATGGTCAGCCAGTGATTAATCTAAAGTGGAGTCTGTAACTCAAGTAAAGGCCGCTGGATTATCCAATGGATTTCGCCCATTAAGGGTATAGAAGCCCAGGTCTTCTAGGGCTGTTATGCAGGACTTGCCTTGTAAGTGCCTTCTTGTTTGATTTCCAACTATTTCTGGGATATAATTTGGAGGTTTACCATGAGTGCCTTACAACAAATTCACATTTAAATCGCCTGACAGCAAGATGAAAGCTTGTGGTTATGTGGCATTCAATGCTTTTAGCACGCCAATAAGGGTATGAATTGTGTCCAATTTAGTCTTGCTGCCGTGGTTCATGTACAGATTTACAAGTAATTACAATTGAATCCGACGATTGGAGTTGGCGACTACTGCCAGGTGTCTTGCAAGAGTACAATCTCATAGTCGTATAAAAATAAGATAAACTCATCCTCCCCCACATTTGCACCAAGGCCGTTCACATTTCATGCATAAATTCTACTAGACTAACCTGTAGGGGGCTGGCCTTGGGGCAAACCTCATGCAACTCTAAGAGGTTTACTGTTAACAATCCTGGTTCACTGGAAGTTCCCACGATTGGCCTGCAGCTGAGCCATTTGAGATGAAATTATTTACTTTATTATTTGTAGGCCTTCCCTGACTGCTGTAGGGTGCTCCGGACCGATCGCCCCCTTTAACATATCTATCATTGGCAGAGGCGGAGGCAAGGGCTTCGAGTAATGAACTGTTGCCCCTTTCCTCATGTTGATTCCTCAAGCTGCAAATTGTTCCCAGTGCTGCCAGACTTGGGATGCAATGCTTTCATCCGACCAAGTGACAGTAGTAATATCATTCCCTGGGCGCTGAGGGCTGGGATTGAATTTGACTGCCTCTATATTATTTGTCCTTATATGCTGCAGGACCTGTACTGCTTCAAGCAATCTTAGTACTGCACTCATGATATCATGGAAGCCCCTTGAGTTATATTGGGGGCTTAACTCAATAATTGTGCTTTATTAATTTGGGATGCCACACACCTGACTCTGTACATGAGTCTTTGAAGTTGCCTCAAATTCCACTGATGGTAGCAACTGGGGTTGAGAAACATGTGTAATAAAAGGGTAAGTCTGTGGCGCTCTTTGATTTTTGATGTAGGAATCCACTATGGTAACCCTTCTTGATACATTGCTATCCCCTACAGAGGAGGGATATCTGTTGTATATTTCAGTTTTGTCCTGGATACTGGACCATATTTTGGTGATTGAAAAAGGGCTATTCAGGAACCACGATGTAACTCCGGTATACCTATGTTGTCTATAATGGAGGTCTGTGTGTGAATTTGGGATAAAGGCGTTTTTGAGGCTTGTGAACCAGAATGACAACTAGGTGCAATGATCACAACGTGGTTCAGGGCTTCTGAGCACTCAGACATTCTTGTTGCTAGTGTCCCAGTACAGGTATTTAATGCAGGAGCAGTATTGGAATCCAAGACTTTCAGGTGCTCCTCCGGTTTCTGGAATATCGGATATGGGGTGACAATAAGATCTGAATTTTGCTTCGGCACTTTGCCTGAACTCTTGTCCCGAAGGCGTTGATGTGTTTGTTTTTGAGTGGAAATTGTGCTGTTGCTCATTTTTCGCAATTCTTTTTCAGGATTTTCTCAATGGCTTATGTTCACTTTTTGAAAGAGAGGGTCATGGGCTTGTAGATGATATGGGCTCCTCCAGGTCGATTTGCGTGGATGGGTGAGTCGACAACATGATGACCGATTCATTAATTTGCTGCCCCTCTGGTTTCAAGGCTAGGTTTATATCTTGCTCCTCCTGCATTGAGTGTAGGAGCCACGTTTTCTATTGTTGTTGGGCTTTCAAGATGGCCATGTTCCATGATAGCGCACCAATTGCCAGGTGTGAGTCTTATTTGAAACACCTTCAAGTCCTTCAGTAATTCTTAGAGTATCCATGGGACCGTGGCAAAGGAATCCAAAATGGTAGAGCATTGAAATATGTGGTAGGTGGTAGTTGGATCATGATGTACGTTTTTTAATCATCGCGTTTAACTCCTGGGATTTGAGATCAATACCCTTGACCAGCTCTCCAAGTGCATTGAGTAGATCAACTTGAGTATTCAACTTACCAGCGTGATATGTTGGTGCTGAAGAAATCACCTCCGCTCATTAACTGAGGACAAATGATTGCGCTTGATGGGTGGTTTGTGGTGACTGTAGGTGTCAATTCCGGTGAGTCAGAAGCTAACTCTTTTTGGGCCCTTTTATCACCAGGAGCAAACCCGGATGGATTAGTTCCACCCGTGGTCTTCCCCTCAATGGTTCTCCTACCATGGGCACCTTCCTCCTCTGATATTTTGGCCCCTAATGATAGTTTGATCTGAGAGAGCAAAGAGTTATAGTTGTGTTTTCGGGCAAGAGAAGGGGAAGAACAAAACTGGTCTGTAGGTGATATGTGTGACTGTTTGAAAGGACTTAAGAGCATCTCAGGCCAAATTGAGGAGTCTTCAATGGCCCCCTTATAACTGTGTTGTTTAAACCATTGTGAGCCTGATTTGAGAAGGGCATCCCAGATGCTGATCCATGCACTGGGGGTCGATGTAGATTAAACCCTTATCTTGTTGGAGATCCTGATCCCATGATAACTGAGGTCCTGACATGCCATTAAGGGGCTTGGATTGTGAGACTGTTTATTTGTCCTGTGCACTAAAATCTTCACCAGAAGATAGGCCCTAACTTGGCTATCCGGTTACATTGTTATAGGGATGGTATGTTGTAATAAAGAAGATGATGGCTCTGAGTTCTTTACCGGCATTCCTGCATCCCCTGTTGAGCGTGTCACTAGCTGTACTTGCTGTTTGTCCTTGGCTGTAGGTGGTGGGTGCAGCTTCACTAGAGGTAATTCACTGTTACGACTGGACCCTTTAACTGCATGTACGATAGAGCTGGTAGTTTTGCATGTAGTGGTTAAAAAGTCTGTTTTTTGGGCTTTCCCTGGGGCCCTGTAGCTTAGAATTGGGTGCTGTTAGGAGATGTAACTGGGGCCGATGGAGTGAGGTTCGGCGTTAGCTTCTCTTTTGCCCCTTGGTTTTTATTTGCCTGGGGCTTAGGTGCCCCACAAACCTTTCCTGATCTCATTCTGACATGCAGCGAGTTGCAGCGAGTTGTACTTGTAAATTGAGGTTCAGCAGCACCTGACGTTTTTGAAGAATGGGTGAGTGTGAAAGGTATACAATTGAAAATAACTGGGATTGAGGCGGGGGAGCTTCTCAGGAGGCGCAAGTCGCACCTGAACCTAGTCAGACCACTTCCGCACCAATCCGGGCTCAACCCTTGACAACAGCATCTAAATCTGTATCACGCCCACCGAAACCGGACTGAGTTGTATATCCTTGTTAGTTCTGACTTCAACGTACCTTCAATGCTATCTGTTATATGCAACTGGAGCTCTCACATCCCAAGCTAGTGTTCAGATGAATCCTCGGATTGATCGGTGATTGTTATAGCCTCTGGGTCTGGCTGGAGCTCTTTCCTTTAATCTCTTCCTTTAATTTCCAATCTTACACTGGATCTCCCAGCATCTGAGCAGTCCCACCAGCACTCCGCCAGTGTCACCTCACCTCCCCCTACAGGTTAGTCTTCAACAGAATACAGGGAAGGGGCACAAGCACAACGCGTCAAAAGGTGGGCAGAGTGGTTAGACTCTCTTGGGGGCAAGAGTGTAAAGCATCCGTGGAGAAAAAATCACCCGTGTCCATAAAGCATCAGTGTCCAGAATCAAAGATCAGAGATCTTCACCTTGCTATGGGTGGTGGCCTTTCAGAGGGGCAGGTACATGGCTGCAGCGGCTGCGTGACCACAACAGCTGATAGGAGGCGTAACAAGCAGCCCTCGCTGCAAAGCAGGCTGCAGGCCGTGCGGGCAGTGCTCCTGAGACCCAAAGCCTCACCTGCCACAGTTTGGTCGACAGCCACGCAGTCACAGGGCCCCCGGGAAGGGCCAGGAGTCGGGAAAACGAGAACCTCATCCGCCACCTCCTTCTCCTCCTGTGGCAGCAGCACATAGTGCGGCGTAGTGACAGCGTCCTCCATAGAGCTAGAGTGTGTAACGGCCAGTGCTTTAAATGGGCCAGTACTCACCGGTACTGAGTACCGGCACTTCTTATTTTTATCCCTTCAAGTACCGGCACTTCTCACCCGCCAAGGAGAGTACTGGTACTCAAGTCTGATGTACTGTTTATTGCTAATTCTGCCTCCCGGATACTCTGACAGGTAAAGTACCCTTGGAGCCCTGTGCTGAGCCCCTGCTGAACCGTTCAACAGCAGCTCAGTTGCATTATGTCTTCTTGGACGTGTGGGTGTTGAAAATGTCACCTTCACGCTGAGCTTGACAGAGCAGTGTCCATACCATTCAGACACTGCTCTGTCAATCACATTTACACTATGGTGTGCATTTGTGCACACCCTGGAATCCAGGCGACCCACTGAGAACGGCAATGAAGGAAGCCACGGGAGGTAAGGAGTTGAAAGTGTCCTTTATCCTGCGTGAGCCTTTTGTGTGAGTGTTTGACTGATTGTGAGTGTTTAACGACTTGTGTGCGCGTTTACGTGTAAAGGAAAGAGGAAGAGAGAGAATGTGGATACTCTACAAAGGTGTTTTAAAGAAAGTGTGCGGACTGCTTTGTATGTGCATGTGTGCTCGGGCCTGTGTGAGTGTGTGCTCACACGAGAATATGAGTATTGACTTGCGCCCAATGCAAATAAATGATAATAATCAGGGCCACTGTAATTATGCGGCAGGTTTGATAAAATTATGCAGCAGCAAAAGGCAAAGTATGCAGTGTAATGCAGAACATTTGCTGATTGTATTAATTATTTTGTCATTTTTATACTTCTTAATACTGTCGGGGCATAGGTTGCATTTCAGTTTAACACCCAAACATAGCAATAAGCAACAGAAAGGTGAGCAGTCAACCTTTGGAAAGGACCTTCACTACACAGCAGCATGTGTTGCTACTACTTTACTAACTTTTGAACTGTTTGGGGTAGAAACAATTTTTTTTGTTAAAATCTTCAGATTGTGCAGCAGATGATGTGGCAAATGCGGAAGATCCATTATTTATGTGAAATGGAATCGCATAATTCCACTTCCCTGACAATAATAGTGTGGCATCAAGAAGCTGCACTAGATAAACTAGTATTGGCAAAGCCATTAGGTGTGGCCTTGGTAACGCTGTTGCAATCATTAATTCAAAAAAGAATATTGCACTAATATGTCACAAAAAAAGAAAACATACCTCCTATATGTGGAGAGCCTAAGCATGCAAAAATTAATTTAAATAAAAAAGGATTTACCATTGCATATAATTTAACAGTGTCGATGGGGGTGGAGACCCAAAGGTATCAGAGTGCTTTACATGAGCACCAGTTGCATTACAGACAGACACATTATTTTTTTCGTGAGGCACAGGGAGATTACGTGATTTGTCCAGAATCACAGGATGTTGAGCGTCCCTGTCAAGACTTGAACCCGGTTCCCCAGCTTCGCGGTCGACCACTCTAGCCGTTCGGCCACATCCTCTCCGCAATTGGTTTTGAACACCTTTTTAGTTTTAATACACATCACATGGAAGTATGATCTTTATTGGTGCAAGGAAAGGCCACTATTGGCCCTACATTACTGTAACCTGGAGACCTATTTTAAACAAACACAATGACAAATAAAATTGATAAAAAGTTGAAAGAAAAAAAGAATTTCCAAACTAAAGTACTGGCCCACCAGCCTGGCACTGAAGTCCACATTTTAAGGCAAATTTGCCCATGTGATCAGGAAAAATGTTGTCACTCACAGTGGAAGATGGTTAGTTGCCTTCATGGGCTGCTGCTTTACCCCATGCTATTTGTTGTGGAGCGTGGAAGCAGAATGTGAATGATAGCTGAACGTCCATGGATGAAGAGGGTCGAGTAAATTCCCCTCGACATGTATGCATTTTTTATTTATGGATGTATTTTAATTTCATAAGGCTGATGAGACAGCTAAAGCTGTCTTTGACCAAGCCCAAAAATCAAAAGGGGTTAGCTGGGCTTCATTTTTAGGCAGAAGCTGAAGAAGTACAGATCTGTGATTTTTTTTGCTCAATTATTGTTTTCTAATGTCTCGAGTTAAGACGAGAGAGGACAGGGGCATGTGTATGGGTTGTGAGCTGAGATTCCTTCTATGCCAGAAGACACCACAAGTCAGTCAGTCTTGATTATTTGAGGCCTCAAACATATTTCCAAGTGTTACATAGGATAGCTAGAACCAGGACCCTAGAAATTCCTAGAAGGTCGGTGGCTCCAAGCAGAGGGTGGCAGATGGTAAGTATTTTATAGTGTGGTGGCAGCAATGCATGAATAGTAATACTGTTCAAATAATGTGATGTCATCTTTAGGGATAACTGAGCTAAGATAATGAGATGTGTATAGTGTTACAAAGAATGTACCCTAGAATATTTATCTACTCACCTTCTGATACCAACGAACGACGATGTAAGAAGATCAGGTGGGAGGGAGACATGATTACACATCAGCCTTCATGCTTGGCTGTGCCACGCCTTGGCTGGTGGATTCATGACTCATAAACAGGGATAGTTGAGATGTTTGACATCCCCATTTCAGAACCTAAAAATGTTTGTCATTGACTGGTTTCCATAGTGCTTAAAAACCATGAACCAAAAAAGGTCCCACCCATCACTGCCTCTCCTCTGCTCCGCAGACCCAGTATGACACAGTGCTTGTCCGGTGTACAGCAATGACCCAAATTAACATACTAAACTACCAACACCCTCTACCCCACAGTGCTGAGATCTCATACTGCTGGCCTACAACACCATGCAGGCCTAGGATAACCCACAGTGATGACCAATGCTCACGTTTTTTAATTTGTCAAACTCTTTCTGAGGATCCCTTCACATTGTCTGATCTGGCCAGTCCATATAAATAGAACAGGATGCATGAATATGCCCATTGTGTATAAGAGGAAATGAGGATGAGCCCTTTAAATGAGGATCTCTTGAAAACTATGGTGCTAAAGGAGGGACGATGCCCAGGACTGTACAAATACTGTTTGGGTTTACCTGGTTTAAAGAAAAAAATGGTAAAGTAGTAGTCTATGAGTGTGCATGTTGAAGCTGCTTTGCCAGAATTTTCCCCTGCAATCTCCTTTCATGTAGTAAAGATAGGTGGAAGGACCATGACCACTTACATTACAGACCCCCAATGCATACATGTCAACATATTGGGAATACCTAGGAGTTAATATTAGAGAGATACATTTCAATTTTATTTTCTGTTAGCTTTCTTGATAATGAAGGAAAAAGGATGAGAAAGTTAAAATATAATGTAAAGCTAAAAGTCTCGCCTCTGATTCACAAGTTTTCGCATGCATTCCATTATGAACTAAGTGTTATTCTTCGTGAGCTCGTCCTGATCTTTTCGTGGTCTGTGCTCTCTGTGAGAAACAAGGTACAGAGCAAAGATCTGAAATTCCAGAGGCAAAGTTTGATAGGGCTGAACCAGGACCCCACATCACTGGCACAAGATAGTACATTGGTGGCCCAACATCACTCAGTGCTGGCCTAAATCACAGCAACGGCTCATGATCAGACAAGGAAGGTTTAAAAATCACAGTGTTGAGCGGTATGCACACATTTCTGGCCAAAGACCATACAGAATAGGTCAAGATCATTTAAAGTGCATTGGGCTGCATACATATTTTAGTGGGTCATAACAGCAGAGCTATTAATTACTGTGTTATGTCACATGTGCAGAGGGAATCCGCACATATGGAAAATTTGAGATTAGTAACAAGGACTTTGCAAGTACAATATGAATACACAACAGATGGAAGTTATGCCATTGTATCATGTCCCACCTCTAGCCCCGCCCATAGCCCCGCCCACTAGCCACACCTCTAACTCAATTTGATGAGTACCTGCACTTATTTTTTTCCATTTAAAGCACTGGTAACGGCTCTGGGTGTGTGGTGGATCTATTTTGTGCTGTTATGTTTTAAGAGGTGTCCGTAGTATACTCATGAGGACAAAACATTTATGCTGCAAGGTGTGTTGTTGGTGGTGGCTTATTTGTGGGTGCAGATTAAGAGTAAGTAATACATTGACTTCTGGCCCTCACTTTGAATGCGCAGATGACATTGAGCCGGGTTTCCTGATTCCTAATTAGAATATTTCGATGAAAAATTAATGTTTTTGGTTAGAGACGTTTTTCTTCACAATAAACACACAACACGTCGAAAAAGAGGTGTGTTCCGGAAAATAGCATTTGTAATAGTTGGCTCTTATTGATTGAGTCGGTCTGCCATAACCTCAACCAGAAGTTTTGTCAACCTGTAAACAAGGTACTGACATTGATGCTCTATTGCTGTTTGCTCTTGAATGTTGTGTCAGAAGTCAATTTGACCTGCTATTTATTGGCTGTAAGCAACACAGTGCAATTCTGTTGTCCCCGCACTGTGGAATATTTGGTTGCAAATATCTACAATAGAGTTCTGGCAATGGTAGCGGCACATTTATCAGAGCGAAACTGGACCAAAGTTGGAGTTCAGGCTCATGTCTGTCTTTCAAGTCAAGAGACATGTGTCCTCAGATGCTATGGGTGCACTTCCATATTTAGCTCCAGGGCAAGCATGGCATCCATTTATACTGCTTATGTATGGTCACTGCCAACACTTTTCAACTTACGTTTGTGAAATTGACTGCAGATGGGAAATGCTGGGTAGTACAGCCCCACTGTTCTAATTTGACTCCAAGTGGAGACGTTCCCTAATGAGATCCAGGACCCGTTCAGCTGCTCTTTGGCCGCAAACTGACACTTTCACTCAGATTCCTTCTCCATGACTGTCTCCACCCTCTGGGTCAGAGAGCGGGATCATGATGATTGTATGTTGCTCCATGTTTGCAGCTTCCAACATCCTGTATTGAACCATTGTTTGATTGATCATCTTTTGGTGCTATGCTGGTGACTGAGACTGGCCCAGTTTGCCCTCTGACACCCTATTTCCCTCGCTCACAACTTCTGTCTATATCGTGTCCGTGACACGGGGAAGGAGAAAGAAAATGCCTGGCACAGCTGGCAGGCACCATGATTAGGCAATTCTTGCCCCCTGTCCATTGCTGGTGACTGTTAGAAGATAAAGCTTATGAAGCCACAATCTTGGCCTGTAAACTCAGCCCTATAAAGAGCCATTGCTCCTCATCAATGAAAAGATAGCTAGACCACTAGGGGGCAGATTTACAAGCCCCTTGCGCCAATTTTGCGTCACTTTTCCCATGTTAAAAGTGACGCAAAAGTGGCGCAACGGGCTTGTAAATCTGCCCCATGGTACCTAAGTAATCCTGTGATATGAGTACAAAGTCATTCTGTGATATGAGCGTACCTTCACACTGCCATGTGGGTCCCAGGACGCTGTGTCTGCTGCCTGCTGTCCATCTCTGCTGCCCCATCGGGGGAAACCGGCTGGAATCTCTGCCCCCTCATAGAAGTTCCATCCTAGGGAGTGAACCGACCGCTCTGCATCTCCGCAGGCACTCGCTAATCCCTGGTGGGACTTCCAGTCCCAGGGTGCCCCGCAAGCTAAGCGCTGTTACAGGTGTGTGGGGAGGAGCCCTACCTGTGCTTATCATCGCCGCCATTCTTCCCGCTGCGCGGGACGTGCGCGGGCCGTGCCCTGCGCCCGTCAGCGTCAGGAAGAGACAGGGCAGGGCCAGCCCTCTTGGTTCCATCTCACACCAGCTTGTGTTACCACCAGCGAGCGAGCTCCCAACTCACAAGGTATTTCTTGCCACAGACTTGCTTCTTGCTTTGTTGGACCGCTCTTTGCTTGTTGCTGAACAGATTGTGTGTGTTGGCGCTCCAAGAGGCCTGAACTTCTGCACGTTTAGCCAATCTAGCTAGCTTTAGCTCCTGAGACTCGTCGTTCCGCCCTTTTTCAGGGGCTTAACAAAGACCTAACGATTGACTGGCCCTTGAAGGATTGTTAGGCTGTGCAGGACTCAAAGTCATTGGTTTCGGTGCCTTGGCACAGCTGTAAGTGGTTGGTTGGGGCCCCCTACTGGGTTTAAGGAGAGTGGGGTACCAGCTATAGGACTTCTGTGCTAACCGATCCCTAGGTTACAAGCTGGTTGTGGGCTCTGTTTCTATAGGAAAAGGTGCTCAGGTCTGATACTCCCAACGCTGGGTCGCAGGGTTCCTGTACATCGTAGAATGGGGAAGAGGCTGGGGCCTCCCAGATCTACAACTAGGGTTGAATCCTCAGTGCCTCAAACTTCTATAGATAAAATGCTCCAGAGGGCCATAGGGGTGGTTAATACGGAAATTGAGCTTACGGAAAGGAGGCTCTCCCTTACTCCGGACTTGTTTATTCCACTCTCAAATGCCCCCACCCTGCCCACTGAGATCCCACTCCAACTAGAAGTTCACCCCTTACCATCCCTATCTCCAGCCAACTCCATTTCAGCTATTGCGGCCCCACCCCAGTTAGAAGCTCCCCTTCTAGCAACCCTAAGTGAGGCTCCAACCAAGGGAGTAGTTCGGAAGAGGACAACCACATCCAGCAATCCCAAGTCAGGGAAACGTAAACAACAATCGGAGATTGGCCCAAAAAAAAAAAGAACTTGTGAGGGCCCTATACCCAACTTTAAGGGAGCATGTGAGGAAGTCCATAACCAGGGTGACTCTCAGGATGTTTATACTGATCACTCTTACCCTATATGGGCTAAGAACTTGATGAACGATGTTCAGAGTATAGTGAGAGCCACTATCAGAGAAGAACTGGCCCCTGTCACTAGTCGTTTAGCCAACTTAGAAAGGATTTCTGCAGCAAGGGAAGTTAGTAGAACAGAACAGCAAACACGTTCTTCTAACATGCCCAGGGGAGGGACTGACTCGGGCTGTCAGGCAGCTATTCAAACTACCACTACCCCCTTCGCAAAGGGAGCCCACTATAACTATGAAGCTCCCCCAGTCAGACACAAAACGAAGGGTCAGAGTGTTGTTACACAGCAGAGCAACACGAATTTAAGTTTAGAGGGTAGGGCCAACCCTAGCTCTGACCCCCCTAGATCTTTGGCCACTCAGAGGCCAATCGTCCCAGGTCCCAAGATTAACCAGATGGGGTAACCACCACTCGCTGATATGGAGGAGAAACATGCAAGAACAAGCTCTAACTTGGCCTACATAAACCTCCCCCCGCATGCTCCCCCTACGTGGCAATTCTGACAGGAATCCCCTCAATTGAAAATAGTAGTAAGGAAACTCACCTCGAGCTTCGTAACAAATGCTTATTCTGGCTCGCTAGACATAAGCAGTTTGATTACGCTCAAGCCGACGAGATCATAATGGTCCGTAGGGTAGGGTGGGTGGGCAATGGTGAAACAACAGATCCTGGGGAGTGTGCAGTTATCAACTTTAAAAAGCCAAGCACTGTCACTAACTTACTCAGATCCCCTCCTTACTATTCCAACGCTACAACTAGAATGAATCTTCGCCCTCTGGAATTTTTTTATTCTTCTCACCGGGCAATCCACGGGGGCCGTGCTTCAACTCCCACCTTGACTGGGGGTCCCAGACCCCTAATTCAAGGATGCCGGGATGTTTCCCATCCACGATTTCTGTCTAACATCCCGGTTAACAACAGATATGATAGTTTGGAGGCGGTGGATTGACTGAGGGAAGGGACAATTATGGAAGGGAACCCAGGACTGCATAGCCAGGACCCGAAGTGTAATGCTAGGAAGTGTTTGAGGCGAACATCTAGGGTTAGGAGTTTATCCCCCCCCAGTTAACAAACCCTCCTTGTGAAAGCATCCATCTTAAGGGGTTCCTTGTTACCATCCCCAACGTCCTAGATAGTGAGCTAAGGAAAGACAGTAAGTCCCATTCTGCTTTAGATAATCCCCATCTAGAACAACAAGGTGATAGCGTGGCCCCTAATGATAGCGCTGCTGATGCCTTGAGAAGGAAAAGAGGTTCAGACAACAGTATTAGGGCTTTATCATGGAATCTGGTGGGCCTTAAAAATAAACTATCCTGTCCAGAATGGGGGCTTTTTGTGGCAGAGCAGGACATATGTCTTTTCCAGGAGACATGGGCGAGGGAAGAGCTCCAGCAGGTGGGCTTTGCCCCTTTTAATTCTTTTGCGACCTTTGGGGGAAGGTGGAGACCCTCAGGTGGTTTGTCTATCTGGGTGGGCACCCATTTGGGTTGCAGAGCCGAACAGTTGGTAACCCCTTCAATAGATATCCAGTGCGTTCTGCTCACTTTTCCCTCTACGATAAAAATTGCCCTAATTAACGTGTATTCCAGACCTGTCAGCAACAGCCAGGAATCTGTTACCATCGAACAGTTAGGCCACTTTATTCCAACCTTGGATCCAGCCATCCGGCTCATTGTAGGGGGCGATTTTAATTGCCAATACGAACCCCTTACTGATCAGGATCACTTCATGCCCAGTGAGGAGGACGTTTTCTGGTCAGTCCCTGATCCCCAGATCAGTCCCATCAGGATCTGGTCACCACTGGCAATACAAATTAATTCACTTTCGCTGGCTCTGTCATTAAGGGCATGTAATGGGCGTACTAAATCGGACCGCCCTGGTCAACTTACATTTAATCGAGTAGGTCAAGCATCTTTGCTTGACTACATTCTAGTGGAAACAAGATCGTGGGGATGGGTCCTTGATTTTCGAATTATTACTAGACACAATAGTGACCATAACGCCCTGATCTTGAGCCTGAAAGCAGAGGATTTTGGTGTTTTTAACTCTGCTCTCCCAGTAGATAGTCCGCCCAGAGCACTAACACTGACAAATAATAGAAGAAATGTTATATGGGGCTATATTCAACATTCACCCCCTAAGCTGGCCAAAGTTTACCAGGCAGTCCCCCGTCGATGACTAAAATGTGGGAGATAGTGCAGGTGGGGGGTCCTCTACCGGAGCTGGACAAGGCAGGCCCTACGCACCAAGAGTTATTGGAGAAGTTGGTGGACGTATTTTATCCCGTGGTGCGCAGGAGGGAACCCAAACGATCCAAATGTCCCTGGTTCAATGACAAGTGCCGTATGGCCAAGCAAGCTCTATTAGAGGCACTGAAAGTGAAGGACAAGCCCTTAATTAAATCCACCCGGGCCAGCTATAAAGAGATAACCAAACAGGAAAAGAAAAAGTGGGAAAGTGACAGATGGGAATCTCTTAGGATTGCCTTAGACAATAAGGATCTGAAATCCTTCTGGGCAATAGCAAGCTCTGGCGATAGGGAAGGGAGCTCGTTGATAGAGCCAAATATAGCTCCCGAAGTATGGGAGTCCCACTTCGAGTCGCTGTACTCGATCAGGGAAGACAGGCCCGATTGTACCGGTAACCCCGCTGTAATATTAGAACCCGACAGCGAGGGGATCACTGAGATCACTATGACCGAAGTGGGTAATGCTATTAATAGACTTCACAGTAATAAAGCGCCGGGCTTAGATAAATTACCAGGTGACCTTTTCAGAGAGGAACCCAGAATTTGGGTACCCTACCTGTGGGTTCTATTCAATGCCATTATGAAGGGCATGAAGCCTCCGGACACTTGGCGCGGGGCAGAGATCGTTCCCATATATAAAAAAAGGCTGCCCTCTCCTCCCAACAAATTACAGGCCGATCAGTTTAATTGATATCACCCAAAAACTGTTCGGTCGGGTCCTTTTAGATCGACTCCAGGGCTAAATGGAAGAAAAGGAGATCTTGACCCCGTATCAAGCTGGCTTCAGATCAAACATGTCAACCGTGGACCAGATTTTTAGACTCCAACTTCTTTTCTGGAAAACGGTGACAGTAGAGGGTGGCAGCCTCTACTTAATTTTTGTTGATCTGAAGTCAGCTTTTGATCTCGTACCTAGAGAACGACTCTGGGAAGTGCTCAGAGACCTGGGAATCCCATCTTACCTCCTTAATGTCATTGTAAGGCTCCATCAAGACAACTTTGCCCAAGTGAGGTGTGGAAAACACGGGGAGCTTACCACGCGCTTTCCAGTTAGGAAAGGGGTCCGCCAGGGCTGTGTCTTAGCCCCCACTTTATTCTGCCTTTTTATCAACGGGCTCATCGACCATCTCAACAGAATTAAAGACAATGATGCCCCAAAGTTAGCCTCTGGGAGGGTGCCGGCGCTGATGTTCGCTGACGACACCGTCCTACTTGCTAAAACACCAATGGGTATTCAGCATATTCTTGACGGGTTTGCCAATTTTTGCAAGCTCCGGGGATTGGAGATCAGTATTCTAAAAACAAAGTACATGGTCTTCAACACCCCTAAAACCACTCGCCCCAACCCATCTCTCTATGGAACTCCCCTAGAGAGAGTTAAGTTGTTTGATTATTTGGGTGTAACTTTGTCCGAACACTTCGAATGGGGGCCACAGATGACGTAGGCAAGTCTCAGGCTCACGCAGACGGTGGGTGGGATTATGAAACTATATAGCTCCTCTGCATTTAAACCGGCGGGTCCCGTGGTGGAAGTTTATAAGGCACAAGCATGGGGTGCTACATTATATGGGGCAGAACTGTGGGGGCATCGCCCCTCTTTCGATCTGAGTAAGTTGGAGAACAGCTTCCTGAGGCAGTTGCTAGGCCTTCCTCGCAGTACTCCCCTGCTGCCTATCCGCATGGACCTGAGTATTAGGCCCATAGATGAGGAGATCGCCCTTAGACCCATTACATTTTGGCGCCGTCTATGGGCGACCCCGGAATTGTCAATTTTTAGGGCTGAGCTTAAGGAGTTTTTAGTTCCCTGCACTCTCAAGAAAATTCCCTGGTTACACCATATAAGAGACCACGCTTAAGCTAGGTATGCCAGATCTATGGAGGTCACCTGATATAACATGCCCAATGACCCCCAGGGCGGCTCTAGTTGGGCGCTATAGATTCTACAAACTAGCGGCCACCCAGGAAAGTTCCTCTCTCGGTCGTTTGACCATGGAGTTTCTCCAAGTCAAAGACGTGTATAACAGAGAATCCTTTCTGGATACCATTGAACCCCCTTTGGCCAGGAAACTTTATGTCCAGTTTAGGATAGGGTCTCTCCCACTTCGCTCTTTTACCAGCAAATGGGCTAAAGAGTGCAATAGCGAGTGTCCCGCCTGTAAGCATAAGGAAGAGTCGATCACTCACATTTTCTTTTTTTGTCCAGCCTATCTTACGCCGCACAAGCGTTGGTTAATCCAACTAGTCAAGAACATTGGCTTTGTGCATTGCGTGGAGGCACTGAGGGGCTTATTTACAAGCCCCTTGCACCACTTTTGCGTCACTTTTCCCATGTTAAAAGTGACGCAAAAGTGGTGCAAGGGGCTTGTAAATCTGCCCCTGAGGGTTTTAAAATATGCAACTCACCCGCCAATAGTGTTTGCTGTCTCACGCTTTTTAAATTCAATGTGGTTTATTAGGCGGGCTCTTCTAAAGTAGTTGATTCCGGGTGGAGAGAAATAGCTGATTACGCATAGGATTGTTTTCCACCATTCATGCGTTACTCCCAGATCTAGACTATATCCATTCCCAACTTTGTAAAACATTTATCTTCGTTTTTATTGAATCCTTTTTAATCTCTTTTACGATTTAAAAAAAAATAATAAAAAAAAAATAACCACATGTATAGTCGAGTTCCCGTTCTATGTGTATCTTTGTAAATCTGTTGTGAATTTAATGACAATGAACTCGGCAATATTGAATGTGTTATTGTAAATATTTTCAAGTGTATTAATGTTTTATCGTCAAATTTACTTTTATGGTCTTTTGCGGCCGAAATCAATTTTACGGATAGGAAATGGTAATGTTGTATCGCTGTTACAGCAAGGCAGGCTTCCAGTTGACCAGAGACACGGTTTTTGCTTATGAGAATATCCATTGGTATATTGCTTAATTTGAAGAAACGTTTACCTCCAAAGAGACTGCACACAACACCACATTATTTTCTATCTCTTTGGAAACAAAATCAAAATTCGTAAAACATATGAGCAGTATACATGGGCCTTTTGCGTAGCACTTCCACAATAAAATAGAAATTCTATAGCCAGATTATTTTCAGAAAGTAGTCTCTCGTTTTAAATGCAAACCATTTAGTACCAATTGAAAGTTTGGAAAGTGGAAAGCCATTTTAAATAAGAATCTGAAACAGACACTCTCACCTTGTATTTGAACAAATGGTTATTTCTTGGTTATTATGCCCTGGGCCAATACGCAGTTACTATGCTTATTTTCTTTAGAGGAAGATTTCCAATACCGTCAGAAACAGCTTCTCATGTAAATGAAGACACACAGCACATAGGTAATCTGTCTAGCAGAATATAAATTGAAACACATTGAAGCTTAACAAAAGGCAATTATTAGGTAGTTGAATGGAAATGGAAATTGAATAGGAATTGAAAGAGAAAGTGATGAGAGATTGAAAAGACTGTGAGCTGATAAAGATGTGTTTTTCTGCTCTGACATTCGTTTTCTAAAATAATAATAAGCAACTGGTAATTGTTTTACTATCGGAGCAGACATATTGTAAGGTTATAAAACACAGGTTTCCCACTTTACTTTCAAAACGTGCATTAAAGAACTAAGGCCCACATTAAGCTTAGACCTTAAATTGTGAAGACCCAGTAGCATAAGTTACCGGACCCATCGAAAGTA
Organism: Calotriton arnoldi; assembly: GCA_963921515.1. Lineage (NCBI taxonomy): Eukaryota > Metazoa > Chordata > Amphibia > Caudata > Salamandridae > Calotriton > Calotriton arnoldi. Next base: position 1,356,518 of record CAWUFW010005000.1, on the reverse strand, counting down.
CAAGTTCTTTGTGTTTCACACAGACAGCAGCAACACCCCAGTGCGAAAATTTGATAACAACATGCAGGAATCAGTGCATAAACACTGACATCTCATAACCCCTGTTATTTTCCTTGCCCCAAAATTACTGGGCCCCAAGTAACAGTAATTCTGAGGAGGGGAAATAATAAAGGTTTTCACAGGCCACTAAAAAACATGGCTCTGTGTATGGACATAGTCTTAAAATGCACTGTTCTTCTGACCTTAGCCATGCTGTTCACTAATTCGAGTTTACTAGAGTTGGCTTGCAGAGCCCAGATGATGTCACCACAGTGTACTTTTTGTTTTATGGCATTAATATATAATTCCAAATTATGCATTGCATCTTATTTTACAACAATGGAGGGATGCATCATACCCTATTCAGCTTTATTTAAAGAATGACCTCGCCTGTGTAGATCTGGGCTCAATTTTGTAACAACTTAGGGGAATATTCTCAAGAACATGTGATAATTATCGCAAAATTAGCTTAACGCAACTTTGCACATCGTAGTCCATCGCGGGAAAATAACACTGTGTTAACGTTGTATTCTCAAGCGATAACCAGCGACAGGCCTGCAATTCCCACACGTCATGCGGGAAAATGCCCCATAAAAGCAGGAAAAAAAAAAGTTAAACTGCGTAGCACCATGGATGCACCCGGACCGAGTGCAGAGGACAACGCGAACCCCACAAGCCCCACAGACGACCAGCAAGGAACCTCGGGGTCGGGGAAGGCCAAGGAGAAGAGGAAGAGGAAGACGCGGTTCAGTCAGCAGGAAAACAGGATCATCGTTACGGAGGTGATAGAACACTACCAACAACTGTTCGTCACCTCCAACGTGTCATTGGCAACAAAGACGCAAACATGGCAGACTATCTTGAACCATGTGAATGCAGTTGCAGAGTTGAGGAGGACAATGGAAGAGGTCAAGAGGCGCTGGAATGATGTGAAGGGCAAAACCAAGAAGAAACTTGATGCCAACATGAAAGCAGCAACGCAGATTGGAGGTGGGGGTCCAGCGGCAACCCAGGAGCTGGATGACATGGAGAAAATGGTGGTGATCCAGCGGTGTACTAGCAACAGATACTCCACTACCATATACTCACCTGGGCCTATACAACTTGCTTCCGCTAGCGCTAACTAGACCACTGGAACTTTAGTTTATAATGATTTTTATAATGATTCTCATACCTCAAGATCTAGTTTTTGCTTCTTTAACTAAACAGTTCACTGATCAAACAGTTCTTTCCTCTGGTCAATGGACCAGTTAGGTGGAACTAGTTGATGGCGATAATTTACATAACTTATTATACATTTCTTGATAAAAATAAAATAATGACAGACTCGGTACATTTTTAAATCTTTATCTAAATTAGGGGTTTTGAACCATCTCAAAGCGTTTCAGTACAAAGACCCTCATTCACGAGAGTGCCAACTCAGATAAACATTTAACAATTCAGATCCACACAATAACTATGCTCAGAAAGAAGAGGATAGAGACAGAAAAGCATTTATCAAACGATGAATTTCATAGTTACCAAAGTATGGTGTGAAGACCAACCCCCTGGCCAAAGGGCTGGTAAGGGCCTCCCAGGACAGATCAGGAGACAAAGACTTCAGGACAGGAATCAGGACAAGATACTTCACCTCTCTAGATACCGATGACTACGTCGCACCCCTCTCTGACACTCTCTTCCTCCTCGTGGTTCTTCCGCGATCTTCTTTCAAACCCACCCAAATTAAGTAGATGGTTCTGCATTTGATTTCTTCATCAGCATTTCAGAGCATCAGCACCACCCCAGCATCTGACAGCATCCCGAGCTCAGCATCGCCTTCGCCTTCGCCCAATAATCGCTCCCAAATAAGCTTCTCTCGCCAAAGGCTTCTCTCTCTAACTAACTAAACAACATCAATTATACCTTTTTCTTACCATGTACCACCCATTAATGTTTCAATTTTACAAAATACTAACTTCTGATTGGACAGGCAAGGGGGGGATGATCATCACACCATGCTTATATTTCATTTATTTCTTTAAACCATTGTTTCCAAACTCCTCCCCTCAAACTTTTATTCTGCCCTTCCTTTCCCATACATCTTTAAACTTTATTAATACAAATGTAACAGTTTTCTTGAATAAGTTCCTTCATATGAACTCTTCACCCTCATGTTCTCAGGGCACATCTCCGTCAACCTTGGACGCGTGACAAGTCCTTAGTCATCCTCCAAGCTTCCGCACCAGGGCGCATGCGTTGCACCACGTCAGTCTGCTTGACTCAGGCAACTTTAACAGGCCCATATACGCACTAATAATAAAGTCAAAAGGAGAAATGTTATTCTCAAAAATAAATGATTTCACTATATACCACCAACCTCTACTCTAACCCATACCATTTATTATTTCTCTTTCTGCATTTGCGTAAGTGTAAACTCATTTTCGAATTTTCAGTGAACAGGTGCCATGCATGTGAGCTTTCAAGCGGCCATTTTATAGCTGTTTGCGCAAGCGCCAGAATTTCCCTTCAAGCATTATTTTCGTCATACTACGTAGGTGCAGTAGACGCATGCTCAGTAAAGATTCCGTGTTAAAATGCGTTCTAGTCCTACGTCCGTGTTATTGCAGTTAGTAAACACATAGGCAAGCTTCATTCTTTTCCGCGTATGATGAAAATGCGTATTATTAATCACAAAACACGTTGTTAGTAATTCGCTAGTAAGTTAAAACGAGAGGATTGCTTCCGAGCAAGTCTCATGTCTGAGTCCTTGCTCCATCAATCCCCTCTCTGATGGCATATTAAGCCATCACAAAATTTCCCATCCATCCCAGATACCAACTTTAACACTTCTCAGTTTTCTCTATTTGACCTCCCAACTTTTCATCAATGATCTCATTTCCTTGTAAATCTCGCATCTTCTTATATAACCTGCCTTTCATTTCTTCCAAACGTATTTCATCATACTTTCTCTTACGTGTCTGTCCCTTTCCTTTTCTATTCAAGTGTACCTTTTCATTCGTACCTTTTCTACAACATCTATATGTAATCATTATTATCATCACTATCGTTATTATCATAACTAATGGTATTATTATCTGACCTAGAAAACTTTTCCCAAAACCAACAAACCATTTCCCTATTGATGTTATACTTTTGTTAGTCTTCCCCACACACTGTCAACCTCCAGTTGGGTCAAATCTTTATGCAGTCTCGTAATATTTTCAATATATCCTTTAATTTCTCTGCTCTTGTCCGGAATATACGTGCAGCAATATTGAACTTTTAACATGCCACAAACTCCACCTTCTTTTGCTAACAATATGTCAAGAGCAAGACGGTTCTGTAAAACCATTGATCTAATTGCAACCATTTCTGTGTTAATCATTAAAAATCCTCCTGCAGTATCTGTAGAAAGACGATCAACTATGGTTGATAACTTACACATTTTCTGTGAATATAGGATGACTCCAACTGAGGGTATCAGTGCACTAAAAATATCTCCTACAATTTCAGAAAAACTAGCTCTTCTTCTTCGTGTTAGTCCATTAGAATTTCCATTGGTTCCACTGATTTTATCTACATGATAAATTTTTGGAAAAACTATTCCAAAATAACAGCTTCCGTACCATCTTGCAGGTAACCTGTAATAGGCATTGCTCCCAAAAACATAATACACTCCTGGAAACACAGGATCAGTTCCCCCTTTTAGTCCCCATCCTCCTAATATTAGGAGGTTATGTTCACATTCACTGGAACCAATGTAATTATTGCTATAATCTGTCTTTAATCTATGGAGGCAGAATTTTCCCCTTTTCACAAAGTCCAGGAACATCGCAGCATGAGCCTTGCCACTTGCATAGATTCCCTCCTTCCCAACCCATGGAGGTACATGGGTTTTCTGTGTAGTTGCCTTCTTCATTAAATCCTGTCTCCTTTCTTCTACTAAATCCCAAAAATCTTTTTCTTCTTTTCTTAATGTACATGTTATATTATCTTTGTGTGCCTGAACTAAATCTATTGAACTCATTGTTATGAAAAATTCACCCATAAATTGTGCTTTTTTACTACTAGCTACTGGATTCATATTCTTTCTAATAGGGAGTTCAGAAAATACTACATCTAAATTAGAATAAAAATACAGCAATCTCCCTGTAGTGTAAAATAAACTTGATAAAATACTACATGACACACCATAAGTTAAAGGTATATGGTGATATGTAATCCCTTCTGACACTGATGAAGGCAACTTCATACATACGTAACAATTGTTAATTTCCATAGTGCTAACATACTGAAATAACAATTTAATAAACACATTAGAGGACGTATTATAGTCTCATTCATTATGATAGTTTGCTTCATCTTCCACTCCTATTTCTAATTTAGTTTCTCTTAATCTATCTACCTTAACATTAGTATCTGTATTATTCTCATTACTCGTTTTCATTATTAAAGGTACTCCTACTGTTAGGAATAGCCAACCTAATGCTGCTAATAAAATACAACAAAAACAAAATTTAAGACACTTCCTTTTTACTCCACATTTTGGTTTTCCGTTAACTTCATTGTTGGCCCTTTTATTACCTAGAAAATTTATTTTCTCTTATCTTTTTCCTTTTTCAGTCTTAGTTTTTCTTTTTGTTCTTAAGGAGGTTTCAATTGGCTTTCGTCAATTTGTGCAATATGGACTTCTTCTGTCTCATCAGACAAATCCAGGGACTCAAATTCTTCAAGAATGACGTATGTCCACTCTGGAGCCTTATATTTTCTATTTAGATTTCTCAATCTTGGACTTCTTCGAGTTATTTTCGCTAAGGTTTGTTTAGGTCTTGTTTGACTGGTGACTTCATTCACTTGTTCTGGTCTCCTTTCAGTTTTTCTCAGATGATATTTTAATTTCTTTACTCCAGTTGGCCAATTGTCTCCTCTCCTGACTCTTTTAATTTGTACTGCGTTTTCACCTTCTTTATCCCTTTGTAAGGTTCTTTTTATTTCATTTGTTCTGGGCACAATATGTTCTATTTCTCTGATTTCTGTGCTTGTACCTTCTTTTGCTTCTTCCTGCTCAGGTTCTACCGAATTTTGTTCTACTTCTTCCTGAGCTTGTTCTTCTAATTCAGTCTGATCCTGCTCAGGTCTTACTTCAAACTTTTCTTCTTCTGCCTGAACGTGTTCTTCTATTTTTCCCTCCTCAGGTTTGTTTGAGTCTCTTTCTGTTTTCACCTGAGTGTGTTCTTCTTCCCCTGACTCTTCCTGATTACTTTCTTGTCTTTTCAGTTCTGTTCTTCTTCTCATTTCAATGGCATCATCAATTATTTCAATCACTGGGATCCATTCTTCCTGACTTAGCTCGGGCTGTTCATCATATGGTTGTCTTTCGGAATCTACCACTCTAGATCCTTCAACTTCACAGTTTACAACTCCTGACACTTCAGCCTGCTCAGTCAGTGGTGGCTCTTGTTGATCTGATGGGCTCGGTACTCTTCTGGTATGGCTAGCGTGAATCCAATTGGGCAAACCTGCACACTTCACTGCTGTGGTAGTGACCAGTATGATTTGCCTTGGTTTGTCCCACCTTGGTGCTAGACACGATTTCCTTGTGTGTTTTTTCAATAGCACCCGATCTCCAGGATTCAAATCATGCGCTTGATCTGTCTTTCAACTGCGTCTTCTCCAACCTGATGAGAGATAGAACGCATCATTTCAGCTAATCCTTTGCAATAGTCCAATACCAGATCATCAGTTATACTCATTAGTTTATTTCCAGGAATAAACGCCTGTCTCATGGCTCTTCCCATGAGAACCTCATGCGGACTCATTCCTGTTTTTCTGTCTGGAATGCTTTTGAGACCCATCAATACAAGAGGTAATGCATCTGGCCATTTTAGCTTTGTGGATGCACACACCTTTCCCAATCTTGACTTGATTGTGCCATTTATTTGTTCAACAACTCCAGAAGCCTCTGGACGGTAAGCACAGTGTAGTTTTTGTTCAATGTTAAATGCAGCACAGATTAATCAAATTATTTCATTGTTAAAATGAGGGCCTCTATCTGATTCCAAAGTGACCAGAAAACCAAATCTTGGCACCAACTCCCTCAACAACAATTTTGCAACTGTAAGATTGTCATTTCTTCTAGTAGGGTAGGCTTCCACCCATCTTGAGAAAAGGCATACTATGACAAGTACGTATTTCAATCCATTGCAGGGGGTAATTCAATAAAATCTAACTGTAATCTGGTCAAGGGTCCTTCTGCCTTTCCAATTTTCCCCCAGCTTACCACTGTCTTTCTACCTGGGTTCTGCTGTTGACAGTTTAAGCATCTTTGGCAAAGGCTCTCTGCGACTACCCTGAACTTCGGATTGTACCAACTCTGTCTGAATAGCCTGATCATTGAGTCTCTCCCTATGTGTGTTGCTCCATGGTATACTCTCGCCATTTTTGAAAGCAGACAATCTGGCATGACTGGTCTTCCATCTAGCTACACCCATACTTCATCATGTGGTCTTTTAGTACAGGCTGCCTTTATCCAGATTTCTTTTTCCTTTTCCTCAACTTCTTCCTGCAATTGTCTAATCTCATCCCATGTCTCTGGTACTGAGAAGTACATAAGTTGGCATCTGGTTTCACCAGTTTCAATTTTTCTGTTTATGGCTACTGCATTTTTAGCGCAGTATTTCGCCACTTGGTCAGCATAATTATTGCCAGCAGTCACATAGTCATTTCCTGACTGATGTGCAGTGCATTTTACAACTGCTATTTCTTTTGGCAATTGTAATGCTTCCCAAAAATCTTTTACATTTTTGCTGTTTCTGATAGGATTCCCTGAGGAAGTCAGAAATCCCCTTTGCATCCAAAGCTGGCCAAAGTCATGCACAATCCCGAAACCATATTGACTATCTGTAAATTTGGTTACTCTCCAATTTTTCCCCTTTTTACATGCCATTGTCAAGGCAACCAATTCAGCTACTTGTGCAGACTTGACCCCAGGTAAACAGGATGCTTCAATTACCCCCGAAATTTTGCAAACAGCATATGCAGCACTTAGACCTCCTTCTTGTGTCCTAAGGCAGGAGCCGTCTACAAATAACTCATGATCTGCTTCTTTCAATGGTGTCTCTCTTATGTCCGGGCGGGGCTTCGTGCATATTTCAGTCACGTCTAAGCAATCATGATCACTTTCATCTTTTACTTCCTCATCACAGGGGTCTGGCAATAGGGTGACTGGGTTCAAAATCATACACCTTATCACTGTCACGTTTTCAGCTCCCAAAATCACTCTTTCATACTTTGTCAAACAGCTAGGAGTGAGGTGCTGTGTTCTTGTTCTTGTCAAAAGAATCTCAACCGAGTGTGGAACGAATACCTTTACCGGATGTCCCATCACTATCGACTCACTTTGCTCCAGACTCATGCAAGTGGCAGCTACTGCTTTTAAGCAGCCAGGCAATGCTGAAGCCACTGGGTCCAATGTGGCTGAAAAATATGCCACTGGACGCCGACTCAATCCATGTCTCTGTGTTAAGACTGAAAGTGCACAATTTTCTCTTTCGCAACAGAACAAAGCAAAGTCTTTCGTATAGTTTGGCATGCCCAAGGCAGGAGCCTCACACAAACAATTTCGCAATTTCACAAATGCCTCTAGGCAGTCATCATTCCAATCAATCGGATCTTTTGCTCGTTTCTGAATCATTTGTATCAATGGTTTCGCTAACATAGAAAATCCATTTATCCATTGTCTGCAGTATCCAACCACTCCCAGAAACATTCTCATTTCTCTCTGAGTCTGTGGCAATTGCATTTCTTTGATTATTTGTATTCTTTCCGGTGTCACTTTTCTAACTCCTCTTTCTATTTTATGCCCTAAATATCTTACTTCTTGTCGACAAAACTGTAATTTTTCTGGAGACACCTTGGGGCATATTATCAACAAACTGCGATAAATATCGCAGAGTGCGCTTAGCGCGTTTTTTTCTATTGCTGGATTTTATCGCCGAGTTAGCGCGTTATTATCAACGCTTATCTCAAAGGCGATAAGAAATCCAGCGATAGCAGCAAAACGCGGGAATAGCGCGGGAAATGATGCGATATTTTCTGAGCGATAATGAAAACCTCGCTGATACGCCCCTGTGGCCTTAGCCTTGCAATCTACCTCCCATTATTAAGATGGCTAAGTCAACTTTATAGCAGGAGTTAAATTCCTGCGATAAAGGGGGCTTAGCGCGATTATTATCATCACTTCGCGGGTCTGCTGCCGGCTTGATAATATCGCGAAGCCGTGTTAGCGAGTTCTTCCATGCTGTTTTACTCAGGAACGCCTACTTTGCATGTCATTAGCGATGGCATGCAGGGCGATAATGAAACGGCAGCCATCGCGCGAATACAAGCGCTAACAAGGGTTAGCGTTAGCTTGTTAATAGTGCGATGGATATCTCGCCGCTTTTTTGGCTTTTAAAGCCAAAAAAGCGGCGATATGGCCTTTGATAATATGCCTCATTGTGTCCTCCTTCAGCCAAATGGTTCAGTAACGCAATTGTATATGTGACACAATCTTCTCGCGTTTTTGATGCCGCTAATAGGTCATCAATGTACTGAACCAGAACAGAATTTCTAGGCATAATCAATGATTCTAGCCACTTTTTCAAAATCTGATTAGAGATTCAAGGACTTTCTGTGTACCCTTGAGGAACACGACACCATGCATAGATTTGATCTTCAAATTTAAACGTAAAAAGATATTGGCTGTCTGGGTGCAAAGGAATAGAAAAGAATGCTTGGCATAAATCAATTCTGTGAACCATCCTGCATTCCATGGTATCTGATAAAGGATCACTGCTGGATTTGGCACAATTGGACAACAGGGAATTACAATTTTATTTATTTTCCGTAGGTCTTGCACTATTCTGTATTTTCCGCTAGGCTTTTTCAGTCCCATTATTGGCGAATTACAGGGACTACCCATCACTTCTTTTAAAATACCTTGTTTAACCATTCGTCAATTTCTGGAATAATTCCTGCTTTTATTTCTGGACTCATTTTGTACTGTCGGGTATTTGGATACACCTCACCTTCCTTCACTGTTACTTTAACTGGGTCTCTATTCTTCATTAGCCCGATATCTTTTCCTGTAAAATCCCACACTTCTGGATTGACTGTCGTTCTTAACTCTTCTGGCAATTCATTCTCGGTTATTAATAAAAACATTTCATCTACCTCTGTTCCCTGTTTGGCCAGCATCATTTTATAGACAACGTCCTCATCGGGGGTTTGGAAAGCAACACCATCCGGTGTACAATAGATCGTGCAATTCATCTTGCACAAAAGATCTCTTCCCAACAGGTTTACGGGACTGGAATCACAAACTACAAATCGATGCATTTCTTTGAAGTTTCCAATGTGCACCTCCATTGGCTTTGTAATAGGGGTTCTAATCTGTTGGTAAGATACGCCTACAACTTGGATAGTTTCTCCCAAGAGGGGTAGGTTTGGGATGTCTGCTGTTCTCACAGTAGACCTGGTAGCACCAGTATCCAATAGGAAAGTTATGTCTTTACCTTCTACTTTCCCGTCAACAAATGGACCTGACTGATCTACTGGCAAGGATGCGCCAAGCACGCACTCCTCTTCCTTCCCCCTCAGGCACCATCATTGTGCAGTATCTGAATGTTCTTCATCATTCTGCAAAAATATTGTGCAATTGTTCTATTATTCTTACCACTTTCTCCTTGAAATCCGGTGTTTGCACTGAAACTTTGATGGTTCACAAAATTTGGCATAGGAGCTGGTGGCACCTGATATTGTGGAGTGACTACCTGTTGCTGCTGATTCATAAGTACTTCATTCTGCATCTGTGGGATTAAATTTTGATTTGGCCCATTATTATTCTTATTATTCTGAGTACTCTTACACTCGTTCTTCCAATGTCCAAGCTTTCCGCACGCATGACAAGGAAACTTCTTTTCGCTTCTTCTCTGTCCATTCGCCCCTTAAATTTATTACCATTCGCTCCTTGGTTATTCTGACTCTGTTCTTTCACTTGATTATTATTTTGCTCATTTGGCTTCTCTTCCTGCTGCTCTGCCAATTTAATTTGAGCCCACATAATTTTCTCTTTTAGCTTCCTTCGCCTGGCCTCAATGTCATCTCCGCAATATTTCGCGTACTTTAGAATCTCATCCACTGTCTTACTTTGCCAACACAACATGTGCTGCTGTATCATCTGACTGATTTCTGGTTTCAAGCCATATACAAACCAATACACAAAATGTCCCATATCTTTGTCACCAATATTCTCAAAACCACTATACTGCTTGAACACCTGCAATAACCGTTCATAGTACGCGTGTACAGATTCATTTGGTTCTTGTGTTGTTCTATCAATTTTTACCCAATCTGTTTCTTTAGGAGGGATTTTTCCTTTCAAATACGTAATCACTTGGTGATACTTTTTCATCACTTCTTCCGACGGTGCTCCTGTTTTTGCATCTCTAGGATACTCCTCATTAGGCCAATCAATTGTAATCTTACATTCTGTCCATAAATCAGCAGGACCACTATGTCAAAAAGACCATCCAGGTCTTTCAATAACACCTTTGAAACTTTCACAAACCTCTCTACTTGTTTGTACCACTCAACTGGCTTTTCTCTCAACTTTGGAAAATCATTTGTAAACGATAAAATATCTAGTCTACTCCAAGGGACATGAACATATCCTCCTCCAGGAACCTCTCTCATTGGATACAACTTTTCCACCTTTCCTGATTCTTTTACTGGAAATGCAGCTGCTGCCTCTCTTGCTTGCACTTCTTCTTTCTTTCTTATCCATCTAATCCTCCATTTATCAATGTCTCCCCATTTTCGCAAAATGTTCATTAATTCTTTTATCTGTAATCTTTTTCCTGAAGCATTCACACTTTCTAAATCTTTATCAGTAAAATCCACTCGATAGGGCTTCTGTAACAATTTTGATTTCCTATGTCTATTCCAATCTCTGAAGCAACTTCAGTTAATCTCTCATGAAATAGTCTTGCTCTCCTGGTTATACTCTTACACAAAAACAATAATTCTTCATCATTGTAAACGTTTAATCTTTCCATACCTACACATCCTGTCATCATCTCTTCCAATTCCACTTTCAATCTACTGATATCCAAAAGTTTTGGTATTGGGTTCCGATTATCCCTTTCCTGAGCCCACCTCTCTATTTCTTCAGAGGTAACTAATGTTGTACCTGAAGTGCCAGCCGGAACCAAAGGTCTTCTCTCTCTCAAATTCATAGGCGTAACTCTCTTTTGAGTTTCCGCACGAGGTTCCACAATAGGCAGATCCATTAATGCAATAACCGACTCACTTTCACTAACTTGATCATCTGTGATTACTACCTCTTTTCTAGGATCACTTAATGGAACTGTCACGAGTTGTGGTTTCTGGCAAATCTTATTAACCCCATATAATGGGATTACTGGACCAATGGTTACTGGTACTGTCAAAGCTTCAGTATTTAAATTCAATTGACTTATCCTTTGTACTAGTTCTTTCCTAGTTTTGTTCAAAGCTTCTCTTTCATTATCTTCCAACCCTCTGTTGTATGATGTCTCATGTAAAATCTGTGGAGTTAATGGTATTCCCATTATGGGCGCACTTGGGACAACCTTACTAGCTGCTTCTTGATATGGTGGTGGATTCTTAATTATAATATCCTCTAACAATTCATCATCTGATTCTCCATATCCTGTCAAATTCATATGTTTCGTTTTCTCTTTACACTTTCCTCCAGATTGTTCCTCAGCCATCAACACTGGGTATAACCCTTCTGATACCATAGCTCTCCTCCACTGTTTCATCTGCCCTTCTCGTGTCTCATGCAAATGTCTCGGAAAGAATCCTCTATATCTTCCACGTCTGCATTTCTCTCTTTCATATGACTCAATCTCCCATTCTTCCAAAGCCTCATATTGAGTTAACATAGGTCTCGGTTCTAAATCATTCATTTTCAATCTCAAATTCTGAAGAATCTTCCCATTAAACGTACCATCCTTAGGAAACGCTAACACACCATCATCCTTCGTGTACTCTCCCCAATTTTCCAACCACACGCAAGTATGATATCCTCTTTCCATCATCATAAAAGATGCTGTGTCTTCGGTGGCGGAATAGGAATGCCCTCTCAAGTCAATACAGGCTTATCCTTAACAAAGAAGTTCTTTATTCTCTTAAAAACTGACATCTTTCTTTTCTCTCCATACATCTTCGAAGAACGGTGTAGGAAATTGTATTCCGCAAACCCTTGAAATCTTCTACCTGTACGTCTTGCACTGACAGTCAAATCAAAATCCCGCATACAATCCTTCTCTCCTCCAATCCTAGCGCTGCGTCTAACTATGTGTCCAATCAAATCAGGCTCACACTCGTACTCTGATCAATGTCAGCGCGGCCTTTTCCTGACGTCAGTTCTGCTCCTCACTACTGGCCCCTCCTTTACAATGCTGCTCCTGTCACGCGCCCGCTGCTTCTACCAATCCCAGCGCGGCTCATTGTGACGTCGGTCTTACTCACCCCTACTTTACCAAGCTCCTCCTGTCACATGCCCGCTGTATCTACCAATCCCAGTGCGTCTCTCTGTGACGTCAGTCCCACTCCGGCAACTGACCGTCCCTTTGCAAGGTAATACAAAACTTTCTTTCTTCGAAAATTCTTTAAATTTCTTTGTTATTAACAACGTAAAAACATTCGCTGCTCTGTCTGTTCCACTAAATCAAAAGGATAGTTTATTTTCTTTCACTGCGAGTAAAATCTTCCGCTTACTCTTCACCTGAGCTCCAGAGAACCTGCTACTCTTCCGGTATCTCCCGTTAAGGAATTTTGAGACCGATGTTTCACCAGCGAACTCCTTTTGCTGCCAATCTAGCTTAGAAGAACCTGCTACTCCTTCAGAGTTACCCTTACTAGGTGATATAACGCCTAAAGTTTCACCAGTGAACTCTTTGCTTTCAAACACTCTCACTTTTGTACAGAAAATAGTCCCTAGTTTAACACTGCCAGCCCTACCTAGCTTCTCAGTGTTATTCCAACAGACGAGTAACCTCACTGTAGGGTGGTTTCTATCGCCACCTGCTATTCATTCCCCGGGAATTTTCCAGACAACATAGAAACAGGACACTAACTCTTTTGTTAAAAGATTAACCAAAAATCAATAATCTATACGTATCACCAAACTAGTCACTAACAACCATAGCTCTGCTACCAGAAAACTGATCCAGCGGTGTACTAGCAACAGATACTCCACTACCATATACTCACCTGGGCCCATACAACTTGCTTCCGCTAGCGCTAGGTAGACCACTGGAACTTTAGTTTATAATGATTCTCATACCTCAAGATCTAGTTATTGCTTCTTTAACTAAACATTTCACTGATCAAACAGTTCTTTCCTCTGGTCAATGGACCAGTTAGGTGGAACTAGTTGATGGCGATAATTTACATAACTTATACATTTCTTGATAAAAATAAAATAATGACAGACTCGGTAAGTTTTTAAATCTTTATCTAAATTAGGGGTTTTGAACCATCTCAAAGCGTTTCAGTACAAACACCCTCATTCACGAGAGTGCCAACTCAGATAAACATTTAACAATTCAGATCCACACAATAACTATGCTCAGAAAGAAGAGGATAGAGACAGAAAAGCATTTATCAAACAATGAATTTCATAGTTACCAAAGTATGGTGTGAAGACCAACCCCCTGGCCAAAGGGCTGGTAAGGGCCTCCCAGGACAGATCAGGAGACAAAGACTTCAGGACAGGAATCAGGACAAGATACTTCACCTCTCTAGATACCAATGACTACGTCGCACCCCTCTCTGACACTCTCTTCCTCCTCGTAGTTCTGCCGCGATCTTCTTTCTAACCCACCCAATTAAGTAGATGGTTCTGCATTCGATTTCTTCATCAGCATTTCAGAGCATCAGCACCACCCCAGCATCTGACAGCATCCCGAGCTCTGCATCGCCTTCGCCCAATAATCGCTCCCAAATAAGCTTCTCTCGCCAAAGGCTTCTCTCTCTAACTAACTAAACTACCTCAATTATACCTTTTTCTTACCATGTACCACCCATTAATGTTTCAATTTTACAAAATACTAACTTCTGATTGGACAGGCAAGGGGGGGATGATCATCACACCATGCTTATACTTCATTTATTTCTTTAAACCATTGTTTCCAAACTCCTCCCCTCAAACTTTTATTCCTCCCTTCCTTTCCCATACATCTTTAAACTTTATTAATACAAATGTAACAGTTTTCTTGAATAAGTTCCTTCATATGAACTCTTCACCCTCATGTTCCCAGGGCACATCTCCGCCGACCTTGGACACGTGACAAGTCCTTAGTCATCCTCCAAGCTTCCGCACCAGGGCGCATGTGTTGCACCACGTCAGTCTGCTCAACTCAGGCAACTTTAACAGGCCCAAATACGCACTAATAATAAAGTCAAAAGGAGAAATGTTATTCCCAAAAATAAATGATTTCACTGTATACCACCAACCTCTACTCTAACCCATACCATTTATTATTTATCTTTCTGCATTTGCGTTAGTGTAAACTCATTTTCTAATTTTCAGCGAGCAGGTGCCATGCATGTGAGCTTTCAAGCGGCCATTTTATAGCTCTTTGCGCAAGCGCCAGAATTTCCCTCCAAGCATTATTTTCGTCATACTACGTAGGTGCAGTAGACGCATGCTCAGTAAAGATTCCGTGTTAAAATGCGTTCTCGTCCTACATCTGTGTTATTGCAGTTAGTAAACACATAGGCAAGCTTCATTCTTTTCCCGCGTATGATGAAAATGCGTATTATTAATCACAAAACACGTTGTTAGTAATTCGCTAGTAAGTTAAAACGAGAGGATTGCTTCCGAGCAAGTCTCATGTCCGAGTCCTTGCTCCATCAGTGGCCACAGTCATCAGTCGGGATACGGTGCCAGGAGTAGTGGATCCGGACACTGCTCAACATAACCTGACACAACATCAACAGGGTGAGTACTGACCAGGGACTGGGGGGACGGGGGGAGATGGGCACAATGGCACACATGCACAATTAAGTAGAGCACACTGCACACCCACAATGACTCTGGATCATGTCCCTGATCTCCTTGGCATACTGCAGCACACATAGAAACAGCAAGTAGGCTCCCGTCGACAATGTACCCAGAGGGGGCCCCTCCCCACACATCACTAATCTCACAACAAACCCATACACATGTGCTGAACCCAGCAAAGCTGTGGGTCCGTGAGCCACACTGACAATGCAAGTGACACTGCATGACGATTAGCATGGCTGCAGTCCAATTATCATGACATGGTGCACGCCACAACACTGAGGTGACTGAGTATGGACCACATCCGGAAAGGAGCAGGTCACACTCTGACACATCCACGTGCACAATAACCCCTGACGTCAACAACACATCTGCGGACAAACCATGCCCAAGAGTCACAACTCGACCAAGAGCCCAATTTACCCAAGTCCGCAACATCTCAGCACTGTAGAAGCACAGAAGTCAAAGGCACACCGCCTGAAAGGGATAAGGGGCAGCCAAATCAGAGCTGCAGGGGCGACTCACCCACAATGCAGCAAACACACATAAGAATAGGAGCACCTCAACATTGACAACAATGTGGTACAAACTGCAACACTTTCACAACAGAACACAGGACACAACTGGTGCCGCATGTGGGTACAAAATGGGCAATCACATCTGGCATAGCAGGATACTGTGAGATGACAATGTACGACTACAACCTCACATCCGTGATGTAGTACAAATGTCCACTGTCCCCATCAAATAGGCATCTCCTCACAAACAGTCACAATGTACATTGTCATGCAGTCTGTATGTAAACGCCGCCAATGCGTCAACATACATGGAACACACTGTGAAACTGCATCTCCCCTTTACATTGCAACGGGACAATCAACACCTCCTGCAGAGCAGACCCTACATCACGTCAGCGATGATGGAGACGACCTCCAGGACATCGACTACGACGAACTCCAACGGTTCATGGACAACCTCCGCACCCCACCTCCAGTAGCAGGGCAGCCCAGCACCATCGAGGTGATCCCACCCCCTGCACAGACCACACAGCAGGAAGCACCCACCACCATGTCTGGCTCCCAGCACCTCACCGAAGAACACATGGCATTCCAATGCCGTGTGTTAGACTGCCAGAAGGAGCTGGCTGAACAGGTGCGGTGGGCTTCGACCTCATGGCAGCCAAACTAGATGCCATACGTGGGTGTCTAAGTCCCAGCAGGGACCACTTACACTCCCTAACGGACACACACAGTCCACCCCATGCCCTCCAACAATCCATGGCTGGCGTCGCTGGAGTCATGACTCGGAGACAACAACAACTGTCTAGTCAGAGTGGCTACAGCGATGTCATCCGTAATTTGGGAAACATAAGGAGGGTCATGGAGAACATGGAGCGGATGCAGGCGCAAAGAATGGCTACCACGGCTGCACACAAGAAAGCTGTAGATTGGGTCTTCCATGCCCTGCAGATCCTCATCATGGGAGTGATGCCACAAGACATTGCGCAGATGAATGCTGCTGCTACTTCTACATCCACATCTCCGGCCCCTGATGTGTCAGAGTCTCACAGTGCTGTAAACCAAACACCACCACCCACATGTGAGGCACATGAAACGTCAGAGGACGAAGATGAGGATGAATCTGTCTTAGTGGTAAGAAGGAAGCAGTAGCATCCATCTCCGTCATATGGCTTGTTTCTGCTTGGGTCTGCCCTCTGCATCATGCCCTGGAATAACACCTTCCACTGTCCCCCGACACACTCTGCGACACTAACCTTGGACCTCGACATGGACTGCCATATTTTGCATGCTCAACAATGACACAGCAATCAGCCTGCAGACTGGACTCTTCCCCTTCCGAGTAACTTGTCAATCCCTAAAGGACTCTGGCTGACCCTCCACGGGGCAACGTTGTAAAGTGTTGTCTGCATGGCCCAGTACTAAGACAGCTTCAACACTCCAATGAACGTGAATAATACATTCTAATACACACAGATGTGTCATGTCTATGATTAATCAAGTATGAAAGCATGGACGAATGTAGGGACAGTGATTCCCCCTTATGTCCATGTAGCTCATGTTGTGGAACTTGAGTCACAGGGTGCATCCCTGCATCATGGTGGTACATATTTGACCCCAAAAGAAGCCCTGTTGTCAATTGTAGGTCACAAATGACAACCTACATGTAATGATTTGGGACACATGTGAAACGCTGATGAGTGGGATTCCGTACTATCTTTGACACACAGTAATGGCATTTCGAATACGTGACACCCTAAACAGCCTCTCTGTACAGAGGTGACACACCCACCATCTATTTCCAATTTATGAGATTGTTAGCACTACATGTTGCACTTACACTTGTCAGAGTGATGTGCTTGTACAGAGGAGTAACATGCACACAGGGAATGTGTGTTGTAATGAATTAATTTGCACATGCAGTGCCTGTGGTAATTTTGTACTGTCCCATGATTGCTAAGGACTGTGACAATGTGACGTGCTCATGTGAAGAAATTGTCAATGATGGTGTTCCTACGGGCTATTCCTGCTGCTGCTGCAGTGGGGTGTGGTCCACCTGCCTCATCTTCCTCATCATCGTCCGGTGCATCTGGCACTTGTAGCCATGGGGCATTGGTGCGTACAGATATGTTGTGCAACACACAACATGCAACGATCATCTTGCACACGATGCCTGAGCTGTACAGGAGCCTTCCACCTGTGATGTCCAGGCACCTGACACGTGACTTCAACACGCCAAATGTGCGCTCCGCGATGCCCCTTGTGTGTTTGTGGGCTGCATTGTACTGCCTCTGGGCCTATGTGTTCGGGGCTCGGAGGGGTGTCATCATTCAAGGGCAGAGTGCATATCCTTGATCACCTGTGACAGTGCAGAGACATGAGTCAAAAGTTGGTTCTGCATGATGTGTTGGCAGGCTCACTAGTTCATTGGTGTGTGATATGTGTGACTTAGTGAGTCCTGTTTGACAGGTACTGCTTGTAGCAAATGAGCAGCATCAATGTGTATTACGTAGCCTCACTGCTGCTCCTCCCTCCCCCTGAGCCTATTTACTAGTGTGTGCAGCGAGGTTGCATCACTTGCACTCCTACGGCACACCATTGTCAGGCCTGTCTGCGCATGTCCAAAAGCCTGACAACGACACTGTGATGTGCGTTGAAGGTGGGCGGCCACGTGTGTGTTGGCCTACGGTAAGGAAAGGGCGGACACAGACGTAGAGTTCATGGCTGGCTGAACTCGCGATGGGGTTGAGGGTAGTCCTATGGCCTATGCTGCGGTAATAGAGACACACACAACAGTTGGCATGTATGATCCTTGACCCCGATCAGGCTTGCGCTCCTTCATTTATCCCTTTGGCTGAGCCCGCACTCTGGGGGCATGCTACATCTTAACATTGTCCATTGCGGGACGGGTGGCACCAACACTACAACAGAGACACACGCATTACTTACTTCCTTGGCAAGGCCAACACTTAGCAACGCCCAGAGCCCCGGGCTGATCATCCACACCCCTACGCTGGACTGTCGTACGCCAGCCCACTCCACTTACGCTTACAGGGGGGTACAACACAGCTACATGTCCCAGGTCTTCCCCACTGCCTGAGGTGACATGGTTGCATCCACTGTCCACTACACTCCAAACACCAGCAGTATATGTCGACATGGACATGTCTGTGGTCTGCATACTGCAGTCTGGCCAGCACATCCACACCACACTTGGCATTGTGTACATTCTCATTCATGGGTCACTTGCCTCCTTCGCACATGCCATGTTCCCACCTCTTCCCACATTCTGCTATTGTGTGGCTGAGGTGCCATGCCGTTGATGGCGTGTTTACATGGCTAGCCCAGGTTACCACAGTAAGTTGTGCTGTTGTGTCTGGTAGGTGGGCATGTTGTTTGGCATGTTGTATGTGAGTTTGTAACATGTGCATTCCCAGAGTCGTGAGTTGCATGACTGTGGAGTTGAGGTGTGTGGTATGTTCATTTGGTACTTACCAACGAGCAATGCATTCCCATAGGTGCCATCCTGAAAGTGCTGGTTGATGATGGACTGTCGGAAGATGAAGGAATCATGCACACTGCCTGGGTAGTTGGCGACGACATTGGTGAAGAGTCCCAGGTGGTCCACTATTGCCTGCACATTGATGGAATGCGTGTGCTTCCTGTTGCGGTAATTGTGTGCAGTGGTGGCAGGGGGCATGAGGAGTACATGTGTGCAGTAGATTGCCCCAACACGTGCGGTAAGCCAGCTATGGCGTAGAAGCCTTGCTTGGTCTCCAGCTGTTCCTGCGCAGTGTGTGGGAAGTGAAGGTGCGGGGGTACCAAGCTGATGATGGCATCCAAGACAGGTGTGAGGAACTTGGATAGGGCTGGCTGTGAGACTCCTCCGACTCTGGCAGTTGTTGGTTGGAAGATACCAGAGGCCAACAGGTGCAGCACAGCCAGCAGCTTTGTCTGCGGAGGGATGTTGGTTGTCCGCTGTGTTGGTACCGTCAGCCTGTGGGCAATGATGGTCAGGATGCGGAGGATGGTTGTCCTTTTGAGCCTGTAGTGGGCAATGACATCCTCTGGTGTTAAGTCTGTGAGGCTGGTGCGCTTTCTGAAGGTCCGCTGTTTTTGTCTGCACTGCCTCTGTGGTAGTCCGGGGGGGAAGGGTCCGGGGGGGTGGCGGGCCTGGGTGTGGTGGCGGTGGGTGTTGTGGCCCTCTTGTGGCTCCGAGCTGCATGATCAGTAGCTCCATGGCATCTGTTGTTCTTCAGGTGTGTCTCTGGTCTGGGCTCCCTTTTCTGGTGCAGGTTGTCATCCGACTTAACACCAGGTAGGAGCAGGTGTTAAATCCCTGCTGCTAACGCACCTTATTGCCTGTTTTGGGATCTTATCGCCGATCTGGCTGGTCATAGAGAATATTGCGAAGTGGTGTTTTCGCGGCTTTTTGCACAGGAACGCCTACTCTGCATCTCATTAGCGTTAGTTGCCGGTGTCATCCGGGCGATGTTTTTTGCGGCTGCTATCGCAGGTAAACTGGCGATATCGGCTGTTAGCACCTGCTTGTGAATAGGGCAATAATTCTATCGCCACTTTGGCTGCGATAAAGTGCCGCTAACTCGGCGATAAGTCCTTGAGAATATGCCCCTTGGTTTTGTACCAATGCGTACCACACCTTTGCGTTTCTAACCATTGTAAATAACAGATGTTAGTATTATGTATTCAATTTGTCAATTTACCTACCTACGGTAAGATGGACAATTCTTTTCAATGGATAGTCATCTAGCCCATCATTTCCTCTTGTCAGTGTAGCAAATATGAGTTTTCGGCATGGTCACCCCAGATGTTTCACCTTTTTCTGGATTCCGATTTGTGCTGGCTTTGGGACTCCTTCTGTACAATTCACCACTGATAGAAGTAGTGCATTGTCCTTACTTCCCCTCTAAAACCTATGCTGTACATTGGAATTCCCTATTTGGTCTATTTAAGTTCCCTATAAGCCCATTGTAAATTATGCTCAGAGTATGCAAAAAAAACTATAGGAAGAAGTACAGAAACAAATAGCTGAATTCAGGACTTTCACTGTCAACCAGAAAACTGAACAGACAGCAAGAGACATGAAGACTATAACATAGAGCTCACTTACCCATACCTTAAAGAAGAGGTTTTTTTAAATAGGCCATACAATTATCCGAATATATGAAAGTACGCTAGTTCAGAAGAAAACAATTTATTACTTTTTCAGACACTTCTAGCTCAGATTCGAGCTTGGAAAGACAAAAAAGCAACACTAACAGTAATCAACATTCTGCACACCAAGAACAAGGTCCTTCTTCTCTGTCTTTTTTAGCCAGGGGATGGAACAACAAAGGCAGAGGCAGGGGGAGAGCTCAACACTCAGGAGAGATACAAACACATAGAAAGTATTACAGATGGTAACAACTACAGACACTATAACCTGTCCTCTCATGCGCTTACAGAAGCAGAATGCTCCCTTCTATGTAAGGGTTTATCACTTGTTCCTTCTACAGTGCAAGATCCTGAACAAACAAAAATAGAGGTTTTACAATTCCTCAGAAAAAACATCTTCAATTATTTTTTTCTAATAAAAACACTCTGAAGAAGAAAGTGTGACAGTACGTAAGAACAGTTCCACTTTCTGCCCCACAAGTACCGAAATGCCACCTCAAATAATTGCTTTTGAGGAAACTGTACCCAATGAGATTTACAAACTCCATCTCAAACGTCCCTTCCTCCAAAACAACTTAAACCATGCGGAAAAGCAAGCCATCAGATCTCTATCTCAATATTCCAAGATTTCCATAAAACCTGGCGATAAAGCGGGGGATAGTAGTTTTAGATGTGGAACAATATGATGAGGAGGTATTGCGACAGTTGAGCAATATAGATCACTATCACCCTCTCATGCAAGACCCATCTTCAGACTTGCAATGTCAAATTAAGACTCTAACAGAAGATGCTCTTACTAATAAATGGATCTGTACAAAAGAATTTGAGTTCCTTAATAACAGATAACCCATGACACCAGTCATATATATCCTCTCAAAAATTCACAGCAACCAAAAGAAATCCACATGGGAGACCGATTATTTCAGACTGTGGATCCCTGCTAGACCCCTTTGCACAATATGTGGACTTTTTCTTGAAACCAATTGTCTGTGAGACCAAATCATATATCAGGAACTCAATGGACTTTATTGCCAAATATGAAGGTTTTGCATTTGATAATAACTCAGATATATTGTTGATCATAGATGTCAAGACCAGTGGCGGCTCCCCCATTGGGGTGTGGGGGCGTTGCCCACTGCTTTCTCGCAGTGCGAGAAGGCAGAAACATAAATGGTAATAACTACCATTTTATGTTTTTGCCTTCTCGCACGGCGAGAAAGCAGAACTGCAGAAGTGCCTGGCTGGGGGTGGGCGTTCCTGCTCGAGGGCAGGGGGGAGTGGCTTGCCCACTGTTGTGCATACTGACTGTTTGGTCAGCCCTGGGGCCGACCAAACAGTCAGTATGCACAACAGTGGGCAAGCCACTCCCCTGCCCTCGAGCAGGACCGCCCACTCTCCCTTTTCTCTATGTAGGCTGCTGCATGCAGCAGCCTACATAGAGAAAATGGCCCGGGTGGGGCGCGCTCCGATGCGCCTCACCAATCACAACGTTGTGATTGGCGGAGGGAGGGAGGCTGTCTTTCTTCCTGATGACGATGCAAGATTCAGAATTCAAAAAGGCAGGACGTCGGGAGTCGGGACGGGAGTCGGACCCATCCAGAAGCTGAGGTGGCAGCGGCGCAGGACGGTAAGTTACGTTTTATTTTATATATATTTTTTAATTAAATTAACCCCTCCCGCCTCCCCCCATCCCCCCCGCGACAACCGCGACCCCATTTCCACCCCCCCTCCCCCCACCCGCCCTTCATGCCGGCCGCGATTGGAAAAGCAAATAGTTTCCGCTTGTTTAAAGTTCATACTGCCGTAATTAGTGGGAGGCAAAAACATGGAGAAAGAATCACAGTTCGAATGCGATCCCCGAGGTAAAATAACTTTTATTTGAGCACATACATGATTGTGATTGTGGGGAGAAGGCTGGGACCTCGGAAGAGCTGAGGGAGGAAAGAACCCCAACACGTCATGTTTAAAAAAATGCATAGATGAGAAAACCTGGTTGTGTATATTATCATGAAATCAATTAATTCACAAGTTACCTGACTTTTGTTTTTGTTTGCAAAAACGTTGTGATCGTTGTGGTGCATGAATAATTTGTGTGAGTGAGTTTGCCTGTATGAGAGTCCATATGAGTATGCTTGAGCGTGACTGCTTGTGTGTATAAGTATATATGCGCGTATGTCTGCGTGTGAGTGCACATATTTATGTTTGAGCGTGTGCCCGAGGTGAGTGGGTGTATGAGTTAAGAGTGTGTTTGTATCAGTACTTGTGTGTGTAGATCGCGTTTCTGCTCCCTTTCCCTGGCCTGCATTCCCTTTCCTGAGCAAGATTATGGTAACATGAAGCGGCTGACGGGGGATTTTGCATATGATGCGTCCAGGAGAGACGGGCAGGCATGGCCTTGAACCCTCTGGGCAGTCAGCTATCTGCTACCCAGGCTCAGTAATCAGTATTTCACCCTCAAGGAAAGGTGCAATCTAGAATTAGCATATTTATAGGATGTTCTCTCACGAGGTGGAAGTGGTAACTTTGTGTAGCTCCGCTTTCGACTGCACTCTGTTTGCTATTGCATTTTATTGCACCTGCAGGACAGCAGTTCAAAGCTTGAGAAAAGCACGTAAACACAATTTGGAAGGGGCCTTATGCCGTTTCACTCCTTGCTAGTGACATGTGGGACCTTGGTCTGCGCAGGCACTCAAAACGGATGTGGATGGCATGTGTGGAGGATGAAAGGTGCCCAAGCAGGAGTCGGCACATGCCTCCCTACCGGGGCCTGCAGTGCGAGATGTGCAGTGGAAATAATTTCCCATGCAAGGGAAAACAAGTACAACAATTGATATAGGTAATTTGTGGCAGTCTGTAATTTTAGAATGGAAATCTTTCCAATGTATAGATGGATAATGTTAATGTAGCCTCTCGCGTTAATATATTATTTTTAAGTGACAGCAAATGGTGTTAAATTACACCTTGGAGATGAGGCGACTTGAAAACCTTCGTTTTTTTTTTTAAATAACTTAATACTTGTTCTTTGTAAGCACACGCTCTAGTTAATATTTTAAACTGGCAGGTGTCTAGTTCTAATATCTGTGACGTACTGCAATGTCTGCATGGCCCTGGACCTAGGAACGGTAGTTGTAGCTGCAATGGTATCATATGTATTTTGATATTAAAAATGCTTGTATCCGTTTTCTGCAATCTTATTCTAATTTCCTGTTTGCACAGTCAGCCTTTAACATATTATTCTTGTCCCTATGTAAACTTCCTGGCGGCACTGTTCTTTTTGCACAGTGCACATCTTCACATTAAAATAAAATTAGCAACAAATTAAAAACACACAGGAACAATTTTAGGAATTATTCCAAACTCTGATAGGGCTGAAAGCCTTCAAGCTCCCAAAATCTGTGCAATGCATCAGGGCACTGCCACTGGGCAATTAAATGGATGGTCTGGGGTGGCTCGTCAGGGGTTACAACTTCGATGTTAAATATGCACCCTACCACTTTTCAAATCCACCAGCCGCCACTGGTCAAGACCCTGTACACCAATATACCACAAGACGAACAATGCCCAAGACCGGCCAGTACCCAACAATATTTTAATTAACCTAGCCACCTTGTGCCTAAAAAAGTTTTTTTTTGCATTCAAAGACCAGATATATCTGCAAGTCAAGGGAGTGGCCATGAAGTGCACATTTGCCGCCGAGATAGTGAACATTTATATGTCCTATTTCAAACAGAAATGGATATACGGTGCCAGCAGCATTTATATAAATAACATCAAATCCTAGCACAGGTATATTGACAACATTTTTCTGCTCCAGCTTGGGCCAATGACAAGTCTGATAGAATTCCTTGAATGGCTCAATAACAGAGCCCCTGATTCGCACTGCACAATGTTACACAGTAATGACAAACTGAATTTTTAAGACCTTTGGGTCAAATCAATACAAACTTGTACATCAAGCCAACTGATCCCAACACCCTGCTCCATTATAACAGCAGCCATCCCAAATCTTTAAAGGATAATTTGCCTTATGGGCAATTTCTGCAGATTCGCAGAAATTGCAGCTGTAAGGAAGATTATTTTCACAATGGTAACATTCTCTGCAACAAATTGGTTGAACATGGTTACCCCAGGAAACTTGTTAAACACTCCCTAAAAAGAGCTTGGTTAACACCTGGGGAGTCTCTTCTATCACCTAAAGTCAAAGACACTAACATTCGTCTAACCTGCGTCTTCACTTTTTCCAATATTTCTTCCAAGATTAAGAAGATCATCACAAGCAATATAAAGATCTTAACCACACTTCAGATCCGAGACCCCAATTCTCTTTTCAATGGGCAAGAATTTGCGACAACATTTAGTGAGGGCCAGCAGTAAAACAGAGCCTAGAAATCTAACTGACCTTCTCAAATTTCCCTCAGTGATAGGCCACTTTAAATGCTACCAATGTCTGGCATGCAATTTCACCTCGAATTCCAAGGCAGTTATAGTGCATGGAATCATGCACAAACAGCAAAAATTCCCAAATTGCAACCCCAGAAATGTTGTTTATTGCATTTAGTGCCTTTGTGATAAATTCTATATAGGCCAAACCATTAAGCCCATCAAAAACGCTATCCTCAAACATAAATCTAGGATCCGGTGCAAAACAACAGGGGCACCTCTCGTTGATCACTTTATCACACAGCACCATTCTGAAAATGACCTTAAATGGTCAATATTGTTTATCGCCTTCCCCAACAGCTGAGGTGGATCAATTGAATCCCTACTACTCCAAAACGAGACCAGATTAATAGCTAAGTATCACACCTATGAACAAGGTCTCAATGAACAAGAGGTACTATGGGCTTTGATTAAGTCTTAGACTGCTATTATGAGCTTCTTTATTCACTTTCCAAGCAAACTTTAACTGATTTACATCTTTCTTAAAAATGCACAGGCATCTTTGTCCTCTTTTGTGCTCACATGAGAGAGCTTATTCTTAGAGACACCCAGGAAATGTATATCGCCGCTCAGTTAAACACAATGTGAATTTTCATTATTCCTTGAAAATTTTGATTCTCCTGTGGTCCCCCACTTCATATTATTTCCCGAAACCGATTTAGATAATTTTACTATTGCGGCCTTCTTTGGCACAACTGTTGGTTTCCTAGAAACTTGATCTAGTCCCACAGCATGTCACGCTCCAGCAGGTGCTCCACAGCCACAGCTCTATGCGGCCCAGCACCGCTGAACATAGACGATAATACTTCCAGTGGTATACAGCATGGCATAGTGAGTCCTCACATGCCAGTTTGTGGATTGTGACTGCGACCCAAACCTGTCCAGTATACCAAGTATGTTCTCCACTATTACTGAAGTAAGACTATGCCCCAGTGCTCCCCGCATTCTGTTAGTGTGATATTAGCCACCTCTTAGTCCCCGTCCTCTCTTTGTTTTTTTCAGACTAACTGGCCCGGCACCTGTAAACTTATTCTTGCAGCCTTGGGATCATAATTACAGTGAAGGCTGCACCTGGGACTTTGGGTCCCCTCGTACCTCATC
This sequence comes from Calotriton arnoldi, assembly GCA_963921515.1. Classification (NCBI taxonomy): domain Eukaryota; kingdom Metazoa; phylum Chordata; class Amphibia; order Caudata; family Salamandridae; genus Calotriton; species Calotriton arnoldi. Next base: position 1,330,172 of record CAWUFW010005000.1, on the reverse strand, counting down.
CTAAATGAAGGACAAGCCTTGCTGAAAGGCCATTAACCCTAGGGCTACCTGTTAAAGGGCTTATATGTAAGTAGTAACCTGGGTCAACTTCCTGTCCTGTTATTGCTTTTTGTCTAGCAAGTTAATCCTGTTCTATCTACCTTTAATCAGGGAGGCATTCATTTGTTACACTTCCATATTTTAGCGTGATAGTTTTCTCAGTTTGGCCAGAGGGTAAGCAGTAATTCAAGCACACATCTACTCTTGGGAGCACCTTCGAGTGCATGTGCACATTAAAAAAAAAAAATGGGGGGCTAATTACTTTAATCACTCCAAAAACCGATTTTACAGTCTGGCTCTGCTTTAACACTGGCATGGAGTCAACTAATTTTAAAAAAATAAGCTTCAATGTCAACCTCAGCACTGCGGGTCTGCATAGAAAACATAAAGGGCCTGATTATGACTTTCAGCAGTGCAGGAGAAGGTGGTATGACACCACCACCACACTCCTGCACTGCTGAAGTTCACTGCCTCCCACCCGCCATATTACAAGTTTAAAGTGGTCTGGCGGGCAGGCACTACAATGGGAATGTACAACAAGGTCCCTGCACAGAATGGCCTTGAAAATCCATACCATGCAGGAATGGGGCTGCATGCACACAGAGGGGGCACAACATGTGCCCTCCTGCATGCATCCCCATATGGGGGAGGCACAAGGGCCGTGTATGGGCCTCCTTTGGTTCCTTGCCACCTCGGTTTTCATGGAGGAGGAACCTTCATGAAACCGCTGGTGAGAGGAAAATCCTAATATGCTTGGCAGGACAGCAGCGATCCTGCCAAGCATATTGCGGCCTCATGACCGGTGCACCACCTCCAGGGAATGGCAGTTCAATGGCAGCTATGGAAGTCCCATGGCGGTCCGACTGCCAAAATCGTAATGGGGTGGTTGGACCGCTGGTGCAGCAGTGGCTGGACTGCCACAGCCTTGCCCCATGAGTCTGGCGGTCCACAGACTGCCAGACTCATAATCAGGCACAAAAGTTTTTCAAATTCACCTCACAACTCTCCCTTTCCACAGTATTCATTGGTTTGCATGCAGGTTGCTGAGTCAGGCAGCACATGGACACAATAGGTGCAGATAGCACGCACCACCCTTTTGTTTATAATTGCATTGGATCATTCAATTGTTTGATTTTTCTAATTTAAGCTTGGGTGACATTCTTCTGCATAGTCCTGAAGAGGCCCCAAAGCATAAGGCTGAAACACGTCGACCTATATCTTCCAGCATCAATGCCTAACAAGAAGAGAAAACACAGAATTTAAAATTCTATAAAAGAATGGCTTTTTTTTCAAGATTGTTGACCTACTATACGCCGAAAAGGCTGCACAAGATGTTCCCGGCTTCTTCAGAGTATTATTTTAGGTGCTGGGACCTAGAGATAGGGTCTTGGAACCATATTTTTTTCAATTGTCGTTATTTACAAAAATTCTGGTCCGATGTATTTCAAATGAGAAATCAGTCATTATCACTATCAGTTCACATTACCCCTTCTCTTAAATTGGTCTTATTTGGTTCTTCAATGAAGGTCAATCATTTGTCAAAGTACCCGCAATATTTCATATCCGTAGCTATATCAATAGCTAAGTCGTTAATTCTTCAGAATCGGAAATCCGATAAGATACCTTCGATTCATCATTGGCATGAGAAGATGGCTAGAACATATATTTGGGAAGAAGCATACTCTAAATGTATAACTCCAGCGTCTGTGACATTACAGTGGAATGCCCCTGGAGAGCCTTCAGCAGTGCATCCTGCCCAACAGAAATGCATCTCAGGAGGTCAATAACTCCCTCACTCAAGGCAGCTGGGGCCAGGGGGCAGGGGATTAGATGCCTGGGCCAAAGGAGACGTTCCGCACCTTACGGTTGTGGAACCAGACAAATTTGTGGTAACCAGCAGGGAGAGTGACTAAGGGAGTGGAGGTGGCAAGCAAGGTTGATGTCGTCTCAAGTCTGGGGCTATCCACCACCTCCATAGAGCGGCCACTAGAGGGAGAATCCCATGAAGAGGTCGAAAGTTGCTCCTCTTGGGCATGCTACTCACCCTCTGTGCCAGTGATGCTGTCGCTGTCAGTATCCTGACCAGAGCCACTCTGGCCAGCTGTATCCCCAATGTCTCCAGCAACATCTCCTCTTCTTGCCTCTGGCAATGCTGTAAAGACAGTGCAAATAGTTGTAAGGACACTGAATACATTTCATTCACTTACATTACACAGCTGCAACATCCTACCCATGGACACAGTGAACTAACTTCATAACTTGTATAGTAACAAGATGGCCAACCATAACTGGCCGGTAGCAGGACATATTGACAGGGTTACAAATGAGACCTATAGATAGGGACATACCCAATTCACACAAAGGTACGACTGTCAACACCAACGTTACATTGCATGTTTCAAACCAAAGTTGACAGTGGACGCCCTAACTTGGTCAGCTTAGTCCCATGTATCCAACATGTGGGGTCACCTGTGGTCATAAGAGTGTACACACAAAACAATTTGAATTTCCGCACCTCCAAAAATGCTAGACCATTGTAAATACCTCAACATCTGAGCCCACAAGAAAACCCAAATAATACACATTTAAACCAAGGACATTCCGGGTCAGTGTCTGAGACACAAAGCTCACTACGTTATTGTTGGAAAACGGGGCAGTATCTCTGAGGCCTGCACAAATAACATGTCACATTTGTCCTTCACTGGGAACCAAACACCCTAGTGTAGTGCCTGACTCTCAGAGGGTAGCGTTGCAGAGCAGTCTAAGGCTTACTCAAGGGAGGTGGTGTGGGCTAGTAATCGCCATTAAAGGGTGTGCAGAAATAACACTCAATAATTGATTGTCCAGTCTGTACTTTGCTTTATAAAAGTAAGAGTACATTTATTACACACACACACTACTTAATACTATGCAACAATTTACAAATATACATAAGCTGTTGGAATTACTTTGTGACATTGCATAACATTTCCACCCCTCCCAAAGGGGGGTGGGGTCTAGTACCACCACTCCCATGTATGCACATCATATTGCCCCCTAATGCAGTGGGTTGAACATAACCTGGAGCGAGGCCCTGCACACTGGCACCATCCCAGTGGCGACCCACCCCATTATCTCAACAAGCATTTAAAATAGGCACACCTGCCCTGGTGACACATAACCCTGACTGAACATGTCATACTGACCATATAGTATACATAGGCTTTCCTGTTTTCAGTTTCTATTTTTGGTAAATTCTGGTGGGGTTTTTTCAGTGTTTTCAAGTGATTTCAATACCTTAAAAAAACAGTGGTTATCAGTGCTTACACATTTTCGCGCCATTATAAACAACAGAAACAGTGTTTTTCCAGTGTTTATGGAACTTTTTGCTGTTATTATGGCTTGCTTTCTGCACTGATAGTGCATGGTATATAGACAGTGTACGTACAGTGTAAATGAGGTACAAATACATTTTTACAAATCAAACTTATCGTAGTACACCATACAATACTTATTCAGTGAGTCTTTGGTCATGCACACTCGCTCTTTCCTTCCCATGTAAACTTTTATCTGTGAAAAGGCCCTCTCAACATTGGCACTTGAGACAGTCAACGCCAAAATAGGCAGTATACAATTTGCTAACTCTGGCCACTGACATAGCTTTCCATGCCAATACTGGTGCACCTGTAGATTGTGATTCTCTGCATCAGGTTCTGCAACACATGCGTTGAACTAGGCGCATATGCCCTCAGAGTTATTGAAGCAGTAAAAAATGAGGCTGCACTTTTGAAACTCCGGAGAAAATTTCCTTTTACGGAAGGGATCTATAACTTGTGCAGAGTACCACAGTGAGGCTTCATTGACTTTAAATGCCATGGTTGGTAAATGCCTATTTCTCATACATTGTAAAATAAAAGTTCCTGAATTGCGCCTCAACATTTCTTTGCTTACCAAGTGGCAAGCATTCTAACATGGAATATGTTGCATTGCAGTGTCAAAATCACTAAAAGTCTCGCCCAGCCTACTCTCAAGGAGATATTACACATCTACACCAATTATGCTGAACACTTGGTAGACAAGGGAGTTTTCAGACTCTAGTTTTTTTATGTCCACTACATCAGTCATGCTTTCCTGTAAAAATCTAAGAATGCAGTAGAGTGTACTTTTTTCCCAATCACTATCAATATGTGACCAAAGATCCTCACATTTCTTGCCTTTGGCATCATCACTCAGCAAAATTTCTGTAAACGGTTGCCACATGGATAATATAGCATTCATGGCCTCTAGGACTGAGAACCACCAGCTAAGTGACACAGTTGGGATGACTCTTTCTTTGATGCCACACAAAGCACAAAATGAGAAATATTTGCGTTTTAGTTTCTGTGCATAACAAAACAGTGCACCAGAGTGGACTAAAAAGTCAATAGCATTCTTCATTAACTCTGAAGATTGTAAAGATGTTTTCAGCATACCATCTAACAAGTGTCAAGGATCTCTTACAGGGAAGCACTTCAGCTCAGGTATCGATTTTGAGAGGTCATCACACAACTTTTTCATATACGTATCTGAATCACTGCAAATACAAACAAAATCACTCCAATCTTTGTTGAACTTGGTAAGAACTTTTTGCAGCAGCATTCCAAGTGACACTGCGTTCCATGTTTTCCAAAAGTCTGGTGTCATGTTTTCCCCAATATCCCAGATGCTTTGTGACTGCACTCTTTTCACATATGCCTGTCACTTTGCCTTGCATTGAATGTTTAAAGCCTGAGGTGTTTGGCAATTCACCTACTATCAATACTGACTCACTAGAAAAGGGGGCTGATGTATCAAGGGTTTTTACCCATTCTCTGTGGGTAAATGTGATGGTACATATTGGGAAAGATTCTTATGAAACCTACATTTTTCCTATCAGTGAAAGACTCAAATGTAACCAAAAAATCAAATATTATTTTGATATTTCATGATTCTCTACAGTTTATAAAATAAATTAATAACACCTAAAATATGCTTCTAACCCCTGTATCTTTAGACCAAAGACCACAAAACTGAAAAAAGGAAGAAACAATATTTTAGTGACATCCCTAAACAACAAAACTCAAGCAGAATAATGTTAGCCCAGTCTTTCTTACTGCTACCTTATACAACAAAGTTACATTGTATTGGCCCCTTCAGGAAGAAATACAAATGACTCTTTCACTCTCCTTTTCCTTTCTTTGAATGGCATTTAGTTTGTGGTTGTGCAGGGTTTTTTTCAGTGTTTATAAGTTTACACTGGTGAGGGCTATTTCCCTTCCGGTGGGGTTTTATCAGTTATTATAGGTTTAAACCTAAAACCGGACGGCCTAAGAATGCACCTCTATATCTTAGGGGCTAACAGTCTGGGTTGTTCTTCACCTAACGCAGCAGCAAGGATACATGTTTGGGTACCACTTTAAATGAGGTACTTTTCATAGCTGATAACAGTTGTAATGCATTGCAATCAAAGCCTCTAAAAGGCATCACAGGTAAAATCACAGGAGTAAGCATTTACAGCCAGACACCCTAGCAGGAATGGCTGGCAACATAACCCCACTTTGCTTATGACATCACCTTACACAGGTACTTCACATAACACATGTGACTTCCAGTCTCTCTAAAAAGAAATAAGATAGGTAAATGCATTTGTGGTTCAATTACACCTCTTCACCTCCAGGGGATGCCAATCTTCAGACATCCCCAACTCAGCCCTTCACACCTTGATGCACTTCTCAATACACCCCCAGCTGTAGAACAAAAGTTCCAGCCCAGGAGGTGATTAAATGCTAGCTGAGCCCTTGAGGGGTTATTTCTTCAGAGTCCCCAGAGACTTAGGGAGGGACTTTTCTTCTTCGTGCTGGGGGAAGCTGTGTTTCTCCTACAGCTCCCCCTGTACCTCTTCATGCATTTGGCGGTGACCCCATCCTCCTGGGGTCACCACACGCCACCAACCAGCCGGTTTCTTTTGCAGGCCTTCCTGGGCCCTGCAGAGCTTTATGGGGCGCGTTTCACAAGGCCAGTGTATATTATAGCAGCGGCTCTCCCGCTGCTTCGGGGAGAGCCGCGATGGGTGCCTCCGGCCGCGTCGTTCCTCGTTCGAGGGTCCGGTCCCACCCGGACCCCCAGGTGAGTGATACAGCTCGGGGAGCCCACCCCCGGCTGCTCCTGCTTATTTTTGGGGGCCCGGTCCCACCCGGGCCCCTGGCACCTCCTCTCTTCTGCTTGGGGTCCCGGTCCCACCCGGGAACCCCGAACCGCAGACTCGCTGGAGAACCACTCAAGGAGCCCACCCCCGGTGGCTCCTGCCGGCTCCCCCCCTGGCCCTCACCCTCTAGTGTGGCCGTGGGCGACGGAGAGTCACTTTCGGTCAGCCCGCTCCGGCGGGCAGACGCAGAGTCTCCTGCCAGTCCGGTGGGGCCTCGGGGGAGTGCAGCGGCACTCCCTCGTCCTCCTCATCACGTCGGGCCCGGGGATGGGGTCCCGCGCCCCCAGGGGCAATACTTCACGGGAGTGCGACGGCGTTCCCCGACTTAATCTTCCTCGCTTCGGGGCCCAGAGATGGGGTCCCGGGCCCCTGGAACACTTTACGGGGAGCGCGAAGGCACTCCCCGGCTTGACTTCTCCCGTAGGGGCCCAGAGTTGGGGTCCCGGGCCCCTGAACAATCTTCACGGGGAGCGCGATGGTGCTTCCCGGCTGTTCTTCACCCACGAGGGGGTGGCGCGATGGCGCGCCCCCTTCTTCTTCAGCGCCATTGCCGGGGCCTGGAATTGGGGGTCCCGGGCCCCAGAGCTCTCTTCATGGGGGGGGGGTGCGACGGCACTCCCCCTTTCCTCATGTCGTCAGGTGCCAGGGCGGGCTCCAGGCCCCCCTCTGCTGGGCATGTTCATGGGGAGCGCGACGGCGCTCCCCGACTTTGCTTCTGCTGGGGGCAGCCTCCGTGACCTGACCCACCCCGGGGGCATCTTGGAGACCGGCGGCGGAGTCCCATGCGCTGCGTCGTCGGTCCAGCCAGAGGTCAAAGGACGCCTACCTTCTGGGGGGCATATCTCAGCCCCCAGGGGTCCAATCTGCACCATTCTGGCCTCCTCTTGCTCCTGATGGCTAGCTCTACCCATCTGGAGCACTTTTCGCCACCCTCCTCGCCTCCAAGAGGGTGAACTTCAGCAGGGAGCTGTTTTCACTGGCTACTTGTGCAAGACTTTCACCTGGCTCTCCTCCTGGGCCTCTCTTCTCCATGCGCAGAGGCCCCGGCTCCTGCTCACTGGTCCTGGACTCCTCTCCTGGCGCTATTCAGAATCCTGGGACAGTCAGGGGGTTCCTCCTTCCAACTGCCCATGGCGCCAGGCTCCAGCACCCTCTGCCTCAGCAGACCACACCCCAGAGACAGCTCCTCTTCCTGTGCAAACTCTTTTAAAAAGAAATGGGGAGGGGGCTGGCAGGAAGTCTCTGTTTGCCCTATCAAACAGCGACACATCACTTGTCAGCCCCTGCTCCCTCCTTCCTGCCCAGGCCTCAGGGTTTGTTCAAAATGGCGTCGTCCAGGGGTCTCATGCCACATGGTCTCTGAGAGCCCCTTCCCCCCTCGCTGCCTTCTCTCCAGAGCAGCTTGGTGCCTGGCACCAGGTGTCAGCTGCTGATGGATGAACCTGTAGCTCCACCCATCTTCTCTTCTTGGAGTGGATGCCTTCGCCCTTGGAATGCTTGTTGTGCAGGGCTGGCTTGGGGAGGAAGGCCATTAATTCGGACTGGCCGGGTCAGCCCCAGCAGGCCCTGGTTATGAGCTGACTCAGAGAAATATGACATTTCTGGATGACCCTGTGCCTCATGGGAACAGTCCAGACCGAACTGCCAAGCCATGTCTTCCCTGGACCGGAAACAAGCATCCTGGGACCGGTTTCGGGCTAACAGCCCTCATCAGCCAGGCTAGCTTGAATCCAGTGGCAAAGTGAGCAAGGGACCCACGTCTGGGCATACCCTGCCAACTTAGGGAAACAAAGCAAACACAAGGAGATGATGGACAGAGTGATGAAACTTTTCAAACACTCACCCCCAGTCACAGATCTTGGTTGAATCCATCATCATTCTTTAGCTCACTTTGCCACCCCTTTTCCGACACAGCTATATGCAAATCAGTCTTGACCCTGTGCCTCATGGGAACAGTCCAGACCGAACTGCCAAGCCATGTCTTCCCTGGACCGGAATCATGCATCCTGGGACCGGTTTCGGGCTAACAGCCCTCATCAGCCAGGCTAGCTTGAATCCAGTGGCAAAGTGAGCAAGGGACCCACGTCTGGGCATACCCTGCCAAATTAGGGCGAACAAAGCAAACACAAGGAGATGATGGATGGAGTAATGAAATTTTCAAACACTCACCCCCCAGTCACAGATCTGGGTTGAATCCATCATCATTCTTTAGCTCATTTTGCCACCCCAGTTCCGACACAGCTTTATGCAAATCAGTCTTGACCCTGTGCCTCATGGGAACAGTCCAGACCGAACTGCCAAGCCATGTCTTCCCTGGACCGGAAACAAGCATCCTGGGACCGGTTTCGGGCTAACAGCCCTCATCAGCCAGGCTAGCTTGAATCCAGTGGCAAAGTGAGCAAGGGACCCACGTCTGGGCATACCCTGCCAAATTAGGGCGAACAAAGCAAACACAAAGAGATGATGGATGGAGTGATGAAACTTTTCAAACACTCACCCCCAGTCACAGATCTGGGTTGAATCCATCATCATTCTTTAGCTCACTTTGCCACCCCTTTTCCGACACAGCTATATGCAAATCAGTCTTGACCCTGTGCCTCATGGGAACAGTCCAGACCGAACTGCCAAGCCATGTCTTCCCTGGACCGGAATCAAGCATCCTGGGACCGGTTTCGGGCTCACAGCCCTCATCAGCCAGGCTAGCTTGAATTCAGTGGCAAAGTGAGCAAGGGACCCACGTCTGGGCATACCCTGCTAAATTAGGGCGAACAAAGCAAACACAAGGAGATGATGGATGGAGTGATGAAACTTTTCAAACACTCACCCCCAGTCACAGATCTGGGTTGATTCCATCATCATTCTTTAGCTCACTTTGCCACCCCAGTTCAGACACAGCTTTATGCAAATCAGTCTTGACCCTGTGCCTCATGGGAACAGTCCAGACCGAACTGCCAAGCCATGTCTTCCCTGGACCGGAATCATGCATCCTGGGACCGGTTTCGGGCTAACAGCCCTCATCAGCCAGGCTAGCTTGAATCCATTGGCAAAGTGAGCAAGGGACCCACGTCTGGGCATACCCTACCAACTTAGGGCGAACAAAGCAAACACAAGGAGATGATGGACGGAGTGACGAAACTTTTCAAACACTCACCCCCAGTCACAGATCTGGGTTGAATCCATCATCATTCTTTAGCTCACTTTGCCACACCAATTCAGACACAGCTATATGCAAATCAGTCTTGACCCTGTGCCTCATGGGAACAGTCCAGACCGAACTGCCAAGCCATGTCTTCCTTGGACCGGAATCAAGCATCCTGGGACCGTTTCGGGCTCACAGCCCTCATCAGCCAGGCGAGCTTGAATTCAGTGGCAAAGTGAGCAAGGGACCCACGTCTGGGCATACCCTGCTAAATTAGGGCGAACAAAGCAAACACAAGGAGATGATGGATGGAGTGATGAAACTTTTCAAACACTCACCCCCAGTCACAGATCTGGGTTGATTCCATCATCATTCTTTAGCTCACTTTGCCACCCCAGTTCAGACACAGCTTTATGCAAATCAGTCTTGACCCTGTGCCTCATGGGAACAGTCCAGACCGAACTGCCAAGACATGTCTTCCCTGGACCGGAATCAAGCATCCTGGGACCGGTTTCGGGCTAACAGCCCTCATCAGCCAGGCTAGCTTGAATCCATTGGCAAAGTGAGCAAGGGACCCACGTCTGGGCATACCCTGCCAACTTAGGGCGAACAAAGCAAACACAAGGAGATGATGGACGGAGTGACGAAACTTTTCAAACACTCACCCCCAGTCACAGATCTGGGTTGAATCCATCATCATTCTTTAGCTCACTTTGCCACACCAATTCAGACACAGCTATATGCAAATCAGTCTTGACCCTGTGCCTCATGGGAACAGTCCAGACCGAACTGCCAAGCCATGTCTTCCTTGGACCGGAATCAAGCATCCTGGGACCGTTTTCGGGCTCACAGCCCTCATCAGCCAGGCGAGCTTGAATTCAGTGGCAAAGTGAGCAAGGGACCCACGTCTGGGCATACCCTGCTAAATTAGGGCGAACAAAGCAAACACAAGGAGATGATGGATGGAGTGATGAAACTTTTCAAACACTCACCCCCAGTCACAGATCTGGGTTGATTCCATCATCATTCTTTAGCTCACTTTGCCACCCCAGTTCAGACACAGCTTTATGCAAATCAGTCTTGACCCTGTGCCTCATGGGAACAGTCCAGACCGAACTGCCAAGACATGTCTTCCCTGGACCGGAATCAAGCATCCTGGGACCGGTTTCGGGCTAACAGCCCTCATCAGCCAGGCTAGCTTGAATCCATTGGCAAAGTGAGCAAGGGACCCACGTCTGGGCATACCCTGCCAACTTAGGGCGAACAAAGCAAACACAAGGAGATGATGGACGGAGTGACGAAACTTTTCAAACACTCACCCCCAGTCACAGATCTGGGTTGAATCCATCATCATTCTTTAGCTCACTTTGCCACACCAATTCAGACACAGCTATATGCAAATCAGTCTTGACCCTGTGCCTCATGGGAACAGTCCAGACCGAACTGCCAAGCCATGTCTTCCTTGGACCGGAATCAAGCATCCTGGGACCGGTTTCAGGCTAACAGCCCTCATCAGCCAGGCTAGCTTGAATCCGGTGGCAAAGTGAGCAAGGGACCCACGTCTGGGCATACCCTGCCAACTTAGGGCGAACAAGGCAAACACAAGGAGATGATGGACGAGTGATGAAACTTTTCAAACACTCACCCCCAGTCACAGATCTGGGTTGATTCCATCATCATTCTTTAGCTCACTTTGCCACCCCAGTTCAGACACAGCTATATGCAAATCAGTCTTGACCCTGTGCCTCATGGGAACAGTCCAGACCGAACTGCCAAGCCATGTCTTCCCTGGACCGGAATCAAGCATCCTGGGACCGGTTTCGGGCTAACAGCCCTCATCAGCCAGGCTAGCTTGAATCCAGTGGCAAAGTGAGCAAGGGACCCACGTCTGGGCATACCCTGCCAACTTAGGGCGAACAAAGCAAACACAAGGAGATGATGGACGGAGTGACGAAACTTTTCAAACACTCACCCCCAGTCACAGATCTGGGTTGAATCCATCATCATTCTTTAGCTCACTTTGCCACCCCAGTTCAGACACAGCTATATGCAAATCAGTCTTGACCCTGTGCCTCATGGGAACAGTCCAGACCGAACTGCCAAGCCATGTCTTCCTTGGACCGGAATCAAGCATCCTGGGACCGGTTTCAGGCTAACAGCCCTCATCAGCCAGGCTAGCTTGAATCCGGTGGCAAAGTGAGTAAGGGACTCACGTCTGGGCATACCCTGCCAACTTAGGGCGAACAAGGCAAACACAAGGAGATGATGGACGAGTGATGAAACTTTTCAAACACTCACCCCCAGTCACAGATCTGGGTTGAATCCATCATCATTCTTTAGCTCACTTTGCCACCCCAGTTCAGACACAGCTATATGCAAATCAGTCTTGACCCTGTGCCTCATGGGAACAGTCCAGACCGAACTGCCAAGCCATGTCTTCCCTGGACCAGAATCAAGCATCCTGGGACCGGTTTCGGGCTAACAGCCCTCATCAGCCAGGCTAGCTTGAATCCAGTGGCAAAGTGAGCAAGGGACCCACGTCTGGGCATACCCTGCCAACTTAGGGCGAACAAAGCAAACACAAGGAGATGATGGACGGAGTGACGAAACTTTTCAAACACTCACCCCCAGTCACAGATCTGGGTTGAATCCATCATCATTCTTTAGCTCACTTTGCCACCCCAGTTCAGACACAGCTATATGCAAATCAGTCTTGACCCTGTGCCTCATGGGAACAGTTCAGACCGAACTGCCAAGCCATGTCTTCCCTGGACCGGAATCAAGCATCCTGGGACCGGTTTCGGGCTAACAGCACTCATCAGCCAGGTCCAAAGGGACCACACTTTTCGGGCGATGTCTTTCCATAATGCCTTCTTCTGATGGGTGTTGACCTGTATATACACAAGACATGAAGGAAGAGATTGTAACAACACATTGAATTAATAAACTTCTTAAATGTTAAAAGGATGAAACAGTATGCACACATAAGTGTAATCTCACTACACAACATTGGTACTCCACACAATTCAAACTCCATCTCCAACTGTAGACACAACTCTGTACTTACCTGTCACTCAACATACACATGCCTTATACAGCCTAACACTGGTGTGCATACTGACTACTACCATGAGAAGGCACAATGCTTGCATTCGTATGTGTCACAGTTACAGAGACTACTCATACATGGCAATCATATGTTGGTCAATCATACATATCACATACCAACGGAAGCAGACATTTTTTCAGGTTGTGAATCACCTCATCGCACATACCCACTGCCATATCAGGCCCTCACACATGGAGGGCCCGCAGAAAAATCCAAAAATAGATTTGTGCCTGCTTAACGACAACCAGTTGTAGAGTCACATAAGTCCAAAAGACTCAAATTGTGATACTTGCAGTGCACACAATTTTTCGGAGTACAATGTAATTGACGATGTAAGTAATAAACACATCACTGACTGTGTATGAACTACGTTAACAAAGTCAGGTTATAGCAGACAATCACTGTGTGGAAAACTACATTCATCTCCATTCAAATCTACATCAAAAGATATTTGATGGAAGGATTACAACTGCTGAACTTGCTACTAACATGTTGATTACAGTGAGTGCAAATATACACACAAATGGCGAATTTCATAATACTCAGCCTCTCAGACGATATCATTTGACATGGTTATCAATATGCATCAGACATACACAATCCATGCTCACCAAAACACACTTACTTCACATTAACCAACATATTTACATTATCACAAATGCATATATGCATTCTGGGCACATGACATATGTGACACAACTGTATGTGGGTCTAGGAGGTAGACTTTGGAGATTCACAAACACCATAGGGCCATGACTACAAAATAAGTATGTGATATAATTAGTAATATGTATGTGAACAATCCTAATTTGATACTGAAGTGACAATCACATGACTAACATACACTATAGACTCTGGAATTCAACTCATTTAACAAGTTTCCTTACCATTTCATTATACAAGTATGCCTATAACCCGTTTCACTTCTACCTGTGGAATGTGTACACTGGGTGCTCATATACACTTTGAAGTTGAAACTACACATATACAATCTGCACATGTGGGATCTGTATGACTAGTCACTAGCCACATTCAAGTACCACTGTAAATCCAGCAAGTAGTAATATGTGTTTGCTTTTGGACATTCCCCAAAACTGCATTCCAATTAAATATAAACACTTGGAAAATGAGAATAGAGCAAAAAGATCACTGTAACGCCACCCGTGGGCATTCAGATCAATGTAATGTTACAAGGACGACAAATGGTACAAAAATGTATTAATTATAAGAAGGCAATGACAGAATACATAGTCCATGTGCACATATGTTCAGCAAATTCAAACTGGTGAAAATGTATACATGCTTACACATAGTTCTCAAAAGAAGATTACTGCTAGTCAACCCAATTATGCTCACTGATGTCCATGGGTAGCTACAAAATGGTTCATCTGACAATTTCACTAAAACATTTCTGTTCAGACTTGTCTGGCCCAAATGCATAGGTCTATGCAAAGTGAAAGCAACAAGAACGAGTTTTCTAGCATAGTGCCTGTCCTTCAAAAACATGTTGACAATGCATGCACACCCCTCATATCTAACCCATTAACTTGATAGGTACACTCTCAGCATGAGCACACATAAATCCGTCACAAGAAGTACCTCTGCTACATCAAGACTGGAAATGGTGTAAAAATGCAATTTTTTAAAACATACTCACAGGATACACATAATGCACTATTTGTCATGTTCAAGCACATATACATGCCAGCCCATGCATGTTACCTTGACTCAAATCATACAACTGTTTGTGAGTCCTAGTAGTCATTGTCCAAGGGTTAGCCACAAAATTCATTTGTTTTAAAAACTGAGAAGATAACGGCGCATTACATGAAACATTTTGCCTATTGATTCTATGTCTTTTTTACTGACCTTAATGGTACCTACATACTGTCAATAAGAGGCCTTGTAAATTTCACAAATGTGTACATAAAGTTTGACATGATGGTTATACATGATAGCTACAGTTTACTCAAAATGACGGCATCAATGAGCAACTGCTAAATAGCATTGTATCAAAGCAAATGCTTACAATTTGCCTTCTAAATCTAGTGCTTGTGTTCAGCCATTTGAACCACAAAACATGGTGAACGAGTAGGAAAGCAGATAGCAAATAAGCATGTCAGGTTTTAGCCGATGAGGGTCAGGTTGTGTTGAAGTCTCAGCACACTGAAATGAATGTTAACATAAAAACCGGTACGGACAACATATCTAGTTAGCTTGTGTAGGTAGAAAGTTTCATGAGATCTGCAAACTGGTCTCACACACACCCTCACCACTGAGCCAAATTACAACTCTGTGTGACCAATGGTGGATGCATCATTGATGGTGCCAGCAAATGCAGTAGGAGGTACCAACGGTGCAGGTCCAAGCAAGTTAACTGAGCAAGTATGTTCCCAGCCTGTTGCCACTGCAGCAGCAGAGGGAAGTATTCCATGATGATGCATTTCCAATGCCATAGCACTAGGACAGGATTAATTCTTAGATGCTTAAAAAAACATTTAGCAGAAGTAGTATACGCTGGGGACAACTAGTCAAATGGGTATCCAAGGGAGCAAACAGTACATTCATGTCAGACGACACTCTATTGGCACACAGAGACACAAATCCACTGCCAATTCACAAGGGCAAAACAGACAGCATAACACGGGTTATACACAATGATGCCACACTGACCTAAAGAACAGAAACCAATGTTTGTTTAGCTCCAGAAGCCAAGCTGTACCAAAGCACTGAACCATAGGTTCATGGCAAAGCAGCGTCAGTGATTGATCCATTTCATCTTGAACTTGGACATCCATAGCTGGTTTCCAACAACACAAATGCAGTCCCCACTGCCAGGTGAATCATAAGCAGTATGCCTTCACGAAAGTTTGTAACTTCATAATGAGCAACTGTTAGAATTACACAGTCCTGTGTCTCAAAGTAGCTGATTACACCAGAGATAAACAAGTTTAAATAAAGTGTAAGACTACCTTGCTATCAGACATGTACAAGATATGAGGAACCAGCTCCCCTACATGCTGTGTCAAGTTGGTAGGACGTTCCATATGTCTTTTGGATGCCGAACTTAAAAATTGTACATCAAACAGCTCTATGGCGTAAGCTGAGGCCATAACTGTTTGGTGCAGAAATTAACTTGTGTACACCGAGACTTAATTTTTGGAACTTCTACCACATAAGTAAGGGGAACTCAATAACTACACACAGTCTTGATTGTGAGCCAGAACATCAATGTCTTCCGAAAATGAAAGTGAAACTCAGTCGTTTCACTTTCGCATGGGAACATCCCTAGTTTCATGACATGTTTGTCACCTACGCATATTGCAAATCTAAGTTCAGTGTTAAACAGTATAGACTTTGCCCAGACAGCAGGACAATTAAACCTTGTGCATGAATCACAAATGGTTTGTACATACACAAGTCATCAAATGTAGGTGTATGTGCATGCACATTAACATTACAGCCATTGTCTTTCAAGTAAATACTGTTTCATGTGATTACATCAAGGAATACAGATCACATATACATTACCTAAGTCTAAATACATGTACATATTCATTGTAACGTGCAACAAATGCCACAATGCGTGTGGAGTTTCAAGGAGATGTAACGGAATCATGAAGGTAATTTGTAAACATACCTTTTCGATATATCATATCTCAGTACAATTGCATGCCTCCATGCCCCCTTAACATCTCACATGATACTCGATGGCCACATAAGTACCATTTCAATCCTGATCAACATAAAGCTGTGCAGACCAACAGAGTGTAGAAGGAATGTGAGGCACTCACCTGCTCGTCTGGTGAGCCGTACAGTTTACTCTGGAGGGGGAGGAACTCTTCCACCAGGGTTTCCAGCTCCTCTGGGTAGAAGGCTGGGGCCCTCACAACTACTTCACGGCTCATGATGGCTCACAGAGACGGCAAACAGCAGCTGTAGTTGAGGAGGTGTTGATCGCAGCAATGTCGGCAGGCAAGTGGAGTGTATTGTTAACGGCAATGTATTTGTACCCTACATAGGTGGTCTTAGACATGCACGGACACCGCCATTGGTCCGCGACTTTCAAAAATTGCCAATAAGATACAAAGTATCCAGCTTCCGCATGCAAGACCGCCTTCCTCGTGGCCAATATCCAGTGGAGATTGTTGTTTTCCAATGACTGTAAACAGACGCCTGACAGTGGCCATCCTGTTTGATGTTATTTTTCAAATTGCAAATACTAAACTAAAGCTTGCAATCCAAGTAATTATTTTTCTATATTTTTCAAATTTGAGCTTGAAATTGTCATTAAAATCGAGTGGCTGACAGGATTAAGATCTTTGCTTCCCATCTGACTACATTATGGACTCATGAGTGTCTACCATAGTGTGACAACACCCTTGTTCATTGCTGAGTAATATTCCATCATGGAAAATCTCATGGATGTTTATGTGACCATTAAGAGTTTGGTAACTACTGTCACTGTAGATGCCAATTGTGCAGAAATGTAAAACACTAAAACATGATATTGTCTATTGTGATTATCTTTGTACGAAAACCACTACTGAAGGCACATGATTGAACAGGGTCTGGACTCACAGAGTTCTCAGAGAATACACCACAGAGACTGTGAGCGCTGGTACCAAGGCACATAGGCACCTATGTGTAAAAGCCAGAGTGTGTTTATACAGACAGATTCAGATAGGAACCACTCTCACCACAAGCATGTCCGCACTTGCTGGCCTGAGTATCAGGAGGACCCTGGCCAAATTAATGTACAAGTACAAGCATGTTCTGACACGGATACTGAGGGAGTATGGCTTGTTCATGGGGGGAGCAATGGTGGGACTGCCACTAAGAAAATCATACATGATATTCCATATAAACCAGCAGTGTATCGAACCATGGTTACACTGGCAGCTATTTGGTCCAAAGGGGCCACCATGTGACACGTTGTTGTGTTTATTAATTCTTGAGTCAGTGTCCAATGTTCCACATACAAATTCACTGATGTAGAGGCTCCATGCTTGTGATATGGAGTAAAACATTTCAAAGGTGTTTGGCACACAATGTGAGTATTATGGCAGAAAGGGAGCCTTACAAATGTAGGATTTAAGCTCCATATTTGTTACACCAGTCACTGGGATCTATGTCAAGACAATTGTAATTGATACTTGTGCGACATTGTACAGTATATAGAGGGTATCTAGTACTGTCCAGAACATTCACAGTGCAGGGGAAAATGTGTCAAATATGAGACTTTAGCCCATTATAAATGTGAGACATTGATTGTTTCTAATGAACATGTTGACAATCAGATCACCATGTGGGTACCTGTCTGTGCATACAGAGACTGTTGCATATATTACTACCAAATAATGTGTACAGTTGCATTGTGTACTCCATTCACATGGTGAGCGCTCTACACTTTCCTATCTGACATGCAAGTCATGTAAATGTGGACAGTAGTCACGACTCATCAAACCCTGCAAAGATTGAATCTGTGACACAGGCAGATCAGCCATGTGAAAATAGTGTACACCTGTGTGCACATGTGAACTGTCGTACTCTGTCAAGATGTGTAATGACAATGTATCTAGAACATTTAACTGTGATGTTTGCCAACCACTAACATCTGCCAGATATTACATCCAACGATAACCAGAATAGCAATACCAAACAGGACCTCATTGTCCTGATAACCATTACACATAACTAACATCATTCAGAGCAGCCTCATTCCATGTGTGGCAGCATGTTAATCCATGTAACACATGGACCTCTCAAACTGTTTCCATTCATTGTTGCCATTTACGGATTCAGCAACCTATTTATGTTTTCTGAATCAAGAACACACATGTGCAAACCTGAGATGCCCAAAAAATTACAGAGTTCCCGACTGTTAAAAAATCAGAAGACAAACCAAGATATCACACTTGAGCAGTCATGCAAATGAAGATATGTTTATAGCAACACAACTATAGACAAAAACACGTCAGGCATCACATTATATTATAACAATAAAGCCTGGTAACAGCTCACAGGAGACATGCCACTTCACTTGCCGAACAAACACTGTCTGAACACACTCCCCTGGAGGGGCATCATATGGGTTGGGCAGGCACCTTAGGGATAGAATAGTGACATGTGGGCTAGGGTTTGGAATGACTGGGTTTGGGCTTAGTAGGGGTGGATTTTGGTTTGGGAGGTAGACTTTTCCCTGGTAGTGTGTTTTTTGCGAGTGAAATGGGTTCTGCCTCTCTTCCTCTTTCGGGGAGTGGATTTAGGATGGGTAAGGCGTGCTGACAAAGGATAGGGGATAGGGATGGAAAAAGTGGGCCTGTGATGATGGAGGGGTAGGAGTTGTCCAAAAGGCTCAAAATCCAAGGGACAGGAAGAAATGGTCATGGGTGGAGGTTGAGGGTAAATCAGAGATTGGGGCCGGTTGGGAGGAAGAGGAAATTGAGGTGCCAGCTGCATGTAGTGGTGATGTGGATGGAGATGTAGGGTCTGTGCTCATAGGTTGTGGTGCTAATGGCTGTATGTCTAAGGGTGTAGCGTGTGTAGTGCTTGCTGGGTATGTTGCTGGTTGTGTGCTGCAGGTGTGTGTTTGGATGGGTATATGCACAGGTGTGTGTGTGTGCTTGAGACAGGCATAGGTGTAGGATTTTGGGATGGCGATGGATAAGGCGTTGGGGTTGGTGAAGGCTGTTGGATGGAAGCATGGGGTAGGGATATAGCTATCATTAATGAGGAGGCCAGAGCCTGACCCCTTTAGGGCACACAACCCACTGTAAATACCACCCAGGTAGGCAGCCATCTGTGTACATTGGCTTCCAAGACCCTGGATGGCATTCAACAATGCAGTCTGCCCAACAGATATATTTTTCAGGAGGTCAATAGCCTCCTCACTAGGGGCAGCTCAGGACACAGGGGCAGGGGTAGAAGTGCCTGCAGCAGAGGAGATGGCACACCCAGGAAGGGTGGGGCCTGTTCAACTGGCTGGGGAGCTGCATGGAGGGCAGAGGAGGCGTGGCTTGCCTGGGGACAATGGTGGACGCGTGAGCAGCGAGCTCTGCACCAACTGCCCAATTATCCTGCTACCTGTGCTAATCGGGGCCGAAGCGAGAGGCTTCACTGATGCTGTAGCGCCTGGGGGAGACGCAGGATATAGCGGAGCTACTTGCGGGGGCTACCGCTGCAGAGGAGCGAGAGCAGCGCCGTCCGGAGCGGCCTTGGAGGGGAGGTGCCAACTTCCCTGGAAGCCTGAGGCAGCCCGGCCGTACGAGACGTCCCGGCTCGGGGCCGAGCGCGGGCTGCAGGCTGCGCTGCCGAGCGATCCCCGGGGCCTTCGCACTGAGCGCCTGGCAGAGAGCAGATCCGGGGGGCCTCGGAGCGAGGTTGGCGTTATAGGGAGCGCCGGAGGAAGGGGCCAAGACGCCGAGGACGGTGCAGCCCGGAGGTGAGGCCTGAGTGGAGACGAGCCCTGATTGGAGACGCATGACATCCGACCCCCTACCAGATCCGGTACAGTAAACCAGCGGCACTGCGGTTGAAGGGGACATTTGTAAGGCTCCCTTTCTGCCATAATACTCACAGTTTGTGCCAAACACCTTTGAAATGTTTTACTCCATATCACAAGCATGGAGCCTCTACATCAGTGAATTTGTATGTGGAACATTGGACACTGACTCAAGAATTAATAAACACAACAACGTGTCACATGGTGGCCCCTTTGGACCAAATAGCTGCCAGTGTAACCATGGTTCGATACACTGCTGGTTTATATGGAATATCATGTATGATTTTCTTAGTGGCAGTCCCACCATTGCTCCCCCCATGAACAAGCCATACTCCCTCAGTATCCGTGTCAGAACATGCTTGTACTTGTACATTAATTTGGCCAGGGTCGCCCTGATACTCAGGCCAGCAAGTGCGGACATGCTTGTGGTGAGAGTGGTTCCTATCTGAATCTGTCTGTATAAACACACTCTGGCTTTTACACATAGGTGCCTATGTGCCATGGTACCAGCGCTCACAGTCTCTGTGGTGTATTCTCTGAGAACTCTGTGAGTCCAGACCCTGTTCAATCATGTGCCTTCAGTAGTGGTTTTCGTACAAAGATAATCACAATAGACAATATCATGTTTTAGCGTTTTACATTTCTGCACAATTGGCATCTAGGACACGGTACTGAGCGCTGAAGAACGGCGTGTGGCTGAGAGCTGACTGTGAGTGCGCAACGCGGCCCAAACACCATCTTGGGGGTCGGACCTTGTGCCCTGGATTGGGATTGCTCGCTTCTCTGGTGGGGGTGAGGAGCCTATGGGAAGTCGCCCAGCCACCACCACCTTGGCATTGGGAGGGCTGAGCAAGAAGGGCTTACCACTATCTCCTCTGCAGTAATTGCCACTGGTCACCACCCTGAGTTTGCCTATAGTCTGAGAGGAGCACCGGAGAGGAGCGCTGATTAACTAGCTGGCTGCTAATGCCTATCCCACGGGTTGTTGATCGAGGGGTCCCACTACTATATGGCCGTGGGCACTAAGGGCTGATCTTGAGAAGGAGGCACCTGCCGATTGGGATCGTTAACTGGGTGGGCCTCTGGCACCGGTGCTCGCGTCTGGCGGCCTCCGTGTGGAAGGCAGAGACCAGGGGTGCCTTGAGGTGCATCGGCTCACAACTGAGCAGGGGTCCAAGATTCCTACACGGCGGACTGCATTCCCACCATGGGCAAGCCCAAAGCTAAAGCCACTGGGGCTGGGCTAGACCCTGAGGACAGCACCACTGAGCGCTCACAGCCGGGCCCTGGAGATCCGGTCCAGCAACAGCTGAAACAGATTCTCGATGCCATCACTGACACCAAAGCCACCCTCCACCAGGATATAAGTGCAGTGGCGGTAGGCCTGGGTCTTCTACGCGAAGAACATAAGAAACTCTCGGACAGAGTTCGGCAGAATGAGACCACTCTGGCAGAAATATCACCGGCACAGAAAGCGATGGGCCAGCAGGTGGGTGCTCTCACAGACAGAATAACTGCACTGGAGCGTAGGGCGGAGGATGCGGAGGGCCGCAATCGGCGCAACAACGTTCGAGTGGTTGGGCTGCCAGAGGGAGTGGAGAAGGGGGATATGGTGTCCTATCTAGAGCACTGGTTCAAATCAGTGGTGGCTCCCGAGGGACTGACCACATTTTATACCCTGGAACGCGCTCATAGAGTGCCTGCTAGGCCCTTGGCTCCGGGGAGACCTCCGAGACCGATAGTGGCCCGATTGCTTCATTTCCGGGACAGGGACATACTGTTGCAGAAGGCACGGATGGAGGGTCGCTTTCTGGTGGATAATAGTAGGGTCACTTTGTTCCCGGATTTTACTCTGGAGGTGCAGCGGAAGCGAGCCTCGTACTTGGAGGTTAAGAAAGCATTGAGAGAGGAGGGGTTGCAGTACTCCCTACTGTTCCCGGCCCGACTGCGTGTAGTACTGGATGGCACCACTTACTATTTCAATTCTCCCTCTGAAGCATGGGACTGGCTAGAAAACTACAAAGGTGGGCTGATGAAAGCTGCGACCTATGAAGGAACGACGTCGCGGAACGGAACTTCTGGAGTACGTGGCCCGCGAAGATCGAGGAGGAGAGCCCAGGGAAAGCCAAATGCAATGCAAGTTACAATGGAGCGAACCACGGCGCTACAAGCAGTGGTGTCTCTGTCGCAGAATCGGAGTCCACCTCCAACAGACGATGAAGTGGGTTCTGAAAAGGGCTCAGCGGACAATGACTCTGACACGTCGAATGGTAGCAGTGTGAAACTACCTGTGGTAACACCTCGAAGCGCAGATGACATTGTATGAACAAGCTATTAGAAGCTGGTAGCAGTTTTATGTAGCACCTCATTGCTGTCGTATTATGAATAAGGTCTTGGATATAGCATTGATTTCTTGAAGTTGGTGCCTTGCTGGCTGGGTGCACGCCCCTAGTCAGCCGCGTCCACTACTGCCTCTGAATTAGTCGGAGGTGTTTGTTAGTTTTAGTCTGTTAAGGTTTGGATGGGAGCTCGTTTCATAGTAACTGTCCTTGGGAGGGGGAGTTGGGATCTTGGGGTTCTACATTGGGGGACCGGCGGTGGCATCGCTGGAATTCAGTATGACTGTGGGTCACGGGTTTCACCATGGGATCGTTTTTGGACCTAAAATGCATATCATGGAATGTCAGGGGTCTGCATACAATGGACCGCCGTTATAAGATACATGCCTATTTGGTGCGCAGGGGGATTCAAATAGCCTTCCTACAGGAAACGCACATCACGAGGCAGGAGGGCATTGCTTTGCAGCGTAGATGGAGGGGCCAAGTTTTCCATACCGCATATTCTGCTTTTGCGAGGGGTGTGTTGATTTGGGTTAGAGCGGGGGTCCCCTTTCAGCTTGTGCAGCAGATCACGGACCCAGAGGGCAGATATGTGATGGTGTTGGGCAGGCTTAAAGGCAGGGATGTAGCGATGGGTAGTGTATATGCTCCTAATACTGAACAGTCGACCTTTTTTGCTCACCTGTCTGGGAAACTAGCGCCCTATCTGACCGGTGCTGTAATCCTAGGTGGAGATTTTAATTCGGTCACTGATGTCCTACTAGATAGATCTCATCCCCCTCTCCCTACTGCCTCTGCACACAAGTTAGCTAGGGCCAGGAAGAATTGGCAAGAACACTGGGGACTGGTTGATTCATGGCGAACGCATCACCCGACTGAACGAGATTATTCCTTTTTCTCAGCACTTCACGAACTTCATGTTCGGATAGACGCTATACTTTGCTCCCCAGAGTTACACACAACGATCACGCACAGTGAATATCTCACCAGGACACTTTCTGATCATAATCCATTGTTGGTTAAGGTACGGTGGGCCCAGGTGCGCCCAGCAATCACAAATTGCCGTTTAAATCCGGAGCTTCTGGAAGACTTAGTTTTTCGGGAGATAGTGGGAACTGGGGTGACTCAGTATTTCTCAGAGAATGCGGGCACGGCATCTTCAATGGCTGTGGAATGGGACGCATTTAAAGTGGTGGTGAGGGGTTTGTGCATTTCCAGTGTGATGGGGGTCCGGAAGACACTTTTCCAGGACATAGATACAGCAGATCAGCGACTGCGGGAACAGGAGCGTGCTCGACCTGGACAACATCAAAGGCACAGGGACTTACTGGAAGCAAGAGAAGCAGTAGCGGTGGAAGTCGAAAGACTCCGGTGTTTTGACTATAAAAAATATATAGCGCGTGCGCATACAGAGCGGGACAAATCTGGCACTTTGCTGGCCTGGCTGGCTAATCCGGAGAGGCGGGGGCAACCATCATTGAATTATATAGTCCGTCGGGAGAACTTTGCCATACGCAACAGAGAATTAATGAGCAGTTTCATGCTTATTATAAGGAGCTTTATCGGAGTAAGGTAGTATTAAATGAGGATGTCCTCGGGGAGTTTCTAGCAGCGGCTGCTCTCCCAGAGCTAGATAGATCAGAGGCGGACTGGCTGGGGCAAGATATCACATTGGGAGAAGTGAGGGGAGCGATAAAACATATGGCACGTAGGAAGACCCCTGGTGCAGATGGGCTACTGGTTGAGTTCTACCTAACTTATATAGACCTGATAGCGCCAAAACTAGTGGCCCTCTTTAATGAGGCGAAGAAGACGGGATGTCTTCCGGTCTCTACCCGGGAAGCGATAATAATCCCTTTATTGAAGCCCGGAAAGTCGCCCTCAGACAGAACTGCATACCGACCACTGTCCATGCTGCCTACTGATTATAAGATCCTGAGTCGGGTACTGGCAGCCAGGTTACTTCCCCATATGGTCCATTTGGTTCACGGGGACCAGGCGGGATTCATCCCGAAGCGGAACACGGCTGTTAATGTGAGACGGCTCCTCCGCATTTTGGAAGGCGACACCTACTCGAGGATGACTGCGGCCATCTTTTTGGTGGACATGGAAAAGGCCTTTGATAGTTTAGAATGGCCTTACTTATTTCAGGTCATGCGTGCGTTCGGGTTGGGAGAGGACTTTGTGAGCTGGACGGCATTATTATATAGATCCTCCATGGTGTGGGTTAAGACAGGGGATTGATCTCTGAGGCATGCGCGGTGGGCAGGGGGACGCGTCAGGGATGCCCGCTATCCCCTCTGCTATTTGCTTTAGCTATCGAGCCACTGGCAGCCCAAGCCAGGACGGGATGTCGATACAGGGGCCTCGATGTACATGGTGGTATCCAGTATATCGCGCTCTATGCCGATGATCTCCTCATGTTTTTAGCGGATACAGGAGAGGCACTTGTAGGGGCGAGACGGTTGCTCCAAGACCTTGAATTGGTGGCGGGCCTTAAGGTAAATTGGGAGAAATCGTGCCTGTTTCCCGCTGGCCCGATGAGAGAGGGTCCCCTGGTCACAAATGGAGTACACTGGGAATATGATTGTCTGACATATCTGGGGTCCCGGATTTACCATACGCAGGCAGACCTATTAGAGGGCAATGTGGAAAGGGCTATCAGGGGGCTTAGGGGCAGCATGGACTTCTGGGGAACGCTCCCGTTATCAGTGGCGGGCCGAGTGGCCCTGCTTAAGATGGTGGCACTACCCAGGCTGCTGTACTATTTTAGGACCCTTCCTATTTGGCTCCCGGCGGCGATTTTTAAGCGTCTCCAGACGATGATCACAGGTTTCCTGTGGCTCACTGGCAGGCGCAGAGTGGCCCTGAAGACCCTCTTGCGCCCGAGAAATGAGGGCGGACTGGCGGTGCCGGACTTTGAGTCTTATTACTTGGCGGCCCAACTGCAATGGCTTACCCAGGCAGTGGCTCTAGAATTCCGGGGAGTGGGTGACCGAGATGACAGGCGGGTGCCTAGACGAATACTGTCTAGCATTATTTTGCAACAACCGTTGCGACTTAAAACACTTCCCACGGAATTCAAAACTTTCCGGCTGTGTTGGAATAGAAGCCAGAAGAGGGCTCGGATTGAGCGCCCATATGCCCCCGAGATTCCCATCACAATGTGCATGATATTACCGCACAGGGGTAATTGGTCAGCGCTCAACCAGTGGTGTGACCTGGGTTTGATGACGTTGGGCGATCTATATGATGATAATGCCCTCATACCGTTTGAGACTCTGAGAGATCGATATGATCTACCTCGCGGGGACTACCTACTCCATGCAGCCCTAATAGCGGCCATTCAAAAGCACTGGGGGGAAGGTCTTTCTGAACCATCGACTTCTATGGTCTGCCAATATGTTGTATTGGCAGCGGGCACCACTAAAGCAGTAACATGTTTAAATCGGCGGATGACGCAAGAGAGGCTAGCCCCGCTGGTGGAACTGAAGCAGAAATGGGAAGAGGACTTGGGAGGAGAGATCCATGAGAAGGTGTGGGAGGAGTTAGTGGAACGACCTTGGAAATGCACTAGAAATGCCCGATTCCAACTGGTTCAATTTTTTATTTTGCACAGGGCATACCTGACACCAGAAAAAATTAACAAATACTTTAATGTGACCACAGCGCTCTGCCCAAGATGCACTGTGAAGGGGGCGGATCTTCGCCACATGCTATGGGACTGCACCAGGTTGAGGACCTGCTGGAAGGAAGTGGTAGAGCTGCTGTGTGATATCACTGAGAGAGATGTTGAAATAGCTCCGGGCCCTTGTTTACTCCACTGGTTCCCTCACACCTCCAGGACCACTAGCAAGTTCTTGGATCTGGGCCTGGTATTAGCCAAGCGAGAGATTACAGCACACTGGAAAGCTAAACAGGGACCACATTTTCAGAGATGGAGGACTGTTTTTACTAGATGGGCAGAAAGCGAGGAATTGCTAGGTTGCAAGCGGCCAATCGAGCGCACAGCGAAAAAGCTCTAGAATCTGCAAGGGCCTGGGAAGCACTAACACTATTACTGAAAACAACAGGGACGGACTCGGATGTGGACTCCACCATTAGCAATCAGACTAATTTGAACTAATGACTGCTTAGTTAACGTGTATATGGGGATACAAGGGGCTCCTGGGGTAGCTACTTGAGTCAACACAGACCTATACTGACATCCAGTGTAATGCATTATTATTACTCGGCGGAATGATGTGCTAAGCCCAATTGTTGTAGTTACTAGCAGTATATGTTTCAGATGCCACGCCGGGGGGGGGGTAACTGAGGGGGGATTGGGTGGGTGGGAAGGGTTTGCCTTATTGGAATTTTTTTTTTTTTTTTTTTTGTTGTGCCTGTTTGTTTTCAACTATGTTCCTCAGATGCCATCCTTGCAGGCTGTCTCATGTCTGAGTGACTATTTCTGGCCGTCCGATGCGCAGGTGCGGACGTGCACCACAGGATGTTATTAGATTGAACTGATGTATCCACTTACAACATGAGATTAGGTACAGTACTGGAGATTTCAGGCTTGTCTAAATGCCGGAGTGGCGGCAGAGGAAGTTCATATTCTGAATATGCTAGATGTTTTCATGTTAAAATGAATAAATAAATGTATTAAAAAAAAAAAAAATGGAGGGCAGAGATGACGGGGGTGGCGGACACTGATGACACTGCACCAGGATCAGTGTTGTCCACCACCACCAAGGGAAAGCCCCTGGAGTCTGACTCGCTTGATGTATTCGTCTGGTCTGGATCATCCATTGCACTCCCCTCACCCTCTTGGCCACTAGGCCCATCAGTGTCATTGTCCAGACTGGAACCACGTTGACTAGCTGCTTCCCCAATATCTAGACCCATGTCTTCTCCGCTTGGCTCTGTAGATGCTGCAATGGAACAATAGCTATGTTATGGTAAACATTGTAGACTCACTGGAGGCAGAGCTTACCACTCTGAGCAACTAGCAATGTTGACATCCAAACAATCCTAATTGGTATGACATTAGTGACACTGATATGCCAAGAGCGCATGCATATCTACAACCTTAGCTAGTAATCACGTCACACATTGTGGCGTTGAACACTGTATCTGACAATTGAATGCGTCAAGTTTTCGCTACTCCTCATCCATGTCTGTAGCAGGATGTGTTTTAACCCTCTGTGATTGTGTTAGGTTCCCACATGATTGGGAAACCAGACACCACCTCTCAAGACATTGCTTACTTTAGTCACACCTATTCCTCACACGGACATGGTACAATCATAAAACTTGCATAATGAGCCTTGCAATAAGGATTGATTTGATCCTGCTCCATGATTCTCACAACACTATGTCTGTTACATAATGTTATTAGCAAAGCCAAAATCCATTACAAACTGTTTGTAAGTAAGTTGTATGTTGAGGATGCACATTGTCATGAAGATTATAGGGTATTTCTCATGCTTTGCTAATTTGACTGGTATCCTGAGTAAATTCTAAACAAAGTGATCAACATGTTCACTTGACATATGAACACATACATCCATATGCTCTGCCACCACATACGCATTTGCACATCTCCATTCCAGCCTGGGACTGATATGGGGTTCTTCAAGTGACAGCAAATAGTAAGGGCCAGATGTACGACCGTTTTTTGAGGTCGCAAATGGGAAATCGGCCTGTTTGCGACCACAAAATAGGACAGCACTATTTACAAACCCTATTTTGCAAACCGGTAACCTATTACCAAACTCGCTAAATAGGGTTTGAGACTCGCTATTAGGGAGGGGCGTGCCAAGGGCGCCCCTTCTTAACAGGGATTTGCACTTCAATGTGAGATTGTTTTGCGGCCAAAACACTCGCAGTTTACCACCCATTTGAAATGGGTGGTAAGCCACTCGCAAACAGGAAGGGGTCTCCAGGGGACTCCATCCCCTTTGTGACCGGCATTGAAAACATTTTTTTGGGGCAGTCAGTAGTCCCACGGACCACTGCCTACCCTTAAAAAATGAAACAGTAACGTTTCATTTAAAAAAAAAAAAATGCATCCTGTTTTCCTTTAAGGAAAACGGGCTGCATAAAAAAAAAAAACTTCTTTATTTAAAAAGCAGTCACAGACATGGTGGTCTGCTGATCCCAGCAGGCCACCATCCCTGGGAGTGCTAGCCATTTCCAATGGGGTCGCAAATTGCACCTGCCTCATGAATAATAATGAGGCAGGCAATTTGCGACTCCATTAGGAATCGCAAACAGTGTCTGAGACACTGTTGTAAATTCCAATTTGTGAGTCGCATATTGATAGTCGCAAAACAACACAATTTGTTAAAATGGGGGGTGGCATTGCATGCATTCATCGCTCCAGCCTCACTATAAAGCAATCGCAATGTGCTTTGCTGTCTTCTTGTGAGCAACAAGTCACCGAAATTTGGAATAAGAGAAAGATTGCCTGTGTTCTTCACTAGATTTATCATCTACTGGGTAATAAACTGATCTTCATAGAGCAAATCATGGAGGTCATTAGCTCGAGTTCAAACCAACTCTGCCATATCTTCCGTGGAGACTTTAACCTTCATTGGAAGACGCAAATAATCCTTTAGTCTGCTCCTGTAAGGCTTTCCTCTCCGATCTTAACTTTTCACAGGTCTGTAAAGGACCTACCAACAACAAGAGCGCCACCCTCGATCTCATCATAGCCAAAGACAATATCATACAACTGGGTGACTTCCTACCCTGTGACTGGTCGAATCATCATCAAATTTTCTTCCACATCTTGGAAAAGGTCACGTGCAGACAGGGCTAACCTCTTAAAGCTAAACAACTGACTCGCAATCTGAGAGATATCAACATCAATGTTTTAACATCCATCAACAAAAAAAGGCTTCAGCCCCCTCCTAACATGACCAACCTTGACAATCTTTCTGATCACTACATTAACACTGTGGCTAACATTTTTGATACTATTGTGCCGAAGCAACTCAAAAGGATTCCAAACCTTGGTTTAATGGTGCCCTAAATGATGAACGTCACAATCTGAGACTCTCAGAGAGGCTTTGGAGAAACACGCCCTCCACCACAAGCCTCATTCAGCTAAGGAAGGTGAGAAGTACATACAACAAACACATCCGCATTGCTAAAACAGACTACTTCAGTGCTCAGCTGGATGGCACTAAAAATAGACCCAAGAAGCTCTTTGAAATCATCAAGCAACAAGCTAACCACTCTATCAACCCTATCTTGACTCCCTTGTCCTTGCTTCCTAGTGGGGAGTACTTCTCAGTGCACTTCTCTGAAAAAACAAGGAAAATTGAACTGGAGCTGCTACCTGACACTCCCATTTTGTGGCCTCTGAACCTCACCACATCATCAGCTGAGCGGGCGGAACCTTCAGCAGTGTCCTTACCCATTGGTTGTTCTCTCAAAAACAATGCCTCTTGGATTTCCTTTCTCCTTCCAGATGTCACAGAGCTGCTCCACGACATGGCATCCCTTAAACCTTCCAACCATTTCAGCGATCCACTACCTGCTAAGTTTTTTAAAGATCTCAATTCGGCCATTCTCCCTCTGTGGTCCTGGATCATTCATGAATCTCTCTTACAGGGAAGGATCCCTGATTGCCTTAAGACTGGGCAAGTTACTCCCATCCCTAAGAAGCCCAACTCTGATTTATCTGATCCTAACAACTTCTGACCTATCACCAGCATCATGACTTCGCTAAATTGCTCAAGAAATGCGTCCACTCGCAGCTATGCAACCACATAGAGAAATTTCAACTCCTTGACCTCTACCAGTCTGGTTTCAGAGCAGGGCACAGTACTGAAACAGCACTAACTCACATTGTGGATGACGCCTTGAGATCCCTTGATCAAAATGTCCCTTGTCTCCTGACCCTTCTTGACCTGTCCTCGGCATTTGATACCATCAAAGATGAAAACTTGATTGCTTGTCTTCACCATAGGATGGGTCTCACGGGCCCGGTCTTAAATTGGTTTGCCTCTTTCTTACATAACCGCACACAAAGAATCAAAGTTAACCACTCCCTTGCAACCAGTACCCCTGTTACGATCGGAGTACCGCAAGGATCCACACTCTCGCCCACTCTTTTCAACCTTTCTATGGAACCACTTAATGTCATTCTGAACCATTCTGAACCATTCTAACATTCAGTACCACATGTATGCAGACGACACGCAACTGTACTTGAAGATCACATAAAGAATCAAAGTTAACCACTCCCTTGCAACTAGTACCCCTGTTACGATCGGAGTTCCGCAAGGATCCACACTGTCGCCCACTCTTTTCAACCTTTTTATGGAACCACTTACCGTCATTCTGAACCATTCTAACATTCAGTACCACATGTATGCGGATGACACGCAACTGCACTTGAAGACCTCCTCTCAAGAGGACATAAAAACACTAAATGATGCACTCTCACAAACTCAACAATGGTTAGCCCAGAACCATCTTTTGTTAATTACGCTCAAAACTAAATTCCTTCTGATTGCCCCCCGCAACCATTCTGCACCTTCCCTGGGCTGGCTTAAACAACTCACTGCTCTTTACTGCACCCCTCATGTGGTAGACTCTGCTAAATCGTTAGGCATCACCTTTGAACAAATACCTAAATATGCAAGCTCACATCAATGCAACTATTAGGGGAGCCAACTTTCAACTCAACACCCTTAAGAAAACCAAGCCTTTCCTTCCCCCCGAAGACATCAGGCCCGCTGCACAATCCCTAGTTATCTCTCGACTGGATTATGGTTTGGTGACCCTTGCTGGGCTTCCCAAAGCTAGCTTGGCCCCGCTCAGAGCTATTCTAAATGCATCGGACAGGCTCATCACTGGCTCCAGAAAGCATGACCACATTTCCCCTGACCTTTTGCAACTAAATTGGCTATCTGTCGAAGCTAGGATACGTTTCAAGATAGCTTGCTTGACGCATAAAGCCATACACTACAATACCCCGGTTTACTTGGCGAATAAGCTTGAACTATCGGGCTCATGTCGGAACTTAAGGAGTAAGTCCACCCTACTTTTGAAACCTCCCACATTCAAGAAGAAAAGATCTTACAATCGTGCCTACACCGGTCTTGCTCCAAGAATTTGGAATGCTCTGCCTCCCGAGATCAGATCCAATCCTTCCACTGCATCTTTCAAGAAACATATCAAACGGCTATTCTTGAGTGAACATTAACAGCATCAACTTGTTCTCATGCTCTGTCTACAAATTTGATACTTATTTTACACCGTTGTTTAGATTTATTGTATGCTTGTTTGTTAAATTGTTATCTCGCTCTATGGCACTTCTGAAACTGTAAGGGTCGGGCCAACTCCCCAACCCCAACCCCTGACCTTGATTGTTTCCCCCCTTTGTTTGACAGTGTGTGGACTTAACTACACCATTTGTACCATTGTGTTTGGTTTTATTCGTGCTTTCGCCACATCTGTGCAGCGCTATGATGCCCGTAAGGGTCATGTTCGCGCTTTATAAAACTTTTCAAATAAATACATAAATACATTTGCAACTCGCAAATTGGAAGGGTCGTACATCTGGCCGTATGTGTGTTGTTTTAAAGGGAATCCTATGCCAATGTGGAGTTTGTTACACCTGTAGACCATTGGGAAGATAAATCATAGAAACACAACCAGGACTCTCATACATATTTTGTATGTTGTTGCTCTCCAAATGCATCCACATATGTACACAACTTTTGTTGTTACCATTACATGCTACTTATCTGCAGGCAATATAATGTTTGCAAACGGAATCCATTTGTGTGTGCTATTAATATTGCATGAAAACTCAGCTGCATGGGACCTCCCTATGTGATACGGTATTGTGAGTTCTCAGACCAAGTATATATGAGTGACTACATCAGATTTAGATTGTTGCAAGACACTCATGTTGAGTATGTGTGAAAAACCACCATTGTCTTCACATCACTGAAAGTAATAAGACATATGAAACTGTATTTGAACCTCACACATATGTCCTTGACACCTTTACAGCCTGCACTGAGGCCATGCCATGAAGAGCCATACATTTAGTTGCATACTGCAGTGTTGATGGTGGTCCAACACACATATGTGGGCAAAGCCTGACAATACTACACAGGCATGTACTCTGTATTGTGAATACAATACAGATAGATCCGTTTTGGGGTACCTGTGACATTAGAAGTGTGCGTAGGTGTTGATTCATAAGTCCAGGTCTTTACTCACCCCCTCCTAGCTGCTGTTGGGCCCTCAACTGCCCATCAAGCCCGGATTAGGCCATCGCCAGAATACGGGCCATGAGGTGAATCAGGGTCCAGCGCCTACCCCCTCAAAGTGGTGAGGACTTTCCCAGCTGGACTAGTTTGATCTTTTGGCTCCAATGTCTGAGGTCCTCCCACCTCTCCCGGCAATGTAAGCTGCGCCAGCGAAAGACTCCCTGGGTCCGCACTTTCCTGGGGATGGCTTTCAAAATCCTATGCTTCAGTTGGACGTTGACCTGGGGGGGGTGAAACAGATGCTTAATGGACTGCATATGCAAGACATATGACTTTTACAACAATTATAAACGCTTTTTGGACAACCAACATGTGCAAGATGTCTATTACTACAGGATAGAGGTTATTAGAAACATTGTGGTCCAAGTACACATACATTAGATCACATCACACTTATATGCTTTAAATGCTTTGATACATTTCGCTTGGTCCAGGAGTCAGGTTAATTTGACAACAAAACAAAGGGCAGGGATAACACACACAGTCTGTGTTATCAGTCAAGAGGTCACACTAAACACCTTTGGGAGTACAGTACAGGTGAGATGACAATGCCAGACTTTACTATGATTATGATAAGCCAGCACTATGACTCCATACATGGAGTACACAACATCTTTCTGACTACTGTGGCATGTTCCAATATGTTTTTCTAAATTGAATTACTACAATGTGTGGTGACTCATACTTCCAGCATACAACATGGTGTGCATTTGTGTGACTCTGAGAGTGACACAGGTCATGAACATGGTGCGTGTGTGCAATGTCAGATATACTGAGGTTCACCATTTTGGATTGTAAAGTACAGTTACATGTATCATATAGAATAACCATTCATAATTTTCGGACTTACATCCATTGTCAGACACATCTGGATGCTTTGCAATATGTGACTCCTTGTGATCATGTAGTTGATGCACAGAAATAGACACAGGAGTGTCCAGAGTATGACAAATCTGATCATGAAAATGTACATGACATCACACAATAGTAGTTGGGACTGGTAACATGACAATGCTGTGCAAAACATATTTGAATGATGTTGAGGGACAAATTGCATCAGCTATGTTGACTCAGGTATATTCTCATCTAGTCAGAATTGTCTGTTTGGGAGTTAGGCATCACACTCTCACTGGAACTACATATGTTTTGGAATGTCATTAATTTACGTACATCCAATGTCCCTGCAAAATAGTTTAACAAAATGGTATTGCTCATTGTGTCAAATTTTGAGGATGCTTTCACACTAGCACAGACTTTCATGCTGAGTCACCTGTTTTGAGACGTGTGGATGTCCAAACACATACCATCACTGCTCTGATGCAGCACAAGCCAAGTTTACATGACTGTGATGTATAGTTACATGACCATTTTTATAAAGCTTGTACATGTTTCAATTGAATATTCCAAAAGATTATACATTCAGAGATTCATCCTTGTGATTATCCCTGCCACAGATCTCAGATGTGGTGCTGTACATATTTCTAGAGATTGATTGTTAATTGCATACAAATTAAGTGCTATCATATGCTTACACATATCGTGCAAACGCAGTTTTGAAAGTTAAATGGACAGATGTAAGGGATATGATTGTCGACATCCTGGTGAATATGTTTGACTTTTACAGTTGGGGATAGTGACATCTGCATCTTCAAAGCAAAAATCTGAACTTACCTGTTCCTATGGTGAACCATATAGCTGGCCATGCTTTGGTAGGACTTCTCCTACAAGTTGTTTCCAGCCCTTCATCTGTGAAAGTAGGAGCCCTCACACCGGTTGGCCTGGCATGATTGCTCCCAGAGTTAACACACAGCACCTGATCACTAGGAGTGGTTAATGGCAGCAGTGTTTGTAGGCAAGTGAGTGTTTTTTCGAATTGCAGTGTACTTCTAACGGCGCCAACACGTATGTACGCGTAGACACACATAGCCAATGGTCAACCGTTATCAAATGTAGCCAAGGTTATCCTATGAGGGAGACTGCTGTGCATGAAACCGCCAAGCACGCAATCTTTGTCCGCTGGTGGTGTACGCCTATATTTTCCTATTTGCGCAAGTTCAGACATCTGCCATTTCAGCGATCGATTGTGATGTGTTTGCAATGGCCTTAGACCCACTTGTCACTGTTTGTTTGACAATTGTGTATGTACCACTACCACCACATGTAATTGTTAATTCTTACTTTTTCATATGCTCGTAATCCCAGTCAAAGTGTTGTACATAGATGCATAGATGTACATGACAGGTAGGCAAGCTTTGCAACATGTTTAATGGTTTACCAGTTTTAACATGTCAGACAAGCCAACCTTTTTCCCATGTCAGCTACTTTCACTTGATGTAGCGCATGATCAAGGTGTTGGGATGTGAATTGTGACCTTGTAGGTGACTGAGAGTAAAGGCAGGCTGGCCAGTAATGAATTCACAGTACCTACTTTCCTGCATTTAAAAACATATGTCATTTACATTCGTAGAATGCTTTACATGTAAAGAGTAGTTTGATGTTGCAAACAGAGTGCAATGATGTTCCACTATTCTCTCATATAGGCACCCTGGGAGAAGGGGAGGCAGACATCCCGCAGTGTTCCGTCCATTCCGTGACCTCCAGACCATGCAGGAGATGCACATCATACAGAAATACAGATGGGATCGACTGACCATCCTGGATCTGACTCGTCAGTTGGAGCGGGATCTCCAACCAGAGATTGACAATCCCCACAGTATCACCCCTCTTGTAAAGCTTTTCTCTGTTTTGCACTTTTTGGGCCACTGGCTCTTTTCAGTTTACTGTTGCCACTTCAGGTGGGATGTCACAAGCGATGTTCAGTTGTGTCCTGCCAGAAGTGCTTGCTGCATTGTTTAAAGACATGAGCCGCTACATTCAGTTCCCATGATTTGGGCTCAGTGAAGGCAACTTTCTATGGGCAGGTCACATCCCACATGTAATTGGATCCATTGATTGTACACACATTCCCTTAGTGGCACAACATGACCGTGAGCAAGTTTACAGGAACCGGAAACACTACCACTCTATTAACATGCAGGTTGTTTGTTTGACAGATCTGTAAATCTCCAACGTCTGTGTCCGGTTTCTAGGATGTGCCCATGATAGCTTCATCCTGCAGAACAGTAACATACAACGGCTGATGTCACAATTCCAACCGCAGAGGGCATGGCTTGTGGGTAAATGTGCTGGGTGGTAGAATGATTACACATGGATAGCATGCAAATTGATATGAGTGTGTGAATTAATATTTTCATCCTACATATCTCACATTTAGGAGACTCCGTATATCCCAACCGGCCATGATTGTTGACACCACTCTGAAATCCTACAACGCCTACTGAACAATGCTTCAATGACGCACAAGGAAGAACAAGGTGGCCAGTGGAGCAGACTTTTGGGCTCCTGAAAGCCAATATTCAAAGCCTGGACAGGACGGTGGAGCCCTCTAATTCTCACCCGGGAAGGTATGTCAGATCACCGTGGCCTGCTGCATCGTCCACAACAGTGCCCTGAGACAGGAGATACCGTATATCCCAGAGGATAGAGAGCATGGGAACCCAGCTGCAGGGCGCTGGGAAATGCCAAGTGATGATGATGATAGTGGTGAGGATGATGGAGTAGATGTGCGTCAGGAACTCATCGGCAACTACTTCTCCTGAAGATAAGTGTATCTTTGAGATGTGCTGTTCACAGTTGCACTAGGCACTGCAAGGGTACAGTACAGACCAAGGATTTGTTTTGAGTGAATCAAACCATGTTGAGACAAGGTAAAGTGCTGTAGTATGATCTTTTTTAAGGTGATTAATGACACCAATGTTTAGTGTCATTGTTTAAAAATGTAGAGCCTCTGAAAAAGCCGATATGGGGTATGTGTATTTATACTACGCAGAACTAATCACTGTATTGTTCACTTGTAGGTCTGTGCACCATGTCTTCTTCATGTGTTCATAATCAAGTTGTGACTTCAGATCATATGTGTTGCTGTTTCTGAGGAACGGAGTGAACCTGGATTGTTCCTGGGACTGTGTGTCATAGATGATGGGTGTGACGCATCTTCATAAGGCCAGCTTGTACTATGATGGTTTGGCAAGCACCTTGTTTTTCATGGAATTTTGTCTCATGATGTGCTGTTCCCAAAGCAATATGTGTGCCGTTATGTGTCACAACAAATGTTTGGGTTTAGGCCAGTTAATGTCAATCTAACTTCACATGGCCTCATTCCTCATTGCTTATGACCTGTATGTGACTGTTTCAGTGTCTTCTCATAATGTTGTAAGAGTGCTTGTCATACATGAATGACATGTACCTGTGTTATACCATCAGATGTAGGCAACAAATGATTGTTTAGTTCCTGGGGTCAAGGACTTTGGTGCAGACATGTGTCTGTGTAATTTTTTTCTATCTGTTATTTTGATTAAATGAGCCTTGAGGCAAACAACATGTGCATGTCATATGTTACTGGATTAAGTATTTGTTCTTGACTTAAAAGGAATTTGTGAATACTTTCTATTCTGATACCAAGTTGTAAAACTGGTGCTTGTACAGATTTTCGCTTTTGCAGCAAGTCCTACTGAAGATGTATAGCTGACCTGATACACATTTGAACAGTCTCTGTATGTAAAGATTCAATGATGTACATGATGACACGTGTGTGTATCCTCATGTGACCCACTAGTGTACAGAGGGGATAGCACTGTTATTATGCAGACATGACTACATTTCCAGTTGAGCAAGAAATGTTTTCTTTGCAAACATACACTGTTCTTTAACCATGGATGACTCATCACATGAAACGATGTTAGAAAGAATAAGATGGACAGTATGATTAGTGGGGTATATCTCAATTTATTTAAATGAAAAGAAAAGTATCAAAAACAATAAGAGAATGTGAAAATAACAGTGATAGGAGTGTGGATGAAAACAAACAATTGAAGTGAAGGATACAATCATGGTGGATAAAAAAGTTGAGTCCCTAGTTTTGGGTACCAAAGTCCAAATGACTCCTCACATCACAGCGGGAAATATGGGGAGGTCGAGTCAACAGCATGAATTTTTGGCACACACAGCATAGACATTAGAGACAAGGTGGTTCTCTGCCGGTGGTTCTGGTCCTGCCACCCTTCCCTCCTGAAGTCTTACAAGGACGTCCCCTCTTTCTGGGTGAGGGGGATCATGAGCTGCTGAGCCTGGGGTACCTGTGGGTGTAAACCCCTCTGCCAGGGCCTCCCTTCCTGTGGCAGCTGCAAAGGTTGATGGTGGTTATGAGCATGGCAGACAGAGAGGGGGACCTCCTGGTATGTGGACTCAAGCGCTTTAATTTCCCTGACTTCGGTGACAACCTGGCTCAACACACCTTGAGAGTCCTGGTACAGAGCCAGGATCTGGGTTATGACAGCCTGGCCGCCCATCTCATCAGTGGGCTCATGCAGGGGATCCACATCTGCCCTCCTTTGATGTCTAGCCCTACTGCCCTCTGCCCTATACACAGACAACACACTCCCACCAGGTCCTGGCTCCTGACAGGGTATGGTTCCAATGTATATCTGTAAATGCAATAAGCCATGTTGTTTGCTCGGTTGTCAACAATGAGCTTTGATTATTCACTTTGTTCTCAATTAACATTTTGGACTTGTGAGCATGGGCTCAGTTGGCACTGTAGAAAACCTGAGGGTCTTGTTTGGCACACATTTCTTAGTTGTATAGTTGGGTTATTCTGTAGCTCAGGCCAACATAGCTCAGGGTTTGCGTGCATGACTCCAATAATCTAAGATGCCTACCTCATATTGCATTTCTGTACATTTCTCAATGTGGCAGATTTCATGTTGGATATTTGAGTAGCAAGATGGCTGCCGGGTGAGAAGGGTGGTAAGGACTGTGGCATGCTGGGTGGTGGTGAAGAGACAAAGCCTAATGGTAGATGTAGTCACTTGGATGTGACTTTGTCAATGTTTGAGAAGAGTTGGGATCCTTGAGTGGAGTTAGTTCAGTAGCAAGAGGGCTGCCAGGTGAGAATGGGGTTGTGGAGTGTGGCATGCGGGAGGAGGTGAAGAGACAAGGCCTAATGGCAGATGTAGTCACTTGGATGTGAGTTTGTCAACGGATAAGAAGAGTTGGGCTCCTTGAGTGGAGTCAGTTTAGAAGCAAGATGGCTGCCAGGTGAGAAGGGGGGGTGAGGAGTATGGAATGCTGGGTGGAGTTAAAGAGACAAGACCTCATGGTCGATGTGTTGAAGGGGATGTACCTTTAACAGAGGCTGAGAAGAGTTGGGCTCCTTGAGTGGAGTTAGTTCAGTAGCAAGATGGCTGCCAGGTACGAATAAGGGTGTGGAGTGTGGCATGCTGGATAGAGGTGAAGAGACAAGGCCTAATGGTAGATATAGTTACTTGGATGTGACTTAGTTAATAGATGAGAAGAGTTGGGGTCCTTGAGTGGAGTTAGTTCAGCAGCAAGATGGCTGCCAGGTGAGAACGGGGTGAGGAAGGTGGCATGCTAGGTGAAGGTGAAGAGTCAAAGCCTAATGGTAGATGTGTTGAAGGGGATGTACCTTTTTGCAGAGACTAAGAAGAGTTGGGCTGCTTGAGTGGAGTTAGTTTAGTAGCAAGATGGCTGCCAGGTGAGAAGGGGGATGAGGAGTGTTGCATGCTGGGTAGAGGTGAAGATACAAGGCCTAATGGTAGATGTAGTCACTTGGACGTGACTTCGCCAATGGATGAGAAGAGGTGAGGTCCTTGAGTGAAGTTACTTCAGTAGCAAGATAGCTGTCAGGTGAGAAGGGGGAGAGGAGTGTGGCATGCTGAATGGAGGTAAAGAGACAAGGCCTAATGGCAGATGTAGTCACTTGGATGTGAGTTTGTCAAGGGATGAGAAGAGTTGGGCTCTTTGAGTGGAGTTAGTTGGGTAGCAAGATGGCTGCCAGGTGAGAAGGGGGTGAGGAGTGTGGCATGCTGGGTGAAGGTGAAGAGACAAGGCCAAATGGTAGATGTAGTCACTTGGATGTGACTTTGTAAACGGATGAGAAGAGTTAGGCTCCTTGAGTGGAGTTAGTTCAGTAGCAAGATGGCTGCCAGGTGAGAAGGGGGTGAGGAATGTGGCATGCAGGGTGGAGGTGAAGAGACAAGGCCTAATGGTAGATGTAGTAACTTGGATGTGACTTTGTCAACGGATGAGGAGATGTGGGCTCCTTGAGTGGAGTTAGTTCAGTAGCAAGATGGCTGCCAGGTGAGAAGAGGGTGAGAAGTGTGGCATGCTGGGTGGAGGTGAAGAGACAAGGCCTCATGGTAGATGTGTTGAAGAGGATGTACCGTTAGCAGAGGCTGAGAGGAGTTGGGATCCTTGGGTGGAGTTAGTTCAGTAGAAAGTTAGATGCCAGGTGAGAAGGGGGTGAGGAGTGCGGCATGCTGGATAGAGATGAATAGACAAGGTCTAATTGTAGATATAGTCACTTGGCTATAACTTAGTCAATGGATGAGAAGAGCTGGGCTCCTTGAGTGGAGTTAGTTCAGTTGCAAGATGGATGCCAGGTGAGAAGGGGGGTGAGGAGTGTAGCATGCTGGGTGGAGGTGAAGAAACAAAACCTAATGGTAGATGTAGTCGCTTGGATGTGACTTTGTCAATGGATGAGAAGAGTTGGGCTCCGTGAGTGGAGTTAGTTCAGTATCAAGATGGCTGCCAGGTGAGAAGGGTGGTGAGGAGTGTAGCATGCTGGGTGGAGGTGAAGAGACAAAGCCTCATGGCAGATGTAGTTATTTGTTACTTTTCTGATGAGTATTGCACCATAGCTGTATATTGTACAGATCTTTGATTTGACGCACACTTACATGATCACACATTACATGCT
This sequence comes from Calotriton arnoldi, assembly GCA_963921515.1. Classification (NCBI taxonomy): domain Eukaryota; kingdom Metazoa; phylum Chordata; class Amphibia; order Caudata; family Salamandridae; genus Calotriton; species Calotriton arnoldi. Next base: position 1,289,723 of record CAWUFW010005000.1, on the reverse strand, counting down.
TCCATTCTTATAGTATTGGATGCAGTACTTACAGACCGCATTGGAACATGATACCATTTTTGCAATGAATATCTGTAGTGTAGTTAGCAACATTATTCTTTGCCACATACAAGCCAACTTTAGAGATAAATTCTACGTGCCATGTTCAGGGAGTAGATGTAAATGAGGACAGAATAGGCCTATTTCATTGCAGACAGGACATTGTGATATTGTGTCAGTTCTTGTACTATGGCTTACCAGAGTCCATTCCTCTCTGTATTCCTTCCAAGTCCTTAGGGTGTAGGATGGCCAAGACCTTCTCCTCCAAGGGCATGAGTCATAATGGCGCACTGGGAGGACCACCGCCAGTTCTCATTGCCTCCTGGTGGGAGTTGCTGTATTTCTTGCGAACCTTCTTCCGGAAGTCGTTCCACCATTTCTTAAAGTCCAGGTATGTGCGCAGGTGTGAGGTGTATGCTGGACTTGGGTACCAAACATTTGGGGCTCTACTTTAAAGATTTCATCCACCATGGTTGTTAATTCCCTTTCACTGAAGGCTGTTTTTTTGGGGCCATAGTGAGGGGAGCAATAAAATGTTAGGGTAGTGAGTTCAAAAGGATCTTTAAGAAGGGAATAACAGCTCAGGTTGTGCAAATGGAGTTAAAGGGTGGTGGTTAATGAGTGAAACTTAAAAATAATAGATGAAAGATTATTTAAAGTTGTGATAAAGGTGGCTGCTCTGTCTAGAATGGCAAAGTATGAAGGTCAAGTTACTGGTGTGTTTTATAGTGTGCAGGCGTGGCCACTTGTGACATGATTTTTGATGTGTGGCTCTGGGTCCAGCCAATAGCATTTTTTTTTTTTTAATGTTTGGGTTCCTTGCAAGTTGGCTATTGACTGGGTTTGAGTAATCGTTATTGGCTATCCACGGCCGTGAGCCCGCCAATGTTACTTTGTACTCATAATACACTCGGCGGTGGAAACGCTATCCTGGAAGAGTCTGCCTTTTCACCACTGGCAAAATCAGCCCACTGTGAGTCCGCTGCAGGACAGCAGACATGCTCTCCAGGGCAGGGGTGTGTTTAGGACTGCTCAACTCGTAATACGACGTACGGTTGTCCACCGGTGCAGAGGAGGCATGGAGTAGACGGACCCGGTTCTCTGGCGATCGGACCACCAAACTCATAATTGGGCCGTTAGTGCATATTGTTAGCGGTATCTGCAAATGCTTTGGTTAAAGGTTAAAGTGGTAGTAATAGCTTTCTATGGCTGTGTGTAAGGAAAGTGCTTTGTATCATGGCTTGTTCAAAATCAATAAATTTATTATGTAGGCAGTACTTGTTTTCTTTCATTTTACTATGGTTTAATAGTTTGTAGTAAGTGGTACTATTTTTTAGGTAGTAGGACATATATGAATGGCATATGCGTGTTTTGATATTCACCATGTATGGTCTACATTTGAGTGAATGGTTTTGGGCACATTTTGAAGGTCCCATCCATCATCGATGTTTGACTATGGCTTCGTTTTAGTATGTTATCTTATCCCGGTCAACTAGCGGAAGAGTGAGGATCCGATACGCTGTATAATCCAGGTGTTGGAAGTTCGAAATTACACAAGGCACAACCCCTGTGTGGAAACAGAGAAAATTGGTCTTACCAACACGAATTTGGTCTTTTTTCTGATCCGGAAGCAACTAGGATATGCTACCGCTCTGGTACAAGGGACTACTATAAGGAAGAGTGCTTAGGACATGCCGTGTTTGTTTTCAACAAAGGGTGTTGAAAGTAAGATCCAGTGATATAAATAAGGACTCCCTGTGGATGGTTTGAAGACGTTAGTGTGGATGCACACAACGTAGGACAATTGAATAGAATCAACTATGAGAGAGACTTTTTATTCATTGTCTTGAAAAAGATGGTTTTACAATTGAACCCATCGAAACGCGTCGACGCTTTAAGATCCATGCAATCCGTATAATCTGGTGGTGCGCTGATTTTAGATGATTCACATATGAACAGAGACCCCAGATAGTTATAATAAAACGGATGTGGAATTCAAATGACAAATGTGAATGTCTTCTAATGTAATTTGTCTTCTCTCATGCTGCTATATTTTTTCTCTCTCTTGCTGCTAAATTTTGGATTATTGTTTTAATTAATTGGTGTATGATGTAATGGTTTCATGTGTATGGTTTGTTGAAAATGATGTTGTTTTAATTACTCTGTTTTCTTTCTAATATAAGAAACACATTTTAAGAGCATATATGTATTAATAAATTGAATTTTTAATAATCACATTATTGATTTTTGTAACTTTATTGGTGTCAATAATTTTCTATTGGACAAAATTAAGATTCTCTGAACAATTTAGTGTGAGATTCTCAGTTGTATTTGAGAGTGGATGGTGTTTACAATATGGATTTTGGTTATATATAGGTTGTGTTGACAGAGGTCGAACTATTTTTCTGTTATCTTTTGTAGGACATTTTAGGAGTATTTCATCATTGTTTGGTATCGATGGGCAGAAGGGGTATCACTGGAGGCTCTTTTAGTGCGTGCAATTAAGCGTTTTATGGTGGATATAGCTGATAGTTGAACTGTGATGTGTTAGCGTGTATATCTTTTATGATTTTAGTTGTGAGTTTTTAATCTAGTGCTTGCGTATCTTATATCTTGCAATGCGTCTCTTACTTCTATTTCTGTTACACGTTGGGGGTGGTTGTGTTCCATTACATTAATTACAACACCATCTTTTGTAGTGGCCCTCCCCTAGCAAGCATTTGAGTAGTACTTCCTACATTTCCAATTGACAGTTTCCATCAGTCAATCAAAGACTTTTGTACAGCTCCGGGCGGCTGCTTCATCAGAAGTGTCCCAGTGCTCAAGGCTTATGAAGACTGACAGCAAGTGGCAACTATCATTGAGGGCCATTGTTATATAAGAGAAAGGTTTTTGGCTCCCTTTTAAACATAGAGATAGAAGGAGCCTCCCCATCTGACCTTAGAGAAGTTTGGAACTTGCAGCAGGCAGAGATTATTAGATCTGAGCAATCTGTGCTGCTTATAGGGGAGGAGTCTCTTTCTCAGATAAGATGTGCCTTACCCAGTGATTGTTCTAAACGCCAGAGTCAGGCCTTGAGAATTTAATGAGCTTAGTGACTGGCAACCAGTGTAGCAGCTTCAGATAGGGAGTAATAGACTGCAAGAGAGGAATTTTATGGATAAGTCTTGCTGCTGCATTTTGTATAATCTGAAGTCTTCAAGTTAAAAAAGGCAGAAAGGACCGAGTAAACACCATTGGTGTAGTTTAAGCGGGAGGTTACCAAGATGTGAACCACTGTTTTACGTGTGGACTCGGGTACTAGGTGCAGCAACTTCCTTAAAGATTTAAGTATGGCAAAACACAACAAAGATATCTGCTTGGTTTGAGAGGAAAAGGAAAGGGCAGAGTTGAGCCAAGATTTGTAGCAGGGGAAGTGGGAACCAGAGAGGGATTGAGTTCCTCAGGCCACACAAGGCAAGGTGGGGGTAGACCACTGGGACTGAAGAAGAGAAATTTCATTTTATTGGAGTTGAATTTGAAGAAGTTAGCATCCATCCATTCGGCAACTCCCTTAAGACACTCCTTCAGTTTGTTGAGAGCAACATCCAAATGCTCCTGAAAAGATAGTAAAATCTAGATATCATCTGCATGGATACCACCTGCACACCCCACAATTCAATCAAACCCGCCAAAGGGGCTATATATTGGTTTAAAAGAGTTGGACTCAAAGCTGAACCTTGCAGGATTCCATATAAGATGGGTTTGGGGAGAAATGAAAAAGGGTGGAAATGCACCAACTGAAATCTACCTTCTAAGAACGATTTCATCCACAAGAGGGGCTTGCCTTGAATGCCAGCCCGTTTTAGTCTATCTAGAAGGGTGGCATGCCAAACCGTATCGAACGCTGCAGACAGGTCCAGCAGAACCACCATAGCTATGCTTCCAACATCTAAATTCTTTTTAATGTATTCCGTGACCTCCAATAATGCAGACTCGGAGCTGAAGCCTGACTGAAAGCCTAATTATGAATCATAAAGAAGAACATTTGTTTCGACAAAAGAGGATAACTGGCGATTTATTAATTTCTCTAGAATTTACCTGGTGAAGGTTTAAAATTACTCAAAATGGTGGGAACTGCATTAGATTTCTTGAGGAGGGGCAAAAGGAAAGCTTGTTTCCAATCAGAAGGAAATAGACCAAATTCCAAGGAGGTGTTTCTAATTTTGTTAAGCACCAGGTTAATGGTATGAGAAATCATCCTAAGTATTCGGGATGGGCAAGGGTCCACAGGGGAATCACATTTTCATTTCTGCAATTCATTTAAAGAGTCTTCTTATGAAATCATAGGAAATTTGGTAAGGAGAGGATTTTGAGGATGTGGGGGGTTTTGCCTGAGCTACAAGTGTTGCAGGTGGGGAGAAGGTTGCATACAGTTTCCAAATTCTCTAATGAAAAAAGTTCATGAGAAGGACTAAGGGCCTAATTCCGAGTTTGACAGTCCATCGGACCACCAAACCCGCGGTTGAGGTGCGGTGGCGGTGAGGTACTGCCACACCAGCGGTCTGACTGCTGTATTATGACTACACTGGTCGGACTGCCATAGGACTGCCACAACCACCAGGGATCGTGATCCCTGACAGTAGCGTGATCATCTGAGACTGCAATATGCTTGGCGGAACCACAGCATTATACGAGTTTCCTCACCCCCAGTGGCCTCATGGCAGTGCCTCAGGGCATGAGGATACACGCAGAGGGGCGCATGTTGTTCCCCCCTGTGAGCATGCACCCCAGTTCCTGCATGGCATCGACTGCATAGTCCATGGCATGTAGGAACTTGCTTTGGCGCTCCTTCGGCGCTGCAGTTCAAAGGTTCACATATGAGTCTTTGAACTGCACCGCCGCAGGACCACAGCACCACCTGCTTGCCAGACCATAAAATGACTCATAATCTGGCGGGCGGTTGGCGGTCGGCTTTGGCGGTGTGGGTGTGGGGGGCTGGCATGGTGGCCCACTCCCACACCGGCAAAGTTGTAATCAATCCCTAAATCCGCTTTATGTGGCATCAGGAGCAAGGAATGAATGAACAATTTTTTTAATTTCCCTGGAAGTATTAGTAGCTGTTGCAATACAAGAAGAAAAGTACTCCCTCATTGCTCTGCGAGATGATTTGCAAAATTTACTGAATGTCTCTTTATATATAGTGTTAGCCTCAGGACAATTATACTTTCTCCAGTTGCGTTCCTTTTTTTTTACAGTGGCTCTTCTCTGGGGCTGGGGCCAAGTCCTTTTTTTCATGTGTGCTATCAGTGGTACCATGCAATAGAGAACGTTGGTGATCCATTGATTAAAATTGGCCACATCCGTGTCAAGACTGCCCGTAAGAAAGGGGGGAGTGGATTGTAATATCAGGAAGACGGGTTCCGCCAAGATTTTGTGCCAGATTCTAGTTAGCACTGAAGGTATGTCTAGCTTCTTATGCTCTAGCCCCCCATGAAAGGAGAAAGGAACAAGAAAATTATCCATTCAGACAAGTGCTCAGTCAAACAGCATGCAAACTGGAAATGTTAGAGAAAATCAGGTCCGGAGTGTTTCCTGCCTTATGTGTAGGAGACTGGAAAAATTATGAAAGTTTCATAGCTGCCAATGTAATATTAAACTGGGTGGCTGGAGAGCATTTGGCATTGCTTACATGTACGTTGAAGTTCCCAAGAATGGTGAAATTAGAATATGGCAACAAGAGTTGAGCGATAGTATCAAACAATTGAGAAAAACAACTATTAGGGCACTCAGGAGGGGGGTCTATATATCAGCAATCCTGACTAGGAAAAAGCGGGAGCCAATTTAAAACTGAAAATAAGTCCTTCTCGATTCCCTGTTTACCTCAATTAAGTAATTAAGTTGAGGATCCTTCAAAAGACTCCCTTAAGATGACAACAAGTCTGCCTCCCATTCTACTACCTTTCCGGTTAGCGTATAAAATGTTATATCCAGATGGAATGGCGGGAGCAAAATCAGGTGCCGATGTTTCTTTCAGTCAGGTTACAGTTAAAAATATAAAATTCAAGGTATTGTCAGATAGTAGATAAAATAGGTCAGAAGAGTGTTTAGGGAGCAATGTGCATTTGATAAGATAGGCCCAAATAAAGGCCATCCGTCGGGAGGAGGTGAGACCGGAGCCACTGGCAACTCTTTCAGAATGCAGTGGGTGCCGGGTCCTACTAAGAATTCCCCCAGTGAACCATTCAGCACCAACCCACAGGCATCACAAATGCAGCCAATAGAAGTGACATATTCAGGATTGAAAGGCCTTGGCGGGTGGCAAGTGCCAGTTCTATAAGACAGAAGTGCCTCCTTTAAATAAGAACTCACCTGAGGGGTGTATGTAGTATGAATGGCGCTGGAGGTGATCCGGGCGCGGATGGGCACAGATGGGATTGTCTTTGGGGCATCCGCATCATAGGCTGCCTTAAGTAGAATTAGTGTGGGAGTAAGGCAGAGGGGCACCTGTCACTCCAGACGCAACTTTCTACTTTCTTGTTTGTAAGTGTAGCCCGTGTGAGATCATAATTGATTTCCTTTCTGTGATGTGATGTGATGTATCTTGCTCTTTCTTTCATTATGTCTAAATGTAATGTAATGGTATGAATTATTACAATTTTAAAATGTATAATTTGTTTTTCACATACACAATTATTCATCACTTTCTCTGTTTTGTACTGACATGTATATTCTTACTATCTGTTGCCCACTTTCTTTGCAGGTTTTCTGTTGGGGTGGTGTAATGTTGAGCAGTTAGTTGCTTTTCTGTTGGTTTAAAGCAAGTGCATAATTTTCATCTTAGATGTTTGTTTGTTGGTAGGTAATGGGGGCTGAGTTAGTTAGATTGTTTGTTTTTTTACTTTTTAGGGGGAGTTCCTGTTTAGTAAAGGTTTTAATTTACTTACTTTTCGTATGTCTTTTTCCAGGTATGTGACTGGTTTTGGTAGATTAGCAGTTTTGCAGTGCTGTAGAAATTTCTTTATAGTAACTAAACGTAAAGAAATAGAAGTAATAGAGTGTTTTGTTAATTTTCTGTTATTGGACATTTCTAACTTTAATTAATTTTATGTTTTAGCTTCAAAATATTTTTTCTCTTACTTTGTAAGGTAGTTATATAACTATCTCCACTTCTGTTTTCTGGTTCAAAATGGCTGCAGAGTCTCCTCTTTTGTAGTTTTTTGAGTAGTAAGGGGCTTATTTACAAGGCCCTTGCGCCACTTTTGCGTCATTTTAACTTGGGGAAAAGTGACGCAAAAGTGGCGCACGGGGCTTGTAAATCTGCCCCTAAGTTGTTAAAATGTGGGCGACATTTATATTATTTCTATAATTGTTTGTGAGATTTTATTGGTTAAGCTTGTTTATGGTTAATTTTTATTCATTAGTTTTCTTTAGGTTTAAATTTTGTCAGTTATGTCCTTTAATGGTATATGTTTAATAATGTTTGTTTTATAATATTTAATATGTATTTAGTTACTTTTGCTTCTATCTATCTATCTATCTATCTATCTATCTATCTATCTATCTATCTATCTATCAATCTATCTTGCATAGGTGGAGTATGGGCATTCCCAGGCACGCATCCATGGATTTTGGTGCATTCGCTGATTGTCAAAAAGTTGTAACCGTGGGAATGTGTCAAAATGGTACGCCTCCTATACCCACGCGTATCGAGGGGAAATCTCTTCATTTCACCTCGTTAATTCCTTTTTCTATGTGATGCATTTCACATTCCACATGTCCTCCTTTCATGCAATGCAGTACAGCAATTTACCTTGCTGCACTGTGTGAAATATTAGCAAATGTGGCACAGAGTGTTTGCAAGGGAGCAACAGTAATGGTAAGATGGGTCACATTTTAAGCAATAGAAAACAACCTGTAGGTGGAATGCTTTGCATTTTGAAATTAGATGAAAAAAGCAATTTGCGTCTGTTTAGTAATTTTTTCAAACAGAGCTAATAAGCTAGTTAACTTGGACTTAAGACCGTAATCTTGATTATTATGTTGGGGACTGTATTACTCATTAGTAATTTGAGCAATATTGTTCTTTAAATCTAATGAGTCATGTAACCAATGATGTCATTTAACATGTCATGAGTGGTGAATATGTGAGGTCATAAGCAGTTCATGATGGGGGACAAGTTACAGTAATTGACTAAACCATAACTAGTGTATTTCTGTGGCTTTGGGATTTTTTTAAATGTTACTTGTTGCCTCATTTTACCACCTAACTGTAACATAATTTAATAATTTCATTTAACGTAAATTACTTTTTTTATCATATTCTAAATTGGCCAAGCACCCAACCCTTCACAAATGTCCAACACCTGCTGCGTAAGGACTTAGCGCATGAGCAGAGAGAGTTGGCCTGGTCTCACAGGCAGACTCTGTACCCAGTCCTCCACTGGCATCCATCCCCCACTGCACATTGGCTTTGGCCGTGCACAACACGGGTCAGCCACTGGGCCTGCACCTAGTCCTCCATGGGTATTCCTCTGCAGGCAACCAATCACCACTGTGCACAAAGGGCCAGATTTACTTACATTCAGTGCAATGCAACGTAGCAAGAGAATTTGCTGTGCTGTGTCAAATGTAGAGAGTGGAAATGCATCATATTTACTAATTAATGGCACACTCCTACTTTCTTTGCACTGGCGCTCAGTGAGCAGCCTAGCCCCAGAGCAGACACCCCAGTCCCATGGTGAAATGGTGCCTGGGTTACAGGCAGGATTGTTTTTGGGAAGGAAGGGACACCTTCCTGCACAAAAACAATCATCAGAGGCATTTTCCTCTTGCTATGTGTGCTGCAGAATGCAAAACACGTGCAAAGAGGAAATAACAAAGAGAAGGGATGGCACAGCATTTTGGTGCATTCCCAGGTTTACTACCCTTAGAAAATCTGGGAATGTACCAAAATCCATGGGTGGTTGATTGAGAATGCTCACACTCCACCCATAGAACCCCTACCCAATACGGAGTAATGCAAGGAAGCAATTTGCTTTGCCTTGCGTTACTCTGGAATTACTAAACCACGCACAGCCATGCAAGGTGGCTCTGTGTGGCTTAGTTAATAGGACATAACCCCATGTATTGCCTTGCGTCACCTTGCATGATGCAATGACAACGCAGAGGCTTCGTAAATCTGTATCATAGTATACAGCGAGGTTCGCCCCATTGATTGGCCTTACAACCAGGCCCTGCGGTAAACCCTGCGTGGACGGCCCACAACCCACTACACACAAAGGCCCAGATTTACTAAGGGCTTGCGTTGCCCTTGTGTCACACAAGGTTATGCAAGGGCACCACAAGCCCTTACGTGAGATATAATATGTCACAAATAGTCACATTGTGTGGCTCTATGTGGCATTTTAAATCTTGAGTAATGCAAGGCTGCGCAAGTTGCTGCATTGCATTACTTTGCCCTGGGAAGGTATTCCATGGGTTTAGTCTGGGTGTTTCCATGCATCCACCAATAGTTTTTGAACACATTCCCAGATTTACTAACAATCAATGTTGGAAAGTGGATTGTTAGTAGGAATTAGTAGGAATTTACTACTAGTAATAAGGCCACAAACACAAAAAAAGGTTCAGTCATGGTCGCAATAAATAATTCCCTAGCTCAACCCTTGGTAGCTGTCAACGAGCAGGCAAGCTTAACTTAGGAGACAGTTGTGTAAAGCATTTAAAAATACCAATACATTAAATAAGTAAGATACAACACACAATAAAATCCAACACCAATTTATAAAACTAGGCTATATTTTTATGAGAAAAAAGACACCAAAACGAACAACATACAATGTATGGAACCAGAGATAAAAATTAAAGCTAGCACTTAGAACCAAGTAGTGCTTCAAGGGTTAAAAAAAAGCCACACCTGACCAGGACAAAATCACGAGTTCAGGCTGCCCGAGATGTAACACTTTTACACTTACTTTCAGAAGTGTCCCTTAATGCAGGAAAGGGTCAACAACCCCAGCCAAGGGTCCAGGAGCTTGGATTTGCCTCTTGGAGGTTTGGGACTATAATTCTTACAATGCACCTGGTCAAATCCTTTAAAATTCCATTGGTTGCTGTTCAGTTGGGTTCTTCTTGGTGGAGTTGATGCAGGTGACTTCTTGAAGCTCTTTTCTACCTGTTGCTTTCAGGGAGTCCACTCTTCAAACTTTTGAAGTCCTTAAGGCTGTAGACCCAAGTGTACAGCAGGTGCAGGTATTCAGATCACAATCCTTTGGGTGCAGGCTAGAGTTCCAGCAGGCCAGCCCTTTTTCTTCTGCAGTGTCAGGCAGGGAACTCGTGTAGCTCTTTTGTACCTGTTGCTTTCAGGGAGTCCCTCCATATTCCTTTTTACGCAAGACAAAGTACTTAGGGGTCTCAGTTCCAAAGTGTGCAGCAGGTGTAGTCCTTATGAATGCAGTCCTCTTGGGGTGCAGACCAGGGGTGCCAGCAGGGCAGTCCTTCTTCTCTTGATTATTCCAGGGAGGGATCTGACTTGCTTGGCAACTCTTCTATATTTATTCAGTGTTCCTGGGCATCGAGCAAGGGGGACACCCCTGACCAATGGGAATCAGGTTGCCACCCTCCTGTATGACCACTTCCTCCAGAGTGTGGCATATTCTTGTCCCAGAAAGCACTATTCTTCCACAATCCAAAATGGAGAAACTCTCTCCTGGCAGGTTTGTATCTGGCTAAGCTAACCCACTGGTGCGGCTAACATTTCCTAACACTCCCCTTCCAGATTATCTGCTAATTTAATTACTTGGGCTCCTGTTTGACTGGGGGTTCAGGATGTGGGGATGAGCCTGTGCTGCCCTAAGCTGTCATTCTCCCTTTGAAGCCCACTCTACCCCCATCCTACCTTTTGCTCTTCAGCTTACAGTTCTCCTACCACAGGGAATCCTTTGTCTCTAGTTAGGCCACTTCACACCTCATTAGGACAGCTTGGCTCAGCCTAGCAGAGGCTGGCCAATCAGGAGAGAGCTGCTGGAAGGCTGGATTTTTGTTTACCGAAAAGAAAGTTCCATAACTTATTTTCTGTGATAGTTATATTAAATCTAACAGTGGCAAGTTGTTGGATTTATTCTAACTATCATTTTTATACTTTGAAGTTACATTTTAGTTCATTTCTTTCAATAGTTATACTTCAATAAAGAAGTCCCATGTTAACCTATGGAGCCATTGTACTACAATGGGGAAAACCAAAATTGGCAGTTTTTCCCTCACCAGGGCATATAAAACATATTTTATAATGTCCCTGCTTATAGTTACAAGGCACCCTACCACTGGGGCTCCAAGGCAAGATCTTAGGGGTGACGTATATGTAAAAATAAGGTAGTTTGAGACTTTGGAAGTACCTTTAATTCCAAAGTCAAATTTGCATATGTTTTTAATGTAAAGTCAGCCTGATAACCAGGGCTGCCTTTAAAATGGCAATAGTACCCAAAACATTGAAAACAGACACTCAGAGATGTGAAGCAGTTTTTTTCTAAACTTTATCATAAGTTTGATAATTGATACATTTTTATGCATTTATTCCTTATATAATAAAGTTGCTCAAAAGTGAGTAAAAGAGTGATTGAAGAAAGTGCTTGTGAAAAAGATCAAGTGAAAGGCAAAGGTTTGAGTGCCAACATACAATACATAAAAACAAATATATATAAATTCATACAGAAAAAGCCCATACGGAATTCCCTTATAATAATGATTTCTAACGTCTTACTGAGCACCCTATATTGAGGAACAAAGATAAGACGAGAATCGTATCTCCGGTACAGGTAATTTATATGTGTCGACGTTTCGACCCCAAGTTGAAGGCCGAATAATTTCTTAAGTGGGGGTCTTCATCAGGACAGGGCATCAAGCAACCTGTATAACAAATAAAATGGGGGAGATCAAATCAATTCCCGGATCATGGGAGTATCTGTGAAGGGTACTAATAAAGGTGGGGTAACTCACCTAAAGACCACCAGTCTCGCCTCACATTCAAGGCCAGTCAGCCCCTGGGGGCCGATAAATTAGTATGAACAAAGGTCCACAAGGATCCAATCCATGGACGTGCTGGAATATTTAAATGCAAAAGAAACAAATGATGGACGGAATGCTGAACAATGCAAACATTCACCCCCAGTCACAAGGATCTGGGTAAAATCCATCATTCTTTTGCTCACCACACCACCCCAGTTTGGACCCAGCCATATGCAAATCAGTCTTGACCCTGTTCCTTGTGGGAACAGTCCAGCCTGAACTGCCAAGCCAGGTCCTCCCTGGACCGGAAATAAGCATCCTGGGACCGGTTTCAGGGCATCACCCTTCATCAGCCAAGCTAGCTTGAATCAAGTGGTGTAGTGAGCACGGGACCCATGTCTGGGCATACCCTTCCCACTTAGGGTGACAAATTCAAAAGAAACAATTGATGGATGGAATGCTGGACAATGCAAACATTCACCCCCAGTCACAAGGATCTGGGTTAAATCCATCATTCTTTTGCTCACCACACCACCCCAGTTTGGACCCACCCATATCCAAATCAGTCTTGACCCTGTTCCTTGTGGGAACAGTCCAGCCCGAACTGCCAAGCCAGGTCCTCCCTGGACCGGAAACGAGCATCCTGCGACCGGTTTCAGGGCATCACCCTTCATCAGCCAGGCTAGCTTGAATCCAGTGGTGCAGTGAGCACGGGACCCACGTCTGGGCATACCCTTCCCACTTAGGGTGACAAATGCAAAAGAAACAATTGATGGACGGAATGCTGGACAATGCAAACATTCACCCCCAGTCACAAGGATCTGGGTTAAATCCATCATTCTTTTTCTCACCACACCACCCCAGTTTGGACCCAGCCATATGCAAATCAGTCTTGACCCTGTTCCTTGTGGGAACAGTCCAGCCCGAACTGCCAAGCCAGGTCCTCCCTGGACCGGAAACAAGCATCCTGGGAGCGGTTTCAGGGCATCACTCTTCATCAGCCAGGCTAGCTTGAATCCAGTGGTGTAGTGAGCACGGGACCCACGTCTGGGCATACCCTTCCCACTTAGGGCGACAAATGCAAAAGAAACACTTGTTAAAATATTTAAAGGCACGTCCATTAACAAGAATGACATTAAATATATAAATAAATCATTCAGGCTGCGAAATGGAGTAAAACACACCTAAGCGTGCTTTTTAATCTACAGCCCGGGCGTACGGGGATCCGAATTGAGAGCTGGGCTGTTCCACAAATGGAGAGTAAGAAAAGAAGCGTAGGTCCAGAACGGATCCTTATCCGGAGTATGTCTGTAAATAAATATACACCAGAATCAGAAAATGAATAAGTTAGTTCAATTTAAAAAAAAAAAGTCCCAGGTTAAATCGGTGATCAAGTGTACCAAAAGGTACTTACCCTCGCAGTTTAACATGGATTCCACGCTGAAAATTTACAAACTGACTTGAATCGTGGTTCATTTCATGCCAATTGAATCGTTTCTAAAAAACACAGAGGTAGCGATTAGAGTTACTTGTCCATTGTGCATGAGGGAGTTTAGGTATTTCCCCCAACCTTTGGTTTTTTCATATATTAAACATGATGTAATTCAATGTTCCTTTGGACAGAAGTGACAGTGTGATAACATTCAGTGTCAATTTTTCCTGTTAACCACAGTGATAGTACATATGATTGTCTCAAAGTGATAATCATTTTGTTTATTGTGAAAACCTAACGCAATAGTAACTATCTGCCATGTCATGAGAACACTGTAGGTTTGGTTTTATTGTGCAAAATTATTCCAACAAAATACCAGTGTTGCCTAAACAACTATGTAAGATCGAACATACCCTTTGGTATTTATTCGCTCGGTATAATCCAATCCACTTCTGTACATTAGGCGCATTCTCAGTAAGTGAGGGCAGGCCACCTTCTTACTCTTTGGTTCTGTCATTGTGAGGATGTGTGAAAACGCCCCTTTCCTCATGTCAGCCGACGCCTGACAGTGTCAGCAGCTAGCGACTGTACCGCCATCTAATAGGCGCGTGCATGCCGACCCTCCGGCTTTTATATATAGGTCTGCATTCCGGGAGGCTCGCAGTTATTTCCAACTCTCTCAGAAGATGGCTCGGTCACCAAGGTACGTGCAAATCTCTTTGAAGTCCATTTGCTAAACCTAAACTCCATCATGCAAGATGGACAAGTAACTCTAATCGCCACCTATGCTGTTTTTATAACCGATTCAATCGGCATGAAATGAACCATGATTCAAGTCAGTTTGTAAAGTTTCAGCCCTAGATCCTTGTTAAACTGGCTGGGGTAAGTACCTTTTGGTTCACTATATCACTGATTTAAACTGGGACTTTTTTTTAAAATTAAAATTGAACTAGCTTATTAGTTTTCTGATTCCGGTGTATATTTATTTACAGCCATACTCCGGATAAGGATCCGTTCTAGACTTACGCTTCTTTTCTTACTCTCCATTTGTGGAACAGCCCAGCTCTCAATTCGGATCCCCGTACGCATGGGCTGTAGATTAAAAAACACGCCTCAGTGAGTTTCTCTCCATTCCGTGCTCTGTATGATTTATTTATATATTTAATTTCATTCTTGTTAATTGACGTGCCTTTAAATATTCCAGCACGTCCATGGATTGAATCCTTGTGGACCTTTGTTCATACTGATTTATCGGCCTCCAGGAGCCGGCTGGCCCTGAATGTGAGGCCTCCCACCAGTCTCCAACCGGTGGTCTTTAGGTGAGTTACCCCACCTTTATTAGTACCCTTCACAGATACTCCCATGATCCGGGAATTGATTAGATCTCCCCATTTTATCTGTTATACAGGTTGCTTGTTGCCCTGTCCTGATGAGGACCCCCACTTAAGGAATTAATTGGTCTTCTACTTGGGGTCGAAACATCGACACATATAAAGTACCTATACCGGAGATTCGATTCTCGTCTTATCTTTGTTCTACAATATAGGGTGCTCAGTAAGATGTTAGCAATCAATATTATAAGAGAATTCTGTACAGGTTTTTTCTGTATGAATTTGTATATATTTGTTTTTGTGTATTGTATACTGGCACTCAATCTTTTGCCTTTCACCTGATCTTTTTCACGAGCACTTTCTTCATTCTCTCTTTGCCCACTTTTGAGCAACTTTATTATATAGGAAATACATGCATAAAAATGTATCAATTATCAAACTGCTTCACAACTCCTGAGTGTCTGTTTTCAATGTTTTGGGTACTATTGACGATAACATAATCCTATTGGGATCAATTGTTTCTTTACTACTTCATACCCAGGTCCTTCGGCTTTTTGGGGTTCCCCATTGTTTAGTAATGGCCTTTCAAATGACAGCAGGCAACACAATAAAGTGCATTAAGTCAACTGGGACTCTACACCTACATGTCCGATTATATAGTAGGGACTTACAGCAAGGCTGTCAGTACCGATTGTAATTAAGCATAATTACCATATACTTAATAATCAGAGCATTGGCCCTGGGTTACTGGTAGGCAGAGCCCAGGGCACAATCAGAGTCAGTCACCTCCAGTAATAATCATAAAATGGGGTTGATGAGGGCAAAAAGGATGACTGTTTCACAATAGTAAACCTGGGAATGAGACAAAATGGTACACATTCCCAGGGGCGGTGTAACAAGGAGAAATATTTTTCATTCTCCTTGTGTTTTCCTCTTTCTACATGCGTTACATTCTGCAACACACATTGAAATAGGAAAAAGCCTTAGAGGATTGTTTTTCTTCAGGAAGGTGTCCATTCTTGCACAAAAATAATCCAGCCTGTATTGGCTCTTGGCAGCCACTAGTGCACCAGCTCAGAAAGAGAGCAGGAATACATCATATCTTAGTCAATATGGTGCATTCCTGCCCCTGCAGTTGAGGCAGTGCAGCAAGTTGTCTTGCTGAGTTGCGTAGCCTCAAATGTTAGTAAATCTGCCGCAAAGTTTGTCCACCTACATTTTTACTATTTTAAAACTTGGAAGCTGTTAGCGAATGAGAAGCTGAGTAGGGAGAATTAACAGATGTGAAAAGAGGATGCTGTACTTATGCAGATGTCTCCCTCTTAAACAAATGTTATCCCCTTTAAAAATATATTATGTCATAAGTTATTAAAAACCAATACTTCCTGTCACATTTTTAACCTGCTGGTTTCATACCTGCACTAACATCTCAATGTTCATTTATTTCAGCTTGCACCTTAGGAAAGGTTTTACATTCAACAGCTCCGGTGAGAAATTGGGTTGTGGGTTGAGGGGGTGTAATCCTACTCAATCAAGAGCCACAATCCTTGTCAGGGTGAACTACAAAATGTCACTAAATTAACCTGTGCTTAACCCTCTGGTAGCTTGCCACAAAAGCAGTCAGGCTTAACTTATAAGCAATAGGTGTCGTATTTATGCAGCACTTAAACTATAATTAAGTGAAAACACAACACCAGAAACATCCCATACAATTTTAGAAAAACTGAGTAAATTGTAATAAATTATTTGACACCAAAATGACAATTAGTGGAACCGGAGTTGACTTTTTAAAGTTTAAAGTGAAAAATAGCAACTAAAAGATCAAGGCGCCAACCGTAACTAGTCACAAGAGACCGTGGCAAAGTCAAAAGTTATGTCCGACCATGGGAGAGCACAGTTCCGATACACAGAGTGAATTAGGGCCAGTCTTCACTTACCTTTGGACACAGAAGAAATTCTAAAAATAATGTCTTCAGAAGGTAAAGTTCAGTGGGGAAAGGGTGCCAGAGGTGTCCGAGGAGAAGGCGTCGTCATTCGGCAGCAGCAGGATGAAGTTGCATTGAAAATTTCTTCACTCGGACTTAGGGACATATGTACAAGCCCCTATCACCATCACAACGTCACTTTCAGTGACATTCAGTGACGTTGTGGTGGCGATACGGCCCCCGTTCATGCTATGCAGTGGGTGTTGCAGTGGACGTTCCACCGCAACACCCATTGTTTTTGAAGCTGTCCCCTATTTACAAGGGCAGCGTAAATAGGAGGCAGCGCCAAAATTAAGACCAGGAAAAACCTGGTCTTAAGTTGACGAAACGAGGAGGAATGCTTTATTTCTCCTTGTTTTTGCTTTGTCCATGTATGCTGCCTTTTGCAGCACACATGGAAAGCTGAGGGCAAATGGCCGGCTTCACACAGCAGGGTAGTCCTCTCGGTGCAGTATAGAAGTCCTCTGAATTGCATCGCAGGCCACAGGCAGCAGAACAGTCCTCTGAGAGTCCTCCGCAGGCCCAAACGTGATCTGAAGAGTGTGTCTGAGGGTCTCAATTTTATACCGGGTGCCATCTTTGTAGGGGAACAAACTTTTTGAGTTTTGCCCCCACAGATTTATCTGGAATTTCCTGCCTCCCTACCCCGGTCCCAGGATGTCTGGGGGAACAAAAGGCTAGTGTGAAGTTCTTCGAGTGTGAGTCTTTGAAGTGCAAGTGGGGCTGTAAACAGCTTCACCCCTCCCGTTCTATCAGAATGGCCCATTCTGCCAACACTCAGTCCCTGTATTGTGTGACTGTCTGGAAGGAATACACAAAGGCCAAATGCCAACTATACCTAGTCATGTGACCCAGGAAACAGGCTACAGGCACAAATTTATTGGGACAAGAAAATGGCAACTTTCTTAAAGTGGCATTTTCAGAATTGCGACTTTGCAACAATTCCTTAGAGACCGAACATGACCTTTCTACTTACCCCAAACAAATGTTATCAGTTATTAACTGTAATAAGGTAACTCAATGTTATCCTATGGGAGAGGTAGGCATCATAATAGTGAAATACAAATGTGATAGATTTGAACTAGCTAGACAAGTAAAACTTAAAAGTACAAGTCCAACCTTTTAATTACAATGCTCCCTGCCCTATGGGCCCCTTAGTGCCTACCTTAGGGTAACTTGTATGCATTAAAAAGGGTTTTTTAGGCCTGGCAAGGGTTTTTTTTTGCCTGGTCATATTGGCAGCTTACAACTGCACACAGGCTACAATGGCAGGCATGAGAAATATTTTAACGGACTACTTAAGTGGGTGGCACAATAGGTTATGCAGGCCCAAAAGTAGCACTTATTTACCGGCACTGGGTATATGGTATATGACTTTAATAGGGACCTACAAGTAAATTAAATATGCCACGCATACCAATGTTCAATTGATAAATTTCATAGAGTTTTATAACTTACTCCACAAAACGCAATCAGGTTTCCGTGCCCAGTACAGCACACAGTCAGCCTTATTGCTGGCCTCCGAATCTCTTAGACTCTGTGCTGACCAAGGTCAAACAGCTGCACTGATTATGCTAGACCTTAGCACAACATTTGATACAGTATCCCATGGCCTTCTGCAAGAACGGCTAGGGATATGCGGTATAAGGATCTTAGCCTTGAGGTGGCTGGCCTCCTTCACCCAGAACTGCACCATTTAGGTAGTGCAAAGTCCCTTCTCCTCTGAAGTGCTGCCTTTGCCACAGGTTTGCCTCAGGGTTCTATGTTGAGCCTGACTTTGTTCAATCTTCACATGCACCCCATAGCAGATGTCATCGAGTTACACAATGTCACCATGGTGTCTTATGCCGACGAGACGCAACTTATTGGTATTCTCTCCCAAGAGGAGGGAGTGCTGCATCCCAATTTAGATTCTGCCTGGTGGAACTTGTGGAATGGATGAACAGAAGTTGCCTCAAGCTTAACGTGAATAAAACAGAGGAACTCATTGTTGGAAAACAACCCTCTGTTTGGTCATCAGCCTGGTTGCCTGAGGCACTCGGTCCCACTCTAGCTCCCAAGTACAAAGTGAAAAACGTACACATCTTGTTTGATTACAATCTTACTTTTGATAGCCAAATATCCTGCTTGGCTGGGAAGTGTTTTGGCATTCTCAAGACTGGCAAAAATCACTGGCCTTCTCCCTTCATCTACCAGGAAAATAGCAGTTCAGGCTCTCGTTATGGCCAAACAGGGCAGAATACAAAAGCTGCAGGGAGTACAAAACGTGGTAGCACACCTATTGCTTAATCTCCCGAGGTTGGAGACTGCGGGCCCAGCCTTTGAAAATCTACATTGGCTGCCATTGACCAAAATAATCTCTTTCAAAGCCATGTGCCTTTACCATAGAATTTTTAAAAGCAAAGACCCTCAGTATCTTTGCCCTTGCTGAAACCTTACCAACCCAGCAGAAGACTCAGATCAACAAACGCCGCATTGGTGCTATCTCCCGTGAACAAAAGATCCCATTTGGGAGGTTGATCCTTTGGCTTTTGGGCCTCAAAGCTGTGGAACACCCAGCCGCTTCACCTGAGACAAGAACACCTTAAAAAAAAATCTGAAACTTAAAACATGGTTGTTTAGGTTGACCTAACTTTCGGCCTTTTGCTAGTGTCTGCTTGACTTCCTTTGATTCCAGCTCAGTTTCCTTTCTCTGCAGTTTCTCTCTTCTTTTCTTCTTCCCTTTGTCTCTGGATAGGGCAATCCTATCGCGGGGACGCTCCGTTCTGGAGTAACAAGTGTGCTTTAAAAAATTTGAAAACAATAATTAGATGTATGCCAATTGTACCATACATTAGGGACTAAGCACAAGCACTTACAAACTGCTTGGCAATGATAAAGTGCACAGAGTCCTATGGCCCGCAAAAATAATTTCAGCAAAAGAGAAGGGGAAAAGGCAAAAAGTTAGGGGGTGACCCTGCTGAGAGGGTAAGTCCAACAACTCCTATTCCAACAAAAAATTGTTCAGCAGTGACACACCTTTTTCTTGAGTACGAAATGTTAATGCTCTAGTTGTTTATTAAAACTCAATGGAGAAGCTGCATTTCATCACTAGGGAGTTTTAACTAACAGACAGCTGCTGGTGTTGGAAGTACATGTTTCGCTCTAAGTGTCAGAATGTTTTACTGAGATGAATGAGGAAGATATTTGAGAACTCAGAAAAAATGTCTTCTGATTTTATCTTTCAAGAGCACTGACCATAATTTCTACCACAAACAAAAAACCCTCCTATTTTCAATGACTGCAGTATCCTCTGTAGGAAATGCTGTCAAGATGGCATTTTTCTAGTCTTTAACCCATTATTGCCAACCCTGTACCCCTTTTTAAATGCTAATTTCTCAAAAACTACTGAATGGATTTGCATAAAATAATGAGAAGCACGCTTATAGTATGAAGTATACAGTCAATAAATCTACCTGATAGTAGTCATTTCATACATCTGGTATTCATAATGGCCTAATTCTTATACAGACATAGGAACAACCTACCACTATTCTCACTAATTCTACTGTGATTGTCAGAAATGTATTATTAGATTCAGCAACTTTATAGCTTTCTCAGAAATAGAAATATACTACTGCATTAAGAGTGTAACTATAATAGACAATGCCACCAAGGACATGCCCTTGTTGTGATCCTTGTAACCTGAGTACAGCGGTACATGTGAGATTATCATCAGGATCTTCTTTCTTGAAAAAAGCAGGAAAATAAAATCTCCTTCTCTGATGCAAAACACAGTTATCTTTTCTCAAAGACTGCATGATCTGGGAATCTATTGAAATAAATGTTGGCATCCAAGTGTGGAGTTTTTAATGTATTGTAAAGGTACATTTAAACATCTAACTAAAATTATATTGAATTTCAAACCGTGCATATTAAAATGTTAATAGCAAGTTTCATTTTTGCAAAAATGTAGATCATCTATTTGCCTAAATTGTCAAATATTCAAATGTTGCACAGCCCGCCATTAAAAAGCATTTTTGTTTTAAAATGATAGCTTACAGTAGGTAGACAGATAGGGCATTGAATTTAGAGTAAACTATAGACAGGGATTAAATAAGGGAAAGTCTTTTTGCGAGCGATTACATTCTGGGCATACATCAGCATAACAATAATCCCTGTTATTTACAGTGCTGTGGAATAGCACCACTCTGATATATTTAAATAGATCCGTTTATTGTCTTTAGTTGTTTAACTATTGTGTACTCGCGTGTTAGTCTGAATAGTTAAGTACTGATTTTACTACGGGCTGTGGATATTATTATCCCTTGTACTATCATATTTTTGTTTTGAATTCCTCAGTACTGCAGCAGTTTTAGCAGTACTTTCAAGAAAAAAGGGACACATTATGGACATTGGTGAGAAGAAGTGTACTAACAGACAACCCCTAAATGGTAATAAAGATTAATACAAAAATCGGTTATATTTGTTGACAAATTGGAACTTACTTTTTAAAGAATTCGGTTGCAACGTATATTTTATATTAAGTTCATATTTTAAAAATACACTGCAGTATTTCTATACCAGCGATACAACGCCTAAAACAAAACTAAACTTAAGATGCAGTCTGATGACAGCTGTGGCCTTCATCCACTCACAAGAGTCTACTCCCTCAATTCCATTACACAAAACGGGCCTGATTCACAAAGGTAAACTTACATCTTTATGTAAGTTTACGATTGTTTGCTATTCACAGAGGGATTGACCAGTAGTATCTTTACGACTGCTGAGATAGGCAGTAGCGGCCCATGGTGGGAGTGCTGCCGGGCGGTGACGTGGGGCAGGGGAGGGGCAGGGTGGGGGGTAGTAAACTACGGAATTCGGCCGAATAGAGATAAGTAAACATATAAATAAATAAAACGAATTTTGTTGCGCGCGCTGCATCGCATTTGGCGATGCAGTGCACGCAACGAAATTCGTTTTATTTATTTATATGTCTACTTACCTCTATTCGGCCAAATTCCGTAGTTTACTACCCCCCACCCTGCCCCTCCCCTGCCCCACGTCACCGCCCGGCAGCACTCCCACCACGGGCCGCTACTGGAGATAGGTCTATTTATGTGCAGACACTCCGCACTTCTAAACATGTTACAAGGTAAATTCCTTTGTGAATAGCAAACAATCGTAAATTTACCTTTGTGAATCAGGCCCATAATTTCAGCTATATTTTTCAGAATAGCAGGCACATCGTTTTCCACAGGAGTGATTTCTTTGTCTTCCCTGACATGTGACCCGTCCATTGATGTCAAGGGTGATTTTCACAAGACAGGAACTGTGTATGTCTGCAGTAGGGTCGAATCCATCATTTCGTCATATAATTCCACACTTTAAACGCCGAGGGGCATATTTTTGAAATAGTGGTGCAGTGCAGCGCAGCAAGTCACCTGGCTGCACTGTGCTGCACTGTGTCACTGGGAAATGCAGGAGTACAGCGCATTCCTAACTTTTTCGCCAGCGTTGGTGCACAATGGGAAACCTAGTGCCAACGCAGGCACTCTTGCACCATGGTGCAGGTGTGCCTGCATTGCATGCAGGATTGTGTATGTGCAGAAAGGCATCCCTTCCTGCACAAACACAATCCTGAGAGACATTCCTCAATCTATGTGTGCTGCAAAATGCAGCACACATAGAAAGAGGAAGTAACAAGGAGAAATAAAGATATATCTCCTCGCTACGCCTCTCATGGGAGGCATATCTTTTTGGTGCATTCCCAGGTTTATAAGGTCTTGTAAATCTGGGAATGCACCAGAAACCATGGGAGTTGTGTGGGAACACACAAACAATGCCTATGGAATTCCTTCCCAGGGCAAAGTAAGGTAAAACAGCGTTGCGTTACTCCAGATTTTTGGAGCCACTCAAAGCCATGTAAGTGGCTTTGCATGGCTTCAGAAATCTGACTTAAGGTTTGCATCGCTCTTGCACCTCATTGCGTGGTGAAGAGCAATGCAAACAGGGTCATAAATATGGCCCCAAGTTTTCAAATAAATGCTGATTAAAATGTATTTTTAAACCTAATCTTTCCTTGTCTAATGGTTGCCTAGAAGGCTTGGGAGATATAGTATTTACAAATAGATGTATTCGGCACAATAGAGTTGGTCTAAAATAGCATTTGGGATAGGATAGTAATATATTCCATTGTGATATTAAAAATAGAAAGGTGTTCATTATTACTACTTGGGGCATAATTAATTTAATTTAAAACAAGTAAGGTTCATAAATGTTTCTTTAAACGTTTGTCTAAGTTTATATTTTTATTATCTTTTATTATATGCTCTGAAAATGCGTGTCTCTCAGTAAGTGGGCTTGTGTGTGGTCTAAAAGCCATACATAGAGCAGGGGACAATGATGTTCGGTTAGGACCCCATTAGTAGTTGCTCATTAATCCCAATTGAGCAGTAGCTGGAATTACCATTCCCCATTCGAACTACAAAATCTGAAAGAATATTGTGACTTTGGATACTTTTTACTAGGGGTGGCACAACTTGCACAGTTTCACTCTACAGAATTCTGTGACATGACATAAACATAAAAATTCCGCTGGATTCCATGGAGTCGACATGTTGCACTGCTTGCACTGATTTTTAGTGGTTGGAGCTTGTTCTGCACTGCTAAATTGTAAAATCAGCGCAAACGGCACCATGTGGAATGCCAGAGGGTGCAGCTTTCTGCAGCTCACATAGAAAGATGAACATTCATCATAGGACTGTTTTTGTGAACGAAGGTCTTCCTTCCTGCACAAAAACAATCCTGTCTGCAAAGCAGGCCCTCTTGCACCTCAGCACAAGGGTTCCTGTGTTGACAGTAGGCAGCAAATTGTGCACCAGCGCTAGAAATGGACAGGAATGCGCTGCATCATGTTAAGTATGGCACATCCTGCCCTTTAACGCAGCTCAGCAAGGTGTCTTGCTGCGCTGCGTGAATTAATGATAAATCTGCCTCACTGTATTGTAAAATTTGTACCGTATTTCATACCACTGTTGTGACTCCGAAGCCTTCTCTGTGTATGATTGATAAACTGCCTTTATTGGGAGGTCTGTGTAAGAACCTTTGGGTGCAATATGTGAGGTTTGGAGGGGTGCCATTAACATAGTTGTACAAAATATAGTTTTTAAGATACATATAAACTAAAATAATAAATATTAAATAGTAACATTAATTTAAAAAAATTAATTAGATGTAATATTCATCTTAATAAATATAACAAATAAACTTAATTTAAAAAGTTAAACACACATATATAATAAATAATATATATGTATACATATATTTACTTTAAACCTGTTATTTAAAAATTATATAAAAATATAACAAATGAATGTGTGTATATATATATATATATATATATATATACATATACCAATAACATAAAATCTATAAAAACAAACCATTCTAATTGAATTAAAACTTTAAACTATTTAAGAATCTTTACATTTAGTAAAAAATATTTTTCAAATACAAATATTAATAATTAAAAATATTATAATTTAAAATAAACAAAACATAATGTAAATTATAACAATAAAAAATAAATGATAACATTTAATACACATACTATTCCCAGTACAATTTAAACAAAACTATGCAAACTATTAAAATAAATATATAAAAAATGTACTACTCCCACTTTGCGCAACGCATAAATATTAAAACTTGATAAAAATAAAATGTGCAAATCTCCATCCGAAAAATGCAACAGTACTAAAAGTGATAGATTGCACATAGGTAATATTTACTGCACCTATTCCAGCAGATACAACACCAGGGAAACTGTTAACGAGCAGAGGGGTAAAATGTACTATTGCCACTCCACTGAGAGTAACAGTAGAGAAAGTGTTGAATTGCGGAGGGATAAAATTAACTATTCCCACTCCAGTCAGTACAACAGTAGGGAAAGCGTTGGATTGCAGAGGGGTAAAAATTACTATTCCCACTCCAGTGAGTTCAACAGTAGGGAAAGTGTTCCATAGTGGAGGGATACAATTTACTATTCCCACTCCAGTCAGTACAACAGTAAGGAAAGTGTTGGATTGCGGAGGGGCAGAAATTACTATTCCCACTCCAGTGAGTGCAACAGTAGGGAAAGTGTTAGATAGCTGAGGGGTAAAAATTGCTATTCCCACTCCAGTGAGTGCAACAGTAGGGAAAGTGTTGGATAAGGGAGGGATACAATTTACTATTCCCACTACAGTAAATACAAAAGTACGGAAAGTGTTGGATTGCAGAGGGGTAAAAATTACTATTCCCACTCCAGTGAGTGCAACAGTAGGGAAAGTGTTGGATAGCGGAGGGGTAAAATTTAATATTCCCACTCCAGTCAGTACAACAATAGGGAAAGTGTTGGATTGCGAAGGGGTAAAAATCGCTATTTCCACTACAGTCAGTTCAAAATTAAAAACAAACAAAATATCAACAAATTAAAAATATTTCAAAAACAAAATAAATAAAAAAATATATGAATATGTTCAAAATTAAATTTTAAAAAGTAAAAACATATTATAATGTTAAATACATATCGCAAATACCTACAAATATTATATTAAATTAAATTTAAAAAAATATTGTCATACAAATAAATATTTTTATTTAGAAATTATTAATTAACAAAAACATTAATTATTACATATATTTAGTGTCCTTACTTCCAACACTATGGGGCCCATTAGGATGTAGGGCGGATCGCCACCGCCCACATGGCGGAGGCGATCCGCCCTACATCCTTCCCCACCCGCCACCCATTTACCCCCTGCCATATTAGTATGGCAGGGGTACCGCGGCGGACGGGAAGACCGTCCGCCGCTTTTCCGCCTGGTCGACAAGTCGACCGGGCGGAAAAGGGTTTAATATGGTGGCGGTGTTTGCTAGACACTGCCATCCATATTAGCATGGGGGCGGAAACATGCCGCCACGGAAAGGCATGCGGAATTCTCTTCTGGGGGACCGTTGCGGGCCCCCAGGGTATTGGGGGGGTGGGGGGTGCACATGGGGGGTACCTATGGTACCCCCCTGCATTGTCATGGACATGGTGGCAGGCACCTCACGGTGCCTGTCACCTTGTGCATGACAATGCACGCAGTGCATTCCCAGCATTGTGGCGGGCGGTGCTGTGAGCACCGCCCGCCACAATGCTGGGAATGGAGGATGCCACCGCCACGGTGGCGGTGGCATTGTAATCGCCGGTGCGGGACCGCCGCACCACTGGCGGCCGGTCCCAGCACCGCTAGGGTGGCGGGCGGACGGAAGTCCGCCCGCCATCCTAATGGGCCTCTATGACACCACAAAACTCACAACCCACATCTGAAATCTAAAACAAAAAGATTATTCACACAATTAACATAACTATTTATCAATTAAACAAATATTATTAATTAAAAAAAATTCATAAAAATTAATTAACTTCCAACCCTTTAACCCTATAAACCCAAACCCCCCACAAACAAAGTAATTATACAATAACATAATTAATTATCAAGTAAATAATATTATTTTACAACGATTTAATAATGAATTGAAAATAAATTACTTTCCCACCTTTTACGCAATACACCTAAAACCCACACCCCCAAAAAAATAATTAAACAATTAACATAATTAATTATTAATGAATTAATATTAAATATCCACTAATTATTAATTAATCAAATATAAACTGCTTCCCACTCTTTACACCTATGAACCCTCCAACCCACACCTAAAATAAATTACACAGTACCCATATTTAATTATCAATTAATTAATATTAATTTACAACAAATTATTAATTAATTACAAATACATTGCTTCCCACCCTTTACCCCTATAAACCCCACAACCCACACCTAAAATAAATTACACAATTTCCATATTTAATTATCAATTAATTAATATTAATTAACAACTAATTATTAATTAATTAAAAAAACATTACTTCCCACCTTTTACCCCTATACACCCAAAACCCACACCCAAAAAAATGTAATTAAACAATTAAGAAAATTAGTTATCAATTATTATTATTAATTATAGCTGGATTATTAATTAATTTAAGAAATGACTTCCCGCCCTTTACATCTATAAATCCCACAACCTAAAAACAAAGTACACAATTACCATGATTAATTATCAATGAATTAATTAATATTAATTCACAACTAACCATTAATTGAATGTAATTAAATTACTTCCCACCCTATTGCCCTATAAACCCACAACCCTCTACGGAACTAAATAACGCAAAATGTAATTAAAATAAAATTAATAGCTACTAAAAATTTAACACATACATTAAAAAACATAAACAATACTTATACAAAAATACACCACATACATTTACAATATATACTAAAATACATAACACTAATTGAAAAAAACGATATTTTAAACAACTATACTTTTGCAAACGATATTAATGACTTCTATTTTTAAAAAATCAATATTACTTACCTTGAAATTGATATTCTTGTCCACGATATTCTTGCTGTCGATATTTCATTGTCACGATATTTACAACTCGATAATTGTGTCAGTCGATATTACAAACTCGATATTTTGTCTAAATACCCCTCCAATCTGGGTCTCCTAAAGTGTTGCACAGTTTGTTTATTTCTTTTGAGCCAAGGTGAAAAAACAATGTTCCAACTTGTGGATTTACATCCTTTGCAAAAATGTTTTGCTGCACAGCCAGAAAGTCACAAGCACATATTTAAAAATAATTGTCTTTATCGTGTTCAATTATTTATTTAGTTATTTATTTATCTTTGTGAAAGTTTGCTGCAGTCACTCACTTAATAATACAGTTTGAAAACATCGCATGTTTCAAGATGACAAGTAGCCCTTTCTCATAGATCGTTTGGAGTCAAAAGTCAAACTGCTTTTTGTATTTTTTGTATCCACTATGTAGGTAAGCCAGCCATATAGTGTATTGCATTTGTCCAGATGCCAAGTGACCAGGAAGTCGACTACCATTGAGTGACTATCTGGTAATATGAATGGCAGAATCTTTTTTAATTTTTCAATTGATGGAATTCTACCCTCTCTATGTCACCATCTTGTGTATTGAGACAGAGGTCCATCCACATGACAACTGGGTTTCTCACCTTTCTTCTAATGGGATCTGTTTTCAGGGACGTTTTAAGGATTTTGAGGGCCCCCGGGCCAAATGTATTTTTTGTGGCCCCTGTTCCGAACAGCTTTGATTTTAAGATCTAGTTTCCGCTCTTTCATGCCCTCTTTGTTCAAATTCTAAACGTGTGTACATCTGATATTGAGAGATAGTGATGTGTGTTTTCAGTATTGTAACACAGCAGCAGCTCACTAATAATACTGAAAATAATCTCTGTCTGAATTACCTCGGTTAGTTGAGAGAGATCCCCTGACAACTCCATGTTTGATTCGTCGTCAATGAGAGCAAGAAGAGAGTTGGATTAGTCTTCTGTTATAATCAGACACTCACCTGCACTCCTTTTGCTCTGCTTGACGGCGACTAGTCCCCAATATCTCTTGGACCTGACAGAAAGGCGAATATAAATATTACTCCACCTATCTGGAAGGCCCCGGGGGAAATGGGGATGGGATGAAAAAGAGAGAAAGAAAAAAGACAGCCTGGTGTCCTGGTTCTTGCAACTTCGGGGAATATCTTTCTGAAGATGCTACCTTGGACAGGATTGGGTCTTCTATATTGGGTGTTATATTCTAGCAGAATTATGCTTGATGATCATCTAAAAAGAAAAGGCAAGTATTTATATATACTCCAAAACTATTATCAGATTATTATATCACATTGACAACTCTAGACATGTTTTTACCTAAAACATTGCCCAATACTTATATGTGAGACTTCTGTTTCCAACCTCCTGTTTCACTATGGTCGGGTTTGTTGAATTTGTCTCTAAAAACAAAATACAAACATTCATTAACACTCATGAACGTTTCTTCTTAACACTATTTAAAAAATACCATTCCCTTGTTGCAGACCGATGTATGCACCTTAATATTTTCTCTTGTTAGCCTATAACATTCTCCTTAAAAGTAAATGTCACCTTAAAACAAAAGATGAATGAAGGAAATAATAATAACAATGTTCAAGACTTTTATAAGTTCGTTCCTCTTGAGTCCATGAGTTCGAACTCGTAACTGAGGAATTCTGCGTAAGTCCCAGGATGCTTGTTTCTGGTCCAGGGAAGACCTGGCTTGACAGTTCTGGCTGGACTGTTCCCATGAGGAATAGGGTCAAGACTGATTTGCATATGGCTGGGTCTGAACTGGGGGGTGAAGTGAGCTAAAGAACGATGATGAATTCAACCCAGACCTAATAGTGACTGGGTGTGAGTGTC
This sequence comes from Calotriton arnoldi, assembly GCA_963921515.1. Taxonomy (NCBI): domain Eukaryota; kingdom Metazoa; phylum Chordata; class Amphibia; order Caudata; family Salamandridae; genus Calotriton; species Calotriton arnoldi. Next base: position 1,260,607 of record CAWUFW010005000.1, on the reverse strand, counting down.
TGAAAAGTTTCAGCGCTCCATCCATCATCTCCTTGTGTTTGATTCTCCAATTTTGCAGGAGGATCCGTTGTAATACCCAAGGTGCTCCATTATCCATTAGGACATTATCTGGTTTGTTGTAGAGAAAACAATCCCAACCCCCGTGGGAGGGGAAGGGGGGGGGGGTGTAAGCTTTATCCTCAACATGAGGGAATGCAGAGGGCTGCACATTTTGGACCATGTACAACACTGACTCAATGTACTGGAAGAGATATAACGCCGTGCAGGAAGGTGAATTGAAAAAGAATTGTTCTGAGCTTTCTAAGGTGAAAAGCACAAGATTGCTCGATGGCCTCTATCTGAGGAAGCATTGACAATTATTTTTGATATAACGCAAACGGTTTGGAACTCTAGGTTCACCCAATGTATCGATTACAAAAGGCAACTCATAACAAATGAGCTTTGGGAAAAAGTAACAGCATTATACTTTTAACCTATTATAGTACACCCGGGAGTCGAGGCCACGCAGGAAGATTTGAAATTAGTAATGGTGGTTCTTATAGCCACTCACAACATGTGCAGTGTTGTTTGGATTGGGTGTAGAGCTAATTGTGAGCATGTTTAAGGCTTTTGCTATTCATCTACCCATTCAATACATAGCAACCGTCTAAACTAAAATCGGGATGAAAAACTACAGAATATTTTGCATGAATTAGCAAAATTGACAATCCCGAGTTTTTTGCTACTTTTGGTGCATCGGTTGCACTGCTAAAGTTTTTGGTTTTACTTCCTCCTCGTAGGATATTTTTGTAGTTTAGGAACTCTGTATAGCTCTTTGTACTACCGGTTGAAATTGCTGAAAAAAGCATGCGCAAAAGCAAGCTTTCGAGAAAGGAACATTGTTTTCATGACTGCTACATATTACATTTTCCTAGCTTGACAATTAGATTTTTGATCCGCAATCATAGCTTCGTGTGACCCACTGGTTAATTTCCTATTTTATTAGATAATATTATTCCTGAATCTCAGTTAATGCGCAGAATACAATTATTTTGAAAGACTGTCTCTTGTTCTTGCTTCATGGCATCATCAAGTAATTGCTTGGCCTTTGTTTCAAAGAGCACCAGCAGACACAGCACATCATTAGCCGAATGATCTGTTTTCGGTATGGGGTAAAATGCAGCTTCATAATTAGCTAAGCAAATATAACCTAAAATCCCACAAAGCATAATAATGTTCCAAACCATTATCAGTTCACAGTGGCATTTAGAATTGTAATTGCTTGATTGATTCACTTCCGAAAAACATCCTGAGATAGTTTTCAATGGCAGACACACCACTTTGCGTGACCCAATTGTGTAGTGCATGTTGAAGAACATCCGAAAACATTACATTGTTTTAAGCCATATAGTGAAAAACTCTACAAACACCACTATTATTATTAACGTTATCTGTTGTCATTTCTACTCCAAAAGAGAACCATATCCCTCTCCATTGATATCTAGACCCACCTCATTCGAAATTGGCCCAATATACTTCTTTTTCACCTTAACATTAGATCAGCCTGCTGAAGGGCATGGGCAATGCAATGACTTGCTCTCGATCTCTGAGATCTGACTTGATGGGATAAAAGGTCTGTAAATTGAATCAACTTATAGGCCACAACATTATCACATTACTGAAGTAAAATAGATGCAGGCTTAGGGACCTAATTTTGAGATGGGTGGGAATTATAGGTATCTGAGCCCACGCTCAGAGACAAATAGCACATTACAAATGTGAGTAATACTTTTTTTCTATTGTTTTATTATAAGGTTTATTGTTTGTAGTAACATATATATGTGACGTTTTGTATTGTCTAACCCATAGCAACTCCTTACTCCAAGCCAGAGACCTTTACATCCTGACAAATGCAGTTGAGCCGGTAAGGGAAGAAAACATTCTAATGTATTAAAAGACGAGAGGGCGATTACAACCCTGTGTCCATCGATCTTTATATGCTATATTATTCCAGCTAGGGCATCGTGAATAAAGTGACTTTAGAGGAGAGAGATATACTGTTCCATTTTGCCTTGTTCCTCAGCTGCTAAATGCTACCAGCAATTAGAAACAAACCCTTGGTCTCACACTAAGTGGTTGAGCCAGTCGAGGCACAATATGTGCTTCAGATGTGGGAAAGCCCAATGATGAAGTATGCCGCAATTTGTGGGTGAAGGCCTTTCATTTCTCAGAGAAGAGTCTAAGAAACCCCATAGGCAGACTAGAACAATTGGGGTCCTACTCTTTCTCTCAAGTGAAGAGTATTCTCAAGCCACTTGTCCTGGAATTTTTGAGCAAGAAATAGAAAGGAACACAGATGGTATCAATAAGCATCAAGCTGGGCGTAGCTCTTCTCACAAGTGAACTCAAACCGGGCCAAGTTGGGTTAAAAGCTTTTGAATTTGAGGCCATCCAAGTCATCTTGTCTCTGCATCCAGTTGAAGAAGAACCCTGTTTCAGAACCATTCAGGGGACGTATGACAGGGTTGAATCATCCCATAAGGTCAAGTTCTAGGTCAAAGTTAGGAACTCTAGGCTCTAGAACAAGGGTCCTGGCATCTAAGAAGGCCAGAGCAAAAGAAAGCTTGGGATAGTTTCTAGAAAATCAAACAGGAACTGCTGAAAAAGTAGTCAGGCTGGTCTCTGCAAATTATTGTTGGATGTATTTAGCATTTATGGACTTAACCGCCGCCTTCGACAGAGTCAATAGAGGGAAATTGTGGGCATTAATGGACGGGCTTGGCGTGGACCCTGGGCTTATTAACATTTTAAAAATTTTGCATTTGAACACCACTGCCACGGTTAGATACTGCCAGGATGGAAGCAAAACAGAACCCTTTACGTGCTCCAGTGGTGTTAGACAGGATTGCATACTAGCTCCCTTTCTGTTTACATTATATATAAACGGTCTTGATCGCGCCCTAAGCACTCTTCAAGCTGATACTCCAAGGATAGGTACCCGTGGAATTCCAGTTCTGCTTTATGCAGACAACGCGGTACTCCTGGCACGCACTCCCAAAGGTCTGCAGATCCTAATAGACGGGTTTGTTTCCTTTATGGAGAACTTGGACTTGTCTCCCAATTTGGCAAAATCTTATGTCATGGAAGTGGGCAAAAAGGCAGGCAAATCATACAAATACACAATTGGATCTCATTGTCTAGGCAAGGTGTTGTCCTTCTCGTATCTGGGGATTTTATTTGATGGGCGTTTAAATTTTAAACACTTACTAGAGGAGAAGTGCTGCACCATGGCCAAATGCAACGGTTCAATAATGAATTTTGCCCAAAGGTTAGGACGGTGGTCTCCAGAGCAGATTTTGAAATTGTACAGCTCCATGTGCTGTGCCAAAGTGCTGTATGGCAGTGAGGTTTGGGGATTTATTGAGGCGAACCAACTACAAATAGAGGAGAACAAGTATCTTAGGCGCCTGTTAAAAGTTTCTCAGAGCACGTCAGCCCACATTGTACATGAAGAACTGGGTGCCCGTTACATTATGGATAGGTGGGCTGTTAACCCCCTAGTTTGCTGGGTAAAGATCTGGTCAAATGAGGAGGCTGCACTAAGTAGGCAGGTTATAGAAGATTGTCTCTCCCTGGACCATGGCCTCAAAATTCCCTGGCTATAATATGTGAAGGAGTCCCTTGTGAAAGTTGGTTGTGCAGATTTATTCGCTAACCCCTCGGAAACGTTGCACCGGGAAGACAGAGAGTTACTTAAACCGTCGGTGAGAGAACATTTACTTGTTAGATCCACCGAGGGCATTGCACCATACCTGTCTTGTATAAGTAGTGCCCATGACAGATTTTTAATGACTCGGTTCAGGCTAAACCTTCTGCACCACATTTTAGCAGAACCGGCAGGGTTCTCACTGCATCCAGAGTTGAAGGGGCCCTGTGGCTGCGACCATGGGTCTCCACAGGACACCCTTCACTTTGTTTTATTCTGCCCATTTTATTCTGATCCAAGAAGAGCTTTTCTGAGGGGTATTTTTAAAAAAGCCAGATTTAAACAAGCACGGGTGGCACTTTTATTTTTCAAATTGGCCACAGATGCCTTTACACTCTTCTGTATTACGAACTTTTTAAGGACTGCTTTTAGATTAAGGGCCACAAGGGGTTGCGTGAACTAGCCCTGCAGATGGGGTTGCTTTATGAGAGACACTTTATATGCGATGTTTATTTATTTATTTTTTTAGCCAGATATATTTAATCTGTACCATGTAGATTATAAATTGTTGTATTGTTCCTTTTAAAAAATGAAGTTTGTACTGTAACCTACGGATATAGTGTTACTTGTATGGTATTTTTATACCCGAATAAAGGAATTGAATTTGAATTTTATTCCATTTGGCTTGAAATTGTTTGGCTTTCGTGTGCAGCCTGGACTCACGTGCTCCGCCCTTGTAACACGCACATTAAGAGTCATCAGAATTGGAGCGATATGGCGCTCCTTGCCTGGCGCACTGCTTAATTAGGGACTGTTCACACAAATGCTGCAAACTTGTCCTTATTTAATAATCTTTATTCCATGTACTCCAAAGTTCTTTTACTCTTTTCTTTCTTAATTCACATGCAAGATGCTTATGTTTTCCAATGTTTCTAATGCAACAGATATGCCTATCCAGGCCTTTTTTTGGGGCACACAGGAATACATAATTCATCCTTGGCAGTTAATCATGTTTTACCCAATGCATTTCGGGCTTCCATAGCCCTTCTTCAGGGGTTCACTACAAAGTAAAAAAAAAATGCCATTTAGATTTACTGTTCAGACCTATATACAACCAACTTCATTTTACACTCATTGCATAATGTGAAAGCTCCCGCCACGTTTTACAGCCATCCAAAGAACAGCGCTATCCCACTAAAAACGTGTTTAAATGCAACCAAAATGTGCCCAAAGCAGATTCTCCCAAAGTTTTCTCCCTTAAATCTTATCACCTCCATGTTCCCATACGAGATCACACCCATAAAAATACCCCATCAGCTAATGCTCCAAACTGTCTTGAATCCTACCGTGCCCACCACCAAAACCACCTAAACTTACTCATGTGCCTGCATACTCCATTTCAGTGCACTCGACTCGTAACACTCTCTGTTACTTCTTTGAAAAATCTTCCATTTGCACCTGCTGTGTGTCCCTACCCTTTGTAACTCGTGCAACATAACCACACCCTAATGATTAACCAATCACTTCCAAACACCCATTCAAATCCTCAACCCTCAGAAATACAAATCCCATGAATCACTGCTTTTAACACCCCACGAACACACCCACACCTGCTCTGAAACCGCTACCTTATGACTATGCTTACACAACCACTGTTATCTAAACTCCCCAAGCCTAATAAATCATATACCCCCTTCCAACTGCTGTTCTCAAGACACCGATTATCTGATTTTACATTGCGTTCTTACGAACATTACATTTGAATTTAAACATTTTAACAATTTTAAAGTTCTTGCATTTGGTATTCATCGTAAAAAATCCAAGGTGAAAGGTCTGCCGTGGCAATATATTAGATCATCCATCATGACATGAATTTCCGCTTCATGGATATGATGTTGCTGTGTCACCTTACATGTGAATTCAGGTCCGTTTATCTTGTTTCAATCAAGTAATCCTGGGTGCAAACTATCAGCAGGGCAGAACTAATGACTGTATCTGCAAAGGGGGTAGATAGAATGCACACCTTTCTAATCCATTGATTCCATTTGGCTTGAAATTGTTTGGCTTTCGCGTGCAGCCTGGACTCACGTGCTCCGCCCTTGTAACACGCACATTAAGAATCATCAGAATTGGAGCGATATAGTGCTCCTTGCCCGGCGCACTGCTTAAATAGTGACTGTTCACAAAAATGCCACAAACTTGTCCTTATTTAATAATCTTTATTCCATGTACTCCAAAGTTCTTTTACTCTTTTCTTTCTCAATTCACATGCAAGATGCTTATGTTTTCCAATGTTTCTAATGCAACAGATATGCCTATTCAGGCCTCTGTCTGAGGCACACAGGAATACATAATTCATCCTTGGCAGTTAATCATGTTTTACCCAATGCATTTCGGGCTTCCATAGCCCTTCTTCAGGGGTTCACTACAAAGTTTTAAAAAATGCCATTTAGATTTACTGTTCAGACCTATATACAACCAACTTCATTTTACACTCCTTGCATAATGTGAAAACTCCCGCCATGTTTTACAGCCATCCAAAGAACAGCGCTATCCCACTAAAAACGTGTTTAAATGCAACCAAAATGAGCCCAAAGCAGATTCTCCGAAAGTTTTCTCCCTTAAATCCTATCACCTCCGTGTTCCCATACGAGATCACACCCATAAAAATACCCCATCAGCTAATGCTCCAAACTGCCTTGAATCCTACCGTGCCCACCACCAAAACCACCTAAACTTACTCATGTGCCTGCATCCTCCATTTCAGTGCACTCAGCTTGTAACACTCTCTGTTACTTCTGTGAAAGTTTTTCCATTCGTACCTGCTGTGTGTCCCTACCCTCTGTGCAACATAACCACACCCTAATGATTAACCAATCACTTCTAAACTCCCATTCAAATCCTCAACCCTCAGAAATACAAATCACATGAATCACCGCTTTTAACACCCCACGATCACACCCACACCTGCTCTGAAACTGCTACCTTATGACTACGCTTACACAACCACTGTTATCTAAACTCACAAGAGTTTACCAGCCACAGGGCTGGCCAATGTCATAGGTTGCCTACTAGTCATCCTTGTGTTTGGAGTGATTCTTCCTCACTACTGTGTCTCATGTGAAGGTGGTCCACAGACTTGTGGCATGGCATAGAATGCACTCTGGATGCATCCAGTGTGCACTACTTCTCCTTGTTAAGTGGGGAATGTACAGTATTCTGATGTGGCTGACACAATTGGTGCCCCTGTATTGATGCCTACATGCTGGCATGTATACCTTTAGGTGACCTACTGTCATATGTACAACTGCTCCATATGTGATCTGAGGGCCTACATGCATTTTCTTCTGAATCCATCAAATGGGTATGTTTTGGTCAATGTATTCATGACAATAAGTTTTGCGTGATGGATGTACAGAGCAGGTGTAACCACATACAGGGGTGTGGAGACATGGGTGGGGGAGTCACACATACCCAGTGACATTGTTAGATGTCATTAGGCAGGGCAAATGGTTATAGCAATGACACATATGGTGGGAAGAGTTGCAGTACTATCTGGCTATGTGAGTTTGCGTGTCATTGAGATGGGTGTATTCAGTGAGGTGTGATGAACATGTGCATTTTATGGAGGCTGATACAATGGCTGGTTACATGCATCTGGGAGAGAAATGCTGACATGTTGGGGCCATATGTATGTGTCAACACTAAGTGCAACATTGGTATGGGTGCTTGTGAGACTAGAACGGTACAGTAAAATCCCTTCCTTTTTGGACTCAAGTGAGACCATTTTCTGGACTGGATATTTCATAACCCTCATGCACTTTTAGTGTTGTAATGACATTGACATTTACAATGTTCAAAAAGTCTGCTAACATGAGACATTATAGACTGGGGATGTTCCTAGCCAGACTCATGTATAATGCTTAATTGTGTTGATATCTCACACCGCTTGGAGCCACAATGTCTCCATTCTACACTCCGGGATTACATGTGACACCTAGCTAAACCACTCATGTGCAACTTTCTACAGCATCATCTGGTAGTGGACAGATGTGTAAGTGTCACTTGGAAAGTTTGAACAGTGTGGAATGTATACTTCCATGTCACCTCATTCTTAGAAGTTACAAATTGTTGTGACTGAGTTGTAGAAGGTGCCCAGCAGTTCTCCATTTTGTAGGATAGGGAGACCTGATCACTTGCTGATTGCAGGGCATTGTGTAAATAGGTAGAGATGGATCCCTTGTGGACATCCCATTTGATGACATCATGTAACTATGGTATGCTACAAGGGCCTAAGATTACCGACTGATGAAATTTCCTGCTACACACGTGTCTTGATTGAAAAATGGTCACACATGCAGCTGGAGCAGACAGTGGTAATGACACCATTATGTGTAACTGTGCACACGTCATGTAGCAATCATGCATGTGCTCATGCCAATGTGGGAGCCAATCTAGTCATCTTTGTAGGTGTTGTGATCTGTGCAATTGTGTAATGTGTTGTATTAGGATCTGTTTGCCCAGTGTGTTCTCGCAATAGCAATTAACCTATTTCTATTATTCTTGCAGTATCAACCAAGGGCAGCAGGGGAGACAGGGCAGTGACTGTTGGGGAAGCAGCTGGCCAGAGGGATTTCCGTCACACCAGTGACACCGATGGGACCAGTGACATGAAGGGTGGTAGGAATACTATGGAAGAACCATCCCACACACCATCTACAACATCAGAGTCGTCCTCCAGTGGCCAATCCCTGGTGGTGGTGGACCATCCAGATCTTTCATCCTCTACATCCATATCTACCACCCCCCTTCCATCTCCACCCTCCTTGCTGCTCCCCAACAAGCTGCTGTGCCCGCTCCCTCAACAAGAGGGCAATCTTCTTCTCCCCAGACACCTCAGCCACTGCCCCATTCTCCTCTGCTACCCTGAATATGGAGCCCATTGACATCCTGAGGCAGATCTCTGTGGGTCAGATTTCAGTGCTGAATGTAATCCAGGTGCAGGGCCCACAGCTAACACAGATGGTCTCATTCCTGGAGGGCATTCATGCTGACATGTCTGCCCTACACAGATCTTTTCAGGCTCTGGCTTCCACATTCACTGAAGACTTCCACCATATCCAAGTTTTCACCCTACCTCCTGCCTACTCCCCATCCACAATTCCTATTCCCATACCTGCCCAAAGCACACACACACATAAGCATTCATTCATTTCAACATCCCCATGCAGCACACACAAACATAAGGAAAAACACAGGCATGCATTCACCCCAAAGGCACTTGCACCCCTCACCACCACATCCACTGACATGCAGTGAGACACCACACCGCCAGACATGACACCCATGCAGCAAGACACTACACCATCAGACACTACACCCATACAGCAAAACACCACACCACCAGACAATGCCACTACCCATATCACACTCCCAGACACCACAACAACACCACAAGCTTCATACACATCAGACATTGCTACAGACCAGACACATTCCACAACCGCACATACATCAGACTTAGAGACACATGCACACACAGACACACCTCAGACCTCACATGCCTCTACCTCCAAAACCCCACCCCTTGTCTCACCTCCTCCCCATCCCCCCAAGAAGCATGCCTTACTGCCCTTGACCTCTTCCCTGTCACAGCTGCCTGCCCCGGTCCCAAACACCGGTCTGGTTTCCCACCCTTACCCATCCCTCTCACTTCTACCCCTGCAAAAACCCAAAGTTGAAAGAGAGAGCAACGTCCTCGAACAGACCTACCCTCTCCCAAAACCCAAAGGACCGCTTCCCTTCCCCACCCCAAATCTTCAAAAACAAAAAAAAGCACAAAAGAACTGCTGACCCCCCTCCCTACATCCATAGCTACCCTTAAGGTCTGTAAAATTCCCTAATTGGTCCGGCCCTACCCACGCCATCCCGAGCGGAGCCCTCCCAAAGCCCAAACAACCCTCCCCATCATGAGCCCAGACCGCCCAGAGACAAACCTAGTCCTCCCCATCCCGATACCCAACGTCGCATAGACCCACCAAGCCATTCCAATCCCAAACCCAGCCAACCCGAGTGACATCATTGAGGTGCCTGGCCTGCCCACTAAATGCCCCTTCATGGGGAGGTTTTCCAGGCAGTGTTCTTGAAGGCAAGTTTGTGGTACAGCAGTGTGCTGGACTGCACTAAAGACACTGGACTGGCAATTGGCTATTTTTTAACAACCAAACTTTCTTGTCTGTAATGAGGACTTTCCTGTTGTTAATTACCTTTGTTCTGCCATTGCTACTGATGCCAATTGTTGTCATTGGATATTTTGGGATGTGTGTCTACAGCTGTGTTTGTTTGACCATGAAAGCTGACCCATTTGCAGTGGTAAGTATAGTCAAATCTTGGGACAAATTATGGAGTTACAAAGGCCGAGGGTCTAGGGTAAATGGATGTATATGTGGGAAGAGTTCCCATTGGGGCAGACTTTGCATTGTTTGATATCTGTTATGGTAATTACTGCAGCTTGCCTTGGCCATTTTCCAGGAGTTTGTGCTTGCGGTATCACCTGGGATATAGGGTGGATATGTGTTTGATGTCTGCCAAGTTGCTATTTGTTTCTCCGCACATGGAGGTGTTGTATTGTCATACCTATTTGATACTTTGGATGCACATGTAACCATTTGCATGTCTGTTCTTTCCATTTTTTTAGTAGATGTCTGACAACTGTTGTTGCTATATATTTTTTTCCAAGGACTTGCATTTACACAATAGCCACATGTGCATGCCACTTTGTGAGAATATTGTTTATCCCTGCTTAACATCATGCCATTTGTCCTTTGTGCATGGTGACTGTGAGGGAGATGCAATATGGACTGTGGCCTTGGCCCTTTTCCTGCCATGAGTTGTCACAGAAGTTGATTGCTATATCATTGATGAGGAGGGGCTGTTTTGTGAGACTAGTTATTGCACATATCAGTACACAAGCTTCAGAGATGATCACTAATTCGTCCTCCTTCTGTCATTGCACAACATCAAGGTATGTGATACTGGGAGTTGCATTGCAGATACATGTAGCCAGTACTGTTGGATCTGTCAGTGTTTGTTAGTAGCATTAGTTACTAGGGATGTCAACGGTAGCATCATTGCATTGGATTATGACACTGCCTCATTACTGAGCTGCCAACACTGGTAATGGTGTTTTGCGAGTAGCTTTGTAGTTGCATCTGCTGTAGAGGTTCTGCTGCAGAGTTGATTTTATGTAGAGCCCTAAGGCTGAGGGAAAACAAGTCCAATAGTAGCGTCTCTGCATCACCTTTTTCAGCCTGCAGGCAGGGTCAGATTGGGATCACAATTCGGCATGGGCACTCCCAAAAAATGTGGCCCAGATTTCAAAATAGTTAGTATTATTGTTTTGTTTTATTTAGCGTGAGCACCAGCTACATTGCACAAGTCAAATTCTTTTTTATTTTAGGTAGGGACATTAAGTGAATTGTCCAGAATCACTCAATGTTGAGCTGATGCTAGAACTTGAATGCACTTCCCCTGTTCCATTGTCAGCAGCTCTGAGACCATAACACTACATCCAATGTTGTTTTTCCACTGGGGAAGGTGACTTCACAACGAGGCCTATGCAAACACTCCCCGACCCCTCCACCAAGGCCTAAAAGACACTGGGGTGGAGGTCCCAACACTTGTCCCCTAGCGAGGCCATTTCTCTTACTCACCCCCTCTAAATCCCATTATTGCCTCAGGGTATGACCTGGAAGGGAAAGGGGTCCAGAAAAGCACATGGCTGCTGCTGCTACTCCAGGGGGGGGGACTTAGGTGAGAATGGCTCAGCAGGAGAATTAAACTGCTTCTGGGCCGGGCCTGCCACACAAGGGAGAGGGCCAAGGTGAGACTGCCCTATGGGCCAGAGCAACACCTGGACCACAGCCTCAGTTTGACAGCATGGCAGGGGAGTGCCCATTATTCTGGTGACACTTTACAGTGGTCTGGCAGGGACCGGGGATGACAGTAAATTCTCTGTGGGCCGGTTTACAGAGCCCCTAAAAAATCAGCCCACGGATGACCCTGAAGCACCGACCCGTCGCCCAATGCCTGACTGCCCGCTTTCCCAATGTGACCCTGCCTGCAGGTGGTAACCACAGGCAGACCCACAACCACTTTATGTCCTGTTACACTTCTCTCACCCCTCGCTCTGTCAACTGTCCCTTCAGGCCCCCTCCCATCCTTCTTCTCATACAATATGGATTGGCAAGATTTCCCAGTGTGATGACTTGGGAACATGTTGCTCACACCACCCTCCCTCTCATACTGAGAAAGCTCCTCCCCTGCTTGTCCATGGTGGTGCATCGCTTGGCTGCGGACTGACTATACATAGGTAAGTGTGAGACTTACCAGCAGTTGCGTCCCCAATGATGTGTATTTTGAACAGCATCAAGGAGCGGTAGGACATTTGTGAGGGACTCCATGGTGTCACAGGACCTGCGGAGCTGTGTACAGGTGGGTTTGGTCCTCCTTTTCCGCCAGCTCTGATGAGCCAGTTGGACCGCCAAGTTTATGTCATCTGAATGGCGCATTGTAATTTGGCGGTCAGATTGTGAGGCGTTCCATTCTCCGATGGCCTCCATTGGTCCTTTCTGACCAATGGAGGCCATTGGCGTCGGAGGGACTGTGGCGGTCAGAAAACTGCCTATTTGCATGCATTGTAACACAGTGATGGGGCCTACCGCTTCTGACAGTACTGTGGAGGTCCGATCGCCATCAACAGGACTGCGGAAGTCAGTCCGAACGGCATTGTAATGAGGCCATAGAATCCACTAGATACTAGTGTAAGTTCTCTTCTACATAATGAGTCAGGATGTACTCTTTAAGGAATAAAGTGTACAGCCACTCATAAGTACTCACCTGGTTACCTTGAATCAAGCCCTCTAGTGCTTTCACTGAGATGTCCACAAAGTCCACCCATGACTGTGTGTTCACTTTCTGGGTGTCCCTGAGCTTCACCCTGTACTGCTCTGGGTTGAGGTCAAATTTCCTGAGTAGACATTTTCTCATGTGGGAGTAGAATTATGCTTCATCCCTCTCTAGGGCAGGGTCCTATCCCTTTCAGCTACAGGAATCGACCCCCACAGGAGTGAACACCAGTATTTTGGCATGGACCTTTCTCATGCAGTCACCCATTTGTCAATGTTGTCTCCCTCCTGGTACTTGGGAACTATCCTCTTGGGAAGCCTGGGATCAAACCCATCTAGACATCTCATCATCTTCCTCATTTTTGCTGTCACCATTTCTTTTCTCTACCTCCATTGCCAACTTCTTCTTAGCTAGGTCCAGTTTGTCCTTCTCTACCTCTATGTATGCCAGCTGAGCTTCAAGCTTTTGCCTTCTGAGGGCCCTGTCTGTGTCATCTGTGTGGGAGCCTTTCCTCCCGCCATTAGCTGGAAGTCTGAACCTAGTACTAGAAGTTATGGACCAGTTGTCATCACCCTCTTCCTGAAGGTGTTGGAGGGGTCCTGTTTCCCCTCCCCTTCATCCCCTGGAGCTGACTCTGTTCGGGCCTTAAGGGACCTAACCACCTCTGCCTTTCTAATTTGATTAGCACCTGGCAGCCCCCAGCTACACTGTAATTTAATCTCAGCCCCTGTGAGGTTAGTCAGGTTAGACAGATCAAGTTCTATGGTATTCCTAGTTTGGGTCACTAAAAATCATTTTTAAATAGAGGTAGAACAATTTAGAAAAATAAAAATTGAATAAAAAAAAGTTTCATCCAAATTCAAAAAATCTATTTAAGTCAATTTACTGCATTTTTTAAAGATCTTCAGTTAATTACTGTATGGTGTGATCAAACTCAATTACTGTATCCCACCACTGCGCCCCAAATGTTGGAATGTGATTTATCAGTAGGGCTAAGTAGGTCCCTACCATTAGTAATACGGTCGCAATCACAATATAAGGCCCAGCCAAGGTCTCAATAAATTATATCCTTGCTCAACCCTTGGTAGCTGGCTGCGAGAAGGCAGGCTTAACTTAGGAGACAGGTGCGCAATTCATTTAAAAAATACCATTTCATTAAATAGGTAAGACATAACATAATAAATTCCCAACACCAATTTATAAAAATAGGAAATATTTTTAGAATTAAAATGACATCAAAACAAAAGAAATAAGATGTCGGAACTGGAGATATGTATTTTTAAAGAATGAACACTTTCTAGTGTCTAAAAGCCAAAAGCATGACTTTGGGACATCTGCTCATGCTTGACTGGGCCAAAGTCAAAGTTTCAGGCTGACTGCGATGGAGTGTGGGTCAGATAAACTTAGCGATAGGACCCAGTCAAGTTTTTACCTTCTGACTTAGTCACTTTTTTGGAGCTTTTTCTCTTGACATCGAGCGAGGCCCCTCGTCAGGATGGGTTTCAAGTCGACAACGGTGACATGTCTCATCGCGATGCCTCGTCAACTCCTGGAAGTCTTGACAAAGTCGAAAAGCTCTGGAGCTTCAGCAGGACAAACCTGAATCTCAGAGCAGTTCGCGGTTCGACGTCGCCGGCTTGACTTTTGTCAACGGGTTAGTCACCCTATGGAGCTTTTTAGCAAAAATTGGCCAATCTTCTCCAGACTTCTGGATCTTCTTCCAGAAGGTTCTTTTGGGATTTTAAAGTGTCCATAACACCAATACAAGGTTCCAGAAGCTCTGAGTTGCTCCGTGGGATGTTGGGACTACGTCTCCCACAATGTACTTTGCCAAATCATTAAAGGTCTAGCTGAAGGTTGTCAGCTGGTTTCTTCTTGCTGGAGATGATGCAGGTGGAGCTCTTTTAATCTATTGCTTTCAGGGAGTCTACTCCTTCAGTTTTTAAAGCGGGGTAAAGTCCTTAGGGCTGTAGTTCCCAAAGTGTGCAGCAGGTGCAGCCATTAAGGGTGCAGTACACTTGGTGCAGGCCAGGGTTCCAGCAGGGCAGTCCTTCTTTTTCTTGTAGTTTCAGGCAGGGATTTGAGTTGCTGGGCAGCTCTCCCATATGTATCCAGTGTTCCTGGGTGACAGGCAGGGGGCACCCCTGACCGATGAGGTACAGGGTGACACCCAGTAGTGTGACAACTTCCTCCAAAGTGTGGCACATTATTGTCACAGACAGCATTATTCCTTTGAAGTCTAAAATTGAGAAACTCTCTCCTCAAGGTTATGATCTGGTTAAGCCAAACTCCTGGTGTGGCTATGTTTCTCTAACACTCCCCTTACAACCACTCTGCTAATTCAATTACGGGGGCTCCTGTCTGGATGGGTGTGCATGAAGTGGAGGTGAACCTGTGTCCTGTCCTAACTGTCATTCCCACTTTGAAGACCAGTTTGTCTACCCAGCCCCCTTCCTGCCTTTTGGTCTGCAGCTTGCAGATCTCCTCCCAACAGCAGGCCACTTCACACCTCATCAGAGCAGTTTGGCCCAGCCTGCCAAAGGCTGGCCAATCAGGAGAG
The DNA here is from genome assembly GCA_963921515.1 of Calotriton arnoldi. Taxonomy (NCBI): domain Eukaryota; kingdom Metazoa; phylum Chordata; class Amphibia; order Caudata; family Salamandridae; genus Calotriton; species Calotriton arnoldi. The sequence goes on along the minus strand of CAWUFW010005000.1, from coordinate 1,245,455 downwards.
GCTGTTGGAAGGCTGGATTTTAGTTCATCAGAAAAGAAAGTTCTATAACTTCTTTTCTGCGATCGTTGTAATAAATCTAACCTTGGCAATACTTAAAAGTATATTTTTAGTTGGCTCCTTTCACTATTTATATTTTATTAAAGTATTCCCAGGTTAACCTATGAAGTCAATGTGCTACAATGGGGAAAACCTAAATTCACAGTTTTCCCTCACCAGGGCATACAGATTGTTTATGATGTCCCTACTTATAGTTACAAGGAACCCTACCCCTAGCAAACCTAGGGGTGACTTTCATGTAAAAATAAGGCAGTTTAAGACTTTGTAAGTATCTCTAATTCCAAAGTTGAATTTGTACATAATTAACTTTTAAAAGCAGCCTGCAAAGCAGGGCCACCTTTAAAATGATGGCAGACTATCACAGGCAGAAGGTACTAACCGTTTTTTCATTATTTTTTTTGTCTTTTCATATATTATATGCTTTGACTTGCCAGTGCCTCAAAGTGATTCTTTCTTAGATGCTAAAGGATGGTCGCCAAACTTGTTTGTGAGAATAAGCAGTCAAGAGTGAGTCTGAATAATCTACGCAGATCCAGGAAGAATGTATCAGAACTTTTCAAACAGCACAACTCCACCGTTCCCTGCTCTAGATCAATGGGAACAGCAAATACCTACTCATAATGATTGACAGTAATCTTTGAGCACCTATCTAAATATTTCTTTAATTTGTATTTTTAGAAATTAATTGAATGGTGCAAGAAACCCCTCCGGAGTGCACACTGGATGTGTGGAAGAACATGTTATAGACTCTTAAAATGAATTCCCTGTATAATCCCTATAACAGTCAGAATTGGATCCTTTGCAGATTCTTTATGCGCACTGTGAAAAATGGATAGACACTGATAGCAAACTATGTCTGAAGGTGGGTTTAGTTTGGGGTGGTTGTGTAAGACAGCATGTATACAAAGAACTAGATTGCTCCGTTGTTTACGTGTATACTTTGTGAGATCGCTGGTTTGACATGCAAGTATGCTGTGATATTATAATTTATAAATATATTTTGTTTGCAATGCATGTTTTTCACAGTGTTATATTTTTCTATTTATGGCTGTCCAAACATTTAAACTAATGTGCTATTTGTCCTTTCCTGTCCAATCAATACACAACTTTAAAAATGCTAAATTTATCTCACTGATTGCTTCTTTAGGAGACTCTATATTATTAGCAACAAAAGACTATAAAAAATAACCATCCTAGCATGTTTTCTAACAGAAGGAGCTAGAGACATTGGTCAATTAAAGAGAGACTAAGTTATACATATATAGATTATGTCTTGAATTTCTTTCATAATAACGCAGGTGCCTCCTAAAACTATGCATGGTTCATACGTTCATGTCAACCACAAATTAGTTTTTGATTAAAGAAAGACTACAAATAATTCCAATACTGTAAATTGGTTTTCTTTAGTTTTTTCCATAAGTGAACACACTTGAAATAGTAAAAATGGAAATTAGTGCATGCAAAGGTGATATAGAGATGGCCGAGAAGAAAGCTCCAGTGACCGAGGCTCCATCAGCCCCTTTTTCCTGAAGCTTCACTTGCCCTGCTCCACAGAAGGAGCTTCTTGTAGCAGAAAGTGAGCTGCCAAGGTAACTGGATAGAGAAGAGAGCAGCCAGGTATTAAGGTAACTAGGTAAGACAATGGCATGGAATTCATCTTGATGACAAGGTGAAAGGCTGGGGAGTAGGGGAGTCAGGTGCTGAGCTAAGTGTTGGGGTGTAGTCTTGGCACATTCTGGGCTCTGTGGTGGGAAGGTGCTGTGACGTGAGGCTTGTGCAAAAAGAACAATTGATGGACAGAATGCAGAACAATGTCATACATTCACACCAGTACAGAGATCTGGACCTAAATACATCGTTTTTTTGCTCCCCATGCCATTCCAGTTTGAACCCAGCCATATGCAAATCAGTCTTGACCCTGTGCCCAATGGGAATAGTCCAGCCCAAACTGCCAGGCCAGGTGCTCCCTGGACTGGAAACAAGCATCCTAGGACCGGTTTCAGGGTTTTACCCCTCATCAGCCAGGATAGCTTGACTCCAGTGGCATTGAGAGCACGGGCCCCATGTCTGGGCATACCCGTCCCACTCGGGGCGACAAATGCAAAAAGAACAGTTGATGGACAGAATGCAGAACAATGTCATACATTCACCCCAGTACAGAGATCTGGGCCTAAATCCATCATTTCTTTTGCTTCCCATGCCATTCCAGTTTGAACCCAGCCATTTGCAAATCAGTCTTGACCCTGTGCCCAATGGGAACAGTCCAGCCCAAACTGCCAGGCCAGGTCCTCCCTGGACTGGAAACAAGCATCCTAGAACTGGTTTCCAGGGTTTCAGCCCTCATCAGCCAGGATAGCTTGACTCCAGTGGCATGGAGAGCACGGGACCCACGTCTAGGCATACCCATCCCACTCGGGGTGACAAATGCAAAGAGAACAATTGATGGACACAATGCAGAACAATGTTATACATTCACCCCAGTACAGAGATCTGGGCCTAAATCTATTGTTGTTTTGCTCCCCATGCCATTCCAGTTTGAACCCAGCCATTTGCAAATCAGTCTTGACCCTGTGCCCAATGGGAACAGTCCAGCCCAAACTGCCAGGCCAGGTCCTCCCTGGACTGGAAACAAGCATCCTAGGACTGGTTTCGGGGTTTCACCCCTCATCAGCCAGGATAGCTTGGCTCCAGTGGCATGGAGAGCACTGGACCCACGTCTGGGCATACCCGTCCCACTCGGGGTGACAAATGCAAAAAGAACAATTGATGGACAGAATGCAGAACAATGTCATACATTCACCCCAGTACAGAGATCTGGGACTAAATCCATAGTTTTTTTGCTCCCCATGCCATCCAGTTCGAACCGAGCCATATGCAAATCAGTCTTGACCCTGTGCCCAATGGGAGCAGTTTAGCCTGAAGTGCCAGGTCCTCCCTGGACTGGAAACAAGCATCCTAGGACTGGTTTCGGGGTTTCACCCCATATCAGCAAGGATAGCTTGACTCCAGTGGGATGGAGAGCACAGGACCCACGTCTGGGCATACCCGTCACACTCGGGGTGACAAATGCAAAAAGAACAATTGATGGACAGAATGCAGAACAATGTCATACATTCACCCCAGTACAGAGATCTGAGCCTAAATCCGTCGTTTTTTTGCTCCCCATGCCATTCCAATTTGAACCCAGGTAAGTGGATAGAGAAGAGAGCAGCCAGGTATTAAGGTAACTAGGTAAGACAATGGCATGGAATTCATCTTGATGACAAGGTGAAAGACTGGGGAGTAGGGGAGTCAGGTGCAGAGCTAAGTGTTGGGGTGCAGGCTTGGCATATTCTGGGCTCTGTGGTGGGAAGGTGCTGTGACGTTCGGCTTGGCAGGAGATGGGCCAGGTGCAGAGATAATACAATGGGGAGGAGGATAGTCAGGCGTTGGGGTAAAAGGAGCAGGCATATGATTGGATGGAAGCAAACCGAAACTATAACTTCTGGAATGCACTATTTTACCGAATCACACCACAGAAATCTGGTATTCCTATGTACAACACGGAAGGTATTTTTATGTGAAAACTCTAAAAAAGTGACCATCGGCAAAGCTGGCATTTTTTTTTTTGCCTTTTGCAATAAAAAATTAAAACAGAAAATATAGGATATCACTGCAAAATGATATTAGAATTGGCGAAACTATTACTAAATGATTGATAAAACAAACCAAAGCAGAATTGTTATATTAAAAAAGGATACAGTACAGAGCACTTTCCATAAGTTAACATTGTGCACCTTATTTTATGATTTTGTGCAACCCATTAGGTGGTATTATTATCTAGTTATATTGCCATTATTGCATTCTGATACACAAGAGAAACCCATGCTATACACAATGCATGGTGTCTTATGGAAGAAAGCAGAACATTTCAGAAAATCCTAATAAAAATGCTGCCCGCCCACATGCCTCTCCGTCTCTTGAAGCCTCCCCATACCTGCTGCAATCAAACTTCGGGAGCTGCAAAAGTGGCAGAGTCACCAGGAGCGACCCTGGACTTTCAAACCCAGCCTCCAAGGGCTTAACCGCACTGAGGAAACACCCAGTGAAATAAAAGGCCTGTCAGGCCCTGGGGACAGGAACTCTTTGTATCCTCTTAGCGGGCTATCTAAATATTTCTAATAACTGGAACAAAAGCGTGCCTTTTCAGTTTCTGTCGTCAGTGGTTACTGGCAAGTGTGTCGCCCAATTCATGTTCATTAAATAAACAAGCATTTGCAATGCAATCGGTCTCGCCTTTGGGACCTTATATGTATTTAGCTATGCAGCACATTAGCCTGGGTGCTGAAACATCTACTGTTCTTTAACATGGAGGGAAAGTAAGCACCAAACTGCGTGACACGTCAGGTATGGGAACACATGTAGAGAAATATTGCCTTTCAGTCGGAAATGGTATAGTCCAAAGCTCTGTTTTTAATATAAAATCAGGGCCTTCGGTGGTCATATCACTGAAAATACAAGATTTGAAAAAAATATTATTGTCTACGGGTGCTCGTGAAAGACAATTTTTATGGACTGGAATCTAGAGAATGCTAAAGTGATTCTGGTATTTTACTGACCTCTGCTGGTCGTTTTCTATCAAGAAAGTTAAATAGAGGCAGTTGCCAGAAAAATAAAAAAAAGAAAGTCCCTCAGCAGAAAGCAATTCTGGCATTTTACTGACCTCTACTGGTCGTTTTCTATCAAGACAGTTAAATAGAGGCAGTTGAACAAGCAGAAAGCAATTCTTGTATTTTACTGACATCTACTGGTCGTTTTCTATCAAGACAGTTAGATAGAGGCAGTTGAACAAGCAGAAAGCAATTCTGGAATTTTACTGACCTCTACTGGTTGTTTTCTATCAAGACAGTTAAATATAGGCAGTTGAACAGAAAAAAAAGTCCCTAAGCGGAAGCAGACAAGTCCTAGGGCTGATCTCCAGAGCCCACAAAGTACATACACATATAAGTATATACTAAAGTATATACAAGAGGTCTTGAATGCTCAACCTAAAAACAACGTAAACACGGAAGGAATTGCCCCGGAGCGGCGATTTCAACATGCTGGCACGGTGTGAAAGGAGAGACGTGTGCACACACTTTATTTAAATAAAAAGCAACAGGCCGAACAAATCTTAAGAAAAAACACAGTGACTGTTTAAATCGCACAAAATGGCAACTTTGTCGAAATCAAAACTTTCAGGAGGAAATTGATGTGAATCCAAGTCTCATCTTGGAAATGTGTCCTAATGACGTTCATTTATTGAATTTTTTTGTTTAGGTTTCAGTTTGTAGTTTTTATTTAACCAGGAGCTGGTTCTCCTGTTTGTTCCACTGGTCATCTGGACACATTTGATTTTTATGGTCCTATGTAGTTCTGTGCTGGTAACTCACTTGCTGCTTTTGGATTCAGTAAAAATCAGAGTTTCCATCTGCGTTGTTGCCTCCGCCAGTTGTTAGAATGTGCATAGCGGGCAGCCAGCGGTGGCCCATCCGTACTGGAAACCAAGTTTTTCTCAGCGACTTGCAAGATGGCCGACCACTCGGGACCTCCCACACCCTGAAACTTGTATACACAATATATACAAGGCCACTGGAATTAAGCGATGCAGCGGCAATTTTCACATAAATATTTTTGCTGCATTTGCCACATAATCCATCACCTGCTGCATAATCTGCAGATTTTGATCCAAAAATAATTTCTAGCTCAAATAGATCAAAAGTTACAAAAAATATGGTGACTTGGGTTTCTGTGCACCGGAAAGCTTTTCACAAACTTTGGCTGGTCTTCTTTAAGTTGCTTATTGCTGTATTTGGATGTTAAATTGTTACTGGTGCACTCTATTCCCAGATACTACTGCAGGTATAAAATTAAAAAAATAATGCTATTACAAAATGTGCCGCATTATGCCACATAATTATTTTCTTGCCAACGCAATTTGTTCAACCCTGACACATGATTTGGTCCGCCTCTGCCGCATAATTCCAGTGGCCTACATATATATGAAATGAACCTTTATGACTTCATACCCAAACTATCACCAAATGACAATTCACTTGAATTCTTTTTAGACACCAACCCCACGCTCAAGTCGCCAGGGGTAGTAAGCGCTATATAAATACAGTTACATTGCTAAAAACACAGACGGCCGGGTACTACCCGCACTCTACTGAAGAAAGTCAAATCATTCCTCCCAGAAAGCGACTTTAAACTGCTGTCAAAGCTGTGTAATCACCTGTGGACGGTGGTAACGCTGTGCTTGATGGCCTCCCAATCTCCAAACTGGCACTCCTTAAAGGGCATCGTATACACCACAGCACATCTCTTCCAGGAAATTAAGGAAGTGATTAAAATTAAGGAATATGATCACATCACCCCAGTCCTGGTGGAATTCCACGGACCCTCCCCCTCTTGCCGGCTTGCACCATCTTCAAACCCAGCTGCATCATTTCCAAAGACATCACGACCAGCACCCCTGCTTGTCTTGCAGACAGGCTCACCACCCCTGGTTGATCTTGGCACACCTGCAGCAAGGATACCTTCAGACTTGAGGCAAACAAGTATGAAAATGCTGAATCGAGGCAAGAGGCCTTTTCTATCTGTGCACCCTGGACCTGAAACCACACCCCCTTATCCTTCAGGACCATCCCAATGCTGCTCACACATCAGGATAATGTTTAGGATGAGTCTTTTAATGAACACTACATCACAATGCAGTAACGGTCCATAAACCAGCTCCCTCTCAGACCACTTGGCTGAAACTTTGCCTTTGACTGTCTATAGGCCCGCTGCCTTTGGCTTGGTGCGTGCAGTTTAAAAATGCAGCTTACATACACGTAAGCATTTAAAGGTTCAAGAAGAATGCAGCGCCTACAATGTTGGCCATGATGTCTGAGACACTTCAGCATCGTGGGTGACGCACAAGCCTCCTGTGGAATAAATGGCTGCATTCTGAGCGCCTTGATTTGCCAAATCCCATTTTGGGAGTAAGGCCTCTGTACAGTATTACACTGTGGTGAAACAGCGAAAGGCTTGGTGAGGCCAGACACACTGACACAATGCTAATGAACCCACAGCGGTGAGACGGTGTAAAGAACAGGTCAGCACGATTTTGCCCGTACACAACTCATGAGTTTCTCAGAGGTGTATAAAGTTTTTTGGGGAAAAAATGTGACTTGTCGTACTAATGATAGAATCCAGATTTTTGAGAGCACTGGAACGTGAACGCTTTTCGCACCGCAGCGGCCTTGTGTTATTCACCAGTAGTGCACAATAAACCTTCTCATATGGGTGCTGGCCCATACAATGCTTGGCCTCGCTGCAGAAGCTGCTACATAACCTGGCATGCTTTTGGCATCTGGGATTGTGGTCTGTGCCTGAAGCAAGCTTCTAAATCACCAGAAAACAGGTCCGGACCACAAGCTTGTGACTCTGATCTCGAGGTCACAAGCTCTGTGAATCTAGTGCAAAATCACCCCACCGCTGTAGTGCACACTGACATTCTAGCACTTGGATGACGTGGCGCCTTTTCACATCGCTAAGAAGGTAGGAAGCAGCTTTGCATTACAAATAACACGTATTTTGTGGTTTTAGTTCTATATACTAAGGGGCAGATTTACAAGCCCCTTGCGCCACTTTTACGTCACTTTTCCCATGTTAAAAATGACGCAAAAGTGGCGCAAGGGCCTTGTAAATAAGCCCCTAAGTTTTTCGTAAGAGTTACAGCATTTTACATCCGGGTAGTAGGCGCAGCTAACCATTTAAAATGAACAAAACCTACTAGAAGCCAGCGAATGATCTGTGGGCGCTACAGTGGAAATTGCCATGGTAAGCACACAGGTACCTGGGTCCCGCACACCACAGACACCTCCAAGTTGGGGCACAGTTTTAAGAGGGAGGGAGGGAGGGGTGGGTTAGCGCTGCTCTCTGCGGGAAGTCCGGTGAAAAGGGGCCAGCAATATGGAAACCTTATCGACGGTGCGAAGCCTCAACCTAAGCGATACAGGTCATGCAAACACTGGAGGACAAACATAACGGCGCTGCCTCCTATCTACGGAGCAGTGCAGATAAGAGCTTCCTATCTGCACAGGATCGGAGATAAGGTGGTAAACTGACATGCGGCATGGGACGGACGTGTGCACGGGGTGAGGACCGGAAGCTGCGGCTGGGAGATACTGGCCTGGCGTGCACTCGCCCACTGGTCCCGATGCGCCAGAGTTTGGGCACCCAGCCTAACGTGTGCGCCAATGGCTGTATTTAGGAATGGTGATTCACTAGTGCTGATCACAAGTGCGAATTTTCACGCAAGCGAAAGTATGTTGTTAGGCTGTAATGGGCGTTTCTGTGGGAACACCCGAAATGCACATGTCCCCCCTAAAAAAACTAGCATTTGCAATGCAATAGGACTCGCATTTACACGAGACCTATTGCATTGCATCACGGTCAACGGGAGGGAGGGAGGGGGAAGCACAGACAACGGGAGTGCGGGCGGGGGTGGGAAGGTACGAAAAAGATAGTGCTCAGTCTAAATAACACATACTGTACCGTGTAACACTCTAAGTAAAGGGGCCAGTAGCCATGGGAGGGTACAAATGGCAACATGGCCATAGTAAGGAGGTACTAACAAGCCTCATAATCAATCAGAAGACAGCATTTACCAAGGACAAAGACACAAGTCAATGAAAAAATGGGCAGGATAGTGGGCGGGTACTTCCCTCACCTAGTGAACTACCACAGATCTTACCTAGAGCAGCGCTTGCGCGCTGACTCTAGGCTCGACCTAAACATACCTTGCTGGTGACAATAGCATAACAAAGGCCCCAGCAGCCCCCGAAGTGCGGGAGGACCCCCGAACTCCAGGTGGGGGGGGGGCTCAACACAATACCCTGGCCTGAAAGCTCCTGAGTGAGTCTGGAGGGGGGCCTCTCCATGTACTTTGCAGGGTGGTGGTGGGAGGGGGGGCGGGCTAAAGTTTTGTTACGCCGCTGGCTGATGAGTGAACTATGTAAAGACATCCATTTCTGGCTACTTTTCTAATACATTTCTTCAATTAACTATAGCAACTACAGCATTTTTATTTTGTGTGTTTATCTCTCCAGACGTACTTGGCATGAATCATGGACATGGATGTACCTCCAAGGATGCAAAGCTTTCAATGACCAGCGTTTCATAGAAGCTAATGAAGCTATTCTGCATCTATCTTGGGTCAAATCGTTAACACAGGAAAATATACAAAACTCAGAGGTTATCCATATTGAAAAATGTTTTCAGCAAAATGATAAGAGGAACAGAGAAAGTAACTAATTGTTCGCCAACAATTTAATGTTCAAACTATTATATTAATTCTACCACCACCTTGCATTGTATTACATTAATAGCATATCTGCCTAGTACCCACATGTCACAAGTGACACCTTCATTAAAATCCAGCCATTTTAGGCAACACAATTTTGCCATCTGGTATCACTTTTAACATTGGAAGCATGGGCTCAAAAATCACAGCATGCAAGGTTTTTTTAGAAAGGATTGTTACACATGATCTGAAACTGCTAGCTACTTATTAAATAATGATGGATAATGGAAGAGCGTATGTTTAACATTCTATAATAACATGGTAAATGTGGGATGACAAGTGACACATGTCGGCAAAGGAATGTTGATATTTAAAAAAAGGAATGATGATATTTAATTGGTGACAGTTGGATCAGTGCTGACTGATGGATGAGGTGTAATTAAATGCTTCTCCTGTATGAAACTTATACAGAGGTGTCTGTCTTCTTTTGTGGTTGGAGCACCATATGTGGTAACGAAGATGGGATATGCGTAAGATGAAGAACACACCTCAACATCACAAATTGCTGTCCTAACTGTTCCAGTAAAAACAGTTTGTACTGTATTGCTGCTAGTCTCTTGGCCCCGACTTTCAAGGTGAGGAGCTCAGCTGTGGAGGACTACCAGGGGAATGTTTTTTTTAGGAAGTTTTGCGGTGTACCACGTCGAGTGGGCCTTTCAGGCTGGTTTTTCCTGAGTGGAACGCATTTGCGCTCCACCGCACTGGTTCTGAAACAGTGTGTCTAATCCCCAAAATGCACATTGGAGAACTGCCTGTATCTCCAAAAGAAACAGACCCAAATGTGTGCGTGATGACGTATGGCAACCATCTTGTGGAACTGTGGAATAATCTTGATTTCATGCAGAAATAGGATGAAGGTGTGTGTGATGACACATGGCGGCCATCTTATTATTTTGGGAAGGGCTATATTAAACAGTATTGGCAGTTAAGCATTCCATGGCATATGATAAGCACACCAGTTGAAGCAGTGACACCTTTAGCAGGCTTTGCGATCGGTAGAGCCTGTCAATTGTGTGTGACAGACACACTATTGAGGAAGTAGTGGCTGTCAATCTATAATGATCTGTGGAGTCTGTCAGCTACGGTGATAGGCACACCATGGTTAAAGTGTTATGTGTGGAACTCTGAGGGCATTGTGAAATCGGTCCCTGAACGGCGTGCTGTTGACACTGCAGGGGGCGGACAACAAGCTCCAGCATTCCTCCGGCCGCGGACGGCCGTAACGTCACCGGATAGCGCCAGGGGCACTTTAAAACTGCCCGCAGACTCCCGCAGTGCGGGTCCCTGAACAGCGTGCTGTTGACACTGCAGGGGACGGACAACAAGCTCCAGCATTCCTCCGGCCGCGGACGGCCATAACGTCACTGGATAGCGCCAGGGGTGCTTTAAAACTGCCCGCAGACTCCCACAGCGCGGGTCCCTGAACGGCGTGCTGTTGACACTGCAGGGGGCGGACAACAAGCTCCAGCATTCCTCTGGCCGCGGACGGCCGTAACGTCACCGGATAGCGCCAGGGGCGCTTTAAAACTGTCCGCAGACTCCCGCAGCGCGGGTCCCTGAACGGCGTGCTGTTGACACTGCAGGTAGCGGACAACAAGCTCCAGCATTCCTCCGGCCGCGGACGGCCGTAACGTCACCGGATAGCGCCAGGGGCGCTTTAAAACTGCCCGCAGACTCCCGCAGCGCGGGTCCCTGAACGGCGTGCTGTTGACACTGCAGGGGCGGACAACAAGCTCCAGCATTCCTCCGGCCGCGGACGGCCGTAACGTCACCGGATAGCGCCAGGGGCGCTTTAAAACTGCCCGCAGACTCCCGCAGCGCGGGTCCCTGAACGGCGTGCTGTTGACACTGCAGGGGGCGGATAACAAGCTCCAGCATTCCTCCGGCCGCGGACGGCCGTAACGTCACCGGATAGCGCCAGGGGCGCTTTAAAACTGCCCGCAGACTCCCGCAGCGCGGGTCCCTGAACGGCATGCTGTTGACACTGCAGGGGGCGGACAACAAGCTCCAGCATTCCTCCGGCCGCGGATGGCCGTAACGTCACCGGATAGCGCCAGGGGCGCTTTAAAACTGCCCGCAGACTCCCGCAACGCGAGACGCGCGCGCGGACCGCGCCCGGACGAAGCCCGGACCAAGGGCGGGCCTGTCTGAGCCCGTCAGAGGCAGAAGGAGGCCGGGCTGGGCCACTTCTCCTGGTTTTTGTCAATTTCATTTTTTATGGACATTGCTTACCATTTGTTTTCAGGTCAGTGACTTCTGTACTGGTGTATTTATTTGCATGATTTTGATCCTCTTCGGGTCTTGCTGACAGAGGGATTAAGTCTTTGGCTTGATTGGCTTATTTCTCTGGTCCATCGCCCATGACAGTAAAGATTACAACTAAGTTACAGGATAGGGGAAATTAAACAAATACATAGAAATACATTATACAAAGCCAGTATGGGTAAACGAAATTGCACTGATAAGAAACAACCAGCCCCTGTAGCCCCAAAACTCAAAATCCAACCCACTTCCATCGATAGGATGTTGGAGAGGGCAATAGGAGCGGTGGCTACAGAAATTGAACGAACTGAGAGACATCTCTCACTTACACCAGTCATGGCCCCCTCTGATAGATTCTGAAACATCCCAAGCCTCTGGTTCTACACTTAGTAATACCCCGAGGGCCCTGACCCCAATTGTTGTTGTGCCCAGCAATGAGTCAGAAATTGAGGCAGTTCCTCCGCGTCAAGTGAAGAGGGGAAAACCTAAACCATTCACTAAAGCAGGGATAAAAAAGAAGAAAGTACCAGAAGAACTTCTGGCTGGTAAAGATAGCAGGGAAGGGTGTTTTCCTGGTAGATTGGAACGAGACATGGAACAACCAGTATGGGTTTCAGATCTAGTGGTGGACTTGCATTTTCAGTTAAGGGCCATCGTCAAAGATGAACTCAAACTGATGCTAGATAGGATCGATAATTTGACGACTCTGTTGGAGACTAGGCCAAGGGTCTCCAACGGAAGGGAAGAGACTGGTAGCAACCAATTATCACAGGCCATAGCTAACCCAAGTACAGCTGCTCCAATTCCGCCCCAAATCATTCCTGTACCTAGTCCCACTAATGCTCAAGCAAGGTTGTGCACTTCAAATCCCAGTAGGGCCAAACCATCGTCAGCCCCCGTACAGACTAGTGGCCCCAAGCATTATCCTCGAAACTGGGAGAGGCCAGGTCCCATTAAATACGCCGAGAACCCCATTGAAAATAGACCACCTTTATGTATTAACTTACCGCCAGAGTCAACTCCCTATGTCGTCACTCTGGTAGGTATCCCCGAACTTGGTAGGGGGGAAAAGGAATCTCATCAAGACCTTAAAAATAAATGTCTGTTTTGGTTGGTCAACAACAAGCAATACCGATATGAAGACGCCGACGATATTTTAACAACCCGTCGGGTAGGTTGGGTGGGATGGAGACCCAAGATTTTACGGGGAGATTGTGTAGTTATTAATTTTAAAAACCCTCTAGCTGCTCGGGCAATCCTAACAAGGGGCACCTGGAGACAGGATGGGACTATAAGAGCGGTCCCGTTGGGGTACTTCTACCCCCCACAAGGCTTCCAGCATTGTGGACTCGGAGGGGAGGGGAGGCCCCCAATCCTTAACCATCAAACAGACCCATTGGGATTCCACCCACCGAGGCAACCACTCTTCTCTATCCCCACATCTAATAGGTTTGGGGTTCTCGAAGAAGTTGATTGACTCGTGTTCAAGGGGCATGGGGTACAGGATTCTGTTTATTCAGCAGAGGTGGCCATAGAAGAGTGTCCGAGAGCAGAAGAGGGTGGGCTCAGCGGGGGGCCGACAACATCTAAAGCATGTAATCTTCTTGATAGCAGAAGGGCAATACCTAACATCAAATTTTACGACTCTGTAGGTGGGTTCCCCCAGAAGTCAGATACGCGTATAGGTGTGATTATGACCCCCCAGTCTCCAGACTGTACGACAAATGATAGAGGGGAAGACCAATCTAGGTTACGAGTTATTTCATGGAACGTGGCCGGTCTTGCCACCAAGCTGGACAATCCAGATTGGGGAGCTTTATCGAACAGCATGAAATATGTATGTTCCAGGAAACTTGGGCAAGGGGGATTTATTCAAATCAGGTTATGCTATTTACACGATCCCAGCGACTTCGGGAGGCAAAGGTAGGCCATCGGGGGCTGAGTACATGGATAAGGACACACTTGGGTTGTACAGCCACTCAGTTGGAAACAGCTTCTAATGATATACTTTGTGTCCTTCTCAATTTCCCCCAGAGGACTACAGTTGCCCTAATAAATGTCTATTCTAGACCGGTCAGCCGCAGCCAAGAGTCGAAGACTCTTGATGAGCTAACGACATTTCTTGCCAGTATCCCGGATAATTATCTGATAATTGTAGGGGGGGATTTCAATTGCCAGTATGAGCCCCTAGAGGGCATGAATAGGGACGCCCCATGCAAGGAAGATCTATATTGGGCTGTCCCAGATTCTTCCTGCCCGCTAGTAAAAGTATGGTCTCCCCTGGTACTCCAGGTGAACTCTATGATTTTAAAGCACGCATTGAGAGCCTGCAATGGAAGAACTAAGTCCGATACCCCCGGCAAGCACACTTTTAATAGATTAGATCAAAGTTCACTAATTGACTACATCTTGATCAGTATAGCCTCCTGGCACAGAGTTGTTGATTTTAAGATTGTGTTGCGACATGACAGTGATCATGACGCGCTAGTCCTCGAACTACTCAGTCCAACCTCTGAGGGTAGCAATAATACGGCTGGCCCCATTGATGACAGATTGACCATTTCAAACTGTAGGAGGAGAGTCCGCTGGACTGACTTGAGTAAATCTCAAGAAAAGCTAGGTGTTCTATATTCAACTGTTACTCCGTTCCTCACGGACTCTTTTCAATCTGTCTCCTCCGATAATACTCAACTTGACTTAAAGAAGATTTCTCTGAACCATGCAAAGTTAACAGCTAGTATGGCTGACTTTTTATTTCCAACAAAAAAGGTCCGTAGCAAAAGAGTTTCTTATCACTCATGGTTCAATAGTAATTGCTGAAAGGCAAAAACTGCCTTGATCTCTGCCATTAAGGACAAAAATAAACCACTAATCAAAAACTGTAGAAAGGTCTATCGCACAAGTATGTTGGAGGCAAAAAAACTGTGGGAAAGCGATAAGTGGGAATTCCTTAGAAATTCTCTGGACTCACGTGATATGAAGACTTTTTTGGAATGTAGTGAATACGGGCAGTACGGAAGGTAAACCGGCAATTGAGCCAAATTTGGGGGCTAATGTGTGGAAGAAACATTTTGAGTCTCTCTATTCAAATGCTAAACCGGGGGCTTGCACAGTAAATGCATTATGCCTTCAACCGCAGGAAGATTCCTCTAGTCCATATAAAAATACCCAGGGATCGGTAGCTGATACCTTAATGATAACCCTCGCAGAAGTAATTAGAGCCATAGGTTTAATCTCGCCAGGTAAGGCTCCTGGGCTCGACAAGATCCCTGGGGATCTGTTTCAAGCGAACCAATTATTTGGGCTCCGTATCTTTGGGTACTATTTAACGCTGTTATGGAAGGCATGGCTATCCCCACAAGCTGGGCCGGAGCCGAAATAATACCAATTTTCAAAAAGGGTTCCCCCTTGCTGCCCACAAATTATAGACCGATAAGTCTTATTGACATCGGTCAAAAAATCTTTGCTCGCGTACTGTTACATCGCTTGCAGAGCTGGATGGAGGATTACAAAGTTCTTACCCCACTCCAAGCTGGGTTTAGAGAAAAAATGTCCACTCTGGACCAAGTCTTCAGGCTACAATTATTGCACTGGAAGACCGTGTGCATAGAGGGTGGCAGCCTCTTCTTGATTTTTGTAGACCTAAAATCTGCATTTGATTTGGTCCAGAGAGAAAAGTTGTGGGCAGTCCTGCTAGAGATGGGGGCTCCACAATACCTCTGCCACATAATGAAACGGCTGCATGAAGGTAACTACGCCCGGATAAGATTTGGTAAATCCGGGGAACTCACTACTCCCATCCCTGTAGACAGGGGTGTGCGCCAGGGGTGCGTTCTAGCCCCAACTCTTTTTAGTCTTTTTATTAATGGGCTAGTTGACTTTTTAAACTCTGATAAAGATTTAGACGCACCAAAGCTGGCAGCCCGCAGAATCCCGGCTATGATGTTCGCCGATGACACTCTGTTACTATCTAAAAGCCCGATGGGCATTCAGAGAGTCCTAAACAAATTCGACGACTTCTGCAAAGAAAGGGGGCTAGAGATTAATTTACAAAAAACCAAATTTATGTTTTTTAATTCTTCTAAAAGTACCCGGCCAAACCCATGTTTAGAAGGCAGACCATTAGACAGAGTATCTTCCTTTGACTACCTCGGCATTTCTATCACAGATAAAATGAGCTGGGGGACACAGATTAAAAAATCAAGCCTGAGGTTATCACAAACTGCAGGGGGCCTGTCCAAGGTGTTCCGCAACTCTAGCCATAAACCCGTGGGCCCAGTAGTAGAATTATATAGGGCTCAAGCGAGAGGTGCTGCCTTATACGGAGCTGAAATCTGGGGGCATGATCATATTGATAGTCTAACACAAACAGAAAATTATTTTATCAGACAACTGTTTGGCCTTCCCCGCAGCACCCCACTTACTCCATTACGCCTGGACTTGGGTGTTAGGTCAATTGCGGATGAAGTAGCCTTAAGACCACTTCTATTTTGGAGACGGTTGTGGGTTACCCCGGAATTGCTTGAATATAGGGAGGAACTGAGGGAGGTGTTGAATCTATCAGGGGCTAGGCGACTACCGTGGTTCACCTATGTCAGGAACTCCCTCTCACTAATGGGTTTGGGTAACCTGTGGGATAACCCTGAAATTCAATGCCCTATAGTTTCAAGGGAAGTGCTCAAGGCTCGATACTGGGAGACCAAAATGACCCAACTTCAGGGGGAACACTGCAAGGGGAAGCTTACGGCGGCGTTTTTGGAATCTAAAGATCAGTACATGTTTTTACCGGCACTTAACGATATCAAGCCGGCCGCCGCACGAAAGCTTTACTTACAATTTAGGTATGGGGTACTGCCATTGCGTGCCTTTACAAACAAATGGGCGGGCCACCAAATGTTGGGCTGTCCAGCATGCAATTGTCGAGAGGAATCTGAAAGCCACGTGCTCTTTGCCTGTACTGGTTACACAAAAATAAGAAAACGATGGCTGGTTCAGATATGCAGGAACTTAGGAACCAGGCAATGCTCAGAGGCCTTTAGACTACTGAAATATGACACTAGCATACCCATAGTTTACTCAGTGGCAGGCTTTTTATTCTCCATGTGGTGCACCCGAAGAGCTTTTATAAAAAAACACTTCTTAACGACGGCAACCAATTTAGTGCTCATATTGTTCTGTTTTTAACCCAAAAACATTTTTAGATCAATTTTAGGGCTATTTCAACCGCATTTTGACCACATGTTATTTTAAGGGTATGTGCTATTAGCCTAATGGTTATTTTAATACAGGACTGGTCTCTACTGACCAATGTTGCACAGGCACTTTATTGCAATTTTTAATTAGGCTGATAGTAATTGCCTTAATGATCAATACAAGGATCGTACATATAAATAAGCATCACTAACTGCAAGCTTAAGGGAGAGATCAAGTATAGACAAAATATTTTGTTATCCCCAATTGCTCTTTCTTTACTGTATATATAGGCAATTACAGCCTGCGGTACTAAGATTGATCAAATTAGAATGGTTCAGATATAACCATGTAGTATAACTAAAGTATTCAGGAAATTGTATACCCTATTTTGGGCAAGTAGCTAACTTGCAATTCAGATTTGCACTAAACAAGGAATTGTACTGCATGACGGGTCATGCTGCTAACCATCACGACATAGACTTTTGCTGTTACGTTCCCTGGTTTTAATAGAATTGTTTTTATTATGCTTGTCATTGTACTGGACAATTTGTACTGAATTAGCCTGGATCTCTCGAACAAATTTTTTGATTATTCTGCACTTTATGCACTGGCACTTTCAGGGTTTTATATGTTTAATGAGGGTCAGGCAGACTCTCCTATTTCTAGGCTATAGTATTTGAATGATGATTTTCTTTTAATTTGCCAAACAAATGCACTTTTGTGGACTTGTTCTTTTTGCCGGAGCCTTGGAAGTCTGGACTCTAAGTTGGAAGTTCCTCATGCTATTATGGTTTATTTTAACTGATTGCTTGCTATGCTTGTATTGTATTTTATGCTCATGAAACTTTTAAGGCCGCAATGGCCGAAATAAAGTTATTGAAATGGAAATGGAAATCGGTGATGGGCACACCCTCATATGCTGACTGTTTTGCTTTGAAGATACTTTGGGGTGCCAATATAACGCTGACAGCCACACCTTTTCATATGTTCACATTTGAGGGTGTTTCTTTGTGATGGGGAAATCTGGTGTGGTAGTTATTTTTAGTTAAGTAGTGGGGACACAAAATAGAAATAATACGCAGAATGTCATACCTTCACCACTTTTTTAAAGTAATTCAGGGGAACCTATGATGAAATGGAAGAAATGGAAAAAGTTTTAGCAAATTACGCAAGGGTTGTGACACAAATTTAAGTGCAGAGTGTAAATATTATCTGTGGAGGCGGGGGGATTTTAGAAAAGTTACCTTGGTTAAGTGCTATAGAGCAGAGATCGTTAAATGAGCATGAGATCTGCATACTAAAGTTGGATTGTCATTATCTTCCATGGGTGAGCACAATAATGGAACATTAATATTTTGGGTTTAGAGAGCTAGGCAAAAATTAAACTATGGAAGATTTTGTAACAAGTCTTTAGAAATTGGAGTCAAGTTGTTAATTTGAGGAGCGACAGATGAGAGGATACAAGATCAGTTATGTTTACTCTTTTGGTGGCCTGGTATGGATCTGGAAGTGGAGCGTGTAGTGATAGATTGTGTTCAATGTAGTGTGAGTAACAAAGTTTTGAGAACTGTGCAGATTCCAATTGTATGTAGAGAGCTCTCAACATTTCTGTGGGATGAGGTTGTCATTGATACACTGGGACTGTTACATAATACTGATGGATTTGTTTTCTAGGTGCATAGAGGTTGTGTACGTGTGTGAAATTTCCACCATTAGTGTGATAACATTTCTGGAAGAAATATTCTAGAAGGAGAGTTAATCCAACTCCATTTTATCGGAAAATGGTCCCCAATTTTGTTTCTGATGAAATGGAGAGTTATTTAAAGACTGTGGATTTCCTCCTAAAAAAAAGGTTGGTTCATCATCTGAAAACCAATGGTGCTGTTGCGACGATGAATCATATTTTAAAGAAAATCCTCCAGTTGGCGAGAGCCAACAATCTGGACTGAAGAATGGTATTGCAGGACAGAATCACTGCATCTCGCATGTCCTCTCTTGCCACCATTGGGAAAACGCCATTTGAAGTTTTCAAAGGAAGAAATGCGAACAATAGGTTGCGTCCAGGTTGGATGAAGTGGTGTTAAGGATTAAAGTTTAATGGAACAGATCAGTGGAGAGTAAAAGAGTTAAAACAGCAATATGACAGGAACAAGTATTTGATGACAGAAAATATGTGAAAAATAACAACGTTAACGTTTTTTGAAAAGAAGAAGGTGGTGAAATAGTTCAAAAATGCCATTAAGACTGATAATGGTAGGGCTTGGAACAAGAACTGTGCTGCTGTGCTTTATCCTCAATGTGGTGTTACAGACACTTCAAGTGGCGGTGTTTGTCAGTGGATACAATCAATATGGTGGTGGTGCTGTTATTCATGAGGATCTGCAACAAAATCATGCAAGAGGAAGAGGTGTAAGAATGTGTAAGGCACCAATATTTGTGAAAGGATGTGTATGTGACATAAGTCTGTGCGTAAGGCACTGGCATCTATGCAAGATTATGTATGTGACATAACTTTGAATGGCTAAGATGTATTTGTGTATTTTACTATTTGTTTTACTCATGATCATATGTCTTTTGTTAAAGAGGGAAAGGTTTTGGATGACAATTGAGTTTTCTGTGTAGGAACCTTTGTATGCTAACCAACTTTACGCTGTGGGCAAAGAAATGCTGATATTTAAGTGGTGACAGTTGGACTAGTGCTGACTGATGGATGAGGTATTATTAAATGCTGCTCCTGCGTGAAACCTATGCAGAGGTGTCTGTCTTCTTTTGTGGTTGGAACACCGCAGTAATGACTGGTGTAATTGTTATTGCTCATTTTATGGACCTCTTGGAGAATGATAGTCTAGTCCAGAATTGCGAGATTTCGGCCTGTGTTCTTCTGGTTACAGCCACGTTCTGCAACAGTGCCATTATCCTGTTGAGTGTTCTTTTTATTACAAATATCATGCAGATTAATTCACCCCACATGTAAGTGTTAAATCTATAAAGTGGATCTATGGCCCTCACATGATGATTATAATAACGATGGCCGCTTTATACCACAATCCTCGTAGAAGTCTCTAGGCGCTGTACAGCCTGTTCCTTCAACTAACCAAAAGGCAGTGTGGGATTTAAATTATGAGAATAATATTCTAATCTCAGCTGAACAGGCAGTGTGTTATAAAACTGGATGCCATTTGTGAATGAACGTTGGTCACCACAGTTTTGAATTGGAATAGGAAGGGGGTCTTAGAAATTCTCTAACGAGTTTGTCTGTCTCCTATCATGCCCACTCCATAACTTTGCATAACTCAGTGGGAGCGATGAAAGACACCTATCACTTTTCATTTTCTCCAAATGGTCTCAGTTTCCTTTTGGGGTTCATAAAATCAACACTGTGCAAAACCTAACATTTTGGGTAACACAACAGTTGTCTGTTGTGAGCACAGATACAGACAACTTTATGCCTATCTCTGCTGCAGTGTGTTGTATGTATGCAAGTAGGCGTCCAATGCCCATTGAGCTGAAAAGCGGATGGCCACGTCCCCCGCAGGGGGACACTAGAGGGGACAGCCCCTTAGCTATTCCCCACTGCCCAGTAGGGGCTAGTATTTTTTCCATGGCCACCTGGCCGGAAGGGGACAATCGCACTGGCAGATGTTGCCTCCCCAGGGACTACGCACTTCCAGGAGGCTGAGGGCTATTTAGGTGGGTTGCTCACCTGGGCAATCCCTCTTTTTTTCTGGCCAGCAGCAGAAGAATTTGGGTCATGCCGCCTCGGGTCGTGTCGGGTCTGGAGTTGTGCCAGCGTTGTCGCGGTGAGTTGCCTCCCCCCTCCTCTGGGATCCCGTTGTCCCTGTGTGGGCCCCCCCTTTACTCCGGTGGCTGGAGGAAATTGTCCCCCCCCGCCGCCGCCACACATTGCCGGCCAGCAGCTCTCAACTGTGGTCCGCTACTGGTCGTTTTCTAAAGGACAGCGCATGGCACGGGGGAGAGTGGTGGCCATCTCAGGCCTTGGTTTTAATTGCCTTCCCCTCAGCGGTGGGTTGGGCTGACCAGGCGGCCGCCAAGTTGTGAACGATGGGGGGGGGCTTGAGGGACCGCGGGCTCACCTCGGCTGGTCATTGGTGGGGGTGGCTCACCATGCTGCTGTTGCGGGTCCCAGGGCTGCGTGCGTGCCTCTTACCCTAAGTGCTGTGGTGCACCAGCGCTTACTGGCGCGACTGAATGTGGCACAGTGCCTGCCCAGGCGGCAGGCAGGGCATCTGCTTGTATTCTGGCGCTTCAGGACCCCGGGCCTCCTGGATTGCGCTGGGGGGACGGGCCCAGCCTCTGCTTCGTGCTGCGGTTTGGCTCCCAGTAAGGTGACTGGACTGCAGTCCCCGAGTCCTCCAGTTCATGTCCGCTGTGGGGACCTCGCACACCTGCTTTTCCTGCAGTGCTGCGGCTCACCGGGCCCAGGGCTTACTGTCGTGACTGGAAGGGGCAGAGCGCCTGCCCATTCCTTGGCGGTGGCGGGCAGGCAGCGCATCTGCCTGTGGGGGTCTGCCAAAATGCTGCCTTTTCAGGTCCTTGGGCCTCCCGGTTTGCACGAGGGGGCCGCATGCGTGCCTCTGCTCACTGGCATTGCTGTGGCGCACCAGTGCCCAGGGGGCTTACTGGCATGACCGGAAGGGGTAGAGTGCCTGCCCATGTCCTTGGCGGACTCGGAGCTTGCTTTGTTTAATTACTTCAAATACCACTATTCTTTGCAGCAGTGCATCAGGCCAATACGCAGACGGCACTTTTCACCATACCGGACACATAAAAACATTTACAAGACAAATGCAGGTTCGCGTCCTTTCACCCCATACAGAGTGGACATTCTTTGCATTGCCTGCTCCCACCGATATGTGAACTCGAGGCTGGCTAAGCGCAGGCCCAGGAGTACCCTCGGGCTTTACTTCCTCCACACACAAATCGTAACTAATATCAATGAACCTGATCCACTGCACTTGGAATTAATTGATGCCACACAAGCTTGCCCAATTCATGTGGTAAAGGAGGCAATGATTGCGGGGAAGCGTTTTTTTATGCATGGGAGCAGCACGAGCCACGCATGACGCATTCCCTTCGGTGCATAGTAAAAGTATTATAATTGGACGTCACATACATAACAGGAAGATTTTTTAAGATGCAAAATTGTTATTGATCAAATCAATTCGCCTGTAAAATTACGACCATGAAAGCGGTCGTGTGTTCGCATTTACATTTGTTTCTCTCACGCTGACTTTGTTCGTTCCTTGCACGCTTTGCTTACATGTTCAGCTTGGTGAAGGCGGATGGCCACATCCTCCACAGAGGGACACTAGAGGGGACATCTAAAGACATTTAAGATGGCCCCTCACACCAGCAATATCGTGAGGTACGTAAAGGGTTATTCAAGGGTTCAGCATGGCGGCAAGTTGTCAGTAGGCATCGGTCGGGGTACGTGCTAGACACTTAATTTCAATTTGGCACGCCCAGCGAAGGGCAAATAAGCTTAAAACCGAAAGGCAAGAGCCTAGGTTCTAGGGCAGAGGCTTGCTAGGTAGAAATGTGACCTATCAGCGAGTGAGAGATGCCGAATATGGCACTGGGGAACAAAGTTTGAGTCTCACCGTCGGCTCAACATTCTGGGTTTCTGTGTGTCCGATGGCTACGTCATTCACAGGAGTACACTAGAAGGGATGTCCGTGTCCTTGTTAAAGGTAATGGGGAGAAAAGCGCCATGAGTCCTGATCTCGCAGAAGTTATAGGTGGCCCATGGGCGGAACTGTTTTGAAACAAGGGAACAGGATCGAGTCCCGGCGCCAACTCGCAACACTTTTATCCTTGGCACATCAAGGAATAGTCCGTCGCCCAAAATCAAGATTGCCTTGTGTATAAGGTCCCTCGGTCCAGAGTCTATATTATATACTGTAGACTTCAATGTCCCTTCCGCTGGGCTTGGGTCCTGTAACTGCACACTTTGGTTTGTTGTCGAAGTTCAATGCAATATCAAAAACAACTTAGACGGACCCAGAACTGATGGCTCTGTAATGCTTGTAGTGCCAGGCACCACTAGGGTTTATTAGAAGAACCCTCACCCACCAACCTAGTTGGAGGCATGCATCATCATCGGGTCCCCAGCTGAGTAGCCGAATGCTACCCAGCTGTGCTTCAACGCCTGATTACAGCGGAGCGGGATTTTTGGTGTGTGTGGTGAAGTGGTAAGAATTAAAAATACCTCTGGGGATTCTTACTGATTGATTATTTATTCCCAGCGACCCAGGGTATGCTAAAAACAAAGATGTGGATAATCTATAGAGACTGGTAATTGGTCTTTATTATCCTGTTGGTCAACATGTTTCAGCCTTGTTGAAAACAATTATTATAAGGCTTTCTTCAGGACCATATTAAAGTGAGAGGGTTATATAAAAGTGTGACAGTGGTAAAAAATATGCCACATGTTATTGATTTTTCAGCATACACCCTAAGATGTGCTGTGCATGCTGTGGTGCGACCGTACTTTCGGGTCCACTGCTAGAAATTACCTGTAAGGAGAAATAACAAGTAACAGAGACAAACAACAGATAAAATTAGTCATAGTTCATGCTGTTAAATTTCTCAGGGAAGTTCATCACTTCTTCACTTTGTGCGGTAGTTCAAGGCACTCAGTGTCACTTACTCGCGTGTACAGCATTCATACCAGTTCCAAGCAACAAAATGTTAAATAAGCACTTAGACATGCATGTGTTATTTTTGTATACAAGCATGCTTCAGGTTGTAGAATATTAGTGACCGTTACTGCAATGCGAGTTGCTGCATGAGTCTGGTGGCGCAGTGACTCACGTGGACTATCATCTATATTTAGTGATAGTAGGTAGTGCACTAAAAAAGAGAGAGTCGCTGCATGCGGCATGTGGCGCAGCGACTAACGTGAAATATCATTACTTTACAGTGATAGTTTAAAAACATAGTAACGATAGTTCGTGTTAAAGCGATCAAAATTATGAGCATATCTATCTCTAGAGGATATAATTACTTGAGCTACGAGAATTGCGCAGCTATTCTGGTCCCGGGAGGGGCGTGCCCCTTTAGTCAAACACTGTGAAAAGAAGGCAAGAATGAAGATCATAGCAGACAGCTGATAGAGATCAGCACGTTGCTTGAGAGGCAAAGGTCTCTTTTCAAGCACGTAGTTTTTTTAACCAGAATTGTGGCCGCCATAGAAAAAAAGACCTTACTTCTTCAAGGGAGAGCGCCCACGAATCCACCTACTCCGGTATCCTCGGGATCAGGATGATACCTGTAGTGCAAACCGGAGTTGTTTTTAAGTCGTAACATTGTGGGAAACTACGGGGCAGCTGGAGACGTGCACGTCACGACGTGGATGATGTGCACATGCGTGGTGACGTGTGCCTGTTACTGAAAGGCTAGACTGCAAACTACAGTGCAGTACGATGACGTACCACGTGGTTAGATGTGTATACCGAGTTAGCTGTTGCCAAGTAACAGAGAGTGAGGCTCAATGTTATGTGATCAGCCAATAAAGATCTAGAAAGGGGCAATTGAATTGGGGCTTGTGTTATGGACCCCTAGGTGAAAAGAGAAACTACTTATTATGGGTAGCGTTACTGCTGTAGCGTTTTGCTGACTACATGGTGTAGAAAAGACATAAAGATAAGAGTGCAGGAATCAGGATGACCTGTGATAGTCTTACACGAGTATTTCATATTACTGTGTTTGAAGCAAAAAACTTATTTCTGAAGTGTTTTGTATTTTCGATTTCAGATTTGCTTTCAATATGCTAACTACATAGTGTAGAATAGACATAAAGAAAAGAGTGCAGGAATCAGGATGACCTGTGATAATCTTAATATGCTAACTACATAGTGTAGAATAGACATAAAGAAAAGAGTGCAGGAATCAGGATGACCTGTGATAATCTTACCCAAGTATTTCTTATTACTGGGTTTGAAGCAAAACACTTATTTCAGAAGTGTTTTTTCGGATTTAGTTTTACTTCTGCATGCAGTTCAAGTGACATGTTCACTTGTTTAGACTATTCCATGGTATATTATCATTCAATCCAGGGAGGCGATATATCCAACGTTGTTCTTTGTCTAGAAGGTGTTGATGCACGTTGGTGGTATTGTGCTCTAGTTGCTCTATGACTACCCATTCCATATCATTTGTGGTATGTCCCATTTCCAGAAAGTGATTCGTCATTCTTGTAGTGTTGCGTTTGCAACGGACGCTGCTTCTGTGTTCGCAAATTCTTGTCTTAATTTTGCAACTTGTCATGCCAATGTACCTTAACCCAAGGGGCATGTGATGAGGTAGATGGCATTTATCGTATTGCAGTTCGTATGTTTACGTATTTGCCATGTTTTGCCGGGTTCTAATTCAATGCTTTTGGTAGGTTTAGTTAAGTGGCAAACACTGCAGTCTCCGCATGGGTAATGCCCTGTCACCTTTGGAAGACCCCATGCATTCATTATGGTGTTTGTTTGTCTGATGTGTTGTTGTGGTCTGGTAGATACCAAGCTGTCTTTTAAGCTCCTGCCTTTTTTGTACGCAAAAAGAGGTTTTTCCCACTGCATTTTCCCAGTGTTCAGTATATTCCAATGTCTGTGTATGATATGTGAGACTTGGTTTGACACTGGATTGTAGGTTGTGAAGCACGTGAGCGGGATTGTAGATTCTGTCTGTTGTTTTGGTTCCAAAAGGCCATCCCGGTTTTGGTTGCATGCTCTCTTTTTCACCTTTTTGATGATCCTATCTGGATAACCTCGTTCTTTCAATTTGCTGGTCAGTATTTGTGCTTGATATTTAAAGTCTTGTAGGCCACTGCAGTTTCTGCGTAATCGTAAATACTGACCATAGGGCAGATTTTCCCTTAGTGTCCTTGGGTGTAAGCTGGAGTAGTGGAGGAGGGAATTCTTCGCCGTAGCTTTGAAATGGTTCTTAGTCTCCAATTTGCCATTTACGGTTGTTATGTCCAGGTCAAGGAATGTGATGGTTTTTCTACTTACAGTATGGGTGAACTTCAGATTAGGGTCACATCCGTTGATCCAGGTCAAAAAGTCTGGAGTGATTCTTCCGAGCCTTCCCAAATGAGGAGAACATCGTCAATGTACCTCTTGTAGAATCTTATATTTGAGGATTGTGCGAAATTGGTGTTGAACAAATGTGTTTGTTCAAAATTGTAGACGTATAGTCCGGCAACGCTTGGGGCAAAGGTGCTGCCCATAGACGTTCCGTACGTCTGTAGGAATAGGTCCCCTTCGAAGTAGTTATGTTTTAGTGCTAGTTCCGCACATTTCAGGATAAAGGACTTCGGGGTCTTGTGATCCCAACTGATGGAGTTCAATGATGATTCTAGTACCTTCAGTGTTTCGGCTTGGGGTAGGCTCGTGTATAGACTTTCTATATCAAGACTCACTAAGAAAGATGTGTTGGGGTTAAAGTTGAGTGTTTGGATGTGTCCCAATAGGTCCTTGGTGTCCTTAAGATATGTGGTAGTAGCTTGCACAATGGGCTGTTCAAGTTCAATGCAACACAAGTTTTTTATGTTGCGGCGGTTAAGCGTGGCAAACGGTGTAATTAACAGAGTTCCCAGCCACAGGATTACAGCAGGGGATTACAAAAAGAGTGGTTAGACTGATTTATGTATGTATGTGGCCAGGGCGAGGATGGGGTGTTGCCTATTTTCCGCCAGTTTCGTGCAGATGTGCCCCATGCTTTTAAAAAACGGAATGCTATGAGTTTTAATTTTATTAGATAGCTTGTCTTGATTATGCCCGTCAGGCTGATTGGCGGGCCAGAGGTACGTTAAACTCGTGAGGAACAGACTCCTCTGCACAAGCATCTTCCTCTTTCAGACACAGGGGAACCTGTCCATGTTTAAGGCTCCCTAAAGCCCCGAGCATGCTTTGTAAGCAGCAATTTATATAAATTTGGAATACATCTGGGGGGAACATATTGAGGATTTCAATTTCCCTCCTGCTGGGCTGGGGCTACGTAGAAGTAAGCTTTGGGTCTCAATTTACAACACAAGAAGTTTTATGCTGCGGCAGCCAAGCGGGTAAATGGTGTTAAGAAACCTCACCGTAGAAGATGGTTACGAGCCACAGCTCTGAAAATGCGGAGTATCCGCCCCATTCTGTTAATAACTCGAAGGTAGCATGTGTTAATTTAAAGTAATTACCTTGTTTTGGATCATGCTATTAAGGGGGCGAATGCAAGTTAAATTCTGCTACGCATCTGGTGTTTCCAACAGTCTGCTGTATTTAAGAAAAAAAAAAATTGCCTCCTCTTCCGTAGCATCTTCTGATTTTAAGGCACCGAGGTAGCATTTCGGGGTCCCTTCATGCTGTTACACAAGGCTACAGCTCCTTTAAATCGTTAGGTGTGCATGAGAAGTGAAAAGGGTCTTGACTGGACTGTCTGATTATTGAAAACAGAACAGTGATCAATGGGGAATAGAACGTACTTCTCACTTGCCCACCCGTTTTGGGCTCCTTTCCTCCAGACATTCTCATAGCTCACTGTCTCTAATTTCCCCCAGTTAGGGGTACACAGCGTCTGCATATGCATCTCTAAGAATCTGGGATTTTAGCTGTGGACACACACTGCGGTAGCCTTTCCTTGCTTTAGGAAACTGGGATCTAATGCCCGGGTTCTGTCTTTCCTTGCCATTGGCAACAAGCCCAATTTTGGGAAAGTACATTTTACACTTATTGCTGTGCTTAGAGGCTTTGTTGGCAGTGAAACATTTATTGGAATGAAATTATTTATTTGGGAATGGTCGCAATTCACATAAGTCAACAATTTATATGAATTTGAGTGCGGTGGTTAGGGCACATCAGGCAGCCTGCAATTGTTATTCATGCAGATGATTACATTTGTGTTCCTATATGAAAATGTTGTGCCTTTTAGTTTTGTAGCATGCATTAGTTACATTCACAACTTCGAGTTTCATTGCAGATTAAGGTTTTGTCCTGCACATTACCACAATAAGGCATTATAATTCCCCTGCACACTGCCTGTATCCTTGGGTTCCCCAGTTCATGGTTGCCCCCATATCGGCAGCACAGAAGGATAAATCCATGGCTATGCATGACAATTATCAGATTTCCTAATTTTCCCAGGCGGTCCCTCAGCGCAAGGGTTTCCTTATTCCGTTAGATGACAGTAGATTGTGGGAGTGGTCCCCAGGCCTGGGGTATTACACCACATCCCTATCACGAACTAAGGGAAGTCTACCATTCTTTTATGATTCCACACTTAATTTTGTTACTCTTTCAATATTGGAAGAAGGTGACAACAATTTACACGATGCATCTAATCAATTTTGCTCCAATGGTGCACTAGCAATGGTTGCTACTATCACGAGCAGGAAAGGGTGGCATTCCATCTACTGCGGCCGAGGTCAGGCAGGCAATAACAACGCAAAGAGATGTGCTGCGAAATGTCGTTGAAACTGCGTTGGGCAATTGGCTATAAGGGCCCTTAAGAGGAACATCTGCTGGCACCATCTAGAAACAGGTACTATGTACACCTTGTTGGCAATTCTAGCTCTGAAAGAAAGTTGACACAACCCCAGTAGAGGTTCAGTGCAAGGCTTCATATGGTTGGGCAATTTCAATTCTAAATCACTACACCAGTCAGCTCCGTGACTTAGGCAGACATACGATTAGCTAAGATGTTTGAGCAAATCTGGTAGAGCATATCAACCGAAACTAATAGTGGAACCAAGAGCAGCTTGACAAAGCAATGCTGTTAGTTAGATTTCCTGTAGAATTCTGGGTTGACAAGCTTCAGGGTTAAGGCACTGACCTTTCAGATTGAAGTACATGCACTAACAAGATGATAGTCACCTTAAGGGAGACAGTACTGCAATATCTGGTATAGCATCCCAGCTACATAAACCCTGCATGGCTTCAGCGAGTAGCACCATTCAGGCGGGAGGGGCACACTTCAGAAGCATTGGTCAATAGGCCCCTTGTAGAGGAAATAGAAATGAATGAATAGATCAACAGAAAGCAATTGGTGTACTAAAGGCCCTGGAGGTACCATCACAAAATCTAAGCAAGTAGGCATTTGTTGTTTTCTAGAAACCCAGTAAGGGAGGTCTGTAATGGTTTTCCATGTATTGTTAATTTGTGTAGTCTTGGAGACTCGTAGGCTCTGACAATATTCCATTTTGGAGCGACAACTGCTCGTTGAAACAAGGATAAGCATTGTAAAATTTTAACTGCACGACTTGAAAATAGCTAAGGTGCCAAAGCTGTGTTAAGTCAGCACGCTCTCCGTTCTGGCAGACCACATAACAATGATAGGGAAATGGTCTCTGAATGAAAGCATGATGTAATACCCATAAGTGAAAACACGTCTTGGCAGATAACCGCAGAAAGTTTATACACCAGATATTGTGACAGTCATATATTTTGAGGCTTTTAATTAGCCCAGAACCCATAAAGTAACAAAGTACACTGCCCCAGTCTCTTGTCCCTGAACCGCATAACGGCCTCGGGCTGGCCCAGTGCTTCGTAGAAGCAGCAGAAGCCTGGATGGTGGGTCACAGGAACAGAACTTTCTGCTATTGATCAGGGTATCCCACTGGGACTCAGCTTAGGTTGATCATTGGGCATCTGCACGCATGCATACACATGAGTACGGCAGGAACAGGGTGTATTTAGAAAGGAAAGAATATCGTGTAATATAATCTTGAACAAAACGAATAAATTAAGGAAGGTGGCAGTTGATGATGAGGGAAGGAGTACTATCAACGTATCAAGTGCAACTATGAGCAATGAATGCCTCTTACAGTTCTGGAATGAACTCCCCCCAAGTAACATAAGCTTTCATTTTCTCTATTCCATCCTTACAAGTTTTCACTTCCCCATGCTTATTACAGTACGCTCCCCCCAGCAGAGGGGACTTCAAGGATAGGCACCGAGCACGAAGGTGGGGGAAGAGAGCCCAGTCAAAAGGTGAGAAAGAACTACATGTTCTGGCTAGAGCAACAGATGAGCAACTGGTAAGTGCCAAGTGTCCGCATAGGAGACATGGATAGGTCGCACAGGTGACATCATATAGCCCTGTAAAACAGCGTCATAGCTAAGCATAAGGGACGGACATTGTAGCCTACAGTCAACTATCATAGTATGTACATGCGAAAGGTCATCTTAGCGTTACACAACCAGCAGAGAAAGTATAAGATCTTTCCTAGGGGAAGCGGTTATCAGTACAGCCAAGGGCAAGGTACATAGGATTTTGGAGCAGTGGCGTAGGGCTGCATCAACCCCCAAATAAAGATAGTGCAACAGCAGCACAAGAGGGGTCCAGAGCACATGCATTAACAAAGGACCAGCTTTAGCTACAATCAGAGCATGCAACATAGAGCATATTCGGAAAATGAACTAGATATAATGACTGCATTATGGCCACACCAAGATCACAAAAGACAGACAGCAAACTCAAACACCATTGGAATGACCAACGCAGGCCAGAATATGGGGGCCTAGTGACAGAGGAGGAAGACCATAATTGCAAATGGTCTGCACAGAGTGGCACATAGATAGTTCAGTCATGCAAGGGTGTCCAATCTAAGCACCAGGGACTAACATCGAATTTTACAGGGACCCAACATAGCACGTCCATGCGCGAAGGTCGCTATGCCTTCAGAGGGCAAGTATAGAAAGTGGAAATAAGCTAGTATATGACCACAACATTTGCTGGGCGGAAGTGGGTTATTACGACAGCCATGGACGCAGTGCACTCAAGTCAGAGGCAACTGGGTGGTTCTCGCCCCCTAAATGTCCAAATAGCAAAAGAGATTGCTCCATACTAGAACCAATATTGGTAAATCACCCGCTTTATCCAACCCGAAGGTGGCCTACAGTGCATGCAAAGATATAAACTTGAAGTAAGGACAGGATCAGTGGTTCCAAGTGGGTTAATAGAAAAAAAAAAAAAAAGGAGCAAGTCAGAAGACTAGGCCACCTTGCCACCCAAGCAGACAAAATAGACCTAATGCGATACTATGCTGTAAGATGGCATCAAGTGAATGGCATGAGCGCAATAAAAGGCAATAAGAGTCTAGGCGGCAAGACCACAGCTCAACTAGGGGTAAAAAGGTGTGCAAAGGAACTCCAACTGACATGGTATAGGTACAGAGTGTCAACTATACCATAAGTGAGCAGACAGTAACATATACAGAAAGTCTGCAATAGCAGCAGGCTAACAGCTCACGCAGATAGTGAGACGTTCAACTCCCAGGTTGTGCTTTGGGTTTTGCTCGACTCAAGGATGGCAGCACTTCAGAAGCCCAAAGCGGTAGCCGTCCATAGGCAGAGATTTAAAAGAAAAAAAAAACGGGTGGTAGAGGAGAATGCAAACTATGATGGAAGGGCCGGCATAACCAAAGGGGCAAAGGCCAGCATCATCAGTACCTACCTATTTGACAGTCAGTTAATGGTGACAAAGAACCCTAAAGCTACAGGTGGGGGACTCAGGGTCGCAGTAAGCCACCCTGAGCCTTGGAGGGTCTTACGGGTGATCTTTATGCAAAAAAGGCGAGCAATACCCCATCAGAGGGCGATGGGGCCGCCAATATAAAATGAGATCCTCAGGCCATAGGGGGGCCATGAGAAGAACGCGACGGCGACCCCTTCATCCCGTAAGGGACAGTTGGTATTCTGACAGCTGGGGGTTGGCCTTACCTCCCTCCGGGGTGGCATGGGTGCAGCAAACACTTGAAAAAGCATTGGGCCGCAGCCCCAATATGTAAGATACAGCACCGGTTAAAGAATGAGATGGCAACGTAATGCCCGTGGCTGGAGATTGTTTCAGGAGGGGTGTCAGCAGTTAGTCCTTCACAGCACTGCACTCTGATGATCACCCGTAAGATAACCCTACCTGTGTATATGCATAACAAGAATGCAAATAAACTTGCGACAGTTTTCCCACAAGAAAAGATGTTGGTGTGTTTTGTTATTTATAATGCAACTGTATAATTGTGTTTTTGTTACAAGTTAGGCTTCATATAACGATATGTGCGATAACAGTGGGCTAGGGGTGGGAATGCTAAGCGGATGGGCATGTCCCCCGCAGGGGGACACTAGAGGGGACAGCCCCTTAGCATTTCCCCACTGCCCGGTAGGGGCTAGTATTTTTCCCATGGCCACCTGGCCGGAAGGGGACAATCGCACTGGCAGATCTCGCCTCCCCAGGGACTACGCACTTCCGGGAGGCTGAGGGCTATTTAGGTGGGTTGCTCACCTGGGCAATCCCTCTTTTTTCCGGACAGCAGCAGAAGAATTTTGGGTAACACAACAGTTGTATGTTGTGAGCACAGACACAGACAACTTTGTGCCCATATCTGCTGCAGTGTGTTGTATATATGCAAGTAGGCGTCCAATGTCCATTGAGCTGAAAGGGCTTTAGCCCCTCCATCATGTCTCTTAGCTCCGGCTGCTCAGCTTCAGCTTCTAGGACACATGCACAGTTCTTCACCTGCTGTGGGGTCGGCTGGAGAGGGGCTGCAATCTCATCTTCATCCACGCACATAAGTCTTTAAAGACGATTTACTGTTAGCAAGGCTTTGTTTGTGTTTTTCAGAATCTCCCAGCACCCTGCGGTGCCGCTAGGCCTATTTCTTTCATTTCTAATGGCTTATCCTGCCAGAGTGGGGAATGTATTACCAGAAAAGAAACTAGGCCTGTGGAGGATAGTGAGAGTTCATTGTAGGATCAGTAAATCATTTATTTGATCAACCCTAAAACCGTGATTGAAACCATAATAATAATACATTAAATTACATATGAACATCCCAGTTGCCAACAGTCAGTGATATCGTGAGTTACTCAGAGCTTCTGAGGATAGATAATCCTGCATTCAAAACACTCACCTGACACTCACATAGTTCACCCTTCATGCTCATTGCTTATCAAACGGGCACATCACGCACTCTGCATTTGGACCACTCACCCTGTACTCACTCCTTTAACCCTGCACTCACATGGGCACAAAGCTCACTCTGCATTCACATAGGCACTACGCTCATCTGTCACTCACAGAGATCACCCTTTAATCTTTACGCTCACCCTGCACTGGCACATGCGCAATTTTCACATAAATACCTTACCCTGCACTGGAAGGGCGCATGGCTCCCTCCACTCACCCTGCACTTACAAGGACAGTCCACTCACCCGTTACTCATACAGCTCACCTTTCACTCTCACAGATCACCCTGTACTCACATGGGCAAAATCGTCTGACAGCACACACACGGGTGCAGCACTCACCCTGCCCTCAATTAGGCAGATCACTTACCTTGCACTCACACCAACCATTCTGCACACAAATGGGCACAAAGATCTGCTGGAACTAACACGGACACACCGTTCACCCTGGGCGCTTTCTGCTCAACCTGCTCTCTTATCGTTCAGCCTGCACTCAATATTTTGTGAGCACATTACTAACCCTGCAATCACTCGCTCATTCTGCACTCACGTGGGCACAAAGATCTGCTGGAACTAACAGGGACACACCGCTCACCCTGCACTCTTGCTGATCACCCTGCTCTCTTACCACTTACCCTGCACTTAATCTTATATGAGCACATCCCTAACCCTTATACTCCTAACACTCACCCTGCACTCACTCCTCATAATGTACTCAAACAGGCACTCCATTCACCCAACACTCACGTAGCACACCCTTCACTCTCATGGCTCATCTTGCACTCACAGGGGCACGATGGTCTGTTGGAACTCATAAGGACACATAACTCTCCCTGCACTCATGCCGCACACCCTGTAATCTTACCTCTCACCTTGCACTCAAGCTCAAATGAGGGCATCACTCACCCTGTACTGACATCAGTTAACTTACACTGACTCCTGTCACCTACACTCACTGGTCACCAGGGACCCACGTGGCCACACAGGTCACTGTGCGCTCACATGGACTCTTTTCTCACTCTGCACTCATGGAACTCAACCAGCAGTCATATGGGCCCACCTCTTACTCTTCACTCGTGCAAATCAACCTGCACTCACATGGGCTCACCTCTCACTCTGCACTCATTAAACTCAACCTGAACTTTCATCTGCATTTGTGCAACCCAGCCTGTACTGACCTGGACCACCCTCTCACTCTGCACTTGTGCAAATCACCCTGCACTCACATGCGCACACCTTTCACTCTGCACTCACAGCTCTCATTACTCACTGACACCCAGCACATACATGAGCATACTGCTTGCACTGAACATACAAAATTACCAAATACTTGTGCACATATGCACATTTCTACCAACCTACAAATACTTGTTCTTTCCATATGATTAGATGCCTAGTCAGTTCCATTTGCAACTATGAAGCCGGTGCAAGAGGGGAAAGTGGACTGAGCCTCTGGGGTGGTGTGAGAAGGAAGCT
Organism: Calotriton arnoldi; assembly: GCA_963921515.1. Taxonomy (NCBI): domain Eukaryota; kingdom Metazoa; phylum Chordata; class Amphibia; order Caudata; family Salamandridae; genus Calotriton; species Calotriton arnoldi. Next base: position 1,211,141 of record CAWUFW010005000.1, on the reverse strand, counting down.
CAAGCTGAGGCTTTGGGATGTGGTTTGGGATTGGGGATAGGTCTGAGGCTGTGAGGATGAACTAGAAGGGAGTGGTGAAGAGGAAGAGAAAGCAGGCAAAGGCTGCAGGAGGGAGAAGCAAGTGAAAGCTAAGAGTGAAGCGATGCAACTGAGGCTGTTGGCTGGTGTGGGGATCGATTGGGGACTGCAGGCTAAGGGTGTAATGTGAGTGGGGGACGCAGGCACAGGCTCCAGAGGTACTTTTTAATCCTGTCCCTCTTCTTATTGCCCTACACCAAGGTTTGCTGTTTTCAGTGCTGCCGAGGCCAAGGTGCAGATCAGCATTTGGTCCGTATTAGCCTACATGGAGGTAGTGCTATGCAGAGGGTGGGACCATAGTAGACAGGAGGTTGTGGCTGTGGGCATGGATTCCAACTTCTGTAGACCACTGAGATTCAAGACCCAGCAGTATTTCTGCTTCAGGGCTGAGCCTTGAGGAGGCACACCAACGCCTAGATTTGGCATTTGAACACAGGTGCCAGGAGTGAGCATTTCTGTTTATGTTCTCAATTCAGACATGCTCCCTTGTTGCTGCTCCACAGTGGGACCAGAGAATGGGTGGGGTTTGCAGGTATTGCTATGACATTGCCTAACAGCTCCTGGGGGCTGTTACTGTGGTGGGCAGTCAAGTTTGTAGCAGGCTCCATTGATTTAGCTGGCCTTAGCATACTGGAGGTAATTTCAGACATAAGTGGTGAACCCATGGCAAAGTTTTTAAAAAAGTGGGTCTCCTTCTGGCACACCATAAAAGCATTGGAATATTTCATGAGAGTTCTTTCATGGTCTATGGCTTTTTAGCAAATTTATGTGTAAAATGTGCTTTGCAATGCACAACTTGATCCCATACTCTTTTTTACATAAAATCATTTTACTGATTTTCATGTTGAAAAAACAAACAGGTGTGTCTCACACCGGACAATAGAACATAATTGTTATGACAGAATCAACTAGAAATATGAAAGCCCCATACATTCACCAACAGGGACACAAATACCATCACCATTGTATGTGCTTCTATACTCTTTGACTCCATCATCCAGTAAGCTATGTCCGTATTCCTGGGAAATAAGTGTAACTCCTCAGTATTGGGTCCAATCTTTCCAGAATGTATGTTTCTGTGGGCACCCTCCTGCCTGGAATATGTTGCTCCAAATGCGTGCACTTTACTAGACCCTTTTTCCAATCCTCTAGAGAGGGAGGGTTTGACTTCTTCCACTGTCGAGTCATGGCCATCTTCACAGCATGAAGCCCCTACCATGATTACCATGATTACCAGTTTATATCTGTTCGAGTCCAATTCTACGTTTATATGAAGGATGGTCATCTTGGAGTCAGTGGGCAAATCCCATGATCCCATATTTAAAAAAAATTCAGGGAGAAATCTCAGGGGAAAGCTCCTACTCCTCCCAAATCTGCCAAGAAGAAGTCTGTTTATTGCCTTTGCTTGCTAGAATTTGGGGGAAGTATCACAGTAAGCATGGCATGATGCCTCTGCCGGTCATACAGCTGCTGGATCATAGAACAATATTCTTAGCCAATTCTATTACGGTATGGTAGAGGGGTCTTCCCTTTACAAACTGATCCATGTTAGGTGAGGGAATATACCTCAGGAGTCAACAGGAGTGCAACAAGCTCTATTTGGCGGTGGCAGTAGACAACATCTGCCCAATTGAATGCTCTTCTCTGGGTAACCAACATGTCAGTGTAGCCAAAGCCCCTCTCTCATGTGTACTTCTAAAACTCTTTTGATCACAAAAGGTGTGGCAAAAACTCGGTTGTGAGGCCTAATCTAGAAAGTAAGGGCCAGAAGTACGACCTGTTTTTGCATGCACAAATGGGTTTGCGAACCCGTTTGCGCATGCAAAAACATATTGGGCCATGTCATAGCTTATGTAGCGACTCGCTAAATATGTTTTGCGACTCGCTATTTGGAAGCGGCGTTCCCTTCCAAATTGCGAGTCTCAAAACAGTGTACTAATGTTTTGCAACCACAATTGCGGTAGCAAAACACTCGCAATTACCACCTACTTTAAGTAGGTGGTAATGCATTTGCAAAGGGTAAGGGGTCCCCAGGGGACCCCTTCCCCTTTGCAAATGCATGCAAAATAATTTTTTAAGGGCAGGCAGTGGTCCCAGGGACCACTGCCTGCCCTTAAAAAATGAAACAAAAACATTTCATTTTATTTATTTTTAAATGCATCCCGTTTTACTTTAAGGAAAATGGGCTGCATTTAAAAAAATAAATAAGCTGCTTTATTAAAAAGCAGTCCCAGACATGGTGGTCTGCTGAGCCCAGCTGGCCACCATCCCTGGGAGGACTGGCATTCACAATGGGCTCGCAAATTGCGAGAGGCTCATTAATATTAATGAGCCTCGCAATTTGCGACCCCATTGGGAATCGCAAAACAGTGTAAACACACTGTTGAACATTTCATTTAGCGCCTCGCAATTTGCGACTCGCAATGTGTCGCAAATTGTGAGGCGGTAAATGAAAGGGTCGTACATCTGGCCAAGAATCTCTAAATTTCAGAAGTTCTGAAACAAATAAAGCGCTTCGACGCCTCGTCAGGGGTAGTAAGCGCTATACAAATGCAATTACAATACAATACAATCTGTTAGTTAAGGTGCTTTAAAAACAAAGCCCATCACAACACTATATAAGTACTTCAAATTTGCCAGACTAACACATAGATTTATGTAATGTGTTGCAGAATACTGGCTACTACTCAGAAGCATAAAAACACATTTTTATTAAAAATCACCTTGTTTTCATTTCTTTATCTTTAATTCCTATAGTGCCAATAATCCTGCACAGTTTCTACCCACACCCATTGTGCCCTTAACTCCCATTGGAATCTAAATACTAAGTAAAAAACAGTCACTTTTTAGTAGAGGGCATGTTCATGCATGTTATGTTTTCCTAAATTAGTTTGGCTTCTCTTGTGGTCTGTTCATCCTTACATGTTTAGTCAACCCCTGAAAATATGAAATTGAGGGATATTTAACTAATATAAATTTGTGTTTGAATTTATAATTGTTGGACAAAATATATATATTCTTTCCAATTATTGCCCATGTCTATACCGAGCACGCCTCCAGGAATAGCCACTGTTCACCCTTTAAATGGTGACCTACCTGGATGTTTAACTATCTTTTCTTTTGAAGAAAGCCCTAGAGTAGGTAGCAAAGAAAGTTGATTGGAGCCAGGACACCTGATGCCTGCCATACTTCAGGGAGGCCTGTCTTATATCCTGTAGAGCTTATATACATCCTGAAGAGCTGACCATTACCCTGGAGAGCAGACAATGGTCAAGAGCCCTGAACATGAAACAAGAAATTTGAACAGGGAGAGTTAATGAGTGGCCTTACAATCACAAACAATAGAAGAGTTCACAGAAAAAAGTGTCATCTAACCAAAGTACCTGAAGTGGTAATGCCTTAGGGCATCCTGATGACTTGGCATCACAGCAGAAGACCTTAACGCTGGCCCTTGCTGTATGCATGGCACATCTGCGTAACGTCCAACTCTCTAGATAGTTTCAGACCCCATTTTCCTCTCCACTGCTCAATCACAATTCCAGCAGTGCAGCTCACTAGAAAATAAATCATGAAAACAATCAGTTAGTCACCTTTAACCTCATGACCCCCAAGATGTCATCAAGGCTGTAAAATCTTGCGGCCATCATGATCTCTGTCAGCCCTGTGTCCTGCTCATATATTCAAGAACATCCTCATGAATAGCTTTGCAGCTATTCCGGTCAGAACTACAAACTACTCTTTGGGTAGATGTGTCATCCCAAAAGATCCCTAAATGTCTTACATAAATCTCCTAAAAACAAGCAGGCCTTCTAACGTTTGGCCAATGACCAGCTGTTTCTAGGTGAAAAGAATTAAAGATCTTCATTCATCGAAGAAAATAATCTTCTCTTAGAATATCAAACAAATTCTGTTATGGCTTTGGTGCTGAACCAGAACCGGTTTCCACATTGGATGATGTTAAAAGTATAATAGATTCAATAGGAGTACCCACATGCATATCACTTGAAGTCTCCCTTGCATTTGGCTCCTTTCAACATTGCATATGTCTAGGGACACTTGGAATTGGAAAAAACCTCCTAAAGAAATGTTGCATTTCTAGTCCAGCTAGATGTCTACAACACTCTAGACTGGCACCTCTGCTGATAATATCCCATACACAAAAATGTCATGGCAATTATTTATTTTGCCAGCTCTTCAATAGCTATTTAGCGCAGGAAGGTTCTCCGGTTCTTTTGTGCAGGGGCACCACAAGGGCGCGGATGGGGATGGACACTTGGCCCCACATGGAGTGATTGTCTTTCCCGCCACGTACTTTATCCGAGGCCCTCATTTGTATGGGCTCATAGTAAGTTTTTTCGCGTAATGACCATGCTTGCTTATTATTTTGAATAAAGTGAAATATATTTGGAAGCAACACAGGGAGCTCCCCCATACTACTTCTTTCGGGACTACCTTCTCACAGCCTGTACGTATAGGATTAATATTCATCTTGGGCAACATATACACTATGGAATGTCCTGGCTAGCACCACGGTTGTCCACATGTCCTGATGAAGACCCGCATGCGGAGGTAGAAGTTACCCTTCTCGCGGAAGACGGGTCAAAACGTCGACAATTTTCCTCTTTTGCCAGTAATACTACCTCTCGACTCATGCTCAATGCTCAGAGGTCATCTATGGAATGAGATAGTAGAGTGACAATGTATACAGGCCTAACATTGGTTCGGCAGATTATAGACCTATCCAATCAATGTTGTGTATATAAACTAGGATATAATGTTTTTTTACTTTTTCCGATTTTTTTTTATCTTTTCACGTTCACTTCACACATGAGCACTTCTTTCTTCAACCTTTTCTGACAACTGTTTATTGTCATAATGATTGATTGAAAATTGCTTATCCAAAAAATGACATATAAAAGAAAGATTTTTTCTTAAAAAATTATTTTGTCATTGGTCTTTTCTCTCGTTGCCTTGAATCAATGCATAGGACAACTCTCTCTATGACCGTTTGAATTAATTTCTATAGTCCCACAAACTTGGGGTGGGTCCTTATATATGTCAGGACCAAGTATTGTTGATACTGTACAGATTCCCAGGTCCTTAGACGTTTTCTGGGAGAACCTCATTAGTATTTAATAGCTCTTCAATAGCAGCCTGAATCATTCCTTTCTGGATGTGGCTCAATTATACTAAATATATGGGAACTGCATAATATGGAGTGCTTGCAAAAACGTTGTCATTTTTTTCTTGGTGCAGCACAAATGTGTGGCAGTGCAATTACAGGCAGCAATATTACCAACTCCTTGGCACACATGTACTCTCAGGAGGTAGGAAGGGTATTTCAGGAATTGTTCTTCTGAATTTCTAGTTATACACCCCCAGATTATTGTGTTGTAAACTACTAAGCCTAATATTTTTGCACCTGTACATAAGGACAGCCTCAAACAAGAACATTTTTCAGTGGTTCAAAGGGAAAACTAAAATTGTGCATTAGTCAACAATTGGTCTGGGGAGTTTTCCTTGGCTTGCACTTATATTTACTTCACAAGAAAACTGTCCTGCTACAGAAGTAATCAATTAATTGACTAAAAGGGCTGTTGTCTTGAAGTAACCTAGCTAAAACTCATCTAATGTGAATTGGATTACAATCAATAAAGCTGTCCTTAAGTTGTCAGTGCAGTCAATCTACTTTTCAAAGATCACCTTCAGTAGCCTATGAACAATATCAAATCCACAAAAACATGCTTTTTCTTATTGTATCAAGTTTATACAATATGTTTAAATTGCACAATTTTCACTTCTTTTTTTCACATTAGTTATAAGGATAGCTCCGCCCCCATCGCTTGAAATGCCTGTGCCACTTCATTGCTGGGAGTGTTAGTATCCCCCTGAAGTTTGGGTCTAGTTGCACCGCTGTATACAAGGATATCTAATACATTCTGTCAAAAGGTTGTGTGTTGCTAGAAAAAACTCAAGCATCTGCAAGAATATTCAGTATTCTCACCACATGAATTATCTATTGTATTGTGAAAAAGGTCATCAGATCCGTTGGCACATTAGTCAATTCACTGGACTCAGCATAGACCCAACAACCCCTTGCTGACAAACATGTAGAGCAGCTATCAGAATAATAGCACATAGTGGAGATCAAACAACCTTCCGGTCACTCCCTCAAACACGTGCTAAGCATTGTAATGAATGACAAATCCTTAAAGAAAAATAGAAGCCACTAAAGTGACATACAAAGCAACACAAGGCTGAACCTTCTCTTAATCATGGAACTTGGATGGAAGCTAAAGCCACAGTCACAAAACATGTAGCCACTCCCAACAGATACTAAACAATGTATAAGAAATGCCTAAAGAAGATGGGGTTTGGTGGATTAGGAGTAATGTAGAACACCTCTCTGACAACTACCACAATAAGTGTTCATGCTATACTGAACAGTGACTCTTTATTTCTTCACTGTTCACCACTGCATCTTTAAATACCTCATTCCATTAAATCTGTTAGCCAACTCCACACAATGCAAGACTTGCAAATTCTCTGGTGGAGTACATGCACAATTGTGCCTATTCCTATACTACCCCACAACACTTATTTTATTTTATTTTTTTTAGTCCTCAGTAAACTCCGGATACTGGTTTCTCTTCTGGCAAAATAGTCAACACAGCCGATCTGAAGCTAATACATGAGCATGAGTGGGACCTTCTCCAGCACGTACCCTTAGACCTTAATGGCCAGGTAAGTTGGTCATTTGGACTAATCATAGAACAACCCTGACTCCCTTTCCACCCTTGTAGCATTCAATCTCTCCCACCATTGGACTATCCACACCCACATCTCTGCCTTTTTACTTGCCAGGTGTTCCAGATTCCCGCAGAACTAATTGTGCCCACTTTGTGAACGCCGGGGAGGCCAAAGAGACCCATTTCTTACACAACTTCCTTCTAGCCAGTAAAGCCAGATACGGTAGCAGGGAGAGCTGTCTCTTAGACAAGTAGGCTGTGGCCCCACTCTCTTCAGGGATACCAAAAAACACCAGTAGCAAGCTTTATTTCTCTATCCAGTATTTCCAATAGAGCCTTACCTACTTCCTGCCAGAAGGACTGAATACTGGGACACTGAATAAACATGCTCACATCATCCACCTCCTGAAGCCAGGATTCTGGCACCTTTTCTCCCCAGCTTTTCCCATCATCGATAACCTTTTCAGGGTCCAGTACACTCTGTGTGATGTAAAGAGATGATTCTTTCTTTAAGGCGCAGATTTCACTATTTTGTACAAAGCGCGCAGAGATACTTGCCACTTGTTAACGCTCTCCAGCCTCTGCCGGTACCTTCTGCAGAGCTTCTTTGCCAGTGTGAAGTCTCCATCAGGAGCCTCTAAGAATGGCCAGTACCATCTTGCAAGTTCTTTTGTCTTGAGGAGACTCTCCTGTAGCTGATGCTCAAAGGGTACATTCACCCCTCACTCCTGTGTCACTTCCGGTGGCCAACAAGACAACTGATAATATATGAACCTGGACAGCCTATATTCAGTTTTCAATGAGATTACTTCCCACAGTAGCAAACTCCCTTCCTGAAAAAGTTATCCCCGCCTACCCATTCCAGCCTTCGTCAAGGGTATTGCTTGTTGATCCTGCAAAAAATCTGTGGTGCCGGAAGAGTTCCAGATTGGGGTGAATTAACTGTAATATGGTATCCCACAAACTGATCCTATTTGTGCCCAGAGTCTAATCGCTGCACCCAAGGTTTTCAGGTTCATCTTCTTGAAAAACGCAGTGTTACCAAACTTGTGCAGTATGTGTATGTCTCCCTGCTGGAGGTTTTTTAGCATGGCTTGAAACAAAAGGCCTACCTGTGATTGTTCCGGACTTGATAACAGAATCCTGCTAAAAGGCTCAGCAGTACAGTTGGAAATCTGGCTTCTAAGCCTCCCTTCTCCCTTTTCCTTTAGAGCTTCTACCATGCAATCCTGACCTCTCTGGAGGCCCAGATAAAACTGCTCACTTTGACCTGAAATTTGCTAAGCAACTCCTTTTTAAACCATAGCGGAATTGGCTGAGAAATTGGTTGTTGATTGACTGGGGTGAACCACAAAAAGTCACTAAATTAACCTGAGCTTAACCCTGGGTAGCTTTGTGCAAAAAGGAGCCAGGCTTAACTTAGAGGCAGCACACAAACAGTAATAGAGTGAAAAAACAACACAAAAGAAATCCCACAGCAATTTAGAAACATAGTGTACATTTTAAAACAATTTTTGGCACGAGAAAAATCCAATTGGTAGTACTACAGTTATAAGTTTTTAACATTTTTAGTAAATACTGGTGCCTAAAAGATCAACGTGCCAACCATGAAAATCTAGGACCAGGTCAAAGTCAAAAACTATATCTGACCGCGATGGAACATGTTTCGGATACAAGAAGTAGATTGGGTCCGGTCAGTGCTTACCTTCGGACTTAGAAGGAATTTTGCTAAAAATGTTCTGAGAAGGTAAATTTCAGTGGGGCAAGACTGCAAGAGGTGTCCAAGGAGGGAGCATTGTCATTAGGGAGCCTTGGGTCAAAGCTGCGGTGAAGATTTCTATTTTCAGACTCTTTTTGGAAGTCAAAAACCTCCAGCGGGACAAGGCAGAGGGCTGTAGCGGAAGACAGTTCCACCAGGCCAGATACCACTTTGGCAAAGGGCTGCAGAACAGGATTTGCTGCTGCTGCAAAGAACAATCTGTGTGGAGAAGCCTCAAAGTCAATTTGACCGGCGATGCACCTCAGGTGGATAGGTAAGCAGGTTGGTCCCAGTCTCCGCCTGTTATTCAGAGCAGTTTTTTGCCAAAAAATCCTTGGTTTTGAAATGTGCCCATCTGGGCACCTTTAGTCCCACAAACAAGTGTCCAGGACTGGCAGGGCACCACTCAGGGGTTCAGGACTCACTCAGGCTAGGTCCAGGTATCGGTTCAAGATGGCGAAAGCCTTTTTTGTCCCTGTGGCTATGAACAACAGGCCAGCAAACTAGCCCTTGGAGTCACTCTGGGAGTCCTGGTTTCAGATGAAGATGCAAGGCTCAACAGCAGGGATGGCCTCTGAGGGTTTAAGGCAGGCACCAGGAAGCAAAACAGATCTTACAGGTGCAGCAAAGCGGTCTTACAGAGTGTACAGTAGGGCACAGCAGCAGTCAGTTTTTAGAGAGTCCTTCCGCAGGTCAGTGAAGGAGCTGAAGAGTTGGTGCCTGAGGTCCTGTTTTTATACACTGGTGTCCTCTTTCTGGAAAGTGGGACAAGCTTCTAGACAGTGTCTTTGAACTGCATGGAATTTCCTGACTCCCCAGCCCTGGCTTCAAACTGGCTGCAGTGACAATGTGGAGGTGATAGTTCCTTTGTGTGAAGTCAGAACACACCCTATTTAGTTGCAAGTGGGGCTGTGCTCATCTCCACCCCCCATCCTGTTAGCAGATGGCCCATTCAGGCACACATAATCCCTCTATTGTGTGACTGTCAGGGATGTTTTCACAAAGTCTAACTGTAGGTTACACCCAGTCATCTGACCCAACACAGGATGCAGACACAAAAGGGCTAAGGGGAAGAAAAATGCCAATTTTCTGAAAGTGCCATCTTCAAAATTGTAATAAACAACTTTACCATTAAAAAGGGTTTTTCATTACAATTCCAAAGGCACCAACATGACATAGCTACCTGCTTCCAATTGGAAATACAGCGTATTAAATGCTATAAAAAATCTCCAATAATATCCTATGGGAGGGATAGGCCTCAAAATAGTGAAAAATGAATTTAGGAATTTTTCACTACCAGGACATGTAAAACTAAAAAGTACATTTCCAAACTTTCAATTACAAGGCACCCTGCCCTTTGGGCTCTCCAGGGCCTGCCTTAGGGGTTATATGTAATAAAGGCTTGGCAAGAGGGGTTTATTGTCAAGTCAACATGACAGTGTAAAACTGCATTCAGACTGCACTGGCCAGCCTGGGACATCTTTCAAAGTGCTGCTTAAGTGGGTAGCATAATAAGTGCTGCAGGCCGACAGATAACATTTAATTTATAGACCCTGGTATATGGTATACCACTAGGGGTTGGTGTAACTCACGGAGTTGTACTCTGCAGAATTCTGCAGAGTCTCATAAAAACTCAGAGTGGTTCCGCAGAGTTCACCCACCACTTTGATACATTCCAAGATGTGTAACGCAAGGGTGCTGTGTCTGCTTATACTACTTTTTGAGGTGCATAGGTGCCTACAAGGTTCATTTAGGCATCCGCTTTAGAATTGCATTCTCTCTAGCCATAAAGGTTCGACTTACCTTTAGAAAAGCTGTGGTAGCTCTATGGGTCTTCTCAAAAGGCAGGATTCACAGAATTCTTCAGAGAAGGGACTGTGAAGAGGAAGAGAGCAGTGAAGTAGGCCCCTTTTGCTGTCTGGCTAAAAAAGAATGGATGCAATCCAAACCAGTCTGTGCAGGGGCGGCCTCCGAGGCTCTAATGTAAAGTAAAACAATATATATAACGCCTTACTGAAAATTAAAGACAATCATCATCTTAAATTCAGAAAACATGACCCCAAATACACATCTTTTCAATCTTATAGCTTTGCATAAATTGATTTAATTAGGTCACTACAAACTGTCAGAGCAGCAAGCAGGGCTGGATTGCATTATGTCAAAATAAAATGAGCAAAACCGTATTATCTTATGTACTTCCATTTCAAAGAGGATTGCAGCAACAAACACAGAAGTACAAGGTAAAACTTCTTGAGTGGCTACGTCTTCTGAATAAAGAGGAGGAATATTTTCTGGAGTCTAAAGTCAAGGAAGAGAAACAATATAAAACCATGAGGGTGAGTGTCTGCAGTGAGTGCTGTGCACTTATGTTTATGTATATGTCTGTGTGCGTGTCTGTGCGTAGACCTATTAAGGTGTGACTCACGGAAGCAGAGTCCCCCCACAGAGTGGGTCATGGTCCCCAACAGGTAAATATTGTGACCGGAGTCACTGCCATGGATATTGGGGCTGAAATCAGCTTAGTGTTCATTTAAAAAGAAACAAACACAAGAATTACTTGACTGACCTTTAGCTAGTACTCACATATTTTTGTGGTCTGTGTTAGTGTATTTATACACAGGTGTGTCTGTGTAGGCATGGGTGGGTGTTTGCATATGCATACACAAGTTTTGAGCCATCCTAGTATGAAAATGCATGTGTGCATCTCTGTTCATGTGTGTTTGGGGTTTGTGTGTGCACGGGCCTAGATTCGTTGGCACTGAGTTTGTACTTGTTCATGTGGATGTGTGTCTGTAGATTTGTACATGGCAAGGTCTGGTGGAATTTAAGAGTGCACATGCATGTGCGTATGTGTATGAGAGTATGCCTTGGTGAGTTTGTGTTTCCATGGGTCTGCAATTATCAGTCCATCATTTTATACACACCTATATTCACCTGTGTGTGAGTATGTGTATGCATTTATGTTTATGTGTGAGTGTGTGCATCTGTGGGTTTGTCTATGCATGATCTGGAGATATCCACCTAAGTGTTTACACAAACAAATAAACACTTGTGGTGAGTGTGCACGTTATGGTGTGTATCTGTAGGAGTGTGCCCCTCGGTCAATTTATCTATTCACATGCTTTTGGGCACTCAAGGCAAGGATACACACTCATTTACCCTGCTGGAGACTTCAGCATCCCAACGTGCACCATCATACAGTTCACTGAATACCCTCTATAGGACATAAGTTACCCAGTCATCCCACAGGATGCAGAGGGTGGATGACGAGTCTTCACCACTTCTAAGCCTCTTGAGTGTGTGGTAAAGATGCAGTGCTATGCTCCAGACCTTGCCTCACCACTTACTACACTTTACACTAGAGGTTTTATTGTAAGTGAGCTGGACCTTGAAGCAGTTACTCCACCCTTTCTCCCTCTGGAGTTACTGATTCTAGTAGTATTGGTTACTCTGAGGAGGTGAAGTTACCAGGTATTGTGTGTGACCCTGAGGATTCCAGTCTACCACAACTAGATGTGTGTTTATCTCCTCAGACGTTCTGAGTCCAGCCTTTCTTGGTGAGGCTAGGAAGTGACATTCCTCTTTCAACAGCTGCCACCCTCTTATTGCACTGACACCCTACTATTCCGGGCTAGTGTGACACAAACCTCACCTGATTACTCACACCCTCCCATTCCAACCTGTGGTACACCATACCACACCCGATTACTCATAACCTCTTATTCTGGGCTAGGGTGAGACATACCACATCTGATAACTCACCCTCGCTTATTCTGAGCTGGGGTGAGACATACCTCACATGATAACTCACACCCTTCTATTCCAAGCTAAGGTGATGATAGCTCACACCCTACTGTTCCATGCCTGGGTGAGTCATACCACACCTGATAACTCACACCCTCTTATTCCAGCCTGAGTTGAGAAATACCACATGTGATTATTCACAGAATCTTGTTCCTGGTTAGGGTGATGCATACCTTACCTGATAACTCAGACCCTACTATTTCAGCCTGGGGTGAGACATACCTCACCTGATAACTCACTTCCTCTTATTCCAGGATAGGGTGAGACTTACCTCAACTGATAACTCACACCCTTCTTTTCCCAGCTTGTTTTACCACATATGCTAACTCACTCCCTGTTATTCCAGCGTGGAGTGAGACATACCACACCTGATTACTCACAACCTCCTATTCCAGGCTAGGGTGAGACATACCACACCTGATTACCCACACCCTCTTATTCTGGGCTAGGGTGAGACATACCACATCTGATTACTCACACCCTACTATTCCGGGCGGGGCTGGGACATACCTTACCCGATAACTCTCACCCTAGTTTCCAGCCTTGGATGAGACATACCACATCTGATTACTCATACCCTCCTATGAAATATACAAAGAGGTAGTAATGGCACAAACAATCACACCACCTTATGGAAACAATTTAGTGAGCAAGTATAGAATAGAAAATAGGTCATATGTTTTTGTAGGAAGGTAGGATTCTTCTAGCATGGTTACCTCCACTTTGCCTGGTGTCAGTGTGTTTTTGACCTAGTCTGACTGTGATCCTGCTAATCAGGACCCCAGTCTCTGTGTTTCCTCCCTAAATTGGACATGGTGAGTACTTAGGTACACTCCAGATTGGCTACTGGTGTACCCGTGTATGTCCCTAGTATATGGTACTAAGGTACCCAGGGCATAGGTACACCAGGGGTGTCCCATGGGCTACAGCATGTATTCTACCACCGATGGAGTCCACTCAAACTGTGACTACAGGCCTGCCATTGCAGCCTGTATGAGTTGGTGCTTGCATGACAGATTCACCTCCATTTTGTGAGTTGCAGTTTCCCTGTGCCCCAGATTACAGTGAGCCAAAGACTAGGAGGTGGTAAGGAGGCAGACTAGTGCTGTCCCTTTTCTAAAATTTTAAAAAGCGATTTTCCCTACCCGTTATTGCATCATTTTTATAACTGTTTGCTTGTGGTTGTTACAGTTTAAAAATTGTAGTTTTAACCTGCCTGTGATTGCATAATTCCTCACCTGTTTTGTGTTTAAACTTGTGGCTTTTACTTGCCCGTGACTGTTTTCATTTAACCTGTTGAATTGTGGGATTTGCAGTCCAAAATCTGTATTTTTTTCCCTCTCATTCCCCGTGACTATCTGTTTTCCCTCCTAATTTCTCCCTTGGTCTGTGCTCAGACCTGTATGTTAAGCAATCCACCTCAGCTCCCTTTTTGTGTTAGCAAGTGAGTGAAACCCGACCCCCAATAGCAACAGGGATATTCTACATCAGAGAGTGAACAGAGGGTGCTCTGAGACAGCAGTAATCTGCTGTGAGCTGTTTAAGCTGTGTTTTATAGGGTTTGTGCACTCATTTTTTTTGTCTAGGAGAGTGAGTAAAGTTTTATACAAACAGTATTGTTAGAGCACAAAGTTTGTTAGGCCCTTACCTGCAGAAGTCCAAAATGTGGATTGAGCCTTTCTGTCTCCTAGGAGATTCTGAATAGAGGAGCAGCTTCCAACTCCCTGGCCAGCAAACCTTGTCTGAGGTCACTGGGACCTTAAATAGTCTATTGGCTGGTACATGTGTGCACTGATTGGTGGTTGTGTCTGGTGTGTCTATTGGATTAGGGTTAGTGTTCTCATTGGTTGGGTATTTGAGGGTTCTGATTGGTTTCTGGGCCTGTGATTCAATTAATGTAGGGTTGGGACTAGGGTTAGGGTTAGGCTTTTTATTGGAAGTAGGGATTAGGGTTTCCTGTGTGATTGGTTGCTGGTACTAGGGTTGGGACTAGGGCTAGGGCCTCTATTGGACGTAGAGATTAGGGTTTTGAGCCTGATTGAGCACTTGGACTCGGGCTATGATTGGCTGTAAGGTCTTGGTCTCCTATTGGTTCTAGAGTTAATGCTAGTGTTGTGATTGGATAGGGTTAGGGCTAGGGTTCCCATTGGCTGAAGGGGTCACCTGATTACTAGGGCTATAAAAGGCCAGGGTTAGGGTGTCTCAGCCCTGGCGTCAAGGCTAACGGCGGGGAGGACAAGGGCAGTTGCCTGTTTGAGCCTGTTCGAGACTTGTCTGGACTAAGGCCAGAAATGCTACCCATTTTCCCATTCAGTAATACCCACCCTACACCATCCACATACACAAACAGAGTAACACACTCACACCAAATGTACTCCACACATTTACTACAAACCAACCCTAGGCACAAATCAATGTACCAGCACACACTACAAAACCACACAAACCACATCTATATACCCTTCTATCCCAGCTACCACACATTTCCACCATCACCTACAAACAGTACACAACTCTGTCCTATACCACTAACCAATCCACTCATCACTTATACAACCAAAATCCATACCATACTTAACAACAACCCATCCAGACACACACTCCCCACCCTAATTCCTCCTAACAGACCCCCTTTTATCATTAACAAAGTCATACTCAGCCTTCCATCATTTGTCCAACCAACACCCTCCTCTTCTTTCTACCACAATAACACAACAGCACAACACTTACATGCCACAGCACCACACATTTTAAACCTTGCAGCAAACAGGTCTAAAACAAACAGTCTTAAATCTACTTCATCCCCTCCTACACACAACATGCACTCTACTCACAAATACATCACCACCCCTTTACCTTATAAGTTCCACTCTCAAACAATACTATACAAACAAATCGATCTGATAAAACAAATACATTAGCACCTATTTTCACTACTCCTCAAAAACAAAACACATCACACACATCAGCACAACAAAATTTCTCAAGCACAACACCTCATAATACTTACAGTCACAAAATACAATCATACACCCACCTTTCAAACTACACAAATGAACAAACTACAATGATAATCTTTCTCTCTTCCACCACATCTAACACACATACAGTGACACAGCAACTCTCTTCTAACCACCTCTCATCCATTGGACAATTTAGAACCTTACTACATGACCCACATGCTGCACCACCACCCCTGACTCATACACCTTCCGCCCTAAACATACGCAAACAATATAAGCAACGTGCCAAACATCACAACTTTGCTTCTCCATGTCTACTGCACAACAAGGTTACACCACAAAAACAACACGGCACACCAACTCACTCTCAAATACCACCTCCACCTCCTATGCACGCAGATCCATCAAAATGCCTTCTTAGCCTGCTGGACGAGGAACAGGTTACAGAACAGCAACACTATTGTTATCCTAAAACAGAAAATACCAGCACTAAAAACACACCTGCTACTAACCCACACAATACTGATCACTCTTCTACAAAACAAAGTCTCACTGTCACCAAAGCACATTCTCTAAACTGTCTACTAATAAATGCTCGATCGCTCTCTAAAATCAAACATCCTTCTCACTGACGCAAAACCAGACATACTATTCATAACTGAATCATGGTTGGGAGATGATATGGCTCCAGTCCTGCATAAAGCCATTCCTCTAGGAAATCAAACGATCACCCAAAATCGTATAGGCAAAAAAGGCTGTGACCTAGCGGTTGTGTCCAGGAAAACATTGCATATCACTAAAGTTGACAACATCTCCATAAAGAATTGTGAGGCTCTTCTCACCAGATGCAATCCTACACCGTCTTCCTCTTGTAACTTCCTGCTCCTTCAGAGACCTCCACCTAGCAAGGCGACATTCCCAGGCGCACTTCTAGACACAGTTTCAAACCTGATAACAATACACTCTAACCTATGCAATCTGGATGACCTCAACATTAGGTTTGACAAACCCAATATGACCCATCCAAAAACAATAATCACTGGCCTTGACGCACTGAACCTGCATCAGATTGTCCACAAACCCATACACTTCGCTGGACATATCCTAGATGTCATTTTTGCTAATACCGAACAAGTTACCTTTCAAACTATAACTAAAGTCACATGGTCAGACCATCATTTGCTTGCTTTCCAACAGAAAACACTAAGCGACTCAACTAAAACCACCTTAAATGCATCCACCTATCGACCATGGAACAAACTCAATTTGGAACACTTAGAAACACAACTAACATTCAGTACAGATCTGGAAACAATACATTCTGTTCAAAAACTATATGAGTGGCTACAGGAAGCTTTTGATATCCTGATACCACTCAAAACCACACAACAGAACAAAAGAAAACAAGTACCTTGGAGAAATACAGAAATAAAAAGACATAAAACTACAAATTAGAAAGCTGCAACGGGCCTGGCTCAAAACAAAAACCAAACAAGACAAACGTCACCTACAAAAAATTAACAGATTATAGAAGTCAACTATCAAAAGCAAAGACAGAATTCAAAATGCTAAATGTGCAAATAAAGAATTCTATAAAATACTCAATGAATTTCATAAACCAAATTGCCTAGAAGGAACTCATCCCGTTACTCAAGATTTCACAGACAAACTGGCAAATCATTACATGAACAAAGCAGACACGTTGGACTCATACTTAAAACAGAGACAAAGCACAAGTACTAACCCTTTTACAAAACAACAATCCAAAAATACTCTAACTCAGCCTCTCCGTTCCTTCCAACGATGAATTTATGGACCTGGTCAAAGCAGGCAGACCTGCCGGCAGTCCTTCTGACCCGTGTCCACCACAAACTTTCAAGACAATTCTTCTTACAACCTCTGCTGCCACTCCAGTAAGAAGAATCATCAACGATTCCTTAACTACCGGAATATTCCCAGAAGAACTCAAAAAGTCATATATACACCCTTTACTGAAGAAAACAAACTTGAAACCGCTGTACCCTAACAAGTACAGACCCATTACAAATGCACCTTTCCTGGACAAACTGATAGAAAGAGCAGCGTTCGCCCAGATGTCACAATTCATTGTAGGCAATGCCATATTTTCAGACTTCCAAACAGGATTCCGTCCGGGAAGAGGCACAGAATCCTGCCCTCCTTGCCATCTGGGATGCCATGAAGAACACAGTTGACAGCAACAGGGTTGCTGCACTACTCCTCTTGGACCTCTCGGCTGCCTTTGATACGGTTCACCATGACACTCTGATACAAAGACTCAACGAAGCCGGCATAGAGGGGACTGCTTTAGACTGGATCACGTCCTACCTTCGAAACAGAACTAATGTCATCCATACACCACCTTTCTCGTCCAAACCGTACTCCACAAAAGCTGGTGTCCCTCAAGGCTCTATCATCTCACCCATGCTTTTCAACATCTACATGAAGTCATTACCGTTACTGATCAATGAATTTCACCTAACGTGCTATAACTATGCAGATGACACACAAATACTACTTCAACTGGAATGCCCCAAAGACAAATTTCAGTTGTCTCAGAGCCGAGGATCAATGGATGACTTGGAGCCATCTCAAATTGAATGCTTCCAAAACGGAAATACTCACATGTGGTGATTGGAAACATTATGACCTTCTTGCAGCCTGGCCTGATGAACTGGGATCACCGCCTAAAGTATCGAAGGAAGTAAGAAACCTCGAATGACCATGGACTCCAAGCTATCGATGATTGCCCAAGTGGACAAACTAGCAAGATCAAGCTTTGTTACTATAAAAACTCTGCGACAAATCTTCTCCCATTTGGGATTTCCACACAAGGTCCAAGCCACCATGTCCCTTGTTCTGTCCAAACTCGATTACGCCAATAGCCTCTACCACGGATCACCTTTAACGACTATGAAAAGACTACAACGGATTCAGAACTTGGCTGCCAGACTAATCTTGCATATCAAACCGCGAGACCACAACTCCCCTGCCTTGAAAGCCCTGCTTTGGTTACCGGTTGCCAGAACATCCACATTCAAGCTGCTTTGTATCACCCACAAAGCGATACATGGAATGGGACCGCTCTTCATCAGAAATAAAATCACCAAACACATTCAACATAGGAATCTCCGCTCTAGAGTGGCACCTCGCCTCAAAATCCCAAGATACAAGGAAAAAACCATGGGTGGCACATCCTTCTCTGTTCAAGCAGCCAAAATATGGAACTCTTTACCCCCCCAACATAAGATCCACCGACAACCACCTTATCTTCAGAAAACTACTCAAGAATTTGCTCTTCCCCACATAAGCACCATACGCAAACAGAAATATACAGCATATCCCTCTGTATATGAGCATTTATTTGTACTATAGATATGTACCTATATATGTGAATTGCTTGTAGAATGTAGAATAATTATGTTTGTAAAAATAAATAAATAAATACATTTTTAAGTACAACACATGAAAACCAGAGTTTATTGAATGCATCTTTAATCTACATATACTTACTTCCTTTATGCATCTATATAACTTCCATGTACTTGGATCAATATATGTATTACTTTTCTAAAACAAAAAAGCATATTCAATGCACTACTCTTTTTCTCACCCTATACCTCTATCAATATCTTTAATCTACATATACTTACTTCCTTTATGCAGCTATAAACTTTCCATGTACTTATGGATGTATATATTTATTACTTTCTTCTAATTCAGCATCTTCAATGCACTATCCTATTTCTCACCGTATACCTCTCTCAATATATCTTCTACCTCAACTCTCTGACTCATCCCAAACCTCTTTCTACTACTCTTTCCAATGCACTACCCTATTTCTCACCCTATACCTCTATCAATATATCCTCTAAATCCACTCTCTCATTCATCCCAAACCCCATACCACTACTATGATCCCCAAAATAGCCCTTTCTAGACTCTCCCCTACTCTACCCCTCCTTGCACCATCTGACACCTCTTACTATACCGATCCCTCAAAACAAGCCTGTCTAAACTCTTCCCTCTGACTCTTCCCCTCCACATCCCTTTTTAATTATCCCAAGCATCCTACTACTGCTGTGACCTCCACAAAAAAAAGTCTAAATCCTTCACTTTTCTATCCCTCCACTATCCTTTTCAACGAAAATAACAGACTAACATGTCCACTTCTCAAATTTCATATTTTACTATACTAATTCACCACTAATCCTTTATGGGTTCCAGAGTAACATGCTACTCGCCGAAAAAAAAACCTTCAACACCTCATCAGGGGTAGCAAGCACTATATACATGCAAACCTTTTTTCCCTCTTCTATCCCTCCACTATCCTTCTCAATCCAAATAACTGACTAATATCCACCACTCAAATTACTTTCATATTTCACTATACTAATTCACCCCCAATCCTATATGGGTTCCGGAGTTGCGTGCTACTCGCCGAAAAAGCGCTTCAACACCTCATCAGGGGTAACAAGCACTATGTATATGCAAACCTTTGTCCCTCTTCTATCCCTCTGCTACCCTTCTCAATCCAAATAACTGACTAACATATCCACCACTCAAATTACTGTCATATTTCACTATACTAATTCACCACTAATCCTTTAATGGGTTCCGGAGTAGTGTGCTACTCACCAAAAAGCGCTTCAACACCCCATCGGGGGTAACAAGCACTAAATAAATGCAAACCTTTTCCCTCTTCTATCCCTCCGCTATCCTTCTCAATCCAAATAACTGACTAATATCCACCACTCAAATTACTTTCATATTTCACTATACTAATTCACCACTAATCCTTATGGGTTCTGGAGTAGCGTGCTACTCACCAAAAGAGTGCTTCAACACGCCATCAGGGGTAACAAGCACTATATAAATACAAACCTTTTTCCCTCTTCCATCCCTCCGCTATCCTTCTCAATCCAAATAACTGACTAATATCCACCACTCAAATTACTTTAATATTTTACTATACTAATTCACCACTAATCCTTTATGGGTTCTGAAGTAGCGTGCTACTCGCTGAAAAAAGCGCTTCAACACCCCATCAGGGGTAACAAGTGCTATATAAATGCAAACCTTTTTCCCTCTTCTATCCCTCCGCTATCCTTCTGAATCCAAATAACTGACTAACCTATCCACCACTCAAATTACTTTCATATTTAGCTACACTAATTCAACACTAATCCTTTATGGGTTCCAGAGTAGCGTGCTACTCGCCCAAAAAGCGCTTTGACGCCTCGTCAGGGGTAGTAAGCGCAATATAAATGCAATTACAATACAATACAATACAATATAACCCACAATTATTGGATGGTTTGAAACTTATTCTAACAAACATGTGCATCCCAATTAATGGTATTGCCTATAGAACAGACGAACACCATAAACAGAATTCCTCATACACTAGTTAATAAAGAATTAATGCGCAATTGGGTCTATTCTCATACTACCCCACAACACTTATATATATATATATTTTAGACCTCATTAAACTCCAGATGCTGGTTTCTCTTCTGGCAAAACCGTCAACACAGCCAATCCGGCACTCATACAAGACCATGAGTGGGACCTTCTCCAGCATGTACCCTTAGACCTAAAAGCCAGGTAAATTGGTCATTTGGACTAATCATAGGACAGCCCCGACTCCCTTTTCACCCTTGCAGCATTCAATCTCTCCCACCATTGGACTATCCACATCCACATCTTGTGGTGTGGTGTATTCATTGTAATTCTTACTGCACTATATATTACATGTATTCATTGTATTTCTTATTGTACTGTATATTTTATGACAGTGGTTGGAATGTTGAATGGCCATGGTTCTCTCGCCATGTCATTCAGCTCCTGGAATGTTTGTGTTTGATCTGTTGGGCAATTGATGCCTATCGCCTGGGTCCTTTGGACCAGCTTTCTTTGTATTCAATAAATTGATGTTTGAAGCTCATCGTGGTCTTTGAGTAGACTTTACAAATTGGTGACAAGCTTGGGATGAACTTGTGTTCCTGTTCATACTACGGAAGAAGATTTCCACTCCACGGAACTCAGGTACTGATAAACTTGCGTGCGCCTACCTCAGATTTCACTAAAGGAGGAATATTCTCACTCCACAGAACTCAGGTACCCCTTGTTTATTTTTGAGGGCCCAGGGGTCACTATTTGTGGAAAGTGGTCATTTTCCCTGTTCCTCAGCGCTTTCGTACTTTTTAAGTCCGTCATGCCACTTTCGCGTGCTGTTCCTCGCGCCTACTTTGACACTCTCCTACTGCAGTTGCACTCACTCAAGCGTTCCCTAGTGCTCATGGTGCCATCGATTGTGCACGCTTGCTCCATCTCACGCCAACTTCTCCACGATTTGTCAGAGCTTCCTTGTGGTACAACGCGCGCCTTCTCTGTCTCGCGCCCTGCCATCACCTGATTGTGCTGTCCTGTACTCAGGCCATCATCGACTTCGCACGTCAACCCAGTTCATGCTCTCTGTGAACTGTTTGCCAGCGAGGGAGTACTTTCTTTACAAGGATACTTCAAAATTCTGTTCATAAACTCACCTGCTTCTTGTTTGAACAGCCTATGCCTCCTCCATCTTCAGACACGACCTACTCCGCACATCTTTCTGTCTTCGTTCTTGCTTATTGGTTACAATCTACCATGAAGTTCCACTGGATTGTCTACATCCTGTGTTCAGCTGGTTGTTCAGTACTCCGTGTGGACATTTTGGTTACTGCTACAAGAAAGAAAAAAAAACTTTATTGTTCATCACTCTATTTACACTACAGTTGTGCACTATTTTTCTTGTACAATTTATTTTGCTCTTTTCTCTCTTTTTCTTCACTTTTGATTTCTTTCTTTTGTTCATTATTACTAACCCTTTTGCTTTCCAGGTTTCGTTTTATGGACACACATTTATTTTATTGTATTTAAATATCATTGTACCGCTATGCAAACAGTTACTCCTCCCAGTCCTTTTCTACAAGAACCAGGTGAACCACGTTTGAAACGGCGTTTATGGTACAGATCCTTCAATGCGTACTTAGGTGCAATTGATGGTCTTAAGTTTAAAGCAGATAGATAACGTAGTCTGTTATATTATTACTTAGGTGTAGAAGGACAAAATGTTTTCGATCATTTACCAGAATACACTGGTCATGATAGCAAAGATCTTGATGAATTTCAATTAGCTGTGAAACAATTGAGTACATATTTTGAAGGTAAAGTTAATTTAGAGGTACACAGACACAAGTTTTTTACGCATTTCCAAGGTCCAAATGAATCTATTGACTCCTATGTGACTGCTTTAAGAATGTTGGCTGGGTATTGTGATTTTGAAGGTTTTACATCACAGCTCATCAGAGACCAGATTGTTTGCAGATGTCATTCCAAAAAGATTCAACAAAAATTGTTGTCACGCAAAAATCCATCATTAGACAAAGCTATTGATATAGCAAAAAACATTGAAAGTTCACAGCTCGATGCTAAGCAATTAGAAGCTACTGTGCCTGTTGCTGGGGTAGCTTTTGTCAATTCGGCCACCAAATCTTCTTTCGTGGGCAGCTCTGGTAGCAACAATTCTAAAGGGGCAGGTTCAGGAGAAAATAATATCAGAGGAGGTAAAAGCACCTTTACTGCACGTAACTTTTCTAAATTGCAATGTTTTAGATATTGATCATCTACTCATGTTTCTAATTTTAAAAATTGTCCGGCTGCTTCACAAGAATGTTGGAAATGTAAAAAACGAGGGCATTTTGGCAAAGTTTGCAGGGGTGGCAAACATTTTCCTATAAGGAGTGTTCAAGACTGTACAGCATACAATGAACAAGATATAGTTGAAAAAAAGGTAGAAGAACTTTTATTTGTAGAATGTGTAGAAGTTAATAATGTTCAGACCAGCAAAAACATTACTGATCCTTTAGTACACATTGAAATTGAAGGGTGTGGTATTCCACTGCTTATTGATTCTGGGGCAAGGATTACCATCATCTCAATTCACAGATACAAAGAGTTATGGCCTCACAAGATGTTGTTACCTCATGATGTCATCACAACTGTGTTTAAAGGAAGCAGAATTGAATTGAGTGGGTACTTTTGGGCTGATATCAAATTAGAAAGCAAAACTATTCATGGTAAAGTTTATGTGGCGTTTAAAGGTGTCAATATTTTAGGATGGTGGCACCAAGCTGAGTTTGGCATGATCATCAAACCTGGTCAGAAAAACCCTGTCTCTTTAGTCAATTCTGTACGTGTCCAGGTATCCTGGAAAAAATACGTTTGAG
This sequence comes from Calotriton arnoldi, assembly GCA_963921515.1. NCBI lineage: Eukaryota > Metazoa > Chordata > Amphibia > Caudata > Salamandridae > Calotriton > Calotriton arnoldi. The sequence goes on along the minus strand of CAWUFW010005000.1, from coordinate 1,187,500 downwards.
TGTGTTTTTCAAGAGAAAATTGGGAAGATCAAAAATGTTACTCATTTTATCAAAATCAAAGAGGATGTTTACCCGGTTAAACACAAATTGCGTAATGTACCTCACAGCATCAGAAGTGAGTTATCTACTATGTTAACTAAAATGCAAAATGAAGGGATCATTGAAAAGTGGATGCTACTTTGTGGCTGTCTCCCATCGTTCTAGCCAAGAAGAAGTCTGGTGAATTACGTCTCTGTGTAGATTTGAGGTCCCTTAACAATGCAATTTGGGTTGAAAGTTTTCCCCTTCCACGAATTGAAGATTTAATCACTGCTGTTGGTCAATCTAAATGGTTTTCGAAATTTGATTTGCGGGCAGCGTATCATCAGGTGGTCTTAGATGAGTGGTCTCATCATTTAACAGCTTTTGTTACACCTGATGGTACCTTTCAATTCTGTCGCATGCCATTTGGATTGGCCTCAGCAGCCTCCGTTGACCAACATGTTTAAGGATGTACCCAATGTTGTTATTTTTCAAGATGACATATTGGTGCATACTGATTCACTGGAAAAACACAATGAGATTATTGAACAGGTTCTCTCTAACTTACAAATGAATAGAGTAACATTGAGAGATGACAAGTGTATCTTGCAGTTAATGAAATTGAGTATTTGGGTCACATTCTTTCAGATGAGGGTGTCAAACCAAAGCCCAGCATTGTCGAAGGCATTGTCAATGCTCCTCATCCTGCCAATAAGGAACAACTTTAGTCATTTATTGGCTTGTGCGAGTTCTATGCGAAGTTTATAAAAAGCTATGCTGGTCGGACAGAATGTTTCAGAGGTCTTCTAAAGAAAGGTGCAGATTTTATTTGGACCTCTACATGTCAAGAGCATTTTCAATTCATTAAGGAAAGCATTCTGACTGCTCCGGCTCTTCAAGCATACGTTGAAGGTCGTGATACCTACATCACTGTTGATGCCAGTTCTTATGGTATGGGGCAGTTTTGTCTCAAATGGTGGGTAACAAAGAAGTGACAGTCGGTTTTGCATCAAGAAGAATGAAGGAGGTTGGACTCAGATATTCTGTCATTGAGAAAGAAATGCTTGCTTGTGTGTGGGGAATTGAGAAGTTCAAGCCCTATGTATGGGGAAGAAAGTTTCATCTGAGAACAGATCATAAGCCTTTATTGGACATTTTGTCAGGTAACAAAATCAAGAAAACCACAGCCAGACTGTCACGTTTGTCCACTAAATTGCTTGAGTTAAATGTTTCTGTACTTTATATTGTAAGTGGTAAGAACATTAAGGCAGACTATTTATCCAGGCTTCCTGTAGAGGACTGCAATGAACATGCTAAGGTGTTTGAGGATGTTGAAGAGTGCATTATTGCAAGTGGCGAAGACACAGTAATTTGTCCCAATATGAGTGAATAGCTGGATGCATTAAAGTCTGATCTGTTTTGAAACAAGTTATGAACCTGGTTGTTACCGGTTGGCCTAAGGAAAGGTCCGTTGATATTGACTTACAACCTTACTGTAAGGTGGCTGATGAGCTTTCAATTGAGAACAATTTACTAGTCAGGGGTGGGAGGTTAATTCCTCCAAAGTGTCTTAGACTTAAAATCTTTGAAACCACTCATTTAGGCCACTTGGGAATGACTGCTACCAAGCGCAAAGTCCGCAATGATTTTTGGTCGCCTAGTATTGATCGAGAAATAGAGGCTTTGGTGAGGGAATGTGTACAGTGCTCATATAGTGATAAACATCTTACTACTGTCTCTCCTGTACTGAGGCCTGTTCCATGTCCAGACAGAGTGTGGCAAAGGGTAGTTGTAGATTTCTAGGGACCATTTCATGTGTTACCCAACAACATGAGATATTTTATTGTATTGTTAGATCACTTGTCCAGATGGGTGGCAGTGAGGGGTGCTTCTGAGCCCAACCCAAGTCTGTCATTCGGTTATTGCAAGATGTTTTTAGTAGGGAGGGTACTCCTGAAGAGTTACTATCTGACAATGGTGTACAATTTACTTCGGCTAGTATGCAAGAGTTTCTAATTAAAACTGTTGTGAAACATTTACGCACTCCGCTTTATCATCCTCAAGCCAATGGAAAGGTTGAGAGATTGAACAGAGTGCTAGTCGAATGCATTCAGAATGCTGTCAAATCTAGGGTTTATTGTGAGACTGCTGTCAGAGATGTGGTATGGGCGTATAGAACCATGCCTCACTCAATCTCTGGATCTGTGCCCTTTGAATTGATGAGAGGTTGGAAGGTGAGTTTGACATTGAATCCTTTTTGGAAGATCAAGGCATTGGGTGGTGGTTGCAATGTGTTAGAGCAAGCTTACAAAGCGAAATCCGCTAGTGATAATTTAAATCGTAAGAGATGTGAAAAATTGACTGATCATGGTAAAAAAAAATTGTGAATTTTTCTATTGGTGAGTTGGTGTGTGTCAAAGAACAGTTGTTGTTACAAAAAGGGTACTCAAAATTCAGGGATCCAGCTTGTATTGAGGAGATCGAAGGTCATGCTGTCAAACTACGCCATGGTCAGTGGTGGAACATGTCTCGCTTAGCCAAAACCAAAAGAAACAATTCTGATAACACTGAAGAAGTACATGATGTTAGCACACAAATGGCTCGGAAAAGTTCTAGGCTCAAATTATTACCTAGAAGATTCAACGATTTTGTCATTAAATAGGTTTTTTTGTTGTTGTTGTTGTTGTTGTTCCCTGTAAAAAATGGAGATATGTGGTGTGGTGTATTCATTGTAATTCTTACTGCACTATATATTACATGTATTCATTGTATTTTTTATTGTACTGTATATTATATGACAGTGGTTGGAATGTTGAATGGCCATGGTTCTCTCGCCATGTCATTCAGCTCCTGGAATGTTTGTGTTTGATCTGTTGGGCAGTTGATGCCTATCCCCTGGGTCCTTTGGAACAGCTTACTTTGTATTCAATAAATTGATGTTTGAAGTTCATTGTGGTCTTCGAGTAGACTTTACACATCATCCTTTTTACTAGACAGGTGTTCCCGATCCAACCTACCAACCCGCAGAACCAATTGTAAAACTAGATACAGAAGCAGGGAGAGCTGTCTCAGACAAATAGGCTGTGACCTCATTCTCTGCCAGGATACCAAAAAACACCAGTAGCAAGCTTACCTTTATTTCTCTATCCAGTATTTCGGATAGAGCCTTATCTACTTCCTGCCAGAAGGACTGAATACCGGGACACCTAATAAACATATGCACATCATCCACCTTCTGAAGCCAGGATTCTGGCACCTCTTCTCCCCCTGACTTCTCATCATTGATAACCTTTTTAGGGTCCAGTACACTCTGTGTGATATAAAGTGATGATTCTTTCTTTAAGGCACAGATTTCACCATTTCGCACAAAGTGCGCACAGATACGTGCCACTTGTTAACGATCTCCAGCCTCTGTAGGTACCTTCTACAAAGCTCCTCTGGCAGTGTGAAGCCTCCATCAGGAGCCTCTAAGAATGGCCAGTACCATCTCGCAAGCTCTATTTTCTTGAGGAGCCTCTCCTGTAGCTGATGCTCAAAGGGTACATTCACTCCGCACCCCAACATCACTTCTCGTGGCAAACTAGACAACTACTAATATTTGAACCTGGACAACCTATATTCTCTTTTCAACTAGATTGTTTCCCACGAGAGCAAACTCCCTTGATGAAAAAGTTATTCCCACCTACCTATTCCAGCCTTCATCTGTAGTACAGCTATTCGATCTCGCAAACAATCCATGGCGCCTGGAGAGTTCCAGATGGGGGGAATTCACTGTAATATGGTCAATTAAAACAAATAGCACAGACAGCGGCTTGTCGGTAGCTGTCTGGTCTTGTAAGGCAGGCATGTTAGTTTTACATTTTACTTTGCATATCCGCACAGCCTGTACTGAACCCGGGCCAGGGGAGGCGAAGCCGGAACCATTAGTGGCTGGGCTAAACACCGGCCGGGGGCGGGAAGCTCCTCCCCCCTCACATTTGAATAGCCCGCTCGAAAGGGGGCGACCAGTATTAGTCGCCCCAGGGCAATCACAAACCCTCCAATGCTGGGGCGAACTGAGTAGGCAAGGGGGGGATAAATAGGGGGCAACAGGCCCAGGGAGGCACAACCCCCCCCCATCATCGAGAGGATAAGAAATCCCACCCACCCACACCAGAAGGAACAGGCGTCGCAGCCGCAAGAGTAGAGGTGAGGCGGAAGGAACACACGAAAGGTAGAAAGAAAAAGAGAGAATTACTAAACATTCTTAAAAGGTAGAGGCAAGGCTCACACAGTGTCCTTGGGATGCCTCACGGCAGGGGCACTGAGGGAGCCAAGGGCAGCCTACCGCCATGGAAAGAGTAGATGTGATGCTCCCGCAGGACCCTTAGGATGCCTCACGGCTGGGGTACCGAGGGATCGAAATGGAAGGACTCAGCCTCATGATAGATAGAGTAGATGCTCAAGCAAGGTCCTGGGGGATACCACACGGCAGGGACCACGGGGAGCAGGGAGGGCCCTCGAAAGGGCAGGACAAGCGGGATGGCACTTGCAGCCCGGGCAGGTCCCAAACCGGTAGCAAGTTGAAGCTTTGACCCGTGAAACAGAGGCCCAGACAAGGGGCCCGTTCCGTCCCCGGAACTTGAGGAGCCTGGATCCACACAGTGACAAAAAGAATGGCAAAGACAAGAAAGTAGATTGACAGGAAGATTAAGAGAGTAATAGGATAAACATGATTAATGTTGCAAATGGATAAACGTGTTATGTTGAATAAACTGCGACCTTTTTTGGCACCTAAACACTATGTCAGTGGTTTGATTTGAGGGGCAGGAGGGACGCAGTGGTTCAAAGCGAGGGAGGGGGGGACAACTCGCCTCCTGGAAGGGGTTCTGACCGCCGCCCAGTGCATTGGTGTGCTGTATTTTTTTGCATGGATCAACTGTGAGGCTGAAAATAATGACAAGTCGCTGCCGTGCTGACCCCTGTGAAGTGTGAGTTGCGTCAAAGCAAAGGCTGCATCTGGAGAGGTTCACAAACGCGCACACTCACAACAAGCCAATCACTTCAGTGTACCACAAACGCACCTCCAATCAGCTCAGGCTAATGACGACAGCAGTTTATAAACAGAGGCAAGCAGCATGTATATGGCTTTGTTATGACTGATGCAATTGCACCAGCTTCCAAAATAATGAATGCTGAGTCGACGGGGAACTGCAATTACGGAGCTGGGACACTTCCCGTGTAGCTGCTTGTTTTCTCAGGGAGAGCTGTGAGATACACAACTGCTGTCTTTCTGTTGCAGAATCTTTTGTTCGTGGGTGTAAATTAAAGTAACGTGCTAATTGAAGGACGCGTTTTTCTTTTCAGAAAATTTGAACAATAGATGGAGTCGGTATTAAACTGGCTTCTTCATGTTCCTGTGCAGCATTTTGCCTTTGCATTTAATATTTTCTTGACACTTAGCAAAGAATATTTATTTTAGGAAGCATTCGGGTGCATTGACCTCTGCGTTTAGTAGTTTAAAACATAGTGATTTCAAGTGTATATAGGCTGTGTGGTGTGTCACCGCTCTATAGAGCATTTTACGGTTCTTTAGGGAAAGTACGCGGTTAAGGATCAACTTGAGCCTCTCATTAACTGGGAATAAATATCATTGTTTCTTTCATAGCACTTTATATTGCAATGCTGGAGTCTCAAAGGACGGTAAAATAACAGGTCCTAACATTACTCTGTTTACATGTAGCCACTTTACTGACCTTGGAAGAACTAATCAGTCATGCTCGGATGTGATCTCATTACCTATGTCACAGCAGATGTTCGTGGTGAGGGTTTAACACACTTGCTCGTCTCAGTGATGTCTTTACTAGTTGGAGGCTGCCCATGCATTGATGTGATTAGATGTGTTTAGCCCCTTCTGAAAACAATAAATCATTATTGAGTTCTCAAACATTTAGAATATGGAGTGATCTCCTGCAAACATTTGTACTTCACTGCTGAACAATCAGCAGATGTTGGTGTTTATATGTCCCTGCTATCAGGTGAGTCTATTGTTTTGGAGGTAAACCAAAAGCACACTACGAAGATCCCTTCGCCCGTTATTCTGTCATCCTGGCAGGCAGAAGGTAAACACCATGCGATCTAGATTGCATGAGTCAAGGTAAGCGTACAAGCGGGCTGCTTCCCAGCCGATGGTGGCTTAAGATCACACACTGACTCACATCGTTTTTCTGAAAATCCTTCAACATCTTTTTTCACCACCCAATTTTCAAATAAATATGAAGTTGACTCTTGTCTTTTGTGGAAAGCGGTGTACATAGCACCTTATCGGGCCGTAATGTTTCAAATCTGATCAAATTAAGGCCTCTCTGAGTGTGGTGTTAGAAAAACAAAGAGTTCACAAGCACATTTCAGTGAGCGCACCGGTAAACTCCGCTCTACCGGCAGGGGGTGGGGGACGTTGTCAAACTCCACCTTCCAAGCGGAGTGTGGCGTGGCAAAACTCTGCGAACTCCGCTCATCCATATATACCTCTCTACAAGGCATTTATAAGTACATTAAATATACCAATTGGGCATAAGCCAAATTGACCATGTTTTAGGGGAGTGAGCATAAGCACTTTAGCACTGGTTAGCAGTGGTAAAGTGCACAGCATCCGAAGGCCAATAAAATGAGTCCAGCGAAATGCAGGAAGAGAGGAAAAATGTTTGGGGAAGGACCACCCTTAAGCTGAGAGGTCTAACAGAGTGAGTTGAAAAGAAAGGCGAACACAGGTAAAATCGAAATCTTCACAATACCGGATTTACCAAATATTGTAAACGGAAGATTCATCCAAGTTTTTACAATTTGTTTTTGTTTCGGCGATCACTTTATTATAGTTAACTTATGCCAGTTTATGAAGCCCTTGCCCCACCTGTATACAAAGATTCCTTATCTCGCTCTTCACTAAGGGGCCCTCCTACAGAGTATTCAACATCCTGATTTCAGTTTTTGCAGTGCTGATTAAATACCCAGTAGCCTCACCAAATTTCTTGATTATTGCTGTCTTATAGGTCATCAGTAAGTCTGGGCGGAGTTCGCATAGCCGTGCTATGCGGAACTCCGCAAAGTGGTAAAGAACTCAGCCGCGCTTCAGGAGTTCCGCGAGCGGGTGGAGTTGCTTCTTCTGCCCGTTCACATGACTCTTCTGCCGTACAGCAATGCAGTTGCTTGTTCGGGGGGAAATATCACGCAAACTGCACCACGTTGCCGTGCATGGGCGAAGCCATCTTGTTTTCTTCTCTCTGTTATGGTGCTGGGGCCTACTTTTCAAGCCTGCCTTAATCTTTTCAATCCTTTTTTCTCAAAACATTTTTTCTGAGCTTTTTTATTTATTATCTTTCTCTGTGTCTTCTTAACACCTTGGCTGCGGCGCGAATTCCGCCGCGGTGCTGGACATTCCATTCTTGGGCATGGTTCGGACGGCCCCCGGCCATCGTGCGCACACACCCACTGTGACTCATGACGGCCGGGGGCCGTCACGAGCACCGAAGGGGTTAAGTACATATTTTGTGTTGTTTTATACTTTTTGTGTGTGTTTAGTGCGTTTTGTACTGTTTTTCTATATTACTTGCTTTCAATTTTTTTTTACTTTCTTTCTTCTTCTCCCTTAATTTTTTACTTTCTACATATTCTATTCCACCCCACCCCTCTAGCATCATGGCTGAGAGTGTGACCCGGGCAAAGAGGAGCCACCTTCCTTGAGGAAGGCGGAGCCCGGAAGGGGTGCAGCCCCGGGCCTTGTTTTCCGAGGTGGAGGTGGTAGCACTTGTTTTTTTTGTGCAGCGCCACCGCCCCTTTACCCTGGCAGCAGGCTGCAGGCCTAGGTCCGGGTATGGGATCCGGGACTGCCAGCAGCTGTGGGCGAGGGTGCGTCAGGCAGTGTATCGCTGCTCTGGGGTCCGGCGCACCCATAACCAGCTGATGCACCGGTGGTCCGATATCCTGGACTAAGAGCAGGACCTACTGGAACTGCTAAGGGTTGAGGTCACGGGGCTTGGTGAGTAGCTAATAATAATTATTATTGTGTGTTCTATGTTATTGCGAATATGAATTTTTTCCTAAATAGCAAGCATGCTGCTGCTCACATGCAAGTAAGTTATGTTTAAAAATCTTATATTATGTGATCGTTATTCTAGACAGGTTCTTCAGTGCTACCTAATCGCACTTGTTTGCAACATTGCGCTCAGTGGGCTGATTATGTAAAAGAACTTAAGTTAGGTAATGTAGACTAGAGAGACTCCTTTCCTTTGTCCTGTCACTAAGATAGTGGTAGTTAGTTAGTTACTTAGTATTAGTAATTTAGCGGCCCGCGTCCTCTCACTTCAGTCCTTGACTCCTTAGTAGAAGCTTTTTTGTAGTTCGTATAGTGAGTGAATAGCAACCAACCAATTTGGTGTATGCAATATGCATGCGTCCATCTATGCATTTAAGACTAAATGCAGACTTAGTGAATTGGTCCGTCAAAGGGGGTTGAGATGATTGCGAATCAGATTGGAAATTAGAAGCAAATATCATTTGTTTGCTAGGTTTGTGTATTGCATGTCTGGCTTTGGAATGACAGGGGCTGGGGAGGAGCAGTGGCTCCAGAGAGTCTGATGAGTCAGGGCTGGGCTGAATAGACCTGGGCTTCATTTCGAGTAGGGGGAGGAGATTTCCTTTCACCTGAATGGGGCTGGTCTGCCTTTCACAATGCTGTCTCCACCTCCTGCCAGGAAGCTGCACCAGAGAGGACAGAACTGGTTTTGACCAAGCACAGGGCTTCTCTGCCACCAGAGAACAAAGGATTTTGTTGGATAAATATTGGGGCCCAGACCCCAGAACTTTAGATCACTTCTGGGAAATCAAGAGGAACCTTTGCCAAGGAGAAGAATTGGAGAAGCTGAGGAGGAATACTGCCCCTGTGCTGTTTGCTGTCTGGGGTTGGCCTGCAGGGGCTACTTGCTGCCAAGGAAAGGAGAAAGGACTTTTGCTAATTGCTGTGTCCCCTGCTTGAAGAAGATCTCCAAGGGCTCAAAACTGAGCTTGCCTCCTGTTCTGAAGTCTCAGGGACACAAATACTTCACCATCAGCTCCTCTGAACTTCCTTGCTGGGAGTTCTAACCTGCAAAGAGGTGCTTGCTGTTGTTTTGGACCTCTAGAGACTGTTTTCCACTGGGAGCTGGAAAATCAATGCAACACCGAGATGCGTGACACATCCGTACCTGTTTCCGACACATTGCCGAAGAACCCGCCGCAGCGCCTTCCGCGGCTGGAGAAATCGCTGCACGCCGCACCGAGTGCAACGATCTCCGAAGTCCGAGATAACTGCACTGATTCCGCGCAAGCCCTGCTGTGCGGCTGCAAGAATCCACGCATCGTCCCGGAACGTCGCATCGCGGCGCCAAGTCTGTCACATCGTTGGGGGACGCAGTAAGAAACCGACGCAATACCTCCCCATGCAGAAAGAAACGGATGTATCACCTCCTCTCAGGGAAGGAACCTACGCATCACCTTTCCTGCGCAGCAGTAAGAAACCGACGCATCACCTCCCCGGAGCAAGGAACCGACGCATCACCTTCCCTGAGTATAAGGAATCTGATGCCTCACCTTCCCTGTGGCCATTTTTGTTTGTTTGCATGACGCACCCAAGGTACTTTGTGTGAAAAGTGTAGCTTCTGCAAATTACTTTGAACAGAACTATTTCTACCATCTGAAAGTCATATTATTATTACTGTATTGTGGATGTTTGATGTTTGGTCTTGTTCTGCTTTAGATAAAGATTACTTATTTTTCTAAACTGGTGTGGTGTCCATTTGTAGTGTTTTCACTGTATTACTGTATGTGTTCACAAATGCTTTACACACTCCCTCTGAGATAAGCCTGTCTGCTCGTGCCAAGCTACCAAGGGGGTGAGCAGGGGTTATTTTAGAAGTGTATCCCCCTTACCCTGACTAGAAGCAAGGGTCCCTATTTGGACAATGGTACCTACCTCTACCAACTAGGGACCCCCATTTCTAACACTGTAAAACAATCTTTTTGGAGCAATTATTTAAAATGTATTTAACACCAATAATTTTTTGTCTCTTTAGTTATGTCTTACATGATCATCAGCAACCAGGAGCAAGACGAGGTCGTCCGAGGCGAGTGCGGGAGCTGGAGGTGCCTCCCAGGAACGCACCTCATCTGATGGGTCTGCTGGCCCCAGTAAGTCCTCCTGTTGTTAATATTAATATATATTTCCCTAACTTTTACCGCTCCTTATTTTGAACAATTATTTCCGTTTCATAATTTTATTTTTTCCCAAATCCTCTTTGATCTATCTGTTTCTAAATTCTTGTTATCCTTGCATTTTCCTATTTACTAACTTAGTTATTTATATTTCTAGTGTCTGTTTTTTTTTTACCTCAAACTGCCTCTGACTCTGTACTGGTCTGTCTGTAGCTTGCTTTCTTCTGGTTTTTCAGTCAGCTTTCCCTCTCCCCTTATATATCGTGCACTGCATAGTGGTGGTGCTGTTAGACTCATAGAAAGCATTGGTCCTTACTACTAGTACTAGTACTACCACTCTGCCGTGCAGATTGCACTCCCAAGTAAGGTATTCTATGCATCTTTGTTGAGATGAGAAGGCTTTCTTTTACTTTCTCATGCTCAATCAGTAAATGATGGTCACGTTGGGCACCACAAAGTTGTGTCTTCTTCTCATCTAGACCTAGTATTATTATTAGCAGCAGTTGATGGTGAACTGATTACCGTGCACCATGGCTGGGAGGAAGTATGAGGAGGAGGAGGACGGCACCATTACATTTTCCAACCAAGAAGACCTTATGTCAAATTGTCCGCCAAGTTGGCCCCTCTTTTTCTTTTCAAAAATTCAGATTCACCAATAGCTCTAGCCACTGAGTCCAGTCCTTCGGGTTGTCCTCTTCTTGAGAGACTTTTCAAAATTACAAACAATAAAATGCCCAACCAGATATTTTATTATTTTTGATAGGACTTACTGTCTACTCTAGTCTGTACCCGAATTTTGGTGATGTGTGTGTTGTATATGTATTTTCAATCTTGCTAGTGAAAAAAATAAATAGGGGGTGGCGTATATGGCAAACCTAAAAATGTGTAATGATTTTCCTAGCCATACTGACCACCAGTGCCGAGGCCAGCAGGGACGTCGATGCCAGCCAGCAGGGAGCAGAAGCGGCAGCTGCAGTGGTTGAGCCAGCAGCAGTGGCGGGCAGTGGTAAGTCAAAATTGCTTGCTTATTGACAATTTAATTTGTGCACTCGCTGCAAGGGTATACACTGTACACTATGGGCCCGATTCTGATGCGGGTTGGAAAAGCTTCCCGACCGAGGGCCTGATTCTGATGCGGTTAGGAAGGCCTCCTAACGGCATTTGCTCCTTCCAAATCGGATCGGGAACGTGTCTTCCCGACCGAGGGCCCAATTCTGATGCGGTTAGGAACAAATGTTCCCATTGAAGTCAATGGGAGTTCAACCAAATCGTATCTGGAAGCATCCGGATGCATCCTACTCCGCCGGTCGGACTTTCCCGATCCGAGTGGGTCGGACACCATTTCCCAACCGATTCGGTCGGGAAGCTTTTCCAACCCGCATCAGAATCGGCCCCTAAGTTGTGAACAGTTGAAGAAGACACCCCTCACTTAGCATTAGCATTAGCGGGAGTTGAGTAACAAATGGCCTCTTCTATCTTCAACTCAGCAGAGAAGGTTTTATGAAGAAGACTAAGAGTCAGACCTTGATGGGTTGATGGGAAAGGGAAAGAAGGATGGAAAGAGGAAGGACGGGTGACATGTAATATATGACTGTCAGAGAAGGATGCGTGGCTGAAGGGGGCCCGGGATGCATATAGCTGGCTGATGGGATGCATCGGTGGTTGAAGGATGGGTGAAAGGTGAAAGAAAGGATGCCTGTATCAGTGAAAGGAATCCTCTGTGGGGTTTGATGGGTCAAACTCAAAGGCAAGCAAGGACTCATGTGTGGTTAAATGACAAATGTATGTTGGTGAAAGGTTTGTTGAGAATGATAGCCATGTTTGGATGGATGGATGCCTGGATGGTATTCAATCATAGGTGAAGACTGGATGAAGAGAATGAAAAAGAAACTTAACCCGGGCCTGAGTAGCAAAGCCAAGGGTGAAGAATATAAATAATGCTAGATGAACAATGCAATGATAAATGGAAAAATCCCTGGGAAGAAGAATAAACAAGGAATGTTTTTTTTTAAGGTTTTTGATTCAAAGGTTTGATGTTGTATTTCAGACTACTATCTTGACTCACAGTAGTTTGCAAGCACAACATATATATGTATGTATGTACCCACCAATCATCAATCGCCTCCCTCTGACTCCGATTGCCACTTCATCCCTACCCATGTCATTTCGACAGAGTCAGTCATGGGTGGCCTATCAGCTGCATGGTTACTAAGGGTGTGCGCTACACTCCGCTCCACCGGCGGAGTTCACGGAGTTTGGCTACTCCGCACCAGGAAGCAGAGTTCAGCAAAAAACTCCGCCCCCTTACCGGTAAAGCAAAGTTTACCGCCACGTGCTCTCTCATCTCTAATTTGAATGCCATAACATTGTTTATGTTCTTGTCTTAACAGACTGTCATCTGAAATGCATGATGGAGAATCAGAGTGCTTTGAGTGTCAGTGCTTGCGCCTAGTGCTGTGCGTTCTTTTAAGTACGATTGTACAGCTGTTGCTTGCTTGCCCACCGCATGTCAGACTCCACCTTGTACATTCATGCACCCCTGCCGATGTTCTTTTAACAACCTTGTATCGTCATTGCCCAGAGAGACGGGCGAACTAACTCAGTTGAAGGGACTTCATAGTGAAATCAATTGACCGTAATCCCCCCGGAGCTAGGTAAGAACAAATCAGATCTGCTGCCATATGAAACAACACATTTTGTTCACGTATGAACAGCACACGTAGGACAGGCACAATTTTAAGTCGCATTTGTTCAGTCTGAAAAAATAACATGCTGTGCCAGTGAAAACAGTGACTCTTTCACTCACTTCCTATTTGCTTAGAAAAAACTAAATAGTCACGGTTCTTTGAAGGCTCTACGCGAGTGTCCCATATCCAGTAATGTTGGCTCCGAGCTCCACGAAGAGCTCCTCCAAGATGAAAGTCCAAGTCCACAACAACCAATCAGCCCAGCTCAGCTCCGTACATCTACCAATACCAGTCTCTTGCGCAACCTCACCACCAATCACAATTGTGTCCCACAAGAGTGGATATGACAGATTGTCAAAGCTCCTCTTTCTAATGGTTAATGTTGTTGCAGGTCAGTCATAATACCTCGCCTGTGAATAGTCAATCTTTCTGCCTATCAAACCTTCAGTGAGAGGGCAGGCCGATTTCTGCTAAATAAAAAATAAGCATCTGGGGGTGTCCCTTGCCGAGAGTGCGCAGCGAGATGCAAGGAGCATGGAGGCCATGGACACTGAGCTCTGCAAGAGCCTGATCCTGTGGGTGAGTGATGAGACAGGCGGGGAGCACTGTGTTAGGGTTGACGGGGCTGTGTAGTCAGATGGCTAAAAGGAGCAGCGGGATTGCGCTACACGCATTGTGTGCCTGGCTGGATTATGATATGTGGCAGTGTCGCAGCACCCTTCGTCACAAGGCCAGAATGGAGCGTGCAGCCTCAATCAAGTGCAGGACAATTTTCAAATAAGTTTTGAATGTTGTTGGTGCTGCATATCATATATGACACCTTAGGGGGGGCCGAGCAGCAATACTCTGCCACTAGCAGAGCTCTGCGGAATTGGCGGAGTTTTTAGATGACTCCGCAAAATTCTGCTGAGTGAAACTCTGCAAGCTCCGCCCAGGCCTCATGGTTACAATAGTAATACGTCACGTCACGCCATATATCATCATTCACATTAGTAATCATATCATCTACCTTGTTGTAGTAGTAAGGGTGAAAGTGAAACTGAGCATTTGCCATTGATTTAACAGAGCATGGCCATAATAGAAAACTAGATAATTGTGTAGTACAGCTGCCAAACCTACAGACAATAAAGTAACGCAAGTCTGCAACACGAGTATGTCTGTCTAGGGTGCAAGCTGAGCTGGTATGCCTACAAGATTAATTTAGCTAAACAAGAGAGAGAAGAAGAATACTTGTCTACTCCATAGTGCCTAATGCATGAAACTCTAATCACATCCAAATCTTAGGGGCTGAGAAATCGCGGATACCATAAATGTTATGTACTGCTAGTGCTACTGTGCCACTATAATTTTATGTGTATAATTTTATGTGTTACTGTTTTGCTAGGAATATTGGTTACAATTGTCTTTTTTCTTTCTTGATATGGCTACTCCTTCGCAACCCACCAGGCAGGAGATAGCAGCCAAGACCCGGCAATGGAATCAGGAGGCCATCAGGGCAGAATATCGGTGGCTGATGGCCTTGGAGGAGGAGGAGCTCCAATGCCCCGGGCCCCAGCCAGGCCCCCCCCAGAGCCTTCGGTGGTGTGGCACCGTGGTCTGGCAGCTGCCCGCTGCAAGTCTTCAACCACTGCTGCTCCCCCCCTTACACTTCAAACCTTTCAGCGCTAGAGGCCAAGATCGAGGAGCATTTCGACCAGCTAGAGAGGAATATCCGAGTCCTAGTCCGCCGCTAGATAGACCTCTCTTGCCCCTTTTTTAATCTTTTGTTTGGTGGGTGGGACTTGTTGTGGAGAGGTTGGGAATGTGGGAGTTGGGGAAAACTTGGATGTACTATTGTTTTATGGATTTTTGAGTTTTATGGACAATCTTTTTGGGCTTGCTTTACTGACATTGGCTGGGGTTAGGGAGAGGGGTGGGTCAGGTGTTGTGGGTTTCTTTCCTTCTAGTTCATATTTGTGAGGGGAATACATTTATAGTTTTACATATGATGTAAATCTTTTTTGGGGGGTTATTCTTTTACTTCGCACAGTTTCCTTTGCTGCAGGGCCGCAGCCAGTTTTTGAAATCTGTCGATAGTGTAACACACCAACAGATAGATGCGGCACCCTCACTTATCCTACTACTGTCAGTCCCTCCACCTAGTCCATGCAGTCTGCAACTATATTAACCCATATGGACTCGGTAGGGGTGTTGGTGTGTGAATTAATTTCCATAGTATATAGATTATTGCATCTTGAATGAATATCCCACAGTTCTTCTCTCTTACCTGTGATTAGGCGAAGCGATGGCTGCATGCTGATGGTTACCCAAGGTGCCATGGTGGTGGTGGTAGTAGACAGTAGGAGAATGCTAGCGGACTAGTCGAATGCTAGTGAAAGCACCAGATTCTGCAGCAAGGTTCCACTCCATCCTAGCCGAACTCAAACTGTAGGATGAGGAATATTCATTGCAGGGAACTAAATAATAAAATATATAAACTGAGTTAATAGCATTTGATATGCAAGCTCTGCAAAAAAAATGAGACAGTCACCTCAGGGAGACTAGACTGAGTAGAGTATGACTAGTAGTACACAACAAGAAGACTTCCAAACATAAAAACATAATAAGCAATGCTAAAGTAAAATAGAAAATAATCAAAATGGTGGGCTAGTACAAGTTGCAAACTGAAGTTGACACTAGCTATGAAGTAGAGTGGACAAGCGTAACCTTTAGTCCTGGACGGATGATGATGCTGGCAATTATGATGGATTATGTTTCTCTGAAAACAAATTTAATATCGAATACTGTCTGTGCATGGGTGGGCAATCTAATATATATATTGCCAGTGTGGGCTATACTTAGAGCAGAAGAA
This sequence comes from Calotriton arnoldi, assembly GCA_963921515.1. Classification (NCBI taxonomy): domain Eukaryota; kingdom Metazoa; phylum Chordata; class Amphibia; order Caudata; family Salamandridae; genus Calotriton; species Calotriton arnoldi. The sequence continues at coordinate 1,171,717 of CAWUFW010005000.1, read as the reverse complement.
GACCCTTGCCCTGCCTGCCCTGGAGTTGGTGTTGCTTTTACCACATACGCCCCACCAAGTGTGTGATCAATTAATGGGTTAAATTTAATTTAGTCACACCTCAATAAATCACACAGCTCGGGGGAAGAGGGCTAGGGGTTTGATGAATGGATGGGAAATGTTTGACAAAGACAAACACTACTACACAAGGACAACACATTCATCTTAGAGGCCGACCATCATAAATCTGTTATGGGAGGAAAAGGAAATGCATGCATGATGATGAGCACTAGACTAGTACAGGTAAACCAAATTTTCATCTGCCCCCAGAGAGACCCAAGTTACATTATGTTCTTGTAGCGGGCTTTGAAAGATAGCAAATAAAAATAAAATATCTGTAGGAGTCAAGTAAACAAACATAAATAAACACACAGTTGTAATGATTGAAGAGTAAAATGATACTGTATTGCCAAATTGGGAGTTGCATCTGTGCATTCCTCTTGGTCTGCCTGTTAATTTTGGGTGCCTGGAGGGTGCAGTTCTGTAAGGTAAGTGTGAGTAGTTTTTCCAGTATAGTACAGGGTAAGGGCCTATAGATGGAAAAAAAATGATATTGAAGAATCAAGGGGAAAAGTTAAACTGCATAAAGCAGTGCAACAAGAAGACTTTCAGAGGCAGAATGGCTAAATGTCTGTTTCCGGCAGTTACTGCCAACAACAGGCTCCCCACCCAACCTCCACTTAGCTTTGAATTTGATCCAGACAGCACTGAGCACAGACACACACAGCAACATAGAATTTTCCCAATGAAGTAAAAAATTAATGCACCGCTATCAGTCAGTTACACCACAATCACCACCACTACTATACAGACATGTGTAGGTCTGGTGTTGTTGTTTACCTTTAGGCCACTTCAAAGTCATCATCATACAAATCGGTTGATTTCAGTGAATTTGAAAACTTTCATCTTCTTCTGGTGGCAGTTCTCGAAGTAGTCACACTCATTCCCATGCCCTGAGTCATTCCATCATCTCTGATCCTCCTGAGTCGGACTCCAACTCCGAGTATGGTGTCCAACTCCGTACCAACAGTGTCCAGAGTGAGTCCCGACTCAGTGCAAAGGATCAGCCTGTAGTTGTACCATTTTGTTATTGAACAACAAGAAGGGAAAGATTGACTTGACTAAGTTACGTTTTATGCGTAGAGTAGACTAGAGTAGACTAGGTTTGTGTTTGCAAGCTTTGCATTAACTAAGTGACTGGTCGGGTCAGAGTCTTTGAGGAGTATAAGTAAGCATAAAACAATAAAAAGAAACAGTGTGGACTGTGAGGAGTGAACCCGGTGAAGAAATCACGCTATCCGATCTTTCAAAGGGAAAGGAAAGAAATAACCTTCAGTGGAAAATTATTGATCAGCCATTGGGAGGCCACCACTACATTGTGAATCTCAATCATCATCACTAATACATTAAGCATAGCAAACAAACAGCCTGTCTCACACTGCCTGCTGCCACCAAAATGAATCTTCTCAAGTCTCAACTCAAGTTGACAGACACATGATGATGATGACATATCATCATTTACAAGTTGACATCACAACAAACAACAATCACTCAGCATGCACTGCATACCAATATTTACCTGTTCTTCCAGTGTGCTCACTGTGATCGATTGGTTGCACAATGCAGAATGCATATCATCCATTTCTTTGCTGTAAATCAAAATAGTAATAATGTCACATGTGAGGCAGTCCCTCTAAGCTAGGAGGAAAGGATAGATAGATAGTCAAGGCCCAGGGTTGGAGGCAGAGGCAGGTACACATTTGTTTGTATTCTCCATCCAATGTCTGGCTTGAGGGAAATGGCTTCAGGGCGAGTCAGGACTTCTTCAGTGCACACAGTTGAAACTCCAATCCGGCAATAAAATGTGTCTAAGAGTAAGACAGTGGGGATGAATTGGTCAACCAGACACACACAAATATAATAAAGTAAATATTGTTCCTTAGCTATATCTTTTTTGGGGTTATTTTTTGGGTGTCAAAGAAAGAAAGAATCTAGAAAAGCATTATAGTCAGGGAAGTAGAGCTCGTCCTCAAACTCTGGTGGTTCTCCCAGAAGTAGGTATTCTAACACACTACTTCCATGACCTGAGTCTCCATCATCTTCCTCCTGTGGTACTTCAGATATAGTGTAATCCGGTGGTATAAAGTGCTGATTCATTTTGATCATGGTTAACCTCCCCACGTTTTGGGGCAAGAGACTGGTCCTTCTCACTGTCAGAACGGCACCAGCAGCACTAAAAACACTCTCAGCGGAAACACTGCCTACGGGGTACGCCAGATAGTTTATCGCCAGCCTGCTAAGCACTGGCTATTGGAACCTCTTCCCATACCAATACAACAATGGGTTTTGATCAAAGTAGGCCTCTGTTGGGACATCCAGATAGGCCTTTACCGTCCATTCAATGATCATGGTTGCTCCACCTTGCTCGGCCAATTTTGCTTTTGCCTCAGCACTGGACTTAAGCCCTGCCAGTAGAAACCATTTATTTGCCGATTTTGGGGCTGATGCTCCTGTTCTTGTAGTTGATGTTGTTCTTGCTGTTGGTGGTTTTGGCTGTTTTGAGCCAAACGCACTGCCCTCAGGCTTTGAACTTGAAGGCTGCCCTGAAGTACTTGTGCCCTGGAGGTGCAGGCCTCTAATTCCCGGCCGTTCTTTTTCTAGCTGACTGGTTTGCACAACTATCCAAGTTTTGTAGTTGGCAACATTCGCGTCTGAAAAAGGAATAAAAGTGGCCAGTAATGGTTTGTACTGTGGATCAAGAATTGTGGCACAAATGTAATGGTTGGATGACACAATGTCTCTTTGCACCCTTGCATTTGCAGATAAGCGCAGGATTAAGCTCTCCAACAAATCATATGCTTCTTTTTTTTGGTCCACACCTGCGTACATTGCAGACACCAGCTTTAGCTGTTCCTGTAGCATGTGCAACAATGGGATAGCTTGGCCCATGGTGCTGTTCTCCTTGGTGACATCACGTGTGAACACCTCAAAAGGAAGCAACTTCTCTGTCAGACATTTAACTAGGCCCCATTGGTCCATCTCAATGATCATGCCTTTCACAGTTGCATCCCCTCTTTGCATGACATATTCATTGATTGGTCTGTACTGCTCAAACAGACATTCAAGCATGTAATAAGTCACGTTCCAAGTGTTGGCACCTCCTGGATGAGTGCTTTAACTGGCATTCTATTATCACGTTTAATGATCCTCAGCTGCTTCCGGGCTTTAAAAGAATGGCTGAAATATATGCAGATTCTTCTGCAGGTGGTCAGTAAGTTGCTGACTCGGTCTTCTTTTTTCAGAAAGTCTTAAACAATGATGTTAATGCAGTGCACCAAACAGAGGACCCTGAAATTGCCACCATCGGCCATGGCCTTAACTATATTACTTCAATTGTCCATGGTAACAAAACCAATTTTAAGCCTTCTTGGTCGCAGCCATTCAAAGACCTTAGTGTTAAAGTCTTCCAAAATGTTTGCAGCAGTATGGGATTTCTCCATGGAGAACATGGCTACTGTCGCATGCTTCCGAGCACCATTAAAAATCTCAGCAGTGTCAACACCTGCAGATATCTTTTCTCTAACCCCCACAAAAGAGATCCAGGGGGTTATTCCCAATGACGGGCGATAACTATCACCATCGTCAGTCAACGTCAGAAAAGTTAACGCCGCCTAACCCGGATTATTATCGCCATGTTAGCAGGGTATTATCAAGCCCACGCTACATGGCAATAGTAACAGGGAAGGGGTGTGAAAACCCACGATAAAATCATTGCGATTGCGATATCAAATCCAGCGTTAGCCGGCGATACCTGGCGATCGGCACATTATCGCCAGAAAAGTCCCATCATCACTCCAGGCGATATCGCCTTGTGAATATGCCCCTACAAACGTGTATCACACCCCTTATGTTACCTACAGGATGCACAAATGCGTTTTGTGCTGAGTGCCCCAATATGCTGTGAGACGAAAGCCACACCTTTCAAAAAGCCAAACAAATAAACATAGACTGTGGGGTACAAATTACAATATTACAGAAGACCCCCAGGAAATGGCAATACAAAGACAGCAAAGGGAAGAGTGGAGAGATGTACCCAGCAGAAAAAAAGAGGTGTCTCCTTAGCCACTTCCTCACTTCAACTGACACAAGACAGGAAGGGAGGGAGTGGGAAGACTGCATGAAGGAGACATGCATGTGATCACAAGATGGCGTGCACAGGTGGGCAACCACAGAAAGGACAAAGACTGAAAGATGGGTCCTGGGGCAGGAAACATCTCCAAGGAGAGGGTATGTATGCAGAGAAAAACATAGGAGGAAAGAGACAACAAGATGATATGCCACAAACACCCACAGACCAAAGACCGCTCTCAACTTGTTAGACAGCAAGCCACCGAATGATGGACATGCAAGAGTTTGAAGGTAGGGTGAAAGGACTGATCATACCTTCAGTGGCCCCTCCGCTGGGACTATCCACAGGCTCACATTCACCGGAATTCCCTTACTTCACCACAAGCACGAGCACCCTTCATAGGGAAAACTCACTAGTGACATATCTAGATTCATCCATACGGTCACAGCCAGAAGACCTCCCCCCAACCTGCGGAGCACCCCAAAATACGTGAGCGAAAGTTAACCCAGGAGTCCCAACAGGACTGGAAGGCCAAAAAACTGTTGGCTGGCGAGCTGTTCAAAATCCACAAAGTGTACAAGTGTATGGATGTGACTTATATAGCGCTAAACAAACTACAAAGCAACAGAGCGCTGTGCACGAACAAAGGTTTGAAAGAGTGAATTGGACAGGCCAGATTAAGGATACAGAATGAGAGGACAAGAAGGGAAGCGCGGTAAGTAACAGAAGGGGTAGGAGGCAATCTAACTGGATCCACCCGTGTGTGAGTTTGGCCATGAGAGGTGGAGTCGCTGCTTCGGGGGAGGGGGAGGCGGCAGGAGAAAGTTCCACTGCAATGAGGTGTTGCTTGAAGAGAACTGCCTCAGATATTAAAATGTCACCAGTGAAATAAATGCTGCAAGAGGTGGGCATGTGTCACCCTCCACCATTTCTAGCACTACAAGCCTCAGTCTGGCACCGTCATGGGAGGAGGCTCTGGAGTAGCGCTTGAAAACATGTCCCCAGGTACATAGCACTAAATGCCTGGAAGAGCTAAGGCTGTGTAGACACAAATAGTACATTAATCTACTAAGCAAGGGTTAAACTGGAGAACCCGTGGGCTCTGGGGGTATGGAGGAGGCAGACAATGGCTTCTATCCTAATATGAGGCCCAGGTGTGAGCTTACAACAGCTTCTCCTTTCACAAAGCTGGGGATAAGCACAGGAGGTTGTGTGCCCCCTCTGGCCCCCCTTGATCTCTACACTATAGAGCCCTAGAGCTTGGACACTAATCCTGTTTGAGTTCCGGAGTAGCATGCTACCCACCGAAAAAGCGATTCAACGCCTTGTCAGGGGTAGTAAGCGCTATATAGAAGAAATTACAATTACAAGAGCCCAGAGAACCTGCCCCAGGCTTCACAAGTGTCTCTCATTTATTGATACAATACCTGAAGATCCTTTGCTACCAGACGTGCTGTCCCACACTAGACCTGATCTTACTGAAAAGGAACCAGGGCCCAGGACACCTTACTGCCCCACAGGTGCTGACAACACCAGCCATCACATCAGAGGTCCTACACATGTCCTACCACCCCTAGGACACACCTCTCAGAGCCGATGGCTCCCTACTGTCCTCACACGACTAAGGGGGATATTCTCAATGGCGGCCGCTGTGCGCACATGCACAGCGGGACTAACACTTGTGTGCCAAAGGCACATATGTAGTTACAACGCATCACATGACATAGCATTCCATTCCAATGCATACTAATACTAGGCACATTGCAACAGTAGGTTAGATGTTGCATTACGGAGTCCTGAACATCACTATTCAAACTCCAGTGAGTGCAACCCTAAACTAACCTCTGCACCCCAATCCCAAACATTAAACCAGGAATTCTTTTTTGAGCTCCCCATTACACACCCAAAACCCAAAATTGACCCATTTGCACACCTAAAAAAATCATATATTGCACACCCCAAATTTCATATTTTACCCCAAATCACACCCCAAAAATCATATTTTACCCCTATTGCACACCCCAAATTTCATATTTTACCCCAAATCACACCCCAAAAATCATATTTTACCCCAATTGCACACCCTAAATTTCATAGTTTACACCAAATCACTCCCCAAAAATCATATTTTACCCCAATTGCACACCCCAAATTTCATATCCAACATGCGGAACCCATTCACACACAAAATACTTAAAATTACCCCATTACTGACCTCACAATGTGTTGTACTCAAATGTGATGTAAAGGCACGTGCGTTGTTGGAGTTGCGTAGTTAATGATGTACTGCCTGCGTTGTACTGGACGTCTCCCATGCCAAAGGCAAACCATAGGCTGGCCCATCTGCGTCCGTCTGCCCCTGGACCCCGCTCAGCACCAAGGAGCCTTCCTCTTGGACACTCCATCGCTATGACAACAGCACCCTCCTCGCCATCTTCAACAGCAGCCTCCTGCCCCCTTCTTCTCCTTATACTTCTCCTCACCACCGCTACCCTAGCAACACCCTTCTCATATCCCCACCACCCCCCTCCTCCTCACTTTCCCAACATGGCCACCACTCGAGTTAAGTCTGGAATTAATTGCTACAAAATCATCTATCCTCCTAACCTGACCAAAGCGTCAGCAAAACGATTCAAGCATAACACCATTGAATGTTTCCCTGATTCCCTTTTTGTTGATCAATTCTACAATGGTCGGTATGGGAGGTTCAAAAACGATTTCATTTTTTTCACTCACGACATCCCCTCCCGGTCCACCAGCTTATATAATTCCCTTAACATCACCTCCTCCTCTTCTATCCCTCATGGGAAACAGCTAAAAATGTCCCCCTCTGCGTGTTTTAACGGATCCCTCACTATCTCACTCTATAACAACGGTACTGTCATGATCCAAGCTAAAGACACCTGTCTCTCTCTCTTTGACCACCTCTTCCCCTCCCTACTCCCCTCCCCTGCGACTGGATTCTCCCTTGACTCTTCAGCTAGCTCCACCCATTACTCCCTATCTCCTCCCCTGACCCCCCTACATAGGCCGCACCCTCGGGAGACACAGGCCGACCCTCTTCCCCTCCCCTCCCCTGTTCCCTCCTCTCCCACTCTTCCCCCTCACAGTGTGCCCCCCCCCTTCATCACATCAGCCTTACCGCTAGCTAATATGCTCCTCGTCCAATCTGCACCATCCCGGTACTCCAATCTTATCTCCTCCCCCCTATCCCTACCTGCAACTCCCCTATTTTGTTCACCTCTACTCCAACCTCCTCCCCTAGTCAACTTTCCTTACGTTCTCCCTATTCCCTACTCGTCTCCTCTTTTCTACCCCCTCCTCCCCTCGCTATGTACCCCGAGTTCTTCACAAACCCTTTGCATCTCTCTTCCTCCCCACTCCGCCAGTAATGCTGTGCTACCCCCTTTCCCCCCTTGGTAACCCTTTCCCTCCCTCGGACCCAGCAGAACCACTTTCTCTCTTCAACTTCCCTATCTCCCAACCCCCCTCACTCTGCCAGGTGCCCGTTCCCTCACATCCACCTCACCTAGCTTACAGGACCCCTCCAACCCCCTCCCCTCTCTTCCTCCCAAACCTCCTCCCTTCCTATGACTCCACACATTCCCCGCCTCCCTTTCCGCCCCACCGCCTCATTCCTCACCTATCTCCCCCTAATTATGTCCTCAATTCCTATCCTTCTTGCAACGTCAACAAAGACAACTCTCCTTTCACCTCCGATGCACCAACGCCCGCTCTCAACCACCACCTTTCCCCACCCCTGAACCCTGTACCCCAACTCCCCTCCCGTACCCCCACCTCTCCCTGCCCTCCGCCGCCAATTGCACCCCCTCCTGTTTCTATCGAGCCACCCAACATGCCGTGCTCTGCCCTACTCTCTCTGGAAAATAAGCTAGGTTCTCTCATCACCTCCATCTCCCAGCTTGAAGCCACCATTTCACTCTTAAGCTCCAAGATTTCCACCTTTCCATACACCTCAATTCCTCTGGAAAACACTCACCTTCCCACGAGCTGCACCTCGCCCCCACACCCCAATATAGCCAATCATAACCTGTTGTCTGCAAACATCGCAAACTCACTCAAGTCCTCGAACGCCACCCATCTTCCACCTTCCTCTCCAAGTAACCCTACTATTTACACTATTCCGACCATCTCCTCTGTCAGAACCAATCATCCACCTAAATCCTCCCGAGCACCCTCGTATAAGTACAATATCCCTATCACCCCTCATAGCCCAAGTGCCCCTGTCACCAAAACAGTCTCGACAGAGTTGCGCTGTCTGCTCCACAACTGCAGATCTGCAATAAAACACAAACTTGAAATCTCCGATACCATCACCCTTCACAATATTGACATGCTCTTCCTCACAGAGAGCTGGTTCAACGATACCTCTCACTCTAAGTTTGATCTCCTATTACCCACAGGCTATTCTATATTTAGAAATTACAGAATAGACAAAGTTGGGGGAGGTGTTGCAGTCATCTTTAGAAATTCCCTTCAACTTAAGGCTTTTCCTAATAGCTCCTTCCGCACTTTTGAATGCTTATCTCTGGAGCTTCAATTGCACCACCGCCCACCCCTCAGATTCCATGCCATTTACCTCCCGCCTGGTAGCGGCCCTTCGTTTATGGAGGAACTCACTGACTTCATCAGCGACCAATACTCGCAAAGTGACAGTCAGATCTTCGTGGGTGACTTCAATCTCCACTGGGGCTCGCTGGAAGACTCTTCTGCGAATATGCTGGCCACCTTTCTCTCTGCAAATGATCTTATCCAACACTGCTCAGAAACAACACACTCTAAGGGCTCAATCCTGGACCTTGTTATTTCTAAAGCAGGCATGCTTACTATCGCTATCCCTATTCATGTAGACTGGTCTGACCACCTCCTCATCCCATTCTCTCTTCACCTTCGACACTCTATAACTCTCGGCCAATCTAAGAGGACTACTTCCTGGTTCCGTAACACGAAAAATATTGACCTCGGTACCCTCTGTGACTCGGCGTTGCTATCACTTCCAAGGCTAGACCCGAACCTGGATGTGAATGAACTCACCTCCCAATGCCTCTCAGTCCTTGCAGTCGAAATCAATAACGTCGCTCCTCTTCAAAGCAAAAGGAAAAGGCCTACTCCCTCAGCACCTTGGTTCAACAAATCCCTTTATGAAGAAAGGAAGTACCTAAGAAATCTGGAGAAACAATGGAGACAAGCGCCTTCCACCAATAATTTGACCACGCTTCGCTCAGCAAGGTCCAAGTACCACAAGCACATCTTCCATGAGAAAGCATCGCACTTCAGAACCCTCCTCGACTCAGCCAAAAATAGACCAAAAAAACGATTCGACCTCATCAAGAATCCAAACTGCCCTCCCCCAACCTCCAAGTTGGAGGATTCTACAAAGAAAGCAGCGGAATTCGCTATATTCTTTGACGAAAAGGTGAAATCACTTGTGGATCAGGTCATTCATCCTACCCCTCCAGAGGAGCGCAAATCCTTAGCCATTTGGCAGAACTTTGACTCCATCTCTGAAGATGCCCTCCTCAAATGCATCCTCGAAACAAAGCCCTCCAACCATTCTCTTAACCCCATCCCTAATGCCATTGCAATCGACTTCTACACCCATTCTCTTTCCTATTGGACCACTCTGGTTAACCTCTCCCTCTGTCAAGGCTCCCTTCCTGTTTCCTTCAAAACTGGGCAGGTTACCCCTCTTCTTAAAAAACCCACCGCTGATGCGAACGACCTCAACAACTTCCGCTCCATCACTAACCTACCTTTTCTTGCGAAAATCACAGAAAGATGTGTAGTGAAACAACTTTCCCGTCATATCAAGGACAATGATCTTCATGACAACCTCCAGTCTGGCTTCATTCAAAACTGCAGCACTGAAACAGCCCTGCTGCAAGTGATTGATGACGCACTGCGGCTACTCGATTCAGGGGAGTCTTGTCTTCTAATTCTCCTTAACCTTTCTGCAGCCTTTGACACTGTCAATCACAACACTCTCCTTAACACTCTTCAACAGAGAATGGGCATGGAAGGCACAGTGCTTAAATGGTTTGCTTCCTTCCTCTCTGATAGATCCCAAATGATCAAAATAGCGAACAGTCTTTCATCTCCTTTGGCGGTAGGTCAAGGTGTTCCTCAAGGCTCTATACTTGCACCCACTTTGTTCAACCTCTATTTGGAACCATTGGGAAATCTCCTAAGTAAATCTGGGATCCTCTATCATCTCTATGCGGACGACACTCAAATCTACCTCAAGGTGTCCTCCACACACGATCTCTCCATCCTAAACTCTACTCTCGACTCCATTCAAAACTGGATGTTCACTCATCAACTGATTCTGAATCCCTCCAAAACTGAATTCCTCCTCCTCTCCTCCTCACTCTCTCCTCCTCCGGTTCAATCATGGATGGATCAGATGAATCTACTTAACAATAAACCCATCATTGTTGACAGCGCAAAATCCTTTGGTGTCGTACTCGACAAAAACTCAATCTACTCTCCCACATCAATTCCGTTGCAAAGTCTGCTCGATACCAACTGCGTTTTCTCTGGGGGATTCGACACTTCTTCCCAGAGCAAGACCGAAAAACCCTGGTCCAATCGCTGGTTCTCTCTAGATTGGACTACTGCAATTCTCTTCTTACTGGCCTCCCCAAATCCCACCTGTCCCCCCTTAAATCTGTTCTCCATTCAGCAGCTCGTTACATATATGGGACCAAAAGAAGTGACCACATCACACCCATTTTATCTTCCCTCCGTTGGCTTCCCATCGAGGCAAGATCTATCTACAAGACTGCCTGTATCACCCACAAAGCCTTGCACTCCTCTTCTCCTCACTACTTGGTGAATAAACTGAAACTCTCTGGAGGCTCTAGACCATCACGTAATGCGGAAAATGTATTGCTTGAACCTCCCACTTTCAAAAAGGAAAGATCGATGGCCCAATCCTTCTCAGGCAACGCGGTGAGAATCTGGAACTCACTTCCACCTCAGCTCCGGACCACCACCTCTTCCCGGTCTTTCAAAACTGACCTCAAATTTCTTCTTCTTCAAAGACACTTCCAAATCTAACTCACGCCCTCTCTACTCCCTCAAGGAAGTTCTTCCACTATAGGAAATTCTGTACTCCATGCCTATAGAAGTGCCTTCCCAGTGTGTTCTGAGTGACTGCCACTTACTGCAGTATTATACCTCTTTTTGTATTTTGTATCTTATGTATCATTTACACTTGTCACTTTTTCCACTTGTAACGTATCATTTGCTACCTCTTCTTGTATCTTGTTTGCTTTTGTAATATGCACAATTGTCACTTTTTCCTCATGCAATGTAACGTTTGCTTTTGTAACATGCCCACTTGTAATTTTCTCCTCATGTAATGTTACTATTCCTATTGTGAAGCGCTCTGACACCTTCGGGTAAAGTCCGCGCTATATAAAAACGCATAAAATAAATAAATAAATAAAAAATCAACCATGGACGCCACCTCGCCTGCCAGGACCAACTTCTGCTCCGGACCGGACATCGCCATCGCCAACACTGACGGCTGCAGTATCACCCGCAAGGAGCAGCACGACCTTCAAGTACAAGGCATTGCCATCACCTACAGAGGCACACTCCAACTGACCACGCACTCTAATGACCCAAGGGTGACCATGGACCACCTCAACTCCCAGATCCGGACAAAGCCCAAGCACATCCACTGCGGCACACTCATGTGCAGGACCCCCGGACATTGGCCCCCCATTCTCAAATACCATTGTTGACCTCATTGTACCCCAGGATCTCCCATCCACCGACGACATCCTACTATGTGATCTCAAGTTCCACCTGGACAACCCCAGTGACCAGGACAACCTCGCCTTCTGGGGAAGGTCACCAACATCAGATGCAAACAGCAACGCACGTCAACAGGCCACATATCAGGACACACGGTCAAGCACGTCACCGCCGCAAGCGGGAGCTTCAACTTCAGCAACAACACCGGACTCTCCTGGACCAACAATCATTGGATACATCACGTCTTCACCTTGCCCACCGGACGCCAACACCATCATCGCAACCCCTCGCAGCTGGATCAAGGCCACCGTTGGACGTCTCGCCAACTCTCTCAGCACCAACACTCGGCCACTGCTTCCAAACGATGACACCGCAGCGCACAACCAACAACGATGGATCTCCAACAGCGTCGACATTCGGGCACCCCTCATGAACTGCACTGCGTCAGTACCTTCCGCCTGCCTGACGGCAGGCGTGAGGGTGACGCTGTGCCACAGGGATAGGCTGGCCCCATGCATTGCTTGAGTTGCGTCATGGATGTGACACAACTACAGCAATGCGTGACTTTAGCGCAGACAGATATGTCAGGAATCCTAACGTAACTGTCATTACTTGCGTCATGGAGCGCTGTCCAGTGAGTACAGCGCACTCATGCTGTCGCAAGAAGGGCATACTGAGAAGTGTTGCAACGCAGTCTTGTCGCAGCGCTGCAACACTTTTCATGACTGGGGCACAGGAATGCGCACTATCTTATTGATGGTGTGCAGTCCTGCCCTGTAATTTTGGACAGGGCAGTGCAGCGACATTGCTTGCAGCGCGGTCCAGCAACAAAACCTGCAGAAATGAGGCCCCAATGGTTATCTCCATTTTAAGACCAGATATTTTCTGGTCTTGAAAAACTGCCTCTAGTTGCAGTTATAGCCACTTTTTTGGTCATCTTACATTAAGGAATCCCCTTGTGAATAGGGAAATCTTGGGTTAACGTCAGATTTGGCAAGGGAACGTCTCCCTTGCATATCATTAGCGTTAATTGTCGCTGACAGAAGTTGCGATGTTGTAAATGGTCCATTTCACCTAAAAGCTGTCACTAACGGCTGTTAGCGACAGCTTGTGAATATTGCGATGAAAATATCGCCGCTTTATCGGCAAAAAAGTGCCGCTAAAGCGGCGATGTTGGCTTGTGAATATGCCCCCCAGTGTGCAGTGATGCACATGTAATCAGTGGCTTGGCAACTGGTCCACATGTCTGGTGTCTGGTGGATAGTGTGAACAGCACTCTGCTGCAAGGCTTGTCCAAGTAATTCCAGCACGTCGTGATGTAGCGCTGGAACAGTAACTCTTACGAAATAGGATCGGTTGGGATCCTTCCATTTCACACAGATGGCTGCTACAAATTCAAGAAAGCCCACCCCTTTCACAAAAGAAAAAGGGAGGAGGCCCATCGCTAACATTTTAGCCAGCTTCGCATTGTACAAACGTGCCGTTGGGTGGTTGCTTTCGTACTGCCCCTCCGGCCTAAACATGCCGAGAATGGTCGTCTGGATTTTTTTCTTTTCTGGTACCAACACTGGTGACTTCTTTAGAGCAGACATTGGTATGCTCAATGTGCGTTTTTGTCTGGCAGTCACTGTACTCCCTTGCCTTGGACCCCTTGGTGTATCGACCTGACTCTTATGCCATTGCGATGTTGCTGATGATGATGTGGGCAATACCACTGCTGGGAGCAGGGATGCTTTGTGTACCGGAGAAAATGTTTTCCTCTTCTTCACCTTCCACCGTGATGGGATCCTCACCCCCTCCACCAACAACACTTGCAGTTTTTTGGCTGCTAAGGTGCGCCTCCCACTGTATCAAGTGGTGTTTTCTGTTTATGTTTGGCCTCTGGTACCATAGTTTGTACCAAGCTTACCTCGACTAACACTTGCTCCACAAATGAAGCATATAGCAATGTTCACCTCCTTCCTGCTAACCGAAAAGAAGTCACAATCTGGGGAGGTCAACTTTCTGACGCTGCTCCTGCCACTTGCAATGTTGATGAACTGGTAGGTGGGCGTGACGTTTGGCTCTCTGCAGTACCTACTTCTACTGAGCTGGTTGTGGTGGATGTAGGTCACTGCCGGAACTTTGTAAATATGGCAGCTGGAGGTGGTGTTGGTGGTATCTGTGTTGGTGGTATCCGTGATGCCACATCCCTCACAGCAATTTGGGATGGGGTAATGTCCATCTCCACTGGGGCAGGGATAACGTCTATGATGACTGGCTCATCATCATCCTCCTCTTCTACATCTACCTCCATAACTCTAAGGCTTGAAGGGACCTTCCTTTTCTCTAGCCTTGTCTCGTGGTGTGTCTCACTCTCAGACTGAGGTGGCTTCCAAGTGGAGTCTAGATCATCAGAAGAGGGGCTTGCAGAAGAAGTTGATAGACTAACCCTCCTTTTCCTTGCTGGGGATCTGGAAGACAATGGATCTTCTGAAAGAGTGGCTTGCTCTTCCTCAGCAGGAAGCTCGATCTCCTGAACTGCCCCTTCTTCAGGAGGAACTACTACTATTGGTGGTTGCGGCTTTTGTTGTCCACTTATCTGAGTTTCCTGCATTGATTGGGTACTACTTTGCTATAACGATAAGTCAATTTTAACGTCACTGCTTGTCAGCGTTGCTGTGATTAGACTGGCTGCCTCTGAGACAGACATTGGCTTGGGCCTAGTTTGGTGGGGTGGGTCTGCTGATGCGGGGGTGCTGCTCCCAGCTTGCTCCCCGGACACCGCTGCTGCAGGTGCAATTTTTGGTTTCCCAAAAAAGGTCTTGGGCGACATACCGGTGGTGGTAAGTGGCAGTGCCATCTTCTTCTCACTGGCAACTTTGACTTTCATGGTACTGGTAACTTTCTTTAGGACCATCTTGAAGCTGTCAGTTAGCATGCAGCGGCACTTGTCTTCGATTCACAAGTTGAAGAGATATCTGTGGTCACATGTCACGCTGTGCGCAGGCCTTCTGTCTGGCAGTACATTGGGTGATGTCTCCTCCTCTTGTGCACTTAAAAGCAAAGAAGCTAGAAGAACATCAGTGAAACTTGGCATTGTTGTAGTTCAATTACTGGTACAAACAAATATAATATAATTAATTTAGTGTGTGGTCACACTTGTTAGTGTTACCTCAGTTATTAAAAAAATGAGCAATACAGTGTAACCATTCGTGAGACTTTTACAACAACAAAGGCTTTTATGGTGTACTGTACAGTACACTCAGGAAGGATAGAAATAAGAAGAACAACAACAAAATACAAATGTAACGGTTTGCTTTATGTGTATTGTGTATCACGTGGGATGAGGCACTCGAGGAACTGCAGCTGACAAATGACAATGGAACAATCCCTAGACGATGAATACCTTTATGCACGTCATATAGCAGACATGGGGGTTCATGGATGCCAAATCATATTACTTATGAACCTGAAAAAAAGGAAAAAATAGAAAAAATAAACAACAAGCAGGAGGCCAGGAAAACAATGAACACAAGCAGGCCTAATGACACAGACTTTAATAAATGGCCCCTGCCACATGGGGAACTCAACCAAGGCAAATGCATTTCAGGCCTACTATTGGAATGCAAACACACTCACTCATTGGCCAGACAAAGGAGGCATGCTAAACAACACATCATTAAAGAAACAATAAAAAACGAAAATCCACAGGGCTAAAAAGGTGTCCAAGTTACAATCACACATATCCAACAAAGGCATTAACACACATGAAAAAAAAGTGAAATACCACAAAAAAAACATATTTTGTATTTTAATCCAATGCCATCCATGACCTAAATGATGTTTTAAAACTTTAAATTCAACAGACACTACAGAAACAGTTATCTCATCAACCCATGAATAGCTCTGGGCCTACCAGCTGAAAGGCCTATTGCTATTGGCAGACTACTGGGCTACATAGTGAATTAAATAAACAATATTGCAAATTGATTTCAAAACATGGGGAAAATGTAGTGAACTGTGCAACATGTTTCCTTTAAAAAGAAGAAAAATTACTTGCAAAGAAACAACTAGGCCCCTACTGAAACTACAGGCCACCCACCATAATACATTTAAAAAATTGATGAAAAGTACAAATAAATCTAGGTGAATGGCCCCAATCAAACAAACAACACCAGTTTTCCAACTTACTTGTGAAAGCTCAAATTCAAAGCCCTCAAATCCAATGATATATTATGCAACAGGCACAAAGAGTGATCCTTCCAGCTCCAAAATCCAAATCAGAAGTGAACAGGAGATGGACAAAGCACTGGGAGGAGCCTGCTGGACAGGAACAGGAAGTGGGAGACTCTAGGGCACTTCCTTCCTCTTGAAAAAAAAGTAAAAAAAGAAAAAGGACTCCTTGCACAAAAAACTATTGCCAAATGTCAATTTGAGGAGTTTTTTTATTCCAATTGTTCTTTCGAGAAGGTTTTGATGCTGTTCGGGAAGAGAGAACCTTCTCCAGATTGCAGTTGTGGTAGATCCTGTGCGTTCGGGATCGTGTTCGTCACAAAACCCCCGCCGGAACTCCGCTGGTGCACGCGAACGACATGTTGGTCGACCGCAAACTCTCGCAGGACCATGCGGCCACCTAGCAAATCTCGTGGTGCTCGCAAACAGCTCATAAATCTCGTCGGCGATCGCGGACACCCGGTAAGTCACTCTCGCATGCATGAAAATGCAATTTGGGTGCCCCACCACAAAAAACTCCGCTCCATTGTGGAGAGCAGACTTATTGGCAATTTGGTGTTCTACGCGGATCGCGGAGTTGCTAAAACTCCGCGAATTCCGTGAGCGGTAGGGAGTTTTACGCCCAGGCTTAGTCATCAGCATAAAGGGTAACCTTCCTTTTCTAAATGTTGCAATGAGAGGGCACAATGCCTAGCTCCTCCCTCAGCCTTCTTGCAAATGACTCTATATACAGATTAAATAGAAAGAACTACAACGGGCATCCCTGCCTTGTTCCTCTCCTTATTTTGATCTCCCTCGTCAGTCTACCATTTATCGCCATTCTCACAACAGGCTCTCTACAAATCAACTGGATTACTCTGGAGAACTTCTCACCAAAATAATTATTCCTAAGCACTGTATTTAGATGTGGCCAGCCCACCCTATCAAACGTCTTGGAGGCATTAAACATCAAGATAGCTAATGGCATGCTCCATGCTGTTGCCCCGTCGACTGAACCAACCAGCCAGTGTGTTGTTTCATGCAGCTGTCACCCCTAATGAACCCTTTCTGATCCTCAAATCACTTTGCCTAGCATATTTGCTAAAATCTGTGTAAAGATTTTATAATCACAAAGCAGCAAGGAGATCGATCTATAGGATTCGCACAACTTTGGATATTAGTTTGGATTCAAGATTATACTAATTGTGGCTTCGTCCCATTACTGTGGAAGAGTGATACCTCTTGAAAAGATTTCCCCCACCAATCTGGTGTACACCTGGAGTATCTTATCCTCTAGGACAATGTACTGCTAACTTTGCAGGTCCTCAGGGCCTGCTGCCTTACCCTTTTGCCCTTCTCTCAATACTTCCTTAACCTAATCCTGCCCTATCTCTAGATTTAAGAAAGTTAACATCTCTGTTTCAAGCTTCAGTAATGGGTCCTCCCTTAGCTAGACTTCTATACTACCTTCTCTCTCCACTGACTCCTCTGTATGTAAATCTTGGTAAAAGCGGGCAAAGACCTCTTCTATATCTCTATCATCAGTCTGCCATTCCCCAAGCATCTTGCCTTTCATGCTCTTAATCAGGTGCCTTGTATTGGCCAGCTTAGTTTTCCAGGCTAGAAGCTTTCTGTATCCTTCTCCATTTTTGAAGTGGGCTAACTTGTTCACTTCCCATTTCCTGTGGCAGATCTCCTCCATATGGGATGCTAGATCCTCCATAGCGTCTCGCATATCACTGCTCTGTGTGGATAGCTCCTGAGACCCCCACCCCCACGGGTTCCTGCACCACAGACTAAAGGTTGGAGATTCTCTCCTCAATTTCTCCAAGTTTATTACAGGCCTCTTTATTTTTGTGCATTGCAATGCTACTGGTTCTGCTCCTTATGAATGCCTTAAATGAATCCAAACTATATGGCGGGGTGTGTGATCCCACATTTATTTATTCCGTATCTGCTTTCAGCTGATCAATAACCAACTGATCCAATAACAATTTTCCATCCAGTGTTCAACTTGGGGGGTCCATCCTCTCACTCAGCAATATCTCAAGCATGACTCCTGAGTTTTCTAATAAATGCTGAAATAGGTGGACCACATTCTTTACTTTACTAGTGATATTACTACCAACTAGAAAATAATTGATCCTGGAGAGGTGAACATAGTTCTTATTATAAAAAGTGAATTCTCTGACCATGCAGGCTTTTAACCTCAATATGTGTCATTGCCCCTAGTCCTGAATCATAAACCTGACCTGAGCTTTCATCTTTGGAAACTTGGCTGCTGTTAAGCAGCACATTAAAATCCCCCCTACAATTATCAGAGTTGTGACTTCTAATAATTTGTGCTGCAAGGCCTACAGAGGTCTGGAGTCATCTCTATTTGAGCCATTAAAGCCAGCAATTTTTTACCAAGAGCCATTGACCATTAGTCACCCCCCACCACTATCTGCCGTGTAATCCCCCATGCTTGCCTTGACTGAGGTCTTGATTACTATAGTCAAACCCTTTGTGCAGCATGTCTGTCCGTGCAAGCAAAGGCTCCACATCATCTATGAGCCCTAAACAGTTAATTACTCTCCTTTTTAAGAAGCTGCAGCTCCTGTAGTATTACAATATGGGCATCTGATTGTCTAAGAAACTCTAAAATCCTTCTTCTCTTGCTTTTCCCTTCCAACATTTCATATGCCCCTGGATACCCATCTGATTTGGCAAATCTTGTTTTGACCTCTTTTATCAAGTTCACCAGCATTGTCTCAAAGCTGCTCTGTAGTGCTGTGGGCTCTGGAGAACTATCCCTTCCACTGCAATGCCGTGCTCAGCTTACTCCTCCCTCCTAATTATCTTCTAGATGCTCCTCCCCTAGCACCTGAAATCTGTTCCCCAAGTACTGCTGACACAACTTATTTACTCCCTCCTTCATTCTTTGTTCCCTCAGCTCCTACCTTCATATCACTATTGCCCTGATGTGTAGGCTTCATCTGTTCCTGCTGGGGGTTTCCTTCCTTATGTGCCTCCTTCATAGACTAAACCCTAAAATAGAACCTCAGTGAGGGAGTAATTTTGTATCTGTTGGAGTGATTTAGCTGCTCAGCAGGACCAAGGGATGGTGTTTTTCCCACCTTATTGCTATTATTATTATCGCAAAAGAAACAATTGATGGACGGAATGCTGGACAATGCAAACATTCACCCCCAGTCACAAGCATCTGGGTTAAATCCATCATTCTTTTGCTCACCACACCACCCCAGTTTGGACCCAGCCATATGCAAATCAGTCTTGACCCTGTTCCTTGTGGGAACAGTCCAGCCCGAACTGCCAAGCCAAGTCCTCCCTGGACCGGAAACAAGCATCCTAGGACCGGTTTCAGGGCATCACCCTTCTTCAGCCAGGCTAGCTTGAATCCAGTGGTGTAGTGAGCACGGGCCCCACGTCTGGGCATACCCTTCCCACTTAGGGTGACAAATGCAAAAGAAACAATTGATGGACGGAATGCTGGACAATGCAAACATTCACCCCCAGTCACAGGATCTGGGTTAAATCCATCATTCTTTTGCTCACCACACCACCCCAGTTTGGACCCAGCCATATGCAAATCAGTCTTGACCCTGTTCCTTGTGGGAACAGTCCAGCACGAACTGCCAAGCCAGGTCCTCCCTGGACCGGAAACAAGCATCCTAGGACCGGTTTCAGGGCATCACCCTTCTTCAGCCAGGCTAGCTTGAATCCAGTGGTGTAGTGAGCACGGGCCCCACGTCTGGGCATACCCTTCCCACTTAGGGTGACAAATGCAAAAGAAACAATTGATGGACGGAATGCTGGACAATGCAAACATTCACCCCCAGTCACAAGGATCTGGGTTAAATCCATCATTCTTTTGCTCACCACACCACCCCAGTTATTATTATTATCAGCAGTATTAACCCTTTCGCTGCAAGGCCTTCCCCCCCGTGCTAAACCTTTTTTTTGCTATTTGGGGTAGTTTGCGCTTAGGCCCCTGTAACATTTTGTCCACCTAAGGTATCCATGCCAAATTTGTGTCCTTTTCTTCCAACATCATGAGGATTTTAAAGGTACCCAGTGTTTGTGGTATCCCCTGGAGGGGACCCAGCAATTAGCCAAAATATAGCAGAATTTTGCATTTTTGGGGAAAAATTGGGAAAACGTGCTGCAGAAGAAAGCATCTGTGTTTTCCCTGAAAAAGGTATCAACAAAGGGTTTGTGGTTCTGAAATCACCATCTTCCCAGCTTTCAGGGACAGGCAGACTTTTGTCAGAAAAACAAAATTTTCTACACAGTTTTGGCATTTTACTGGGACATAGCCTATGTTTGCTACTTTTTGTGCTTTCAAACTCCTTCAAGTTAGTGGTAGAAATGGGTGTGAGAGCAATAATGGATCCCGGAAAGCTATACATTTCTGAAAAGTAGACACAATTCTGAATTCAGCAAGGGGTCACTTATGTAGATTCTTCAAGGTTTTATTTTTAATAGAAACTAACAGTTGAAAATAAGAAATATTGAAAATGAGTTGAAAAAAACAGCCATTTGTGTCAACGTTTTCACATGTAACTTCTTCTAAGTATGACAGATTTTTTAGAACAATATAACGTTACATCCGCTGGACGATTCTGGTTGTGGGGATATACAGGACTTGTATGTTCACCAAGAACGTGAGGAACCCAGAGCCAATAACTGAGCTGCATCTTGCAATGGTTTTTCATTGTGTACCGGGTATATAGCAATTAATTTGGTAAAATATAGAGTGAAAAATAGGTACCAAGGAAACCTATATATTTAAGAAATGAGAACTAAATATAGAGTTTAGAAGCAGTAGTTCTTTGCACATCTCTGAAATTGTGAGTACCCATACTAGCATGTGAATTATAGGACATTTTTCAAAGTGACTTCTTTTTTACACATTGTCTCACATTTGGAAGGCAGAACTGCATAGCAAGTCAATAGGTAATAACAGTTGATCTACAATTATGTCTTCCCCTAAGGCTCCCTATAAAAATGGTACCTCACTTGTGTGGATAGGCCTAGTGCCTGCGACAGGAAACGGCCCAAAACGCAACACGGGCATACATTTTTCTAGTGCAAACTGACCCTTTTTCGCCATGTGCCTAGCTGTGGTTTTTGGACCTTAGCTCAGCCAGCACCTGGGGAAACCCAGCAAACCTGTACATTTTTTAAGGCTAGACATCCAGGGAAATCCAGGATGGGGTGACTTGTGTGGCTCTCACCAGGTTTTGTTACCCAGAATCCCTTGCAAACCTCAAACTTTGTAAAAGAAAAACAAATTTTCCTCACATTTCTGTGATGGAAATTCTGGAATCTGCATGGATCCACAAACTTCCACCCACACCGCATTCCCCGAAGTCTCTCAATAAAAACGGCACCTCACTTGTGTGAGTGGGCCAAGTGCCAGCAACAGGCAAAGGCCCAAAACTAACGCTGAGCATAATACTTCACTACGCTCACAGAGCATGCAAAGTTTGTGCTACTACGCAAATTGCACGTAGCAGAGTGAAAAACTGTGCTAATTGACATAGCGTAGCAGCAGTATAATAAACACCTACAAATGCTTTGATAAAGCAATTTTCTATGCTAAAAATGCATATAACCAATTCACAAAAGTGAACTTTGACAATAAAATATCAAGCAATGAGAGAGGTGAGGATTTTGGGGTCCCCCCTAACCTAGGGGGAGGACCAAGCACATGCCTTGAACACAAAAAGCATATCATGTGAACGATTCAGTGGTGGTCCCTTCCTCCTAGGACCACTCCAAGCACAGTTATGGGCAAAAATACAATCCCACCAAAGGCCCTGCAAAGCATTATGGGACGAGATTAGCAGTGGGCAGTGAATATTATAGTGTCCAATATCAAAATAATTCTACAAAGAGCTGCAGTTCAACTAGTCGTTACTAGATGTCCCTCACGAGTCAAATGCAAAAGCATTGAAATTATTAATACATCAGCTGCAGTTCCACTAGTCGCTACTAGATGTCCCTCACGAGTCAAATGCAAAAGCATTGAAACCCTTTCATGAAGCTTTTGCATTTGACTCGTGAGGGACATCTAGTAACGACTAGTGGAACTGCAGCTCTTTGTAGAATTATTTTGATATTGGATACTATAATATTCACTGCCCACTGCTAATCTCGTCCCATAATGCTTTGCAGGGCCTTTGGTTGGGATTGTATTTTTGCCAATAACTGTGCTTGGGGCGGTCCTAAGAGGATGGGACCACCACTGAATCGTTCAAAAGATGTGCTTTTTGTTTTCAAGGCATCTGCTTGGTTCTCTCCCTAGGTTAGGGAGGATCCCAAAATCATCACCTCTCTCACTGCTTGTTAATTTATCGTTTTCACTTTTGTGAAATGATTATATGCATTTTTAGCATATGAAGACAGAGATATTTTTTTTATCTTAACTTGCACTGTGCAAGATTCCTTTGGCAATTATTGTACTGTGTAGTCAAGCACACAGCTACGCACTATGCAATTTGCATAGCTACGTGTAGTTCAAAATGTACTTTACGTAGCTACGTGAAGTGCTACTATGCAAACTACGCCCAGGCTTACCCAAAACATATTGTGGAGACATCAAAATTACCTATCACAAAATGACCTGGTTTTGCAAGGGGGGGTACCTTGGTTTTAGTCCTCGGGCTTGACGGCCATCCAGGGAAACCTACCAAACCCATACATTTCTGAAAACTAGATACCCGGGGAAGTCCAGGGAGGTATGGCTTGCATGGATCCCCCAGCGTTTTCCTACCCAGAATCCTGTGCAAACCTCAAATGTAGCTGAAAAAATGTAGGTGCATATTAGCAAGGAATAGCGATATTTATCGCTAAACGCGCTTAGCGCGAATCCTGTTAACGCCGCCTATCGCTGGAAAATATCACTGAGATAACACCCTATTAGTAAGGTGTATCTCCATAGCGATAATATTTCCAGCGATAGCGGCAAAATGCGAGAATATCGCTGGAAAACCAGCGATATTCTTGCATTAACGCTAAGGTGGATTCAGCATTAGAATCCACCTCCTATACCTTAAACAGGTAAGTCATAGTCAGTAGCAGGTGTTAAAATCTAGCGATGAACGCGCTTAGCGCGATTTATTTTATCGCTTCGCCTGCCTTGATAATAGGGGTTAGTGGTGTTAGCGACTGTTTACAGTCGCTTTTAGTGGGGAACGCCTACCTTGCATGTCATTAGCGATAAATATCGCTGACATGCAAGGCGATGTAATTCCTGGCCTCTAACGCCTGAAAGCTGTCGCTAACGCCTGTTAGCGACAGCTTGCTAATAGGGCGTTAAAAATATTGCCGCTTTAGCGGCAAAAAGTGCTGCTAAATCGGCGATAAAGCCCTTGATAATATGCCCCGTAATTTTTCTCACATTTCTGTGTAGGAAAGTTATGGGATCACTAGGCTGACACAAATTTCCTACCACCCAGCATTTCCCCAGGTCTCCCGATAAAAATGGTATCTCACTCATGTGGGTGGGCCAAGTACCCGCGACAGGCAAGAGCCCAAAACGTATTGTGGAGACATCAAAATTACATATCACAAAACGACCTGATTTTGCAAGGGGGGCACCTGGGTTTTAGGCCCTGGGCTCGGCGCCATTGAGGGAAACCTACCAAACCCACACATTTCTGAAAACTAGACACCAGGGGGAGTCCAGGGAGGTAAGGCCTGCGTGGACCCCCCCAACGTTTTCCTTCCCAGAACCCCCTGCAAACCTCAAATTTAGCTGAAAAAAATCACTTTTTCCACACATTTCTGTGTGAGATCTCTGCACCGGCACAAATGTCGTACCACACAGCGTTCCCCTCAGTCTCCTGAGTAAAATGATACCTCACTTGTGTGGGTGGGCCCAGGGCCAGTGACTGGGAAGGGCCAAAAACATAGGGATTAAGGGTATAGCACAGCGAATTCTAAGCTCCACAATGTTTAAAAAATAGTTTTTTAGGTGATTCTGCATTGGACACCAACACAAGTGAGGTATCATTTTTATTGGGAGACCAAGAGGAACACTGTGCAGTAGGACATTTGTGCTGGCACAGTGATCCTGCACAGAAACTGTAGTATTGAGTACTAAAATATTGACAAATAAAATTAAAGCAAACTGTTGATTTCAAGATTATAAAATAAACAAAAATATCTAAGAAAATAAAAAAAAGATCCATATAAGAAAATATGAATTAATACTATTATTCCAATTATAAACAGTCTCACTTAATTCCAAAGATGCAATAAAAATGTATTATTACATTAAAAGATTTGTCGGCCTGTTCATGAAAGCTATTTTGGACTATGAAAAGCTGTACTCCAATCGTACTACTGTACATATTATTAAGTGCTATTCTCAAACCTCTGGCTAGTGATCCACACCTATTCTGTGTGGAGAGCTCTCTCATGAGTGCGAAGATCTCTGCACACAAATGGGTATGGTTTGGGAGTAACTATGGGATGGACAAGGGGTAGTGACTTGAAAATGGGGCATATTTACTGCTAAATGGAAGGGGTTTATGGAAATTTAAGGAGGGGTTTAAAGAGAAGGACATGAAAAAACACTCCCAAAGTTCTAATGCGGTTTGCATCTACATATAATATAGAAGTACTACTGACAAAACAGGCTCAAACATATTCCAGCTAAGGTATAACAGTAACAACACATAGAGATAAATATATACATAAACGTATTTTATAAACTAACAACAACAATATAAAACGTAGCCACAAGTGACAGGCAACAGGGCAACATTCACATTAAACACAACTAAGGGAGGGAGTGGGAAGTCAGCAATACACCTATCCATCAACAGTTGACACAAGGAGGGGAGTGGGAAGTCAGCAGTCGACACTCATCCAAACATCGTCAGTCACAGTCCTCCAATGTAAGAAAGAAAAACATAGATTTGGGCGTTGACATCTCAAACATAGTCACAGGCACTTAACCCATCACAATAGACACACATAACACTAAGGGGCCAATTCCGATTCGGGCCGGAAATATCTCCGACCGAGCCGGACTCGGAGAGATTTCCGACCGAATCGGACCCTAGCAGCCCGACCGAACGAGTACGATGCGCACGTATGCCATAGGACTCGATTCGGTCGGACTCCCATTGAAGTCAATGGGAGCCAGTCGTACGACGCGTACACGGGCTCCCATTGACTCAATGGGCACGACGCGAACAAGGGCGCCCCGTACAGCGAGTACGCATCGATGCGGGTCGCGCCGTACATGCACGTGTAGGGGGGACCCATGGGTCCCCCCTGTGTGCGACTCGCGTGGCTACGAGTACAGGGGGATCCGACACGGACCCCCAAAGTACGGCTCCGACTGCTCTTTGGAGGCGGAGTGCGCGGCTCGGTCGGACTGCTCGCAGCGCGCATCGTACTTACCCGGCCGGGGAACGTCTCCATTGCGCGGTGCGAGTCGAGTCCGAGCGAGTCGGTCGGTGCGGTTCGACCCGGGAACGAGTCGGTCGGAGCGGTCGGGACGCCCGGACGAGTCTGTCGGCGATTTCGCATCGTACTCGCTGGCCCGGACGCGCGTACGAATCGGTCGGGAAATAGGGCTCCGAATCGGATCCGGTTAAGCCGAATCCGATTCGGAGCCCTACCGGCCGAGATCGGAATCGGCCCCTAAGACTGAATAAACCCATGATTACATAATGTAGGACATTTTGAATTAAATCACTTTTTAAACAAATATCACATGTCTTTGTTGCAGGTGATGCCAGATATGCTCTGTCTTTCCCTGTCTCTTCATATCTTTCCAACATCTAGCCACATATCATCAACAGATGTAAAGTAGGGCACAACACATAATTTAATACACGTTTGCTATCCTTAAGCCACGCTTCAGATGATTTCACTATACAGGGGGTGTTCTTCTGTGCTCTCCAGAAGTTCCGCGCAGGATTATTATAGCCTGTTGCACATCATTTCCCTATCCCGGTTCCTGTGCTTGGACACAAAATAAACATTGGGGTCTGAAGATCTGTGATCTACTAGTGTTTTCAGTTTATCCTGAGCTGCTAGTTTAGTTCCAACATCCATGTGGTTGGACAGTGTCCAGTGAAGGATGGCTGGTGAATGCTTACACCATCCACATATACCATCCTGAGACCGCATTATTGCAATTCTGTGATGTCATAAGCAAAGAAGCAGGTCGTATTGTAATATACAGACACTAATGCATCACTCCCTCCCTCACTCAAGCATACATTTATTACCCATTGTTAATACAATGATTAGTCACATTCAATATAACATTCTTTTAATGTATACGTGTTAGCCTTTAAATGTTGTATCACATATTCTGTATCATACTCAGGAAGTAGATCGTTCCTGATCATTCATCACAACAAAATCCTCCTCCATCGTCCTGCTCCTTTTGGCAATTATTCTCTCAAAATGTCTGAAGCACATGCAGAGATGGCCCCCAATTTTGCAGTAGAATAATTAGATATTATTCGTATGAAGGTCCTCCAAATTTGCCATTAGCTTTATTGAGTTCCAGATAACTAATAGAGCAATGTAGTGTGGACTCATATTTGGAGAGAGAGTGTCATGTGTTGTAGTGCAGTGGGTGCCCACATCTGCAGAAGAAAGGAGTGTTATAAGTGCCAGTAGAGCCTGCCTAACTGCACATGATGTGCTGAGGGTATTCTCCCAGCCACATTTGCAGCATTCTAAAGTAATTTCACTGCACTGGAGGGTCTAGAAGCAGCCTGGCCGACCGTCCATGCTTAGCTAGAGGCATTTGAACAGCAGAAAGGTGGTGAGTCTGATGTGTATCTAATATCATAAGGGCATGTTTTTTTGTAATTCTTCCTGTTTGTTTTTATTGATGTTTGTAAGAGTTGTTCTGCTATCATATGAATGGTTTGAATAAATGCTTTTTGTTGATTTAAATGTTGAAAATTTAATATGATCACTTCGGAAAATTGACTTTCACTCTCACAAAAATCAGGTAACATGCAAGAATCATTGATTAAATATTGTCAGAAGGCTCTTAACAATGTTTTCACGTTCCTGGTGTGTTTTTTACATAATCCTTATGATGTGTCCACATAAGATTGCAGATTTTATGCATTATAAAAACATCTTTGTCTTTTGACATTATCTGATACACTACATGTTCATCAACATTTAGTGAACATACAATTACCATTTCTAATCGTTGACAATAGCTATGTTTGCTACACCCATCAGGCAATACGATTTCATCATTAACATATATCTAAGTTCATGGTTAACAACTTCATATGCAACAGTGTTGTTTTGCGGGGTCCAACAAATATGAATGACAATGTTTAGAGTTGACATTACATGTTTCTTTGGTGTTTATACCTTAGTCATATCCAAAGCACATTAGACTGACAGTTTTGAGTCATTAGCATTTCCATGATAGACTGTAGGCTTATAAGACTGATGCCTGAGCTGCAAGTGATGACGTGACACTGTTATGTTAAAGTTACTTGATTCAAAGGAAGACAGTCTTTATTTTAGACTTTGTGCTAAGATGTTTAATTTCCACTTTTGTACTTTAAATAGCCAATATTAAAAGTGTAATGTTTAAATTACACAATAGCACAGCAAAGGGGAGGCAGTGTTTTTTCCTATGTTAATCTTTCACGTATGTAATGTAGCTATCTTCTTCATAAGTAACTGAATGCAGATGTACCTTTGGACATACACTCTCATAATGTTTTGATTTTATATACATTTTTATCCATCGGTGAGAGCTGGTGAAAATAGGAGAACCGAACCAAAGGCAAATATCAACATAATCCTTGACTGCTATGTGGGCATGTCCATTTAGCATGACCAGTGATGAGGAGGAACCAAGCACCATCAAGAAGAGTTCACCTGTCCTGAAAGCCACTCACTCTACTATAAAAAGAGTCCAAGTAGACACTGTTGAGGCCACTGAGGGAGTAGAAGAAATGGACATCATATTTCAGGAAGAGGTGGTCTATGCAGCTTCTTCTGGCCAAGACAAACTTACAGTGGCATGCCATGAGCAGGCCGCAGAATCATCTGGGCATGCAGCTATCAACTCCATCACTCCAGAGGCCCTCATATGAGGCATCCAGTTGCACCCCTGCTTTACTCCCTATTACTCTAAAGTCCACCTGGAGGAGCAGCAGCTGAGGGAACATTCTGATCAGATATCCCTGAGCCCTAATATGTAGACTACCCCATCTGTCATTAATATGTCACAATGGATGCTTCAAGGTACCCGTGAGGGAGATAGTTGCTGGTCAGGTAGCCATCTCTTGGGATGTAAAGGAGATGAGCGAGTAGTATAGTAGGATACCTTTCATCAACTTCTAAATTGGGAGTGGTTTGCATAATTTGACAGGAGGTTACACCCCGGAAGTCCCTCCCAGGAGGTGACGTCACTTTCGGCCCATGTGACCTGCTAGTGATGTCACCTCTGACCCCCTAACCCCTAAATCCCCCCTGGAGGTGACATCACTTCCGGCTCATATGACCAGATGGTGATTTGACCTGTGACGCCTAACCCGGAAGTCCCTCCCCATAGTTGACGTCACTTTTGGCTCATGTGACCAGGTGGTGATGCCACCTGTGACACCTATACTGGAAGTCCCTCCTCCGAAAATGAAGTCAGCTCATGTAACCCTTGACCCAGACGTTTTATGAACTGGAAGTGACGCTGCTCATGACCCCTTACCCCCATGGAAGCACTCATGACTCCTGACCTTAACGGCCCTCCCAGGAAATTATACTTTCTATGAGGCTTAACCCGAAGGCATACTCTTGAAGTGGCTTTTTCTCCATGGCCCATGTGACCAGGAAGTGACCTCATAGAAAGTGATTTTTTAAGCTAACAGTAGTTATATAAGGAGGCCCTGAGACAGTTCCTGTTAAAGTCTGTGCTACGTTGCACACAAGAGCAACATGCTCTAGGAAGAGATATAGTTACTGTGACAAAAATATGCCTTCTGCTAGAGGTCCCAATACTATTGATAATTATTACAGTCGATTGCCGCCGCCATCACTGGAGTGGGAGTCACAACATCCTGTTTCTAAAGATCAAAGCCATTATGTCACAGGGTTTGAGTAAGAACCCTGCCAGCGGTTATAAAACCTCAGATTGCATGACGTGCCACAGCTAATATCTTCTATTAAGGAGGACCGATGCAGTGCTGCCTCAGACATCGAAAACCCATCTGAAAACCAGGTTGCTGATATGGAAATTGTGGAACAATCTATAAATGTTCCTGACTCACCCGTGTGTCATGATTCTGCCACGTCAGTTTCCTGGTGCACCTTGTCTGGCACACCTTGTCTGGCACCTGTTTACTGTTTTTACCAATGCTTGTTGTGACTTTGCCATTTGTCTGTGCCAATGCTTGTTGCAGACTATGATGTTATCAAGGCCTGTTGTCCCTTCTCAGCTCCAGTAGTTTACCTGTGAGCTGGAATCTGGAAGCTTCTTCCTGAGCCCTTTAAATAGGGGCCACACCCTGCTCTCATTGCTGGTTATTGAGAACCCTGAGCCTGAGCAGCAGCTGTTCCTGTTCTCCAGTTGCTGAAAGAAGATTCCGGTTGCAGCAAGGAGACTTCTGTTTTCTTTTCCCAGGTTGTAGATCCTCTCTCAGCTACAATCAGGTAGGATCGTTCCTTTCTTAACCAACAGCATCGTGAAAGGAACTACGTGCCGTTTTTGTTATTTGCTGTTTTTGTTATTTTGCATTTTGAAAGAAAGTTGCATATTGCACTGAAGCGCTCTTTGGTCATTTACGTGTTTGGTGATATTGGCACTGTTGTACATCGCGCTGAAGCGCTCTTTGGTCATTTACATGTTTGGTGATTTTGGCATTTTTGTATATCGGGCTGAAGTGCTCTTTGGTCATTTTCATGTTTGGTGATTTTGGCAACTTGGCACATCGCGCTGAAGCGCTCTTTGGGCATTTACATACTGATGACTCTGGCATTTTGGGCACATAGCGCTGAAGCGCTCTTGGGGGGATTTGCATACCTGATGACTTTGGCATTGTGTCACATCGCGCTGAAGCGCTCTTTGAACATTTGCATATTTGGACTCAGTGCATCGCGCTGATGCGCTTCCTGGACATTTGCATATTTGAACTCTGATACATAGCGCTGAAGCGCTCCCTTGGGCATTTGAATATTAATCTGCCTCATTAGCATATATAATGTGTTGTGTATTGCAAAAAGGTTGCTGGAAGTACCACTGTGATATTTAACAGTGGTTAAAGCACATCATTACGGAAACATTGTGTCTAAAGCCAAGTGGCTCTTTATATGAATGTGTGCTTCGTTTTGAAACATGGTTGTTTAGCCATAACATTGTATCCTTGAGAATTATAGGAACAGAAATTGCCAGTGAAGCCTGAGAAGACGTACACAACGACTGTTCTATGCATAACCTGCTTTTCTTTTACAGGTATGTTGTCATTGTTTAACCCATGTTAAATATAGTCAAAGAGTTTACTAAGCACGAAAGGAAAGCTAATCAAGGACAACATCTCGTTCCAGGTCTACCTCCCGCAGTACCCTCCCTAATTCCCTTCCCCCCGTCTAGCCACTTTGATACTCAGTGCAGTTAAGCTTGAGTCAAGGCTGCTGGAAGGTGGGCTTCTTGAGGGTACTGCTCCTGAGGAACCCAACGGAATTTTACCAGTTCTGACAGAATAACCAGCCCTCGAAATTGGTTCCTCCTGAGCAGTATTTTCAGGATGGCCATCTTGGAAGATTTGTGTTCTATGTTGGGAAACATGCAGAAAGAACTGTCAGCTGCTAGGCAGGAAACTGCGGTGTTAGCTAATAGGGTCACTCAATTACAGACACAACTAGCGCCGTCTCGTCCTCCTGAGGTAGCTGCTGTCAGTAGCTCAAATCCATCTACAGTATCGGTAACGGTTCCAATGACTGTTCCTTTGGCACCTCCGGAAAGGTTTGCAGGTGAACCCCACAAATTTCAAACCTTTTTAACTCAGGTGCAGTTACACTTTATGGTTAAACCCACATCCTTCCCCGATGCTCAATCGCGAATCGCCTTCTTGATCTCTTATTTGAGTGGAGATGCTACCATGTGGACAGTCTCTCTGGTGCAATCGGATGACCCATTGCTTTATAGTTGGTCTCGCTTCAAAACGGAATTTGAAAAGGTCTTCGACCGAAGAAAAATAACAGGATCAGCTGATCGAGAGTTATTAGAACTCAAACAGGGAAATAAAGACCTGGTCCATTGTCTGACCCAATTCAATCGCTTAATAGCAAAAACAAATTGGCCGGAGGACAAAAGGGCGGCCTTATATTATCAAGGCCTAAGAGAAGAATTAAAAGATTTGATAGCTCCGATAGACCCTCAACCGAGAACATGTGAAGACCTAATAGCTTTAAGTCTTCGGTTAGACCACAGAGTTTCGGATCGTAAAGGAGACAAGAAACGGTTGGAGTTCAGACCTTCCATTCGACCTAAAGAAAAACTACACTTTGTATCACAGGATACTAGTGAACCAATGGAGATCGGAGGTATACGAAAACCCTTACCCTCTGAAGAAAAGGAGTCTCGTCGGAAAAAAGCTCTCTGTCTATATTGCGGCAAAAAAGGACATTTTGTCAAAGACTGCTTAGCGAAGCCAAACACAACTGCGACCAAAGTGGGATACTAGAATACTCGGGGAACAGCCAGGAGACTTCCTCGAGTACTAAATCTTTGCCTCCTGATCAATCTGTTGCCAACACATTGCAAATCTCCGTTCCCCATCTAGTATTAAACGTACAATTCACCATTTCTCAGCAAGAGCCTAAAACTGCAGTGGTCATGGTGGATTCTGGAGCCACCGGCAACTTTATCGATGCTGCTTTCGCAACAAAATTGGAAATACCTACCTTGGTAAAAACAAAACCAGAAATGGTTCATGCGGTAGATGGCAAACAATTAACATCTGGACTGATTGCTCATCCTACTATTAAAGTAACCATGACATGTTTTACTCAGGATCAAACGCACGTGGAGGAAATATCCTTTGATATTATTGATGCTCCCCAATTTGGTGTCATCCTCGGGATGCCTTGGTTGACCGACCACAATCCCACAATAGACTGGTCTAAGAGAAGTGTTACTTTTCAGTCAGAGTGGTGTCAACAGGAATGTTTACACCCACAAGAAAATATGTCCAAACTCTTAGTTCAAGATCATACCAAGTCTACTGCTCATTATATCGCTACAGCTGCGGAGCAGGACATAGAATTACCTGCAGTGTATGAAGAGTTCCGAGATGTATTCTGTGAGAAAAGTGCTGAGATCCCTCCCCCTCACAGAACATACGACTGTGAAATAGAGCTTGTACCTGGTGCCAAGATTCCCTGTAGCAGGATCTATGCACTTACTGAACAAGAGAACCAACATCTTAGAGACTACCTAGACAAATTTTTGAACAATGGTTTCATTCGCCCTTCCAAGTCTCCGGCTGCGTCCCCTCTGTTTTTTGTGCCCAAAAGTAATGGGGAATTACGCACGTGCCTAGACTATCGCGCTTTAAACAACATCATGATTAAAAAACGATATCCTTTGCCACTTATCCCCGTTCTCTTGGACCAGGTAAGATCAGCAACTCTTTACACCAAGTTGGATCTGAGAGGGGCATACCATCTCATACGTGTCCGAGCCGGAGACAAGTGGAAGACC
This sequence comes from Calotriton arnoldi, assembly GCA_963921515.1. Lineage (NCBI taxonomy): Eukaryota > Metazoa > Chordata > Amphibia > Caudata > Salamandridae > Calotriton > Calotriton arnoldi. The sequence goes on along the minus strand of CAWUFW010005000.1, from coordinate 1,138,853 downwards.
GCTTTTTTAACTCGTTTTGGCTTGTTCGAATACTGTGTAATGCCCTTTGGCTTATGCAACGCCCTTGTGGCATTTCAATTTTTTATAAATGATGTCTTACGAGATTTTCTTGACAGGTTTGTCATCACTTACATCGATGATTTGTTGATCTATTCACAGTCTGTCTCGGAACATGAGAAACATGTAAAACTGGTATTAAACACCCTGCGCCAACATGGCCTGTTCTGTGAACTATCTAAGTGTGAATTCCACACCTACAAGATGGAATTCTTAGGTTTCATATTGTCACCTCAAGGAATCACAATGGCACCCAGAAAAGTTCAGGCAATATTAGATTGGCCAGAACCAACCTCAGTGAAAGATATCCAGCGATTTCTAGGATTCGCGAATTTTTATCGTCGCTTCATCAAGCAGTTTTCCAGCAAAGCAAGTCCTTTACCGAAATTGCTAAGGAAACATGTTCCCTTCCAATGGACGCCAGAAACCAAATCTGACTTTCAAACCCTTAAAACAGCCCCTGTTTTAAATCATCCAGACATCGATCAGCCTTTTATAATTGAAGCGGATGCTTCAGATACTGCAATTGGGGCAATTCTATCTCAAAAGGATGAACGAACTAACCAATTACATCCCATTGCATTCCTATCCAAAACATTTTTACAGGCTGAGATGTTTAACCCATGTTAAATATAGTCAAAGAGTTTGCTAAGCACGAAAGGAAAGCTAATCAAGGACAACGTATTGTTCCAGGTCTCCCTCCCCGCAGTACCCTCCCTAATTCCCTTCCCCCCGTCTAGCCACTTTGATACTCAGTGCAGTTAAGCTTGAGTCAAGGCTGCTGGAAGGTGGGCTTCTTGAGGGTACTGCTCCTGAGGAACCCAACGGAATTTTACCAGTTCTGACACCGTATATGAAGATATGGGATTTTTGGATGATATGATTCCTGATGCTGCTGGTTCCCAGAGCCAACGCCCCAACCTTGAAGAAGGCTATACATCTATGGAAGTATATGACTCTCCAGAGCCAAGAGGGGCCTTTGAGCAAGCAGAATGCTCTGAAGTTAATGAAATATGCTCACTTTGTGTTGTTATACTGTATGCACATACATATTCAATAGGAAGTAATAGATTGTCTTTCCTTCTTTTTGAACTGTAGAAAGCATCTACGAAAATCGACAGTGATGAGGATCCACAGCCGGCAGTTACAACTGTTAATTTTTACTGCTTATGCTGTTCAAAACAGAATGAAAGCTTAACTACCCAAAGTAAAGAGATGTGTAAGAATTGTGTATATTATGATGATATTGAAGATTTTGAAAAGGAAGCCCAGGGTGTACCTCTCAATGACATTCAGGAGGTTAAGGGTTTTGCAGCTACTGTCATAAAGTCCTGTTTAAAGAGAGATTTTTATACTCATTGGTAGGGACATAAAATCAAAGATCCTCAACAGATCACCCATGACTGTCTACAAGCATCATAGGTGTCAAGAACTAGTCGCTGGATATGTTTTTTGTTAGATCCTCACAAAGTTTACATATTGTTAAGGCTGTTGTATAGTTTGATATGGAAAAATGTGCATGCAGATATGATACACATCTTGTCAAAAACATTCAGAGAGACTCAAGCTATGTATAACCCTGACAGAAAACTTGAGTGGATACAAGGCCAATCTTCAGTTTTTGTTAAAAGGTTGGTTGAAAGGGCTATACAAAAATGTGTGTGCGATGTTTATTTTAACAAATAGACATCTTGGAAGTTCTTTAGCCCCTAAGAGGCTGTTTTAAAAATTTGGTATGGCTATATATTGCTTTTATGTTTATGTAACTACCTTTTAGGGCAAATTTCAGAACGACCATCTGCAAACTGACTGTTATATAAGACCTGGATACACAAGCAGAGCAAAATTTCTATACCTGCTGCTTAAAGAAAGACTAGCAGAATTACAACATGCAACTTTGAAATATTTGAAGTTTTGTTTTCCATCTGATACACCGCGGTGTAATAGCCACAGAAGCATTGGCAATTTATGCGTAAACACATGGTTACCAACAATGGATCAATATTGGCATTTATACAAGTACCGTATGAATGGATTGAGTTTACCACTACCACCAAAATTCAGAGTGCAAGATGGCTTAGAACAATAATAAGGGTTATGTACTTTTTGACAGAGAAATGTATTAACTAATGAATGCCGCAAGTGTACTATGTATAGAAAGCTATAGGCGCGGAGAAAGGAACAACCTATTTTATCCCATTAATAATATAACGCAAAAAATAGCAAAGATGGTGACTTTACATCAGCATATCTATGAACAGTACATTGATAAATGCACAAGATGTCCTTCTCTGAATACAAACTAATAGGTATGTTGACAGGTAGTTAGTATACTGAAGCAGCCATATTATCTCCAAGCTTGAAATATTCAAAATGTAAACCGTGTTTCTAATTATAATTTTTTTTAACACAAAACAAGTGTCTTCCATTTTATGTATTGCACCTGTGAGTAACCTGGCTGATGTGCTGCTGAGGAAGCTTTATTATGGTGAAAAAGGGGTTGGACGTTTTGGAAGTGCTGAAGCTTTGATAAGAAGGGTCGGGCTTGAAAAAGAGCCTGTTGCAAGAACATTGGTGAAGGAGTGGTTATCTGGGGAAGATACTTATTCTCTACATAAACCTGTAAGGAAGCAATTTAGGAGAAGACTAATGGTTGTGGAGACTAAAGACTATCATTGGCAGGCAGATCTAATTTGCCTTCAGAAATTTGCTAAACATAATAATGGTGCACAATATATACTGATTATCATAGATGTAGTATCGAAGTATGCCTTTGCTGAGGCACTAAAAGAAAAGACCGGTCCAAGTGTTACTGCAGCTTTTAAGGCCATATTTAGCAAAGACCAAAACTTAAGTTTAACTGAGACAAAATCCTAACTTTACTACTCCTAAATGCCTTTTGTGAATACCAAAAGTCCTAAAGTTAGGATTTGTCTCAGATTACTTTTGTGAATTGGGCCCTACAAACAGATGCTGGGAAAGAATTTTTGAACAACCATTTCAGAGATTATTAAAACAGCATGCAATTCATCATTTCATTACACACACAGATGTGAAAGCAGCAGTAATAGAATGTTTTAATAGAACTTTAAAATATAATATATAGAGGTATTTCACAGCATACAACACCTTCCGCTACGTGGATGTATTACAGTCATTTGTACATCATTATAATGCTAGTTACCATTGGACTATCAAGACTACACCTGATTCTGTAACACCCCAGAGTGTTTTAGCAGTTTGGAGGACTGTGTATGGCAATCTATTCATGGATAGGTTAAAGAAGCCCTTTCTAAAAGAAGGGGATAATGTTAGAGTGTCTAAGCTGAAAGATATATTTATGAAAGGTTATCAATAGACTTTCAGGAATTAAATATTTATAGTGGAGAAGGTTGAGTTTACAGATGACGTTTAAATTTATCACTTAAGAGATTATGATGGTGAAGCAGTTTCAGGGATCTTGTACAATCAGGAGTTACAAAAAGTCATGGAGGATCCGTGTAGGGTCTACAGGGTTGAAAAAGTGTTAAAATGGAAAGGTAAATGTGGAAAGAAGAAAGCATTTGTCAAATGGCAGGGGTGGCCCGAGAAATTTAACAGTTGGGTGGAGGCTAGCTTCCTAAAGTAAAGGCTCTTGAAGAAATAAAAATATGGAGAATACATCCTTCTATATTTCCTAACAATCGACTTTCTAACTTTACTGTGAAACTAGCTAAACCAGTGGATTTAAAAGTGGATTTGAAAGTCACCCTCACAGAAATCCAGGACCCCGGAACTGGAATACCTTTGCTAAATCTGAGTCTAAGTTTACTAGTAAGCTGCATTAGGCTATAGAGTTACTTCATGTCAGATTTCCTTTCATGGAAGTCTCACCTTTAGCAGCTTTAACACCTCTGGTCCCAATAGAGTTCTTTCTATTGGGATCTTCAGATATGTATATGGATCTCAACAATACTCTTTTGCACCTGATTTGTAAAATCACAAAAGGTAATGGGTCCAATATAGAAGCAAATGCCAAAGTTGCATCAATTTCTTACCCAATTGCTCTTATTTTTAACCAAGAAGACATCATCCTGGGTGACCGTCTCATAACCCAAAGTGATAATATGTATGCTTTTAGAGAAATATATTTCAGAGTGTTAACAATTACAGCAATGACGGCCTAAGCACCCTACTTTCTGCAAGGCTATTTTACAAAGACACATTGTCTCACCTTGAAAATACAGATCTGGATGGTGACAATGACGGTTTCATAAAGAGAGCAAGATTCTCATCTGAAAGTAAACAGTTTGACCTCCTACTCATATACATTCTGATCTCTTTTTTCAAGATAAACTACTTATCAATTGGGTTGATTCTAAGCTAAACTTTCCTGCAACAAAGATGCGTTTTGCCTCATCAACGATGATGCTGAGCAATATAAATTGGTGATACGTTCAGCCAGTTTATTCATAAAGAGACTGAAAATGTCCCCCAGCGTCAGATTGGTGCACGCTGAAGCTTTGCAACTATCAAACGTCAAGTATGCTAGACAGAGAGAGACGATGTGGATCATGGGACTACGGTCAGTAGAAAGGGGTCTAAATATTGACCATGAACTGCAATACTTCTTGGGGGAGTGATGTAGATATTACGACATGTATGCTATGTATATACCTTGGATGTTTTTGTTTGATATCACAGGGTCATTGGTCTGAATCTATAGCTTGGTAGATTCCCACCATAATGTAATTTGAACCTGGAGGCAGATCAATGGTAGTAGGCTGTATCATGACCATGAGTGTGTACTCAGAATATGTAGCTAATAGCAGTCTAGAACAACAAGGAGACTCACCTAAATGCAGAGATTATTGTGGTTTATTGATAATGGGAAATCTGAATGAGTAAACGATCTTAGTAAAGTGCTCATGCGAAACTGAGTAATTGAGCTACACCTCGACATGCTTATTTAGTATACATGGTTTTGTAAAAAATAGTAAATTGGTGATATGATCATTTATATTGCTTGCCATTATGCTTGGCTTTGTGCATATACACAGTGGAAGGTGAGTTACTATCACCATCAATATTATAATTTTATTGGGTACATAAACATTTTTTTCAAACTATATCCCCACCAAATTAATCATGAGATTGGAGTATTAATTAAATTCTGGATGGTACCGAGTAATTCACTAAGACTATCTCCTCCTTGCACTTGTTTTGTGACTCAAAGCAGAATTGAATGGAATCCTAACAATGCTAGTCTATTCTGATAACAATTCAAGTATGGTGACACTTTTCGCTCCGGAATTAGGCAGCTCCAGTCGGGTTGGCTGTTCGTTATCTATTTTTTGCTTTGAAATACAAACCCAACATGGTGCCTGTGTAGAACGCCGTAACTTGCTGCGTACTCGCTGCATCTGATTAAATAGAGCTCTTGGTAAATATCTGAACCTTTTCATCCAAACTAGAGTTGTTTTAGAATCTTGCTTGGAGTCTTTTTAACTTTAATAATGTCATGGAGATATCAGCGTTGTAACTCAGGATTCTTGTGTATGGTTTTAAGATTGCAGGGGTTTATCCAGATGCGGACAATTAAATTGCCGTACAGCAACCCGTTGCATACTCGCACGGGTAATTTCCCAGATAAGTGGTGAATCATGCCTACCTATTAAATCTCACCTAGCATGTTTAGCGGGTGGGTAATATCCTTGGCACTTATAATGACAATTATTATTCTGGTCTATTGCAGGTTTTAACTTGACCTATACATTTTGGAACTCACATATTTCCACTGTTGCATTTATTCTTTCCTCGTATAGGGTGAGTAGATATTGGATATCTTAGGACACAATTACATAGTGTTGATAGGTGCTGGACATGTTTTTATTGGCACGTATTATTTCTTTAGGTGGAGTTGTGGCTAATGCCACTTGAGAGTAATGTTGCCCTTATATCGGGAATTTTGATACAGAGGTAAATGGCTATATGGCCTTCTTGCTTTTCACCTGCTTTTCTGTTATCTTTTTAGTATCTGTAGCCCTGATGAAGTTGTGATTACGATGAAATATGTGTTGGCTAAAGTGAAGAACCATTTCGAATGCAATAAAGTGCTTGTAAAGAATAAGATTGAAGAAACAACATCAATTGAAGACATTATTACTAAAAACTGTTACATATATGAATTTGTGTGTGCCATGTGGGTGTAAATAGATTTACATGGAACCTCGAGTGGGGCTCTAGTTTGTGAATGTTGGGTGAACATTCTTCTCTCTTGTGCACTGTATTTACTTAGACTGTGTCTAAATACTTTGTGGTAATTCTCATGTGATCACCGGGGAACCCTTTTTTCACCACTTTTTTCTGCCCTGTTGAAAGTAGTTTAAAGGTTCTGAAGAACTGTTGAGTACAGTCTGGCTTTGCCATTAGGTGCTAAATCTGTACGGTTTAGGATGGTTTTCATTTCAACATCCAGCCTTTGCCTTTCATTTTTCCATATGTCCCAGTCTTCAAGCATATTGGCCCAGAAATGTTCCATTTGATGTCTGGGTACCAAATGCATCTAATGGGCGTACTCCATTATTTTCCACTCAAAGGGCTGGTGATGAGAGGAACAGCAATACCCAACATAGACCCTCTAGGTCCTCCTGACTTCTTCACCAGTTTCTTTTTAGAAACCAGGGTAGTGCATTTATTACTAAGCTTTTTAATAAGATGACACTTCTACTTTAGAGCTTTGATATGATGATCTGTTATTGGGACATTATCTTTTATGGTGTTTAGGGCAATCTCTGAAATAGCAGTCACTAAATCATCAGAAGCGGAGCACAAGATAGCCTTTCTTTGCTGCGAGCTCGCTGTGACTAACAATTTTAGGAGGGATAGATTTCTATGTAGACGTGTTAACATTGTGACCTTTAGTACAGTGTTTAGCTTGTAAAATGTTAATAAGGCGTCACTAGCGATTCTTTTTATAGGGGCTGGCCTTATTTTTGCGTGTGTAAGCAACTGAGAGATCAGGTGGAAAAATATCAGTATGGAGTCTGCAGTCTTCTAGGGTTGCTGTTTTTAAACCTACCTGTAAGTAACCAAGGGGATTCTCTGTAGCATCGTTAAAAGCTTAGACGAAAAATCTGGTGTTTCCAGGATACATCTGTTTAGCTTTAACTTATTTGTTGTTTATCTCTAGGGTTTTTAAATAACACTATGTAAGATCCATTAAGAGTTATTGAACAGCTACTCCTACCCTTATAAAACAAATTCTGTACTATATAACAGATGCTTAGATTTCGGTGTTGTGAATATTGAGTAAAGGCTTTCTCTACATCTGGGCTATGATCTGCTTCACTCATTAGGTCATCTACAATAACCAGGTTTACACGACTTGAGGGCAACATATTATCATCTTTGAAACTATTAAGTATTTCTCCAATAAATGTTATGTATGGTAATTTATGTGCTAGCTCTCTATATACATTTTGCCAGCATCAATAAAGCTTTATAAAATTTGTTGGATCTTAGCTTAAAACACTAGAAGCATTTTCTAAAAGCTTTTTTATAAAATAACTTTTACCACAATTTGAAGGACCTGCTAAAACACAGGAAAATGGATGCTGCAGTCTAGTGTCAGTTGTGCTGGTAAAGACACTATGGGGTCGATTCCGATCTCGGCCGGAAGCGCACCTAACAGTATTCGTCCGGAAAAAAAAACAGCTGAGTGCGTGTTTCCCGACCGATTCGAACACTCGTCCGAACGAACAAGTACGATGCGCATAACAACCCAGATTCCGAGCGAGCCGTACTTACCCAATCCAGCTCCTGTTCCCCGCCCGAGCCGGATCCGTAATCGCCGAATTGAGTCGTACGGAAGCAAATACACAGCACCTTCTGGCCAGACGAGTACGATGCGCACTCCGTACGCGCCGAACCCGTCGCTACGTCCGGGACGTTTAAGCATCCGGGCGAGCTGTACATAAGCTCCGTTTCGCGCCACAAGACGATCCACGGCTACGAGACGAACAAGCCTGCTACGAGTACGAGTCGAAGACACGAGAAACACGAACGAGATGACCCAAGCAAGAATCCCATTGCGCAGGTCCTACCTATACTCTACATCTATTACCGGGACCGGCACGGACGCGTACGGCGCAGACGGTAAGTCAAACACCAACAACACAAACAAACGACACGTACCCGAAATATGTCACACACACATAGGGATGCACAAATGACGTACACTAGCAACAGCAGAACCATAGGGGTGGGATGGCCATCACCAATGCCATACACACCCATAGGGGGATGGATGCCTACCACTAACACCACCCTACCACCACCCCTACTCAGGGGGGGCTGGATGCCTGCCACTACCACCACCCCTACTCAGGGGGCCTGGATGCCTACCACTACCACCACCCCTACTCATGGGGGGCTGGATGCCTGCCACTACCACCACCCCTACTCAGGGGGGGCTGGATGCCTGCCACTACCACCACCCCTACTCAGGGGGGGCTGGATGCCTGCCACTACCACCACCCCTACTCAGGGGGGGATGGATGCCTGCCACTACCACCACCCCTACTCAGGGGGGCCTGGATGCCTGCCACTACCACCACCCCTACTCAGGGGGGGCTGGATGCCTGCCACTACCACCACCCCTACTCAGGGGGGGCTGGATGCCTGCCACTACCACCACCCGTATTCATGGGGGCTGGATGCCTGCCACTACCACCACCCCTACTCAGGGGGGGCTGGATGCCTGCCACTACCACCCCCCTACTCAGGGGGGGCTGGATGCCTGCCACTACCACCACCCCTACTCAGGGGGGGCTGGATGCCTGCCACTACCACCACCCCTACTCAGGGGGGCCTGGATGCCTACCACTACCACCACCCCTACTCATGGGGGGCTGGATGCCTGCAACTACCACCACCCCTACTCAGGGGGGCCTGGATGCCTACCACTACCACCACCCCTACTCATGGGGGCCTGGATGCCTGTCACTATTACCATCCCCACCCTTAGGGGGATGGATGCCTACCACTACCTCCACCCCTACTCATAGGACGGGTAATGCATGACACAACCAGCATACTCCCACATAAGGAATTTCTGAAAATTACATCCCCCCCAACACCATGACAAGCGTGTGTAGTCTATGTCAAATGCCTACAACACTGAACATGACATTGAACATACAATGTGACCCCCTAGCACATGTGTCACACATAAATGTGTGTGGCCTCCACAATGCAAGCCGACCATGGCCACTGTGGCAATGGGGTCGAACACCCCATCACCACAGCGACCAAAAGGTAAGTGTGGGGTCCATAGCTGATGCACATTTTGAACAGTGTGGCATTGGGGCCCAAAGCCCCATCACCACAGTGACCAAAAGGTGAGTGTGGGGTCCATAGCTGATGCACATTTTGAACAGTGTGGCAATGGGGCCCAAAGCCACATCACCACAGTGACCAAAAGGTAAGTGTGGGGTCCATAGCTGATGCACCTTTTGAACAGTGTGGCAATGGGGCCCAAAGCCCCATCACCACAGTGACCAAAAGGTAGGTGTGGGGTCCATAGCTGATGCACATTTTGAACAGTGTGGCAATGGGGCCCAAAGCCGCATCACCACAGTGACCAAAAGGTGAGTGTGGGGTCCATAGCTGATGCACATTTTGAACAGTGTGGCAATGGGGCCCAAAGCCCCATCACCACAGTGATCAAAAGGTAAGTGTAGTCATGGTAAAAGCTGCCAAAGCCAAACTGCATGGATGATTCCTGGTCACACAACAACAAACACATCAGTGGCATAGTAGTGCTTGTGTCCCATAGCAACATAGATTGGGTGAGGCAAACAGTGCAGTGGCAATAAAACATCGTTTTGGCCATGTGCATACAAACATCACCCATGGGGGCTCACATTGTCAACATTCACAAATAACACAATGACAGAAGTGACCATCATAATGCAGACCCACATATCTGCACCAATGGACACACAAATGTAGATATCCTGTGGAGACTGTAGATGTCAGGTGAACAAATACCATACTATGGCAGCAATGGGACATACAAACCATGATTATTGTGCTGACTGATGACCTAGGAGTCCCAGGAACAGCAGGGGAAAGCCACCAAACAACATACAGCCAATGGCACACTCAAGATATGCCAATGCAGTGGTGCAAATGCACAAACACAAACAAGCAGACTCACACTGCATATCAAACACAACAGGTGATGGGGGTGTGTGCCAGTGTCCCCAGGCAACCACACAACACATGAGGAGGCCTGAATTCCAATTACACAGATGTGTATACAGTGCCATACAAAAGTAACTAATGGATCGGATTCCCCTATGTGGGCAAACAGGCATTGTTAGATGAGAGGGAGCCCAAATTACACATGTCACACAAGCTTGTAGGAACAGCAACTAACACAGCAAGAGACAGACCCACCACAGCACTACCCCCAGGGACCCCACATTGTGGTGACACTAGCCTGCATGATAACCCCACTGTGATGACAAAGGTAGATGTCATTCACACTGTGAACCACAGCCATGTGTCCTGAGCAACAAACTACCATCACACCTACACAAGCACAAATCAATCAGCACGGCCTGCCAGCCAAGGCCAATATGGAGGTAGGGGTCTAGCCGTGCAACAACTCACATTTGCACACACTCAACCCCACACACCTTGATCTCCACCAATGTGCAGCAGTGAAGCTCACATGGACTGGTGACATTGCACATGCACCCATGACAATCCCAGGGGTGGTGGTGGGAACTAAGGTGCAGAAACCCATCACACATGGCCAGTCAACAAGACTCGTGAATGTCTGACACACTGCACACTACGCGGTACATGGGCATGACGTGAAATCCACCACAATCAATGGGATCCCGGCCATAGTCACACACCAATGAAGAAGCCAAGGTGACAGACAAAGAACACACGTACACAACTTCCAACATTGCAGCTCTGACCCTGAGGAGTGGCAGCAGTCACACACACAACGTGTCACAATCACTGAAAGCTACCACAAACTGTAAATTACATGACTTGTGTAACCAACAAGTGCCAAGGGGAATCCTGAATGCGTCCTATCTGCGTTTGCCCACATCCCCAGCCCTGACAACAAAGACAACCTGGGATGACAACCTGATGAACATTAGTTTGCCATGCACCCACATCCCGGAGAAACCAGGTCCAAGATGCTGGATGAACACAGAACAACTCAGCAAGCATCAGAAACAGGAACATCCGTAGGGACACAGCCTGTGTAGGAAAAGGAAAGGGAACACGCACAGACATGCTTACACAACACACAACACGGGCCCAGGCAATGTCACGGGATTACACACTGCCATGAGGGCACTCCACTCCTGTGGAAGGTCCGCTGTGCCAAACCTTGTCTGTGCACGACTCAAACATGTCCGCAGAACACTCGGTCAGTGAGTCAACAACTACAACACACTGAAGGCTCTGCTTACATCAGCCTGGGTACGGAAGTGTCACGTCAGTCATCTGCATACACCCAAAACACGTGTCAAGCAAGGTGCACTGTATACACTGATGAGTCCTTCAACATTGGTTTGCTAAACTGCATGTCCAGTGGAGATGGGCACACAGTCAGGGAAATAGAAACATTGAACAGTGGTAAGCCCACCAGATGTGCATCACTGTAAGACAAAGATGTTAATTTACAAATGCAAAACGTACATCCCTGTGTCATATGCTGAACATCACACCCTCAGACTGCAGCAGAGGATGCTATAGATCCAGACTACAACAGGACACATATCCCATGGACCACATGGAGTCCATCACAGCAACACTTCATTTTCCTGATCTGAACACTATTACAACTGCAAATGCATGATGATACTCATCTACATCATGTACATCAAAAGAAAAACCACAAGTAAACAAAAAGAGGCTTTATTCAGCAAATGTCAATCAAAAATCAGAAGTCCAAATTAAACTAAGGCCAATGGCCAGTCCAAATACACAGTCCCAACAGGGTGATATGTGACAACTTGTCACCCATTGCTTGCCTGCACTGGTACGGACAGGGGACATCCCCCTTGGAGGGGCATACAAGGGGCAGGCCAGGCACCGCAGGGACAGGATCAGGGGATGCCAGAGTGAGGCAGTGAAGGGGTGGCGGGTGCAGGAGTGTCACCGGCAACTGCAGTGGAGGTGTCTGACTCAGGGGGGCCGGCACCACTGTAGGGCACAAGTCAGATTGTGTTGGTGCAGCAACCACTGCAGTGGGCTGGTCTGATGGAGTGGACTGGGTCCCCACTGCAGTGCCCGAGTCAGACGGGGTGGATGTGGACTCCACTGCAGTGCACGCCTCCAAGGGTGTGGAAGGGGGGCAGATGAGGTGGGCAGGACAGAGCGGGGGGACCCGGTCTCCACACCAGTGGCACAAACAGGCAGAGCGTCTGGGTTGGGGGTGGAAGAGCAAGTGGCAGGGGGGAGGGCCTAAGCAGTTTGGGGATGCGGTATCGGTGTGTGGGGAACCTGGGGCAGGGTGTGGCGGTGGAACCTGTGGAGTGGTGGCCTGGGGGATGGAGGAGAGAGACTGGGTGGTGGAGCTGCGTGGTGGTGGTGGTGGGGTCTTGCCCTTCCTGGTCTGGGGGACTTCCGAATGGGGTCCTCAGTCTGCCTGCGCCTGGGGGAGGGTGTCCGGGGCGAGGGCACTCCCTCTGTGTGGGTGGACTTCCTCTTCCCCGGTGTGCCGGATCTGCAGGATCGGAGGGGAAGAGGCCGAGGTCACAGAGGAAGAGCTGCTGTGTAGGTGGGGTTGCAGGTGAGGCAAGGGAAGGGGTCTTGGAGGGAGAGGATTTGGAGGACTGCGGAGTGACTGTGGATGCCTGTGTGTGTGTCTGTTCCCCATCCCCTGTGTGTGTGGTATCTGTCCCCTGAGGATGCTTGTGTGCACGTCTTGCCTTTCTTTTGGGTGTGTCTGTGCTGCTCGTGTCTGTGTGTTTGGGTGATTGTGCAGGTGTGCATGTGCTTTGGACAGGTAGGGTGCCAGGAAGTGTGGATGGGGCAGAGGTAGGAGGGGGAGGGACTGTTGGAGGAGGGACACTGCTGCCGTCAGGGAGGAGTCCATGGACTTATTGCTCCTCTGTAGGGCAGACATACCCGTCGAGATGCCCTCCATGAACGACACCAGCTGTGTCAACAGAGTGGTGTGTGCATGGAGGACACTCAGCATTGCTGTCTGCCCTACATGGAGCTGCCGAAGTAGGTACACAGACTCCTCACTCAGGGCAGCAGGGGACACAGGGGCAGGGGGTGCGGTGCCTGGCACGAAGGAGACACGCTCCCGAACACGGGAGCCTCCACGGACCTCTGGAATTGGAGCCAATGGGAGGGCGGTGCTGGTGGTGGTGGTGGCGGGGCCAGACAGACTAGCTGGGGTGTGGTGGCTGCTGACACCCGCCTCCACAAGGGAGTCATCCTCCGAGCTGCTGTGGTCCTCAGCTGAGGTGGATGGTGCTGAGGACTCCTCGGTGTGGCTCCCCTCGCCCTCCGTGCCACTGGGTCCCTCCGACCACTCGTCGGATGCTGACCCAGTCTGGCTCCGCAGCTCCTCCTGGTCCGTGGAGCTGTCCCCTCCTGTGGCCGTGGATGTATCTGCAAACAATTAGGGAAACAGACAAACATCAGTCACCTGCACTGACCGCACACACCACAGTAAGTACAGCACTTACAGAGCCAGCCCTGGCATCCTTAGTTGAACATTGCCAAAACTCCTCACACAGATTCGGAGAAGCCAATTGTCAGTCTGATGGTCAACCATGGGACTCACACCCCTCCTGCCCTTGCACCCATCTGTCTGGTGCCTGTCTGATGGTAAGACCCCAGTGTGGACACATGCACCACCTACACAGTTGTTGGACATTGCAGGGAACACGGTGAAGTATGTGAACATGCACACATCACATCTCTTGCCACTGAGTCAGTGCAGGTGTCCGGAGAAAGGGATGGCCAGAGTCTAAATAGAAATGCATGTGATGCATACCAGCACCAGACACCATGATGCACCCATGTCCGGATAGTCCATGCCACAATGGGGTGCATGTTGCACATGTCACTCCCCTGCAGGATCACTCTTAGGAAGTTTAATGCCATGACACAGGCATGCGTGCAAAGTCATACATCACTGTCTCCATTCACATGGCCATGGCAGCCAGCCAACAACAGTCTGCACTGTGTCACAATCCTAGGACATGGGGAATGCAAGTTATGTAACTGACAAGTGCACATGTCCATCCCCCACACACCACATCATCTGAACTAGTATTTGTCCACGTCATGCCAATTGGACATATGGGGGACATGAAACACAACTCTCAGAACCTGAGCACCTCACAGTGTGCTGTGAATGAATAACAGCTGCCTGAAAGTCACAGTCGCATACACCTGTGTGCACAGTCAAGTGATCAAACACCTATAAGTCACAGAAGTATCGTCTCTCATGGTCACATCTCAGATGGCATGCTGAGCCCTAACCGATAAACATCCCAGTAGTCCTGACAACGAAGCCACAGCACAATGACACAGAGGCAGACACCTGAGGGAACATGTCACTGATCACAACATGTCAGATGATACACGGGAGTGGGAGTACAGAGTGTATTGTATGCCCTGGAGTAGGCATGACTGTCCAGCTCCACCTGTAAGAGGGATGAGTCCTGGACAGTAGGCAGGTGTCTAAGCATGTGTGACACACTTGATATACATACTCCTGAGGCCCAAACATTCTTCCCACCCGCAGCATGGGGGTGTGCCAAATACCCCAGGGACATGTGGTGAATCAGATCAGCAAGTGGACCACATATCAAAGTTACACCCAGATTACATGTCAGAACTTGGGCATTGTGTAAGCAATTGACCCACCCATGAATCCCACAACATAGTCACAGGAACAAATGCTGTCCCCCACCTTGAGCAAAGCAAAATGCAATGACACAGTCCCCAAGTGACACAATTTCCTGACTGTAAGGGCCACACATATGCGTATCAGATGAGGAGTGGGCATGTCACAATTGAGGGACATGGGTCCTGGACCACAAGACTGATGTACTGTGGAAGTTTAACCAGGCCAGAGGAGGGCACATAGCATGTCAGACAAAGTGCACAGTGCAGTCATGGACTCACCCCCTCCTTGCTGCTGTCTGGCCTTCAGCTGCCCATCCAGGTCAGGGAAGACCACCGCCAGGATCCTGAGCATGTGGGGGGTCAGGGTCCGGTGTCCGCCCCTCCTGCGAGGAGGCGACAGCTTCAGCTGGACCCTTGCGATCCTCCGGGTCCAGCCTCGAAGGTCCTGCCACCTCTTCTGGCAGTTGCGGATCCGGCGCTTGTAGTCCCCCACGGATCTTACTGCCCGGGCGATGGTCAGCCAGATTTCCTGCTTCTGGTGGGCATCAACCTGTGAGGATGACAAAGTGAAAATGCCATTACTACACATGCAACATATACGTGCATCACACAGTTGGATATACATGTCTCAATCACTGGGGCATATGATGTACACAGGCAGTGCAACGATGGCTATGAACAGTTTGCCAGCAGTTACTACATGGTATCATTGCATGGGAAGTAAACCTTGTTGGAATGCACTGTTACTGCACTGTACCTGTTCAGTGCATGTAACTACACACTTTGGGGGTGAGAACTACTCAGTGAGCATGCTAGCCAGTGGTGTGCACACTGTAAGTCCTGCTAGTCAGACAACATGCAAAATTAGTAAGGCAGTGGACAGCACACTCACCTGCTCCCCTGGTTTCCCATACAGCTTGCTGTACTGTGGAAGGAGGCTGTCCAGCAGGGCCTGGTTCTCCTCAAGGCTGAAGGCTGGGGCTCTCTCCACAGTACGTGCCATTGCAGTAGCCAGAGGATGCAGAGACAGCAGCAGTGTTGGTGGCAGATGTCGTCCTGGAGCATGTAGTGCAGGCAAGTGAGCTCTCAGGGGAACAGCCAGCATTATATGTGTGCTGCAGAGGCAGATAATGTCCCATGTGTCCAAAGTGATAGGTCCATGTCGTTTACATCTTCTGAATCTGACCAATCCATGGAATAGCAGCACTAATACACGCCCACAGCATCCTTCAAAACTTCAACTTCATGACACCCATGATTTTGCAACATTGTTGTGGCTGGCCAACTGAATTCACTGCATCAGACTCGTTGAAGCTTCGAAAACGCGTCCGTTGCCATGCCAGGCCCCAGCCAATGCGTGCACACCGTTCGGTCCATTGCTGTACAACGCGTATGTCAGGATACAACGCGTACCCGCTCCCAACAGATGCAATGGGCCGGCCGGGCACACCGATCGGTCCATTGCTGTACAACGCATACCCGCCCACAACAGATGCAATGGGCCGGCCAGGCACACCGATCGGTCCATTGCTGTACAATGCGTACCCACCCACAACAGATGCAATGGGCCGGCCGGGCACACCGATCGGTCCATTGCTGTACAACGCGTACCCGCCCACAACAGATGCAATGGGCCGGCCGGGTACACCAATCGGTCCATTGCTGTACAACGCGTACCCGCTCCCAACAGATGCAATGGGCCGGCCGGGCACACCGATCGGTCCATTGCTGTACAACGCGTACCCGCTCCAAACAGGTGCAATGGGCCAGCCGGGCACACCGATCGGTCCATTGCTGTACAACACGTACCCGCCCACAACAGATGCAATGGGCTGGCCGGGCACACCGATCGGTCCATTGCTGTACAACGCGTACCCGCTCACAACAGATGCAATGGGCCGGCCGGGCACACCGATCGGTCCATTGCTGTACAATGCGTACCCGCTCACAACAGATGCAATGGGCCGGCCGGGCATACCGATCGGTCCATTGCTGTACAACGCGTCCCTGTACTGGTCACTCGCATATGTCACCATGCTTGTCACTGGTGAATGTATGCCAGCCACATATACCTGCCAGAGACTCAGGGGCACACCTACAACCCCACACCCAGTCCACACTGTTTCCTAAGGCATGTAAGGCTGCATTACCTTTTCTGTGTATGGGGGTAAACATGTGGCTTCTGTGGTGGCACTTGTGGGCAGCCACACCCAGGCTGTGCATGTGTTCATGGGGTCAGGGTCCTTTGTGTGTTGTGCACATGACCACTGTGATGTGCAACAGTTCATTTCGGAGCATGTGGCATGGTCACATTTCCAGGTTGTGTATGTGTATGACATGTCACATACCCCCAGGGTCCCATGGGGGAAGGCATGTACGTCACAGGGTGACCCATTGCCACAATAGTGATGGCCCTCCACAGTCTGTGTGCATGTTGTGTTTCCGATGTCTCTGATTCCATGTGCACGATGGGAGACAGTCTCCACATCAACGTTGTTTGTGCATGGACTTTGATGTTGTGCGTCACTGGCGTCCATGTCTGTCCTGCGGAGGCGACAGGGGCCACTACCTGTGGGAGTCATGTTTCATTTTCTGACGTGTACATGATACGCCATGTCATGCCAGTGTCCATGTGGCAAGACAGGGTCACTGGGAATCTACCTGTCAATGAGCTGTGATGCCTGTGGCGCATCTGTCCAGACATGTCACTGTGGTGTGTGTGTGGAACGTGACAGCAGTAAATGGGTACTGTGACACAGCCTAATGGTTTCCCATAGCACAACCTGGAACCTGTTGTCCACACATGTTGTACTGAGAAGTTAGATGATGGCCATGTAGGTGCCAGTTATGTCCGAACAGAACGGCACACACATCAAGTACTTGTGTCTCGTAATGATGTATCATGTGAAATTGAGTATGGTGAATGGCACATATGTGGGGTGACTGACAATCTTTCTTTCTTCAACCTATGCACTGCAGGGCTCCAGCTGTCCATAGACCATTCCCTGACCTGGCAACGATGGTGGAACGTGACAGCATCCGACGGTACCGCTTCACCAGGCAGCTGATTGAGGATTTGGCAGTGCGCTTGGCACCACATTTGCAACCTGGCCGGCCGTACCCTACAGCGCTGACCCCCAAGGTGAAGGTGATGGCAGCCCTACACTTCTTTGCCACCGGTACCTTTCAACACACTGTGGCGACTGCCGGTGGGATGTCACAGACTATGTTCAGCCGTGTGCTACGCGATGTTTTGGAGGCAATGTTGAGATGCCTGAACCAGTACATCTATTTCCCTACACGTCAACAACTCACTGACGTCAAGAGTGACTTCTATGCCCTGGGGAGGATGCCACATGTCATTGGCTCCATTGATGGGACACATATGGCTTTGGTACCACCACAGGCACATGAGCAGGCATACCGGAACCGGAAACATTACCATTCGATCAATGCTCTGGTGGTATGTCTTGCAGATATGAGCATCACGCATGTGTGTGCCCATTTCCCTGGTTCAGCACACGATGCCTACGTAATGAGGAGTAGTCGCATCCCGAGGATGATGGCACAGATGTAGAACCAGCGTGCCTGGCTTGTCGGTGTGTACTGACTTTGTACGATTGTGTGTGTTCTGCTCTGTTGTATTCCGCCCACTTTTCCAACTCAGCTAATGTGCAATTGTCTGTCCGTAGGTGACTCCGGATGCCCCAACATGCTGTGGTTGCTGACACCCCTCAGGAACCCTGTGACACCAGCCCAGATACGCTACAATGAGGCACATGGTCGGACCAGGAGAGTGATCGAGCGGACATTTGGTCTCCTGAAGAGCCGCTTCCGCTGCCTGGACAAGACAGGAGGGGCCCTCCCATATGCCCCAGCAAAGGTGTGCAAGATTGTCATCGTCTGCTGCATGCTACACAACCTGGCAGTGCGGAAGGAGTTGCCTCTCATCCTGGATGACGATGACCAACGTCCGCCACCTGTGGAGGATCCTGGCCTGGACCACGATGCCAGTGATGATGATGATGATGATGGTGATGTCCGCACACAGCTCATCACCAACTTCTTCAGCTGAATGTGAGTATCCAGGGAGATGTAATGTGAATGATGTGAGTTTGCATGATATGTGTGGGTGGTGCTCTGGTGCTGTTTGAGTGTGGCCATGTGCTACTTGACTGGATGCGTGCAGCAATGTGTCCTTACAGGTAGCCTGTACTCCCCAACAGTGTTGACATGCTAACTTGGTTTTGTGTAGTTGTCTTGTGACATGTATTGGGCATGAGTATTGCAGTTCTGTCCTGTTCTTCAGTGGGTTTAACTGTGTGTCATGTCTGTCCTTCACAGGGTGCTTACTGAGTACTTTGGTCAACTTGGATCCCCCGACACCATGATTCAGCTTTCAGGGTGGCAGCAGTCGTTTCCCTACAGGTGATGTGCCACACACCCCTGGACTTCATATCTTCTGCACTTGTTGACTGTGTGGCCACTGCCACGTGGGAATACCTTGCATTTGTAGTGGAAACAACATGTTGCAAATGTGTAATAAACCTGTGCTTCACTTTGGGATGTGCGTTGTCTGTGGTCACACATCTGACTGACATTTGCTTACTGCACCTGTAGGCTAGTTGACACAGACTCTGAATAGGTGTGGTGTCTGTGCATTCCACAGTATTTCCTGGCAACATCACTGTAGGCGATGAGTCCGATGGCCCTGGTGTCTCTGTGTTGTGTAGCCCTAGTGATGTGTCTCCCTCATATGTGTCACGTCACCATGACTCACATGACGGTGTTGCACTTGCTGTAGCAGTTAGCATACACAGTGTAATTTAGCAGATCATCATCCCCATAACAGTATCCACATTGGAATAACAACAGAGGCAAGTATGGTGTACTAGTGATTTTATTTTCAAAAATGTGTGTGTGTATAGTGCACAGGATGGTGGGTGCTGTACATTGGGATTGTGATCCAAAGTTCCCAGATGAGTTGCAAGTCTTGGTAGCAGAAATGTCCTGAGTGAAGTCCACAGTCATATGATACATTAGTCCAACTTGAACTCCCCATGTCATGTGCGAGAGTTGTGTTGCATTCGACAGGGTGAACAGTTTGCACACAAAGGAGAAATTCCGGAACAGATTGGCTTCCTGGGGGATGTACGTGGCCATCAACCTCTCAGTTTTCCTTCCTCGGACGACCCCTCTTCTTTGGGGGGGGACCCTCACGTGCAGGCTGCTGCGGTGCAGGAGAGTCTCCGCCAGAGTCCTCCTCCCTCCCTGTGGCAGTGTCAGTTGTTGCAGCACCAGATGTTGTGGGCACACAGGGAGGTGTGGCCATGTTGGTGCTAATCTGGCGGAGGCATGTCAATATGTCCCTATGCACCGCTGTGAGTTCTTGCAATGTGTCCCACTTGGACTCCATGCGAGACATGTGTGTCTCCACACGGGACATGTGGGAGTCCAAGCGGGCATGATGGGCAGCCTGCTACTGTTGTATGTCCTTGAGGATCCCCACTACCTGTCTGACCTCTCCGGTGCTATTCTGGTACGCATCAGCAATGCGTGCCAGTTGTGGGTCATCATGCAGTCCAGACCCCTCTGCAAACATCGAACTATGTCTACCACCCCTCCCACCACCCCTGGCAACACGTGCAGGACCTGCGGTGGCACGCACAGGTGACCCGAGGCCCCCTTGGGGGTTGTTAGTGGTGTTGTTGTCCGTTGCTCCACAGTGGGCCTGGGGCCCTGTGCTGTTGTCATCGGTGGTCCTTTGTCTGTCCGTGTCGGCGGGGGTGGTCTGTGTGTTGGCAGTTGTTGGAGGGGTGGGTGCAGGGGGTGCAGATGTTGGTCCTGCTGGTGCTGCATGATGACTCACACCGGAGGGGCCAGGTAGGTCTTCGCCATCCGAGGAGGGCAGAGGCTGTTCCACACCAGTGAGCTCAGTGTCCCCCGGAGCCTGGGACAGGGACTCCTCCTCGCCTGCTGCTGTGTCCCCATCATCACCTGTATTTGGAAGAGACACACATTGTATGTTATGTTTCTACAGGCATCAATGTTTCACACACCTGACAGTTGTGACTGTACCTCTGGATGCGGGCCTGTACATTGCATTGTCCTAAGTTGTCACAGTAAGAGGTTGATATTGGTGTAGCACATTGTCCTGCATACCTGGGGCATTTCAATGTGAATGTTGAGGTGTGTGCATGGCCAGCATTGGTTGTATTTGGTGGACATCCGGCCATCCTTCTCCACCTAGCCCAGTTATCCCACCATGAAGCATGCCACCCTTGCAGTGGGTTCAGGTTGACTCTCAGGATGTCATTCAGTGGTGTCCTGCTGTTCGTTGTTGCACAGTTCCCAGCAGGGCCTTGTGCTCCCCACAGCAGTACCCAGTGTCAGCCATCTTGTCAGTCCTTATCCACTCCCTGTGATGTGAGCATGGTTCAGAGTGGTGTTGATGGGCCAATTGTGAGGGTGAGCAATATCTGTGACTACAACTCCCATCATGCTATTGCCTACACCCCCCTTCCCAGCATGCCCGTACTTCCTTCCTTTTGAGTGGACTTCACTGTGTGTGAGTGTGACAGCAATGGCAAGATGGCTGACAGTGTGGTCCTGTTGTTTGTTGGTGCCCAGTTCCCAGCAGGGCCTTGAGATCCCCACAGCTGAGGCCAGTGTCAGACATCTTTGAGGTGGCTTTTCACTCCCTGTGAGGTGTGCATGCTTCAGTGTGAGCTTGCTGGGCCATGTGGGTGGGGGATGTTGAGCTGTGACTGCCACTCCCATCATGCTATTGCCTTCACCCCCCCTTCCCAGCATGCCCATACTTCCTTCCTTTTGACTCTGCTTCCCTGTGGGGTAGTGTGCCTGTGCTGACAGGAAGGCTGACAGTGTTGTCCTGGCGTTTGTTTGGCTACAAGTCCCAAGAGTGTCCCTGTGCTTCACACAGCATTACCCAGGGTGGTGGTTCTTTGTGGGATCTTCATTTAGAGTGTGAGGCATTGCATTCTCCCAGGTGGGTTATGGGGAGTTTGTGTTGAGGGGGGGTGTGAGGAGAGCTGCTTGTGACTATGGTCAGTGCTGTCAGTCCTCCTTCCCACCCAGCCAGATATCCCACCATGCAACGTGCTTGCATTGCAGGGAGTGCAAGTTGGCTTTCAGGATGTCAGTCAGTGGTGTTCTGCTGTTTGTTGTTGCACAGTTCCCAGCAGGGCCTTGTGCTCTCCACAGCAGTACCCAGTGTCAGCCATCTTGTCAGTCCTTATCCTCTCCCTGTGGTGTGAGCATGGTTCAGAGTGGTGTTGATGGGCCAATTGTGAGGGTGAGCAATATCTGTGACTACAACTCCCATCATGCTATTGCCTACACCCCCCTTCCCAGCATGCCCATACTTCCTTCCTTTTGAGTGGACTTCACTGTGTGTGAGTGTGACAGCAATGGCAAGATGGCTGACAGTGTGGTCCTGTTGTTTGTTGGTGCACAGTTCCCAGCAGGGCCTTGTGCTCCCCACAGCAGTACCCAGTGTCAGCCATCTTGTCAGTCCTTTTCCACTCCCTGTGTTGTGAGCATGGTTCAGAGTGGTGTTGATGGGCCAAATGTGAGGCTGCCCATTATCTGTTACTACGACTCCCATCATGCTCTTGGCTACACTGACTTCACCAGCATACACAGGATTCCTTCCTTTCAGTGAGCTTCCCTGTGAGGTGGTGTTCTAGTGGTGGCAAAATATCTGACAGTGTTTGTTGGTTAGATTTGTGCCACTGCCTAGCTCTATTTGTTGTTGGGATTGTACATGTCATGACACAGTTACATATCACTATGACATGGCATGTATTGTGTTTATCTGACTAACATACACATCTTGGGATGATTATCTTTTGGTTGCTGTGGATTTGCTAGGGGTGCATGGTTTGACTATCCCCTTGACAGTGATGTGTGTGTATTGTCACACAATATTGTGTATATTTGTTGTGTACTCACCAGGCTCTGGGATGTTTGTTAGTCCATATACGCTCACTGGTGGTAGGATGGCCCGCACCTTCTCCTCCCAGGGCCTGAGGTATAGTGGTTTGGCAGGAGGGCCACTGCCGGTGTGCTGGCTCAAGATGTAATCCTTCTTCAGTAGGTCCCTGACCCTCCTGCGCACATCATACCACCTGTTCAGGATGCCTTCCTTTGTGCGCAAACATGATGATTGTGCGTTGACCCTGTCGACGATCCTCGCCCACATCTTGGTTTTCTGCGCCATGGGGGTCTGTTGGACCAATGTGCCAAACAACTGTGGCTCTACCCTCAGGATCTCGTCTACCATGACTTCCAATTCACTATCTAGGAACTTTGGATTCTTCTTTGGGGGCATGGTGATGGGTGGTGGTGGTGATTGATGTGTGTGTGTGTGCAAGTGAGGGTGTGTGAGTGTAGGTTTTGCTGGGTGTGTGTGAGGGTGCTATTTGTTGAGGTGCTAATGGTGTGTGCCTTTTGTGTTGGATGAGCTGTGTGTGTGTCCGTGTTTGCTGTCTGATGGTGTTCTGTGCTGGCAGGTCAGTGGAATTTGCAAAGGATCATGGTAGGGATTTGTGGTCTTTATGTAGGTGGAGTTGGGGGTGTGTCCTTGTTCCATTTTTTCCCCCCCCCTGTATTTATTGGCTTTGTCATTGCTTGTTTGGCCCTCTTTTTTTGTATTTTTCATTTGTAATTATTGTGCATGTAGGAGACGTTCTTCTAACCGAGTAGGACGTTGCAGTTGTCTCGTGCGCGCCTCTCCGAGTCGTTCCCGCTGTGTTTCAGCTAGGTTTCATATGCGGCGTACGCGTCGGTCGCGGAGTATTGTGTTTGTTCGGCTGGCTTTTGTATGCGTGTCGGTCGTACGGCTTGGGCTCCGTGCGAATCGGTCTGATTTTGCACCCATTGCATCGTACTGCGCGGGTCGGAGTTTGCGGGTACGTTTCGTTCGGGTTGATTCCTGGTGCGTGTCGGTCGGTTCTATTCGGGTGGTTTCCCGGCCGGATAGCTTGTTTCCGTCCGGGTCGGTCGTTCGGCTTGAGTTCCATACGAGTCGGTCGTGATTCACATGCATTTCATCGTACTACCCGGGTCGGACGGCGCCGGGACGTGTCGGTCGGACTATATTCCCGTACCGAGTCGGTCGGTACGTTTTCCGGCCCAAATCGGAATCGACCCCTTTGTCTGTCGATACCCGATAGGCAGTGTTTTGTACTCTACTGTCAGTACACGTTTATCAAACACTACGCATAGGGTTTTATGCAGCCCCCTGGTTGTAATTTGCCACAGAATTTTGGATCTGGCAATACTAGGCTCTTCAACCACAAGAGTTTTATTAAAGTTGTTTGTATGTTCTTCAATATAATCACTGACCACATCCTTTAGGTTGCTAAAAGTGATTTTGATGCTATTGTTAACATTCAGTGTAATGCCTTTCACTTTCATGTACACTACATTTTTGGAGGTGCGATAAGAATATGTTTTAGGACCAGCCTACCCAAAATCTACAACATGTTCACCAGGAAATTGTTAAATCTCCAAGGTATTCATTGAATTGAGGATCTTCATCCCCTGGTCTACTCACAAAAATGACAGAGTCGGAATCATGGTTCAAAAATCTGTCCTGAAGCTCATCTAGCACGTTGCAAAGCTCTAATCAAGCATGAGCAGTTGTAAAAGAAGCTATTTCCAACACAAAAAAGCAGTTTAATCATCTATGAAGTCATAACGGGAGATCTTATAGCTCATCTGGATCTGTGATTATTTTAGTGTTTGGCAAGTTGTCCACTGTGCGAATTTGCCCCATAGAGAACTGAGACAGAGATTCTCTAACTGTCATCTAGCGGGATTTACTTCAATGTACTTGGGTCTTAAATGAATACCTTCATGCATGAAGTACTCATTAATATATTGTTGCTTTTTGGAAAGGCTGATACACCAGTCCGGATATTCTGAAGACTCCTGCTTGTATCTGAGAAATAATTTAATATACTCAGAAAAAAGCTCAGTTGTAGTCTGCTCGAAGTGCCATATCTCATGTACACTTCCAATCTTGTAACCTTTATCTAAGGCAGTCTGCACCTATATGCTACACCAGGTACCTGTGATTGACCTTGCTTCGTCATTTGTTTGCATTCGCTGGTCTGTTTGCTTTCAGCGCATGCCCTACATTCACTTTTCCCCAACTCTGCATAGAAAAACAGGAAAATAAAGCCTGCAGTGAGGGTACACCTGACATTTAATCAAGCCGAAGTACTCACTGAGGTCTTCAAATTCCTGATAAATGATGCATGGGTGCCCTAGTGGGTAAAGTTTCATTCCGTTCACATAAGGATACCGACTTGTGAAATCATAGTAGTGTATTTTTTCGTTACCAACCACCTTCTTGTACAACTGAATAGTATTCGTGTACCCCCAAATAAGGCATCAAAGGGCTCAAGAGGCCCAGACAATTCCTTGTTCCTAATAAAACACACAAGTTCTGCATTTGATTTGACCATATCTAGTCACTCATGCTCACACAAGGATCTCACAATAATACAGCATTTTCGATATAATGTGCCTTTAATATTGTCCAGCAGTACAGCTGTTCAAAGTTGGTACCCAGCAGAATATTGACCTCATGTAGTTTGTAGCACTAGGGGCAACCGTGATAAAAACATCCGTTATATTCAGAAGCAGTTGGCACACCGTTAACTACACAAATATAGACCCACCTGATATTCACCATCCATCAAAGCATTCTGGATAAAGATGTTTTATTTTTTTGAGACGTACATTAGCTATTGAATTGAGGGTGTAGAATATCTCTTCTGTTCACCCTTATACAAATCAGGCTGGACCAGCACTATGCTTTCAGGTTGTAAAAGCATGTGCTTATAGGTAGCCATACAAATAGAAGCCAGAGTCACATATTGAAAAGGGTCTAGGTACTCAATGCATTTTAACATGTTAGAAGTGTGCGGCTGTAGAAACATTTCTTGTTTTGTCATCTGAATGATACCGTCTCTAAAGAGATTACAAGTCTTCCTTAGGACAAATACATCTTCTTAGCAGTATGCTTTCAACTCTGCCTGAAAATCAAATGCCTTGTAAAGGTTTTCCGTGTACCATTTTAAAAGGGATTCTTCTCATTCAGCATCATAAAGTCTACACCATAGTATTCAGGGGCAGGAATTGGCCCCACATAGTTTTGGTTTGCTGAGGTGTTAAAAAAGTGGGAAAATAACGTTTAGAAACTGAAAAACCAAAGGCTTTATGAAACTTGCTGAGCTTCAGGGGTAAAAATTTCAAGGAATCAATGAATCATATTTTTAGTGGCACCACCATGAGCAGCATCAATTTGCAGCCTCAAGTGAAAAGTTTCACCTCTATTTTTTCAGTAATTATCTGACGTAAGATGAAGAACAAGTCATTTTGAGTTATGAGCTAGCATTGTATAGCCCTTAAATTTCATTTGTAAGTACGTGTTAAGAAAATCATCCGCGCAGGATTGGGCTGCAAATTCCCATTTTTCATTGGAAGTTAAATGGTGTGCAAAGATATTGTTGGGCTTGTGCACAATGTTATCTTGTGTGCATTCTATATCAAATATGATGTAATTGTCTGTTTTTGTTTGAGCAGGGGCTTTAGTCCTGTAACACATGTTCTTTTCTTATAGAAAAATAAATTTTGCAGCATGAACATTTCATTCCTTTACTCTTGGGGGTGATGCTGATATATCGCCCACAATAAAACCAATCTACTTTGGGGGTACACTGTATCAGGCCACTGTTTGCAAGTTGTTTGTGTTTTATTAAGCACTTTTTCGAGCGACAGAATAAATTACATCGCAGACATTTGACTTTCTCACTGGAGTCTGGTGTACAGCCATCAGACCGACACATTTTACAGTGCATTTCACACTGATGATTAGACTTTGTGTTACATATATGGTTACAATATGACACACATATTTCGCCCCTAGAAAACCTTTTAATTTTAATATGCCATAGAAATGATTGTCATGATGTAGATATGCACAGTATTAGGGCCTGATTACGAGTTTGGTGGATGGGTTATTCCATCACAAACGTGATGGATATCCCATGCACCCTATTACGAATTCCATTGGAGATAATGAAACTCGTAATATGGCAGACGGAATATCCATCACGTTTGTGATGGAGTAACCCATCCGCCAAACTCTGCATCGGGCTCTTAGCTCTTAAACGCTCTCCAGATATGAAGTACTTCCATCCCCTCTTATAGTAGGCATATTTAACAGGTACTTCAAAGTAATTTTCAAATAAACCCAAATCCCCAAATCCTACCATACGATCATGCGTTATTTCAACATCAGCATGGAATTGTAAAGCCCTATATAATATAAGAGCATCTGTTGTACGACTATCTGTGAGCAGCCGTATAATACTCGCTGCCAGACAGGTCTTATTGTTAACATGGTTAAAATTTAACAACCAACATCATTTTTTATCAATGATTTTAATGTACATAGTAGTCTTTAAAGGACTGGACACACCACCCTCTCGCCCACGAACTATTAGAGATACTATTCTGAAGATATCAAGGGCTATGTCTTCCACTTTACTTTGTAAAAGTTTTTCAATAGCTTCTGAGAATTTCACAGCATCAAATACATCTCATGCTGAATGTCTTGTAAATGAAGGACTGTCAAGAACTTGCCCGCTGAAACGGAGATGGAAAAAATCATTTTGGCTTACATCTTGTAACATGTGTTCTATAAGCACAAAAACTAAATTCAATTCTTCATAGATCTCTGTAGCATGAAATCTCAGTACATTTCTCTGGTACCTTCCTACACTCTCTAAAAATATGTGCCCAGAAATGGGGGAATGATGTTCAGGAGGTGATGCAAGACTCATCAGCAGTTTGCTTAAGGAAGGCTCAACTTGTTCTTGATTGGCCGTCTTTTTTATGCGCCTGCCCACAATAAATTTAGCTTTATTAAATTTTTTGAGTAAACGCTTCCATTTTTTGGAAGAAGTGGCCCACTTTTACTTTTTGTTATCCAACGCTTTTTAGAGCTTGACATCAAACCGGTATGGTTTGTCTCTTAAGCAGAATAGCTCTTTGAGGTGGTGCCTTTTACCATGACTGCAAATTTAGTCTTGGCTAGAGTAATTTTTTTGTTGTACCTCATCCTCTTTGCTTTGGCTGCTAGTGAATGCTTGCTTTTATGAGACTGTTGGGTGCTAGTTCTCGGTCTACTACATACTCTTTGCCACATAGTGTTAAAGTGTGTGGGCTGGTGGTTTGAACATTTTAGGACTCTTCTAACAATGTTTATAGCTTCTTTTGCTTTCTTTTGTAGTAAAAGGCAGGCTTTAGAAATTCCTTTCTATACTTTGAGTAGCGTGTTTTTTAATACAGCCATTAACCAGACTATTACATTTTTTTATTGGAGTACTCTATTGTTGTCATCATGCGGAACTACCCCTTAAATCGAGTGCAGATAATTCTGTACCTTTTAAAGAAGTAGTTTTAAGATTGTGGACTATTTGCACCATTTCATCTGTTTTTGTTTAAGAGCATATTCAATGTCGCCATCTTTCTTTTGCTTATTTAATTTAGAAGATTTTGCAGTGCACTTTGCTTTTATCTTTCTGACAGGTGTTAGAATATGCTTGTAACAGGTGTAAACAAGGGAAAACATCTTCATGTCTCCAAAAAAAATGCATAGTCTTCATGCTGGAGGTCACATGACTCATCCAATGCATGGGAACCTTCTGAGTTCGTATATTCCTAATAATTTGGACTTTAAGGATATGCCTCCAATACAAATTCTTTGCTACACTCACCTGTGCACAAATCTTTGCAGATATTGCACTGCATTGTATTTTCACCCTTGCACAATGCAACACAGCAAATTTGAAAAGTGTTCCATGTTGCATGGAAAATTCATAAATCTAGGGGGCATATTAGCAAGAAGAGGCGATAATCATCGCTAGCCCTGCTTAGCGTGATTTGTTTTATCGCCGGCTATCGCTGGAATATATCGCCATGCTAACGCTGTATTAGCAACGATTTGCGCTATGGCGATGAATATTTCAGCGATAGCGGGGGAAATGGGCCAACATCGCTGAAAAACCAGCGATGTTGCATGGAGAAGGGAGAACACCTTGCTGATACGACCCTGTGGTCGTATCAGCATAATCCACCCCCATGTTAGGTATGGCTAACACCTGCTAATTGCAGGTGTTAAATAAATGGCGATGACCCCGGTTAGCGCGACTTTTCACGTCGCTAACTGGGGCCATGGCTCACCTTGCTAATAGGCGATAGGCCTGTTAGCGAGTGTTTCCCAGGTTTGTTCGTCGGGACCGCCCACTTTGCATGTCATTAGCGATAAATATCGCTGACATGCAAAGCGGTAAAAACGGGCGCTAATGCCCGCAAACTGTCGCTAACTGCTGTTAGAGACAGTTTGCTGATAGGGCGATATAAATATCGCCGCTTTAGCGGCAAAAAGTGCCGCTAAAGCGGCGATAGTGCCCTTGCTAATATGCCCCTAGGTCTTAGCACTTTTGAGGCAGCTGGCGGAGGAAGAAGGGAAGTTAAGACAGCTCGTCCACACTAAAACAGGCACAGACTCATTCAATTTTCATCCAGCTGTCAATGGCAAGACACAGTGGACCCGATTCACAAAGGTAAACTTAGACTCACATCTAAGTTTACTACTTTTTGGTATTCAAAAGATACGGTACTACTAGTAACATTATTACTAGTAAACATACTAGTAAAGTTACTACTAGTACAATTACTAGTAGTAAAGTTACTGGTAGTAACTTACCTTTGTGAATACCAAAAAGCAGTAAACTTAGACCTAAGTCTAGATTTAACTTTGTGAATCTGGCCCTTTGTGAGTAGATTTTTGAAGCAGGCTTTCCAGTAGACTAACTTGTCCTCTCATCTAGGATTGCACCTTATTTTTTAATAGACATGCCTTATGATTACCTAGGGTTAGAGATATAAGAGACAGCTCTATGGAGAATGTCTAACATCATTGTCTCCAGTACCCCCAAAAACATCACAACAGTTAGGTCCCTATTTATGTCTCTTTTTGTAAGAAAAGTGGAATTCTGTGAGCAGAATTACTCCATGACATCTTCCTTGAGGATTAAGTATCAGAAATATAATCCACCCGAAGACGAGAGGTATACATAGAATGGCCTAGTGTTTGATATCTCTTTCTCTATGTTTGAGATTCAGATTTGGGGCGCAATGCCAAAGATAATTTTATCGCCGTTCTTGATAATATGCCCCACTGACTCATAAATTGTGGTAGTAACACCCTTCCAAAGGGGAAGGGGTTCCATATGTACCCCTTCTCTGCTGGAAATTTTCATACATGTTTTCAAAATTTTCAATGAGAGTAGCTAGTTGTACCATGTCTGTGATTATGTTTCAACAAAGAAAACATTTTTCAAATGCAGCCAAGAGCTGTTTTTAAAAACAAAGTTTTTTTAATTAAAACGTTTCATTGAGAGTTGGCAGCTCAACTTTGTTTTTTAAAAAGCTACTCCTGGCTGCATTCTTTAAAAAAAAAAAGAACTTTTCTCTGTGTTTGTGCCCAATCAGAGTGAATCAACATTTTTGACATGCCTCATGAGGTATGTCACATTGTGACCCGCTCCAATTCAAAATTTTGCAAACCGACCTATAAATACATAGGTTGGCTCCCAAAATGCAACACTTGCCACAAAAATACTGGTCACAAAATATGAACAGATTTTGCGGCCAGTGTAATAGTATATCTGGTCACTAATCCTAAAATGAAGCAACAAAGGGGGACAAGAAGGCAGAGTGGAATGCTGTGAAGTGATCTTAAAGGCTAAAAGGCTAAAATTGTTACATTCGTTATACCTGGAGCTGTTGCAGCTGAATCTTAAGACTTTAACATAAGTCAGTTTCAGAGACTAGGGCCTGATTTGCACTCTGGGGGATGAACCACCAACCATTAGGGTGATGGAGGACTTAGCTAACATGACGGACCATAGTTTATCCTCATTACAAGTGAGCACTAGCCCAGCAGGGCGAACAAAGCAAACACAAGGAGATGATGGACGGAGCGCTTAAACCTTTCAGACACTCACACCAAGTCACTATTAGATCTGAGTTGAATCCATCATCATTCTTTTAGCTCACTCCGCCACCTTAGTACAGACCCAGCCATATGCAATTCAGTCTTGAC
Organism: Calotriton arnoldi; assembly: GCA_963921515.1. Taxonomy (NCBI): domain Eukaryota; kingdom Metazoa; phylum Chordata; class Amphibia; order Caudata; family Salamandridae; genus Calotriton; species Calotriton arnoldi. The sequence continues at coordinate 1,107,697 of CAWUFW010005000.1, read as the reverse complement.
CCTGTTCCTCATGGGAACATTCCAGCCTGAACTGCCAAGGTGGTCACCACTTCATCCACAGAAATGGAGAGGCGACTTTGGCCTGAGGGGTCCACGTCCCATGAAGGCCATCACAAAACCAGTTGCCACTGGCCTACTGGTCTCCAGTTACAGCAAAACCAGTGGTTCCCTTTAACTTGCAGTAGAATCCAAGCTGGGTGACTATTGTTAAAATTGAAAAATATGAAGTCAATGCACTCCATGATATATGTACGTATAACAACGAACTTGCATCGCTGTTGTCGAATCCACCCAATATGATCTCCCCATCAACCTAGAGTCAGAAATACATGGTGAGGCAGAGCCTGCGATTTAGGCCTGAAGCAACTGATTGACAGATCATTGGTGGGGTGACACGTAACCCTTAGACAAAGGTGCTATCAGGAAAACCCAGATCAGTTCCACAGATAGGCAGCAATACCACACTAGTCTTAGGAGATTTACCCCAATTAAACACGTTTGTCAGGAGGGGTGCGCATCCCCAAAACACCATAACGTCAGATGCCATACTAAGTTAGGAACACTCAGCCAATCAGAACACAGCATGCACACTACATGCAGTGATCACGCTCTCCCCATACGGATATCTAGACACATACCAACTGCCCCCACATTGTGTCCACGCAAGGTAGAGACCCACCTGCACTTCCTATCAAATGACCCGACTTATGGTTCTTTGACTAGGCCCAGATTTTTGTCTCCAAAAGAATGTACAAATTACTTTACGACACTTCATGTAATGTATAAAATGACAGCCAAAACCAATGTGCTTTGAGACAATCTTCAGACCCCAACTCTGTTGCCTGCTCTCCAGGCTGCTGCTTTTAATTCAAGCAATTGTTCCTGTTTTGCTAAACACCTGTTGTCTTTTATTTTTTCAAGGTAAATTCACATTCGAGCACCACTATTAGACCTGCCAGTCTTGGGGTGGTCTTCACCAAATGTTTTGCCATCTTCATCCATCTTTTCTGGCCTCATTTTGCTGATCTTAGGACTCTGTGCACTTTTCCACAGCCAACCAATGCTAAAGTGCTTGTGCTGTCTCTTGCAAACAGAACTGAACTGCCAAGTGGTTTCACCCCAGTCCTGTACCCTTGGAAGTTGGCTTAAAGTTCTTATTGGCCTCTCTGCATCCAGAGGAACAAACGCATCTCCTTTGCTGTGAGACGCAACTCAGAGCAAAACCAACACATCTCCGCTGCTGTGTAGAGTGGACCCTCATCGCTGCCTTCAAATTCAATAGCTCTGGTTTTTCTAATTGGAATTTGTGTCGTTTTGGTCTTGTTTTATTTATAAAAAAATATCTATTTTTCTAATTCTCTTGTGGGCTCCTTTTGTGGTGTGTTTTCACTGTGATACTGTATGAAGTGTTGCACAAATAATTAACACATTTCCTCTTAGTTAAGCCTGGCTGCTCTGTACCAAGCTACCCAAAGGTTGAGCACAGGTTAGTTTAGGATTTGCTTGTGACTTCACCCTGAGAAGAATTGTGGGTGCTTCTTGGGAAGAGTTCACCCCTCTCAACCAGTCAGTCAATTTCTTACATTTACCAAATTATACTCCAACTTTTCCCCTGGGTCCAGCAGACTCCGGTGCAAATTTTGAGGGTTGGGAGTTGGTCTCCGAGGTTGCACCCTGGCATGCAGTTGCTATCAGGAAGAGGTGTGGTGCAGCGGCCAGGGCTGCTTACTCCGGAACACGGGGGCTCGCGGTCCGATCGCCGGCGGCAGGTTGGCCCAGCACCATGTGACTGTGGGCAATAGCTCGCTTAATCTTCCCAACCGCCCCCAGCGCCGGGACACCTAGCCTGAGGTAGCTGCACCCTTTACAAATGCTGATTATTATTATTATTATTATTATAATTATCAAGCTTCTTGGTGCTGGGCTCTCAAAGGACAAGGCTTCTTAACTTTTATTGCATTCTGGCTATAAAAGAGAGCCAAACTACGGACTCTTGGAGTCACCTTCTCTATCTGGGGCTTGAGGTCAAGTTTTCCTCAGGCGGTACACCACCGACTCAGTCCTTTCTTTGAAAGCCTAGAGGCACCAGGTACAGTCCAGCCAGTAGTGCTGGGTCAAGGGTACAGCAGGGCAGTCCTTCTTTGATTCTCTCACCAATCTAGAAGTAATCCGAGGTCTGGGTGCCAGGGGTATCACTTTTATGCCCACTATAAGTAGTCTAGGGGAATGTGGCAACTAACTAGCCATGGTCTACCAGGTCCCCTCCCACCAGATGATGATTTCCTTTGAAGTGTGGCATTTAGGTAGCCCAGAATGCACTATTCTACCTCCTTCCAACATGGCAGAACCCTTCCCTTGGTGTGTGGAACTCCCTAGCTCAACCCAGATTTGTGGGAACCTAGGGCTGCTTGCCATCAGAAAACAGTTTGACACCAGCCTCTCTCTCTGTGACCGAGGTACCAGCATGTCAGCTAAAACAGAAGAAAAGACTCTCTCGTGTGTGACTACTATTTGCCCTTCAGTCTCAACTTTTGGCACACCCTTTGTTCTTCCTGAGGGTCATTCTCACCTCTTCCCAGGAGGACAGAAGGCTGTCTTGAGGACAACAACTTATGTGCAAACATAAACAGCCACAAGACAACTTTGTAAACAAGCCGAGTTTAATGCACTGATTCTATTCATACCTCAAAGTACCAAATTTAGTAGTCCCATTTGGAAGTTAGCACTGATGAGTTGTCAGCGTGTACCTCCATACAATGTGGGTACTAGCCTTTCTACAGTAAAAATGTCAATTCAGAGTTTTTCCTGTCAGGACATGTAAAAACACAAGTCCTTCTTTTTAATATACAGCACTATCCCTTAGGACTAATTAGACTTGCATTAGGGGTTACTTATAAATATTAAAAAAGAAGGCTTGGGCTTCACCATAAGTTTAAATGGCAAAGTCGAGTTAGCAGTTTAAGAACTGCTTTACAAGTCTGCAGTGGTAGACTGGGAGACATGCTTTACTATGCCACACTTGTGGTGGCACAATCAGTGCTGCAGTTCAAAAGGGACACTTAACTTACAGGCCCCGGGTACCCCTGGTACCATATACTAGGGATTTATAGGTTAGTTAACACATACCAATTGGAGGTAAGCCAATTAAACATGTAGTTTTAAGGGTTAGAGCATGTGCACTGATCCCAGTTAGTAGGGCCCAGTGAATTATAATCATTACACCAGTGCCTAATGGAAAAAATGTGGGGGCAAAAAGTGGCGGTGAACATGTAAAAAGCCATTTCCTCACAGGTCTGACCTGGTCAGAGGATTTACCTTAGGGTTTAACCTTTTTTCTGGAATTCAAAATCTTTCAGCAGGGCAAGGCAGCAGTCTGCATCCAAGGAGGGCTCCATAATGTTGGATACACACTGGACAAGGTTCCAGGTGAAGTCATTGATTTTGGTGGAAAAATCCACCCATGGAAGTCATCTGACCACTCAGATGCTTTTGGTGCCTTTGCCTGGTCATGATTTCTATATTCCGACCTGGACCCACATTTACAAACATTTTGTGTTGTGGTTGCCTCCCTTTATTGGTGCAGCCATGACACAAAATACTAGTTAAGATTTACAATGCCAAGCAGGCGCTGATTTGCGTTACCTTGCGTAGGTTTGTGAAAAAAAACTCAGCATAGCACCTTGCTCTGTGCAGCGTTACACTGTGTTTGGTAGGTGCTACATTGGTGGAGTATGGGCGTTCCCATGCAGCTACCCATGTATTTTATTGCAAACCCAGATTTACTAAAGGTAGTAAACCTGGGTTTGTGCCAAAATCATGCATCTACCTGAGAGAGGCATAACAGGGAGCAATATCTTAATTTCTCCTTGTTACTTCCTCTTTCAATATATTCAGCATTCTGCAGCACACATAGAAAGAGGATATTGCCTCTAATGATTTTACCTGTATAGCAGGCACCCTTTCACCATGTTGCAAGGGGACCTGCATTGGCATCAGGCTTGCTGAAGTGCGCCAGCCTTATGAGAGAGCAGAATTGCACCATATCTTAGTAGATATGGCACATTTCTGCTCTCTCCCTTTCAGAGCAACGTTGTATTGCACGAAAGGTTAATACACCTGGGCCTTAGTCAGAGTCAGTTTGGGATCAAAAATAGGCACAGGCACCACAAACATAGTGGCCAACATTTGCAGATCACAGACTTTCATAAAACACTGCTTGCTAAATATCAAGGGACACATTTTTACAAATACATGTGGTAAACTAATAATTTTAAAGCTCATAAGGGACAGTTACATTGGCCAAAACTAGAAACACTGCAGCATTGAAAACTGCTTCCTTTGTGCTGTTAATGCTTGCACAACAAAGTGAGATACCCTGCCACAACCAACTATATCCTGAACTTTGATTGTCACAGAAACTTAGTCCACAGCTAAGATTGAAGAGAAGGTCAGCCTGCTTTGGTCAGTCCTCGGTGGAGGTGATCAGGTTGAAAGGTGAATTAGATGGCCCTCTGGAGTTTGAGCTCTATCCCTGTGACCCTCTTGGTTTGGGGGAGTTACATAAAACCAAGTGCTGGGTGTCCCTGGGTGGTTTCGGATAGGAGGGTGTTTCCAGCTTCTGCCTGGGCCTCAGGAGTTGGACTGGGTCACTGAATGTCTTTTTTTTTTGTCCTCATTTATGCAAAAGTTGAGATATGGGTAGACAATAATCCCTCTTTTTGGGTTGTTTCTGACTAGGGATTTTATCTCACACGTCTGGTAGAAGGGACTGCCTTTTCGTCTTAAGGTGAGATTATGTCTTAAGATCTCCAAATTCCCCAGGATAGTCACTCATGGAGCCACCTTGGCGACCATCCCCGAATTTGCTTTATTGCATGGTAAGTAATCATCGGACGTCCCTTCCTACCCTACCACTACTTTTCGTCTTGAAATATATTCTTGTCCCATATGTCTCAGAATATAGTCTGAAACCAGTCCTAGGATGCTTGGTTCCAGTCCAGGGAGGACCTGGCCTGGCAGTTCGGGCTGGACTGTTCCCATAGGGCACAGGGTCAAGACTGATTTGCATATGGCTGGGTTCAAACTGGAATGGCATGGTGAGCAAAAAACGATGGATTTAGGCCCAGATCTCTGTACTGGGGTGAATGTATGACATTGTTCTCCATTCTGTCCATCAATTGTTCTTTTTGCAATTGTCACCCCTAGTGGGACGGGTATGCCCAGACGTGGGTCCCGTGCTCTCCATGCCACTGGAGTCAAGCTATCCTGACTGATGAGGGGTGAAACCCCGAAACCGGTCCAAGGATGCTTGGTTCCAGTCCAGGGAGGACCTGGCCTGGCAGTTCGGGCTGGACTGTTCCTATAGGGCACAGGGTCAAGACAGATTTGCATATGGCTGGGTTCAAACTGGAATGGCATGGTGAGCAAAAAAACGGTGGATTTAGGCCTAGATCTCTGTACTGGGGTGAATGTATGACATTGTTCTGCATTCTGTCCATCAATTGTTCTTTTTGCAATTGTCACCCCGAGTGGGACGGGTATGCCCAGACGTGGGTCCCGTGCTCTCCATGCCACTGGAGTCAAGCTATCCTGGCTGATGAGGAGTGAAAACCCGAAACCAGTCCTAGGATGCTTGGTTCCAGTCCAGGGAGGACCTGGCCTGGCAGTTCGGGCTGGACTGTTCCCATAGGGCACAAGGTCAAGACTGATTTGCATATGGCTGGGTTCAAACTTGAATGGCATGGTGAGCAAAAAAAAACATGGATTTAGGCTCAGATCTCTGTACTGGGGTGAATGTATGACATTGTTCTGCATTCTGTCCATCAATTGTTCTTTTTACCAGAATTTAGTCTGGTTGCTTTTCCCTCTGGACTGATCCAGCTTTCTGAATTTATCTACGGAAGATCACCATTCAGTTAGTGTTGGAGGGCAGGCAAGTATCCATTTTATACATATCTCTCGCCTAGCCAGTAAGATTAGCATAAACAACAATTGTTTTTGGTAATAGTTTTGAGCGGGAGGAGAACCATTATTTTCCACCGTACCAAAAATAACAATAGTCGTGCTTACCTCAATACTCTGTCCTAAGGCTTTGTTAATAGTCTTACCCACTTTTTCCAAGAATATACCAAGTTGGTGGCATTGATGGAACATGTGGATGTCGTCCGCCTTTGCTTCACCACATTTTGGGCAGGTTCTCACCACTTGCTTGTTCATCTTGGTTAATTTTTCTGGCGTCCAGTATGCCCTGTGCAAAGTAAAAAGATGGTTCTTCCTGAGAGGTGCAGATACTATTATACGCCATAATAAAGAACAGGATACTTGCCATAGATGTTGCAGGTCTTGAGTTGGTAAATTCTTCTTCCATAAGTCCAGTGGTGGAGCAAAGTCTTCTTCTCCCGCTTGGATCATGAGCCAGTACCATTTCGATGTTTCTTTTCTTGCTGGGTCACTTTGTAGCTCCTTATCCGTCTCCATGCTATCTTCTTGAGACTCCTCTAGGCCCTTTGCCCAGCTTGTAAGTTGATAGTATTTGAACCTGGACAATTTCCCATCCGTACTTGCTGATAGGGAGTCCCAGCTTATCAAGGTTCCTGCTTGAATCAATTGTCCCCACTTTGTAATACCTGCCCTCCATAAGGAGACTGCCAGAGTATCTTTCAAACATTCAGGAGTTCCTGGTTATTCCCAGATGGGTGCTAGGTTACTGTAATATGGGATATTCAATATGTTCCTTATTTAATACCACAGTTTGCAAGCTGCGCCTAGGACCTTTAGTTTAACTTTTTTTAAATACTTCGGGTGATCACATTTATATATACAATAGTCCTCCTCTGTAGCCACTTTAAAATAAGGGATATAAAAGGAGTGTGCTTTAAGAAGAAACCTGATGTTTTTAAATTGGAAAGCTCTATAATAGAATAGGAGGTCAGGGCTAGTGATACCACCTTGGTCTTTCCTCCTACGTAGTTTTTTCCATTCAATCCTTACTCCTTTTGAGGCCCATATAAACCCGTTGATTTCACCTTGTATCTTTTTAATCCACTGAGTTTTGAACTCTAGTGGGATAGCATTGAAAATGAAGGAGAATTTAGGCAGAATGGTCATCTTTATAATATTGGATCTCCCCATGAATGAAAGAGGTAAGCCGCTCCAGGATCTTAGCACTTTTCTTGTTTCTTTCACTCTTAGGTCGAAATTTACTTAGGCAATCTCATCAAAAAATGTTAATATCTCAACCCCCAAGTACTTAATTCTGCTTTTTACTAATGCTGTTGATGGTTGGGAGTTCCACTCCATTATCTCTGTTTTCTGGTGGTTAACCTGATACCCGAAAACCATGCCGAACTCGTTTAGCAGATTAGTGATGATAGGAAGAGAGGCTTTCAGATTACTTGTGAATACCATCAAGTCATCTGCGTATAAGGCCACATTTTTAACCCATCCTTTAAAATTAAATGGGATAACACCTTGCGATCTTCTTATAAAGTTAGCTAGTGGCTCAATGTATAGGTTAAATAAATAAGGGGAGAGTGGGCAACCTTGCCGCGTACCTCTTTTAATTCAGAACTCTTTAGTGAGGCTACCGTTTATGAGTATTTGTGCCACCGGGGCTGCGTATATATTTGTTACTGCCTTTAAATAGTTGTCGCCTAAACCGTAATGGAATATTACTTTGCTTAAGAACATCCAATTTACTCGATCGAATGCCTTTGCGGCGTCAAAAGTAAGAACTGCAAGAGGGATGTTTTCTTGGGTGGCAATATCGATAGCTCCAGTCAATTGGTGGGTGAGGTCGTGCATTCGTCTCCCCTTAATAAAACCTTTTTGATCTTCGTGGATTAAATGGCTGGTGATGCGCCCTAGTCTTGTTGCTAGAATCTGCGTGTAGATTTTATAATCGTTATTTAAGAGAGATATGTCTATATGACTCACATTTCAAGGGGTCCTTTCCTGGTTTTAAAATTAAACTAATGGTGGCGTCATTCCAGGTTTTTGGGAGGACTAGACCTTTAGTAAAGACCGTATTAAGTAAGTCCACTAATCTGGGGGCCAGTGTTTCTTTCAAAACCATATATAGCTCATTAGGTAGTGCATCTGGACCTGCTGTCTTCCCTCTCTTCAATATCTTTGGAGCATCCGTCACTTCTTCTATGGTGATTTCTGCATTCAATATTTCACTTTCTTCTGCATCTAACCTTGGAACTGCAGACTCTCTCAGATAAGAATTGACTAAGTTACTAGGTACCACTAGGTCTTCATCATATAGAGACTGGAAAAAATCTGTAAAGGCTTTCTCGATCCCCAGGTCATCTCCTACCTGTCCTCCCATGTTATCTCTCTGTATTGCAACGATCTTGTTTCTGTTGGAATCAGTTTTAATTTTCCATGCGAGGAGTTTCCCGCTGCCTTCCCGATATTCGAAGTTTGCTAGACTACTAGCTTCCCACCTTTTCCTAACCCTTTCCTCCAATAAATTTGAAAAGTCACTTTTCTTTTTGTGAATTTCTTTCTCTGCCTTTTTTTGTTCTAGGCTGGACGTTGCTGCCTCCAGGATTCTGTGTAGATCTAAAATCTCTGTCTCTAACTGATGTATTTTATGTCTAGTCTCCTTATTTCTTGTGGCCGCCAGACCAATGAGAGCTCCCCTTATTACTGCTTTATAAGCATCCCAAAATACTTGGATGGGGGTTTCATTGTTAATATTATTCTCAAAATATTCCTCAGTTATGATTTTATATCTATCTGTTACCTGTTTATTTAAAAGAAGCGTGCAAATTTAAGGTCCATCTTATAGCTGCCTGGGGAGACCCTTGGTTTATTTCTATGCAGACTGGAGAATGGTCGGAAAAGTGTGCAGGTACGTGTTCGACCTTGTTAACACTATTATTTATTGTTTTTTCTATCAGGAAAAAGTCAATCCTTGATCCGTGACCATACTTTTTATTTTTATAGGTGAATTTATTACTTTGATTTCCCTTAGTTTTCCATGCGTCCACCAAACCTAGATCTTCTATAAATCTGTTCAGCCGCTCTCTCATTTTAGGGTGATTTAATGCTTTTACCGGTGGATATCTATCACTTTTAGGATCTAATAATAAATTAAAGTCTCCTCCCAGAATAATTGGAACAGATACTTCTATTAGTTGGGAATATAGAGCTTGAAGCGGGGCCGGGTCGTCTGTATTTGGCCCATAGTACCCAGCAATAATATATGGGTATCCCCCTATTTTTACTTTAAATCTTCCCTTTAAGTCAGTAGTCTCTTCTAAAATTGTTACTTTTGACGCTTTTTTAAAGAGGATTGCTACCCCTTTGATACAGCAAGCTTGATTAGTGCAGATGTAGTTGTCAACCCACTTTTGATGTTTCATAATTTTACTCCATTCTGCTTTCAAAAGATGAGTCTCTTGTAAAATTATAACTTCACACTTCACTATTTTTAAATATTCAAAAAAATGTTGGCATCTCTTCCTTACTCTGAGGCCATTCACATTCCAGGACATGATATTTATTGTGCTGTTACCCAGAATTTTGGCCATAGTTTTGTTTCTTGTCCTCTTTTGGGAACCCCTCTTGTTTAGTTGGGATCTTGTCTAACCTGGTGTTCAGCATATCGAACAGTATTTTTTGTGTTTTTTTTCCCAAATGCTCCCCACCTAAATGAAAAAAAAAAAGTGCAAATAAGTAACAAAACTCTCCCCCCCACCCTCCCCTGGAGAACCCTCCCTTTTGTCATTGGACAAAGTTGGTTTGTCCTATTCGAGCACTGTCAACACGAGGCTCTGGTTGTGCTCTGGTTGTGCGCTAGAGATGACCCCTAGGTTTGTCTCTGCTACTGTTGTGATTTAATTTGCTCTTTGAGAATGACTACTTCTTTTGGCTCTTTAATATTGTATGTCTGATTCTTCCACATGATTCTTAGTGAGGCTGGGAATTTCATTTGAACTATCGCCCCCAGTGACCTGAGCTCTTGCATGTGATTTCCCAGCTCCCACTGCCTATCCTGTGTGGCTCTTGATAGATCAGAACGAATTTTGAAGTTATAGTCTCCTTTTGCAAAAGTGCCCGCTTTTAGAGCATCGTTCAAGATTTTTTCTTTCAAGGTGTAGGTTTTAAAATGTACTAGTATTCTCAGAGCGTTTTTCCTTAATTTACCTAATCTAAAGGGGTCTCTATGAACTCTTTGGATATCTTTGTCTAATGTTTTCTCATCCATCCCAGGGATATAGTCTTTCAATAGATTTACCACAAAGTTTCTTATGTTCTGTCCTTCCAATCCCTCTGGAACATTTAATATTCGCAGATTGTTTCTTCTTGCGTTATTTTCCAGCGTTTCAATCTTTTCTCTGAGTTCCTTCTCATTTGATCTTAAGGTGCAAATTTCTCCCTTGCAATCTTTGACATCCTTCCCGATTTTTTCCACTATAGTTTCCACCACAAATACCCGGTCCATTAAGGAGTTTACTTTAGATTCAAGCGCTTCGCAGGTTGCCTGGATCTTTTCTTGATTTTTCTCTGACTTGGCAAAGTTTGTTCTCATCTTGCCAATTAGTGTCCCCAAAAGGTTTCCCATCCCAGCTTGTGAGGATTGTTCCGTAGCATTTTCTTGCCTATTTTGAGATGTGCTTTGGCATAATATATTTTCTGCCTCTGGACCTTCCTGGAAGGCTATTTGAGGAGTCACCCCAACCTCTTCAGGGGCTCTCAACATTAGGGCTTGCAACCGATTATGCGTCTCTACTCCTTCGTCCCTAGGGGAAGGCACCGCAGATTGTATTTCTTTGACCCCACCAGTACAGCTCTTCCCTTCAGTAGCTGAGATTTTAGGTGGTTGTTTTTCTTGTATTCTAAAGAAGGATCGGAGGGAGGGTGTCACCTTAATTTTCATCCCTTGTCTTGTTTGGCCGGCTTTAGTTGATAGAATGGTAGTCTTCCCCCCCTCGATTTCTGAGTCTTCGCCTGTCTCCCAATTTCCTGCTGTTTTTTGTTATAAGGATAGTAGGGGTTACGACCCGATCTTCCCCTGAGGAGCTTTGGCCCGCTTCCCCAGTAAAATCAGAAACAAAGTTTCTGCTCCTTAAGGAGTAACTTAAGCCTTGATTTTGTATTTTGGGGGGATCTTTTATAGGGGGACTCTTTTTCTCCCTGTGCTTTTTAGAATCACTGTCCGAGTTATGGCTTGCAAAGGGTGCTCTGCTAGGGGTCTAACTAGGGGTTTGGGAGCCACCAGATTGCCTTTCTTACCCCGCCCCCTTCCCCTTACCGGTGTCATGCATGCCAACTCCTTCACTTCTTTTTTCTCTTTTTCCCTTTTCTCGCTGCAGTTGTTAGTTACAGGGCGGTTGGTCCAGTCGCTGGTGGGACCTCGATAAACAACTCTAGCCATGGCTCTTCAGCTGCAAAGCAATCCCGCAGCAGCTTCCGCCCACACACCGCCTCTGTGAGTGCCCGTCTCCGCAATCCCTCTCGGGAGCTCAGGACGCTGCTCTTCGCCGAATCTTGCTCCGTGACTGCACGGGTGTGAGAGCCGGTGCAGCGAACTCGATGCTCTTTGTCTCATGGGCTCAACCTTTACCTTTCATAACCAGGGTAAGTTTCCTTTGCTCCATAAATCTTTAGTCCGAAAAAAATACAGGTTGCGGGGGCCGTTACAATCAATTACAAGCCTCATTGACGGTGCTCGCGACCGGACCTCTTAGCCGGCCGCCATGTTCTCCCCAAAAAATGGGTCACTGAATGTCTTGGTGTAGATCATGATTCTTTCTTCCAAGGTAGGACAGGAGATGTCTGGGGCATAAGGAGATTAAGAAGCAGTCTGAAGCAGCAGGCTGTTGAAGCAGAGTATCCTGTCCACCTGTGGGCTGGTTAGCTCTTTACTTTGTTCTCCTGCTGCAACCCTTTGATTAGATCCAACTGATAGTGGGGACTGTAAAATTCAGTTGTGTGTATCTTTTTCACCTGGCAAAAGAAGATATGTAAATCAGGAGATAGGAAGGCAACGTTTCGTTATCACTAACCTTCCCCCTCAGAAACCCCAACTCACTGGCTGTATGACAAGGGAGCATGGTCAGAGCCTTGATGCACAAACACCCCATGCCTGCTGTTTTCAGTTCAATCTGAAAAATATTTTGGGCCCCAGACTAGACCTATTTTGGGGACCCGTGTTCCTGACAGACCGGCATTTGGGATACCCACAAGGTAGAACCAGCACTCACGGAGATGGCTCCTCCAGGTAGGGGTGTGGTCTGCAGGATTGACAGGCTTCCACTGCCAAAGCCACAACATCATTTGAAAAATTAGGTTAGGAAGCAAATAACACGAAAAAACATCAAATAAAAAAAAAGGGTCAAGAAAATCTAAGACTTCCCTGGAAAACTCGACAAAATTAATCCAAAGTCCAGGAGGTACATTAATATCATCCATTCAATCACTATCTGAGAAATTTAATCCCAGTGGAAAATTGACCTTCCTAAAGGATCCAGCAACTGTCATCTACGCAACTACGGATAAATTAACGGGCCTTCCAAACCCGTTAATACCGCAAAGGCTTGACACTGCATCAAAGGGAGACTTTAAAACCCAACATAAATCAGAATTCAGAAACAATCTTACCACATGATGATAAATACATAAAGGATCAACCTGGGAGCAATAGAATTGTGACCCAAGTGCTTGATATAAACCTAATACATTCTACACCAAGACTGGTGACAGAGGATGGCACTTTACAGCTTGACAATTACAGCTTGGAAGGGGTAAAGAAGTCTTTGCTCCATTCAATTCCACTAACTAGTAATATGGATCCAGTGCAGGCTCTAGAGGACAAAACTATAGATCTGGTTGACAATCTGACTAGTAATTTAGTCATTGACCATCAGGAAGGCCAGCAGCAATCACTGATTGACATATCAAGTATACAGAACAACTAATTTGCTAGGATCTAAGTCAAGGTCAGAAGAACCAGGGTAGTGAAATACTTCACAAAAAACAGGCTTGATTACATGATATTGAAGGTAATGCCATTAAAATAACTTCAACAAAGGCAATAAGGGAAACAAAGGATCCAACCACTAGGACTATGAATAATGAGAATGAGGACAGGCAGGAAATAAAAATGGAAGACATGTTAAGCCTGCACACTTTGTTAATAAACACCCTGCAAACATCAATTAATTCACTTAATATGCAATCAGATAAACTGGACATCCAGATAAATCTAATGAATATGATAGCTGCATTTATCACTGGTATAAACTTAAAACTTGAAAAACCGTCAGATTTCTTAACAAAGAGACCAAGAACCAACGCTACTATCGATCAAGCAGAATGTATATGTGGTCCAATTGTTGACAAATTGAGCACCGTACCAGCTTAATGAATATCCTGAATGAAGGAAAACAGAGCAAACAGTCAATTACAGCAAGTGGGCCACTAAAAGAGTGATGTAACAACTTACAAACACTTATACCAGAGGAACCACAATCATTGATTACAACCAAATACTGACCCAATGCTGTCACAGCAATCAACAGATCGGCCAAGTAAACAAGATAACCCCATGACTCCAGTCCAAACAAAGAGACAGAAGGAACAACCCAGGAAAGCTAGAAAGAATCTTCAGCATGGAGGAAAAGACAGCCAACACTGGAACAGAATGTATCCTATCTTTGAACCTAAACATAAGAAACAAGACCTAGCAATGGTCTGTACCACAGTAAATCAAGTAGCAGAGGAAGGCACCAAGAATATCCAGGAAATCTCTATGTTGTTAGACTCACTAGACTCCACGCCTTTAAACGTAGAAGGGACAAACAACACACAGAATCCATGGGATATGGCTCAGAACTTAAGGAGCCCTGCTAGGAGAATGTAAACAGAAAAAAGTCACTTATTGTTCAATAGCAAGAAGGCTTGGTGAGAGATAGGAACATTACCCTGGAAAAAATACACGTTGATGCTGCTACAACTCGTATCAAAACTAAGGGGATGATAAACGAGGAGAAAGATAAACACATCAAATCAAACTCAGGACAAAAAATGCCCTTGAAAAGCACTAATCAGAAAAAAAACAACTGGAAGTAGCTTGGCAAAGGTGTCCTCAAACAAACAATGGCCATAATAAACGGATAGTAATAAATGTTAACCTACAAAAGGACAATGAGACAACCCAAACACCAAAATACAAACAGGGAAAAAGAGAGCCTGGCTCTCACGCACATTCCTGACAAAGACCATAGAGAGGCTAGAAAATCCCAATGATCAGATTATACTAACACCCCAGTAGTCATCGCAGGGTCACCAGGACTCAATAGAGTCAACTTCCTGAGACTGTTGGCAGAAATATTGACACTGAAACACCTCTCCTCTACTGACTTGTTATCAATTAAATGTATCCCTCAGGGGGAGAAGAAGTAGACAGAACAAACTCTGGGGCCCATTACGATGGCGGGCGGAGGCACGACCGCAGTGGCGGCGTTACGGAAAAATGCCTTTTCCCGCACGCCAGCAGCGGTCTTCACGCCCGCCATATTAGGATGGGAAAACATAGGCATTTACCGTTCGCCGCGCCGACCGCCATCGAACAGCACCCGCCACCGCGGCGGAGTGAGCCAATCACCACACACCGCCGTGCGGAATGACGTCCCGTACGCCGAAGATATCACGATGCCGGAAACAGGGCAGCGCACCGTGACGGAGAAACCGCACAGCGAAAGACGGCGGAGACATCACAGCGGAGACAGAAAAGAAACACCCGGAACACACCACAATGGATCCTGCCCTACACGCCTTCCCGGTGCTGTACATGATCCACCACCTGCAAGTTATCCACTGCCGCGGACGCCTCCGCAGGTACGTACAGACACAACAGTGCAAGTAACACAATACACAGCTCCAGGGGGGGAAAACATCGCATGGGAACACTACACACCCCTGTGGGGACAGGCACACAGCCATCACTGCACACACACATGTCCCACCTGTCACAAAAACATCGCGCCACATACTGCCCACAAATGTACCGCATTCATGAACAAATGTCCCGGTCACGTCACCGCCGCGGTCAGTGTGCATGAAACCATGCACATAACGCAGAGCACAGGGCCAGCGCATGCCAAGGGCACCGTACAAATTGCACAGAGCCACAACTCCATCCACAACACACCAGCTACCTCCCTGAAGGGACACAACATGTGTCTCACAAGTGCCACTCCTGCACAACAACAACACAGCTACAGCCACACCATGCCCCACGTCCCAACAACTGCATATACAGCCACAGCAGGACCCTTTGCAAAGGAACACATAGCACAGAAGCCCAGGCCCCAGCCAACACACACACACCACAACAACCTCACACACAAGCCAAGAACACTGAGGCCAGGCAGAAAATATACACACACACAGATGAGGACCAAACACTTCACTGCACACACTACCTGACAAGTCACACACACACACACCACCCTGACTCACAGCTACATACACACACCACATGCCAGCAGTAATGGAGGACAACATATAGGAAAGCCAAAGTGAGGTGCCCACAAATGGAAGGGCAGTGACACAACCATCAAGCATGTGTGAAGCACATGCAAGACAAGACACATGTGAGAACACACACAGCCCATCACAGCACACATGGCTGACACAGTCAGTCAACACAAACCACGGTCACCCCAATGCTACAACTCCTGTAGACAGCAAGGACACCCATGTATAGGCACAGGGATGTAAGGAAGGCCCTGAACACAAACACTGACCAGCCACACATAGGCATCCAAACACTGGACAAGACAACGTCTGCTGCACAACACACAGGGCCCAGTGACACACTACATGACAGCCAAGCACAAGTAGGATATGTCACACATACCTCCTCCCACAACAGCAACACACAATACTGCCATGTGCACAAAACACAACCACAGGGCTAAACAAGTACACATACAGGCACACCACACCAGGGTCACACATGGCAGTAGTTGACAATGCATGTGCACACACATCCACAGTCACAACAAAGTCACCCCCTTCACACCATACACTTCTCCACCACCCAAGTGCACACATTGGAAGTAAGCCATGGGACCTGGATAACTCATCACCACAAGATGACCATACACCGACACTGATTGGCACACAGAAAGGAAGCTCACACAGACCCCATGTCCCTGGCCTGCCTGCCTGTAAGCCTGTGCCCAAACACCCACCCTGTGCTGCCATTGCCCACAAACCTGACATGTGTCCACCACAGATAACATGAGCCAAGAAGGAAGATGACTACAAGACCTCATTGCCAACCACCTGCACTGCACCCATAAGTATCACAGTCATGTAGAAATGAAGTGCCTCCCACCCTTGCAAAAAAATGAAATGTAACACAACCCATTGGCAATGTCGAAGTGGCATACTGAGCCTGTGACACAGTAAACCATGCACACACAGAAACAACTTTATTCAGGAAGGACACTGACACAACTCACTGCAGGACCAACTGTGTTTATTCACAATTTGCATATTGACACAACAAATGTGGGCAACAGCAAAGCCAGTGGGCATTTCAATATGCACAGTATTTACATGAAAAGCTGCACAGGCAGGGGGCACACAGCAGTGAACAACAAGGCCTGTGGCCAGGACACAGTGCAGGTGAGGTACATGAGAAGCTGCACAGGCAAGGGGCAAACAGCAGTGAACAACAAGGCCAGTGGCCAGTACAATGTGCAGGTGAGGTACATGAGAAGCTGCACAGGCAAGGGGCAAACAGCAGTGAACAACAAGGCCAGTGGCCAGTACAATGTGCAGATTAAGTCCATGAGAAGCTGCACAGGCAGGGGGCACACAGCAGTGAACAGCAAGGCCAGTGACCAGACCAATGTGCAGAGTGAGTCCATGAGAAGCTGCACAGGCAGGGGGCACACAGCAGTGAACAGCAAGGCCAGTGGCCAGTCCAATGTGCAGAGTGAGTCCATGAGAAGCTGCACAGGCAGGGGGCACACAGCAGTGAACAGCAAGGCCAGTGGCCAGTACAATGTGCAGATTAAGTCCATGAGAAGCTGCACAGGCAGGGGGCACACAGTAGTGAACAGCAAGGCCAGTGGCCAGACCAATGTGCAGAGTGAGTCCATGAGAAGCTGCACAGGCAGGGGGCACACAGCAGTGAACAGCAAGGCCAGTGGCCAGTCCAATGTGCAGAGTGAGTCCATGAGAAGCTGCACAGGCAAGTGGCACACAGCAGTGAACAGCAATGCCAGTGGCCAGTACAATGTGCAGGTGAGGTACATGAGAAGCTGCACAGGCAAGGGGCAAACAGCAGTGAACAGCAAGGCCAGTGGCCAGGACACAATGCAGGTGAGGTACACGAGAAGCTGCACAGGCAGGGGGCACACAGCAGTGAAAAGCAATGCCAGTGGCCAGTACAATGTGCAGATTAAGTCCATGAGAAGCTGCACAGGAAGGGACACACAGCAGTGAACAACAAGGACAGTGGGCAGGACAAAGTGCAGAGTGAGTCCATGAGAAGCTGCACAGGCAAGTGGCACACAGCAGTGAACAGCAATGCCAGTGGCCAGTACAATGTGCAGATTAAGTCCATGAGAAGCTGCACAGGCAGGGGGGACACAGCAGTGAACAACAAGGCCAGTGGGCAGGACAAAGTGCAGAGTGAGTCCATGAGAAGCTGCACAGGCAAGTGGCAAACAGCAGTGAACAACAAGGCCAGTGGCCAGGACACAGTGCAGGTGAGGTACATGAGAAGCTGCACAGGCAAGGGGCAAACAGCAGTGAACAGCAAGGCCAGTGGCCAGGACACAGTGCAGGTGAGGTACATGAGAAGCTGCACAGGCAGGGGGCACACAGCAGTGAACAGCAATGCCAGTGGCCAGTACAATGTGCAGATTAAGTCCATGAGAAGCTGCACAGGCAGGGGGCACACAGCAGTGAACAACAAGGCCAGTGGGCAGGACAAAGTGCAGAGTGAGTCCATGAGAAGCTGCACAGGCAGGGGGCACACAGCAGTGAAACACAAGGCAAGTACAATGTGCAGAGTAGTTACATCAGAAGCTACACAGGGAATGTATGCAACTCTAACATGCCATGCACAGCAACAGAGTAATGGGTCTGACAATGGGGATCACACTCACCCCTGTGGACAGACAGGTGTGTGAGGGTGACCACCACTCAGATGGGGCTGTCTGTCGGACTTGGAGCTGACTGTGTGTTGGGGTCTGTTGGCGGACTACCCTGGGCAGTGGGAGTAACAACTGTGGAAGAGCCAACTGTGCATGTGGTAGCTGGGGGCTGCTTGGACCAGGTGGGGTGGTGGCCCGGGGAGGTGGACTCATGCCCTGGTGAGACACAGTGTGTGCCGGAGATTGTGGAGGGGTGCCTCTCCACTTCTTGGGGATCCTGAAAGGCCTCCCTGTCAGGGGATTGAGGGGAACTGGGGCAGACACAACAGGTGACCCCAACACCAAAGCTGATTCTGGTGTGGAAGGTGACCCCCCCTCTGGGGACATGCTGGAACCCGCTGTGCACTTGCCTGGTGTTTGCCGCCGCCCTGCCTCCCTCTGTCCACCAGCTTTGCCCCCTACAGTGTCCTCCCGTGCTGGCTTCACAGGGCTTGGGATGGGAGTGGAGGTCAAGGATGGATTATCCATGGGGCCCTCATCCTGTGTAATGTTTGCAGGCAACACCTTCTCAGTGGGTGTGGAAACTGTCTTTTTGCCTCTGCGAGACGTCTTTGGGACAGGGGAGTCTTTGGCAGGGGAGGAAGGTGAGGCCTGTGACCCTGATGCTTTTTTCTTTGCTTTGTGGCCCTTGCTGTCGCCTGATGGGCTTTTCTCTCTGCGCTCTGGGGTGGCCTTACTCTTATGTGGGGATGGTGTCTGTGCCCTAGTACGCTTGGGTTGCTGCTGCTCCTGTGTGCTGCGGGTTCTGTATCGGGACTTTGGGGTCCGTTGGGCATTGTCACTGTCGTCAGAGGTGCACAGTGACACGGGGCCGGACCGAGTGCTGGGAGCCGCTCCCTGACTATGTGCCTGTTGCAGGGCTGCTGTCACAGTTGATGACAAGGGCTGCACAGTGCGGTGTAGCCCACCCACGTCGGAATGTAAGCCCTCCATGAAAGCTAAAACCTGCCCCAACTTTTTGTCGTGCTCTTGGAAGGCATTGAGAAGTGCTGTCTGCCCCACACACAGCTGGCGCAATAGCTCGACTGCTTCTGCACTGAGGGCAGCAGGGCTGACATGGGCTGGGGCAGCTGTGCCTGGGGTGAAGGTGACTCTTCCCTTCCTACTCGTGCGGACACAGGCAGCACCAGTGGAGGTTGAAGGGAGGCTGGGCACTGGACGCTGTGTGGCGGAAGAGGAGGCAGAGTCCCCGTTCCCTGTACCCCCGAACATGGATGTGTCACCGCTGGCATCAGATGAGGTAGAGCTTTGTGTCTCCAGCTGTGAATCCTCTGGCAGACTCCTGTCCCCCTCCTCGGCGCTGGTCACATCTGTGTCAGTCAGCTCCGGTGCGGCTGTTGCAGTGGAAGCCTCACCACTGGTGTCCGTCCCCTCTCCCTCTGCACATACGGGAGCTGCTGCATAGGAGAGAGAAATACTGTAAGATGAGTGGCATCAACAGAACTAACACGTGCCAATACATCTGCATCCTAGAAAGAGGTGTGCAGCACATTGCATGCCACCCTGTGCACACATATATCTTGACACCCAAATTTTGACATAACGGTGCATGTCTGCCACACGTCCTGCCATAAGTGCCCCAGGTGATTCACACAGCACACCATCCTGCAGTTGGCTCACATCAGACACAGCCCCAAAATGGCCTGTGCACACACACTGTCCCGATGTTGGCAAGGATGAACACCACGACATGGTGCACATCACCTACATGTGTGGAGCAGTAGGGGACCACACAGACTACAACATACCAGCCCACAATGACCCTGCACACATGCCATCCACCATATCGAGTCCATGGGCACATCTACTGTTGCACATTGGCCTCAGATGTCTGACTGGCAGACATCTGAGGTCTGGAATTGCACGCATTCATTGAAACGCATTCACAGTTGGCACACTGGCATTCCCATCCATCAGAATTCACACACTACCCCACAGCAGAAGGTACCTGAAGGCCACAACTCCAAATGTAAGAGAGATGCACAGTGCTAAAACTCACTTCATGAAGCGCCGCTTGTGCAAAAGCATGGCACATACACCCAGCACAGAGGCCACTCACAAAACATTGCACCACACAACCAACGTCACACAGCTGACAATTTGCACACTCTGTAGACACATGCACCCACTCCCAGCCAAAGGCAGCCTGCAACACATACTCACCCCTGGCTCGCTGCTGATGCTCCCTCAGTCGTCTGTCCAGCTCATGTTGTGTGACAGCCAGGATGCGGGCCATTAGTGGTGTCATGCTGCGCCTAGCCAACCTGCCAGTCCGAGGGAGCAGCCCCAGCGTCATCTCGGCCACGTTCTTGCTCAGCCGGCAGATGTCGTCCCACCTTTTATGACAGTGGGTGCGCCTTCGGTTTGACACACCCAGATCCCGGACTCTGGAGGCAATGGCCCTCCACATGGCTTTACGCTGGTGGACCTTCAGCTGCAGGCATGGGAGACAAGAGGGGTGATGTTCCAGTGACACAGTGCACAATAACAACACAACGAAAATGCAGTAGCACGACAGTGACTCATCCAAAACTCCAGCTACAACTGTCACATAGCCAACAATTGCTCTGAACATGATGCAATGTCATTGGTCAATCAGACGTACAGGCATGCATGTTCGATGGTGGACACAGTACCTCCACATCCCATTCACATGCAGGATACCAACACAGCAAGCAACGTGTAGTCTGCCTGCAGCTACTGTCTGCAGTTACCTACAACTACACATAGAGAAGATAGCAAAACATGTGTCATGTTGTTGGACTCACTGTGTCCAACACTGCGCAGACCTAAGTGTCCTAGCCCTGTGAAAGCCTCACTGTGTCTTGGAACTCACATAGAGTGACAACAACTGTCATACACACACCCTTCCCCCATGCCTGCTCCTGTGCAATCTACATGGCAGAGATGGGACTTAGATGAAGAGGCGTGAGCCAAACACACATGGTACACACTGTACATGCAGTGATGTGGACATGTGGCATTCGGTGGGGACTGTGCAGGGCAGGTCGACTGACACTGAGTGGGTTAATTGGGAGCAACACAGCCATTCACACAAACGCTAACTGGCCAGACTCCTGCATCACCAAAATGCAGCTGCACTGTATGGCTGACACTACAGGACATGTCACTCTACTCAGGATAGGCATGCAGGGTAACGTGTGAAAGAGCCCACCAAGCCCTTCCCGCTGTAGTAAACATGATAGGCAGTGCATGTCAGAGCCCCACAACCACTGACACATACCGAAGCACCTCCACCCCACGTGTGCACACCCTGCACTCTCACTCACAGTCTGGGAGACTTACCACGACATTAGGGCCACCATAAAGCCTTGGGTACTGTGCAAGCACACCGTCTACCAGGACCCCAAGCTCCTCACTGGTGAAGGGACTGGCACGGATCTTCTGAGTCCTCGACATCACAATGGACATGTGGCAGCAGCAGCACGTTGAGGGTGGCAGTCAGCAGTCCCTTGAGGCAGCAGCAGCAGGTGCAGGGTGGCAGCCAGCAGTCCCTTGATGCAGCAGTTGCAGGGTAGCAGCCAGCAGTCCCTTGAGGCAGCAGGTGCAGGGTGGCAGCCAGCAGTCCCTTGAGGCAGCAGGTGCAGGGTGGCAGCCAGCAGTCCCTTGAGGCAGCAGGTGGAGGTTGGCAGCCAGCAGTCCCTTGAGGCAGCAGCAGCAGGTGCAGGGTGGCAGCCAGCAGTCCCTTGAGGCAGCAGCAGCAGGTGCAGGGTGGCAGCCAGCAGTCCCTTGAGGCAGCAGCAGCAGGTGGAGGGTTGTCAGTCAGCAGTCCCTGGTAGCTGTGGGAATGTGGTGCGCCCTCCCACACATATATAGGCCCCTGGGACTGTGTCAGTGGTCCCAGGGTGCTGCAATTGGTGTACCAGGTCTGCCTCATTCAAATACATCCAATGTCCGCCTCCGCGGTGGCGGTGCACGCCTACCGCGATTTTCAAACTCGCATCAGGCTACCGCGAGTCTGCTTCCCATTGGCTGCAGGGGCATGGTCCATGCCGGTGACACACCGTAGGACGCATGTGCACGCTACCGCGGTGGTGCATCTTTTGAATGCCTCCAGTGACCGCCTCCGCGGGGGTGGTGCACGCCTACCGCGATTTTCAAACTCGCATCAGGCTACAGCGAGTCTGCTTCCCATTGGCTGCAGGGGCATGGTCCATGCCGGTGACACACCGTAGGATGCATGTGCGCGCTACCGCGGTGGTGCATCTTTTGAATGCCTCCAGTGACCGCCTCCGCGGGGGTGGTGCACACCTACCGCGATTTTCAAACTCGCATCAGGCTACCGCGAGGCTGCTTCCCATTGGCTGCAGGGGCATGGTCCATGCCGGTGACACACCACAGGGGCCAGGCGGTAGGCACCGCCATATGTCTGGCAGACAGTGCCTGGAGTGACCGTGAGTTGGGTAGCGGTGCATGGTGACCGCTATTGTCACATACATATCTGGCGGTGTCTCCCGCGATCGTGCATGGGTTATGGGCGGTGCCACACCTCAGTGGCCAGGCGGTAGGCACCGCCATATGTCTGGCAGACAGTGCCTGGAGTGACCGTGATTTGGGTAGCGGTGCATGGTGACCGCTATTGTCACATACATATCTGGCGGTGTCTCCCGTGATCGTGCATGGGTTATGGGCGGTGCCACACCTCAGTGCCCAGGTGGTAGGCACCGCCATATGTCTGGCAGACAGTGCCTGGAGTGAATGCGATTTGGGTAGCGGTGCATGGTGACCACTATTGTCACATACATATCTGGCGGTGTCTCCCACGATCGTGCATGGGTTATGGGCGGTGCCACACCTCAGTGGACAGGCGGTAGGCACCGCCATATGTCTGGCAGACAGTGCCTGGAGTGAGCGTTAATGGAGTTGTGGAGTAGCTGTGCTGCACCTAACGTGTCCTCCAGCTCTCTGCATAGGCCAACATGTACAGTGCCCAGGGTCTCAACAATTGAAGGGTCCTCATGAGGGCAAATGCACAAAAGGGACATGTCACTCCACGTCACCAACACATACCATATATGGGTCGCCAATACATTGCATGGGCACATACACTCGCACATGTCACATGTGCTGTGTAATGAAATGTAGACTGTCCAGTAAATGTGTTGCATAGCATATGTAGATAATGGACACTGTCTGTGTGTGCAATGTAACGTACAATGTCGTCTCATTGACTGGACTAGGGGCCTCAGCAACTGGCACATTGTCCAATGCACATGCACACACATGTCCCCCATGCTCAGCCGGTGGTCAGTGTGCAGTTGATGTGTGCCATGTGCAACCTGTGTTGGGAGGTGTATCAGGGCCAGCAACATGGGGTGTTCGGGTAGTATTGCAATTATTAACATATGCTGGGGGTCATACTCACAGGTATGCACCCATATCTGTTAGTATATCGCACTGTGCATGCGAATGAGCCAGAGGGGTGCACAGATAATTGCTGCTGGTAAGGGGACAGGTGTACGAGTAGTGTGCCTGATGTGAACCTACTTGTGAAGTGCCCTGTTGGTTAATGGTGCATGTTGTAAGACTTGGGAATGTGTCTGTAGAAGAAATTGATGTGATGCACATTCCATGGTCTTCTGCATTGACATCTGTGCACTGTGATCTGTCCTAGGAGGAGGAGGCCCAATATCCATCATCCGTTCACAGTCCTGGCAGACATGGAGAATGAGGAGATAATCCACAAATTCAGGCTGGACCGACAAACCATGCAGAACCTATGTGCCATGTTGGAGCCCCACCTGCAGCCACGTCGGACATATCCAACAGCTTTCACCGCAACATCTAAGGTGATGGCATGCCTGCATTTCTTTGCAACGGGCTCATTCCAGCACACGGTCGCAAGTGCAGGCGGGATGTCACAGCCGATGTTCAGCATGGTGCTGAGGGATGTCCTGTCGGCCATGATGCTGTACAAAGACAGATATATCCATTTTCCCAGGGGGCCTGAGTTGGTGGCTGTGAAGGGCGATTACTATGCCCTTGGACATATCCCCCATGTCATTGGTGCAATTGATTGCACACATGTCGGGCTTGTGCCACCACAGGCACGTGAACAGGTTTACTGCAATAGGAAGCATTCACACTCGGTAAATGTACAAGTGGTGTGCCTGGCGGACATGATCATCTCACACGTGTGTGCCAAGTTTCCCGGTTCAGCCCATGATGCCCACATCCTGCGCAGCAGCATCGTTCCTCAGTTCATGGCCAATCTGCTTCCTGAGCGTGCATGGCTTGTGGGTGAGTATGCATAGTGGATTAGAGTGGTGTGTGTGTGTGACATGCTGTTGTGTTGCATTTTGGGACTGCAAGTTTAATCTGTGTCTCTCACACCCAGGTGACTCGGCATATCCAAACCGCCCGTGGTTGCTGAGCCCATTGCGGAACCCCGTCACGCCAGCTGATGTGCGATACAATGATGCCCATGGGAGGACACGGCGTGTGATAGAACAGACATTTGGTCGCCTGAAATCAAGATTTCGGTGCCTGGACCGTACTGGGGGGGCCCTTATGTACTCGCCAGGGAAGGTGTGTCAGATAGTGGTGGCATGCTGCATGCTCCACAACCTGGCCATTCGCAAGGCAATACCCCTGATCCTGGATGACGATGATGAGCAGCCAAGGCCGCCGCCTGCAAATCAAGCCGGATCCAGTGACGAGGGCAGTGGAGAGGAGGAAGGGGTCGACATGCGTCGACAGCTCATCACCCGCTACTTCACTTGAAGGTGAGTGACGATGTAGAAGGGACGAAATGGTCTGATGGTGTTGCTGTTGCTGTGTGGGTGTATGTGAGCTTGCTGACTGCAGCTTGGTGTTGACTCATTGCTGCCTGCCAATGTATGTGTGATTGGTTAGTGTGATACAGATTGTCTCTATGGTGACTGTTGCTCTGTGTAAAGATTTTAGATCTGAGTACCTTGTTGACAAGTGTTGTGTGATGTGTGCAATGCCACACCCATACAAGTGACTCTTGTTCTGCGGTTTTCCCTAGGTCCCTTCAGCATCTCACTTGTTACCTACAGTCCATTCCCCTGGACCATGTCCTACACGGTGAAGGTTGCACATCCTGTATTAAAGATGGAGCAGACACAACAACATGTGTGTAAGGTGTATTTATTTACAACTGTGACATGCAAGGGTGGAGAAAATGTG
This sequence comes from Calotriton arnoldi, assembly GCA_963921515.1. Classification (NCBI taxonomy): domain Eukaryota; kingdom Metazoa; phylum Chordata; class Amphibia; order Caudata; family Salamandridae; genus Calotriton; species Calotriton arnoldi. The sequence continues at coordinate 1,082,330 of CAWUFW010005000.1, read as the reverse complement.
AAGGGGGAATTGAAGAAGTGAGTTGACAGTCATGGTAAATGTGATACTTGAGTAGTCCCCACAATGATGTGGAGACCCAGTCCAACAGATGGATGCCATTCACATGGCAGTGTGGTGAAGGATAGTCCAAAAGGTCAATGCAGTGGTGCAGTGGTCTGCCATCATGGCTGGTTCGGGGACTAGCGTTTGGCATGTGCTTGGGCACGTGAGTCCCCCTGGCCTTTCCGTGGACGGCCCCTCTTGCGCTTCACTGGAGGGGCCACTGCTGCAGGGGCAGTGGTGTCTGAGGACTCACCCCCTCTGTGGACGCAGGGGAGGATGATGTAGTGTCATCCTGCTGCCCAACGGGGGAGGCAGAGGGGTAGAATGTTGTGCTTGCCTGTCCCTCAGAACTGCCACTAGCTGCCCCAAGAGGTCCACAATCTGTCCCATGCGTGTGTCCATGGACCTCAGCAGCAGGAGGTGCTCCCGAGATTCTTCCTCTAACTGGCCCATTCGTCCCTGGGCCTGTTGGTATGCCCCAAGGACTCTGTCGATGTGGCACAGGGCTTCCGTCCCAGGATCAGTCCCCCTCTGCATGAGCCTGTCCCGACCAGCTGCACTGCTGCCACGGTCCTGTCCGGTCCTCACATTGGCCCGCTGCATCCTCTCCCTGTCCTCCGCAGTCGATGTTGTGGGCTGCTCAACCCCTGGGGCAGGGAGGGTGTTGCGGCCAGCTGTGGTGGTGGTGGTGGTGGTGGTGGTGGTAGTGGTGGTTGACACACAGGCCGTGACAGCAGCTGTCAGAGGATGGTCAGGGGCTGCAGCTGATGTGGTTGGGGGGACAATGGGTGCCTGGGACTGGTTGAGGCCTGCCACACCAGATGGGCCAGCGTGGAGCTCCTCATCCAATGTATCCAGGGAGTCCTCATCCAGTTGTCTCTGTTCCGGGGGGGGACGGACTGGCTTTGCAGGGTGGTGTCATCCTCTGCAGTGAGTTCTAGGTCACCTGTGGGTCAGATGAGAAATGGTCATTGTGTTGCACCCATCAAAGTTTGTGTTAGCAGTGTTACATCAACTGTTTGTACATCCAGCAGTTGTTCACTGTACAAATTAGCATTGACCGACATCCAGTGATGCATTACAAGCTGTTGTGGTACATACATTACTTGTCCATATTGGGAGTTGTCAAGACATGACATGCACAATATAATTTTTTGACATTGACAGTCTCATGTTGGCATCCTGTTATTGATCAATCATATGTCATCCATTTACGCGTATGTGTCACTTGTAGAGCCCTTGTAGCGGTTCTCTCTGCACAGTGAGTGAGCATTGTAGTTTCATGCATACCTTTTCAATGTGGTGTAGATATCTGTATTAGCAATTCCAGACATGCTTAAGTTTGCTTTAATTAGATCCTAGGTGGTCTGGTCCACTGCTACTGTCAGATGGCATGTAGTGGTGTGCATGGTTGTGCTCGGAGTTCCATCGACATGTGTTTCAGTCATTCACACTTTGGTTGCTGTCACAGTTTCATTTTCTTAGGTGTGTGCACACTATAGTTGCCAATGCTATCTGGGTGTGCAGTTGTGCATTGAGAGGCCTGGTGTCCTATGCCAACATGTTTTTATAAATGCATATCTGGCTGCATGTTGTGGCTGTAGATATGTTGTGTTTGCTGTGTTTTCCTTGTATTTGTTAGACCTCTCCGTGTGTGTAGGATGAGGGCTTCCATCTTGGTCCAGTGTGGGACAAGTCAGCATGATATGTCCACATGCCAGTTCTTTTGCAGTGTACATTGCAATGACTGACACATGCATGTTGGTGCCAGGAAGTGATGGGTCTTGTGTGCTGGCGGTCAGGTGGGCCCGTGTGAGTTGTTGTGCAAGCTTCCCAGCCCCACACACCCCGACCTGTGAGATGCGGTTACCTACCTGTGAGTTGGGTGGGTAGCATACATTGCCTGCCACATGCTTCTTATTGGGGGTGTAGTGTCCCATCCTCCATAGTGGTGGGACAGCATGCATGTTGCATTTTGTGGGACGGATAGCCAAACACACTGCACCGTCTCACTGTGTAGATGGCTAACTGCCGTTTGAGGCGAAGGTGAGCAATGACATGGCTATGTGACTTGGTAGAAATCTTTGGATGGAATGTGCGTGTGGTGAGCATGATGTGTGTGTGGCTTTTTGTACCCATTGATTTCAGATTACATTTGGTCATGGGGTATAGCCCCCATCACTGTTGTCCCAGCTATCTGGCTGTGGGGTTCACTCCCCCGACATTTGAAGGCACAATTGGGCAAGGGGTATGGTCTCGTAGCACAGTGGTGACATACAGCAGGGTGTAGATCTCACCCAGCATACATTTCCACACTGTCATGGTTTCATGGTATTTGTGGACCTGAGAACATGAGCCCAGTACTGGTGTAGCAGTTGTTCCAGGGCATCCATACACTGACATGTTGTGGTCAACAGTGGTGTGTGTGTGAGATGTACTCAGCCCTGTGCAGACAATGTATGGTTTTGGGGCCAGACTATACCAGCACTGTTCAGACAGACAGTGTGAGATGTGAACATTGTCAATGCATACACACATTGGTGGTCCAAACAAGACACCTTTGACAATTTAATTCAGACAAGGTGCTGTTCTGCAATTCAGTGCAGCACTGTGGTAGCTGGGTGTGTTGCAGGACATTTGGGTTCTGCTTAGTTTAGCATTGTGAGTCCCAGCTGCAGTGTAGTTTTTGGGTGCACTGCACTTCCACTGTTTACATTGCAACACTGTGGTATGACATGGGTGATTTGCACTTTGCCATACAAACGACCAGACACTGCTGCAGGGCAGCATGATCGTTGTTAGTGTTGCAGTGTGTGATGCCTGGCACAGTGTACACAATGTGGGTCAATTTTGAACAGAGACTTGTGCATGGTGACTACAACACAACTGTTTTGCATTATTTGTGTTGGTGACTGTGGACTAAGTGGCATGGTGTCATGTGCGGCTGCACAGACATCACATGCCTATGAGTGGGACTAGTGCTCCATCCTGCTCAGCTGTGGGCCAAGGGGGCCTGGTGGGAGTTGTAGTGCAGGCCTCCCAAACACCCACCCACCTCCCGGTAAAGATGGCTACCTACCTGTTAGGTGAGGGTGCAGCACACAATGGCTGAGGCATGCTTCTGGGTGGGGGCAGTGCTCCATCCTGCTCAGCTGTGGGCCAAGGGGGCCTGGTGGGAGTTGTAGTGCAGGCCTCCCAAACACCCACCCACCTCCCGGTGAAGATGGCTACCTACCTGTTAGGTGAGGGTGCAGCACACAATGGCTGAGGCATGCTTCTGGGTGGGGGCAGTGCTCCATCCTGCTCAGCTGTGGGCCAACGGGGCCTGGTGGGAGTTGTAGTGCAGGCCTCCCAAACACCCACCCACCTCCCGGTAAAGATGGCTACCTACCTGTTAGGTGAGGGTGCAGCACACAATGGCTGAGGCATGCTTCTGGGTGGGGGCAGTGCTCTATCCTGCTCAGCTGTGGGCCAAGGGGGCCTGGTGGGAGTTGTAGTGCAGGCCTCCCACACACCCACCCACCTCCCGGTGAAGATGGCTACCTACCTGTTAGGTGAGGGTGCAGCACACAATGGCTGAGGCATGCTTCTGGGTGGGGGCAGTGCTCCATCCTGCTCAGCTGTGGGCCAAGGGGGCCTGGTGGGAGTTGTAGTGCAGGACTCCCAAACACCCACCCACCTCCCAGTAAAGATGGCTACCTACCTGTTAGGTGAGGATGTAGCACACAATGGCTGAGGCATGCTTCTGGGTGGGGGCAGTGCTCCATCCTGCTCACCTGTGGGCCAAGGGGGCCTGGCGGGAGTTGTAGTACAGGCCTCCCATACACCCACCCACCTCCCGGTAAAGATGGCTACCTACCTGTTAGGTGAGGGTGCAGCACACAATGGCTGAGGCATGCTTCTGGGTAGGGGCAGTGCTCCATCCTGCTCAGCTGTGGGCCAAGGGGGCCTGGTGGGAGTTGTAGTGCAGGCCTCCCAAACACCCACCCACCTCCCAGTGAAGATGGCTACCTACCTGTTAGGTGAGGGTGCAGCACACAATGGCTGAGGCATGCTTCTGGGTGGAGGCAGTGCTCCATCCTGCTCAGCTGTGGGCCAAGGGGGCCTGGTGGGAGTTGTAGTGCAGGCCTCCCAAACACCCACCCACCTCCCGGTAAAGATGGGTACCTACCTGTTAGGTGAGGGTGCAGCACACAATGGCTGAGGCATGCTTCTGGGTGGGGGGAGGGCTACATCCTGCTCAGCTGTGGGACAAGGGGGCCTGGTGGGAGTTGTAGTGCTGGCAGCATGTACACATGTACCCATGGTGATGTTGCTAACTACCTTTGGGGGGCTTCAGGGGGAGTGTCTGTTGTATCTGTGAGAGATGTGTTGGGGGGAGTGTTGTGCACATGAATGAATTTGTACCTAGGAGGTATTATTTTGTAATAGGGCAAGACAGTACATTTGTGTGATGTTAGGCATTTGTTTGTACTTACCAGCCTCCACTCCCCCGGGTATTCCTGAGAGACTCTCTGGATGTAGAATGCCAAGCACCTTCTCCTCCCATTCAGTGAATGTTTTGAGTGGAACGGGAGGGCCACTGCCTGTCCTCTGAGCCTGCTCATGGTTCTTGGCTCTCCTCTTTTGACCACTGCCTTCAGATCGTGCCACCTCTTCATGATTTCATCTCTATTGCGTGGCACGGTCCCTACTGCATTGATCTTCTCTACTATCCTTCTCCACATTTGCGTCCTTGTTGCTAGTGGTGTCTGTTGGACCTGGTTACCAAACAATTGTGGTTCTACCCTGATTATCTCATCGACCATGACCCTCAACTCACTCTCAGTGAATTTGGGCATTCTCTGTGGTGACATGGTGTGTGATGTGTCAAGGTATTTAGGGTGCAGGTTTGGGTGTGGTAGTGGTGGTTGTGATGTGTATGGTGTGTGCTGTGCAAAGGTGTTAGAGGTGCAGGTGTGGAAGTGGTGATGATGGTGGTGATGTGTGTGTGTTGTGCAGATTTGCCTCTCCTGTCATCTGTGGTGGATGTCCCCTCAGTTGTGGAGTTTTGCAAAGAATTGTGGTCTGTTGGGGCCTAGATTTATACTGGTGTCTGTGGGTGTGTCAGGATGGGGTATTGGTTGCAGGTGTGGTGTGTGTGTGTACCTGGGATTTGTAGTTTTGGAGTTTCACATGGGGGTGTGTCTTTGGGCTGTGTTAGCTATTTTTGGGTGCATGCCTTGTATGGTTGGTGCACTTTGTGGCCATGTTGTGTGTTTTTCTAGCGACCGCCATTTTTTTGACGGAGCGTCCGCAGTGTTGGCTCGGCTATGGCGCTTCCGCCGTCTCACTGATTCTTCACTGTTGTCGACCGCGGTGGTCGGAAACAGTGCACTGCACCGCGGGGATGTCGGGAATATCATAATTTTGATGGCGGTGTCTCCACTGTGGTTGCGGGCGTTTGGCCTGTTTCTGCTGCGACTCCGACCGCCGCGGTCGGGTTTGGGCCCTTTCCGCAGGCGTACGGCGGATTCTCGGGTCTCCTTTCCGCCGCGGTTGGGGTTTTACCGCTGGGGATCCTAATCTAGCCGTCGGTTTTACCCGCGGTAGCGGCGGGCGGTGTTTTCCCGCTACCATGGCGGTCGTTTTTTTCCGTCCGCCATCGTAATGACCTCCTCTGTCCACTTGGATGGCAGAGGAGATCGCATCAATAATCCTAAATGCTGCCCAACAGTTTGAAGCATGGGGCATAATACTTTCAAAGCCTACAAGGCAATGCTATCCTTTACCCTTGCTACTTCTTCGTCGAAAGCACTCTTCTAACCCTGGAACAACTCCTGTATACTTGGTACTCCAAAAGGCCAGAGGCAAGATGGGAGATGCCGAGCAAGAAGTAAAGATGCAGTGGGAGGATCAGAATCAGAATGAGCATGGTTGGCATCAACCTTACTGGACACTAGAGGGGAATAACCCATTAAAAAAAGAGCTGATGGAGGTAACCAATCATCACTAAATCTTACATCCTGGAACATAGCTGGGGTAAAGCAGGAATTGCAGGATAACTCTCCACCAGACAACTGTGAAAAATATGACATTGTTGCCCTCAAAGAGACTTGGTTAATTAACCCAGGTCAAGTGGAAGGCTATATTCTCCACCACATAAAAGCAACAAGATCACAACGGTACGGGAGGCCAAATGGGCCCTGGAAGTATATGTATCCACGGCATTGAACATCGTATTGAATCAGTTGCCTAACTCCACAACAGATATGCAAATAATTAAATTTGACTCGTGGCTCAGATATCAAACAACCACAATAATTTAAATAAATGTTTATGCACACCCAAGTGTAGGAAAAATAGTTGCGCTATTCAATAAACTTACCTCCACGATGACAGAAATAAGGTTTGAGAACTCAACAAGGGAAACTGTAGTGACAGGCAATTTTGACTCTAATTTAATTTATACACCAGATGAAGATGAACATCTAGTAGCAGAAAATGTGATGTGGTCACTACAACCCAACCATGCCCGGTATTCAAGCCACCTGATCTAAAGGGACAAAAGTTAGTGACAGATCTGGAATATCTTGATCTCTGAGTTATAAATGATAGAACCCAGCAGGCTAGATCACCGAGATACACTTATCACGGTGCAAATGCCCACTCAACAATAGATTATACAATTCTTACCTTACCATTGCTTGCACACATGAATAAATTTGTCATCAAATACAGTATGCGAAGCAACCACTCATAGGAACACCTTGAAAGAGGCATTGGGGGTAGCTCACTTAATTAGGATCTTCGCAAAAGATGTACAAACATGTGACAGCAAGGGGAACAATACCAACCATCTTCTAGAATTGGACCTTAAACCAACAGAGGACCCAACTTTCAGAACTTCCAACATAAGTCTCCCTTTCCAGACTCTGACCAGCCCAGCATAGCAGGCCCCATTACAACATCCAGCAGATAAAGTAGACAAAGGGGCCAATTCCGATCTCGGCCGGTAGGGCACCGAATCGGATTCGGCTTAACCGGATCCGATTCGGAGCCCTCTTTCCCGACCGATTCGTATGTGCGTCCGGCCGAGCGAGTACGATGCGAGCGCACGCGAAATCGCCGACCGACTCGTTCGCGGGTCCGAAGCGCTCCGACCGACTCGCACGGACACGACTCGCACCGCGCAATGGAGACGTTCCCCGGCCGGGCAAGTACGATGCGCGCCTCGAGCAGTCCGACCGACTTGCGCCGTCCGGCTCGAAAGAGCAGTCGGAGCCGGACTTTGGGGGTCCGTGTCGGACCCCCCTGTACGTGTAGCCACGCGAGTCGCACACAGGGGGGACCCATGGGTCCCCCCTACCTGTGCATGTACGCCGCGAGTCGCATTAAGGCGTACCCGCTGTAGGAGGCGCCCTTGTTCGCCTCGCACCGATTGAGTCAATGGGAGCCCGCGTACGCGTTGTACGTCCGGCTCCCATTGACTTCAATGGGAGTCCGACCGACTCGAGTCCGATTGCATGCGTGCGCATCGTACTTGTTCGGTCGGACTGCCAGAGTCCGATTCGGTCGGAAATCTCTCCGGGTCCGGCTCGGTCGGAGTGATTTCTGGCCTGAATCGGAATCGGCCCCAAAGTGTCAAAAGCCCAACCGATGACTCCTATTACAACATAAAGTAGACAATGTATCATTCCGCAGGCAATCTACAATCTGGAGCCGGACTACTGGGCAGCCTCGCTATCATGGCTGTTCAATGAGGTAGGTACATTGAACATACTTCCTAAGAGTTGGAGTGGGTCAATAATTAATCCAATGTACAAAGGAGGTGACCGGACAAATCCTGCCAATTATAAGCTGATAGCCCTTATAGATTCAGAAGGAAAATATTATGCATCGCTCATTCTCAACGATTTGGTAGAATGGTCAAATAGTACAACATAATTCCTTTTAATCAGACAGGATTCCGCTTAGGGTTTGGCACCACAACAAATATCCTAGCTCTTGGTCTAATGGTAGACAAGTGCATGCGTATGTAGAAAAATATGCATTTATGTTTTATAGATTTTAAAGCTGCCTTTGACCGTGTGAATAGAGGCCTTTATTGAAAAAAAATAAGGATTTGGGGCCTCCCAGACATAACTCTCAGAGCCATAATGAAGCTGTAGACGAACACGTCAATTCAAGTGAAACTAGTAGATGGTATTAGACTCACAAGGAAAATATATACTGAGGTAGGCCCCAAACGTTGAGCAGTCAAAATATCGAAAATTAAATATCGACCTACACTAATATCGAGGAGACAATATCGAAGGGACAGAATATCGATGTTAAGAATATCGATGGACAGAATATCGACCCTAAGGTAAGTAATATCGATTTTTTTATATCGATGTAAGTAATATCGAAGTTAGTAATATCGATATCAAATATATCGATGTTACTAATATCAATGTTACTAATATCGATATTTATATTATTGTTATGTATTTTGTTATGTATTTAATATGTATGTGTTATATGTGTTTTTGTTAAGTGTTCTACTTGTCTAAAAATATATGTATACAATTTTTATATGTTAATAATGTTTTTTTAAGTTATTTTTGTTTTTTAGTACCGTAGCGGGTTGTGGGTTTATAGGGGAATAGGGTGGGAAGTAATTTAATTATACTAAATTAATTATTAATTTTTAGGAATTATAAATGAATTTTAATTATTTTTTGCGTTTAAGTTCTATAGCGGGTTATGGGTTTATAGGGGAATAGGGTGGGAAGTAATTTAATTGTAATTAAGTAATAATTTATTTTAATTAATTGGTATTGATAATTCTATTATTGTTAATTAATTAATAATTGGGAATTAATTTTTATTAATTGGTTATTAATTTTTATTAATTTATTAATTGATCATTATGTTAAGTGTATTATTTGGAGTGTGTTGTGTGTTTATAGGGGAATAGTGTTGGAAGTAATTGAAATCTAATTAAGTAATTATTAAATTTATTGTTGGGTATTGATAATTAATTTATTGGACATTAATTATTAATTGGTAATTGTTTTAAATTATAATTTTTTTGTTATGAAAATTAATTTATTGTTGTTTTATCATTAATTGGTAATTAAATATTATTAAATATTATTTATTGGTAAATTTAATTAATATATTCATAAGTAATTATTAATTGGTAATTAATATTTAATCATTATTATTATTGGTATAAAAAAGCATTTAATTGTTCAATATTTGTTAATTGGTAATTAAGATTTAATAATTAATATGTTTTTCGTTATTAAAAATATTTTATTGTTCAATATTCATTATGTGGTCATTAATATTTATTAATTATTATTTATTGGTATTTATTATTAATTTATTGTTAATAAATTTTTCATTGGTAATTATGTTTTTAATAATTATTTATTGGTATTTGTAAATAGTTTAGAGTTATTTAATAATTAATTCATTAATTATTTAAAAAAATTATTTTATTTATAAGTATGTTATTTTTAACTTCTACGCTATCCAACACTTTCCCTACTGTTGCACTCTCTGGAGTTGGAATAGTAATTTTTACCCCTACGCTATCCAACACTTTCCCTACTGTTGCACTCACTGGAGTGGGAATAGTAATTTTAAGCTCTACGCTATCCAACATTTTTCTTACTGTTGTTTTTTTTGGAGTTGGAATAGTAGTTTTATTCCTCCGCTATTTAATATTTTTTGTATTATTTTAGTTAATGTAGTATATAATTAATTTAAAAAATATTAAAAGTAAATTTAATTTTTTTAATTTGTTATACATAATTATTTAATTTTTATTTATGTTATTGTTTTTGTGTATAGATGTATTTGTAATTTATAATATTTTTTAATAATTTATAATTTATTAAAATAATTATTAAAACTGATTAAGTAAGTATATATATATAATATATTTTATATGTATATGTTTAATTAATGTTTTATTAAATTATATATATTACTTATTCATTTTAAACATTATAAAATATTTTTAACTATGTTTATTTTATTTATAAGTATTATTTAGTTTATTTTACATATTTTTTAACAAAAAAATCCGAGATTTCAAATAACGATATTTTTGACATCGATATTTTTATTTCGATATTTTTGTACTTACCATGTTGTAGATAGGATATCGATATTCTTGACATCGATATTCTTGCTCCGATATTTTTGTAGGTCGATTTTTTGACCTTCAATATTTTGTCAGTGATCCCCTCAAACAAGGTTGTGTCTTAGCCCCCCATTTGTTTAATCTCTTAAAGGCCGACCTCTCCCCAAGACTAAATCAGGTAAACTCACATCCTTCATGCCTGGGAACACTTAGGGGCCGATTCCGATCTCGGTCGGAGGCGCACCCAATACCATTCGGTCGGGAAAAAAGCCATGCGAATGCCTGTTTCCCGACCGATCCGTACAGCATACCGAACGAGTAAGTACGATGCGCACAACAGCACAGAATCCGGCTGAGTCGTACTCACCCAATCCAGGTCCTGTCCTCCGACCGAGGCGAATCCGGAAACGCAGAATCGAGTCGCACGGAAGGGAAAATGCAGCCCCGTCCGGCCGAACAAGTACGATGCGCTTTCCGTACCACCCTTAGCCAGGGGGGCTGGATGCCTACCACTACTACCACCCTAAGCCAGGGGGGTGCCAGATGCCTACCACTACTACCACCCTTACCCAGGGGGGGCTGGATGCCTACCACTACTACCACCCTTAGCCATGGGGTGCCAGATGCCCACCACCACTACCACCCTTACCCAGGGGGGCTGGATGCCTACCACTACTACCACCCTTAGCCATGGGGGTGACAGATGCCTACCACTACTACCACCCTTACCCAGGGGGGGCTGGATGCCTACCACTACTACCACCCTTACCCAGGGGGGGCTGGATGCCTACCACTACTACCACCCTTAGCCATGGGGGTGCCAGATTCCTACCACTACTACCACCCTAAGCCAGGGGGGCTGGATGCCTACCACTACTACCACCCTTAGCCAGGGGGGTGCCAGATGCCTACCACTACTACCACCCTTACCCAGGGGGGCTGGATGCCTGTCACTACTACCACCTCTACCCATGGGGGGCTGGATGCCTACCACCAACACCACCCCCACTCATAGGATGGACAATGCATGACACAACCAGTACACCACAACCTAGGGAATGCAAGAAAAAGACATCCCCCAACACCATGACAAGCGTGTGTAGACTGTGTCAAATGCCTACAACACTGAACATGACTTTGAACATACAATGTGACCCCCTATCACATGTGCCACACATATATGTGTGTGGCCCCCACAATGCAAGCAGGCCATGACCATTGTGGCAATGGGGTCCAAACCCCCATCATCACAGTGACCAAAATGTAAGTGTGGGGTCCTTAGCTGAAGCACATTTTGAACATTGTGGCAATGGGGTCCAAACCCCCATCATCACAGTGACCAAAATGTAAGTGTGGGGTCCATAGCTGAAGCACATTTTGAACAGTGTGGCAATGGGGTCCAAACCCCATCATCACAGTGACCAAAATGTAAGTGTGTGGTCCATAGCTGAAGCACATCTTGAACAGTGTGGCAATGGGGTCCAAACCCCATCATCACAGTGACCAAAATGTAAGTGTGGGGTCCATAGCTGAAGCACATTTTGAACAGTGTGGCAATGGGGTCCAAACCCCCATCATCACAGTGACCAAAAGGTAAGTGTGGGGTCCATAGCTGAAGCACATTTTGAACAGTGTGGCAATGGGGTCCAAACCCCCATCATCACAGTGACCAAAATGTAAGTGTGGGGTCCATAGCTGAAGCACATTTTGAACAGTGTGGCAATGGGGTCCAAACCCCCATCATCACATTGACCAAAATGTAAGTGTGGGGTCCATAGCTGAAGCACATTTTGAACAGTGTGGCAATGGGGTCCAAACCTCCATCATCACAGTGACCAAAAGGTAAGTGTGGGGTCCATAGCTGAAGCATATTTTGAACAGTGTGGCAATGGGGTCCAAACCCCCATCATCACAGTAACCAAAATGTAAGTGTGGGGTCCATAGCTGAAGCACATTTTGAACATTGTGGCAATGGGGTCCAAACCCCCATCATCACAGTGACCAAAATGTAAGTGTTGACAAAGAAAAAGCTGCAACTGCCAAACTGCATGGATGATTCCTGGTCACAGAACATAAAACACATCAGTGGCAAAGTAGTGCATGTGTCCCATTGCAACATCAATTGGGGGAGGCAAATACTTCAGTGCAAATAAGACATACCTTTGGCCATGTGCAGACAAACAACACCCATGGGGGCTGACACTGTCAACATTCATCAATGACACAATGACAGAAGTGACCATCAGAATGCAGACCCACATATTTGCACCAATGGGCACACAAATGCAGATACCCTGTGGAGACTGTAGATGTGAGGTGAACAGATACCATACCATGGCAGCAATGGGACACACAAACCATGATCATTGTGCTGACCGATGACCTAGGAGTCCCAGGGACAGCAGGGGAAACCCACCAAACTACATACAGCCAATGGCACACCCAAGATATGCCAATGCAGTGGTGCAGATGCACAAACACAAACAGGCAGACCCACACTGCACATCATACACAACAGGTGAGGGGGGTGCCAGTGTCCCCAGGCAACCACACAACACATGAGGAGACCTGAATACCAATCATACAGATGTGCATACAGTGCCACACAAAGGTAACTCATGGATCCAAATCCCCTATGTGGGCAAGCAGGCATTGTCAGATGAGAGGGAGCACACATCACACATGTCACACAGGCATGTAGGAACAGCAACTGACACAGCAAGACACAGACACACCACAGCACTACTCCCAGGGCCCCCACAATGTGGTGACCCTGGGCTGCATTACAATCCCACTGTGATGACAAAGCTAAATGTCGTTCACACTGTGAACCACAGTCATGTGTCCTGAGCAACAAACTACCATCACACCTACACAAGCACAAATCAATCAGCACGGCCAGTAAGCCAAGGCCAACATGGAGGCAGGGGCCTAGCCGGCCAACAACTCTCATCTGCACACACTCAACACCATACCCCTCGACCTCCAACAATGTGCAGCAGTGAAGCACACATGCACTGGTGACATTGCACATGCACCCATGACTATTCCAGGGTGGTGGGTGGGAACCAAGGTGCAGAAACACATCACACATGGCCACTCAACAAGACTCCTGAATGTCTGACACACTGCACACTACGCTGTACATGGACATGACGGCAATACCACACCAACCAATGGGATCCCAGCCACAGTCACACACCAATGAAGAAGCCAAGGTCACCCACAAAGAACACACATAGACAACAACCAACATTGCAGCCCGGACCCTCAGGAGTGCCAGCAGTCACACACACAACGTGTCACAATCACTGAAAGATAACACAAACTGGAAATCACATGACAGGGGCAAACAACAAGTGCCAAGGGGAAACCTGACTGTGACCCATCTGCGTCTGCACACAAACTCAGCCCTGACAGAAAACACACCTATGGGTGACACCCTGATAAACCAGTAATGTGCCATGCACCCACATCACAGAGAACCCAGGGAGAAGACTTTGGGGGAACATAGGTCAACTCAGCAAGCATCACAAACAGGTACAACACTAGGGATCACAGCATGCACAGCTAAATGGAAGTGAACACACAGACATGCTCATACAACACACACCTTGGGCGCAGGCAATGTCACAGGAGTACACACTGCCATGAGGGGACTCCACTCCTGTGTGAGGAAAGCTGTGCCATATGTTGCCTCAGTAGGGCCCCATCATGTCAGCTGAGCACTTGGTCACACAATCAACAATTAGCACCAAATGAAGGCTCCCGTCACATCAGCCTGGTCATGGAAGTGCCAACGAAATCATCAGCACAGATCCAACACACTTGTATAGCAATGTTGCACTGACAACACAGATGAGTCCTTCCCCATTGATGCCCAAACCTGCATGTCCAGTGGAGATGGCCACACGGTCAGGGAAGTAGACGAATTGAACAATGGCAGGCACAACAGATGTGCAGGGGTGGAAGCCACAGATGTGAAATTGCTAATGTAAGTAGGAAATCCCATTGCCAAATACTGAACACATGACACCCTCAGATGCTGCTATGGATGACATGGATACACCACAGGATAGGACACATTCCCCCTGGACCACATGGGTTCCTGCACAGTAACACTTCATTATCATGAGACCAAATATCACCATCACTGCAGCAAGGGCATGGTTAGCATCATCAACAACATGTACATCAGAAGCATAAGCACTAGAGAACAGAAAGTTGCTTTATTCAGCATATGTGTGTATTGAAAACTGAAAGTCCAGAAAAACACAAAGGCCAATGGCCAGTCCATTGTCAAAGTCCAAACAGGGTGACAGTGGCAGATGTCACCCTACGCATGCCTGCACTGCACAAAACCAGGGACAATCCACTAGGAGGGGCAACCGGGGGGCAGGCCAGGCACCGCAGGGACAGGATCAGGGCTCACCAGGAGGAAGCAGGGAAGGGGTGGTGGGTGCTGGAGAGCCACTGACAACTGCAGTGGAGGTGTCTGACATGGTGTGTGCCGGCACAACTGGGGGGCATGACTCAGATGTTGTGGGTGTCGGCACGACTGCAGTGGACCCTGCAGATGGAGTGGACAGGTCCGCCACTGCAGTGCCCAAGTCAGACAGGGTGGTAGTGGACTCCACTGCAGTGCCTACCACCAGGGGAGGAGAATGGGGAACAGGCAAGGTGGGCTGGACAGAGGGGGAGGACACCCTCACCACATCAGTGGCACAGACAAGCGCAGCGGGGGGTGTGGTGCCGGGAGAGCAAGTGGCAGGGGGAGAAGGCCGGATTCTCTTGGGGATGGTATCTCTGTGGGTGTGGGAACCTGGGGCAGGGTGTGGTGGGGGCACCTGTGGAGTGGGGGCCTGAGGGATGGAGGAAGGAGACCTGGTGCCTGAGCTGCAGGGCGGCGGCGGGGTCTTGCTCTTATGACTCCGGGGGACTTGCGGGTGGGGGCCTCAGTCTGTCTGCACCTGGGGGAGGGTGTCCGGGGGCGAGGGCACTCTGCTCCGTGTGGGTGGGCTTCCTCTTCCCCTGAATGCTGTATCAGCTGGATCGGAGGGGAAGAGGCCGAGGTCACTGAGGAAGAGCCGCTGGGTCTTTGGGGTTGCAGGTGAGGCAAGGGAGGGGGCTTTGGAGGGAGAGGCAACTGAGGACTGCGCAGTGCTCGTGGATGCGTGTGTGTGTTCCAGGGCCCCATCCCCTGTGAGTCTGGTTTCAGTCCCCTGACTGTGCGTGCATGTGCGATTTGTTTGTGGCGTGTGTGTCTGTGTGCTGGACGTGTGTGTGCTGGTGTGTGCCTGTGCCGGTGTGTGTGTGTGCTTGGGACGGGTAAGGTGCTGGGGAGTGTGGATGGAGCAGAGGCAGGAGGGGTGAGGGACTGTCTGAGGAGGGACACTGCTGCCGTCAGGGAGGAGTCCATGGACCTATTGCCCCTCTGTAGGTCAGACATGCCCGATGAGATGCCCTCCATGAACGACACCAGCTGAGTCAACAGAGCGGTGTGCGCATGGAGGACACTCAGCATGGCTGTCTGCCCTACATGGAGCTGGCGAAGGAGGTACACAGACTCCTCACTCAGGGCAGCAGGGGACACAGGGGCAGGGGGTGCGGTGCCTGGCCCAAAGGAGACACGCTCCCGAACATGGGAGCCTCCACGGACCTGGGGAATGGGAGCCGATGGGAGGGCGGTGGTGGTGCTGGTGGTGGCGGGGAAGGCAACACTAGCTGGGGTGTGGTGGCTGCTGACACCTGCCTCCATAAGGGAGTCATCCTCCGAGTTGCTCTGGTCCTCAGCTGAGGTGGATGGTGCTGAGGACTCCTCGGTGTGGCTCCCTCGCCCTCCGTGCCACTGGGTCCCTCCGACCACTCCTCGGCTGCTGACCCAGTCTGGCTCTCCGGCTCCTCCTGGTCCGTGGAGCTGTCCCCTTCCGTGGCCGTGGATGTATCTGCAAACAATGGGGAAACAGACAGACATCAGTCACCTGCACCAAACGCACACACCACTGTGAGCACAGCACATTACAGAGCAAGCCCTGGCATCATTAGTTGAACATTGCTAAAAGTGCCCTAACTGAACAGGAGAAGCCAATTGTCAGTCTGATGCCAACCATGGCACTCACATCCCACATGGCCTTGCACCCATCTGTCTGATATCTGTTGGATAGCAACACCCCAGTGTGGACACATGCACCACCTACACAGTAGTTGGACAGTGCAGAGGACACAGTGTAGCATGTGGACATGCACACATCACAACTCTTGCCACTGAGTCAGTACAGGTTTCCGGATGAAAGGGATGCCCAGAGTCAAATAGGAAATGCATGTGATGCATACCAGCGACAGACACCATGATGCACCCATGTCCTGATAGCCATCGCCACAATGGTGTGCATGTAGCACATGTCACTCCCCTGCAGGATCACCAATAAGTAGACACATGCCATGGCGGAGGCATGACTGCTAAGTCATACATCACTGTCTCAGTGATGTATGACTTGGCAGCCAGACAACAACACACTGCACTGTGTCACAATAGAAGGTCATGGGGAATGCAAGTCCTGGAGCTGCACAAGTGCACATGTACATCCCCCACACAACACATCATCTTAACCCTCATCTGTCCAGGTCATACCGATTGGACATATGGGAGACCTGTGACACTACCCTCTGAACCTGAGCCCCTCACAATCTGCTGGGAATGGGGAACAGCTGCCTGAACTTCACATTCGCATACCCCAGTCTGCACGGGCAGCTGATCAAACACCTATGTGACACACAAGTATCGTCTCCTATGGTCACATATCCAGTGGCATGCTGAGCCCCTACCGAGAAACACCCCAGCAGTCCTGGCAACAAATCCACAGCACACTGACACAGAGGCAGACACCTGAGGGGTCAAATCACTGCGCACAATGTGTCAGCTGATACACGGGAGTGGGAGTACAGAGTGCATTGCATGGCCTGGAGTAGGCATGACTGTCCTGCCCCACATGAATGAGGGATGAGCCCTGGACAGTGGATAGCTGGCTATGTATGTGTGACACACGTAATCTGCACACTCCTGGGGCCCAAACATTGTTCCCACCCACTGCATGGGTGTGTGCCACATACCCCAGGCACATGTGGTGTCTCAGCTCAGCAAGTGGACCGCATATCAAAGCAACACGCAGATTACATGTCCGAACACAGGCGTTGTGTGAACAATGGACCCACCCATGATGCCCACAACAGAGTTAGGGAAACAGATGCTGTCCCCCACCTTTAGTGAATCAAACTGCAAGGACACAGTCCCAAGTGACACAATTCCCTGAATGTAAGGGCCACACCTGGGTATCAGATGAGGAGTGGGCAGTGCACAATAGAGGGACATGGCTCCTGGACAACATGACTGCTGTACTGTGGCAGTTTAACCAGGCCAGAGGAGGGCACATAGCATGTAATACAGAGTTCACAGTGCAGTCTTTGACTCACCCCCTCCTTGCTGCTGTCTGGCCTTCAGCTGCCCATCCAGGTCTGGAAACACCACCGCCAGGATCTGGAGCATGTGGGGGTCAGGGTCCGTGTTCCGCCCCTCCTGCGAGGAGGCGACAGCTTCAGCTGGACCCGTGCAATCCTCCGGGTCCAGCCCCGAAGGTCCTGCCACCTCTTCTGGCAGTTGCGGATCCGGCGCTTGTAGACCCCCACGGTCCGGACAGCCCGGACGATGTCCTTCCAGATCTCCTGCTTCCGATGGGCATTAACCTGTCAGGATGACAAAGTGAAAAGGCCATTACTACACATGCAACATATCCGTGCATGACCCAGTTGTATATACACGTCTCAATCACAGGGGCACATGATGTACACAGGCAGTGCAACGCTGCCCATGGACAGTTTGCCAGACGTCACTACATGGTATCATTGCATGGGAAGTAAAACCTTGTTCAAATGCACTGTCACTGCACCATACCTGTCCAGTGCATGTCACTACACACTATGGGGGTGACAACTACTCAGTGAGCCTGCTAGCCAGTGGCGTGCAGACTTTCAGCCTTGCTAGTCAGACAAAATGCACATTCAGAAAGGCAGTGCACAGAACACTCACCTGCTCCCCTGGTGTCCCATACAGCTTGCTGTACTGTGGAAGTAGGCTGTCCAGCAGGGCCTGGTTCTCCTCAAGGCTGAAGGCTGGGGCTCTCTCCACAGTACGTGCCATTGCAGGGTCCAGAGGGGGCAGAGACAGCAGCAGTGCAGTGGCAGATGTCGTCCTGGAGCATGTAGTGCAGGCAAGTGAGCTCTCAGGGGAACAGCCAGCAATATATATGTGCTGGAGAGGCAGATACTGTCCCATGTGTCCAAAGTGAAAGGTCCAAGTCGTTTGCATCTTCTGAATCTGGCCAATCCATGGAATAGCAGAACCAATACACGCCCACAGCATCCTTCAAATCTTCAACTTCATGACATACATGATTTTGCAACATTGTTGTGGGTGACCAACTGAATTTCCAGCAACCGACTCGTTCGAATTTCGAAAACGCGTCCGTTGCCAGGCTAGGCCATTGTCAATGGGTGCGCACCGATCGGTCCATTGCTGTTCAACGAGTACAGGGGTACAACGCGTACCACGCACACATTGAATGCAATGGGCCGGCCGGGGCACCGATCGGTCCATTGCGGTACAACGCGTACAGGGTACAACGCGTACCCGCACATTGAATGCAATGGGCCGGCCGGGGCACCGATCGGTCCATTGCGGTACAACGCGTACAGGGGTACAACGCGTACCCGCACACATTGAATGCAATGGGCCGGCTGGGGCACCGATCGGTCCATTGCTGATCAACGCGTACAGGGGTACAACGCGCACTCGCACACATTGAATGCAATGGGCGGCCGGGGCACCGATCGGTCCATTGCGGTACAACGCGTACAGGGGTACAACGCGTGCACCGACACATTGAATGCAATGGGCCGGCCGGGGCACCGATCGGTCCATTGCGGTACAACGCTGCATAGGGTACAACGCATACCCGCACACATTGAATGCAATGGGCCGGCCGGGGCACCGATCGGTCCATTGCGGTACAACACGTACAGGGGTACAACGCCGTACTCCGCGACACATTGAATGCAATGGGCGGGCCGGGGCACCGATCAGTCCATTGCGGTACAACGCGTACAGGGTACAACACGTACCCGCACACATTGAATGCAATGGGCCGGCCGGGGCACCGATCGGTCCATTGCTGTTCAACGAGTACAGGGGTACAACGCGTACCCGCATCACATTGAATGCAATGGGCCGGCCGGGGCACCGATCGGTCCATTGCGGTACTAACTGCGATACAGGGTACAACGCGCATCCGCACACATTGAATGCAATGGGCCGGCCGGGCACCGATCGGTCCATTGCGGTACAACGCCGTACAGGGGTATAACGCCGCATTCCGCACACATTGAATGCAATGGGCGGCTGGGGGCACCGATCGGTCCATTGCTGATCAACGCTGCATAGGGTACAACGCGTACCCGCACACATTGAATGCAATGGGCCGGCCGGGGCACCGATCGGTCCATTGCGGTACAACGCGTACAGGGGTACAACGCGTGCCCGCACATTGAATGCAATGGGTCGGCCGGGGCACCGATCGGTCCATTGCTGGTACAATGCGTACAGGGGTACAACGCATACCCGCACACATTGAATGCAATGGGCCGGCCGGGGCACCGATCGGTCCATTGCGGTACAACACGTACAGGGGTACAACGCTGCACCGCACACATTGAATGCAATGGGCGGCCGAGGCACCGATCAGTCCATTGCGGTACAACGCGTACAGGGTACAACACGTACTCGCGACACATTGAATGCAATGGGCCGGCCGGGGCACCGATCGGTCCATTGCGGTACAACGCGTACAGGGGTACAACGCATACCCACACACATTGAATGCAATGGGCGGCCGGGGCACCGATCGGTCCATTGCGGTACAACGCGTACAGGGGTACAATGCGTACCCGCACACATGGAATGCAATGGGCCGGCTGGGGGCACCGATCGGTCCATTGCTGATCAACGCGTACAGGGGTACCACGCGTACCCGCACACATTGAATGCAATGGGCCGGCCGGGGGCACCGATCGGTCCATTGCTGTTCAACGCATCCCTGTACAAGTGACTGGCATATGTCACCATGCCTGTCTCAGATGAACATATGCCAGCCACAGATAGCTCCCAGGGAGTGAGGGGCACACCTACAACACGACAGCCTGTCCAAACTGTATCATAAGGCATGTAAGGCTGCATTTCCTATTGTGTGTATGTTGGTGTACATGTTGTCCTGTGGGTGTCACCTGGGGGCAGCCACCTCCAGGCTGTGCACGTGTTCATGGGGACAGGATCCTGGGTGTTACGTGTACATGACCACTGTGATGTGCAACTGTTCATATCTGTGCATGTGCCATGGTCACATTTCATGGTGGTGTATGTGTATGTCATGTCACATACCCTGTGAGTCCCATGTGGGACGGTATGTTTGAGCCAGGGTGTCCCAGTGGCACAATAGTGATGGTCCTCCACAGTCTGTGTGCATGTAGTGTTTACAATGTCTCTGATTTCATGTGCACAATGGGAGACAGTCTCCACATCCACGTTGTGTGTGCATGGACTTTGATGTTGTGCGTGTGTGTGTCACAGACGTCCATGTCTGTCCTGCAGTGGCAAGTGGGACCACTACCTGTGGGGGTCATGGTTGTTTTGCTGTGGTGTATACATGATACTCCATGTAATGCCAGTGTCCATGTGGCAATACAGGGTCCCTGGGAATGTACCTGTCGTTGAGCTGTGATGCCTGGGGCACATCTGTCCTCACATGTCACTGTGGGGGGTGATTGTGACACGGCAGCAGGAGATGGGAACTGTGACACGGCCTCATGATATCCAATGGGCCAACCTGGGACTTATTGATGCCACTTGTTGAACTGTGATGACAGATGTTGGCCATGTATGTACCATACATGTCCTTACGGAACTGCACACTTCATGTAGTTGTGCCTCATAATGATGTATGTTGTGATATTGAGTGTGTTCAATGGCGCATATGTGGGGTGACTGCCAATCTTGCTTTCTTCTCCTCTGCACTGCAGGGCTCCTGCTGTCCATCGACCATTCCCAGACCTGGCAACGATGGTGGAACGGGACAGCATCCGACGGTACCGCTTCACCAGGCAGCTGATTGAGGATTTGGCAGTGCAGTTGGCCCCACATTTGCAGCCTGGCCGGCCGTATCCTACAGCGCTGACCCCCAAGGTGAAGGTGATGGCAGCCCTACACTTCTTTGCCACCGGTACCTTCCAACATACTGTGGCGACTGCTGGTGGGATGTCACAGACCATGTTGAGCCGTGTGCTCCGCGATGTTTTGGTGGCAATGTTGCTATTCCTGAACCGGTACATCTATTTCCCTAGACTGCAACGACTCACTGACGTGAAGAGTGACTTCTATGCCCTGGGGAGGATGCCGCATGTCATTGGCTCCATTGATGGGACACATGTGGCTTTGGTACCACCACAGGCCCAGGAGCAGGCCTACCGTAACCGCAAGCACTACCACTCGGTCAATGCACTGGTGGTGTGTCTTGCAGATATGACCATCACACACGTGTGTGCCTGTTTCCCTGGTTCAGCACATAATGCCTTTGTGATGAGGAGTAGTCGCATCCCCAGGATGATGGCACAGATGCAGAACCAGCGTGCCTGGCTTGTCGATGTGTACTGACTTTGTGCCATTGTGTGTGATCTGATCTGTAGTATTCCGCCCACTTTTCCAAGTCAGCTAATGTGCACTTGTCTGTCCGTAGGTGACTCGGGATACCCCAACATGCCGTGGTTGCTGACACCCCTCAGGAACCCTGTGACACCAGCCCAGATGCGCTACAATGAGGCACATGGTCGGACCAGGAGAGTGATTGAGCGGACATTTGGTCTCCTGAAGAGCCGCTTCCGCTGCCTGGACAAGACAGGAGGGTCCCGCCCATATGCCCCAGCGAAAGTGTGCAAGATTATCATCGTCTGCTGCATGCTCCACAACCTGGCAGTGCGGAAGGAGTTGCCTCTCATCCAGGATGACAATGACCAACATCCGCCACCTGTGGAGGATCCTGGCCTGGACCACGATGCCAGTGATGATGATGATGATGAGGGTGATGTCCGCACACAGCTCATCACCAACTTCTTTAGCTGAATGTGAGTATCCTGAGGTGTCATGTCAATGATGTGAGTTGGCATGATATGTGTAGGTGGTGCTCTGGTGCTGTTGGAGTGTGTCCATGGGCTACTTGACTGGATGTGTGTAGCGATGTGTGCTTACAGGTGGTCTGTACTCCCCAACAGTGTTGACATGCTAACTTGGTTCTGGGTGGGTATCTTGTAACATGTATTGTGCATGAGTTTTGCTGTTCTGTCCTGTTCTCCATTGCTTTTGACTGTGTGTCATTTCTGTCCTTCACAGGGTACTTTCAGATTCGTTTGGTCAACTGTGTCCACCGACGACGTGATTGTACTTCCAGGGTGGTAGCTGTTGTGTCCCTACAGGTGATGTGCGCCACACCCATGGACTTCCTTCCTTCTACAGTTGTTGACTGTGTGCCCGCTGCCAGGTGGGATTACCTTGCATCTGTAGTGGTTACGACATGTTGCAACTGTGTAATAAACCTGTGCTTCACTTTGTGATGTGCGTTGTCTGTGGTCACACATTTGACTGCCATTTGCTTACTGCACCTGTGGGCTACTTGACTACAACTGGGAATAGGTGTGGTGTCTGTGCATTGCACCGTCTTCCCTGGCAACATCAGTGTAGGCAATGAGTCAGATGGCCTAGGTGTGTATGTGTTGTGTAGCCCTGGTGGTGTGTCTCCCTCATATGTGTCACGTTGCCTTTACTCACATGCCTGTGTTGTACTTGCTGTTGCAGTTCGCATACACAGTGTAATTTTGCAGTTCATCATCCCCATGACAGCACCCACGTTGGAATCACAACAGAGGCAAGTATGGTGTATTAGTGTGTTTATTGTGATACATTTGTGTGAATAGTGCATAGGATGGTTAGTGCTGTACATATATCTTGCAATCAGAAGTTCCTAGGTGAATTGAAAGTCCTGGTAGACAAACTCCAGTATCGGGGCCACAGTTGTCTGAGACATTGGTCCAACTTGTACTCCCCATGTAATGTGTGGGAGTTGTGTTGCCGTCAACAGGGTGAACAGTCTGTGCACAAAGGTGAACATCCAGAACAGGTTCAGGCTTCCTGGGAGTTGCACTTGGCCATCGGCCTCTCACTTGCCCCTCCTCGGATGACCCCTCTTCTTTGGGGAGGGCCCCTCAAGTACAGGCTGCTGCGGTGCAGGGGACTCTCCGCCAGAGTCATCCTCCCTCCCTGTGGCAGTTGCAGTTTGTTCAGCACCAGATGTTGTTGGCACACAGGGAGGTGTGGACTGGTTGCTGTTCATCTGGCGGAGGCATTGTAATATGTCCCTGTGCACCGCCGTCATCTCTTGCAGTGCGTCCCACTTGGACTCCACGCGGGACATGTGTGAGTCCAAGCGGGCATGATGGGCAGCCTGCTGCTGTTTCATGTCTCTGAGGAGCCCCACTACCTGGCTGAGATCTCCGGTGCTGGACTGGTACGCATCGGCTATGCGTACCAGTTGTGGGTCAT
This sequence comes from Calotriton arnoldi, assembly GCA_963921515.1. Taxonomy (NCBI): domain Eukaryota; kingdom Metazoa; phylum Chordata; class Amphibia; order Caudata; family Salamandridae; genus Calotriton; species Calotriton arnoldi. Next base: position 1,058,475 of record CAWUFW010005000.1, on the reverse strand, counting down.
CATGCACACCAGCAACCTCTGCAAGCAGCGACCTCTGTCTCCCACCCCTCCCACCACCCCTGCCGACATGTGCAGTGCGTGCAGTGGCACGCACAGATGACCCTGGTCCCCCTTGGGGGTTGGTGGTGGTGGTGGTGTCCATGGCCCCACGTTGGTCCAGGGTCCCTGTGCTGGTGTTGCTCCTTGTTCTGTCCATGTCGGCAGGGATGGTATTTGTGGTGACAGTCGTTGGAGGGGTGGGTGCAGGGGTGCAGCTGGTGGTCCTGCTGGTGCTGCAGCTGGTGGTCCTGCTGGTGCTGCATGTTGACTTGCACCGGATGTGCCAGGTTGGTCTTCTTCGTCCGAGGAGGGCAGAGGCTGTACGACACCAGTGAGCTCCGCATCCTCTTGAGCCTGGGACTGGGACTCCTCAGCGTCTGCTGCTGTGTCCCCATCATCACCTGTTTTTGGGAGACACACACAATGTATGTTATGTTTCTGCAGGCATCAATGGTTGACACACCTGACAGTTGTGACTGTGCCTCTGGGTGCAGGCCTGTACATTGCATTGTCCTAAGTCGTCACAGTCAGGGGTTGATATTGGTGTAGCACATTGTCCTGCATTATTTGGGCATTTCTATGTATTTGTTGGGGTGTGAACATGGTCTGCATTGGTTGTATTTGGTTGACAGCCGTCCCTCCTTCCCACCCAGCCAGTCAGCTATCCCACCATGGACTGTGCTTGCATTGCAGGGAGTGAAAGTTGTCTTTCAGGATGTCAGTCAGTGGTGTCCTGCTGTTGGTTGTTGCACAGTTGCCAGCAGGGCCTTGTGCTCCCCACAGCAGTAGCCAGTGTCAGCCATCTTGTCAGTCCTTCTCCACTCCCTGTGATGTGAGCATGGTTCAGGGTGGTGTTGATGGGACAGTTGTGGGGGTGAGCTATGTCTGTGACTATGACTCCCATCATGCTATTGCCTCCACCCCACTTCCCAGCATTCCCATACTTACTTGCTTTTGTGGGGAGTTCAGTGTGTGTGGGTGTGAGAGCAATGGCAAGATGGCTGACAGTGGTGTCCTGCTGTTGGTTGGTGTGCAGTTCCCAGCATGCCCTTGTGCTCCCCACAGCAGTAGCCAGTGTCAGCCATCTTGTGAGTCCTTATCCACTCCCTGTGATGTGAGCATGGTTCAGGGTGGTGTTGATGGGACAGTTGTGGGGGTGAGCTATGTCTGTGACTATGACTCCCATCATGCTATTGCCTCCACCCCACTTTCCAGCATTCCCATACTTACTTGCTTTTGTGGGGAGTTCAGTGTGTGTGGGTGTGAGAGCAATGGCAAGATGGCTGACAGTGGTGTCCTGCTGTTGGTTGGTGTGCAGTTCCCAGCATGCCCTTGTGCTCCCACGACACAGCAACAGTGTCAGACATCTTTGATGGGCCTTTCCACTCTTTGTGGGATGTGCATGCGTGAGTGTGAGCTTGCTGGGCCATGTGGTGGGGGATGTAGAGCTGTGCCTACGACTCCCATCATGCTATTGCCTCCACCCCCCTTCCCAGCATGCCCATGCTTCCTTCCTTTTGACTCTGCTTCCCTGTGGGGTGGGCTGCCTGTGCTGACAGGATGGCTGGGAGTGTTGTCCTGGCAGTTGTTTGGCTAAAAGTCCCAAGAGTGTCCCTGTGCTTCACACTACATTACCCAGGGTGGAGGTTCTTTGTGGGATCTTGAGTTAGGATGTGAGGCATTGCATTCTCCCAGGTGGGTTCTGTGGAGTTTGTGTTGAGGGGGTGTGAGGGGAGATGCTTGGGACTATGGTCAGTGCTGCGAGTCCTCCTTCCCACCCAGCCAGATATCCCACCATGGAACGTGCTTCCATTGCAGGGAGTGGAAGTTGTCTCTCAGGATGTCAGTCAGTGGTGTTGTGCTGTTTGTTAGTGCACAGTTCCCAGCAGGGCCTTGTGCTCCCCACAGCAGTAGCCAGTGTCAGCCATCTTGTGAGTCCTTATCCACTCCCTGTGATGTGAGCATGGTTCAGGGTGGTGTTGATGGGCCAGTTGTGAGGCTGAGCGATATCTGTGCCTACTACTCCCATCATGCTATTGCCTCCACCCCCCTTCCCAGCATGCCCATGCTTCCTTCCTTTTGACTCTGCGTCCCTGTGGGGTGGGCTGCCTGTGCTGACAGGATGGCTGGGAGTGTTGTCCTGGCAGTTGTTTGGCTAAAAGTCCCAAGAGTGTCCCTGTGCTTCACACTACATTACCCAGGGTGGAGGTTCTTTGTGGGATCTTGAGTTAGGATGTGAGGCATTGCATTCTCCCAGGTGGGTTCTGTGGAGTTTGTGTTGAGGGGGTGTGAGGGGAGGTGCTTGGGACTATGGTCAGTGCTGCGAGTCCTCCTTCCCACCCAGCCAGATATCCCACCATGGAACGTGCTTCCATTGCAGGGAGTGGAAGTTGTCTCTCAGGATGTCAGTCAGTGGTGTTGTGCTGTTTGTTGGTGTACAGTTCCCAGCAGGGCCTTGTGCTCCCCACAGCAGTAGCCAGTGTCAGCCATCTTGTGAGTCCTTATCCACTCCCTGTGATGTGAGCATGGTTCAGGGTGGTGTTGATGGGCCAGTTGTGAGGCTGAGCGATATCTGTGCCTACTACTCCCATCATGCTATTGCCTCCACCCCCTTCCCAGCATGCCCATGCTTCCTTCCTTTTGACTCTGCTTCCCTGTGGGGTGGGCTGCCTGTGCTGACAGGATGGCTGGGAGTGTTGTCCTGGCAGTTGTTTGGCTAAAAGTCCCAAGAGTGTCCCTGTGCTTCACACTACATTACCCAGGGTGGAGGTTCTTTGTGGGATCTTGAGTTAGGATGTGAGGCATTGCATTCTCCCAGGTGGGTTCTGTGGAGTTTGTGTTGAGGGGGGGTGTGAGGGGAGGTGCTTGGGACTATGGTCAGTGCTGCGAGTCCTCCTTCCCACCCAGCCAGATATCCCACCATGGAACGTGCTTCCATTGCAGGGAGTGGAAGTTGTCTCTCAGGATGTCAGTCAGTGGTGTTGTGCCGTTTGTTGGTGCACAGTTGCCAGCAGGGCCTTGTGCTCCCCACAGCAGTAGCCAGTGTCAGCCATCTTGTGAGTCCTTTTCCACTCCCTGTGATGTGCGCATGGTTCATGGTGGTGTTGATGGGACAGTTGTGGGGGTGAGCAATATGTGTGACTACGACTCCCATGATGCTATTGGCTACACTGACTTGCCCAGCATACACAGAATTCCTTCCTTTCAGTGGTCTTCACTGTGTGTTGGTGTTGTAGTGGTGGCTACATGTCTGGATGTGTTTGTTAGTTCTATTTGTGCCACTGCCTAGCTGTAGTTGTAGTTGTGTTTGTACATGTGATGACACGGTTAAATGTAACTTTGAGACGGCATGTGTTGTGTTCATCTGACTGACATACACATTTTGGGATGATTCTGTTCTGGTTGCTGTGTAATTGCTATGAGTGCATGGTTTGACTCTCCCCTTGACAGTGATGTGTGTGTGTATTGTGGCAGAATATTGTGTACATTTGTTGTGTACTCACCAGGCTCTGGGATGTTCTCTAGTCCATAGACGCTCACTGGCGGAAGGATGGCCCGCACCTTCTCCTCCCAGGGCCTGAGGTATACTGGCTTGGCAGGAGGGCCACTGCCGGTGTATTGGCTCAGGAGGTAGTCCTTCTTGAGCAGCTCCCGTACCCTCCTGCGCACGTCATACCACCTGTTCTGGATGTCAGTCTTTGTGCGCAGACATGGTGATTGTGCGTTCACCCTGTTGATGATCCTCTCCCACATCTTGGTTTTCTGGGAGATGGGGGTCTGTTGGACCAGTGTGCCAAACAGCTGTGGCTCTACCCTGAGGATCTCGTCTACCAGGACTTCCAATTCACAATCTAGGAACTTGTGATTCTTCTTGGGGGCATGGTGATGGGTGGTGATGGTGAGTGATGTGTGTGTTGGTGTGCAGGTGAGGGTGTGTGAGTGTGTGTTTTGCTGGGTGTATGTGAGGTAGCTATTTGTTGGTGTGCTGATGGTGTGTGGCTTGTGTGAGGGATGAGCTGTGGGTGTGTGGTTGCTGTCTGTTGAGTGCTGGCAGTAGAATGGCATTTGCAAAGGATCATGGTTGGGATTTGTGTCCTTTATATGGGTGGAGTTGTGGGTGTGTCTTTGTTCTCTGTCCCCACCCCCCCAGTATTTATTGGCTTTGTAATTGCTTGTTTGGCCTTTTTTGTGTATTTTTCCGTAGTACTTTTTGTGCATGTTGGAAACGTTCTTGTGACCGCGTCGGACCCTGCATTTGTCTCGTACGGTCTTCTCTGTTTCGTTCACGCTGTGTTTGTGCAGTTTTCTATGCTGCGTACGCGTCGGTCGCGGTGTTTTGTGTTACTTCGGCTCGCAGTTTTGTATGCGTGTCGGTCGTACAGCTTGTCCTCCGTTCGACTCGGTCGTGGTTTTCGCGCCTTGCATCGTACTTAGCGGTTTGGAGTTCGCGTGTACGTTTCGGTTGGATTTGTTCCGGGTGCGTGTCGGTCGGTTCGATTCGCGTGTTTTTCCGGCCGGATTGCTGTTTTCCGTGCGGCTCGGTCGTTCGGCTTGGGTTCAGTACGTGTCGGTCGGATTTTGCACGCCTTGCATCATACTTGGCGTGTCGGGCGCCACAGGTACGTGTCGGTCGGAATAAATTCCGGCTCCGAGTCGGTCGGTGCTTTTTCCGGCCCGAATCGGAATCGACCCCTATGTGTAACGCATCTTTCCTTTGCAAACAATATCGTTTTACTAAGCTATATGAGAATGGGCCCCCAAAGAGCAATTGACGAGCTATAAGTTTTCACTAAATCAAACATACATGAATTAAACACAACAAAAACAAAAATTATGATTATTAGGAACCAACCTCAAAAACAACCTTCATTTAAGCTCGTGATAAAAGGCTTGAGGTGGTCAATAACTATAAGTGCCTGGGTTGGTATATAGACAACTGATTAAACTGCAAAACACATAATCAGTAGGCCGTCAAGACAGGAAATGGCCTGATTCACACCTTTTGCTCACTAGCAAAAAGACTCAATGGACCTTCTTCAAAGCCACTACTAGCAGTCATAAAGGATAAGTTTTTGCCAACAGTGGCATACGCGAGTGAAGTCTTGCATGGGAAAGACGTAACATCACTTGAAAGTCACCAGATAAGGGCATATAAAAGAGTATTCTGTCTTCCACAGGAATGCCTCTCCGGGCGCAAGTTCAGCTGGAATTTGGACTGCTGCAGCAATCTATAACTAGAAGATATGCAACAATAAAATCATGGTACAAAATATGGATGAATCGCACCAGACCACTTAATAATGCCCTTTGGTAGGCCCAGGAAGATGATCATCAATCAGCCTACAGCAAATACCTGAAATCATTGTTGAAAGCAACGAATAGAACAGACCTTTGGCAACAGAACCTCTCTTTTCCGGCATCCCGCCAATTATTGAAAAAAGTTGCAAAAAAGCACTCGCTAATCGAAGATAAAAACAGATAAATCAAACGTGGTTGGTGTTATAGTCGATCCTGTACTTCAACCAGCAGCATATCTAAGTACAATATATTCCCTGTATTTAAAAAGGAAGCTACTTGCAACATGATTTGGGACATTACCATCTCTGGCTGATTTATCAGTCTGGAAACATAACGGACCAAAGACATGTAATCTATGTGGTGCAGCAAAGCAGGATTTTACACATTTAATTTGCATATGTCCCATTTTAAAATTAAGTCATATTTTATTGCTGAAAAAAGCTTTTAATATTTGGGGCATATGTACTTGTAGATCAGCTATTGTAAAATGCCTCGATCCAATGGATCCTGAGCTCAATTGTAAAACGCTGAAATTCTTGATTTTATATGAGAAATTAATTAGATCCAAATACCCGCCTGATTAAGACCATGTTATTAAAACTTACTGTTTTTAGCTTAAAGAACTTTCATGTGTGGGACGTGAGAAAAGAAAAAAGAGTATTAATAGCATTGTAGCACTTTATGCCAAATTCTGTACCACCTGTCTTTGGCCCAATTTAGGTTGTCGTCGATTGTCATTGTATGCAAGTATATCAGAAGGTAGACCAAGCTCCTTCTGAACCACCATGCATACTGTTTTTATGCTCCATAGTTTTATTGGAATATTGTTAGGGTTTTTATTAAATTAAACAATAAAGAATGATTTGATTTGATATATATATATGAATGTTTTATTGTGATTTTTATTGTGTACTTTTATGGCTTCTGTATTTGCAAAATAAAGTTATTGATGATGATAATACGATTTTTGGAGTGAGGTAGAGAGGTAGATATGGAGAGGGCTAGAGATTGAGCTAATGAAAAGAGGGTTTACAGAAGAGTGATTTAGAGAGGAACGTAATGTAAGAAGAGGGTTTCATTAGAGAGGGCTAGAGATGGAGAGCTGTAGACTTCTACATACAGGTGAAAAGATGAGGAAGAAGTATAGAGAAATGCTAGAGACAGCATTGAGGAAGGGAGAGGAGCAGAATGAGAAGTAGGTTACAGAACAATAGGCTAGGTACAGCAGGCAGTGAGGTAGAATGAAAGGTAGATTGAGAGGAGTGAACGTTAGAAAAAATAAATGATTTGTAGAGAAAGGGAGGTGAAGTAGAGAGACAAAGTTGAAGCTGAGAAAGAGAGGGGGATTAAGACAGGTAGAGTGGGAGTGTAAAAAATAGAGGCAGGGAAGGTGTGTTGAAAGGTGGTCCAGAGAGGGAGATGAAAGAGAGAGAAATGGCAATGATATTTCAAAAGAGGACTAGAGGTAGAGAATGAGTTAGAGATACAAGAGTAAGGTTGTGAGAAAGGTGACATATAGGAATCAAAGGTAGAAAGAAGTGGAAAGGTGAGACAGTGATGAAATAATGAGGGAAATACGAAGTTGTGCAGTGAGAGAGTGACATTTAGGGGAGAAAGATGAGATAATAAATGAGAAGCAAAGCAGAGAGAGAGAGGTGATACAGAGATTGGTGCGGTTGAAGGGGTGAGAAAGGTGGAGAGAGGTAAGACTTAGAGAGAATTGTGAGGTAAAGAAATAGATGTGGTTGAGAGAGAGAGGTAAAGTAGACAAAGGACATAGACATGGTTTTGAGATGAAAAGAACTATGAGGTGCTGAGAACAGGGTGAGGTAGACATGTGGTAGAGACGAAGAGATGTGGAGGTAGGCACAGATAGAAGGAGAGTGAGAGGTAGAGACAGGCGGGATACAGAGAGGTGCAGAGATAATTGGAGATAGAGGGAAAGAAAAGAGGCGAGGTAGCAGAGCTGAGGTCAAGTATAGGGTTTCTATTGGAGGCAGAAATATAGGTTAGGCAGTGATAGAGAGACCCGGAGTAAACAAGAGGTGACATAAAGGTAGTCAGATAGGAGATAGATAGATGTGGATAGGAATTTAGTAACTGGTGAGGTAAGGAGAGATGAGGCACAAAAAGATAGATTGAAAGAGAGAGGAAGTAGCAATAGATGAGGTACCAAGAGAAGGGAGGGGGTAGAGAGATGAAAGGTAAACAGTGGGAGTCGAAGGGAAGAGTAATTTAGATGGAGGTAGACAAAGAGTCGGGACTAGAGAGAGAGCCAAAGGAAGGTGAGTCAGGCAAATTGAATGTCCCTTACTGCTGGGAATCGGATGAGAACCACTAACGTCACTCAACATTATTAAGAACATTATTATAAATTCAGGTATTGACCCATTAAAGTAGTCACAATGTATTTAGATGTGCAATGATGTTCTATTATTGGAACCTTTAAAGTGGCAGCCAGTGGCACCTGCTTAAAAGTGCTTAGAAGTGACAGTACTCTTGAGCAGTACTCTTGAACATACGCAACATATTATAAATGCCCCAATCCACTCCAATGGCTGGGGAAGAAGTATGCTTAGCTTGATTCACTGCTGAGCTCTAGGACATCCGCAACAGCTAGTGTAGAGAACTTGTGAATAGCTCCACAAAGGCTGCAGAGTACATTGGCTCTCTTACCAGTAAGGGGCTCCAATAAGAGGGCTCATTGAGTTGTGACTTGTGCTGATATCTGCTGTGACCTGTAAGTCAAGTGTTCTAATAAAGGCAAAACTAAATCATCCTTCTGAGGCAGAATTATTGAGTACTTTTAAATTGGGTAAAAGTGGCATTTGTATAGACAGTGTATAGAAAAATGAAAGTGAGCACTGCATGAAATCACTAGACCAGCTTCTACAAATACGCACCACAGATAAACAGGTATGCATATTATGTCGAGACCCAGATGAAGAGCTTGCATCACAGAAAGTTAATGCACATCACTTGCATCCCCCAAGAAAGCACAGCCAGTGAGGCACCTGGCCTCTCTCCTCTTTCAATCATCTCTATTTCACCCTCTTTCAAGCACATACACACAGGGTCAGATTTACAAGGCCCTTGTGCCACCGGTGCGTCACTTCTCTGTGATGAACTGGTGGTGCATTTTAGTGCCCATATTTACAAGGACAGGAAAAGCCACCCTGCATGAATTTTCCTGTTCTGTTAAATATGGCACCTTTGCACGCAGCACTTTGCGTGAAAGGGGCGTTCCATGTGTGTTGCTGTGGGTGTTCCCACACAACACCCATGGACCCAGACACATTTCCAGATTTACGACAAATCCTAAATCTGGAAATGCATCTGAATGCAACGCTTCCTCAGGGAAGGCGTAGGGAGGCGCAATGAGGAGAAATGTATTCATTTCTCCTCTTTTTTTTCCTCTTTCTAATCGTGCTGCATTCTGCAGCACACATAGAAAGAGGAAATCACCTCTGGTGATTGTTTATGTACAGGAAGGTGTCCCCTCCTGTACGCAAACAATCAGTAAAACAATGACGTTTTGCAAGTTCTATGTGTGCTAGAATGCAGCACACATAGAAGTTGAAAATGCCATTTCTGATTGTTTATGTGCAGGAAGGGAACCCTTCCTGCACATAAACACTCTCCCCACGATGCAGACATTCTTGCACCATGCTGCAAGGGTGCCTGTGCTTGGCAGCAGTTTGGGCGCCAGCACAGGGGGAAGCACAGAGATGCAACATATTGTTGTAACTATGTTGCATCCCTTTGCTTGAGCTCTCTTCCACTCACTGGCAGAGGAGGTGTCCGATGAAGGACTCTGTCGGACTGCTACAGGGAGATGAGGGGGTGAGAGTGGCTTTTCACACCAGGGCTCCAGTGCAGCAGCTTTGCCTCAGTCCCCTATTCTCTGGCCCACCTGTATGAATCTGCAGTCATATTGTGTCGGTAGCTGTCCCAAGCCAACCCCATACCGTAATGGGCCGGCTCTGCAGTGGACTGGTAAGAACACTGATCAGCCCCCAATGGGCATGGGGAGGAGACAAAAGTCGATCTGCTTCCACTGTGGACTTTCAGAGGGGGAGTTTAGGCCCTACAGAGTCACTGGCTATGCCGTACCCCTAAACTGTTCAAAATGTTTACCACTCAACCAACAAAATAGCAAACCACAGCTCGACCTCAGGCCCATCACCAGCTGCCTGGACACCTGCTTTACCAATCCGACACTGGCCTTAGTCTCTTTTCTAGAGCTCAGAATCCTCCAGCAGGGCAAGGCTCTGGGCTGCATCTGAAGTGGGCTCCACAAGGCCAGGTACCATCTCCGTGAGTTTTCGCTGAATCTGGCTTGCTGCTGCAGAGAAGCGCTGAGCATGGGAAATCTGTTCCTTCAGCCCAGCATCAACATACCTTGCATGGATCGGCTTAGCAGGTTTGTCCCAGTCCTCCGAAGGTCTTCAAGTCCTAAAAGTTTCAAAGTCCCAGGTTTCCAGGGATGTTAGGAGATGTCAAGTTAGACACAGCCAAGAGTTCCATGACCTCAAGAATAGCACTTGGGGGTCAAGACTCATTCCAGCAGAGGCCACCAGCAGGGTCAAGTTCTGGTCCAATTGGCACTGGTCAGCTGGGCTCTTAAGGAAAGGTCTCTTCAGCTTGTTGTGGTCCTGTAGCTTACATAGTAGGTCAACCAATTGACCTTTGGATCCCCCTTCTTTGTTCTGATTATCGGAGGGAGCAGGTCTTACTTTTCAGTTCTCCTCACAGATCTCCAACAGCAAGGGCAGTCCTTTTTTTGTTCATCTGTAGGCCCAGCAGTGTTCTGAAGATGGTGTCCCACAGTCCCCTCACTTTATAAATTGAAAATTGGGAAACTCTTCTCCCCTTGCACAGAGGTGGGGCCAGGGTATTACGCAGCCTCCTCTTTTCTAGTTGCTCCAAACCAACTCTGGGGGCAGCTTACCACCCACTGTCTTCTTTGCCTGCTAGACTCATAGGAATAAAGAGAGGGCCCATTCAGGTGTGAGCTGCATTTGTGTGTGAAAGGGGAGTCACCTTTTCAGTGAATTAAGATCCTGAACACTGCACAACTGGTATTCCTCCCAGAGGAACAAAACATCTCTCTGCACTCAGGCCAGTGTCTCCGCTCTGAGAGCAATTTTCACATATCACCAAGGCCATTTACCAGCTGGATGATAACTGATGGCTAATGCAAAATAGCCTCCATGAGCTTCCAACCAGGAAAATGTACATTTCTAATAGTCCCCTTTCCTGAATATTTATTAGAAGTTTAATATTTATTGGAAGTCTGAATTCACCATTGAGTTGGGCTTTTACTAAATATTAAAATCAGTCATTTCAGTATTTTACTAGCTGGTCCATAGCCTGAGATAGCAGAATAAATATGCACTATTGCATCCTAGTGTTTCTCCATGGGCCAGCCAGTTGAAAACAGTGTAAACAGCTTTTGGGGGCTTGTCACTATAGGGACATGTTAACTTAAAATGCTTACATGCCCTACTTTTAAATACTATGCAGCCTGCCTTGTGTGCTACAAGACCTACCTAGGGGTTACTTATTATTTTTTTTAAATGGGGGCAATGTTCTTCTGTCAAAAATACTTTTTCTTGACAGGTCAGGTTGCAGTTTCAGGACTGCAACAGCCAGGCTATAGTGGTAGACTTGCAGTCATGTCTGTCTTGTCACACTAGGGGATGGCACTTTAGTGCTGTAGACCATCTGTGACATTTAGCTTTCCATACCTTGGGTACATTTTGGGACACAATGCACTATAGCTTTACCAGAAGGTTAAGTATGCCAAATTAGTGGTTAGACAATTTTGATATGTTTTAGGAGTTGGACACCTAAACTGGGGCCTGGCTAGCAGTGTCTCAGTGCAAAGAGTCAGAACGCCAGCAGCATCAATTCACAAAAAATTGGGGTGATCATACAAAAAGAGGCATTTTCCTACATAGATTTAAAAACAAAATATGATGTTTGCCCAATGTATTTGCATATTTGAAGATATTGCTTATGTTAAATATTAACTTCCATTTCCAGGCTTGTGATTTCCTATGTTGCTTGAACATAAAATACCTTGAAAAAGACAAGAGGCATTTGGCAAAACAGGAACAGTTTGTTTAATTAAACAATGCGGCCGGGAGCACAGTCACAGGCAGAGGATCTGAGGACTGTTTCAACCTTCAATTGATCTGAACTGGGTTTCATACATTTCATTGAATGCCATAAAATGGTACAGTCAAACCTTTTTAGGTAAGGAATGTGAACTGCTGTCTTTGGATCCATAAATTAATTAATTCAATGAGGAATCCAGGTGTGCCTCGACATTGCATGGACACAATGTGGCCAGTAGATAATGCGTCCAGATGTCTGGCATGGGGAGCGAGTGATTACTGCATGTACTGTGTGTGCTGTGTTCTGATTGGCTATGTGTTCCTAACATTATGTGACATCTGACTTTATGGTGTTTTGAGAATGCAGGTACCCCTGTAGCCATGTGTGCTTTATTGGGGCCAATCTCCCTGGACCATTGTGGTGTCGCTGCGCCTATCTGTGGGATAGATCTGGGATTTCCTGTTTGTGTGTTTCTCTGCTGGCTGTGTGACAACCCACCTGTGATATGTCAATCAGTGACCCCGGGCCTGGGTCTCAGGGCCTGCCTAACTATGTATTTCTGAAATGGGGTTGACAGGGAGTTCATAAGGCGATAATTAGTCAATAAAGATGTGATTTCATTTTTGTACATGAATGCATCATTATTCACATTGATATCAACTTTCTCAATATTAATATTTCCCTCCTCTAGTTGAATTTTTAACTACTCTACCTAACCCATACTTTATGACAGTTACTTTATTGGGGGACGTGTGTTCTTCGGTTTAGCCAATTACTACTTTCCTAGTTACTTGCATTCTACCCAATTTGAGGACTTTATTTTTGCAGCAGGAAATCCCCAATTGAATGGAACCACACAAGATCACTATGAAAACAGGGAGCAACGACGTGCACAATCCGGAAAGCTACCGAAGGAGCCAGGAGAACCAATCCAAGAACCACGCCTGTTCAGGGGCACCTCCCTTCTCATGTATGTCTCTTTGTAAACAGTACAGTGCTTGGATGGGCAAAGAATTTTGCTCTGCCAGCAGAGTTTGCAGAGCTTTGCCCACTCCATGATCCGCCCAGAGCACTGTGTTCTGAAAAACTCCATAAAGTAATGCAGAGTGGAGGTTTTACTCCTGCGTGGCTCACCATTGTTAAGTTCGAAAGTGCGAATGAGAAAACGCACATACTAGACCACTCCCGGCGAGATTTCTCAATAGGGGCGGTCGCGGCAGGTCGTGACTGCTCGCGTTGAGAAATCTGCTGCTCACGTTGAGGAAGCTGCTGCTTTAGTAGAATATCTCCTTGATCGGCAGAAAGAAGCAGTGACCTTTGGCACGATGCATAGTATCATTTGCAGTGATTTTACAGGTCAGGACAAACCGCTGGTGCTAAAAATCTGTGCAAGCCGTATAACTTCCCACACGCTGCCACTCATGGAACTCCGCAGAGCACGGCAGAGTTTTTTCGGCACACCACAAACTCCACCCAGGTCTAGGCAAGAGTAAAAGTCCCATTATCCATGTCATTCCCTGGAAACATGCAGCAGAACACGCCAATCTTGGCATACACCACTCCATCTGTTGTGGTCATTAAGTCTAACACATACTGATGCTGCATCACCATGAGGCAGATTGCTCTTAGTTCTTCCTTGATCAAATTAAGGCCAAGCTCAGTGTTGTTCATCATTTTAAGCAAATCCCACCTGGTGATCTGTAACCAGCGGGCATTAGCTTTTGTCTGCACGGTGAAGAAGGGTATGGACCCAGGGCCGGACTGAGAACCGAAACCGGCCCTGGCAAACTGCTCGGCCGGCCCCCCCTGGGGTGAGGGGGGGTACAGCCGAGCAGTTTGCGAGGGCCGGTTTCGGCCGATTTTGTTACAGGTGGCCGATATTGCCGACCCCCGTAACAAAAACAGCCCCGAGGGGCTCAAAACCGGCCCCCACCCTAGCGGCCCACCGGGGAAATGCCCGGTGCCTGCTACGGCCAGTCCGGCCCAGTATGGATCCTCCTGCTGATACTTGCGTGTCCGAGAACAGTCTGAATTCTTCTGGAATGTTCTTGTACTGGTTCCAGCCAAAATATATTGCAGTTCTTTTTTCACAAGCCTGATGCAGCAAGGTTGTCTTCTTCCTTAGCAGATGCTGGGAATGACCAGGGTCGGGATGTGTATGGTTATGAGGGAATAAAGTCTGCACTATCCAGGGATGATCTAAGTGTAGGCAAACTTTACGCAATGCCAGTACGTATCCATCAGCTTGGAGGTGCCCTATTACATATCCTGAATGTGCACGATTGTTTCACAGTTTTCATTCATGCCCAGTGAAAGCATTCCTTTACCTTGAAACACTAGGAATACAGTGTAGTTTCTGTACAATTAGGGGTTGCCCCTTCTCTTGTAGCCAAATGTATCCACCCACCTTGGTATCCCAGATTTCCTGACATGGGGTGTCTATACTTTTGTTCAATCCTCCCATATGAGATTAATTTCCCTTTGTATCATTGAGCTGGACAGCCTTACATAGGAACTCCATGTCTGGGGTCCACTTGTTGTTAAAGAAGACTACACCAGATACGCTAAGGGTCACCCTTAGATCATAGACAGAGGCAGGAGCAGCTATGTTTGTGCATTGAGTTGGGAATTTTGCTACCTCCAAGAATCTCTTTTCTGGGAAGTTTCGGGGCCAGGCAGCATCCTCCCCTCTGGTGCTCTTCCTGCGCATCCTGTCTAGCTCAATATGAATATCGCTAGGCTCAGTGAAAAGGTATAGAGCCATTTGGTTGGTCTCATAACAAGTCAGATTCACAACTACTTTATGGTGTCCTACTTGTTGGGCTGGATTGTGGCCCTGATTCTTGATAGGTATAAGTAGAGAAGGCATTTAGTTTTTTTGGGGGCTACCTCTTGGGACAAGTAAAGTCTATCTGCGCCTACTGCATGAGGTATTAATGAAAAGATGTAACACAATCTGGCTGATGTCTTAGAGTCCATGGCTGGCATGTGCTGATACCATGTGTTGTGTAAAAGGGCGCTGTGTATTGCATATGAAATGCTAGTGTTTGGGTTTGTATAATTATACTTGACATGGGAGAGATCCGTATGCAAGCGCTGTGATAGTTTCTGAACAGGATCTATTTGACCAGGTGGTTCTTTAGCAGCAAATAGGTGTGGCAGCATCCAAACTAGATAGAGGGTACATATAAGTGCAAAAATACAGAATGTGTAATTGAACATCGCAGGTCTTTGATATGGATCCAGAGGAGATGTCTGTGGTCCTCTGGTTATCTGGTGTTTTCATTAATCAGTTCCATCAAAAAGTTCACAGGGCAGTTCACAAGTTTGATTCACACACTTTAGATCGCCTTGGGGCAATGATGTGGTAGCTGAAAGGTGGTGCACTTTGGCAGTTCGATTGCAGACCTGTTGTATAAGACCTTGGTTCATCTGTTAATTCAGAAAAACATTGCATGTGTGCCGTTGTTCATAATCTTTTATTTCGGGGATCCTGTATTTCACTCAGGGGATGTTGTTGCCCACACTCCATTTATGCAATTTTTAGTGAGGCACCGGAAGGTGGCCCTGATCATGGCATCTTTTTGATGGTTAAAGCTTAAAGGTGGAATTTTATGAGCCTTCATTAACGGGTTTCTGGGATTAGTGATGTATGTAGTGTTCTTGTGATCATAGGAATGGATCGTATCAGTTTTTATCTAGGGTTTTATGGACACCAACAGTTTACAGAGACCCTGTCTCTCTTGATGTGTGCATGGGTGGGTTACTTTCAACCTACACATGCGCAGGACTGTACTACTAGGGGTGTGTTGCTGTTAAGTGTTGTTGGTAGTTGCTACCTGCCATGAGATTACATGTGTCTCGGCATGTGGCGTGCAATGTGGCCCTCCCTTGTGGCACCAGATATCTTGGTTCTGCCCTTTCTCTAGAGACTTTTTTTGGGGCTAACTTTGGGATACTTTTGTTGATTTTTGGCCACTTCCCTAGATCTCGCACAATCTGCTATTTTACTAATCATAGGAACATTGCTCCGTGTCTTCTATGTACCCCCGATCATACTGTCTAGTGGTGTCCGAGGTTGGGGCTTACTGCTTTCTCTGGATGATGTGTGTAAGGCCTGGTGCGTTGGTTAATTTCTAGGCCTGATACGGGGTTAGAGCATTCTGCGTTCCACTCTTGCCTGGAGCTCTGATTAACTTTGCAGCCTTCCCGCTACTCTTCCTCTGATCATGTCTTTTCACTTGCGTTTGGATCTGCGGTTCCTGGCTAGTGACTTCAAACTAGTGGGCATGCTCCTGTTGCTATTTTGGAGGGGTACGGCATGGGGAACAGACTTAGGAGATTTGAAAAACCTGAAGGAAACAAAGAGAACATTGCAGAGATCATAAGAATGTGGGAGCCAGGGGCCAAGTCCATGAACCCATGCTGATCTTTGCCTAGGGATGATGACTGGATCGGAACTGCCTCGCAACTCCGGGACATCTGGCTAACTTGACAAACCTCTCAACCAACTCAGCACCATGTGGGTGACTGGCAATCTATTGGCTCTTACGTGCGTGCTGTGGAGGTTATGGGATCTTCACTATCCCAGGCGTACGGGAATCCTGGTTCCTGTCACTTGATGACAGCTTTATTTTAGAACTGAAAGGGGGCCTCCATTTGGATGGAGGGTTCTAGTTTTTGGGGGCGCTTGTGGAACTTCACACCATGAAGAAAAAATGGGTGCTGGGCCGATGCCCGAGAATGGGGACCTTTTGACTTGGTAATTGTAACCCGTCCCATTGATTTTGGATGCAGGAACCTGGGTGCCTGCTTTTAAGTACTTGGTCTGGGAGCACCCCTCCAACTTGTCAGACTGCCCCCCCC
Organism: Calotriton arnoldi; assembly: GCA_963921515.1. NCBI lineage: Eukaryota > Metazoa > Chordata > Amphibia > Caudata > Salamandridae > Calotriton > Calotriton arnoldi. Next base: position 1,042,149 of record CAWUFW010005000.1, on the reverse strand, counting down.
CCGGGATGAGGCCTCCCAACCCCCCCCTTGGGTATCAGCAGCATAGTGGGGCTTTGGCTCCCGCAAGTGTCATTAATGGCAAACTTTAGTGAGGATACCAGATCGGCAGAACACATGAGGCAGCCCTGAATCCCCAGATGAAAGTAAAAGTTTGTATTCTCAACATGGTTTCATTGGTCCTTCGTTTGACTTTAGTACAATTAATTCTTGGGATATGGGTGAATGGGTGATATTTTACTTTGAGGTTTTATCTTACTGCACATTTGGACTCTTTGTTTGTGTGAAGGCATTACCTCCCCAGACAGGTACTCCTCCCTGCCAAGCCTGCAGCCCCCGTCCCTGTTGAGCTGAGTTCCCTGTCTGTGGTTCTTGCTGCCACATGTTTGCCCAATTACCTGCTCCCGATTGCGATAGTGTGGGGGCTGACTGACCTACCTGTGGCTGAATGTGGGGTGCATTTGGGTTACACTGAGCTGGGTTTTGGACATATTATCGAGTCATAAATTTCGAGTGGCACAAATATTGAGTTTTAAATATTGTGTCACATAAATATTGTGATGAGAAGGAAATTGATTTTCTAAGATAAGTAATATTGTTTTCAAGTATATCATTGTTGTTAATATGATTTTCAATAATATAGTTGTCAAAAATATTGTTTTTTAAATTTTGTTTATATGTTTTAAATAATATTTTAATTGTATATTTTATATATTGTTTGTGTAATTGTTGTTAATGTTTTTAAATATAGTTTGTAATTTTAAGTTATTTATAGTTTTATTTAAAATGTTAATAGTAATTTATAGTGTTGGAGCAGGTTGTAGGGTTTGCAAGGGTACAGGGTGGGAATTTAATTAAGTATAATTAATTCATATTTAATTTGGATTAATATGAATTAATGAATTGATAGTTAATTGTGTGAATTGTGTAATTATTATTTTTGCTAAGTTATATTTTAGGTGCAGGTCATTAGGTTCATAGGGTTTAGAGTGGGAAGTTAAATAAGTATTAATTGATTAATAATTAATTATTTTGTATTACTTATTTAATTGATAATGATTTATATAAATTGTGTAATCATTATATTTTTCAGTTTTATTTTAGGTGTGGGTTTTGGATTTGTAGGGGTATAGGGTGGGAAGTTAATTAAGTAATAATTGATTGATAATTAATTGATTAGTAATTATTTAAATGATAATTAATTATGTACATTTTGTTATTATTATTTTTGCTAAGTTATATTTTAAGTGCAGGTTGTTGGGTTTGCATGGTATTGAGTGGGAAGTTAATTAAGTAAATATTAACTTTTAATTACTTATTAATTTGAATTAAAATATGTAATTTATTTGTAATTATGTAAACTATTTAATAAATACATTCTTTATGCTATATACTATGTGTGTGTTGTTGTGGTTTTAGGGGAATAGGGTGGGAAGTTATTTAGGTGAGAATTAATCAACAATTAATTATTCTATTATTATTTATTATTTTATGTATTACTTAATATGTCAATTGTGTTATAAGTTTTTTTTTCATTATATGCTAGGTATGTGGTAGTACAGTGTGGGAATTTAATTAGATAATTAATTATTAGCATTTTTATTTCAGATTCATTATTAAAAATATAGCATTATATAAATTGTTTAATTGTTTTAAATGTGTGTGTGTAAAAATATATATATATATACATACATATATATATATATTCACTGAAAAAACCACAGTTTCAGGGACATTATAGTTAGTTGGACATTTCACTCGTACAAAATCAGAGAAATTCGGACTTTATAGTTAGTAGACATAACTATAACTCGCGCCCCCGCAATGCACTGCTGATGACGTCACATATTACATCAGTCATGACATGGTCAGTGACATCACTGATGACATCACTCATGACATCTCAAATGACATCACTGATGACATCACTGATGACCTCATCCAGTGAATGTGTTTCTTTAAAGTTTAAATATGTTTTATATATATATATGCCAAGGTGTTTTGAAGAATGAGTGGGTGTATACGTGTCTGAATGGATGATTTAGTAGGTGCGTGACTGATTGTATAAGTGACTGATTAAGCGTATCTTACTGAATGCATGGGTTAGTGAGTAAACTGTGTAAATGTCTGTATCAGTCTGTCAGTTGGTGTATAAGTTGCTGCATGGGTTGGTGAGTAGCTAGATGACTGTGTATATGGGCTATTGATTGGTTGTCTGAGTATCTGTATGGGTGCCTGAGTGTCTGTGTGAGTGAGTGGGGGGTGTGTAACTCTGTGCATAGATATGTGAGTGGGTGATTCACTGGGTGTCTGGGTTGAAGAGTGCATCTGTGAAGGGCTGTATGGGTGGGTGAGTGTGTGTATGGGTGTGTTGGTGAATGAATGGATGTCTCAGTGGTACATGTGTGAGTAACTACACATGTGAAAGGCAGTGTATGTGAGTGTTGGAGTATATAAATGACTATACGTGAGAGTGAGTGATTGTGAGAGTGGCTGTATGGATGAGTGTGTGCTTGTATTAGTGATTGTATAAGAGAGTAAGTATGTGATAGTATTTGTATAAATAAGTGAGGTGGTCTGTGTATAATTTTATAGGTGAGTAAATGGGTGTGATTGATTCTTTGCATGACTGAGTAGGTGTGTGAGTAAGTCTTTGGGTGAGTGGCGGTGTGTGAGTGTATGTATAGGTGTATGAGTTCATATGATAGTGCTGTATTGAAGAGTGACTGCATGTATGAGTTACTGTATGGGTGAATGAGTGGATGTGTGTGTGTAGACCTAGGAATTACTGAGCAGGTATGTACTAACTGCTATTGGTCTGTCTATGGTTTCGATATTGGTAGTCTGTATTTTAGAGTGGGTGTATACAAGGTTTTATTAGGGTGTGAGGAGGTGCATCAGATTATCACATGGATGAAGTCATCAGTGATGTCATTTGAGATGTCATCAGTGATGTCATTTGAGATGTCGTGAGTGATGTCATCAGTGATGTCACTGACCATGTCATGAGTAATGTAATATGTGACGTCATCAGCAGTGCACTGCGGGGGCGCGAGTTATAGTCATGTCTACTAACTATAACGTCCGAATTTCTCTGGTTTTGTATGAGTGAAATGTAACTTGTGGTTTTTTTAGTGAATTTCTAAGGTTTTTAAAATGCTAATTTCTAACTATAACGTCCCTGAAACCTATGGTTTTTTCAGTGAATTTCTAAGGCTTTTTAAAAGCAAATTTCAAACTATAACGTCCCTAAAACCTATGGTTTTTTCAGTGAATTTCAAAGGTTTTTTAAATGCTAATTTCTAACTATAACGTCCCTATTAAGTCCCCTTGAACCCTGAGGGTCGCGGGGGGCCATCTAGCCCACCAGGTACCTCTAGTAAGCGCCATAGAGCTGCGTTGCAGAGAGGTGTAAAAAGGGGCATGACCTCGGACCACCTCTCTGCAACGCAGCTCTGTGGCGCTTACTGGAGGTACCTGGTGGGCTAGTTGGCCCCCAGGGACCCTCAGGATTGAAGAGGACTTAATCTCCCAAGTTACAACGCGCCAGAGGGCGCGTTTGCACACTTGTTATGTCAGGCCCCGCCCCCTCCCTGCACCACTGTGCAAACGCGCCCCCTGGCACGTTGTAAGTTGGGGGATTAAGTCCCCTTGAATCCTGAGGGTCTCTGGGGGCCAACTAGCCCACCAGGTACCTCCAGTAAGCGCCACAGAGCTGTGTTGCAGAGAGGTGTAAAAAGGGGCGTGGCCTCAGACCACCTCTCTGCAACGCAGCTCTATGGCGCTTACTGAAGGTACCTGGTGGGCTAGATGGCCCCCAGGGACCCTCAAAATTCAAGCAGACTTAATCCCCCACCTTAGAACGCGCCAGGGGGCGCGTTTGCAGAGTGCTGCAGGGAGGGGCGGGGCCTCCAGCGAGTTGCCGGTTTCTTTTTTCTTTTTTTTCTGTCTTATTTTATGGGAGGGGGGCTGCATGGCCCCCCTTCCCTTGGCCACTTTTGGCCCGGGGACCCCATCCCCCGGGGCCTGAGCCTGGTTTAAAAAAAAATAAAAAATCTATATTTGAGGGGAGGGGGGCTGCGTGGCCCCCCTCCCCTTGGCCATTTCTGGCCCCGGGGACCCAATCCCCCGGGGCCATCCTTTGTGTGTTTTTTTTTTAAATAAAATGTTACTTATTGGGGAGGGGGGCCGCGTGGCCCCCCTCCCAGGCCCCTTCTGGCCCCGGGGACCCCATCCCCCGGGGCCTGGCCTCTCCGTTGGGGACCATGGGGGGATCCCCAATGCCCCCACGGTCCTGCCGGCTCCCCGCCTGCTGCGGGAGCCGGCATTGCTTTTGGGCAAGGGGAGCTGCTGACATGCAGCTCCCCTTGCCCAAAAGCAATCTGCTTTGCTTCATTGAAGGGAGAGCAGGTTTCCCTGCTCTCGCTTCAATGAAGCATAGCAGCGTTTGCTATGGCAGGGCGGGAGCCACACGGCTCCCGCCCTGTCATAGCAAACAGCAGTGTCCCGGGGGTGGGCACCCCGGGACACTGCAGGAGCCGGCCCTGGGGGGTGGCGTACCCCAGGGCCATCAAAGGCTCCAGGAGGGGGGCCGCGTGGCCCCCCTTCCTCCATTTCAAAGCCCCGGGGAGGTGGTGGTCCCCGGGGCTTGGGGGTCCGTAACGGACCCCCATATTTGAATATTTGGTGCCCCGGGAAGGTGGTGGTCCCCGGGGCGTGTAGGGGGGCTCGAGCCCCATGACACACTTTAAAACAAAATACAAACAGAGCCCCGGGGAGGTGGCGGTCCCTGGGGCTGCGGGGGCCGTGTGCCCCCGCGTACTTAGCAAAGCCCGGGGAGGTGGTGGTCCCGGGCGTGTGGAGGGCTCGAGCCCCCACATATATTTTATTTATTATAATAGATACGAGCCCCGGGGAGGTGGTGGTCCCCGGGGCTGCGGGGGGGCTGCGTGCCCCCCGCAAACCATCAATGAAGCCCCAGGGAGGTGGCGGTACCCGGAGCTGCGGGGGCCCCACGGGCCCCCGCTATATAATTTGTGCATGCCCCCGGGACCTGGCCCACCCGGGGGCTTAACAATAACGAAGCGCGGGAGGCCGCGCTTCATTTTTTTTTATTTTCAAGGCAAGATTCGCGACCCCAATGCCAATTCTGCCATTTTAAAAAGAAAAATGCTTTTGTTGGCCCTGGGGGTCCTTGTGGGACCCCCTGAGCAGGCCTAGGGGGTCAGGGTGTTTCTACCCTGCCCCCTTTTCTTGTTTTTCACCTTTTTTTTTACTCTTTTCTTGTGACTCAGTTACTGAGTCACAAGATGGCTGCCAACACATTCTGGATTAGAGTGTTGGCAGCCAATCAGAGTGAAGCTCGTGCCCGGGAGGGTTCTCGAACCCTCCTCGGTGCTCAGATATCGAAACTTTTCTTTTCCTAATTTCCCAGGAACTACTGAACGGATTTACACCATTTAAAAAAGGGCTCTTTCTGAACCAAGGGCTACCTTTTTGCCAAATTTGGTGTAATTCCGTTCAGCAGTTCGGGCTGTTGCCTGTTCCAATTTTTCCTATGGAAATTAACATGGGGAAAACGCGTTTTAGGACCCCCCGTTTTTCTCGGCCCCCGCTTGACAAATCACCCCGAAACTTTCAAGACAAGAGCTGACCTAAGCGGGCCATTAGTTTTAAAAATTTCGCGAAGATTCGTCAAACGACGCCAAAGATATTGGCAAAAGAAAAAACGCTTTTTGAATAGAAACGAGACCCTAACTATAACTACCTACTGGCGACCGCCAGTAGGTAATATATAGCTATATATATATATATATAGGTATGTATATATCTATATCTATATATATAGATAGAGATATATATAATTTTGATATAACTAGTCATATATGTTTTGTTCAATTAATGCATGTATTAAAACACTAAGGGGCCGATTCCGATCTCGGTCGGAGGCGCACCCAATACCATTCGGTCGGGAAAAAAGCCATGCGAAAGCCTGTTTCCCGACCGATCCGTACAGCACACCGAACGAGCAAGTACGATGCGCACAACAGCAAAAAATCCGGCCGATCCGTACTCACCCAAACCAGGTCCTGTTCTCCGACCGAGGCGAATCCGGAAACGCCGAATCGAGTCGCACGGAAGGGAAAATGCAGCCCCGTCCGGCCGGACAAGTACGATGCGCTTTCCGTATGCGCCGAACCCGTCGCTACGCACGGCACGTCAAAACATCCGGGAGAGGCGCACATAAGCTCCGATTCGCGCCACAACACGATCCACGGCTACGAGGCGAACACGCCAGCGAGGAGGACGACGCGAAGCGACGAGGACGAGGCGAAGCGACGAGGACGAGGCGAAGCGACGAGGACGACGCGAAGCAACGAGAAGGACGAACGACACGAACCAACCATGAATCCCTTCGTCCCGATCATACCAATATTCTACATTTACTACCGGAACAGGCACGGACGCGTACGGCGCAGAAGGTAAGCCAGACACCAACCACAAAACACATACAACACGTACACGACACATCACACACACACACGGGATGCTGAATATACTTACACCAGCAACAGCAGCACCATAGGGGCGGGATGCCCATCACCAATGCCACATATGCACACAGGGGCCTGAATGCGCACCACCACCCCTACCCAGGGGTGGCATGATGCCTACCACCACTACCACCCTTAGCCAGGGGGGCAGGATGCTTACCACTACTACCACCCTCACCCAGGGGGGCAGGATGCCTACCACTACTACCACCATCACCCAGGGGGCAGGATGCCTACCACTACTACCACCCTCACCCAGGGGGGCAGGATGCCTACCACTACTACCACCCTTAGCCAGGGGGCAGGATGCCTACCACTACTACCACCCTTACCCAGGGGGCAGAATGCCTACCACTACTACCACCCTCACCCAGGGGTGGCATGATGCCTACCACCACTACCACCCTTAGCCAGGGGGGGCAGGATGCCTACCACTACTACCACCCTTAGCCAGGGGGGCAGGATGCCTACCACTACTACCACCCTCACCCAGGGGGGGCAGGATGCCTACCACTACTACCACCCCTACCCAGGGGTGGCATAATGCCTACCACCACTACCACCCTCACCCAGGGGGGGCAGGATGCCTACCACTACTACCACCCTTACCCAGGGGGCAGGATGCCTACCACTACTACCACCCTTACCCAGGGGGCAGGATGCCTACCACCACCCTTAGCCAGGGGGCAGGATGCCTACCACTACTACCACCCTCACCCAGGGGGCAGGATGCCTACCACTACTACCACCCTCACCCAGGGGGGCAGGATGCCTACCACTACTACCACCCTCACCCAGGGGGGCAGGATGCCTACCACTACTACCACCCTTACCCAGGGGGCAGGATGCCTACCACTACTACCACCCTTACCCAGGGGGGCAGGATGCCTACCACCACCCTTAGCCAGGGGGCAGGATGCCTACCACTACTACCACCCTCACCCAGGGGGGGCAGGATGCCTACCACTACTACCACCCTCACCCAGGGGGGGCAGGATGCCTACCACTACTACCACCCTTAGCCAGGGAGGCAGGATGCCTACCACCACCCTTACCCAGGGGGGCAGGATGCCTACCACTACTACCACCCTCACCCAGGGGGGGCAGGATGCCTACCACTACTACCACCCCTACCCAGGGGGGCAGGATGCCTACCACTACTACCACCCTTACCCAGGGGGGCAGGATGCCTACCACTACTACCACCATCACCCAGGGGTGGCATGATGCCTACCACCACTACCACCCTTAGCCAGGGGGAGCAGGATGCCTACCACTACTACCACCCTTAGCCAGGGGGGCAGGATGCCTACCACTACTACCACCCTCACCCAGGGGGGGCAGGATGCCTACCACTACTACCACCCCTACCCAGGGGTGGCATGATGCCTACCACCACTACCACCCTTAGCCAGGGGGGCAGGATGCCTACCACTACTACCACCCTCACCCAGGGGGCAGGATGCCTACCACTACTACCACCCTCACCCAGGGGGGCAGGATGCCTACCACTACTACCACCCTTACCCAGGGGGCAGGATGCCTACCACTACTACCACCCTTACCCAGGGGGGCAGGATGCCTACCACCACCCCTTAGCCAGGGGGGCAGGATGCCTACCACTACTACCACCCTCACCCAGGGGGGCAGGATGCCTACCACTACTACCACCCTCACCCAGGGGGGCAGGATGCCTACCACTACTACCACCCTTAGCCAGGGGGCAGGATGCCTACCACCACCCTTACCCAGGGGGCAGGATGCCTACCACTACTACCACCCTCACCCAGGGGGCAGGATGCCTACCACTACTACCACCCTTAGCCAGGGGGCAGGATGCCTACCACTACTACCACCCTCACCCAGGGGGGCAGGATGCCTACCACTACTACCACCCTCACCCAGGGGGCAGGATGCCTACCACTACTACCACCCTTACCCAGGGGGGCAGGATGCCTACCACTACTACCACCCTTACCCAGGGGGGGCAGGATGCCTACCACCACCCTTAGCCAGGGGGGGCAGGATGCCTACCACTACTACCACCCTCACCCAGGGGGGGCAGGATGCCTACTACTACTACCACCCCTACCCAGGGGTGGCATGATGCCTACCACCACTACCACCCTTAGCCAGGGGGGCAGGATGCCTACCACTACTACCACCCTCACCCAGGGGGGCAGGATGCCTACCACTACTACCACCCTCACCCAGGGGGGCAGGATGCCTACCACTACTACCACCCTTACCCAGGGGGCAGGATGCCTACCACTACTACCACCCTTACCCAGGGGGCAGGATGCCTACTACCACCCTTAGCCAGGGGGCAGGATGCCTACCACTACTACCACCCTCACCCAGGGGGGCAGGATGCCTACCACTACTACCACCCTCACCCAGGGGGGCAGGATGCCTACCACTACTACCACCCTTACCCAGGGGGCAGGATGCCTACCACTACTACCACCCTTACCCAGGGGGCAGGATGCCTACCACCACCCTCACCCAGGGGGCAGGATGCCTACCACTACTACCACCCTTAGCCAGGGGGGCAGGATGCCTACCACTACTACCACCCTTAGCCAGGGGGAGCAGGATGCCTACCACTACTACCACCCCCACTCATAGGATGGACAATGCATGACACAAACAGCACACCACAACCTAGGGACTGCAAGAAGGAGACATCCCCCCAACACCATGACAAGCGTGTGTAGACTGTGTCAAATGCCTACAACACCGAACATGACTTTGAACATACAATGTGACCCCCTAGCACATGTGCCACACATATATGTGTGTGGCACCCACAATGCAAGCAGGCCATGACCATTGTGGCAATGGGGTCCAAACCCCCATCATCACAGTGACCAAAATGTAAGTGTGGGGTCCATAGCTGAAGCACATTTTGAACATTGTGGCAATGGGGACCAAACCCCCATCATCACAGTGACCAAAATGTAAGTGTGGGGTCCATAGCTGAAGCACATTTTGAACATTGTGGCAATGGGGACCAAACCCCCATCATCACAGTGACCAAAATGTAAGTGTGGGGTCCATAGCTGAAGCACATTTTGAACATTGTGGCAATGGGGTCCAAACCCCCATCATCACAGTGACCAAAAGGCAAGTGTTGACAAAGTAAGAGGTGCAACTGCCAAACTGCATGGATGATTCCTGGTCACAGAACAACAAACACATCAGTGGCAAAGTAGTGTATGTGTCCCATTGCAACATAAATTGGGGGAGCCAAATCCTGCTGTGCAAATAAGACATCACTTTGGCCATGTGCAGACAAACAACACCTATGGGGGCTGACACCGTCAACAATCATCAATGACACAATGACAGAAGTGACCATCCGAATGCATACCCACATATTTGCACCAATGGGCACACACATGCAGATACCCTGTGGAGACTGCAGATGTGAGGCGAACAGATACCATACCATGGCAGCAATGGGACACACAATCAACAATTAGCAACAAATGAGGGCTCCCGTCCCATCAGCCTGGTCATGGAAGTGCCAACGGAATCATCAGCACAGATCCAACACACTTGTATAGCAATGTTGCACTGACAACACAGATGAGTCCTTCCCCATTGATGCCCAAGCCTGCATGTTCACTGGAGATGGCCACACGGTCAGGGAAGTAGGCGAATAGAACAATGGCAGGCACAACAGATGTGCAGGGGTGGAAGCCACAGATGTGAAGTTGCCAATCTAAGTAGGAAATCTCATTGCCAAATACTGAACACATGACACCCTCAGATGCTGCTATGGATGACATGGATACACCACAGGATAGGACACATTCCCCCTGGACCACATGGGTTCCTGCACAGTAACACTTCATTATCATGAGACCAAATATCACCATCACTGCAGCAAGGGCATGGTTAGCATCATCAACATCATGTACATCAGAAGCAAAAGCACTAGAGAACAGAAAGTTGCTTTATTCAGCATATGTGGCATTAAAAGTAGATGTCCGGTAGAACATAAACAAAGGTCAATGGCCAGTCCATCAACAAAGTCACAAGTGGGTGACAGTGGCAGATGCCACCCTACACATGCCTGCACAAAACCAGGGACAATCCACTAGGAGGGGCAACCGGGGGGTAGGCCAGGCACCGCAGGGACAGGATCAGGGCTCACCAGGAGGAAGCAGGGAAGGTGTGGTGGGTGCTGGAGAGCCACTGACAACTGCAGTGGAGGTGTCTGACATGGTGTGTGCCGGCACAACTGGGGGCATGGCTCAGATGTTGTGGGTGCCGGCACGACTGCAGTGGACCCTGCAGATGGAGTGGACAGGGCCGCCACTGCAGTGCCCAAGTCAGACAGGGTGGTAGTGGACTCCACTGCAGTGCCTACCACCAGGGGAGGAGAATGGGGAACAGGCAAGGTGGGCTGGACAGAGGGGGAAGACACCCTCACCACATCAGTGGCACAGACAGGAGCAGCGGGGGGTGTGGTGCCGGGAGAGCAAGTGGCAGGGGGAGAAGGCCGGAGCCTCTTGGGGATGGTATATCTGTGGGTGGGGAACCTGGGGCAGGGTGTGGCGGGGGCACCTGTGGAGTGGGGGCCTGAGGGATGGAGGAAGGTGACCTGGTGCTTGAGCTGCAGGGCGGCGGCGGGGTCTTGCTCTTACCACTCCGGGGGACTTGCGGGTGGGGGCCTCAGTCTGTCTGCACCTGGGGGAGGGTGTCCGGGGGCGAGGGGCACTCTGCTCCGTATGGGGGGCTTCCTCTTCCCCCTGGATGCTGGGGCAGCTGGATCGGAGGGGAAGAGGCCGAGGTCACTGAGGAAGAGGCGCTGGGTCTTTGGGGTTGCAGGTGAGGCAAGGGAGGGTGCTTTGGAGGGAGAGGCAACTGAGGACTGCGCAGTGCCCGTGGATGCGTGTGTGTGTACCAGGGCCCCATCCCCTGTGAGTCTGGTTTCAGTCCCCTGACTGTGCGTGCGTGTGCGTTTAGTTTGTGGCGTGTGTGTCTGTGTGCTGGATGTGTGTGTGCTGGTGTGTGCCTGTGCCGGTGTGTGTGTGCTTGGGACGGGCAAGGTGCTGGGGAGTGTGGATGGAGCAGAGGCAGGAGGGGTGAGGGACTGTCTGAGGAGGGACACTGCTGCCGTCAGGGAGGAGTCCATGGACCTGTTGCCCCTCTGTAGGTCAGACATGCCCGATGAGATGCCCTCCATGAACGACACCAGCTGAGTCAACAGTGCGGTGTGCGCATGGAGGACACTCAGCATGGCTGTCTGCCCTACATGGAGCTGGCGAAGGAGGTACACAGACTCCTCACTCGGGGCAGCAGGGGACACAGGGGCAGGGGGTGCGGTGCCTGGGCCAAAGGAGACACGCTCCCGAACATGGGAGCCTCCACGGACCTGGGGAATGGGAGCCGGTGGGAGGGCGGTGGTGGTGCTGGTGGTGGCGGGGACAGCAACACTAGCTGGGGTGTGGTGGCTGCTGACACCCGCCTCCACAAGGGAGTCATCCTCCGAGTTGCTCTGGTCCTCAGCTGAGGTGGATGGTGCTGAGGACTCCTCGGTGTGGCTCCCCTCGCCCTCCGTGCCACTGGGTCCCTCCGACCACTCCTCGGCTGCTGACCCAGTCTGGCTCTCTGGCTCCTCCTGGTCCGTGGAGCTGTCCCCTTCCGTGGCCGTGGATGTATCTGCAAACAATGGGGAAACAGACAGACATCAGTCACCTGCACAAAACGCACACACCACTGTGAGCACAGCACATCACAGAGCAAGCCCTGGCATCATTAGTTGTACATTGCTAAAAGTGCCCTAACTGAACAGGAGAAGCCAATTGTCAGTCTGATGCCAAGCATGGCACTCACATCCCACATGGCCTTGCACCCATCTGTCTGGTGTCTGTTGGATTGCAACACCCCAGTGTGGACACATGCACCAAGTACACAGTAGTTGGACAGTGCAGAGGACACGGTGTGGACACATCACAGCTCTTGCCACTGAGTCAGTACAGGTTTCCGGATGAAAGGGATGCCCAGAGTCAAATAGGAAATGCATGTGATGCATACCAGCGACAGACACCATGATGCACCCATGTCCTGATAGCCAGCGCCACTATGGTGTGCATGTAGCACATGTCACTCCCCTGCAGGACCACAAATAAGTTGACACATGCCATGGCAGAGGCATGACTGTTAAGTCATACATCACTGTCTCAGTGATGTATGACTTGGCAGCCAGACAACAACACTATGCACTGTGTCACAATAGTAGGTCATGGGGAATGCAAGTCCTGGAGCTGCACAAGTGCACATGTACATCCCCCACACAACACATCATCTCAACCCTCATCTGTCCAGGTCACACCTATTGGACATATGGGAGACCTGTGACACTACCCTCTGAAGCTGAGCCCCTCACAATCTGCTGGGAATGGGGGACAGCTGCCTGAACATCACATTCGCATACCCCAGTCTGCACGGGCAGCTGATCAAACACCTATGTGACACACAAGTATCGTCTCCTATGGTCACATCTCCAGGGGCATGCTGAGCCCCTACCAAGAAACACCACAGCAGTCCTGGCAACTAATCCACAGCACACTGACACAGAGGCAGACACCGGAGGGGTCAAATCACTGTGCACAATGTGTCAGCTGATACACGGGAGTGGGAGTACAGAGTGCATTGCATGGCCTGGAGTAGGCATGACTGTCCTGCTCCACATGAATGAGGGATGTGCCCTGGACAGTGGATAGCTGGCTATGTATGTGTGACACACGTAATCTGCACACTCCTGGGGCCCAAACATTGTTCCCACCCGCTGCATGGGCGTGTGCCACATACCCCAGGCACATGTGGTGGCTCAGCTCAGCAAGTGGACCGCATATCAAAGCAACACGCAGATTACATGTCCAAACCCAGGCGTTGTGTGAACAATGGACCCACCCATGATGCCCACAACAGAGTTAGGGAAACAGATGCTGTCCCCCACCTTTAGTGAAGCAAACTGCAAGGACACAGTCCCAAGTGACACAATTCCCTGACTGTAAGGGCCACACCTGGGTATCAGATGAGCAGTGGGCAGTGCACAATAGAGGGACATGGCTTCTGGACAACATGACTGCTGCACTGTGGCAGTTGAACCAGGCCAGAGGAGGGCACAAAGCATGTAATACAGAGTTCACAGTGCAGTCTTTGACTCACCCCCTCCTTGCTGCTGTCTGGCCTTCAGCTGCCCATCCAGGTCTGGAAAGACCACCGCCAGGATCTGGAGCATGTGGGGGTCAGGGTCCGTGTTCCGCCCCTCCTGCGAGGAGGCGACAGCTTCAGCTGGACCCGTGCAATCCTCCGGGTCCAGCCCCGAAGGTCCTGCCACCTCTTCTGGCAGTTGCGGATCCAGCGCTTGTAGACCCCCACGGACCGGACAGCCCGGACAATGTCCTTCCAGATTTCCTGCTTCCGATGGGCATTAACCTGTGAGGATGACAAAGTGAAAAGGCCATTACCACACATGCAACATATCCGTGCATGACACAGTCGTATATACATGTCTCAATCACAGGGGCACATGATGTACACAGGCAGTGCAAAGCTGACCATGGACAGTTTGCCAGACGTCACTACATGGTATCATTGCATGGGAAGTAAAACCATGTTCAAATGCACTGTCACTGCACCATACTTGTCCAGTGCAAGTCACTACACACTATGGGGTGTGACAACTACTCAGTGAGCCTGCTAGCCAGTGGCGTGCAGACTCTCAGCCTTGCTAGTCAGACAAAATGCACATTCAGAAAGGCAGTGCACAGAACACTCACCTGCTCCCCTGGTGTCCCATACAGCTTGCTGTACTGTGGAAGTAGGCTGTCCAGCAGGGCCTGGTTCTCTTCAAGGCTGAAGGTTGGTGCTCTCTCCACAGTACGTGCCATTGCAGGGTCCAGAGGGGCAGAGACAGCAGCAGTGCAGTGGCAGATGTCGTCTTGGAGCATGTAGTGCAGGCAAGTGGGCTCTCAGGGGAACAGCCAGCAATATATATGTGCTGGAGAGGCAGATACTGTCCCTTGTGTCCAAAGTGATAGGTCCAAGTCGTTTGCATCTTCTGAATCTGGCCAATCCATGGAATAGCAGCACCAAAACACGCCCACAGCATCCTTCAAATCTTCAACTTCATGACATACATGATTTTGCAACATTGTTGTGGGTGACCAACTGATTTTCCAGCAACCGACTCGTTCGAAATTCGAAAACGCGTCCGTTGCCAGGCAAGCCCATTGTCAATGGGTGCGCCCCGATCGGTCCATTGCAGTTCAACGCGCACAGGGGTACAACGCGTACCCGCACACATTGAAAGCAATGGGCCGGCCGGAGGCACCGATCGGTCCATTGCTGTTCAACGCGCACAGGGGTACAACGCGTACCCGCACACATTGAAAGCAATGGGCCGGCCGGAGGCACCGATCGGTCCATTGCTGTTCAACGCGCACAGGGGTACAATGCGTACCCGCACACATTGAAGGCAATGGGCCGGCCGGAGGCACCGATCGGTTCATTGCTGTTCAACGCGCACAGGGGTACAACGCGTACCCGCACACATTGAAAGCAATGGGCCGGCCGGAGGCACCGATCGGTCCATTGCAGTTCAACGCGCACAGGGGTACAACGCGTACCCGCACACATTGAAAGCAATGGGCCGGCCGGAGGCACCGATCGGTCCATTGCTGTTCAACGCGCACAGGGGTACAACGCGTACCCGCACACATTGAAGGCAATGGGCCGGCCGGAGGCACCGATCGGTCCATTGCTGTTCAACGCGCACAGGGGTACAACGCGTACCCGCACACATTGAAAGCAATGGGCCAGCCGGAGGCACTGATCGGTCCATTGCAGTTCAACGCGCATAGGGGTACAACGCGTACCCGCACACATTGAAAGCAATGGGCCGGCCGGAGGCACCAATCGGTCCATTGCTGTTCAACGCGCACAGGGGTACAACGCGTACCCGCACACATTGAAAGCAATGGGCCGGCCGGAGGCACCGATCGGTCCATTGCTGTTCAACGCGCACAGGGGTACAATGCGTACCCGCACACATTGAAGGCAATGGGCCGGCCGGAGGCACCGATCGGTCCATTGCTGTTCAACGCGCACAGGGGTACAACGCGTACCCGCACACATTGAAGGCAATGGGCTGGCCGGAGGCACCGATCGGTCCATTGCTGTTCAACGCGCACAGGGGTACAACGCGTACCCGCACACATTGAAAGCAATGGGCCGGCCGGAGGCACCGATCGGTCCATTCCTGTTCAACGCATCACTGTACATGTGACTGGCATATGTCAGCATGCCTGTCTCAGATGGACATATGCCAGCCACAGATAGCTCCCAGGGATTGAGGGGCACACCTACATCACGACACCCTGTCCAAACCTTATCATAAGGCATGTAAGGCTGCATTTCCTATTGTGTGTATGTTGGTGTACATGTTGTCCTGTGGGTGTCACCTGTGGGCAGCCACCCCCAGGCTGTGCACGTGTTCATGGGGACAGGATCCTGGGTGTTACGTGTACGTGACCACTGTGATGTGCAACTGTTCATATCTGTGCATGTGCCATGGTCACATTTCACAGTGGTGTATGTGTATGTCATGTCACATACCCAGTGAGTCCCATGTGGGACGGTATGTTTGAGCCAGGGTGTCCCAGTGGCACAATAGTGATGGTCCTCCACAGTCTTTGTGCATGTAGTGTTTACAATGTCTCTGATTTCATGTGCACAATGGGAGACAGTCTCCACATACACGTTGTGTGTGCATGGACTCTGATGTTGTGCGTGTGTGTGTCACAGACGTCCATGTCTGTCCTGCCATGGCAAGTGGGGCCACTACCTGTGGGGGTCATGGTTGTTTTGCTGTGGTGTATA
Source organism: Calotriton arnoldi (assembly GCA_963921515.1). Taxonomy (NCBI): domain Eukaryota; kingdom Metazoa; phylum Chordata; class Amphibia; order Caudata; family Salamandridae; genus Calotriton; species Calotriton arnoldi. The sequence continues at coordinate 1,025,698 of CAWUFW010005000.1, read as the reverse complement.
CATGATACTCCATGTAATGCCAGTGTCCATGTGGCATTACAGGGTCCCTGGGAATGTACCTGTCGTTGAGCTGTGGTGCCTGGGGCACATCTGTCCTCACATGTCACTGTGGGGGGTTATTGTGACACGGCAGCAGGAGATGGGAACTGTGACACGGCATCATGATATCCAATGGGCCAACCTGGGACAAATTGATGCCACCTGTAGGACCGTGTTGACAGATGTTGGCCATGTATGTACCATACATGTCCTTCCGGTACTGCACACTTCATGTAGTTGTGCCTCATAATGATGTATGTTGGGATCTTGAGTGTGTTCAATGCCGCATATGTGGGGTGACTGACAATCTTGCTTACTTCTCCTCTGCACTGCAGGGCTCCTGCTGTCCATCGGCCATTCCCAGACCTGGCAACGATGGTGGAACGGGACAGCATCCGACGGTACCGCTTCACCAGGCAGATGATTGAGGATTTGGCAGTGCAGTTGTCCCCACATTTGCAGCCTGGCCGGCCGTATCCTACAGCGCTGACCCCCAAGGTGAAGGTGATGGCAGCCCTACACTTCTTTGCCACTGGTACCTTCCAACATACTGTGGCGACTGCTGGTGGGATGTCACAGACCATGTTCAGCCGTGTGCTCCGTGATGTTTTGGCGGCAATGTTGCTCTTCCTGAACCGGTACATCTATTTCCCTAGACTGCGACGACTCACTGACGTGAAGAGTGACTTTTATGCCCTGGGGAGGATGCCGCATGTCATTGGCTCCATTGATGGGACACATGTGGCTTTAGTACCACCACAGGCCCAGGAGCAGGCCTACAGGAACCGCAAGCACTACCACTCGGTCAATGCACTGGTGGTGTGTCTTGCAGACATGACCATCACACACGTGTGTGCCCGTTTCCCTGGTTCAGCACACGATGCCTTTGTGATGAGGAGTAGTCGCATCCCCAGGATGATGGCACAGATGCAGAACCAGCGTGCCTGGCTTGTCGGTGTGTACTGACTTTGTGCCATTGTGTGTGATCTGATCTGTAGTATTCCGCCCAGTTTTCCAAGTCAGCTAATGTGCACTTGTCTGTCCGTAGGTGACTCGGGATACCCCAACATGCCGTGGTTGCTGACACCCCTCAGGAACCCTGTGACACCTGCCCAGATGCGCTACAATGAGGCACATGGTCGGACCAGGAGAGTGATTGAGCGGACCTTTGGTCTCCTGAAGAGCCGCTTCCGCTGCCTGGACAAGACCGGAGGGTCCCTCCCATATGCCCCTGCGAAAGTGTGCAAGATTATCATCGTCTGCTGCATGCTCCACAACCTGGCAGTGCGGAAGGAGTTGCCTCTCATCCAGGATGCCGATGACCAACATCCGCCACCTGTGGAGGATCCTGGCCTGGACCACGATGCCAGTGACGATGATGATGATGATGGTGATGGTGATGTCCGCACACAGCTCATCACCAACTTCTTTAGCTGAATGTGAGTATCCTGAGGTGTCATGTCAATGATGTGAGTTGGCATGATGTGTGGGTGGTGCTCTGGTGCTGTTGGAGTGTGTCCATGGGCTACTTGACTGGATGTGTGTTGCAATGTGTGGTGACAGGTGGGCTGTACTCCCCAACAGTGTTGACATGCTAACTTGCTTCTGGGTGGGTATCTTGTAACATGTATTGTGCATGAGTTTTGCTGTTCTGTCCTGTACTCCATTGCTTTTGACTGTGTGTCATTTCTGTCCTTCACAGGGTACTCTCAGATTCGTTTGGTCAACTGTGTCCACCGACGACGTGATTGCACATCCAGGCTGGTAGCTGTTGTGTCCCTACAGGTGATGTGCGCCACACCCATGGACTTCCTTCCGTCTACAGTTGTTGACTGTGTTCCCGCTGCCAGGTGGGGTTACCTTGCATCTGTAGTGGTTACGGCATGTTGCAACTGTGTATTAAACCTGTGCTTCACTTTGTGATGTGCGTTGTCTGTGGTCACACATTTGACTGCCATTTGCTTACTGCACCTGTGGGCTACTTGACTACAACTGGGAATGGGTGTGGTGTCTGTGCATTGCACCGTCTTCCCTGGCAACATCAGTGTAGGCAATGAGTCAGATGGCCTAGGTGTGTATGTGTCGTGTAGCCCTGGTGGTGTGTCTCCCTCATGTGTGTCACGTTGCCTGTACTCACATGCCTGTGTTGTCCTTGCTGTTGCAGTTCGCATATACAGTGTAATTTTGCAGTTCATCATCCCCATAACAGCACCCACGTTGGAATCACGACAGAGGCAAGTATGGTGTATTAGTGTGTTTATTGTGATACATTTGTGTTAATAGTGCATAGGATGGGTTGTGCTGTACATGAATCTTGCAATCCCAAGTTCCTAGGTGAATTGAAAGTCCGGGTAGACAGGATCCCCAGTATCGGGGCCACAGTTGTCTGACACATTGGTCCAACTTGTACTCCCCATGCAATGTGTGGGAGTAGTGTTGCCGTCAACAGGGTGTACAGTCTGTGCACAAAGGCGAACATCCAGAACAGGTTCAGGCTTCCTGGGAGTTGCGCTTGGCCATCGGCCTCTCACTTTTCCCTCCTCGGACGACCCCTCTTCTTGGGGGGGCCCTCAAGTGCAGGCTGCTGCGGTGCAGGGGACTCTCCGCCAGAGTCCTCCTCCCTCCCTGTGGCAGTTGCAGTTTGTTCGGCACCAGATGTTGTTGGCACACAGGGAGGTGTGGACTGGTGGCTGTTCATCTGGCGGAGGCATTGTAAAATGTCCCTGTGCACCGCCGTCATCTCATGCAGTGCATCCCACTTGGACTCCACGCGGGACATGTGTGAGTCCACACGGGACATGTGTGACTCCACGTGGGACATGTGGGAGTCCAAGCGGGCATGATGGGCAGCCTGCTGCTGTTTAATGTCTCTGAGGAGCCCCACTACCTGGCTGAGCTCTCCGGTGCTGGACTGGTACGCATCAGCTATGCGTACCAGTTGTGGGTCGTCATGCACACCAGCAACGTCTGCAAGCAGCGACCTCTGTCTCCCACCCCTCCCACCACCCCTGCTGACATGTGCAGTGTGTGCAGTGGCACGCACAGATAACCCTGGTCCACCTTGGGGGTTGGTGGTGGTGGTGGTCTCCATGGCCCCAGGTTGGTCCAGGGTCACTGTGCTGGTGTTGCTCCTTATTCTGTCCATGTCGGCAGGGATGGTATTCGTGGTGATAGTCGTTGTAGGGGTGGGTGCAGGGGGTGCAGCTGGTGGTCCTGCTGGTGCAGCAGCTGGTGGTCCTGCTGGTGCTGCATGTTGACTTGCACCGGATGTGCCAGGTTGTTCTTCATCGTCCGAGGAGGACAGAGGCTGTACGACGCCAGTGAGCTCGGCATCCTCTTGAGCCTGGGACTGGGACTCCTCAGCGTCTGCTGCTGTGTCCCCATCATCACCTGTTTTTGGGAGACACAAACAATGTATGTCATGTTTCTGCAGGCATCAATGGTTGACACACATGACAGTTGTGACTGTGCCTCTGGGTGCAGGCCTGTACATTGCATTGTCCTAAGTCATCACAGTCAGGGGTTGATATTGGTGTGGCACATTGTCCTGCATTATTTGGGCATTTCTATGTATTTTCTGGGGTGTGAACATGGTCTGCATTGGTTGTGTTTGGTTGACAGCCGGCCCTCCTTCCCACCCACCCAGCCAGTCAGTTATCCCACCATGGAACGTGCTTGCGTTGCAGGGAGTGGAAGTTGTCTCTCAGGATGTCAGTCAGTGGTGTCCTGCTGTTTGTTGGTGCACAGTTGCCAGCAGGGCCTTGTGCTCCCCACAGCAGTAGCCAGTGTCAGCCATCTTGTGAGTCCTTCTCCACTCCCTGTGATGTGAGCATGGTTCAGGAGTGGTGTTGATGGGCCAGTTGTGAGGCTGAGCAATGTCTGTGACTACGACTCCCATCATGCTATTGCCTCCACCCCCTTCCCAGCATGCCCATGCTTCCTTCCTTTTGACTCTGCTTCCCTGTGGGGTGGGCTGGCTGTGCTGACAGGATGGCTGGGAGTGTTGTCCTGGCAGTTGTTTGGCTAAGAGTCCCAAGAGTGTCCCTGTGCTTCACACAACATAACCCAGGGTGGTGGTGCTTTGTGGGATCTTGTGTTAGGATGGAGGGCATTGCATTCTACCAGGTGGGTACTGTGGAGTTTGTGTTGGGGTGTGTGTGAGGGGAGGTGCTTGTGACTATGGTCAGTGCTGCAAGTCCCCCTTCCCACCCAGCTAGCCAGATATCCCACCATGGAACGTGCAAGCATTGCAGGGAGTGTAAGTTGTCTCTCAGGATGTCAGTCAGTGGTGTCCTGCTGTTTGTTGGTGCACAGTTGCCAGCAGGGCCTTGTGCTCCCCACAGCAGTAGCCAGTGTCAGCCATCTTGTGAGTCCTTCTCCACTCCCTGTGGTGTGAGCATGGTTCAGGGTGGTGTTGATGGGCCAGTTGTGAGGCTGAGCAATGTCTGTGACTACGACTCCCATCATGCTATTGCCTCCACCCCCTTCCCAGCATGCCCATGCTTCCTTCCTTTGACTCTGCTTCCCTGTGGGGTGGGCTGGCTGTGCTGACAGGATGGCTGGGAGTGTTGTCCTGGCAGTTGTTTGGCTAAGAGTCCCAAGAGTGTCCCTGTGCTTCACACAACATAACCCAGGGTGGTGGTGCTTTGTGGGATCTTGTGTTAGGATGGAGGGCATTGCATTCTACCAGGTGTGTACTGTGGAGTTTGTGTTGGGGGGTGTGAGGGGAGGTGCTTGTGACTATGGTCAGTGCTGCAAGTCCCCCTTCCCACCCAGCTAGCCAGATATCCCACCATGGAACGTGCTTGCATTGCAGGGAGTGTAAGTTGTCTCTCAGGATGTCAGTCAGTGGTGTCCTGCTGTTTGTTGGTGCACAGTTGGCAGCAGGGCCTTGTGCTCCCCACAGCAGTAGCCAGTGTCAGCCATCTTGTGAGTCCTTCTCCACTCCCTGTGAAGTGCGCATGGTTCATGGTGGTGTTGATGGGACAGTTGTGGGGGGGGCAATATGTGTGACTGCGACTCCCATGATGCTATTGGCTACACTGACTTGGCCAGCATACACAGAATTCCTTCCTTTGAGTGGTCTTCACTGTGTGTTGGTGTTGTTGTGGTGGCTACATGTGTGGATGTGTTTGTTAGTTCTATTTGTGCCACTCCCTAGCTGTAGTTGTGGTTGTGTTTGTACATGTGTTGGCACAGTTGGATGTGACTTTTTTGATGGCATGTGTTGTGTTTCTCTGAGTGACATACACATTTTGGGATGATTCTGTTCTGGTTGCTGTGTAATTGCTATGAGTGCATGGTTTGACTCTCCCCTTGACAATGATGTGTGTGTTTTGTGGCAGTATATTGTGTACATTTGTTGTGTACTCACCAGGCTCTGGGATGTCCTCTAGTCCATATACGCTCACTGGCGGAAGGATGGCCCGCACCTTCTCCTCCCAGGGCCTGAGGTATATTGGCTTGGCAGGAGGGCCACTGCCGGTGTATTGGCTGTTGATGTAGTCTTTCTTCAGCATGTCCCGTACCCTCCTGCGCACGTCATACCACCTGTTCTGGATGTCCGTCTTTGTGCGCCGACATGGTGATTGTGCGTTCACCCTGTTGATGATCCTCTCCCACATCTTGGTTTTCTGCGACATGGGGGTCTGTTGGACCAGTGTGCCAAACAGCTGTGGCTCCACCCTGAGGATCTCGTCTACCATGACTTCCAATTCACTATCTAGGAACTTGGGATTCTTCTTGGGGGCATGTTGATGGGTGGTGATGGTGGGTGATGTGTGTGTTGGTGTGCAGGTGAGGGTGTGTGAGTGTGTGTTTTGCTGGGTGTATGTGAGGTAGGTATTTGTTGGTGTGCTGATGGTGTGTGGCTTGTGTGAGGGATGAGCTGTGGGTGTGTGGTTGCTTTCTCTTGGGTGCTGGCAGTGGAATGGCATTTGCAAAGGCTCATGGTAGTGATTTGTGTCCTTTATATAGGTGGAGTTGTGGGTGTGTCTTTGTTCTCTGTCCCCACCCCCAGTATTTATTGGCTTGGTAATTGCTTGTTTGGCCTTTTTTGGGGTGATTTTTCCTTTGTGCTGTTTGTGTATGTTGGAAACGTTCTTGTGACCGAGTCGGACCCTGCATTGGTCTCGTACGGTGTTCTCCGTTTCGTTCACGCTGTGTTTGTGCAGTTTTCTATGCTGCGTACGCGTCGGTCGCGGTGTATTGTGTTGCTTCGGCTCGGTTTTGTATGCGTGTCGGTCGTACGGCTTGTCCTCCGTCCGACTCGCTGGTGGTTTTCGCACCTTGCATCGTACTTTGCGGTTTGGAGTTAGCGTGTACGTTTCGGTCGGATTTGTTCCGGGTGCGTGTCGGTTGGTTGGATTCGCGTGTTTTTCCGGCCGGATTGCTGTTTTCCGTGCGGCTCGGTCAGTCGACTTTGTTTCGGTACGTGTCGGTCGGATTTTTCGCGCCTTGCATCGTACTTGGCGTGTCGTGCGCCACGGGTACGTGTCGGTCGGTATTTTTTCCGGATCCGAGTCGGTCGGTGCTTTTTCCGGCCCGAATCGGAATCGACCCCTGTATGTTTTTGAAGTGAAGTACTTTTCCTACTGCGGCACAGAATGGAGTGGGAATAGAAAATTTTACTCATCCTGAGTCCAACACTTTCTCTACTGTTGCACCGACTGGAGTGGGAATAGTAAATTTTACCCCTCCTGAGTCCAATGCTTTTCCTACTGTTGCACACATTGGAGTGGGAATAGTACATTTTAACCATCCAGAGTTCAACGGTTTCCCTTCTGTTGTACAAACTGGAATGGGAATAGTAAACTTTACCCCTCCTGAGTCTAACGCTTTCCCTATTGTTGCACCAACTGGAGTGGGAATAGTACATTTCACTCCTCCTGAGTGCAACGCTTTTCCTACTGTTGTACACACTGGAGTGGGAATAGTAAACTTTACCCCTCCTAAGTCCAATGCTTTCCCTACTGTTGCACAGACTGCAGTGGGAATAGTACATTTTACTCCTCCAGAGTCCAAGAGTCCAGCTCTTTCCCTTCTGTTGCACTGACTGGAGTGGGAATAGTACATTTTACTCCTCCTGTGTCTAAAGCTTTCCCTACTGTTGCACTGACTGGTGTAGGAGTAATAAAATGTCCCACTCCTGAGTTCAACGCTTTCCCTACTGTTGCACAAACTGGAGTGTGAATAGTACATTTTACCCCTCCTGAGTCTAACGCTTTCCCTACTGTTACACCGACAGGAGCGGGAATAGTAAATTTCACTCCTCTTGAGTCCAACGCTTTCTCTACTTTTGCACAGACTGGAGTGGGAATTGTATATTTTACCCCGCCACAGTCCAACACTTTCCCTACTATTGCACAGACTGGAGTGTGAATAGTACATTTTAGCCCTCCTGAGTCTAACGATTTCCCTTTTGTTGCAAACACTGGAGTGATAACAGTAAATGTTACCCCTCCTGAGTTTAACACTTTCCTTTCTGTTGCACACGCTGGAGTGGTGATAGTAATTTTTTCCCCTCCGCAGTTCAACACTTTCCCTACTGTTGCACAGACTGGAGCCAGAAGAGTACATTTTACCCTCCCTGAGTCCAACACTTTCCCTATAGTTGCACACACTGGAGTGGGAATAGTACATTTTACCTCTCCGCACTCCAATGCTTTCCTTACTGTTGCAAAGACTGGAGTGGGAACAGTAAATTCTACCCATTCTGAGTCCAACGCTTTTCCTACTGTTGAACACACTGGAGTGAGAATAGTAATTTTTACCCCTCCTGAGTCGAACATTTTCCCTTCTGTTGCACTCGCTGAAGTTGGAACAATATATTTATTATTCTTAGAATGTAATAGTTTTGTTAACATTGTTTAAATATATATTATAATTATGTGTTTGTGCATTTAATTTTATATTTTGTATATATAGAAATGTATGTAATTTTTAAGATATTTTTAGTAAAACTTATCTTTTTCTGTTGTTTACTTTTCATGTATAATGAAATTGGCAAATGTTTAAAAAAAATCCAGTTTGCTTAATTTTTCATATATGCATGTGTGTGTGTGTATATAGACATGTATATATATATATATATATATATATATATATATATATATATATATATATATATATACTTGTTATATCAGTAAATATAACCAAAATTATAATATAAATTTAAATCAATATATTTAATAATAGTTTTGTATTATATATGTGTACATAAACATACACATATATATATGTGTGTGTTTGTCTAAATAAGTATATGTTTATATATATATTTACATAATATTTAAACATATTAAATTTACACTTTATTAATGTTACATGCTATAATATTTAGGACAATTTTGAACAGACTTTTATATATGACCAGGCCACCAACCCATACTTTAATAACGTCCGCCATTGGCGACGTTATATAGATGACATTTTTTTCATTTGGTCTGGGAGCAGATCTAATCTATATGATTTTCTCGATTGGTTGAATTTATGTTCTCCTGATTTGAAATTTACTTCCAAGATCAGCAGTGAGAGTGCTGACTTCTTGGATCTCACAATTGTCCCACATGATGGTAAGTTGGCGACAAAGTTATATACCAAGCCTACGGCAAGGAACACTTTGCTACAATATACAAGTCACCACCCAAGGGGACTCAAAGATGGACTTCCCTTTGGTCAGTTCCTGCGGATTCGCAGGAATTGCCAATTTAGAGAAGATTATATTAATGAAGCTAATATTCTAGTTAAAAAGCTGCAAATTCGCGGGTATCCGAAAAGATTAATTAAACGCTCACTAAAACGGGCTTGGTATAATCACCGCGAATTTCTGCTTATTCCCAAGGTACCAAAAAAACTGGAGAGGATACCTTGTGTGATGACATACAGTACTCGAAGCAATAAAGTAACCAAAATTGTGAAAAAATACTGGCCATTGGTCAAGTCAACTGGGATTACCAGTGAATTACCACTTTTCTCTTACAAACGAGGAAAAAATATCAGTGACCACCTAGTGCGGGCGGCGTTACCTGAGATAGTTGCCCCGGATCTATCTACCATGTGGGGTTTGAGTAAAATCGTAGGACACTACCGTTGTGGGGATTGCCTTATGTGTAATTCAACATTTAACACTAAACACTTTGTGCATGGTAACGTAAAACATGACCTACGAGATCATACAAACTGCAACTCGCAAAATGTCACATATGCAGTCTGGTGTCCCTGTGATTTGATTTATGTTGGGCAAACCACTCAAAAAATTAAAGTACGCCTTTCCCAACATAAAAGCCGCATAAAATGTAGAAAAGAACACGCTCCACTGGTGTCCCATTTCATTGAGCTTAACCATACACCACTTGACTTGCGTTGGCAAGTGATTGAGATGATTAAGACACCTTCTAGGGGTGGTGATATTTCAAATCTTTTAAACCGTGCTGAATGTCGATGGATCTTTAGATGTGATAGCATTAACAAGGGCTCAATACCCTTGAGGTATGCACTTTAGCATGATTTAGTTATGGCTCATTTATTTCTTCACATTTTACTTAATGCGGGAACTCTATCTGTTAATTTCCTATTCTAAAAATATTTAGAACAGCTTAATTGTTCATATGTATAACATCAAAAGATGGTCCTTTGTGGACCTTGTAATATCGATGTATTATTTGATGGTCATAGTGATAATGAATTGTGGCAATTTATAAAATTGTCTTGTGCTACGGACGATTTTTGCGATTCGCACTGTATGCGATCGCAAAACGGTTTGATGCATGTGCCCCTTAATAATTACTATTTTTAACTATATATATATTCACTGAAAAAACCATAGGTTTTAGGCACAGTTATAGTTAGTTGGACATTGCACTCGTACAAAACCCGTGAAATTCCCCCGTTATAGTTAGTCCAGCTAACTATAACTCGCGCCCCCGCAATGCACTGCTGATGACGTCACATATTACATCACTCATGACATGGTCAGTGACATCACTGATGACATCACTGATGACATCTCAAATGACATCACTGATGACATCACTGATGACATCATCCAGTGACTGTGTGTTTCTGTAAAGTTTATATATTTTTAATATATATAGGAAAAGACGTATTGAAGAATGAGTGGGTGTGTAAGTGTCTGTATGGATGATTTAGTAGGTGCGTGACTGACTCTATAAGTGAGTGATTTAACGTATCTTACTGAATGCATGGGTTAGTGACTAAACTGGGTGAATGTCTGTATCCGTCTGTCTGTTGCTGTGTAAGTGGCTGCATGTGTTTGTGAATAGCTACATGAGTGTCTATATGAGTTATTGAATGCTTGTCTGAGTATCTGTATGGGTGCCTGAGTTTTTGTGTGGGAGGGGTGTGTGCAACTCTGTGCATAGATGTGTGAGTGGGTGATTCACTGGGTGGATGGTTTCAAGAGTGCAACTGTGATAGACTGTATGGGTGGGTAAGTGTGTGTAAGAGTGTGTTAGTGAGTGAATGTATGTCCCAGTGGTACATGTGTGAGTAACTACATATGTGAAAGGCAGTATATATGTGTGTTGGAGTATATAAATAGCTATAAGCGAGAGTGAGTGATTGTGATAGTGGCTGTATGGATGAGTGTGTGCTTGTATCAGTGATTGTATAAGAGCGTAAGAATGTGCTACTATTTGTATGAGTAAGTGAGCTGGTGTGTGTATAACTGTATAGGTGAGTAAATGGTAGTGTGTTTAATTATTTGCATGACTGACTAGGTGTGTGAGTACCTCTATGGATGAGTGGCGGTGTTTGAGTGTCTATATAGGAGTATGAGTGCATATGATAGTCCTGTACTGAGTGACCGTAAGTATGAGTGACTGTACGGGTGAGTGAGTGGATGTGTGCGTAGACCTAAGAATCAGTGAGTGGGTATGTAGTTATTGGTGTTGGAGTGTCTATGGTTTTGCGAATGGCAGTCTGTAATTTAGAGTGGGTGTATCAAAGGTTATATTAGGGTGTGAGGAGGTGCATCAGATTATCACGTGGATGATGTCATCAGTGATGTCATTTGAGATGTCATCAGTGATGTCATCAGTGATGTCACTGACCATGTCATGAGTGATGTAATATGTGACGTCATCAGCAGTGCATTGCGGGCGCGAGTTATAGTTAGCTGGACTAACTATAACGGGGAATTTCACGGGTTTTGTACGAGTGCAATGTCCAACTAACTATAACTGTCCCTAAAACCTATGGTTTTTTCAGTGAATTTCAAAGGTTTTTAAATGCTAATTTGTAACTATAACGTCCCTGAAACCTATGGTTTTTCAGTGAATTTCAAAGGTTTTTAAATGCTAATTTGTAACTATAACATGTCTGAAACCTACAGTTTTTTCAGGGAATTTCAAAGGTTTTGTAAATGACAATTTTTAAATGTATTAATTGTTATATACATTTTTTTCATACTGATTTCCAAATTTTTAGAAACAATTTTTTTTACATATTTTATTTTTAAATTACATTGTAATTACATTATACATTACATTACAAAAATACTTTCTCAGAATGAATTACTTTAGTTTAATTACTTTGCACATAGGCAATAGACTTTTAAGTACAGTAGTTACAGTTGTTGCAATGGGCAACACATTTTCAAACACAATGCAACATTCAGCTCAATGTGAATTTCTAGTTAAATGCAATTAGTTACTTTATGGATTACTTTTCTAACCACATTACTGGATCCTAGATTCAGTCCTGGGACATCTCCTGTAAACAGTTGAGTAAAAGCGTTTTGGTTACATTCGTGATTTTTAAGGAATATTATTGTACTTTAAAAGTTCACACTTAGAAACTTTTCTCATAGAATCACCAATGTTATCCTATGGAAGGAAATTCACTTAGAAGTTAAAAACTGTTATCGTTACTTTTTCTTACTCAGTGTTGGATCCTGGATCCAGCACTGGTGCATCTCCTGTAAACAGTTGAAAGAATGCGTTTAAGTCATACAAGCGATTTTTTAGGAATATTTGTAGTTTGTGAAAATCGACACTTTGAAACTTTTCTGCTGAAAACCAGACAATGGATTCCTATGGAAGGAAATTCAAGTTACTGGTAAGTACGGTTAAAATTACTTTTCAGGATCAGTACTGGGCTGAAAGATGCAGCACTGAGGTCTCTCCTGATAACAGGTGAGTAAATCGGAATTCGTATTTCGGCTGATTTTAGAGGAATATTTTAAAGTTCCAAAACTCCACACTTAGAAGAATTTCCAAGTGAAACCAGTCAGTGTTAGCCTATGGAAGGAAATTCAAGTTACTGGTAAGTACGGTTAAAATTACTTTTCAGGACCAGTACTGGGCTGAAAGATGCAGCACTGAGGTCTCTCCTGATAACAGGTGAGTAAATCAGAATTCGGATTTCGGCTGATTTTAGAGGAATATTTGTATGTTTAAAAAATCAACACAGAAACTTTTTCAGCAAAAAGTAGGCAATGATATCCTATGGAAGGAAATTCAAGTTACTGGTAAGTACGGTTAAAATTACTTTTGAGGATCAGTACTGGGCTAAAAGATGCAGCACTGGGTTCTCTCCTGATAACAGGTGAGTAAATCGGAATTCGTATTTCGGCTGATTTTAGAGGAATATTTTAAAGTTCCAAAACTCCACACTTAGAAGAATTTCCAAGTGAAACCAGTCAATGTTAGCCTATGAAGGAAATTCAAGTTACCGGTAAGTACGGTTAAAATTACTTTTCAGGATCAGTACTGGGCTGAAAGATGCAGCACTCAGGTCTCTCCTGATAACAGGTGAGTAAATCGGAATTCGTATTTCGGCTGATTTTAGAGGAATATTTTAAAGTTCCAAAACTCCACACTTTGAAGAATTTCCAAGTGAAACCAGTCAATGTTAGCCTATGGAAGGAAATTCAAGTTACTGGTAAGTACAGTTAAAATTACTTTTGAGGATCAGTACTGGGCTGAAAGATGCAGCACTGAGGTCTCTCCTGATAACAGGTGAGTAAATCGGAATTCGTATTTCGAGCTGATTTTAGAGGAATATTTTAAAGTTCCAAAACTCCACACTTAGAAGAATTTCCAAGTGAAACCAGTCAATGTTAGCCTATGAAGGAAATTCAAGTTACCGGTAAGTACGGTTAAAATTACTTTTGAGGATCAGTACTGGGCTGAAAGATGCAGCACTGAGGTCTCTCCTGATAACAGGTGAGTAAATCGGAATTCGTATTTCGGCTGATTTTAGAGGAATATTTTAAAGTTCCAAAACTCCACACTTAGAAGAATTTCCAAGTGAAACCAGTCAATGTTAGCCTATGAAGGAAATTCAAGTTACCGGTAAGTACAGTTAAAATTACTTTTCAGGACCAGTACTGGGCTGAAAGATGCAGCACTGAGGTCTCTCCTGATAACAGGTGAGTAAATCAGAATTTGGATTTCGGCTGATTTTAGAGGAATATTTGTATGTTTAAAAAATCAACACTTAGAAACTTTTCAGCAAAAAGCAGGCAATGATATCCTATGGAAGGAAATTCAAGTTACTGGTAAGTACGGTTAAAATTACTTTTGAGGATCAGTACTGGGCTGAAAGATGCAGCACTGAGGTCTCTCCTGATAACAGGTGAATAAATCGGAATTCGTATTTCGGCTGATTTTAGAGGAATATTTTAAAGTTCCAAAACTCCACACTTAGAAGAATTTCCAAGTGAAACCAGTCAATGTTAGCCTATGAAGGAAATTCAAGTTACCGGTAAGTACGGTTAAAATTACTTTTCAGGACCAGTACTGGGCTGAAAGATGCAGCACTGAGGTCTCTCCTGATAACAGGTGAGTAAATCAGAATTCGTATTTCGGCTGATTTTAGAGGAATATTTGCACAATGGTGAAGGGAGGGGCGGGGCCTGAGGTGACATCTGTGCAAACGCGCCCGTGGCGCGTTTTAAGTTGGGGATTAAGTCCCCTTGAATCATGAGGGTCCCTACGGGCCAACTAGCCCACCAGGAACCTCCAGTATGTGCCAATGGGCTGCGTTGCAGAGACATTTACAGAGGCCACACCCCTTTTACACCTCTCTGCAACGCAGCTCTGTGGCGCTTTCTGGACGTACCTGTTGGGCTATTTGGCCCCAGGGACCCTCAGGATTGAAGAGGATTTAATTCCCCATCTTAAAACGCGCCACGGGGCCTGTTTGCACACATGTCACCTGAAGCCCCGCCCCTCCCTTCACCACTGTGCAAACGCGCCCGTGGCGCGTTTTAAGTCGGGGATTAACTCCCCTTGAATCCTGAGGGTCCCTGGGGTGCAACTAGCCCACCATATACCTCCAAAAGCACCATAGAGCTGCGTTGCAGAGAGGTGTAAAAGGGGCGTGGCCTCTGTACACCTCTCTGCAAGGCAGCTCCCTGACGCATACTGGAGGTTCCTGGTGAGCTAGTTGCCTCAAGGACCCCAGTATTCAAGGGAATTCGTTCCCCTCTGCAAAATCGTTTTTTTTTTTTTGTTTTTTCCCCCTGAAGGGGGGCTGTGTAGCCCCCTTCCTTTTCCTATTTTTAGGCCCTTGTGACCCCATCCCCCAGGGCCTTTCCCCTTTTTAATTAAAATAAAAAAAAGCGGGGAAAGGGCCGCGTGGCCCCCTTCCCTGGGCCTGTATTGGCCCCGGGACCCCATCCCCCGGGCATGGCCTCTTTTTTTTTATTTGGAGGGGGCTGCGTGGCACCCCTCCTCAGGCCATTTAAGGCCCGGGGACCCCATCCCCGGGGCAGGCCTTGCACTTTTTTTTTTTTAATTTTTGTTACTTTGGGGAGGGGGCTGCGTGGCCCCCTCCGTGGCCTCTTATGGCCCCGGGGACCCCATCCCCGGGGCCTGGCCTCTCATTGGGGACTGTGGGGGTCCCCAAACCCCCACAGTCCCGCCGGCTCCCGTGTCCTACGGGAGCCGGCATTGCTTACACATGGGGAGCAGCTAACATGCTGCTCCCCATGTGGAAAGCAATCGGCTTTGGATATTGGAAGAGAGAGCAGGTTTCCTGCTCTCTCTTCCAATATCCAAGCAAGTTTGCAATGACAGGACGCGAGCCGCGAGGCTCCCGTCCTGTCATTACAAGCAGCAGTGTCCCGGGGTAGGCACCCGGGACACTGCAGGAGCCGGCCCTGGGGGTGGTGGTCCCCAGGGCCATCAAGAGCTCCAGGAGGGGGCCGCGCAGCCCCCTCCCTACATTTTGAAAGCCCCGGGAGGTGGTGGTCCCCGGGCTCTGGAGGTCCAAAACGGACCCCCATTTTAATTTTCTTAGTGCCCCGGGGAGGTGGTGGTCCCGGGGCGTGTGGGGGCTGGAGCTCCCCACACAGGTTTTTTTAAATAAAAGAAGCCCCGGGAGGTGGTGGTCCCCGGGGCTTGGGGGCCCTTAGAGGCCCCCACACATAAAATTAACCCCCCAGCATGCCCCCGGGACTTGGCCCACCCGGGGCAGTGACTATCGAGCGCGGAGACCGCGCTTCGATTTTTTTCGGCAGGGTTCGCGCTCCCTGAGCGCATCCTGCCGATTTAAAAAAAAAAAAAAGATTTTGCCCAGGGGTCCTTGTGGGACCCCTGAGCAGACCTAGGGGTCAGGGTGTTTCTACCCTGCCCCCTTTGTGCGCTTTGCGCACTTGTTTCTGTCCCTCGGTTCTACCGAGGGACAAAATGGCTGCCAACACTTCCTGGTTTGGAGTGTTGACAGCCAATTAACATAAAGCTCGTGCTCGGGAGGATCCGCGGCCCTAGATATCACTATCTTTTTACTTTTGATTTTCTCAGCAACTACTGAACGGATTTACACCATTTAACAAAAGGGTTCTTTCTGAACCAAGAACTACCTCTTTGCCAAATTTGGTGTAATTCCGTTCAGCAGTTCGAGCTGTAGCCATGTCTAAAGTTTCCTATGGAAAATTGCATGGGGAAAACGCGTTTTGGGACCCCCCTTTTTCTCGGCCCCCGCTTGACGAATCCCCCGAGACTTTCAGGGTAGGAGCGGACCGGAGCGGGCCATAAAGTTTGAAAATTTTGCGAAGATACGTCAACCGGCAAGAGAGTTATTTCAAATAGAATGTCGCGGATTTCCTATGGATAATAGGTTGTAACTATAACTATCTACTGGCGACCGCCAGTAGATAATATATATACTTAAAAACTATATGTTTGTATATATATTTTTGATATTAGTGTAAAACGATAATTTTTTTGATATTATTGTACTTACCTTTATATGTATAGGAAAATAATATTTTTGTGATTGATATTTTGACACAATATTATGTAGCACAATATTTATGGTTTTGATATTATGTCAAGGAACTGAATTTTGTGGTGACTGACCCTGGCCCATTGATCTCTGTTCATGGTATGCTTTTAACCGGCATCTGTCTCCAGGTGGCCAATCCTGCGGCAATAGTAACATTCACTAGGGTCTGGTAGCTGCCAATCTCCCTGGCCTCTGCCACTATAGCTACGTTGAAACCCTCTGGGGTTTTGAGGTGGAGCTCCCTTTAAGACTGATGCCAGTTGCACATTTACGGCCAATGCGACCCCCTTTAGGTTTTTTTTTTTTATTTGTGTTGGACCAATTTAGCAGTGTCTCTCTGGGCTTGCTCCTGTTTTTCTCTATACTTCTCTTGCTTCTTTTGTGGTAATGCAATATATGGGCTTGTATCTCCTGCCAGGGCTTGTTCCTAACCCAACCACGCTGTCCAATTCGCTTTGTATCTCGGTGGGCAGCCCCTTTTTGAGAATATTGTAAAAGAACAATACTTGTGTCCCCACAACAGTCCACAGCTGCCCTGTCTCTTGTCACAATCGTTCCCTCATACTATCCAGAAAATCAGTTATTGTCTCCCCTGGCATCATAGTCTCCGCCATTAGTCCTCCTAATTCAGGGTGGTTAGGGAACATCACCCTCAGAGCCGACCATATTCGGTGTCTGTGTGAATTGAATGTGGCCCATCATGCTCAGTGTTTGTCAGCGTAATTGCTGGGATGCCAGCTCGGACGACCACTGTGCTAGTCTGCTCTCTGAAAAGATTACTTAGCAGACCTTTGATATTGCCTATCGCTAGGTTTATTTCACGCAGTGTTCTTCTCAAAACATGAGATCCATTTCCCCGCTCTATCCAGCAATAGGGGTAACTTTGTCCTTAACCCTTCCTTATCTATTTGAGCGTATGGCACACAGATGGTCCTGGACATGCCCTACTGTAGCAGCGGGTAAATTTTTGCTTTGAGTAATTCTGAAGGTTCCTCCCTCCCTAACATGGCATTCCCATCTTGTTAGGCATTCCGGCATGTAGGGGAAGTTCCACTTGGGATCTCCTCCTCCATGTTGGATGCAATCTTCCGCATGGCCATGTCCTCTGGTTCAAAGGATCCCTCCTCCTGTCAAGATCTGTCGTAATAGTCTTTTCCATCAATCTGGCAGACTAGCAAGTGGCAGAATGGCTGCGCAAAGATCTCGCCTTCCTCTCTGGTCACTATCTCCCTCGGGGTCAGTCCATCTTTCCTGTGCGTTCGGGTGGAGCAGCGTATGTTTTCATCACTACTCCCTTCGTGCATGAGCAAAGGTGCCATCCTTCTGGCAGAACTAGAGGAGAGGCTTCTGGCTGATTTTCAACATCTTTGTTGGGTCAGCACCAGGCTACCTTGGTCTCTTATTTCCTGGTAAGCCCAACTCATACGTTGAAAATTTGGTGACACTCGGATCCCTGCCAGAAGCATCTCCTCTAATTCTGCCTCTGGTTCTTCCCTGATCAGTGTCCTGTGCCTACCCCTGCTCTCCTCATGTGGGGGGGGGGGGGTGCACTGCTCTGTTTTCTCACTGTGCTTCCTGGGTGTGAGCTCTTTTTTCTCTCCCTCCTTAGCTTGCGCCTTTCTTCCACATATTGTCTAGGTTGCCTCCTTCACTCTGAGCTATGCACTTTTCTTTTTAGTCAGGTTTTGCCCTCAAACTCGCTCTCTATTGTTTCCTCAGCTACCTGAGCAAATACTGTAGCTCAATCCTCATCATCAGATATTGGGGGACTGGGGCCCCCTTCCTCACTCCCGCTAGCTGTATCACTGTCTAGAACCACCACAAATCTCCCTGTCACTTATGTATGTTCGCTTAAATTAGTGAGAGAGTGTGTTCTCCATGCTGCTGGGGTTCTATTTGTCGGGTGCTACGGATCGGGGGAAAACATCTTGGAGCCCTTGCACTGGACTGGGTTTGCGCTTTGACTGCCTGGGCCTACTAGTCTCTTAGTCTCTCATGCCTGGTCCTAACAGTTCGTTGTTCGGTGGGGGACCCGCCCATTTTTTCAACTGGCAGATTGGAGTATCCTAATATGGGGAGATTGGGCAAGAGCACTTCCATACCTCCTTATGGTGGGGGAGGTGCTGAAGCCTTGTTTGCTATCTGTAGTGCAGGACTGTCAATCTGGGCTTGGTTGAAAATGGCCCATAGATCCAATAATGCCTCTTTTAATGTGTTCCAGTACGTTAGTGTCGAAAGGTCCCTCTTTTGGCCAGGTAAATGTATGTGCCTTCATGTGTGTATGCCATTCTTGGCAAACCTTATTAAATTGTTTTGCCTGGGTGAAGAACCTGGTTTGCATGTGTTTTAATGGTGTCTCCTCGATAAGTTTGGTAATTTTAGAGGTTAAGGTTCCTTAGCTTCTTTGTTTTAGGGACTCTCTGGTTTCGATCTGAATCGTGGGGAAAATATACACGGGGTTGCTGCTTCCAATTCTGTTACTATGAGCTCAGTGCTATCTACACATGCATCAACAATTCAACATGAGTGTTTCATAAACGCAAATAGTAATGCATATGAAGTGTTACAACTAAGAAAAAGTGCAGTGGTCAATAAAAACAGTATCTGAATGATATTGACCCTTGCCATCAAATATAGCTTGTTAGAAATAGAAGCACCCTCTTCTGAAACTTTAGATCATCGACAAAAACACAATACTTAAGGCAAAACACAGTTTGCAGTAATTAACAGCACCAGAACATCACACATATACCTTACATCAATAATCTCACCCTGTATCACACCCAGGGGCCAAGTGTACCAACTGTATTACAGCCAGCGGTTCAAGCGACCAACACAATCGTACCCTGTATCATGCATATCAGTCCAAGTGACCAACACAGAAAAAACTGACAGAGAAAAACTGATGGCTTTGTTAAGAATTCCTTAGCCTGTTTCCTAGCACATGCTAATCCTGTGACCCGGGGAAGCTTTGTGCGTTACACAGGACTAATTTAGCCTGATGGTCTGTCAATATCAGCTCTGGGGCAAAGATAATAACAATAGTTCACGAAAAAAAAGGAATAACTCGAGAACCACAGGCCCCTCCTGGCCAAACACAAGTTACACCTAATCTCCCAGATCCAAATCTTTCCCCCTAAATGTCTGAATCGCACCCTGTATCACACCCAGGAACCAAGCGCACCATTTGTGCAATGCCCAGTGGTCTAAGCATAATCAATGTGTTATGACCAGCGGAAAGAGGGTACCATCTGTGTTACAGCCAGCGGTTCAAGAGACCAATATTTCTCACTTCTTTCACATGCCAACATTGTTGGGAAACCGGTGGCACTGGGAAACCCTTTTTGACTAAAAAATAAGATTGATGTGTCAACTCTTACTCGCACCCTGTATCACACCCAGGGGCCAAGCATACCGTCTGTATCTTGCCCAGTGGTCCAAGTGACCAACACACAATAAATACAGTAAATATTCACCTTTCCTAGCGTGCTGACTATCAAAAAACGGTGACTTCCACTGGATCTCCTCCGAGGCCACCTTGCGACTACTCAGCTAGGACATATAAAACAGGTAATATGCCTGATTTCTGTCAGTGGCAGGGTGCTCAGGTTATCTTTTTACACTGCTCCCTAGTTTGCCATATGCCACATGCTTTACTAAGGTTCTGATGCAGTCTCTTACCCTCTCTGACAGCTGCTTCATAACGGACCTCTGCCCCGTGGATTCAGCAGAAATTTCAATTAATTGCAGCAACTGCTCACCTTCCTTGATGCACAAATGTGAATCCATCTGGGCGGGGCACCCTTACTTTGGCTACAGTTGGGTGCGAGGTACCAATCAGCTCCAATGGTGGTTCACAAAAATGTTATTTGAACATGAAATACCTTGAAAAGTTTAGCAAAACACCAACAAATCGTTTGATCAAACAATTCAGCCGGGAGCACAGTCAGAGGCATAGGGTCTGAAGACTGTCTCAACTTACAATCCATCTGACCTGGTTTTTATACATTTCACTGAAAGCCATAACATAGTTCTGCCACTCCATTTTTGATAAGAGATGCAAACTGCTGTCTTTCGAGCCATAAATGTATGTGTTTGATGAGGAATCCATGTGGACCTCAACCTTGTGTTGACATAACGTGTCCAGATATGCCGCATGGGGAGTGTGTGATTACTGCATATTCTGTGTCCTGTGTCCTGATTGGCTATGCGTTCCTAACTTTATGTGGAATCTGACTTTATGGTGTTTTGGGAATGTGCGCCCCCTTCCTGCCATTGTACTTTATTGGGGCCAATCTCCCTGGACCGTTGTGGCGTCGATGCACCTATCTGTGGGATTGATCTGAGTTTTCCTGTTTGTGCATTTGTCTACTGGCTATGTGCCATCTTACCTGTGATATGTCAATCAGTGACCTCAGGCCTGGGTCTCAAGGCCTGCCTAGCTACATATTTCTGAGTTGGGGTTGACGTGGAGCTCATAAAGGGTGAATTTGTCAATAAAAATGAAATTTTGTTTTTGTACGTGAATGTATCATTATTCACATTGACATCGACTAGCTCTATATTTACACCTATATCCTGCATTGTGGGAGACGCAGTTCATTTCCTTTCCCAAACATGTTAACCCTTTAAGTGCGCCTGTCGGCCAATGGCCGTCGAGAGCACTACCTCGGTAGTGCTGCGCGCGTCCGTTGGTCAACGCGGCCCCGCCCACTTAATAGAACCCCCCGCACCACGGCAGAATTGTCGCCGCGGTTAAGGTGTTAAATTAACTGGAAGTATTGTTGTGAGGGGTGAGTCCATCTGGCATTCAGAATGAGAGTGCGTGTGGCTACATTTAAGTTTATTATTTTTCTCTTACAATGTAGGTCTACCTTCAGGTATTGAGATTCATGTATAGTCGATGCCATACATTAAAAAACCATAACATAGCTGTGGTTGGATTGCATAAATATCTGTATGGCGTATATGATTGAGGATTGTGTGGTTAGTAGGTAAAGTGGGATCAAGGGTAGGTTCAGAATAATTGTGTGATTTTTTTGAATGACTCTAGTTTGAAAGTTGTTTTAGTATACACTTCCATTTCCAGGTCTTATGATTTCCTATGTCCTGCATTGTGGGAGATGTAGTCCATTCACTTTCCTACATGTGGTAAAGTAACTGGAAAGTGTTGGTGTGAGGGCTAAGCTGAGTGTGTCATTCAGAGTAGGAGTGTATTTAACTACATTTAACTGCATTCTTTTTCTGTTAAAATGTATTGTATTGAGATTAACATATAGTCCATGCCATACATTATATAAGCCTAAACCTATGTCAAGTATTAGAGTATAACATCTGGCATGTGCGTTTGTGCCCTGCCCTTGAAATTGTGTGCCACATTTAAAAATGTAACATAGCAGTGGTTCGATTGTAGAATTATCTACTTGGGTTATATGGGTGTATCATATGATTGTGAATTATGTGGTTAGTGGGTAAAGTGGGATCAAGGGTAGGTTCAGAATAATTGTGTGATTTATTTGAGTGACTCCAGTTTGAAAGTTTTTTTAGTATACACTTCCATTTCCAGGTCTTATGATTTCCTATGTCCTGTATTGTGGGAGATGTAGTCCATTCACTTTCCTACATGTGGTAAAGTAACTGGAAAGTGTTGGTGTGAGGGCTAAGCTGAGTGTGTCATTCAGAGTAGGAGTGTATGTAACTACATTTAACTTTATTATTTTTCTGTTAAAATGTATTATACTGAGATTAGCATATAGTCCTTGCCATACATTCTATAAGCCTAAACCTATGTCAAGTATCAGAGTATAACATCTGCATGTGAGTTTGTGCCCTGCCCTTGAAATTGTGTGCCACATTTAAAAATGTAACATAGCAGTGGTTTGATTATGGAATTATCTACTTGGGGTATATAGGTGTATCATATGATTGTGAATTATGTGGTTAGTGGGTAAAGTGGGATCAAAGGCAGAGTTCAGAATAATTGTTGGATTTATTTAGGAGACTCCAGTTTGAAAATATTATTAGTATACATTAATTTTATATAAAAAATAAACAGCTTAGGTATAGAGTGTTAGCATTATGTTTGTCTGACCATGTAGATTTATAAAATAAATTGGTCTTCTCTTACTGACTTGAAGATTTTGGGGGTTGACACTTTTGTATTCGGTGAATATTTAATATGAGTATGCAGGTGAGGCATGTGGTCTGACAGGGAAACACGGGAAAATAGACGTTAGATATGGTTTGATTAGCATAAACTTTATTTTAGTGTCATTGGTAGGTAACATAGTGCATTTAAAATAGTTTAAAAAGTTGCATTTACCTTGTTGTGATTTGTGTAGTGGTTCATACATCTACCATTACCAGATAGAGTCCCAGGCATTTAAGTCAATCAATCAATCACGGCATTTATAGAGCGCGCTACTCACCCGGGAGGGTCTCAAGGCGCTGGGGGAGGGGGTAAGTTACTGCTCGAACAGCCAGGTCTTGAGCTGCTTCCTGAAGGAGAGATGGTCCTGGGTTCGCCGAAGGTGAGTGGGGAGGGAGTTCCAGGTCTTGGCTGCCAGGTAGGAGAAGGATCTTCCTCCGGCGGTGGTTCTGCGGATGCGTGGTACGGTGGCGAGGGCGTGGCTGGTTGATCGTAGCTGGCGTGTGGGCGTGTAGAAGGTCATGCGGTCGTTGAGGTACTTTGGGCCCAGGTCGTGGAGGGCCTTGTGTGCGTGGGTGAGGAGTCTGAACGTGATTCTCTTGCTGACGGGGAGATGGAGTGCAGGTCTTTCAGGTGTCCGGTGATGTGGCTGTGTCGGGGGATGTCCAGGATGAGTCGTGCGGAGGCGTTCTGGATGCGCTGGAGTCTTTTTTGAAGTTTGGCTGTGGTTCCGGCGTAGAGGGTGTTCCCATAGTCCAGTCGGCTGGTGACGAGTGCCTGGGTGACGGTCTTCCTGGTTTCAGTGGGGATCCATCTGAAGATCTTGCGGAGCATGCGCAGGGTGTTGAAGCATGAAGATGAGACGGCGTTGACTTGTCTGGTCATCGACAGGGAGGAGTCCAGGATGAAGCCCAGGTTGCGTGCGTGGTCCGTTGGCTTGGGCGCGGTGCCCAGGGCCGGGGGCCACCAGGAGTCGTCCCAGGCGGATGGTGATGAGCCCAGGATGAGGACTTCCGTCTTGTCTGAGTTCAGTTTAAGGCGGCTGTTCCTCATCCAGTCGGCGACGTCTCTCATCCCGTCGTGTAGGTTGGCTCTGGCGGTGGTGGGGTCGTTGGTGAGGGAGAGGATCAGCTGGGTGTCGTCGGCGTAGGAGATGATGTTGAGGTTGTGTTGGCGTGCGATGGCTGCGAGGGGGCTCATGTAGACGTTGAAGAGGGTTGGGCTGAGTGAAGATCCTTGTGGAACGCCGCAGATGACTTCGGTGGCTTCGGATCTGAACGGGGGAGGCGGACTCTCTGGGTTCTTCCGGCGAGAACGAGATGATCCATTCCAGTGCTTTCTCCGGATTCCGATGTTGCTGAGGCGCTTCACTAGGGTGCGGTGGCAGACGGTGTCGAACGCCGTGGAGAGGTCCAAGAGGATGAGGGCAGCTGTTTCCCCGTTGTCGGTTAGGGTTCTGATGTCGTCGGTGGCTGCGATAAGGGCGGTCTCGGTGCTGTGGTTGGCCCGAAACCCGGACTGCGAGGGGTCGAGGATCCATTCGTCTCGAGGAAGGCGGCAAGCTGTCTGTTGACGGTCTTCTCGATGACTTTGGCCGGAAACGGAAGGAGCGAGATGGGACGGTAGTTCTTGAGGTCGGTGGGGTCCGCCGTTGGTTTCTTCAGGAGGGCGGTAAGCTCGGGCGTGCTTCCAGCTCTCCGGGAAGGTGGCGGTGTGGAAGGAGGAGTTGATGATGTCCCGGAGATGGGGTGCGATGGTGGCGTCGGCTTTGTTGAAGACGTGGTGTGGGCAGGGGTCGGTTGGTGATCCGGAGTGGATGGAGTTCATCGTGCGGGTGGTGTCTTCGGTGCTGATCGGGGTCCAGTTGCAGAGGGTGGTGGTGGCGGGCGTTGGTTCGGCGGTAGGGTGCGTGGTTTGTGCGTCGAAGCTGTTATGTATGTCGGTGATCTTGCGGTGGAAGAACGCGGAGAGTGAGTTGCAGAGGTCTTGCGAGGGGGTGATGTCGTTGTTTCCGGCGCTGGGGTTGGAGAACTCTTTGACGATGCTGAAAAGTTCCTTGCTGTCATGGGCGTTGTTGTCCAGTCGTTCTTTGAGTGCCGACTTCTTGGTGGCACGGATCAGCTGGTGGTGTTTGCGGGTGGCGTGCTTGAGGGCGGTCCTGTTGTCTGTGGTCTGGTCGAGTCGCCAGGTTTTCTCGAGAGTGCGGCAGTTCTTCTTGGATTCCTTGAGTTCGTTGGTGAACCAAGGGGTTTTCTTGCTTCCGGGTCTGCTGGGAGGGTTTTTAGTGGTGCGAGGTCGTCGGCGCAGGCGGTCAGCCACTTGGCGAGGTTGCTGGCTGCTTCGTTTGGGTCTGTTGTGTTGGTGGGTGTGTTCTGGCTGAGGGAGGCGGTGAGCTGCTCGGCGGTGATCTTGCTCCAGCTCCGGCGGGGAGCCTGTTGCGGGTGGTGGTGGGTCGCAGTCTTTCTGAAGCTGAAGTGGACGCAGCTGTGGTCGGTCCAGTGGAGTCCGGTGGCGTGGCTGAAGGAGATGTGCTTGCTGGACGAGAAGACGGGGTCAAGCGTGTGGCCGGCGTAGTGGGTGGGCGTGTTCACCAGTTGCTTGAGTCCGAGGTTGGCGAGGTTGTCCAGCAGGGCGGTGGTGTTTCTGTCGTTGTTGTTCTCCAGGTGGAAGTTGAGGTCCCCTAGGAGGATGTAGTCGGCGGAGGGCATGGCGTGCGGGCTGATGAAGTCTGCGATGTCTTCGCTGAATAGTGTGCGTGGTCCCGGGGGTCTGTAGATGAGGGTGCCTCGGAGGGTGGTCTTGGGGTCAGTGTGTATCTGGAAGTGTAGGTGTTCGGCGGCGGTGAAGGTCTCGTCGGAGTTAGTCGAGATGCGGATGGTGTTCTTGTGTACGATGGCGATGCCTCCTCCCGTCTGGTTGACGCGGTCCCTCCGGGTGATCTTGTATCCGTCCGGGATGGCTATGGCGATGTCGGGCGCTGAGGAGGCGTTCATCCAGGTTTCGGTGAGGAAGGCGATGTCCGGTGCTGTTGCGTCGAGCAGGTCCCAGAGTTCCACGGCGTGCCTGTGGACGGAGCGGGTGTTCAGCAGGATGCATTTCAGGTGGTTGCTGCTGGTGCTCGACTTGGCGGAGGTGGTGCACGTCTGGGGGCAGGTGAATCGGCAGGTTTGGCAGGTGAAGGGTCCGTGGGTGCGTCTCGGTGAGGCTCGGTAGCAGGCAGGGTTCCGGCCGGCATTGAGTGCGGTGAGTGTGGCGGCGTCGTAGGTCCGTCGAGTGGTGTTGCATCGGTGGGATCCAGGGGTTCTGGCGCTGGGCGCGGTCCAGTCGCGGACGGGCACAGACGGGCTCGCCTTTGGCGCGCTTCGGCGCGCCAGCGCGCGCGACGCACAGCGGCCGCCATTTATGGGGAGGTGGGAGGGAGGAGCAGCTGGGAGGCGGGAGGCAGGGGCAGCGTGGGCAGTCAGGGGCGGGGCCGCAGACGCAGCGGCGGGAATGGCGAGAGGCAGCGGGGGCACAGAAAGGAAATGGGGGGAAAGGCAGACAAAATCACGGGCACAACGACAATGGGGCAGCGAGGGGCACAGAAGGAAAAAGGGGAGAAAGGCAGACAAAATCACGGGCACAACGACAATGGGGCAGCGAGGGGCACAGAAGGAAAAAGGGGAGAAAGGCAGACAAAATCACGGGCACAACGACAATGGGGCAGCGAGGGGCACAGAAGGAAAAAGGGGAGAAAGGCAGACAAAATCACGGGCACAACGACAATGGGGCAGCGAGGGGCACAGAAGGAAAAAGGGGAGAAAGGCAGACAAAATCACGGGCACAACGGCAATGGGGCAGCGAGGGGCACAGAAGGAAAAAGGGGAGAAAGGCAGACAAAATCACGGGCACAACGACAATGGGGCAGCGAGGGGCACAGAAGGAAAAAGGGGAGAAAGGCAGACAAAATCACGGGCACAACGACAATGGGGCAGCGAGGGGCACAGAAGGAAAAAGGGAGAAAGGCAGACAAAATCACGGGCACAACGACAATGGGGCAGCGAGGGCACAGAAGGAAAAAGGGGAGAAAGGCAGACAAAATCACGGGCACAACGACAATGGGGCAGCGAGGGGCACAGAAGGAAAAAGGGGAGAAAGGCAGACAAAATCACGGGCACAACGACAATGGGGCAGCGAGGGGCACAGAAGGAAAAAGGGTAGAAAGTCAGACAAAATCACGGGCACAACGACAATGGGGCAGTGAGGGGCACAGAAGGAAAAAGGGGAGAAAGGCAGACAAAATCACGGGCACAACGACAATGGGGCAGCGAGGGGCACAGAAGGAAAAAGGGGAGAAAGGCAGACAAAATCACGGGCACAACGACAATGGGGCAGCGAGGGGCACAGAAGGAAAAAGGGGAGACAAGCAGAAAATACGGGCACCGGGGCCACAAGCGGAGG
This sequence comes from Calotriton arnoldi, assembly GCA_963921515.1. Classification (NCBI taxonomy): domain Eukaryota; kingdom Metazoa; phylum Chordata; class Amphibia; order Caudata; family Salamandridae; genus Calotriton; species Calotriton arnoldi. The sequence continues at coordinate 998,817 of CAWUFW010005000.1, read as the reverse complement.
GCGATCTTACCTGCAGAAGCAGCGGGCAGACAACACAGGCGGAGCTGTGTGGTGGGGGAGCGACCTACCTGGCAAGGTCAAGGGTCGCTCTCCTCACGCGCAGCGGCCGCCATTTATGGGGAGGTGGGAGGGAGGAGCAGCTGGGAGGCGGGAGGCAGGGGCAGCGAATGGGCAGTCAGGGGGCGGGGCCGCAGGGACGCAGCGGCGGGAATGGCGAGAGGCAGCGGGGGCACAGAAAGGAAATGGGGGGAAAGGCAGACAAAATCACGGGCACAAATGACAATGGGGCAGCGAGGGGCACAGAAGGAAAAAGGGAGAAAGGCAGACAAAATCACGGGCACAACGACAATGGGGCAGCGAGGGGCACAGAAGGAAAAAGGGGAGAAAGGCAGACAAAATCACGGGCACAACGACAATGGGGCAGCGAGGGGCACAGAAGGAAAAAGGGGAGAAAGGCAGACAAAATCACGGGCACAACGACAATGGGGCAGCGAGCGGCACAGAAGGAAAAAGGGGAGAAAGGCAGACAAAATCACGGGCACAACGACAATGGGGCAGCGAGGGGCACAGAAGGAAAAAGGGGAGAAAGGCAGACAAAATCACGGGCACAACGACAATGGGGCAGCGAGGGGCACAGAAGGAAAAAGGGGAGAAAGGCAGACAAAATCACGGGCACAACGACAATGGGGCAGCGAGGGGCACAGAAGGAAAAAGGGGAGAAAGGCAGACAAAATCACGGGCACAACGACAATGGGGCAGCGAGGGGCACAGAAGGAAAAAGGGGAGAAAGGCAGACAAAATCACGGGCACAACGACAATGGGGCAGCGAGGGGCACAGAAGGAAAAAGGGGAGAAAGGCAGACAAAATCACGGGCACAACGACAATGGGGCAGCGAGGGGCACAGAAGGAAAAAGGGGAGAAAGGCAGACAAAATCACGGGCACAACGACAATGGGGCAGCGAGGGGCACAGAAGGAAAAAGGGGAGAAAGGCAGACAAAATCACGGGCACAACGACAATGGGGCAGCGAGGGGCACAGAAGGAAAAAGGGGAGAAAGGCAGACAAAATCACGGGCACAACGACAATGGGGCAGCGAGGGGCACAGAAGGAAAAAGGGGAGAAAGGCAGACAAAATCACGGGCACAACGACAATGGGGCAGCGAGGGGCACAGAAGGAAAAAGGGGAGAAAGGCAGACAAAATCACGGGCACAACGACAATGGGGCAGCGAGGGGCACAGAAGGAAAAAGGGGAGAAAGGCAGACAAAATCACGGGCACAACGACAATGGGGCAGCGAGGGGCACAGAAGGAAAAAGGGGAGAAAGGCAGACAAAATCACGGGCACAACGACAATGGGGCAGCGAGGGGCACAGAAGGAAAAAGGGGAGAAAGGCAGACAAAATCACGGGCACAACGACAATGGGGCAGCGAGGGCACAGAAGGAAAAAGGGGAGAAAGGCAGACAAAATCACGGGCACAACGACAATGGGGCAGCGAGGGGCACAGAAGGAAAAAGGGGAGAAAAGCAGACAAAATCACGGGCACAACGACAATGGGGCAGCGAGGGGCACAGAAGGAAAAAGGGGAGAAAGGCAGACAAAATCACGGGCACAACGACAATGGGGCAGCGAGGGGCACAGAAGGAAAAAGGGGAGAAAGGCAGACAAAATCACGGGCACAAATGACAATGGGGCAGCGAGGGGCACAGAAAGGAAAATGGGGAGACAAGCAGAAAATACGGGCACCAGGGCCACAAGCGGAGGGCGATCTTACCTGCAGAAGCAGCGGGCAGACAACACAGGCGGAGCTGTGTGGTGGGGGAGCGACCTACCTGGCAAGGTCAAGGGTCCTTTAAGTAGCAGGGCTATGTTGAGAGAGCAGATTTTGTGGTTGATATTGGCATGGTTTAGATATTTATGCTCTTTTTCCTTCAACAGGGGTGTGGCAGATGAACCGTCCTGTGTCTGTCCACGAAAATTATTCTCAAAATACAGCAGCCGATTAGTGACTGTCAGTCACTCCCTCCATCATGTTTAGGGTATCCTGCTGTTGAAGTAGTACAGAAAATACGGCAGAGGTGTCTTTTCTGCCTACCCCCTGTTAGAAATGGGGGTCTCTAGTTGGCAGTGTTATACACCCTGTCCAAGTAGGGACCCTTCCTTCTAGTCAGGGTAAAGGGATTACACGCCCAAGATAACCCCTGCTCACCCCCTTGGTAGCTTGGCACGAGCAGTCCAGCTTATCTCAAAGGCAATGTGTAAAGTATTTGTACATAACACACACAGTAAAAACACTACAAATGGACATCACACCACTTTAGAAAAATAAAGTATCTTTATCTAAACCAAACATGACCAAAATGACAAAGATCCAACATACGCAATTCAAAATATGACTTTTAAAAGGTTTCAAGCAATTCTGTCCATAGAACTCTATGGATGTGATGATTTTACAAAACGTAGCTCAAATGCATCAAAATTCACAAGGCAAAGCAGATGCAGAGGAGGGAAGCAGCAGAAAACACAGTGATGCATCAGTTCCTGAGTCTTTGGGTGGTGATGAGACTGTTTTGATGCATGCAGGAGAGTTGATGCCTCGAATCCGGACAGTAGGGGGAAGTGATGCGTCGATCCCAGATGCTTCTGGTCTGCGTCTGCTGTGTCGGAGATGTGTGGCGCACAGGTGCGATGCGTGGATATCCTGTACCACTGGAGATCGATGCAGAGAAGGCAAACAGGCATGACATCGGTTTCTTCAGCTGAGGTCCCAAGATGCGTCAATCTTGACAGTTGCACAGTAGGACCTGAATTGGAGTCAGTGTGGTGGGCTCAGACCTCAGAGACATGATGCGCTGAACTCAGTGTGCAACATTTCTTTGGGTGTCAGGTAGGCGCTGTGTCACTTTCTTCAGCAGAACAGCAGCGGTGCATGTAATTTTCTCCCTCACTGCAGTGCTGCATCGGAAAAACAAGCGCTGGAAGGACAGTGCATCAATTTTGCAGGTTTTCAGCACCAAAACAACTGCCAGGGGCCCAGAACTAAAATTGGCACCACAATGCAGGTCAGAACTCCCAGCAGTGGAGTTCAGAGATGCTGCAAGTGAAGTATTGTGTCCCTGAGACTTCTTAACAGGATGCAAGCGCTACTTCAAGCCTATGGAAATTCTTCTTAAGCAAGATACAGTAAAGTAAAAGTCCAGTCCTTTCAACTGCCCACAGACAGAAGCAGCAACTACAGGCCATCCTAGCAAAGCAACACGGAGCAAAGGCGCAGTACTCCTCCTGGCAGCTCTTCAGCTCTTCTTCTTGGCAAGGTCCTCCTAGTTCAGAAGTGTTCTAAAAGTCTGGGGTTTGAGGTCCAATACTTATACCCCTTTTGGCCTTTGAAGTAGGTACTCTTTAAAGGATTGTCTTTGTAGTGCACAAGTTCTTGTTCAGCCTGGTCTTGGCTCCAAACACACTCCAGGGGGGTGGAGACAGCATTGTGATAGGCCAGGCACAGCCATATTCAGGTGCAGGCGACAGTTCCTCCCACCACTCTAGCTCAGGAAGGCCCATCAGCCTGGTGATGGGCCATCAGGATATGCAGGGCACACCCCAACTCCCTTTGTGTGACTGTCTAGAATAAATGCAGAAACAGGCTCCTGTCATTCTAAACCAGAATTTGATTCCACAGGCAGGCAGAGGCACAGAATGCTTAAACAAGAAAATGACCACTTTCTAAAAGTGGTATTTTCAAACACACAATTTAAAAACCACCTTCACTAAAAGATGTGTTATTAAATTCTGAGCTCAGATAGCCCAAACATCAAACCTCTAGTACTTCCCATTTGAAAGTTGCACTTGTAAAATGTTACAAGGTAGCTTCAATGATAACCTGTGGGAGAGCAAGTCCTTGCAGTAGAGAAAAAGGAAATTGGCAGTATTTCACGATCAGGACATGTAAAACACTCTAGTACATGTCCCACCCTGCACATACACTGCACCCAGCCCAGGGGGGTACCTTGTGCCTACCTTAGGCGTGCCTTACATGTAGAAAAGGGGAAGGTTTGGGCCTGGCAAGTGGCTGCACTTGCCAGGTCGACATGGCAGTTTAAAACTGCACTCACAGACACTGCAAAGGCGGACCTGAGATACATTTACAGGGCTACTCATGTGGGTGGCACAACCAGTGCTGCAGGCCCACTAGTGGCATTTGATTTACAGGCCCTGTGCACACACAGAGCACTTTACAGGGAATTACAAGTAAATCAAAATATCCCAATCATGGAGAACCAATCAGAATTACACCTTACACGGAGAGCACTTGCACTTTAGCACTGGTCAGCACTTGTAGAGTGCCCAGAGTACCTAAACCAGCAAAAACGAAGTGCAGCATAACATCAAAAATACAGGAGGTAGAGGCAAAAAGACAGGAGAAAACACGCAGAGGATACCAGTTCTAATACCCCCAATACTCTAAATATGTCAGACAGGCCTACATGGCTGCAGACAGGTAAATAGATGGTTTTTGATGGCCCTTCTGTATCCGCCAAACTATAGATCAGGCCATGAGTTTTCTTATAATGTGCATTAAATAGGCCCCAGAATTTAATTTCGTATTCAAAATTATTAAAGTACCCTTTATTCATTAATAGCTAACTGCTCATTTTCAAAACAGATATATAGGGACATTGAAATAATGCCCATATATTTTCCTTTTTAGAACACGTTCAAGTTTATGATTGTTGTAATTGCAAAGGATTTCCAACCATTCCTATCGCCATGCATTTTTTTTTAGCAAAAATTGCGTTCTTCACTCATTCAGACATGCATTCATACATGCATTAATCTGTTTGTTCGTTTGTTCAGACACACTCACAAACACACAAGTAAACATGGCTGTGGAATTCATATCTTGAAAATATATTTTTCAAAAAGGCAGTTTGATATTCAGCAATATCTGTTCTACCAAGAGAGAGCTGAAAACGCACCCTTTGCTATGTTTCAGTTCTTGTACAAGTGAGACGTTTGATACTGAGGTAAATAAGCGGGAAGGTGAATGGAGCATCAGTCACATGTCTGAAAAATGAAGTCAGTAGATTGCAAGTGACAGGTTCAATTACCAGGCTGTGGACCAATGACACATCTGCCTTAAACTCTGCGAAATGGGCAGTAGAAAACCGATGAATAACTCCTCAGATTTGAAGAAAATATGTAACCACTCAGGCAGAAAATTAGCAATTACGTTTGGTGCCATCTGTAATAACTACTTCAACAAAGATCTTAGGTTAACATAAGACTTTGTTGCTGTGTATCAACTGATACTGTGTTCAATCAGAAAACCCCTCCCTCCTCGTGAAGTTACTCCGAGCAGTTTATTTCAAACCCGGATTGTATTCTGATAATCACTGTTGTTTACATCACTAGCAAAATTATTCACTAGAAATCACTTATCCAGTCATTGTGCTTGATGTCACAGAAGAATATGTATTGTTCTCACCTGTCAATGCTGAATAAAATGATGCTATTGCCATCATCATACGTCAGCTGGTATGTATAAAGTACTGTGTCTCTAAAACTCTAACAGGATATATCACAATTTACATTTTCATAAACACTTTAACCGATTAGTACAGTTGTATGTATGGGGCTTAGCAGATTTATTTGCTGCAAAAATATCCGCTAAATAATGCAATGTTATTTAAACTAAAATCAAAGAATGGTTATAAAAACTTCAACGTGCCATTCTATCATACATGTTATGAAGGCAAGAAACAATTCCGATATTCCAAGTGATAACTGATACGGTTACCTTTAAATTGTTGACCGTCATGGACATGGCTTGAGGCATGGCAAATTCAATTTATTCCTTGCCAAAATGATGCAAAATTACATTAGCAATCACCTGTAAAGGCTGACCGTTTATGTTTTGTTTCATCTTTAAATAATTCGTGAAGTGACACTTTTTTTTGACATAGCAGACAATTAGCGCTGATGAACAGGAAAGTGCTATACGCAGAAAAATGCTGCTGCAGGAGATCATCTCAAATTTGTACAAATGAGAATTTTATCTGTGTGTGGTCTGCTTGCAATCAGATTGCTAAAACCACGCCGTGGATAGGAGGTGAAAGGGGACATTTATTGAGCAAGTACAAGGAAGCACATCGTAGTGTCATAGCTGCTAACATTTTGATGTATCCAAATAACGTTAGAACTGGGGTCCAGCTGAGGTGAGGCCAACAAATATATACAGTATAAACGTTCAGGAATCTGTTTCTGTTGGCTATTACACAATTTAGAGAAGACTTCTGATGTTTTTGCAGATTCACAACAATTCCTCGATATACTCCATGAAGAGTACAGCTGACCTTTATTGAACGCGGCATTCCCGCAAGAAATATTTAAACATGCAGAATTGCAACAGGTGGAAATTCTGCGTGTGTGCTGTGTGCACAAATCTGCATTAGCACATTTAACTTTTTTCCTCCATGTGGAAAGTAATACTTACTATATCTCTGATCAATATGGCATTTCCCCTCTTAAAACTCTGCAGTGCCTCATTTATGAAAAGTGTTGCATCGCTGGGGAAAAACAGCGATGCAACACTTTTCATTGCACCATCCTTGCGACACCATGGAAGCGCAATATTTACATTACGGCGCTACATGTCGCAAGGATTGCACAGATATATCAGGAATCCTGAAGTAACTGGTGGCGGATTCATGACGCATTGCTGGAGTGTGTCGGTAAATTAAAGCAACTCCAGCAATGTGTCATTACACTTGGGGCGAGTCCCATGTAAAAGGCCCTGTGTCACTCCTTACGTCTGCTTGAAGCAGGTGTAAGGAATGTGACGGAGTCAAGTCATGGGAGTGGCACTTCTACGAGGCTTTTTTACGTGGGAACGCCCACCTTGCATACATTATACCTGACGCAGATATAATGTAGCGCAGGGCTTTACAAAGTGACACATCTGCCTAGCTGCGTCACTTTGTAAATAGGGCGCAGTGTGGCGCATTGTTTACACCATCGCAGCATCACAAAAAAGTGATGCAACAGCGCAAGTAAGCCCTCATAATTAAGGGCCTGAAAAGTTGAACATTGACAGGAAAAATTACATGACCTCCTCCTTTCGGGCAGATGTTCTTTCAAAGCTCTCTAAGTAATAAGTAGCAAGATGTATTTTGAGAAGATTTCTAAGTGATGGGGGTAGGATCTTACCAGTCTCTTTTGACTGTTGCGTATTTGAAAATATATTTGGCCATGTGCTGATGATTATGAGTTAATGATTGATTAATAAAAGAATATGATTGACTGCATTATCCCTAGGGGCCGTTTCAGATAAATTGAGCTCAGATAGTGCCAATTTAAGAAAGGTGTTTGCCGCAGATCAGCTTGACTGGCGTTCTAAATAATTGAAGAGCTAGAGCAACGGAATTTTACCCTTTTAGACAGTAGTAAATGGTTGGTTGTCCATGGAACTTCACAGTAATGTTCTGCTTTTGTCTGGAAATGAAGCGGTATTAGTGGGTGATGGGCATCTCTGAATTAATTGCAGAGAAAAACAGAGCACTACACGATAATATGACACAAAGCAAAATAATAAGACGATGAAAGCATAACAGGATAAGGCAGAATAAAACAATCTATCCAGAATGCATCACAACAACCACAGTACGAAACCCAATGCAATAATGCATCAAAAAACACAACAGTGCAAAAAACTACACATCACCACCAAATTACAATGCAACACACTATCTGTGTGTAAATATTTTGTCACACATTACCACCTCCACTAATCTGTTGTCATAATAGAGTGGTAAAATGCTTTTGCAGCAAACACTACCTACTTACCACTAAGGGCACATAATGTCAGTTTTCATTCTTCAGTTGCCATTGTGGGTAACAAGCTGTTCTGTGGCCTGTTGATTGGTTAGCCCAACTGTTCATGGTTGTATGGCATGCCTGTTCCTTTGGGGTGTGTCTGCGCATGGGCAGGTTTCCCGCTTTCTTCAGCCGTGCTATGCATTGGCGGCTGGTGATCTTCTGTTCCCACCTTCCGTTTGGTGGTTTATTTTAGCTCCTCTTCTTTGCTGGTCCGCATTCACTCCTGATGGTTGTTTGCCTTCGGACCTTGTGGATCTCCTTGTGGATGGTGGTCTGCTGCTGTCCGTTGCCATGTCTTCTCTGGTGCTCGGACTGCCTCATCTGGAGACTTGCCTGTGAATTCTTTGTGATGGCTTTGGGGCATTGGTGGAGGTTTCCCTTTCAGCATATGTGCTTTCCATTGGCTTCAGTCTTTTCTGCTGCTCCTTTCCTTGTTGTGGCAGGATTCATTCTGCTGGTTAAGTTCTATGCATGCTTGTTTGTCCTTGTCTTCAGTGGTTCTGTGGTTCTCTATGGACTTGTGGTTTTCCTGTTCCTGGGCCTGCCATACGGCCTGTGTCCCAGTCCTCGGGTTGTTGCCTGGTTTTTGCTCCTCTGCTGGCTGTTCTTCATCTGCTGTGAATGTCCTTTTTCCCATTTCTTGCCGGCTGTTGGTCCACGGGGGCTTCCTTTCCCCTGCCCTACATGTGCTGACAGTACTGGGTTTTCTGCCATGTCACGGTGTCTTGGTGCGGCGAGGGCATTGTTTCTCTGCTTTCCATTGCCTGAATGTTCTTTGGCCTGTGGGCCTACTGTTAGCATTCCCTCCTTCTCTTCTTGCTCTGGTGGTTCCTGGTTAGGAGGGTGGGAGCTCTGGTTTCTCTGGTGGCTCCGGCATGGCCCTGTTCTGTCTGTTTCTTCGGTGGCTGGAGATGGTTATGGGTCTGGAGTGGTGGTTTTCGTTGGTTCCATTCCCCCTGGGGTTTCTCTGCCTTGGTTTTCTCTTCTGTGATGGTGCTCAGTAGGTTGCTGCCTGTTCTTCCTATGCTCAGCATGGGAGTTGTTTCTGGCTTGGTGTGTTCAGTCACCTGGGGTTCCACTTTCTGTTACTCTGCCTCAGGTGATGGTGTCATCCTGGCAGGGATCTTCTGGCTTCTGGTACCCTTGTGGGAGTCTGGTGGTCATTTGGGGCTGGTTCCCTGTAGCTTTTCGGGGTTTTCTAAACTCCGTCCTGTCACTCTGGTGATGTACCCATGTTGTGGAATGACCTCATAATTATGGCAGGTATTGAAAATAAGGAAAAACCTGCGGGTGGAAGTTCCCTAAGTAAAGCACATACCTGCATGATTACTGTATCATTTAATTGTTATATGGAATTTCATAACAACTCATTTTAGAGAACTGTTTTTTTAAGATGATTATAATAACTGAAAAGTTTGGTGATTTACTCAACCCCTCTTGTTTAAAAATGAGTTCTCAGAGTGATTAAAATTGGATGCTGAATGGGCACTTTTTAAATCTTAAAAGCTGAATGTAGATACGTAAATTATTGTGTGTGATTTATTATCTTTCTTGGTGTGAAAGTTTTTACTATTTTTGCCTTTCATTCATCTGTATACTTTTATGTTACTGAAAAGTATCAAATCAAGTAATTACTGACTGACTGGCTTTCTTAGGCAATGAAGATCCTTATCTCAATGCAGACAACTACGAGTAGATGTTTTGCTTTTATCAAGAACGTCACTACATTCATCAATCAAATGGCCAATCTGAATTGTATATTTTAACTTAATGCAACACTGTGAGACTCCTTAGGCTGATAGTTCAAGGGACCTTGAGGAGAGATTTGATACTTTAATATCGACAGAAGATCTTATTCAAGTGGATATTTTAATTTGCAAGATCATGAATTAATGCGAATAGTTTTGGCTGCACAGCATGAAGCCATATATTCACCTGAATTTTGAGTCTATTTTGAAACAATGTTACACATATTGACATGAACACATACTGAAGAAGAGTATTTGGGGCATTGATTCTTGGCAAATTAAGAAATTTGGTAAATTATTTCCTGCTTGTTTATTTCCAAGGAATGCAATATTACTGAATGAAATGGTACAACAAACGCCTGGGATTTGCCTCACCTGAAGATTTGAAATTTCGGTTAGATCCACATGCTAATTACACAGACTTTCCAGATTGGTAATGGGGATAGGCTTTCTCTAGTAATGAAATGTTGCACTAATTCAATATGATGCATTTAGCATGTCATTATGTGTTTGAAATGGAGTGGTGTAATGGCCAGACCACACTAAAAAATGCATTCAAATAATTTTGGTAAAATCTCTAATTTTCTGATCCATTTGCTGATAGGCCTTAGCCTAGATATTCACATTCAGCATTGGAATGCTGTGCCACAGTGGCAGTCAAAATGTGATCTTAATTTAATGGAAAAGCACATTATTAAACCATATAAGGTCCAGTTCCTGAACGAAAAATTATAAGTGTTCTTTCTGTTTCAATTAAAGTTTGCTCCAAGAGAATGCTGCCTATTCTGAAACAGAAGTTGCTATCTGTAGTATGGCTATTGAGAAAGCAGTGTTACTGTACACCTTTTCATGTAAATATGCCCCATGAGTCTTTCCCTTCAAGGTTAGGGACTCTTCAATGCAGGATCTCTTCTTTTCTTCCCTAGTCCAGCTGCAATCTGGCTTTAAGTTCGCAGAGTCAGTTATTTATCATTCTAACCCAATATAGAAATTCCCACACAAACACTTCCTACCTATGTTAGCTATGCCTGCGTTTATAGCAAAATGAATCTTACAAAGCTATTTTCTAGTTGTTGAAAATTATTAAAAGGCATGACTGAGTGATATAAATTGTCTGGATGTCTAAGTGATCACTTACTTCAAAAGGACTTGAATACATTTTGACTGTTTTTCGTTTGCTTGTAATAGCTATCATACATCCAGGCTACATCTAGATGTGGGTTGGACTTTTAAAAAAAAAACATAAGTTGAACTAAATTGTCAGTTCTTTATTTGTGTGTTCCTTTAATCAGTGATCTTCTGTCTAGAACAGGGGTCTCCTACGAGTAGCCCGGGAGCTACTGGTAGCTCGCCAGCACTCTCAAAGTAGCTCTGAGAGGTGAAGACAAGCCAAGCCAATCTTATAGAGTCAATGCATATTAAAAAAGGCAGAACCGCTCATCTCGAAACCCTCAGAGTGAAGGCTAACCAAACCAATGGTAGCACCTTATAATTACATCAAACACAAACTGTATTGGCTTATGGGGTGTGCTCCATGACCATCTGTATCCACTCTAAATCTAAGCCACAAGGAAATTGGCCATCTTATATGCCCTGCTCTATCACCCACACCACACATGTAAACAATGCACTATCAAAGAAAAATGGTAGCAGTAATCAGTGCTGACTCACCAAAATGTAGGACTGCAGCAGCCAGAGTGAAAATGTGCTAGGTGGGAGCAGGATCAGCCCAAGAGCTGAGCATAGCAGGGTATGGATCCAGAGGAAAGAAAAATTAAGAGCCTCATCAGCATTTATTTGTGTGTGTCTGCCTGACATAGTGTCCCTCCCTAAGAAATGGTGTTGTTTCCTGGAAGCTGCTTTCTAGTGTCAAAGACCGTTAAATTTGTATGCTGGCCCATATCATAAGGGTTTTATCTCTGACGCAATAGTGTCCATTCATGGAATAATAGTGCCTTGACTATAATGGTCATTTTTAAGTCTAGTTGTGTCATACAGGCTGCCATCATTGACATATTAAGAACATGACTGGCCTACTTTTTGCCACCCCTGACAGAAGGATGACTGCTCCTCGCATAATAATGGGTATGAATGTTATACAGTGAGCATCCTGGATAATATGGCATTCAGCCTTGGCACAATGGTGGCCTGGTTATAATGGTGGCCATTATTAACTCAGGCATCCTTGGTGTTATGGTGAGCATCCATGACCTATGTTTGTAATACCTCTTATTAAAAGCAGAATCTATTCATGTGAGGTATTTTTACATGGTAATATTTGATGAAAATGGCAAGCTGATATTTGATGTTTTTCCGAAAAATGAAACCTGATCTTTTGATGGTAAACATTATGTTTTTTCATACCAGGTTTTACTTTTGGAAAATTGAGTTTATTTGCCCAAACTGGAAAGTGTTTTTTGATGGAAACATTTGTATTTTCAAAAACGAATATGCTGACGAAGACAAAATATTGCAGTTCTAAAACACATTTAAAGTTGATAGCGGAATGATAACTCAAGCTGAGTTGGTGGGAAAACTGCTGTGGTTATGCCTTTTGTGTCGCAGAGCATGTAACACTTTGAGTGTTACTTCATGAGTCAGATGGAAGCATTTAATACTGAGAAATGTTGTCCTCGCATTTCTTTTGGGAACCTGGTCTGGAATGCTCGCGGGGTCTGCTTAGGGTGGTCATAGTGTAATGTTAACATATGTTGTCTCTATTTTAAAGTGATAACATTTGCTAGTAGCTTGGCAGAAGTAGCTACCAATACAGCAAATGTTGGAGACCCCTGGTCTAGAATGATAGCTGTCACGCACAATGGGGATGGAAGTCCAAAGGTACTCACGCGGAGACTTAGAGTTTGGCAGACATGTTACTCCTTTAGGAATATGATGGAGTACCAAGCTGCCACACACTCAGTCAACACATCTAATTTAGGGATGAGATGAGTGGATCCTCAGCTTTCTGTTTTTATAGCCATTCTCTCTGTCAGTTTAAAGCTACCTCTAATGGCCCAAGCAAGTAGGGCCCACAGGAGTAAAGCTCCTTTGGAGAAGGGGACAGAGTAGGGGACGTCAGAGTAAAGCACTCTGTTTACAGTGGATGGTCTGAATTTTTTTCTGTCTGTCACTGGAAGGAAAATATGAGTGTTGACGTCATTATTTTCTTGTTTTTCAATAACAAACTCCCACATTTGTAGCTTGTTTTTTAAAAACAAAAGTAGTTAACATTTTTGTTGATGGCTGCCACACCGACGGCCACCGTCTACCAACCTTTTATGTATCTTAAAGGGAAACACAGTGACAATGGTTCCTTTCAAGTGACAGAGTTGACCACTGGGCCTGCGGTCATCTCTAAATAGGGCGAACTTCCAATCTATCAGCGTAGTGGAAGTTATGTCCTCAGCCACCCTGACTAATGGTAGTTAGTCTTCTAGGGTCTAAATAAGGCTCCAAGCTAGCAATATTTCTAAAAGTATCTTGTTCTAAAAGTTTTTGTCATGCATATAAAAAAATGTATGCTTACTCATAAATATTATTTTGCTTGATTAGTGGAATGTTGTAGGAATGGCACTTCTATAGCCTCTATGGCCAGAATTATAGAAAAATAGGCTTTCAAAACTATAAAGAGATATGCAGGAATTGCTGCTGCACTAAAAACATAGCACTTTTAGGGGAGGTTATTCTGTAAAACGTACGTTCGCAAAGCTTACATGTTTTAGATCTGAACATTATGCAGCCTTACTACTCTAAGGCAATATTACAGCACCTTTCATTTTGAATATTTAGGTTAAATGCTTAAATGGGCTCAAGTGACATTTCTATACTGCAACATGAACTACAGTGTGCCATTGCTAATTTTATGAGTCCATGTGCTTGGGTGTCTGGCCCACATATAGATGTCAAAAACCTTGTTTCCGCTGTATATTATATTTGACTTTTATGTCAGTTGTAGATTTTGTGATCGCTTACTGTGGATTTAAATAAACATAGGAGTGTGCAAAATGTGACTAACTTGCTTTTGTCTAACAACACAAACTTCAAAAAATTACACAAATTTGTGCAAAATTTGAATCCGTCATTTAGCGGTGTAGTTTAGCATGAAATTTGTACTTGCATACATTTTTTGTTGCAAGGACGCATTTTTACCGTAAAAAATAGCAAATAAAACACAGCTGCCATGAACAACTGCTAGCATTCTAGTTGTCCACGTTGTTCATGTGCCCTGTGCTATACTTTTGCCCTGAACGGAGATGTAATTATGTGGTGTGGAGCAATGGCATAATTTCGGGAATTTCCCATAACAAGAGTAATAAGAAATTCCCGAAATTGCGCCAATTGACACATTGGGGGAGATTTACTAAGCTTTTGCGCCGTGTTTGCGTCGCAAAAGTGACGCAAAACGACGCAAAATCATTTTTTTGTCATTTACTTTTCAGCGCTAACCTTATTTAGCGCTGGAAATAGCGTAAAAGTAATGCGAAGCAGCGCATTGCGCTGCTTCGCGTTACTTTGCGCCATGGGGGCGTGCCAAGGGTGGTGCATGGGCGTTCCCATGTACCCACCCAAGGTTTCTCACGCTAAACCCAATTTACTAAAAACAGTAGATTGGGTTTAGCGTGAGAAAACTGCGCCCTTTTCAGCTAGGTGCAAGGAAGGAGAAATGCTTTCATTTCTACTTCCTTTTCCGACTTTGCATGTGTGCTGCACTGTGCAGCACGCATACAATGTGGGAAAAGCTTTCCCTTGTGTTGAGCATAGTATTTTGTACAGGAAGCGTATCCTTCCTGTACAAAACCTATGCTGGACTCATGCACACACCCTAGCACTGCAGCGCTAAGGTGTGTGCATGGCGCACGGCAGCAGTAATCAGTGCCGGCGCAAGGGAAAGGGGAGGAGATAGCCATATCTTTGAAGATATGGTGCTCTCCTGCTCCCTCCCTGTCACGCAACGAAGCGCAGCCTCGCGGGGGGCTGCGCTGCGTTGCACGACTTTTTTGTAAATCTCCCCCATTACAGTTTAAATTTCGCCCAAAGGTATCAAAAACACAGCTATTCCAATGAAGCTATTCAAAATGGTTATCCAGTTTTAGGGGAAAACACATGCAGTCAGAGTTATTTAGCTGCCTCTCACTGCCAGCTGGAAACATACCAGCAATCTGGATACACAGAAAGCAAAAAATATGGAAATACGTATGAAAAGAAATTCGATTTCCCACACTTTCCTTTGCCAATGGGAAGTGGGAGAGGGTATAATATAGGACTCTGATGCCAGCATTATAGTTGCTAGTGAGGGCTATATTCAGTGGCAGCCGGCATGGTTTGCGGGTGGAGGGGCGGGCAGGTCGAGCTGGGGTTGGGGTCGCGTGGGGGGGTCGCGCTTTGCGCATATAAAAAAAAATAGTAATAAACGTAACTTTGCGCTGGGTCCCGCGTCTCTGCTCCTGCTCTCCTCGTGGAACTCGAGGAACAGGAAGCAGGCCCCACTGACCAATCACAACGCTGCAATGCAGCATTGTGGTTTGGTAAGCACCCAGGCTCCCCTGACCAATCACAACGCTGCAGGACAGCGTTGTGTTTGGTTTTGTGCGTTCTGGTTCGACGCTCAACCAGGGAATGGGGGCCTGCTCTTGTTCTCCACACAGGCTGTAATTTAGCCTGTATGGCGAACAGGGAATGTGCGCATGACTGCTTTGGGCCACCCGAGAGGGCCGACCAAACAGTCACTGCGCACTTAGGATTGGGCAAACCACTCTTACCCTGCCCTGCTGCGAGAGCAGAGAAGCCCCGCCCACCTGCCTGCCCGCAAAGCAGCAGGAAGCATAAAATGATAATAACTTAAAATATTATCAGTTAAAGCAGTGGGTTGATGCTCCTCCTCCATAGTACCAAAGGACCTAATGCTGGGATGCAGGCTCTGTAAAAGGAGGTGATAATGCAGCTGTTCCTTGCTACAATTGAGCCTTGAGTAAAGCCCTCAGAGTTTTAAACCGCACCAAGGCAAGCTCAAAGTAGGTGCATGAAATTTAAGTGTCTTCTCTAATGGACATTTCAAAATGATAAATGCTATAAAATAGCAGGAAGTTCTTACAGGGCAGAGATGTGCAACACAACAGGAATATCCAAACTTATTACACTGTGCAATCAAGCTCAGGAATAAACTGATGGAGAAGGATCCAGGCAGACGTCTTCTGAGATGACGGATTGTTTTACAAAGATCTGTCCTCATGAACCTGGTGCCAACCACGAGCTGTATGTGCCAGAGTAACACATAAGGTTCCCAAAGTCACTGGCACATTGGATGCCTTTTGCAGGGCATCGAAGATTTAAATGGACCAAAAAATGGCTTTACCTTTATTTTTTACTGGCTTGGCATGCGTGTGAATTTAACACAATACTAGAAGTCTGCCACACTTGCTGGAACTATGAAAAGTCTTGTTATCAGACAAAGAATTCCCTCATAGCTTTTTTAGTGGCTGGGGTTCCACTTGAGAGGGTAGGTAATGAAAATGGCATATACCTGGATCATCCCACTACCATGAGAGATAAGTAAGTACTACCTGACACCTGAATGGTACCGCTTTTCACTTTGATTGCTCCAGTCGTGGCCAGTGTAAGAAACTTTTATTATTTGCATAAAGACAATTTCTGATAAGCCTGGGGTTAACTACAGTTTCTCGGCCCTGTATCCTGGTACAAAGGGTTAGTGATAAATTAATAATACATTTAAGGGGATAGTGGGTGCTCTAGAATCCCCATTGAGATGGTGGATCATCTTCCTAACATGGTAGTTTTCGCATGCAGGTAGTTGCCACAGAGGAGTGTTGCTTTCAGCATCTTGGAGTTGCTTTATGACCACCCTATCTGGGGCTTTGTCACTCTTATCAATGAGAGGTGGAGGACAAGTTAAAATCTCCCTTGTTGGGGACATGGTTTATCACTTGCTGGATCTTTGCAAGAAGACCACATGCTCATTCATTCAAAGAGCTATCTCAAGAGCACAAACCTTTTCCTGACCTTTTGCTTGGGGGGAGGGATGACCAAAATGACACAGTAGAGAGAGTGTAACACTTACCTGACCTGAGACCACAGCAACAGGAAGATTGCAAGTCTCTGTTATGACAGTTATCTGAGCTGTTCACTTTGATCTCTGGTCTGACTCTGGGTGACAGTATAAACACAGGAAACCGCCTGCCTGTCAAGTCAAAGAGGTACCAGGTGTCAGAAAGAATTCAGGAATGCTTCAATGTGGAAATCAATGAGAATCTGGGTGTAGGAGTTAGAGAGCCCCATAAGAGGCACTAGAGATGGTGCAGTAGTATGGGTTAACACACTTCCATTTATCTTAGATAATAATTTCAGTAGCAAGTTGTAGGCTTCTCATATTCTGAGTCTTTGCCTTTGTCTTGACCAATAGTTAAGAATAGATTGGTTTAACAATTAGTTCCGTGAGAATACTGTGTTGTCCACAATACATGCCTTGTTCCAATTCAGGCTCATATTTTTAAGGCAGGGTTTCCTTAAGGGTGGTGCAACAGGTGAAAGTTAACTGGGCGCTCGCTGACCTTGGAAGCAGGGCTCTGACTTCAGGGGGGGAGGCGCTCTGGTTAGCAATATCTTATGACTTTAAAAAAACTTGCTGCAGAGTTCCTTGAGTGTCCAGCTTTCAGACAGCAATACAAATGTCAAGAGAACTTTTGTGATTAATGTTCCTGTTAGAGAGAGAGTTCAGACTTTTGTCTAGTGGCAGTTTTCACTCACCATAAGGTAGTGCAGAGGGTTAATAAGCCTGCTGCAAAGAACGTGTACCATGCAGATCACAGGTCTGTAATTTATGTGGATAGATGAGTGGATTACTGTTGGAATGTGAATTATTAGTAGGGGTAAGTAGGTACCTACCACTAGTACTAAGGTCACAATCACAATATAAGGCCCAGTTAAGGTCAATAAATTATTCCCTTGCTAAACCCTTGGTAGCTGGCTGCGAGCAGGCAGACTTAACTTAGGAGACAGGTGTGTAAAGCATTTAAAAACTGCAATATAGTCAATAAGTAACACCCAACACATAATAAGAAATCCAACATTAATTTATAAACATAGGAAATATTTTTATGATTGAAAAAATGACACCAAAATGAGAATACCAGAGATATGAATTTTTAAAGATTAAAAGTAAAACTAGCGTTTAGAAGCAAATAGCGCTTAATGGGTTAAAAAAGGTCACACTGGACTTGGACAAGGTTAAGAGTCCAGGCATGATGTAATACTTTTACACTTACTTTTAGAAGTGTTTCTTGGTGCAGGAAAGCGGTCCACAGCACTAGCCAAGTGTGCAGAAGCTCTGGTTTGCCTCTTGGGGTCTAGGACTACGACTCCCACACTGCACCTGGTCAATCCAAGTAAAATCCAGGTGAAGTTTGTAAGCCGGAGTTGTCCTTGTTGTCGATGTTGCAGGAAGCCCTTCCAGCACTTTTCTACCTGTTGCTGATCAGGGAGTCCACTATGTATCCTTTAACGCAGGCAAAGTCCTTTTCTTGTGCAGTCCAAGGGTCAAGCAGGGCAGTCTTCTTCTACAGAAGTTTCATTTGGGTCTTTGAGGGTCCACAATGCCAATCCAAGGATCCAGAATCTCTGAGGTGAGCCTTGGGATGTTGGGACTACAAGACCCACAATGCACCTCGCCAAATCCTTAAATGTTTACTGAACACTGTCTGGTGGGTTCTTCTTGGTGGAGATGATGCAAGTGAAGCACTTTTAACTAGTTGCTTTTAGGAAGTCCACTCCTTCACTTTCAGAGCAAGCCACAATCCTTTTTGGGATGAAGACCAAAGTGTGCAGCAGGTGCAATCATTATGAATGCAGTTCTCTCTTGTGCAGTCCAAGGGTCCAGCAGGGCAGTCCTTCTTGTAGTTTCAAGACAGGTATCTGAGTTGCTGTGCAGATCTCCCATATTTATCCAGTGTTCATGGGTAACAAGCAGGGGGCCACCCCTGACCAATGGCATACAGGGTGCCTGTCAAAAGTATGACAGCTTCCTCCAAAGTGTGGCATATTCTTGTCCCAGAAGGCACCGTACTTTAAAACTGAAAATGGAGAAACTCTCATCTTGAGGTTAAGATCTGGCTAAACCAATCCACTGGTGCAGCTAACTTTCCCTAACACTCCTCTTGCAGCCCTTCTGCTAATTCAATTACAGCGGCTCCTGTCTGGCTGGGGGTGCAGGATGTGGGGTTGAGCCTGTGTGCTCTTCTGTCATTCACTCTTTGAAGACCAGTTTGGCTACTCCACCTCCATCCTGCCTTTTGTCTGCAGCTGAAGATCTCCTCCCAGCAGATGTACTTTGTCTCTATGCAGGCCACTTCACACCTCATCAGTGCAGTTTAGCTCAGCCTGTCAAAGGCTGGTCAGTCATGAGAGGCTGCTGGAAGGCTGGATTTTGGCACATCAGAAAAGAAAGTTCTATAACTTTTTTTCTGCAAGATATATAATAAATCTAACATTGGCAAATAGTTGAATGTATCCTATCCTTTTAATACTTCGAAGTATTTTTAGCTCACCCCTGTCAATAGTTATAGTTTATTAAAGTATTACAATGTTAGCCTTTAGAGTCAATGTGCTACAAAGGAGAAAAACAAAATTGTCAGTTTTTCCCTCATCAGTGCATAAAAAGCATCTTTGAAAATGTCCCTGCTTATATCTATATGGCACCCCACCCTGGGGCACCTAGGGTAGACCTTAGTGATGGCTTATATGTAAAAAAAAAAAAAGGTAGTTTAAGACTTTGGAAGTACCTTTAACTCCAAAGTCGAATTTTCATCTAATTCATATGTTAAAAGCAGCCCGCAAAGCAGGGCTGCCTTTAAAATGACAGACGGCAACACATCAGTGCACACCTACCTGTATTAAATCATCGGTGCCTCTATACCTACATGCCTTACCATATACTAGGGACTTACAGGTAGGTTGTCAGTACCAATTTCGGTTTTACCTAATTGCCATGTCCTTTTAATTAGAGCACAGGCCCTGTGTCTGGCTAGCAGAGCCCAGGGCACATTCAGAGTCAGAAAACCAGTTTTAGCAGTCAAAATGGGGGCAACAAAGTGGGGGGACACTGCAAAAAGCCCTGGTTTCTTACAATTACTGCTTTTGTCAAAGAGATCCTATGTAACCACAGTTCATATGATACAACTCAAATATAGAACACTGACTGTTACAAACTCTTATCAAAGATCTGCATACAAACTACATAAACTAGGTTAGGACTTTATGTTTTTTTCCCAGTCTTTCATTATCTATTCCTAATGTTGCTAAAAAGTGTTCGTTTTGGAGGCTTTAAAACAAATGAAATGTAAGTGAGAGAGGGGCAATGGAGAGATGAGGGGCACGTTTGCCCAGTGGTAGTGAGGGGATCTGAGGACGAGGTCATGGGGCAGCGCCAAAAATTACTGTCACATCGCGCGCCACCAGCGTTAAAGCAGGCCATGTTTTAAGGTTAAAGAACATGCCTGCTACTTTGTAGCAGATGGGAAACCACACCCTGTTTTTGCTAGATACATTTAGTGTCATCTATCTATATACATTATAAAGCAGTATTCAGAGAAACCTAGATGGATCACATTCAGAAAGGCATTGCAGGCACTTAATAATCCTTTGCAAATCGACCTTGGAATAATTTCAAGTTGTTGGTGCTCGTTCGTCTTTATATTTCAAATTAATTTAAATTTCTTTTGATGGTGATGTGTTGTTTAAGAAACATTTCCATCCTGTAAGAATGGTCTTTGCATGGACATTCTTTGTGGCTTAATTTGTTTTACGGTTCACAATTTTTATATTATCTTCTATCATTTATGTCTTGCAAGTGTGTTTGAAGAAGTGTCAGTTATCTACCGACACTAATTAGGCGGTAAACTCGCATTTACATTCCATCGACACATCATCTTAAATTTACCCTAGGACTCCTGCATTGATCTACTATGAATTTAAATGGTTGGCACTTTAGATGTTATTCATTTATTTCTTGGCAAACACTTTATGATCGATGAATATTAAGAGGGACCAGAAGTGTCTGAAATCGTGATATGTATGCAAATTCATATGGTGTTTTTTGCTTTTAAAAAAATCATATTGTTCTCAAATATCAGTTACTGAAAATTTTATCAAGTATGACCTTATTGAAAAACAGGATCAAACTAAATAGTTTGTCATTGAACATGACCTTTCGGAAAGTAAAGTAGAGATTTGTTTGCAGGCAAATTCAAGAAAATTATCCAAGTTCACAAAAAAATTATTGGAGGAGGAGATGGCAGCGGAATTGTGCTGAAGTCTTAAATATTTTTACAAAGTCTTTAGACACTGAAGAAAAGCTTCGATATCTAAAGACTTTAAATAGGCACATCTATTTTTGTTAATATTAGACACTAGTGGGCTTATTTACAAGCCCCTTGCGCCACTGGTGCGTCACGTTTTATGGCGCTCCGGCAGTGCAGAGTGCACACCCATATCTACAAGACCACACAAAGCCACTTTACGTGGCTTTTCATGCCCTAGTAAATATGGTGTAAGGCAACACAGCATATGTAGCTGCATTGCCTTACAATGCATCAGGGAGGCGTTGCATGGGCATTGCAGTGGGTGTTCCCATGAAACACCCTTGGATTTTGACGCATTCACAGTTTTACAAGCATCTTTAAATCTCGGAATGCGTCAAAACTGTACACCTCCCCAGAGCAGGTTTAACGAGGAGAAACAATGCGGATACACTTGCACCGTATTGTCTGCTGGCTGAAAGGACAGGACTGTACCATATCTTGTAAATGCTGTACATTTCTACCCTTTCGATTTGGTGTAGGGCAGCGCAGCAAAAACACGGAATGGAATTTGCAGGAGGGCTGGAAAGGGAATGTTAATGGAAATTGGCCATACCAGTAGGTTGGTTCAGCTAGCTCTTACTCTAAAGGAGAGAAAATCTCCATCTTGAATTTTAAAGTGCAGTGCTTTGTGGGACAAGAATATGCAAATTCCTCATAAATGAGGCCCTTAGCCTTCAGGGGCGTAGCTTGGTCAGTAAGATTGGGGGTTGAGCTTCAGATTTCCTGACAATCACTCTGGCATATAATTTAAAATACATTATACGCCAAGCAGGGCACATCAGAGGGGCTTAAGAGGCAGTGGAAAGGGAGAGAAATGAGTATTGGTAGGAGTACTAAGTGAGAGAATCACAATATTTTGTAAACTAATCAACATTTTTAAGGCTTGCTTTCAAAATCGAAATGAAAGAGAGTGTGTGTGTGTATGTTTTTGTCAGTGTGTGCATGCAAAAATCTCAGGTGAAATCCGACAGACACCTCACCATACCCGACTGAAAGCACTTGTACCCAACTATTCAGCAGAAAATACATTTATTAGGGGAGGTGTAACAACTCAAACCCCCCCTGAAGCTACGCCCCTGTTAGCCTTATCAGTCTTCTCTTAAAGTGCTGGGTACAATGCATGGGGATAGTGTTCACATAGATTTCGGTCATTGTCTCCAGAGAGAATAATTGACAACCTGCTGCCCAGCCATATATCTGCACTGCATGTAACTCTGTGATCCTATAGAACTTCACAAAATGGTTGCCTGCAAATTAGACAAAGCTGAGCTTGATCGCTAATATCCTCCCCGAGCAAGAGCATGCATTGCCCACGGAAGCCCAAAATTAAAACGAGGTATATACATATACCAGGCTTCTTGCAAAGTTCTACAATCTCTAGAACCACATTTACGTTTAACATTGGTATTCAGGAGAACAACCAAGGCAAAACTGCACACAGAAAAACAAAAAATTAAACTGCTTGAAAGGAGATAAAAATGGAAAACCTGTTCATTGGAACAGTTCCTGAACAATTCAAAAGCAGGAACACCTGTCCCACCAAACATACAAACAATCAGAGAAAAGCAATTATTGCTAACGACTTAGTCACTTACCAAAGTAGAAACGATGCAAGACCGTATGCGCAGGGCTCCGAAGATGGAAATGAATGCCAGGAGATGAACGCAAATAAAACTTGCTGACTACGTAATGTAAGCCCTGGTAACATGGCACAGCAAGACCGCCACAATGGTACTGATAGAGAGCTTTCAACTCCCGTGGAGCTAGGCAAGAAACGGGATCTAATTTAGAGCAACACAGCACCTACGCCTAATCACTAAAATAAGAGTTTAGAACATAGCTCGAACTACACAAATAAAACAACTCATAATTAGGTTTGACCAGCTTACCTCTAAATAATGCTAAAGGGAATTTGAGCCATAGCCAACCCTGGTAACGCGTTTGAAACTAGACTAACATTTAGAGGATTGCTGCACTAATAAAGGAAATGATTAATAGATAGAGCTTCCGGGCTGTGTGTGATCAGTAGAAGTGTCCTAAGCATAGATCAAATGGCTAACAGGTTCAGAGTCAAGCATGAGTCTATATGAGAAAGACGGGCGCAATGAATGGGTGCATGTTCATGGCTAATAAGTATTATTCTTCCCACAAAATCCACTCACACATATGAGCTGTAAGCTGCAACAATGAACAGAGTAGGCCACACAATAACCACGTGTCCAAATCAAACACTCACCAATAGGCATGCAAGGAGGACATGACTGATTATGCTCTATCTCACCATCAATGGTGCTGTAATGAATGGTGTCATACAGCACACCAATAAGTAGGCTCACCAGGGAAAAGGAAATCTCTGCTGCCAGAGAGATGTGGTAGAACAGTATAATATCTTGATGCATTGGGGAGCTACTGAGCGTTAAGGGAGTGTGGCAGTCTAGCTTGGGCAGGCAGCACTCAGTTTGTCAAAGAAAGAGTGATGTCGCCCGAGGCTCAGCTCAGAAGCTGGCAGTCAGTGCACTTAAAAGTCGTGGCATCGAGTACCAAGTAGGGTGACCAACCGTCCGTAAATTTCACGACCGCCCGTCATTTTGGTGTCATGTTCGTTGTCCGTAATCATTCCTTTAACGGACGCCTTTTGTCCGTAATTTTGGAGATCAATTACAGCGAGCTGTGCTGTTCCCCTGCGAAGCCCCAGGAGATTAAAAGTGCTCAGGGGCCAGCTCGCACTTCTCTGTTGAACTCCAGAGGCTGCAGCAGCCCCTCACTGAGCTCGCACAGCCTGTGGACAGGCCCATTGTCATTCTGACTGGGGCTGATTATCCCCTTTCGAATGACAATGCGCCGTCTGCCCTTAGCATATCATGTGTGAGGGAGTGCCTTTGAGGCCAGTGCCTCATTGGAGCCAGTATATCGTAGTTAGTGATTACAGAGGAGCTTTCCCCAAACAGAGTACTGTGGGGAACTTGCAGCCTTGTGTAGTTTGCCAATGTTGTTCACTGCGAGTGAAGGGGCAGGAGCAGTGACGGGGCAGGAGCAGTGACGGGGCAGGAGCAGTGACGGGGCAGGAGAAGTGACGGGGCAGGAGAACTGATGGGGCAGGAGAAGTGACGAGGCAGGAGATGTAACGGGGCAGGAGAGGTGACGGGGCAGGAGAGGTGACGGGGCAGGAGAAGTGACCAGGCAAGAATGGTGATGGGGCAGGAGTGGTGACTGGGCAAGAGAAGTAATGGGGCAGGAGAAGTGACGGGGCAGGAGCGGTGATTAGGCATGAGAAGGAGGGGTGAACGGACAGGAGCAGTGAACGGACAGGAGCGGTGACCGGGCAGGAGCAGTGACCGTGCAGAAGCGGTGACCGGGCAGGAGCGGTGACCAGGCAGGAGCGGTGACTGGGCAGGAGAAGTGATGGGGCAGGAGAAGTGACAAGGCAGGAGAAGTGACGGGGCAAGAGAGGTGACAGGGTAGGAGAAATGACGGGGCAGGAGAAGTGACGGGGCAGGAGAGATGACGGGGCAGGAGTGGTGACTGGGCAAGAATGGTGACTGGGCAAGAATGGTGACGGGGCAGGAGAAGTGACGGGGCAGGAGCGGTGATTAGGCATGAGAAGGAGCGGTGAACGGACAGGAGAGGTGAACGGACAGGAGCAGTGAACGGAGCAGGAGAAGCGACGGGACAGGAGAGGTGACGGGGCAGGAGAGGTGACGGGGCAGGAGAAGTGACGGGGCAGGAGAAGTGACGGGGAAGGAGTAGTGATGGGGCAGGAGAGGTGACGGGGCAGGAGAAGTGAAGGGGCAGTAGAGGTGATGGGGCAGGAGAGGTGACGGGACAGGAGAGGTGATGGGGCAGGAGAGGTGACGGGGCAGGAGTGGTGACGGAGCAGGAGATGTGATGGGGTAGGAGAAGTGACAGGGTAGGAGAAGTGACGGGGCAGGAGTAGTGACGGGGCAGGAGCAGTGATTAGGCATGAGCAGGACCGGTGAACGGGCAGGAGCGGTGAACGGACAGGAGCAGTGAACAGGGCAGGAGAAGTGACGTGGAAGGAGCGGTGACCGGGCAGGAGAAGTGAACGGGGCAGGAGAAGTGACGGGACAGGAGAGGTGACGGGAGAGGAAAGGTGACGAGGAAGGAGAGGTGACGGGGCAGGAGAGGTGACGGGGCAGGAGAAGTGATGGGGCAGGAGAAGTGATGGGGCAGGAGAGGTGACCGGGCAGGAGAAGTGATGGGCAGGAGAGGTGATGGGACAGGAGAAGTGACGGGACAGGAGAAGTGTTGGGGCAGGAGAAGTGACGGGGCAGGAGAAGTGATGGGGTAGGAGAAGTTACGGGGCAAGAGAAGTGACGGGCATTAGCGGTGATTAGGCAGGAGCGGTGAACGGGCAGGAGCGGTGAACGGGCAGGTGCGGTGAATGGACAGGAGCAGTGAACCGGGCAGGAGAAGTGAACAGGCAGGAGCAGTGAAGGGGCAGGGGAAATGACAGGAAAGGAGCTGTGAAGGCGCAGGAGAAGTGACCGGGCAGGAGAAAGTGACCGGGCAGGAGAAAGTGACTTGTACTTATGTTCTTTGCCTATTTATTTATATACTATTGCATGACATCCACTGATGTGACTGTAAAGCATACCCTTTGTCCCGAATGTTTGTCCTGAATTTTGACCTCCTGTCCTGAGTTTTTGTCCTGAATTTTGACCCTTTGTCCTGAATTTTTACACTCACCGTCCTGAATTTGCGCCCATGCCAGTTGGCCACCCTAGTACCAAGGCTGGTGTCTTAAATCCATCTCATGCGTCTTTAATCCACTACCAGTTCTCCATATTCCTTTATCTCACAAGTTCCTGCTTTCTCCATATATGATGGGTTTGCGTTTTTATCTTCCCCTCGTCTTTCCGATTTGGGTACTTTACCCTCTCTTGCTCTCACTAATTATCCGCTGTAGACAGATAAGAAACCGGTCCATAAAAAAAAAGTTCTGGTGCACCCCTTTCCTCCCACCCCCCACCTCCCCAATCCACCAGCTCAAATGAAGCACTGCTGGCAGGAATGCATGAGCTACAGTGTCACTGTTGTAAATGGTTGCCCATCCAGGATATATTTAGTGAAGGATGATGACAGTAGGGGAAGTGTGTGGAAGCAAAAGACTTCTGGAAATGAAAGGATTCAAACAGGAAACTATAGCACTCATTCAAAGGACATTCCATGACTGTGATTTTAGTGCATTCAATTAGCTTTTTGCTCGGTAACTTTCAACAAAAGTGATGTAATTGAGACTCTGTTGAAATTCAGATGTGACTGAATCCTTACTCTCTGTATTTGCTGGATGTGATTACACGGAAACTCCAAATGCGGATATTGGTTTTCTGGTGCTACCTTGTAAGAGCAGCTTGTCGCTCACAATAAGGCAGTGTTTAGCTTTAACAGATTCTAGCCACTGTAAAGAGATTCCGTCTAGTCGTACTGTGCCTTCATGTGTTTTGGCTTTCTGTGGCTACTTCACTGGTCTCAGGTAGGCCTGTCTGTAGTCTAAAGTCTGTGGTTATTTCTGTCCAACATTATTGCAGAACACTTTCGGACAAATATACAAGGCAACTTGCTGCGCTGTGTCAAATAGAGAGAGCAGGAATGTTTCACAATTACTAATATATGGCACATTCATGCTCTCTCTGCTCTGGCGCACTTGTGGCAGCCAAGCGTCAATGCATACACCCTTGCGCCATGGTGCAGGGGTGCCTGTATTACAGGCAGGATTGTTTTTGTGCAGGATGGGACACCTTCCTACACATAAACAATCCTTAAAGGCATTTTCTTCTTTTCTACATGTGTGGCACAGTGCTGCACACTTAGAAAGGGGCAATAACTAGGAGGAATAAACATATTTCTCTTCAGTGTGCCTCACCTGGGAAAGGGTAGCATTTGACTCATTCCGAGATGTACTAGTCTTAGTAAATCTTGTAATGCACTAAAATCAATGGGTAGATGAGTGCGAACACCCATGCTCCACCCATGGATTGGCTTCCCAATGCAGAGTGACTCAAGGCTCGACTTGCGCTGCCTTGCTTTACTCTGGATTTACTAAGCCACACAGAGCAATGTAACGTAGCTTTGCAGGGCTTAGCAAATCTCAATGAAGCCCTTGTGTTGCTTTGCACCGCCTTGCATGATGCAATGGCAATGCAATGGCTTTTTAAATCTCGGCCTTTGTCCATAAACAAATACCAATACAACATAGGCCAACAAAACCCCCTGTTAACAACTGAGCTGCACCCTGAGGCACGTTGCCTGACACAGAACACATAACATTCATTAAGGTATTCGGGAGCCTGATTTAAATTTTAAATCTTGGCAGACGGGTTATTCCGTCACAGTGGTGACGGATATCCCGTCCACCTGAAATGGAAATCCAATATGATATAATGGGATTTAAATTTCGGCGGATGAGTTCTCTGTCTTCTTTGTGACAGAGTAACCTGTCCGCCAAGATCTAAACCAGGCCCTCTGTTGGCAGCAAAGTAAATGTACCACAAGTTGATGCAGATTTTTAATCTTGGCATAATGCATAATTACATTTTATCTTTTGGAGGGATGGGATATTTCCAAATGGTTTATTTCTCATTTAAAGGTTTTTGAATACTCGTTTTATTGCACAAATGCAGTACCAAGCCAATTTTCTTCCAGAGAGATAGCAATAGTGAACCATTGAACTCGCATTTTTACTAACTTTAAGGATAAACAAAACAAGACACTGAGATTTCAGAGACAAACCTCCAAACCTAAAAGTACTCCCATAATTACACCAATTGAGTTTGATGTTTTTTCTTTTTGTCTTGCTTGTTACTTCTTTGTTAATTCCCAGAAAGAAATTAATTCCACATGGTGACTAGAAAGAACATCACAGAATTGTGGTGTAGACTATATAGCACCATGTTCTTTGCTTGAAGTGATATATAATAATATCAACCAATAGGCGACACATATTTCTCATGTTTGTTCCCTTTCTATTTAGCCATTGTATTTAACTGAAACCAGATCTAGAGGAAACAGAGGGCCTTCCATAATGGCAAGTACATGAGAGAATATAAATAGTACTGCTCCAGAAAATAAGCATTATAAAATATTCACAATATATAAAGTGATACTGATAAAAGGCAATCATTATTAACCACTGTACTACGATGTCCAACTTAAGTTGGTTGTTCAACTGAGAACAGTTAAACTCAAACATAAGAGGATCATTTAAAGGAGAAAATAGCAAACATTTAAATAATTTCTTGTATCATAAGTTGCCATTGTCCTGATGGCTGGTAGATTATGGGTCCAGAACCTGACCATTGGAGCACTTGCAAGGAAATATTGGGCTAGTTTTTCTTCCTTCTTAAAAGATAAAGTTTCCAGTAGAAAAAGAGCAGGCTTGGTCTTCTTCCTGGCAGGTTCCTTAGTTCAGCAGTAATCTAAAGTTCAGGGGTCTGGGCCACACATTTTATAGCACAAATTCCTTTGTTCTCTGGTGGCAAAGAAGTTCCTTGCCCAACCAAAACGAGTTCTGTCCTCTCTGGTGCAGCTTCCTGGCAGGAGGTGGAGACAGCTTTGTATAAGGCAGACAGGGCCTATTCAGGTGCAAGGGAAATCTCCTCCCACCACTCTAAATGCAGACCGGGCCTAGTGCTAGTGAGGACTCCTCCTCCTACTCTGAATGCAGCCCAGGTCTATTCAACCCAGCCCTTACTCATTCAGAAAAGGCAGGACACACATCACCCCCCCCGGTGGCTGTCTGAGAGAATGCACCTCCACAGCCCGTGTCACTCCAAAGCCAGACAGTCAATACACAAACCAGCAGAGGCACACAGAATGTCGAAGCAAGGAAATACCCACTTTCTAAAAGTGGTATTTTCAAACACACAATATAAAAATCATCTTTACCAAAAGATCCATTTTTATATTCTGAGTTCAGGCATACTAAACTCCATCTTTCTATCTTATCCCAATGTGAAGTTATATTTATACGGGTAAGCAGACATAATATCAAGTTGTAAATATCGATATGCTATTATATCGATGTTTAAATTTCGATATGACAGAATATCGACCTGCAAGAATATCGACTACAAGAATATCGACATGCAGGTAAGAAATATTGTTTTACTTAATATCGAAGTTAGTAATATCGTAAGTCAAAATATTGTTGTTAATAATATCGATTTTTTTGTTGTGTTTTTTATGTTAGTATATGTGTTACAAGTATGGGTTATTTTTTTAATGTGTGTTTGAATTTTTTACAAGTAATTAATTTTATGTTATTTTTTTTTTGCGTATTTACGTTCCATAGCGGGTTGTGGGTTTATAGGGCAATAGGGTGTGAAGTAATTTAATTATAATATATTAATTAATAATTTTTTTAAAGTTATTAATTTTTAAAATAAATAAATATTGCGTTTTAGTTCCGTAGCGGGTTGTGGGTTTATAGGGGAATAGGGTGGGAGGTAATTTAATTGAAATTAATTAATTAATAGATGTATTAATTAATATTAATGTATTTAATAATTTATAATGTTGATTGTGTTAATTAATTGGTTATTAATTACATTTTAATTGATTATTAATTAATAATAATTAATAGGTAAATATGGTAAATGTGGAATTTTTTAAGGTGTGGGTTGTGGATTTATAGGGGAGTAGGGTGGAAAGTAATTTAACTATAATTAATATTTTATATTGTTAATTGTGTTAATTTTGTTTTATTAATTAGTTATTAATTAGATATTAATGATGAATAATTAATTGGTAATTATGTCAATTGTGTAATTTTTTTAGGTGTGGGTTGTGGGTTGATAGGGGAGTAGGGTGGGAAATAATTTAATTGTAATAATGTTTTTTATATTTTTATATGTAATATTTATTTAAAGTTATTTTAAAGTGTTAATTGTGTGATCGAATTTATTTTTGATGGTTTTTAATTTGCTTGTTAATTGTTATTAATTAATTAATTAATTGATATTTAATTATGTTAATTGTGTAATATTTTATAATGTTGGTGTTGTTGTTTATAGGGGAATATGGTGGGAGGTTAATTATTTTTGAGAAATTAATTATTTGTTAATTAATGGTAATTATTTTGCAGGAGTGGGAATACTAAATTATTCACCTCCGCTATCCAACACTTTCCCTACTGTTGCATTTGCTGGAGTGGGAATAGTAAATTATTCCCCTACGCTATCCAACATTTACCCTACTGTTACACTTGGTGGAGTGGGAATAGTGAATTATTCCCACTCGCTATCCAACACTTTCACTACTGTTGCACTCGCTGGAGTGGGAATAGTAATTTTTACCTCCCCGCTATCCAACACTTTCCCTACTGTTGCATTCGCTGGAGTGGGAATAGTAATTTTTACCAACCCGCTATCCAACACTTTCCCTACTGTTGCATTTGCTGGAGTGGGAATAGTAAATTATTCCCCTACGCTATCCAACATGTTCCCTACTGTTACACTTGGTGGAGTGGGAATAGTAAATTATTCCCAACCGCTATCCAACCCTTTCCCTACTGTTGTACTCACTGAAGTGGGAATAGTAGTTTTTACCAACCCGCTATCCAACACTTTCCCTACTGTTGCATTTGCTGGAGTGGGAATAGTAAATTATTCCCCTCCGCTATCCAAAACTTTCCCTACTGTATAGTATAGTAATTTTATTCCCTACGCTATCCAACATTTTCCTATTGTTATAGTTAATGTAGTGTAAAATATATTTTTAGAAATAAATATTAATTTTAATATTTTAATTTATTATATATATAATTTATTTTTATATTTATATTACAGCTTTATGTATATTTATATGTATTTATACTTTTTATTGTTTCTGACATTTTATAATTAAATAAAATAATTATTTATTAATATTTTTAGGTTAATATATATAATTTGTTTTAAATATGTATGTTTTATTTTTATATATTACATTTATTGTTTATCATTTTTAACTATTTTGAAATAATTGTAACTATGTTTTTATTAATTATATTTATTTTTAAATTAATTTTACATTGTTTTTAAAACATTTTAAAAAAACCAATATTTGATACAACGATATTTTAAACAACGATATTTTGGTTTCAATATTTTTGTACTTACCTTTGTAGAGATTGGATGTCGATATTCTGTCCATCGGACTCGATATTGTTGTAGGTCGATATTCGGTCCGTCAGTGATCCATTTATAAGATGTTATAAATAAACTCCCATTCTATCCTATGGGACAGATAGCCTTTCAATAGTGAAAAACAACATTGGAAGTGTTTCACCATCAGGACATGCCACACACATCAGGGCATGTCCTACATTTCACACACTGCACACTGCCCACAGGGGCACCTTAGGCCTCCCTTAGGGGTGACTCACATGTAAGAAAAGGGAAGGTTAGTGCCTGGCAAGTGGGTGCACTTGCCAGGTCGACATGGCAGTACCACACTACGCACAGGCACTGCAGTGGCAGGTCTGAGTTACATTTAAAGGCTGCTAATGTGGGTGGTACAACCGTGCTGTAGGCCCTGGGCACACACAGTGCACTGTACAAGGGACTTACCAGTAAATCAAATATGCCAATCATGGAATCACCAATCCATAAACACAATTTACAGGGAGAGCAAATGCACTTTAGCACTGATCAGCAGGGGTAAAGTGTCCAGAGTCATAAAACCAATAAAAACAGGGTCCAAAACAGGAGGCCAAAAAGCAAAAAGTCTGGGGTTAAACCTGCTGGACAAGCCAGTTCTAACAAACACCAGACGGAGAGTCACACAAGTCCTAGTCACCAACCGACTTGATTATGGCAAAAAACTGTACATAGGAATCACCTCACTCCTGCTCAAGAGAATGTAAACAATACTGAACTCAGCAGTTAGAATCATCATAGACCTCCCTATATGG
This sequence comes from Calotriton arnoldi, assembly GCA_963921515.1. Taxonomy (NCBI): domain Eukaryota; kingdom Metazoa; phylum Chordata; class Amphibia; order Caudata; family Salamandridae; genus Calotriton; species Calotriton arnoldi. The sequence goes on along the minus strand of CAWUFW010005000.1, from coordinate 966,916 downwards.
ACCCACATAACCCCCACCACAAGAAACTCCACCGGCTCCCCATTCAGAAGAAATGCCAGTTCAACATGTTGATCCACAACTTTAAAGCCCTCCTCAAAAAGGGACCAGCTCATAGCAACCACCGATTGATCTTCTATCTTTCCTCAAGACACCTGCGCTACCCCTCTCTCTGCCTCGCCCAAACCCCCCTCATCCACCACAGCAACAGTGGTGGATGCTCCTTCGCCTACCTTGCTGCGAAGTTCTGGAACGACCTCCCACTTCACCTTCGGACCTTATCCTCTCTGCTGGAATTCTGAAAAGGACTCAAGACATGGCTGTTCTACTGAGCCTCCCGTTAGCAGTGCTCTCAGCACTTGGATACCCTCATGGTGATTAGCCATGCTTTACAAATCCAGATTGATTAAATGATTGATTGAAAGCTCCTCAGATCATGTTGATCAATCGAGCAGACCAGTTAGTGGGCAAGATAGTTTGGCAATACGTTATGGAGTGATTTACAACAGTGCAAATCAGTATCACAAAACATCTAGCTTCGACATGCAGCACACTAGTGGCCAGTCTGGCAGCTGCGTGTAGACCAGCTTTGAGAGAGGCTTGGTGCAGCTTGGTAATTGCAATGCATAAGGAGTTGCCACAGTCCAGTTTGTTACACATGGGATTGAACACCTTGCTTGATTTCTTATTAAGTATTCATATGTTTTATTCATTGCAAGTGTCTAAGATGAGATTGTGCAACTGAGTACTGTCCAAACTCTTTTTCAGGTTAAAGCCAAGTAACTTAGATGATTGCACAATATCCAAGCTGCAGTCTAACTTGATATTTATGTTGAGCCAGTCGGCACAGGAAAGGAGCAATTGGGAGAGTAAAACAGGAGAAAATCAGCTTTAAGTGGTTTTGAGAGGTTTTAGGTAGGAATCTTGGTGTGACATACAGCAGTGAATGTCTTCGAGAATCTGGAAAAAGTACATTATCATTGGGCCAACACAATACCTATATGGCTGATGAGCTGTCCATTTCTGATAGTTCTTGGCACAACAGCAACCAGGACATAATAAGACTGAAGGTAAAGAAATACACACATGTAAAACAAAGGCAGCACTCATTCACTATGTATTCAGGATCTGAGGTGACATCTTGATATCCCTCAAGACCACCTCACCCCATTTCAATGTAGAAATGAGCTGAAGACACATCTCTTTAAAGAACAGTAGTCATGATGCAATAACTGTCCCCATCCACTCTCAAACCCAATCACTCATTGACTGTATCTTTGATTTTGACCCTGTACAGCTCTCACTTCCTTTCACTTAGTTTTACGCTATACAAATAAAACATCATACAAGCAAACATATGATGAGGCAATTTTCAAGTACTTCTGTGTATTGTCCCTTTCTAAATGATACACGATTTTGAAGTGCTGACGAAGTAAGGTAAGACTTTCCATGTATACGTTGAAAGGAATGGGGCAGAAAGAATCCTATATGGCTGAGAACGAGAGAGAAAGAGCGAGAGAGAGAGAGAGAGACCTCTGTTTTCAGCACAGAATGTGGTCAGTTAAGAAAACTGACACAGACTTATTCTGTCTTTGGGGATTTTCAGGAGAGTGACATGGTTATTTGTGTGAAATGGCACTGACAGTTGCAGGAGTCAGCGTGATTTCTTGGGGTTTCAAAGGTTTAAGCAGCACACAAAAGAATGACCACTAACTATAGTTCAAATAATTTGGACTCTATTTTACTTAGTTGTGCGCTAATTATCTACAGATAATGAATCAATTGGAAAAGAGGTCTGAACTAGTTTACATATATAGACTTTAAAGAACATAATGAAAAATACATCTCTCATGGCCTCATAGCATATAATCACTGGCACATACTTACTTACTTACTTATGCCTACTACCCCTCCCAGGGTATAAGCCATAAACCAGGACTCTCCAGCCACCTCTGTCCTGGGCTTTTCTTTCAAAATGTCTCCAGATGTAACCCATCTCCTTTCCGTCAGCCTCGAAACCCCAGCGACAGATGTTCCTTGGCCTAACTCTTTTTCTTTTCTCTTGAGTGTTCCAGGTCAGATCTTGCCTGGTGATGTTTGATGTAGGCTTGCAGAGAGTTTTATCTATCCAGTACCAGCATCTTTTCATGATTTCTCCATGAGCAGGGAGTTGGAAAGTCTGCTGCCATAGGTCGTTGTTGCTGATTATGTTTGGCCAGAGGATCTGGCGGATTTTCCTTGGGCAGGTGTTCATGAAGGTCTGAACTTTGTTGGTAGTGGTCACTGTTGTCCAAGTTTTTGCTCAATGCAGAAGGACCGATTTGACATCGGTGTTAAAAAGCCTGATCTTGGTTTGCAGCATTAGATATCCTTTGCTGATCCTTGCCATGATGTTGGCGTCTGTGCCACCCTGCTTGTCCATGACACTTCCCAGGTAGGTGAAGGCCTCAACCTCTTCCAGTGCATCGCCTGCAAGAGTGACTGCAGCTGTGCTGGCCATGTTAGCCTTCAGGTTCTTGATTTGTTCCCCTGTGAATGTTGAGGCCACGTTGTGCTGATGTGGCTGCCACCTTGTTGGTCTTCTCTTGCATGTGCAGATGGTTATGGGAGAGTAGGGCCAGGTCATCTGCAAAGTAGAGGTCTTCAAGCTGAGTCCAAGATGTCCACTGGATCCCATCTCTTCTCCTAGCTCTGGATGTCTTCATCGATTCAGTCTATGGCCAGCAGGAAGAGAAAAGGCAAGAGCAAACAACCCTAGCGGACTTCGGTCCTCAATTGGAAGGCTTCTGTGAGTTGTCCTCAATGGACTATCTTGCAAATGGGGCACATGTAGCAGAGTATATCCGTAGTTTTCCTCTAAATGGCACAGTAGAAACAAAGAAATGCATTAGGCAAAAACAGTACTGATCATACAAGCTATGATGGTATTACTTAGAAGTATTTGTGTCTGTTGCAGTATAGATGTAGAACATGTTTATACTCTTTGCTTTTCCAAATTTGTACCTAGAATCTAATGCACATTGACTCTCCATCTTCCGCTTCCCTCAAGAGTATATTATTTTTGACTCTTTCTTTGCCGGAACAGGTAGGCAGCTTCAATGATTGCACTTTTGATACAAATCTTGCATCCGGTGGCAGTATCAGCTCCAAGGTGCCATGTATCCTTTCAAACCTCTTACTCCTAAATCTAATAAGACACTTATGCACACATGATTACACTACAATTTAGGATCTAGTACATGCTACTTAATATTGCTTAGTAGTATTTGTGTCTGTTGCAATACAGATTGATAAAAATGTTTATATAGTTTAATTTTCCGGACTTATACCTAGAATTTGATGTACATTGATTCTCTATCCTCCCATTCTCTCAAGGGCATATTAATGTAACTCCTTTCTTTGCTGGAACAGGTAAGCAGCTCCATCAATCATACACATCTTACATCTTGTTGCTGGATCAGCCCCATGGTGTGGTGTATCATTATAAAATCTTTACAATCGGTCTGATGCCACAGTGAAGAACATAGGATTACACTACAGTTTAGTATCTCGTTAAATGCGACTTAGTTTTGCTTAGTAGCATTTGCTTCTATTACAATAGAGATGTACAAATGTTTATATAGTTTCATATACTTAGACTTTGATGCACAATGATCCTCATTTTATTTATTCCGTTATCATTGGTTTTGGAAAAAGTAAGGCAATGGCAATTTAACTGTTACACTTTCCTGTTGATGAAAGATATCAGCAATAACTGGATGCATACAGGAATTGAAAATTAGGATGTCAGGTTGGCTTCTAAGTTAGGAAAAGGATATTGAACCTGTCCATCTATGCCTGCTCAAGCTCTCTGTTTATAGACAGATGTTCACTTCCTTTTTATCTTAAGGTCACTCAGTCATTGCTAATTGGTGCCACTTTCATTTTAACATTATCACATCAAGGATTTGAACTACATTCTGTTGGGGCATCCTTCCCTCACCAGTATCCACAGTACGTAAATATGGAACGAACAAGCAGCACTTTTTTACCCAGTGTGCCACAGTATATTAAAATAATGAGGTAAGAGCTACAGAAACACAGATGGCCTGCTTATTCGAACATGCCTCGTTTACTCCATAGGTCCTATTTAGTTAATTAAACAGATGTGCATGCATAACCTATTAACCTCCCTTACCATTAGTCAGATGTACTCATTTGTGTCTTTCATTTGATGGTACTGTAGAAGCGCCAGTAATTATGCCCAACTCATACGTGTATTTAAACATGGATACAATCACAGTAAATACCATTCAATATGGGAAACAACTAGTGCCAATATGAAGTAAATCATGGAATTCAGAGAATGCACGGTAAGAAGGAAAAACATGGACCAAAAGGCAAAAACACGGGACCATTTGAAATTGTATTAATGATGACAGCAACAATAATACAAACAATTATAACAGCTGTAATAATAATAACAGCAATAATAATAATAACAACAATAGTAATATTACATGTATTATTATTAAAGACTGATCTAGGTGCTCACATGTACAGTTCAGCTCTGTGTGCTGCTGCTTCAGTCTGTCCTGTGACGCAGGGATGCAGCTGCTAAAGATGCTCTCCATGAGGAGGTGTCTATGCTGACAGGGAGCGTTACTTCCAAGTAGGGCAATCAGCAGACAGATGTGCTCCTTCTCTCTGACGTTGCGAGGGAGATGATCAGCGGACCCCAAGAACAGTCTCTGTGTGATAAAACATGTCAGAGCTTCCAGAGAAATGTCATTGTGGTTGGGCTGTGCAGACCTTCTTCTCTCACAGCTCAGCACTGTGGCATCTTTACTTCTTGTGAAAAGAGATTACAAAACATTAGTGATGCGATATTGATTTCAAGCTGACGTCTGAACATGTCTGTAATAAGAAAATAAACCACTGGTGAATGAAAAGAAATAATGATCTTGCATCTATTAGGATAATAATTCTTAGACCTGGCATCCTTAGCATGGAATTCAACCAGACTTTTTTCCTTCACCCCATGATTGTTGATGTACCCGTTTCTGTTGGCGTTAGGATTCTGGGCACATATTAACCCTGCTACCCAGAGGTAATGTGTGTGTGCTCTGTCCCTCTTAAACATGATAACATTGGTATACACCTAATTGGCACCTTTCTTTTAGTTATAAGTCCTTATTAAATGGTACTACATGTATCCTGGGGCTGTAAATTAAATGATACAAAGTGGGCTGCAGCATTTATTGTGCCACCCACTAAAGTAGCACTGTAAAACACGCCTAGGGTTTTAATCTACCATTTTGACCTAGCAAAATAAATCTTTTGCCAGACCTAAACCTTCCTTTTTAATACCTATAAGTCACTCCTAAGGTAAGCTCCAAGTCTTATAGGGAAGGATGCATGGGATTTAAAAAGTAGGACATGGGTGTTTAAGTTTTACATGTCCTGACAGTGAAAAACTCCTAAAGTCATTTTCTTGTGTTTACTGAAGCAAGGTTATCTTTCCCATAGAGCACTGGGTTACCTAATTGCACTTAATTTAAAATTCTCTTTAATGGTAAAGTCAGATTTTAAGTTACTATTCTGAAAATGCCACTTTTGGAAAGTTGGAATTTTTCTGCCTAAACCAAATGTGCTTTTCTGACAGTGTCCAGCATCACATGACTGTCACTGGCTCTCCTGAGATGTGTAGTGTACTTCTTCCTGACACAGACCCAAGGGGCCTGCTTGTAGAGTGGGTGGGTCTTCCTGACAGGATGGCTGGGGAGGAGTAGTGCCTTGCCCTGATTACACTTCAAAGGGCCCTGGATGTAGCATACACAAAGGAACCTGGCACTATGCTTGCCCTTGCATTCGTCACTCTGGACAGTTTTGAGCCAATCCAAGGGGAAGGAGAACAACTGGCCAAAGCCAGTTTGGGAGTAGGCCGGGGATTGCTCCCCATACAAAGGCTGGAACTAGGTGTAAATGTGACACCTTCAAAACCTCTCATCAGAACGCTCCTGGACCAGTGGAAGATTCAGAAAATGGAATGCCCTGGTGTCTGAAGAAGGTAGACTGGACCTTCTTGCCTTGAACCCAGGCTCCCTAAAAGTGACTCCAAGGCTCAGTTGGCTGACCTCCTATTTGAGCTACAGGGGCACAATCAGCTTCCAGAGTCCTCCCTGCAACTGCACAGCTGATCAGTCCCACCTGGACCTGCCTGAGCCCTGCTGCTGGCCTTTGCTGGAGTGAGGCCTGGTCTCCAAGAGGTGCCCCCCAGGTCACTGACTCCCGGCTGGTATCAGAGTGAGCTCCAGGTGAAAATCCAGAAGTTTTGGGCTTCCTTGCGACTGTGAGTGGCATCCTTGTGCCACAGAATTACTGTCCATGATGTCCACCAATAAAAAGCTGCAGCACTGACCTGCTCTTCACGTCATATAACCATCTGCATTAGCAACAACTGTCACATACCCGCTAATGCGCAGCTCCAGCAATGACCTACTCTTCGTACTATACAGTGACCACCCACGTCAAATCCCAACACGAAGTTCCAGAAGCGACCTGATCCTCGCACCAACAATGGACTCTTCACAACTCCTGCCAACATGAAGATGAAGCTAAGGCTCCCCACATAGTCTTGGACTGTTAGAAGGTAAATTCTCCAAAGGTCCCTGGGGCAGATTTACGAGTTCTGGGGCATCTCTGCAAATCAGCAGCGATGCGCCAGAACAGATGCGACATGCAATTCCCTCCCTGCGCCACCACAAATGTGTCGCATTTACAATGCGGCGCACCGTGGCGCAAGGATAGGGCGATGCGTGTCGCATCCTGTGGCGTAAGGGCGGCGCATTGCTGGAGTCGTGTCGCAAGCGCGACGCGGCTCCAGCAATGCTCAGGGGCGCCCTATGCCTAATATGCTGCGTCACTCCTTACGCCTGCTTCAAGCAGGCGCAGGGTATTGACGCAGCATGGACGTAAAAGTGACTCAGTGAAATCTTGTAGATTTCACTGCGTCACTTTTATGAGGCGTTCCTGCGACAGAACGCCCACCCTGCGCCGGAACGCCCACAAGAAACCTAACGCAGGTTTAATGTGGCGCAGGGCTTTACAACGTGACGCATCTCCCTAGAGGCGTCACGTTGTAAATAAGGCGCAACGTGGCGCATGGTTTACGCCGCCGCTGCGTCACAAAAGTGACGCAACGGCGGCGCAAATGTGGCGCAAGGGGCTTGTAAATCTGCCCCCCTGTATCCAACCCTTTTTCTACTGGGGTCAGCACGAACTTGTGACTTTGATCTAGTCCAGTGCAACCAGGTGGAGCTTTGCACCTTATGGCGATATTTTCTCCTAGAAATGTAAAAGTTCATAACTCAGGTTATACTGATTGGATTTTTGTTGTTTTGCTTTCATTTTATTTATTGAAGTGTACTCTAGTTTTCTAAATTAGATTGGTAGTTTTTGTGTTGTGTTTTCACTTTATTACTGTTTGAGTGCTGCATAAATACTTAACACATTACAGCTAACATTGCCTGGCTGCTTTGTGCCAAGCTACCAGAAGGTTAACCAGAGGTTTATTTAGTACAATAATAATGATGGTAACAATGATTAATGTTAAGATATTATGACAGAAGTCACCGGTCATAGATTTTGTGACTTTTGTATTTGTGATATGAGCATCTTTAATGAACTTTGTGCATGATTTTATTTTAGCCTAAATAGATGTCCCAGAGGCTATAAATAGCAGAACCTAGTTTCTCCCTGACTCTACCTTTCCCCTAGGGGCTCAGAATGAAGGAACACACACATTTACTCATAAGGCTGCCCAAGTGCATACAATGCTGTTTTATGTATGTGCATGTAGATGAGGCTAGACCTTCATGCATTTGTCTGGATATATCTACCTTAATGCACGCACATAAGCCAGCAAATGTGCTTGGAAAGCAAAATACACAGAAATGTGTGTGTTTCTTGCCGAGCCTTCGGGCGGATCAGTGATGGGAACTGGGAACTAGCTAGATGTATGCAGCCTCAGAGAATCTTGTGCACTTCATACGGCTAGTAAACAGGAAGTCAGAAACTTGTCTGTGGTATACTGTGCTTTAATTCATTCTGGTGCGACCCAACAAGAGTGATGGGCTGTATGGGTGCATGAATATGTTTGTAAATTTGTGTATGGGTGAGTGAGTGGGTGGTGTGTGAGTGACTGTATGGGTGAGTGAATGGGTAATGGAGTGGTGTATGTGTGAGTGAGTTGGTGTGTGAGTAGCTTTATGGGGGGCTGATTCAGTGTGTGAATGGCTGTATGGGTGTATGACTGGGTGTGTAAGTGTCTCTATGCCTATATGACTGGATGTGTGAGTGGCTGTATTGGCAAGTGAATAGGTACATGAGTAGCTGTATATGAGTTAGTGGTTGCGTTAGTGGCTGTATGGGTAAGTTGATGTGTGAGTGGCTGTATGGATCAGTGAGTAGATGTGTGAGTGTTTGTATGGGTCTGTGGATGGGTATGTCAGTTGTGTGGGAGTGGGTTTATAAGATGTTGTATGGAGGTATAAGTGGGTGTGTGAGTAGTTCTGTGGATGATGCCATCAGTGATGTCATTTGAGATGTCTTCAATGATGTCATCGGTATTGTCATTTGAGATGTCACCAGTGATGTAATCAGTGATGTCACTGACCATGTTATGAGTGATGCAATATGGGCGGGGCGTAAGTTATAGTTAGCTCAGGTAGCTATAACTGTTGAATTTTTCTGGTTTTGTTCAAGTGAAATGTGAGCCTAACTATAACGTCCCTGTAAACTTTTTTTCCAGTGAATTTCTAAGGTTTTTTTCATTCTATTTCCTAACTATAACATCTCTGTAACCTTTGTTAGAGGCGTTCTAATAAAGTCCTAAAAGTAATATTACTATAGATACTATCTATATTCATATTAATTTAAATCCTAAAGAAAAAAATCTGGAGTTGCGACTCCATCATGGTTCCACAAAGCAAAAGCACAAATTCAATACACAACAACACATTTAAGCTTTTTAACTAATATTTTCATGCTATAAGTATTACAAACAGTTTTTGAGTAATTTTGCCAGTGTCTAAATGTGTGAATAAGTGGATGCATGAGTCTGAATAGGTCTCAAAATACTTATGTCAGTTCCTGAGTGAATGTGTAAGTTGGAGCAAGAGTGTTCAAGTGGGTTTCTGCATGAGTGTATGAGTGATTCTATGACTGGGAGCATGAGTGTCTGAATGATTCTCTTACTAAGTGCTTAAGTGTCTAACTAGGTCTGAGAGTGGGTGAGTAGGTATCTGAGTGGGTCTGTGAGTTGCTGCATAAGTGGGAGCATGAGTGTATCAATGGGTCTACAGCTCAGTGCATAATTGTCTGAGTGGGTCTGTCAGTGGGTGACTGAATCTCTTAGTGGGTCTGTGATTCAGTATGTAAGTGTCTGAGTGAGACTGTGAGTGCATGGGTGACTCTCTGAGTGGGTATGTGAGTGGCAGCATGATTGCCCTAGTGACTCCGTGACTGGGTGCATAAGTGTCTGAGTAAGTCTATCAGTAGGTGCATAAGTCTGTTAGTGTCTCTGTGAGTGGGTTTATGTATCTGGGAATGGATATGTGAGTGGGTGTATCATTGTTTCAGTGATTCTGTGAGTGTGTGCATGACTGTCTGAGAGGGTCTGCGAGTGGATGCATGAATCTCTGAGTGGGTCTGCGAGTGAGTGCATATGTGCCTAAGTCCATCTGTAAGTCAATCAATCAATCAATCACGGCATTTATAGAGCGCGCTACTCACCCGGGAGGGTCTCAAGGCGCTGGGGGAGGGGGTAAGTTACTGCTCGAACAGCCAGGTCTTGAGCTGCTTCCTGAAGGCGAGATGGTCCTGGGTTCGCCGAAGGTGAGTGGGGAGGGAGTTCCAGGTCTTGGCCGCCAGGTAGGAGAAGGATCTTCCTCCGGCGGTGGTTCTGCGGATGCGTGGTACGGTGGCGAGGGCGTGGCTGGTTGATCGTAGCTGGCGTGTGGGCGTGTAGAAGGACATGCGGTCGTTGAGGTACTTTGGGCCCAGGTCGTGGAGGGCCTTGTGTGCGTGGGTGAGGAGTCTGAACGTGATTCTCTTGCTGACGGGGAGCCAGTGCAGGTCTTTCAGGTGTACGGTGATGTGGCTGTGTCGGGGGATGTCCAGGATGAGTCGTGCGGAGGCGTTCTGGATGCGCTGGAGTCTCTTTTGAAGTTTGGCTGTGGTTCCGGCGTAGAGGGTGTTCCCATAGTCCAGTCGGCTGGTGACGAGTGCCTGGGTGACGGTCTTCCTGGTTTCAGTGGGGATCCATCTGAAGATCTTGCGGAGCATGCGCAGGGTGTTGAAGCATGAAGATGAGACGGCGTTGACTTGTTTGGTCATTGATAGGGAGGAGTCCAGGATGAAGCCCAGGTTGCGTGCGTGGTCCGTTGGCTTGGGTGCGGTGCCCAGGGCCGGGGCCACCAGGAGTCGTCCCAGGCGGAGGGTGATGAGCCCAGGATGAGGACTTCCGTCTTGTCTGAGTTCAGTTTAAGGCGGCTGTTCCTCATCCAGTCGGCGACGTCTCTCATCCCGTCGTGCAGGTTGGCTCTGGCGGTAGTGGGGTCGTTGGTGAGGGAGAGGATCAGCTGGGTGTCGTCGGCGTAGGAGATGATGTTGAGGTTGTGTCGGCGCTAAGTGAGTGAGTGAGCCACAGAGTTGATACATGAGTGGGTGCATGAGTCTGTGAATGGGTGCATGAGAGTCTCAGTGGGTTTGTGAGTGGGTGCATGAGTCTGAGCGGACTTGTGAGTGGGTGCATGAGCATCTGAGTATATTTGTGAGTGGGTGTGTGAATTTCTGAGTGGGTTTGTGAGTGTGTGCATAAGAATGTGAGTGGGTCTCTGAGTGGGTGCATGAAGGTCTGAGTGGGTCTGTGAGTCGGTATGTGACTGTCTGAGTGGGTCTGAGACTGGGACCATGAGTCTCTGAGTGGGTCTGCAGTGAGTGCATAAGAGTCTCAATGGGTGAGTGTGTTTCTGAGTGGCTTTGTGAGTAGGTGCATACCTGAGTGGGTGTGTGAATGGGTGAATGAGCCTCTCAGTAGGAATGTGAGTGGGTGCATGATTATGTGAGTGGGTCCGTGGTCCCTGTTGGCTCCCCCACCTCCTGCAAGAGGCGGCATTGTTTTGACACTCAGGGAGCTGCTAAACATGCAGATCCCTGTGTGTCAAAGCAATTGTTCTGCTTCCAACAAGCAAAAGCATTTCTCTGCTCTTGCTTATTGGAATCGGAGCATTTACTGTGGCTTTGTTGGAAAGCTCCCGCCAAGCTACAGCAAACAGCTGGGTCCTGGGGTGGGCTGTATATGGCCCGGTAGAGGGGCCCTCTTTTGAAAATTATGCCTTGGGGAGGTAGTGGTCCCTGGGGCATGGGGCTCCACAAGGCCCCCCATGCCTTTTAACTTAGCCCGAGGGATGTGGAAGTCCCTGGGGCATGGGGAATCCAAGAGGCCCCCCATTTCAGTATATGTAGGCCCGGGGAGGTGGTGGTCCCTGGAGTTATGGGGGTCTAGGTGACCCCCATTTGTTTGTATATAGCCCTGGGGAGGTGGCACTCCCCGGGGCTGCAGGGGATCTGTGCGCCCTGCATAATTTGTTAATAATACCCCGGGAAGGTGTTGGTCCCTGGGGTTTTATAAACCCTAGAAGTGGGGCCCCATGCGTCCGCCCTCTTTATTTTTTACATGCTCATTGGGGGCTTCCTGAAAAAAATGTGTGGGAGACCGCATGTTTTTAAAAAAAATGTATCTGTGGATCCACCCATGAATTCATGGCAAATTTAATTTAAAAATATGCTTTTAACCCCAGCAGGATTCCTGTGAGACCCCACCACTAGTTCTAGGGGGTCGGGGTAATCCTATCCTGCCCACCTTTGTTAATTTTTTATGTTTTTTGTGGGACTCAGCTCAAGCTGTGTCCCTAGATGGCTGACAAAAGTTCCAGGCTGAAGTGTCGGCAGCCAATCATATTTCAACACGGGGAATGTTGACTCCGCAGAGGATACACGTCCCTATATGTACAAATTTGTTTTCTAGTTAATATCTCTATAACTACTGACCAGATTTACATCAAATAAGTGAAGGCATGATTTGCTTAATGAAATCTACCTTTCTGCCAAATTTGGTATAATTAATTCCAGCAGTTTAGGTTGTACGCTTGTTCTAAGGTCCTATGGGAATTAGCCTTTTTTCTTTTACAGGGAGGTTATATTTAGGCTCATATTTCACTAGTACAAAACTGGTGAAATTCATCAGTTATAGTTACCTGCGCTAACTATAACTTATGCCCATGCAATGCAATGCTTATGACCTCACACATTACATTGCTCATGACTTGGTCAATGGTTTTGTATGAGTGAAATGTGACATCCCTGTAACCTTTGTTTTTTTCAGTGAATTTCTAGTTTTTTTAAATTCTATTTCCTAACTTTATTGTCCCTGTAATCTTTGTTTTTTTTCAGTGAATTTCTAAGGTTTTTTAAATTCAATTTCTGACCTATAACATTTGAAAATGACTGTGTGAGTGAGTGCAACAGTGCCTCACTGGGTGTGTGACTGAGTGTCTCAATGGGTGTGTGACTGGGTTTGTGTGTGTCTAAGTGGGTCTGGGACTACCTTCATAAGTGTCTCACTGGGTGTGCGAGTAGGTGCATCACTGTCTGAGTGAGTCTCTAACTATTTGAATAGATGGCTAAGTGGCTACATGAGTGTCTGAGTGGGTCAGTGACTGGGTGCATGCGTTTATGAGTGGATTTGACACTTGAGAATGATCTATAACAGGCCAAGTGAAGCTTTCAGTGAAAAAGCACAGACAGGGTTTTCACTAGTAGCCGCCACCCATGTTTGAATGACATTTTTTGCACATGTTTGAGAAGGTTGTATCAGATTTTGCCTACATAGCTCAGAGAGTATAGTAGTACACCTCTTTCAGTGCCATGAGATGTATTTTTAGTAAATGTGCTGGTATGTAACTGGCTCCTATAATACCTCTATGGCTACCTAAATGTGTATTTAAGTGGCTGAACAAATACTTCAGTGTCTGTGTTAGGCAAAAGAGAGCTACGTAGGTGTCACTGCAACTACCTTTGAGTCTGCTGCAGGCATAAGTAGTTTCTAGTAAGTGACTTGAATGTATATGTGGTTCTGTAGCTGTCTGATTAGGTTGCGGAGAGTGTCTATGCTTTTGTGAACATGTATATCAGTTGCTTTAGGGGTGAATACTCTATGTAATATGTTGCATAGGGGCCTACAAGGGCTTAAGTAACATACAATGCAAAAAGACATCTATCAATCGCTTAAGCACAAAACTACATCCTTTATGGTATCCATACAGCATATCTTAGAAGTGTGTTATGTGCACTAAAATGTAGGTTTGACACTTCAGAAACACCTATAACATGCCAAGTGAAGCTTGCAGTGACATTGCAAAGAGCGGTCTGCACTAGTATTCATCATGCATTTTTAAATTACTATTTCTCTGCATGGTTGAGAAGATTGTGTCAGTATGTGCCTGCATATCTGAGATAGCGTAGGAGTACACCTCAATCAGTGCCATGAGATGGTAAGTAGACGTGCTGGTATGTAGCTCCCTGCTATAGTAACTTTATGGATGTCTAAATGTGTATGTAAGTGGCTGCACAAATACTTCAGTACCTGTGTTAGGCAATAGAGAGCTATGTAGGTGTCACTGCAACTACCTTTGAGTCTGCTGCATGCATAAATAGTTTCTTGTGAGTGCCTGAATGTATAAGTGCTTCTGTAGCTGTCTCTGTAACTGAATAACAGGCTCTATGCTTTTGTGAACATATTTGACAATTGTTTTAGGGATGCCACTCTATGCAGTACTTGGCATATAGGCCTTCAAGTGCACAAGTAACTTATACAACTCAAAAGGACATCTCTTAATCTCTAAAACACAAAACATCATCCTTTATTGTATACCTACAGCAAATCTTAGAAGTGTCTTATGTGCTCTAAAATGCGAGTTTGATACTTGAGAAAGACCTATAACATGCAAAGTAAAGCTTGAAGTAAGAATACACAGACAGGGTCAGCCCTAGAAACCATCACCCATGAATCACAGACTATTTCTCTGCATGGTTCAGAAGGTTTTGTCAGTACTTTCCTACATATGTAAGTGAGTGTAACAGTATACCTGTATGAGTACCATAAGATGTTTGAGTAAATGTGCTGGTATGTGACTGTGGGTTTTGGTAGCTCTATGGCTGTCTAAATGTGTATGTAAGTGACTGCACAAACAATTCAGTGCCTCTGTAATGGAATAGAGAGCTATGAATAGGTGACTGCAGCTACATTTGAGTCTGCTGCATGCATAAATAGTTTCTAGTAAGTGATTTAATGTATATGTACTTCTCTTAGCTGTCTGATTAGGTTGCAAAGAGGGTCTATGTTTTTGTGAACATGTACATCAGTTGCTTTAGGGATGCATACCCTATGTAGTACTTCGCATAGGGGCCTACAAGTGTTCGAGTAACTTATTCAACTCAAAAGGACATCTGACAATCTCTTAAGCACAAAACAGCATCCTTTATAGCATGCATACAGCATATCTTAGAAGTGTGTTATGTTCACTAAAATGTGGGGTTGACACTTCAGAAACACCTATAACATGGCATGTGAAGCCGACAGTGCACAGACAGGGTCTGCACAAGTAGCCATCACCCATTTTGAAATATTATTTCTCTGCATGGTTGAGAGGATTGTATTAGTACTTGCCTTCAAATCTAAGAGAGTATAGAACTACACCTCTATCAGTGCCATGAGATATTTAGGTAAATGTGCTGGTATGTAACTGCCTGCAATACTACCTCTATGGGTGTCTAAATGTGTATGCAAGAGGCTGCAGAAATACTTCAGTGCATGTGTAAGGGAATACAGAGCTATGTAGGTGTGACTGCAACTACCTTTGAGTCTGCTGCATGTATTAATAGTTTCTGGTGAAAGGCTGAATCTATATGTGCTTCTGTAGCTGTCTCAAAGCTGAAACAGAGGCTTTATGTTTTTCTTAACATGTATGTCAGTTGATTTAGGGATGGCAAACTTTATGTAGTATGTGGCATAGAGGCATGCAAGCGCACAAGTAACTTAGTGAACTGAAAGGAACATCTCTCATCTTTTAAGCACAAACCAGCATGCTTTATAGCACACCTACAGCATCTCTCACATGTGACTTGTGCATACTGAAACTTGGTTTATGACTTGACAAACAGATTTACATGACAAATCAAGCCTCAAGTGAAAGTGCACAATAAAGACCTGTACTGCCAAGTATCATCCATGTTTGAAAGACTATTTCTCTACATGAATGAGAAGGTTGTGTCAGTACTTGCCAGCATATCTGAGAAATTGTAGGAGTACACCTGCAGTAGTGCCATGAGACAATTAAGTAGATATGCCGGTATGTGACTGACTATTTTGGTATCTCTATGACTCTCTAAATATCTATGAAAATGGCTATAAACAAACACCTCAGTGCCTCTGTTACAGAATAGAGAGCAATATAGATGTGACTACAACTATGTTTGAATCTGCTGCATGCACAGGTAGTTTCTGGATAAATGACTGAATGTACATGTGCTCCTGCAGCTGTCTGACAAAGCAGTGTAACAGAACTGCAACACCCAGAATTCAAAGAAAACAGCACATTATATATACACATGTAAATATTTCCACATCTTCTAATGCCTTGCTAACTAAAAGTTTAACTGTTAATCTACAGTTGTTTTACTACCAATTACACCATGTAGTAAGCAGCAAACGTACAAATAGTAATTCAAAGCAACAGATTGTCAACTAACTTCTCACACACCTAGGGGCATATTTACAAGGAAATGGCAGAGCGTGGCGCAGTGGCAAATTTCGCAGCACCCCACTCCGCCATTTCCAAAATGCAGGGATACAGCGTATTTACAACTATGCGGCGCACCCCTGTGTTTTCCCTAGCGCTGACGCTTAAAATAGCTGCTTAGGGCGAACACAGACACCCTGGCGCCATAGTGCAAGGGTGCCAGCGTTGCACGGAATGATTGTTTATGTGCAGGAAGGTGTCTCTTCCAGCACATGAGCAATTAATAATGGTGAATTGTTACTTCTATGTGTGCTGCATTCTGCAGCACACATCGAAGTAGCAAATAGTCATTATTTAATGATTGTTTATATGCAGAAATGGACACCTAATGGTGTTTTGCTCTATCTCAGTGGCGTAACGAAAGTTTATGGGGCCCCCCTGCAATGTACACGGAGGGGCCCCCGCTCCGGATTTAATCCGGAGCACTCAGGCCTGAGTACTGTGCTGAGGGAAGCCCCTGCAGCTCGGGGGCCCCCGCACCGCAGGGGATGCGGGGGACTGTGTTACACCCCTGCTCTATCTATGTGTGGGGCAGAATGCAGCACACATAAAAAAAGCAAAAACAAGGAGAAATAAAAGAATGTATCCTTGTTGCGCCATTCTAATGCCTGCTATTGCATAGTGTTAGTTTCTGGTGCTGCCTCAGAATTTCAGATCCTTGTAAATCTGGGGCAGCATCAAAAACCAAGGGGTGTTGTGGTGGAACAGCCACAGCAACACCCATTGCACGCCACTTTCATGCAAATATCGGCGTGAAAGGGTGCCATATTTACAAAGTGGAGTTAAGTCACAAAATGTGGCTTAACACCGCTTTGTAAATATGGTCCAGGGCATTGTGCCACCGGAATGTCAGTAAAAATACCATTCCAGTGACAAAATCCTCTTGTAAATATGCCCCCTGGTATGCAAATCAAACAAACTTTCACATTCTCATACACTCATAAAGCGTCTTATTAGCCTGGAATTAAACATACAAAGCCACTCACAAAACCACTCATACCTTACCTCATATAGTTCCAATATTTTCTCAAAAATATTTTATATTCTCTTTTAACATTCTCACATACACCACTAATTTTAATTAGTTTGTTGATCAAATATAATGTTTTGGTCTAATCAGATGGATACAATACAGTCAGGAAATATAAAAACTAAGCATAAGAATGGCACACCATTCTCACACAAAGCAGCCATTAATGGCAGCATTTTCAACTTTGCACCCTGGGATAGTGTGGAAGGCAGCAAATAAAAACATATCTTCCATTTTTTACTTTATCACTCCATTCCTGAATGGTGAGTATGTGTTAACCCTTTCATACACTTTTATAAAGAAGCCCAATGTTTGTGGGTGTTTTGCACACTTCTGACATTGGGCTATACTTGGGCTACATTTGGGTGATATTTGTTCTACATTCAGGCACTTTTCTCTCTGGTGGCCATCTTGGGAGACTTATTTGATATGAAGCTCCCAAATCTCCTCATTAACTGCAGCATCCTCAGTAGAAAATGTGTTCAGTTTTCCACTTTGATTCCATCAAGATGGCGGTCAGATGTACCACACGTTTGTCCTAAATTCAGAATGTTAGCACTCTAGTTGTTCATCAGAACACTGTAGTAAACTGCTGATAACTGGGGAGTTAACTGGTAGTCTGCTGCTTGTGTTGAAAGTGCATGTTTCAATTTATGTGTCAGAATGTTTTAATGAAATAGAAGAGAAAGACACTTGAGAACTCACTTAAAACATGTCCTAATTTTTCTTTCTACAGCCCTAACCATAATTTCTAAGACAAAATGAAACCCCTCATTTTGTTCCCTTCTAAATTAAATGTTTGACGTTTTACCCGTTTGATTCAATCAAGATGGCTTCAGTTGTGCCATATATTTGTCATAAATAAGACTGCTAGTGCTCTAGTTGTTCTTTAGAACACTCTGGGAGGGTGCAGTAGTACACAAAGGAACCAACTGACAGCCTGCTCCTGTTGAAGTACAACAGGAAGATATTTGACTTTCCACTCAAAATGTGTCCTATTTTTTCTTTCTACAGCCCTAACCACAATTTATATGACAAAATGAAGCCCCTCATTGTGTTCATTTCTAAATTAAATGTTTTAGGTTTTAGCAGTTTAATTCAGTCAATATGGATTGAGCTGTGCAATACTTTTGTCATAAGTAAGACTGTTAGCACTCTAGTTGTTCTTTAGAACACTCTGGGAGGCTTCCGCCGTACACACAAGAATCAACTGACAGGCTGGTCCCGTTGGAAGTGCATGTTTTACTGAGAATGTCAGGCTTCATTCTCATATGGCTGAGAAACATAGCGTGGAATTACCAAATATAAACTCACATTTTAGCTTCTGTAGCACCTTCTATAACCTCTATGGGGAAAATCGTGAGAACACTGTTTTCCGTCCAACATGATTAATGTACTCCCAGCAGAAGGCTTTTTCGCACGGTAAAATCACCTTAGAACACACAGCAATTCCTAAAATATTATGGTACCATTAACAAATGATTTCTCTTTTGTGACCCTCAAACCTATCATTAACTACAATGCATTTCAATGGAGTGCTGTCATGTATATTGATCCCAAGATGGCTGCCAGCACTTTCTGGTTTACGTTCTGACAGCAATCAGATCTCACCATGAGATCTATGCTTAGGTCCTGCCCAGATATCCTTATTTGCTTTCCCTTAAATTTCTCAATAACTACTAAATGGTCCTGTTCTCCCGAGGCTGTTTTAGTGGAACCACTCACCTTTTCTGTGTCGGAGCTGTAGTTTCTTCTCTTCGTGGGTGATGTGCGTTGGAGCCCTCATCGACCTGCTGCGTTGGGCTATTGCTGCCCTGAAGTTGAGGAGGGGCCGCAGAGCAGCGGCTCGTGGGCTCCTCCGGGCCGATACCGGCAGTGGCAGCACTGGGCGAGTTTCTTCTACCCTGGAGAGGGCTGCTCACACGGAGCAGACTGGTGAGCATTTGTTTCCTGAGGGCAGTAAGCTCTCACCATTCCCCTCGAAGCCACAGCAACAACAACTGGAGCAGGTGCAGGGGGGCCAGGTGGGGGGGCCCTTCCTAGCACAGCTCTTGCCAGCAGAGCACTCACAACTGAGGGCGGTAAGCTCTTGTCACTTCCCTCGCAGGCGCAGCAACAACAACCGGAGCAGGTACAGGGGGGCCAGGTGGGGGGAGTCCTTCCTAGCACAGCTCTTGCTAGCATAGCGCTTACAATGAAAGGTGTAAGGCGAGGCAAAAAACGTGGTGGGGTGGCGCAGGGGCCGGAAAGGGTGAAAACTGATGGGAAAAATACTAAGCAGCTCCTGGATGGAAAAACTGCTGTAAATAACAGTGGAAAATGTCAGGGGAAAGGAAGTGCTACCCCGGTTGCGGTTGCTGATAGTAGCTGCTCAACCTTCCAGCGCTGTGAGGTCCTTTGGATCTGAAAATAAGGATTACCCCTTCTTTGCGGTCATACTTTAAAGTTCAACCACTGGTGCTGGTTGTGGTTAAACAGGGGGAGGCCCTCAGAAAGAGCTCTGTTGGGCAGTTGGAGTTAAGGCCCTTTTTGGAGAGGATGGAGGCAGCTGGAAGCCCTCTCCCTACTACATTAACTTTACCTGTAACTTTACCTGTAACTCCTGGACCTGTTCCAACTACAGCTTTGGATAAAGGCAGCGACCTTCCGGGAGGGGAAATCCTAGCTTGTCAAAGTATAGCGGCCAGCGGTAGATCAGAGGTGGACAAAGTCTCTGAGGATCGTGAAATCGGGGGGTCCTTAGTGGCAACTCTCGAGGCTCTTTTTTCCACCCTTTAAGTAGATATCAAGAAGGGTTTTTCAGTCTCTGAGGCGAATCAAGGGGAGATCAGGGTCTTCTGTGAGTCGCAGGAGAAGAGAATTGACCTCCTAAATTCCAGGACAGTGGTTTTGGAGAATTCAGTGGGAGAACTGAGGGATGACTTGGGAGCGGCAAAAGCTGATATAACATCGCTCAAGAGGGAAGAGGTGGTGCTTCGGGACTGGCTCGAGATGATAGAAAACAATTGCCGGAGAAACAATTTGCATTTTCTGAATGTTCCGGAGGGGAGGGAGGGTAAAGATCTCAAGTCCTTCATTGTTACACTAATAAAAGAATCAGCGCAGATTGAAGAATCCGAGGAGGACTTGAAGAAAGATATACAGAGGGTCCATAGGGACCCCTTCAGGAAACATCCCAACCGGACAAAACCCAGGAAGATTCTTATAAATTTCCTCACTTTCTCCTTGAAGGAAAAGATCCTTAATAGGGCCTTAAAGCAGAAATCTTTGAAAGCCAGAGATTTCTCTTATGAAATTCGCTCTGATCTGGCCAGAGTCACCTTGGACAGGCAATGGGAGCTGGGCAGGAAGTTGGATGACTTCAAGAAACTTGGTGCGATTGCCCAGCTTAAATTCCCTGCAACTTTGAAAATCATGCATAACAAGAAGATGCACAACATCAAATCAGTGCAAGAGGCAGATGAGCTCTTAGACAGTCTCGGCAAAGTTATGAAATAGTTGATTATTGAGTATTTACACACGATACTTGCACTAGGCTCCCCTGGGGTGGATCTAACCATAGGGTTTGAGGTTCACGAGGTATTAGACATCAGAGAGACAAGCAGAAAAACACATTCTTATATATTCATTCATTCGTATTCATACAGGGTTACACTCGGAGAAGCGTAGTTAAGGAAAATTGGAGGCGGGGTTCTAGTTTTCGCCTTGTCTAGTATTCGTTTATAAAGGGACAGGGTAGGTTGCCCCGGGGAGCAGAAACTGGACTACATCAGTGAAGGTCAATGGGGGAAGGGTTCTCCAGGGAGGGGTTGTGGGGGGGTGATGGAGGGAAGGGGGATGCACAGGGTGGGGAGCATTGGGTTAAAAAGTAAAACATTTCCTCATTCACCTTTTAGTTTGGCCTTGTCAAGTTTGGTCTGGAATTGGTTTTCTCGGAGACTCAGTCGACCTATGGTTCATGTGTTTAAACCTCCATCAGCAAGATCCAGTTTTTGTCCTGGAACGTTAATGGCCTGCGGGTGAAAACCAGGAGGGCCAAAATTTTGCAGTATTTAAAAGATTCTCTCGCGCAGGTCATTATCCTTCAGGAAACCCATCTTTTAAGAGAAGAGATGTCTGGAATATTTAAAAATTTAAAGTGGGTGGAACATTTGATTAGCTCTAATCAGAGTGTTAATATCAGGGGCGTTGCTATTCTGATTAAAAGGCAAGCAAGCGCTCGCATCCTAGATTCTATGGTCGACCCAAGTGGCAGGTGGGTTATCGCGAAACTGACCATTCTAGGCTTCTTGCTTACTGTGGTGGGCTACTATGGCCCAAATCAGGATGACCCTTCCTCACTGAAAGCCATCTTTTCAAATCTACTGGAATTTCCAGACCCAGCTATTATGGCTTGGGATTTTAACATCGTCTTTAATCCCAAGCTGGACAAGTCCCCCAGTAGCAGAGCTAGGGTGCCGTCCAGGTCCCGGATGTACCTTCAATCGATGATGGCGCAGACCGGATTCTGTGACATTTGGAGGGACAGGTCTGGTTCCCAGCCAGGAGTTTCAATATATAACAGCAAATATGGCCATAAGTCAATAAATGATTACATTCAGCCATAACCTTAGGGGCAAAGTTAAGGACATCGGTTATTTGACTCCTCATCTGTCAGATCATGCAGGTGTGTGGATGGATTTGGTTTTGGCAGGAAAAGTACAATTGAGGGTCTGGACGTTTGATCGATCTTTACTTCTTGATGAATCTGAGATTAAGTTTTTGTTTCAGGAAACAGAGTGTTTTCTGAATACAAATCTTGGTTAAGCAGGGACTTCGGTGGTTTGGGATTCGTTGAAGGCTTTCTTAAGAGGTATGATCACGAGTAGGGTATGTCATAAAAACAGACATTATAGGGAGGAGGTGGCTCACATGGAGACGGAGATGAAGACAGTAGAGCTGAGTTTGAATACAGAGACTAACCCTGAGAAGCATCAAGAACATCTTGCTAAACTTGGTAATTTAAAGGACCAGTTGGATACTATTATCCAGGCGAGGATTACAAGTAGGTGGGAGGCAAGTAAGCTTGCCCACTTTGAGTATGGAGAGGGGGCCGGTAAGCTTCTGGCGTGGAAGGTTAAGTCCAATAGGACGAGTAATCTGATAAAACAAATTGATAGTGAGGATAGCACTACTGCGTTATCCACAGACGAAAAGATTGGGGGTGCTTTTATTGCTTTTTTTCAGGAGTTATATAGAGAGGACAGTGTGGTGGACAAAACCACCGCTATGGAGTGGCTATGGGGGAGCAAGCTTACCCCCCTAAATTCGTCTCAGCGAGAAGATCTAGAGCTAGATATATCCCAGCAAGAGGTTAGGAAGGCCATTTTTGCCTGTAAGGGAGGGAAAGCTGCAGGGCCCGACGGGCTCCCAGCTGAACTTTATAGATCCTTGGGGGAGGCAATAATCCTGACTTTGGCAGTGCTTTTTAATGAGATACTATCTGTGGGCGCTAGGCTCCCGGATTCATGGGGAGAAGCCACTATTTCATTGATTTTGAAAGCAGGAAACAATCCAGCGAATTGTGGGTCTTATAGACCCATTTCGCTGTTGAATGCAGATTACAAAATCTTTGCTAGGATCCTGGCAGATAGGCTGGGTGCAGTGGCGGGAGATATGCTTCATCCCGATCAAAAAGGTTTTGTTAAAGGTAGGAATCTAGCTGACCTCACTTATGATTTTGTTGGTGCAATAGACTTGGCTACTACTTTTTCGCTTTCCCTCGCAGCAATGACATTAGACGCTACCAAGGCCTTTGATAGGGTCAATTGGGCATATCTCTCGGCAGTCATGGAAAAATTAAATTTTGGTGAAAAATTCTGCCGAGTCATTCAGCTTATATATTGGGATCCTTCGGCGAGACTCCTGGTAAATGGTAAATTGACTAATCCTTTCAAGATCACCAGGGGCACGAGACAGGGCTGCCCCCTCTCCCCGCTCCTCTTTGATTTATATATTGAGCCCTTCGCTCAGCGTTTAAGAGAGGAGCCTGGTATTCTACCACTCAAGTATGGGGCTTGGGAGAGGAAGGTAGCCCTGTATGCTGATGATGTCCTGATACTTTCTGCTGATTTAGAGATGTCTTTTCCCCAGGTCATTAGGTTAGCACAGGACTTTGGGCAGGTATCCGGTTACGAGGTCAATGCGGAGAAAACAGAGGTCATGTCTTGGAACCTGCCGGAGTGTCAGTACCAGACCAAGCGTGACATGAGGTACTTGGGGGTCAGAATTGTTCAGGACATAGTTAAGATCTCAGGGACTAACCTGGCAATTGTTTCTAGGGAATGTCAGAAACTAATGAAATCATGGGCCCATCTCCCATTGACCATCCTAGGGAGGATCAACCTGATTAAGATGGTAGTACTACCAAAAATTACCTTCTTTTTCAATACTATTCCTTTACATTTTGAAAAATCGGTGATAGATAAGCTTCAGCAAACAATTAATTAATTTGTTTGGGCTTATAGGGCCACGAGGATCGCCTGGAAGAAGCTGAGGTGCAGGAGGGAGAAGGGGGGCCTTGCACTCCCCGACCTGCAGTACTATGCATGGGCATTTCAGTTGTCGCACTCGAGAATGTTGTTGAAAACTCCAGACCATGCAGGGGTGGGGGCCATGTTCTCCGCGATGTTAAAGGGTGTGGGTCTGTCGCAGGAGGGATTTCTTTTTAAATTTGGAGAACAGAAGTTCTTCAAAAAGATCAGGTTGAAAGTCCTGTTGGGGATGGCTCGAACATGGGCTAGAATTAAACAGTGTACTGGTCTTAACTAATTTTCTAGTTGGGCCCCCCTGTGGGACTCCCCAGGAGTTCCAGATTGCCTGAAAGACAGGCTAGCAATTCCACTCAGAAAAGCGGGACTGAAGGTGTGGGGGGATTTGGCGCCTGATGGCTCACTTGTATCATGGTTGTCACTACACAATTGGTTAGAAGAGGGCATGTCCAGGTTTAAATATTTACAGCTGCAGAGTTGGTCCCAAAACTTAAAAAAACCTATAGGCATAGGAAACATCCTTGAGGAGCAGCTAGTGGTAAGACCGGCGGGGAAGAAAGAGGTTTCTTTCCTATACTGGTCCATAGAGGAAGCTCTTGATGGAGATTTTAAATTAGCTGAAGAACTGTGGGGGGTCTCCTTGCCAGACGAATAGTGGGAAGATCTGTGGCAAACCTACTTTAACACCCTGCTTGCTGTTGTAAAACCAGCTTGGTTGAGGAGGAACCATTTGTTCACAACCCATAGGGTTTATTTACCTCCATTAAGACTGTCCAAAATATTGAAGGGACTTCCAGTCAGCTGCAAGAAATGTGATTTAGAAAGTGCCTCTGACATCCATATGTTTAAGGAATGCCCAGTGATAACAGAATTTTGGGAAAAAGTAGGTGCAACTATTGTTGACATTTTGGGATTTCCAGTCCAAATCAATCTTGCTCTGATAATTTTTGGTATATCTAGAGAGATAACGGGTCCTGCTAGGGGGTTCCTTTTCTATGCAATCTTGCTGGCTAGGAGGGAAATCTGCAAGAGATGGGTAGAAGTCGCACCTCCTTCACACTCGGAGTGGCTGTCCTCTCTATTTAAAACGTCCAGGACAGATTTGGATAGAACGCAAAACAGTAAGAGGAAAGCAATATGGGATTGTTTATCAATATGGTCTAAGGCTTAGCTTTGAGGATTATAATTTAGGGGTTTGAGTTGTCACATTTAAAATAATTTGGATCCTATGATTAGGCCTCTTTGAAACTCCCTGACTGTGTTGGGCCCCTCAGTTTTCATCCCTTTATAGGCCAACATTAACAGTCACTGGCTATACTTAAACCGGAGGAGAGTGTGACCACCCCTTACCAACATGGGGCCAGTGACATTTTGGTATTGTTCTGTACCGGTAGGCGGGGCGCATCCTCCTGGTCCCCTTCCAATAGCCTACGTCTCCTTAATACTGAGTAACGGTAACAACGCCTTATTTTGTCACCTGGGGTCTGAGGCGAATGAGAATTAAAAAGAAAAAATAAAGAAAAAAATAACTACTAAATGGATTTACACCAAATAACTGAAAGCATGATCTGTGAACCAAAATCTACCTTGGTGTAATTTCTCCCAGCGGTTCGGGTTGTAGCCATGTTCAAAGCTCCAATGGGAATTAACATGGGAAATCATATTTCATTAGACCCCACTGTTTCTCTGCCCCCGCTTCATGGATCACCCCAAAATTTTCCACGCACAACAAGACTTACTATGACTCTTCTCTTGGAAATTTCTGTGAAGATTCGTCAAATGGCGCCAAAGATATAGACAAGTGAAAAAGCGCTTTTTCTATAGAAACACGGTCCTAACATATATATATATATATATTCAAAAAAACATCACACGTACTGCGCCTTTCGGTACCGTGTAAGCAGGCCACCCTGCCAATCCTTAGTGGCAATTCTTTTCATGGTAGCAGACGAAGTAGCATTACGCGTTTCGACTCTACACAAGTCTTATTCATATGCTAATTACATGGGTGGCTCGCATGTAAGTTATGTATACATCCAATTCATGGACAAAAAGGAAGGACATAAAATGCCTTGATATTTAAAGAGTTAGTCTTCAAGGTTAACAAAACAGAAGTTTGAAAGGAAGAGTCAGTGAGCATTATGTTCTTTTCCTTCAAAATTGATGCATAGATAAATCAGTTCGAATTTGATGTTTTTAGCATCCACCATTTGGTTTTCGCTGAACTCAGTTAATTATTCAGAAGACCACAAAGTCCATAATGCCTCATTCCTATCCACATAAAGACATGACCGTTCACAACCATGATAATTGAGTTACCTTTGATTTATGCTTGTCATTCTACACTTCCAGATCACCTTTAAAGGAGTCAATTCCATCTGTGGCATAACAGTTTGTCCTTATAACAATGTCAAAGGTTTGACCACTCCATGACTGAGATCATTGTCAGTTTCTGTCTGTGTTGCCATCTGTTTGAATGCCATCATCAAAACACAAAAAAGGCATCCCAAAACACAAAATTCCCATGCACTTTCCATAGACTTCTTTATGCAGGGTTACAGCAAAAACTGCTGAACGGAATTACACAAAATTTGGCAGGAAGCAACATCTTGGTGTGCGGCTTGTGCATTTTGTAATTTGGTACAAATCCATTCAGTCGTTTTTCAAAAATTTATGTTAAAAAATATTTGTATATCTGGACAGTTGGGTCTGTGAGAGTCTCTTGAGAGGTTAGCGAGAGCACTAATTTAAAACTAGAGCCCTGTGAATGCTCTAGAGGCCCGCTTTTCCCTTAAACCTTCTCACTCCCACAGGAGAGAGATACTCCAGCTAGTGCCGCGGGAGCGAGTGCTCTAAATGGCTTGCTGGTGGAAGTTTAGAAATGAAATGGCCACCATTACTGTTAACAGTGAAAAATTTGAGGTGTTGTAAAAATGAACTAAAAAATCTATATAAGGGAGCAGGAGAGAGGCTTCCTGTCCCCCTAGTTTTTGACAGGAAGCCAGTAAGACATAACTCATGTAATGGAAATAAATGTAAATTGATTTAAAAAATGTTTTGCAATCTCTCGGGACTCTCAGGATTGTGAATGTAAAAAGGAGTAGATGAGTTCACAAAACACGTGACTAGGAGGAATGCCTCCCCACCCTAATACACACACCTGTCCACCCAGAGGGAGGTCTCAGTAGACAGGATAGTCTCTATCTACAGCCTACTACTCACACCCATCATCCAAGAGAGAGGTCTCAACACAGAGGGTAGTCCATGTACATCTCACGTCCAGGGGAAAGCTGTCAGCAGAGAGGCCAGTCCATCCACACACCCTCCTAAGCACACTGTCATCCCACGAAGAGGTCTCAGTGGAGGGGCAAGTCCCTCCCAATATCCTACTATGACAATTCTGTTGTCCAGGATAGCAGTCTGAGTGTAGAGGCCAGACCTCCCCACATCGTACTATGCATACCTTTCATCCAAATGTGGGGTCTTGGTGGATAGGCCAGTCCATCCACACATCCTACTACACATACCCATCATCTGAGGGAGATGTCTCAGCAGAGAGGCCAGTCCCTCCCCACAGACTGCTGCACACACCCGTCATCCAAGAGAGAGGTCTCAGATGAGAGGCCAGTCCCTCCCCACACCCTACTACACACACCCATCATGAAACAGAGAGTTCTAAGCGGAGAGGCAAGTCCCTTCTCACACACTACTACACATGCTTTTCACCCTGTGAAGGGGTGTTAGTGGAGAGGTTAGTCCCTCCTCACACCCTACTAAAATATACACCCTGGGGTAAGCTACCCTATTATGCACATCCGTCATCCCAGGGAGAAGTCTCAGCGGAGAGGCTAGTGTCCACATCCTACTATGCACACATGGCATTCAAAAGAGATGTCTCACAGGAAAGGGCAGTCCCTTCCCACACCCTACTACGCACCCCACCATGCAAGAGAAAGGTCTCAGAATAGAGACCAGTCCCTCCCCACACACTACAACACATGCTAATCAACCAGTGGAGGGGTGTTAGTGGAGGGCTAGTCCCTCCTAACACCCTGCTATGTACACCTGAAACCTTGGGGTAAGCTGTCAGCAGGGAGGGCAGTCCCTCTACACACCCTACCACACACACCCTTTATCCCAGAGAGAGGTCTCAGCAGAGAGGCTAGTCTCTCTGCACATCCTACTATGCACACCCGTCATCCCAAAGAAAGGTGTCAGCAGAGTGGCTAGTCTCTCTTCACAGCCGACTATGCACACCCTTCATCCAGGCGGTGTGTCTCAGCAGAGAGGCCAGTCCCTCTCTCCACCCTACTATGCACATCCATCATCCAAGAGGGAGGTCACAGGGGAGAGGCTAGTTCCTCCCCACACACTACTATGCATGGTTATCACCCTGTGGAGGGGTGTCAGTAAAGAGGCCAGACCAGCCGCAAACCCTACAAGGCACAGCAGTCATCCCAGAACAAGGTCTCAATGGAGAGGCTAATTTCTCTCCACACCTTACTGTGCACACCTGTCATCCAAGAGAGAGGTGTCAGCCTATAGGCCAGTCCCTCCATACACCCTACTACGAACATCTGTCTTCCAAGAGTGAGCTCTAAGTGGAGAGGCCAGTACCTCCCCAAAGCCTACTATGCACACCAGTCATCCAAGTGAAAGGTCTCTGCGGTGATGCTAGTTCCTCCCCACATACTACTATGTATGCTTGTCACCCCCTTGGAGGGTTGTTAGTAGAGAGTTTAGTACCTCCCTACACCCTACTAAGTACACCTGACGTCCAGAAGACAGCTGTCAGCAGAGAGGCTAGTCTCTCTACACACCCTACTACACACACCCATCATCCCACAAAGAGGTCTTAGTGGAGGGGCCAGACCCACCTTAAAGCCTACTATGCGCTTCTCCTGTCTAGGAGAGAGGTTCTAACAAAGAAGCTAGTCTCTCTCCACACCCTACAATGCACATCTGTCATCCTAGAGAAGAATCTCAACGGAGAGGCAGGTCCCTCCCCACACCCTACTATGCACACCCATCATCTGAGAGAGAGGTCTCAGTGGAAAGGCCATTCCCTCCCAACACCCTACTATGCACACCCATCATCCAAGAGAGGGGTCTTAGCAGTTAGGCCAGTCCTTCCACACACCCTACTATGCACAACTGTTGTATGAGACAGAGATCACAGTGGATAGGACAACACCTCTCTACACCCTACAATGCACACCTGTAATTCAAGAGAGAGGTCTCAGTGGAGAGGCTAGTCTGTCCCCACACACTACTACGTATGCTTATCATCCTGTAGAGGGGTGTTAGTGGAGAGGTTAGGCCCTCCCTTCACACTACCACGTACATCTGACATCCAGGGGAAAGCTTTCAGTAGAGAGGCTAGTCCCTCCACACACCCTACTATGCACCCCGTCATCCCACAGAGTAATCTCAGAGATGGGGCAAGTCCCTCCCCATACCCTATAATGCACTTCTGCTGTCCAGGAGAGAGGTCTGAGCATAGAGGGTAGACCTCCCCACACCCTTCTAGGCATACCTGTAATCCAGGGGTGGGGTCTCAGCACCCTACTCCACACACCCATCATCTGAGAGAGCATTTTCAACAGAGAGGCCAGTCCCTCCCCACACACTGTTATGCACACCCTTCATCCAAGAGTGAGGTCTACCCTACTACGTACACCCGAAGCCCAGGGGAAAGCTGTCAGCAGAGATGCCAGCCCCTCCACACACCCTACTACACACATCCGTAATCCCAGAGAGATCCCTCAATGGAGAGGGTAGTCCCTTTTCACAGCCTACTACACACACCTGTCATCCAAGAGAGAGGATTCAGCGGAGGGGGCCAGTCCCTCCTCAAAGCCTAGTACGACCTTCTGTAATCCAAGAGAGAGATTTCACCATAGAGGTCAGTCCCTCCCCACACACTACTACATACATCTGACACCCTGGGGAAAGCTGTCAGGAGAGAGACCAGTCCCTCCACACATCCTGCTATACTCACCCATCATCCCAGAGAGAGATTTCAGCAGAGAGGCTAGTGTTTTTCCAAACCCTAAATGCACATCTGTCATCCAAGAGCGATGTCTCAGGGTAGAGGTCAGTCCCTCCTCACACCCTACTACATACACTCAATGCCCTGGGGAAAGCTGTCAGGAGAGAGACCAGTCCTTCCACAAACCCTACTATGCACAGCTGTCATCTCAGAGAGAGGTCTCAGCAGAGAGGCTAGTGTCTCTCTACACCCTGGCATGCATACCTGTCACCCAAGAGAGATATCTCAGCAGAGAGGCAAGTACTTGTCTACACTCTACTATGCACATTGGTCTTCCAAGAGAGAAGTCTCAACAGAAAGGCTAGTCCCTACACACACACTACTATGCATGCTTGTCACCCTATGGAGGGGTGTTAGTGTAGAGGTCAGTCTCCCCCCCTCACCCTATTATGTACATCTGATGGCCTGGGGACATCTGTCAGTGGAAAGTCCAATACATCCCCAAACCCTAATATGCACAACCATCACCTCAGAAACAGATCTCAGCAAAGAGGCTAGTCTCTCTTCATACCCTACTATGCACACTCATAATCCAAGAGAGATGTCTCAGTGGAGAGGCCAATCCCTTCCCAAACCCTGTTATGCACAGGTGTTATCCATTAGAGAGCTTACACAAGAATAGCCAATCCCTCTCCACACCCTACTATGCACACCAGTCATCCAAGAGAGAGATCTCAGTGGAGAGGACAGGCCCTCCCCACACCCTACTATACAAACGCATTGTCTGAGAGAGAGGTCTCAGCAGAGAGACTAGTCCCTAACCCCACACCCTACTACACACACCTGTCATCTAAGAGAGAGGTCTCATATAAAAGCCCACTCCCTCTGTAAACCCTACTAGTCTGAGTGGAGAATCCAATTTCTTCAGTTTACGGCTTTTATTTATGTATTATGTTTATTAGTTTGTGAGACACTTGCAGCAGTTGAACAAATATATGGGGGAGAAGGCAGAGGTCTGGGTGCTCCCACACTCGTGAGAGTCTCACGGGTGTCAATATCCCAATAAAAAGGAACTTATAACATGAAAGAATTGTTGGTTAAAGAGGGTTAGTTTTGTAAAGGAGTATGCTACTGGATGAGTTTGTAATTCTGTTGTGATCCTGCAAGAATCTGGTAGGAACACTCTACAAGCTTTAGCAAGTGAAGCTTGATGATTGAGGGTGATGTGATCCTGCAAGACTCTTGCAAGATCTGCATGGAAAATAACTGAGTTACCCTGCCATGAGGTGTTTTGCGATCCTGCAAGAGTCTCAAGAGATCATTTGGGATGAAGTAGAAAAAAGGACAAGGTAAAATTAAGGTCAACCAATAGTTAACATTTTCACTACATGGTTCAAAAATGCGGTGATATGATTGGCTGCATATCCACAGATATCTGAGATTCTGCTTGGCTGTTTGGAGGTTAAGGAAGAGTGCTCTCTGTTGGACTTTTGCTCAGCAGAGGAGATTTTATTTGGAATTAAAAGAGAGTGGTGTCTTCGACCGCTTTTAAGAAACAGCTCCAATTTCAAGTAATTAAAATGATAATTTATTTAATGTATGGTGTGTGTGAATAGAGAGTTCAATAATGTTCTATTTTTTTAATGCATTTTAAAATTGTGTGTTTTTAAGGGATTGGTGATTATTTGTGTAATTTAAGTTGTGAATATTAAGGAAATCAGTAATGAAAAATTATTAAAATAATGCGGAGAGCCTAGTTTTTCTCTTAAACCTTGAACACAAGTCCTTTACTCTGTTGAGAAATGTCAATATATAGCCTGCTGTTTATAAACGTATTCTACATCATGTTTACTGAGAGAAACAGTATTTGAAGAGGGGTAGCCTTTTCAGTATAGCCTTTCACATGTAGAGAATACAATGTAGCGCGATGTCCGCAGGAATGACTTGCCGTGTGGGGTTTCTTGTGGCTGCTCAAAATCACCGCCGCCATCCATCCCGTGCTGCCGAGCACGCAGGGGGAGGACTGCCAGGACCATCCAGCATCGCGGCAGGAGCCGCGTCAATAGCTCGCGCCAGCCGGCGCTATAAATTCCTGACCTGCCTCCCGCAGCGCTGGGGTTTCTTGTGGCTGCTCAAAATCACCACCGCCATCCATCCTGTGCTGCCGACCACGCAGGGGGAGGACTGCCAGGACCATCCAGCATCGCGGCAGGAGCCGCGTCAATAGCTCGCGCCAGCCGGCGCTATAAATTCCTGACCTGCCTCCCGCAGCGCGGGACGCGCGCGGGCGAAGCCCGGGCCAAGGGCAGGCCCGTCTGAGCCCGTCAGAGACCGAAGGAGGCCGGGCTGGGCAACCCCTCTGAGACCTGTTAATTCCTACCTTCGGTGACTCCTACGTGGTAAGCAATATAAAGTTAGATAAACATTACCACGGTTAATATCGATGATGTCCAAACGCAATGCCCCGCCTAGTTCGCGCACTACTACCACTATTGATAGCATGCTGGAGAGAGCTGTCAGTATTGTCAGCACCGAAATAGAACTGACAGAGAGACTTTTGTCCCTGGGCTTATCAAGTTCGCAAATTTCCCCACTAGTTGCAAACAGGGATCTCCTTAGCCCTACCCAGCCGCCGTATCCATCATCTGAGCTCAATATGCACTTGCCAGCTCAAGGAAATTAGCTGGCTGTTGAGGGAAGTAACAGCATTGGGGTTACAAGGGGAGTCAAGGATCCTGTTGTCTCAACACACAGCAGGGATTTTGCCGATTATGAGAACATTTCTCCGAACCCAGAAATATCCGGGGCTAAGAGAAAAAGGAAACTAACCAAACCAGCCTGTCCTAAGAGGACACAACCCCCACGTTCGAAGATGCAGCGCACCGCTTTAAGCACATGGATCCAGGGCCCGGCAGCTATAGTTGATACAGTCGACACAGCCTCTGTCAGCGCCCATATTGAATTAACCCCTTTTGAGTCGTCAAATCGCTCAATCTCCACTCAGACTGAGTCTTTACCAGCAATTTTTAATAATTTTACACTTGGGGACACAGCAATTGACATTATTATAGACACCGTCAAAGAGAATGTTAGAGAGCTTGTTGACAGGAATTTTACCATACTCTGGAAACGTCTGGATCGTTTAGAATCTTTGTTCAATAAATTAAGTCTGCCTGGTAGTATTTTTAGGCCAGTATCCCAACAGGGAGGGGCCCCTAATCAGCAACCAGCAAGTAGAACAGAACCTGGGTTGACACAGGAAATTGTAATACATGATCAGCGTCCTATGGTAGATTTGTGTAGGACCTGCCATCAAGCAAAAGGATGTTCTGTTCCTAAGCACCCAAACCACCATATCACACTTTTAAAATCCAGCGACCCTTTTAGTCTACACGTATCGAACCAACAAGTTAATAACGCTTCTCCTTTAATCTCTGCACATAATGCTCATCCTGCACACGACATCAAGACCGCTGCCACTAAGCCCAAAGCAAGCGAGTATACTGAGGGTAGAAATGATGTGTTAAATCTACCTCCGGCATCCTGCCCTTATGTTTTGTTTCTTGCAGGAGTCCCACCAATAGGGAAAAACCAGCCTGAATCTTGGGACCAATTACGAAATAAATGCACTGACTGGTTGATCAAACATAAAGGGTTTAGTGCCGGTAACATCAATGACATCATAATGGTGCGCAGGGTGGGCTGGGTTGGATTATCAGATAAAATTATAGAGGGCGATTGTGTCGTCATTAATTTTCGGCGACCGGCTTCTGTAAGATTCATATTATCATCAAACGAGTGTACCAATGGTATATCCACTGATATTTGGTCACTACCTCTTGGTTATTTTTACAAGCCAAATCCTAGACAAAACATACCGGATACCAATTTGCCCTTGACGCAAAATAGATTTACGGCCCTTTCTGGCCTGGACAGTTTAGATTGACTGCAGCCCATAATAACATCTATTGAGCCATCCCTTTCTATAGCCACATTGGTCCCCACTATAACTGACAGCCCAGAGACACACGATCTGCCGGTGCTAAGTTGGAACATTGCCAGGCTGGCATCCAAAATAGCCATTGAAGATTGGGTAAAGATGGTAAACACATTTGATGTACTGCTATTCCAAGAGACCTGGGCAACAAAAGAACTGTATCTTGAAGGTTTTGAATGTTTTAATGTTATGGCAAACACCTCGATATATGGGAGACCGTCAGGCGGCCTCTCTATCTGGGTTAACATTTCTTCAGGAGGCACTGTTAAAATTATTCCTACACATAGAACTAGTTTTCAGGCCCTGATATATACACGTGGGGTCTCAATCTGTTTTATTAATTTTTATAATAATGATTTTCTATCTGAACCTAATTTGAATTTTGTGAATCTTTTTAACTTTGTCTCAGAGATTCAAGACCCAATGAAGTCACATAAGTTAGTTGGAATCTGTTTGGGTGGTGATTTTAATGCCAAAATCTCAGGGGTAAACTGGGTAGGTGCTGCTTATACATTGCAAGCACCCCCATGCAGAAGGGGGACTGAGTTACTGGGCTATTTACCAAAATATAATCTACTCAATGTGATGGATATTGCTGATATAAACCACCGTAACAGTCACCCATTACCAACTTTTAGAGGACGTGGCTGTGCCTCAGTAATAGATTACGTCTTTATATCAGACGTATTGGAAGATCTCTTGGTTAAAGCAGAGGTTATACCTACCATGTATGGGGACCATAACCCTAACTTTGTCACACTTAGGGTAGCCCCCAAACCCGGCCTCCCCAAGGAACCAGGGGCCTGTAACTTAGTGCCCTCGACAGACAATTTAAGAATTATATGGAAAGGTATAGATAACCATAAAGTATTTTTAAAAATGCTGTCAACATATCATCTATCCGTTAATAGCTGCCTGTCATTAATTGACCCTAACCTAGAGGTAGTTACTGCTTTTACCGACTTATGCGCAGGTGTCAAACAAATAATCTCAAGACCAGTGTCAAACAGTAACAAAAAATGGTTTAACACCACATGCTCACAGGCAAATAGAGAGCTTCGGGCAGCTATGAAAGCGGCACCAAGGGATGTTAACCTTATTAGATCATTGAGGGGCGAATATAAAAAGGTGGTCAAGGAGAGAAAAGAAGAAATCTTGAAAGAACAGTGGGACAACTTGGCAGGTGCTGCAAGGCTCAATAATATAAATGGCTTTTGGGCTATGGTTAAAAACATGAGAACCAGGGGCCTTTCAATTACCCCGATAAGCTGTAACATATCTGCTGAAGCCTGGGAAGCGCATTTTTCTAAAATATATACAGCTCCGCTTGCCAATGGGGACTATAGTGACATCTACCCTGTGTCAAGAATACATATAACGCTAACTGAAGTCGAGGATGCCATCGATCAGAGTTTAGGGAACAAGGCCCCCGGCCCGGATGGTCTTCCGATTGATCTTATAAAGTATAACTCAGAGTTTTGGGCACCCCTTCTTCTGAACGTTTTTAATAATTTAACAAACTCTCATATTCCTGAAACATGGGCCTCTAGTATAATCGTCCCAATATTCAAAAAGGGGGATAGATCCAACACGAGCTGCTACAGACCGATCTACCTGATCGATAATACTCTTAAAATACTTGGCAGGGTATTATTTAACAAAATCAGGTCTTGGGCGGAGGAGGGAAGCATTTTAAATAAATGCCAGTTAGGCTTCAGAAGTAACTTGGGGACCGTGGAACAATGCCTTAATCTCAATCTAATTATAGGTAAATATCCAATAGCCCTGCAATCCCCAATCTACCTGGCTTTTATGGATCTGTCCTCCGCCTTTGATTTTGTTAATAGATCGCGTCTGTGGGCATGCCTTTTAAGATACGGGCTGGACGAGGATTTAGTTCATTTTTTATCGTATCTGCATAGGGATTTAAGGGCAAGGGTTAGGATTAGTATGGCTGGGGAAGTATCAGGGGACATATCCATTGGTAGAGGGGTCAGGCAGGGGTGTGTACTGGCCCCTCTCTTATTTATTTTATATATCAATGAGCTGCATAATACATTATCAACTCTGAATACAGACGTCCCAATGATCAATGGTAATAAACTCCCAGCCCTGTTGTATGCGGATGACGCGGTTATAATGGGTCGCACCCCGAACTCTCTCCGCATTTTAGTTAGAGGTTTTGATGATTTTATGAATGGATTAGATCTTTGTACTAATTTTTAAAAATCTTTTTTAATGTGTTGTGGCCCCAAAAAATATCCTATTAAAGTTATTAATTTAGGTTCAGAAAAACTGATAAGCACTTGCACTTTCCCCTATTTGGGCTTAGTATTCTCTGATAACGGTTCTTGGGCGGCCCATTCTGCATATGGCCGGAGTAAATTCTCAAAATCGGTTAACTCAGTTTTGAGCCTTCCCCAGCCTAGAAGATCTGAGGTAGTGCTATCTTTACTGAAAATATATAAAATTCAGTGTCTACCCATAGTAACATATGGGGCAGAGATATGGGGACACATAAACAGTAACAGCACCCAGATCGAGGAAAATAGATTCTGCCGGAGAGTATTGGGGGCACCGATCTCTTCATCATCCTATATTTGTCACAGAGAGTTGAATTTGCTATATGTGGAAGATTATATCAGGTCCCGCCCGCCGTATTTTGGTTGAAAGTATGGCAAAATCCAGCGGCAGCACTGACCAGAGAAATTATAACTGACTGCCTTAAATGTGATAAGGGCATTGACATACCATGGTTGGCTGCTGTCAGGGCTAGTTTGACTAGTATATATCTTGCACATATTTTTATAAACCCAAACCACTTGGAAGGCATCAATAAAAAGATTATTCAGAAGGCCCTGTATAAACATTATGAAGGTATTAGGTATGAACGAGAATTCCCGAAATCTACAGTATTTCGCTATATATCCACGGTAGAGGGTGATGCCCCCCGCCCATACCTGCCAGCTGGTTATCTTCTAGAAGCTATTAACCGCTGGGATCGTAGTTTGCTCTTCCGCCTTAGATCAGGCACCCTAAAATACTCATTGTGCTTCCCCTTAGGCTTCAACATCAAGCTTGAGCAAATGCCATGTTATTGTGGCAACCGTGGAAACCAATCTATGTTACACTTTATATTCTTTTGTAACTATTACCGAAAATACAGTATGCAATTATTGATCCCTTATTTTAAAGCCCTGGGTATTGATGATTTCATGGCAGCTTATAGTGTTATTCTTAAACTTGATGGGGAAAATTTAATTTTTCGTGTTTGCACATTCTTGCAAATGGATGTCCGCTCACGCGCCTCTATGGGCATTATTTAAGCAAAACTTGAGTGTACTTTTGTTACTGTACTCCCCTTCGGATTAGCATTTAAATTTGGACTCTGGTTGTCGTAGAACGCATTTTAATGACTGATACCTGTCATAATACATGCACTTTACTTATTATGCTGCTATATTTTTATGTAATATCCTATTTTTGCTGTGTCGTCTTTTTTAACAATGTATATGATATTATCGCATTTATTGTATTAAATTAGGTATTTATTGTATGCTTTAAATTAGAATATATCAATGTATTTTTTGCTGGTACTTTGCTCTGTACTTTTATGGATATTTTGTATATCCGAATAAAGGAGATTGACATGACATGACTTGCCGTGTAAAACATGGAAGTGTTCACCCTGTATACAGGTTTAAGAAAAGGAGGCAGTATTTCTCAGATTGTAAAACAGAGAATCTGGAGTGCGTTAATTCAAGGTCTAGTGTTTCGTGAAGCCTGATATTCAGATCATTTACACTTTTCAGAGGTTTCAGTGGATAGATTGCTGTTTCTAAAGTGAAACACCCTGCTCACTCTCAGCAAAGGTCTCTGAACAGGAATGTGTTACTCCCTAAAGCTATATATAGCCAGCTTTTACCCTGCACAGAGGTGTCATTAGTTAAAGTGTATGTTACGCAATGTAGGTCCTTTCAACTAGTTTGTCACTTTGAGCTGTGTAGAATACGCTTGAGATGATCGTCATGACTTTCTCAGGCTAGCTAATGCGAACATTGCATGTATTAATTGAAAAACTCCTGGTTAATTGTATTCTATTGATCCTCCAAATGTTTGTGGGTATTTCAAGAATAGATTTGAAGCCTTGCTGCACTTTATCTGTAAGAAAAAGAATGATGCAGTGGGTGAGGCTGTGGAATTTGTCTGGAGAAAGAACTATCAAGCTAGTGGTGCTCTAGATGACAATTGTTATTTTGGGTAAAAGATGGACAAACGTTTGGTCAGCATAGTGATGAATCTATGTTATCATTTATTGAGTGGTATGCAACTTATAATTTTTTTGTTATTTTATTTTCTAGGATGAAAATGGAAAAAAGAGATCTTCGAAAACAAAAATTCCACGTGACAAAATATATGGAGAAGGAAACAATAACTTTGAGGAAAATCATAGAAAGAAACTATTGGCTGGAGGGGTATTTCTCTTCCTGTAAAGTTTATCCTGGGCAGGTCTAGTTGTTTCAGAAGAAGAAACGCTTTGCTTACACAACCAGCAAAACAGAGCCTTGTTTAAATAGATGGGGTTGGCATCAACCTTACTGAACAGTACTTTATTTCGTAGTGCATCCCCATGTGCAAAAGATGTAGAACCTCCTGATATGTTGCCCATTTCAGAAGAGCATGCGATCTGACTACTGCGAAATCTCTGTGGATGCATAGATCTTAATTTTCTCTACTTACCAGTAGTGCTCATTGTGTAGTCATTCTTTGTTCTTCTGATGAATTCTTTCTCATAAAGTTTATAAGTCACAAACTCATCATATACCTTTTTTCCCCTGCTCTTGTATTAAAACACTGTCTGCAAGAGATTGTTTTACAAGTTGAGCAGCTTGAGGTGCTGGACCTGCTGATGGTTGTATTCTTTGTTTTAGAATTGATGATATAGTTTATTGATATAGTTATTGTAGGTTTGTAATTCTGTTAAATTGTAGTAGTGATTTTATTTACTTACTAGATATTTTAGATTTCAATAATATTACAGCATTGGAATGTTAACTGAAACAGTCAGTTCCATCTCCTAAGACTACATTGGTGTTCCTGGATGTATGTGTGTCTATACTGTACTATGCACTTCCTTTATGCCAGTGAGCAGTGTTAGTGGAGAAGCCAATTATTTGTAGGTCCTATTATGCTCACTTAAAGGAGTGAGGTCTCAGTAGAGAGATCAGTCCTTGTCCACACTGTGGTATGTCTCTCCCCAAGCCTACTACACACATGTCAAACACTCGAAGACATTTGAAAAGTGCACCGTGTTTCTTCAGACGCATCCCAGCACTCACGGCTTAATGAGACTCACTTCAAGCAATAGCAAAGCAGATGGGGACTAATCTTTCCCAAAAAGAAAGGTTTTTAGCTCTATTTTAAAGATAGAAACAGAGGCAGCCCCACAGAGGTTAACTGCAAGAACATTCCACAATTTGGATGTCAGGAATGTAAAGGAAATAAACTTAGAAAATTGTGGGACCTACATCAGGCAAAGGTTATGACCTGAGTGATCTACATTGCTTATAAGGTCGAAGTCTGTTTCTCACATGTGTTACTCTGGGGAGAGGTCTGAGCTGACAGCGCTGTCTCTCTCCCTACCCAAGTCTCTATCACTATTACTGTGGTGGGACGCATCTTGGGAGAAGTGTTTTGCACCTGAGATCCTGTGACAATCATTAGTTGTCATGAAGGGAGATGTGAGTGGAGAGGAGAGTTTCTCTTCACATCATACTATGTACATCTGTTATCTTGGTGAGAAGTGTGAGTAGAGATGCAACTCTCTCCCCACAACCTACTACATACAATTGTTGCCCTGGGGAGAGGTATGAGTGGAGAGCTGAGTTTCTTCTCATACCCTGCTATTCACATGTGTCATACTGGAGAGAGGTGTTCGTGGAGAGGTCCATTCGTCTCCACACACTACTACCCATGCCTGTCACCCTGAAGACAGGCTTTAGAAGACAGGCCAGGTTCTTCTTACATGCTAGTATGTATGCTTTTCACCATAGTGAGAGATCTGAGCAAATAGGCCACTATTTTCTCGCACCCTACTATGCATATATGTTATCCGAGAGAGCGGTATAAGCAGAGAGGCAGTCTGTCCTCACACACTACTATGCAAAACTGTTGTGCTGGGTAGAGGTTTCAACAGAGAGACCACTCTCTCCCCACATCCTATTGGACACAGTTGTGATCCTGGGGAGAGGTCTGTGTGGATAGTATCCTCCCTCATCACACCCTACCATGCACATGGATGGAGAGAGGTGTTACTGGAAAAGGCAGTGTCTCATCATACACAGCTGTTGCCCTGGGGGTAAGGTGTCAGAGGAAAGGTCACTGCTACTGAATGCTTGAGGTAGTGGAACTGCTCCTGTCTCCTCATCAGAGTCAGTGGAAACATTATTTTTTTCAAATAGATTTCCAAAGTGTAAAGAAGATAATTTTGGGAGAACTGCCCACGCCAAAATCCAAAACACAAATGAGGAAAAAGGATGGATTCTTCGTTTTGCAAGTAATGACATTGATAATAACCAATCATAATGTGTTTCATGGTTATTCCTTTGCTCTCGGAGACCTCTCGCAAGTCGCTTGCGGGTATCTCGCGAGATTGCAAAAATTTGAAAACATTATTCTATGTTTGTAATGGTGCTACACATAGTTAATTTTTGATACATTCAGAAAACCTGTAGTGGCTGACATTGTTCAGAATTACCATAAGACACTATTATCAGCACAATTTCCAATATACAATCTTACGATCCATCCGCAAGAGTGAAACAGGTCCTGCCCCCTCGAACTCCATACAGGGTATTGTGTGCCTAACTATTGCGAGACGTTAGAGTTACATAGTTAAATAAAATTTAAATATATAGCATATAAATACTTGTATGACTCCCTTATTGAACATTAGTATTAAACATTAAAACAGAACAAGAATGACAAGTATATATAACAAAAGTAAAAATAAATTTTTGACTCTACAATCTTGCCAGCTTCTCGCAAGCTGCTCGTGAGACTATTGTGAGAGTACAGACACATCCATAAACATTTTTTTATTGGCTAATACAAATACCATGATCTCCATTTCTCATTTACAATCAGCTCTCTGATGTAGAAACATTTACCCAGTCCTTGAAAGATTTTTTTCTATATTACTATTCAACTTAATGATAAGATGTCTTCATGTGACAGTGACAGTGACAAGGAGAGAGACCATAGACAACTTCAAATGAATCATTCTTTTTCACACCTGTTACTCTCAGATGGGAAACGACCTTTACCACTACTCTTTAACAACGAGGGGCCTGAACCACG
Organism: Calotriton arnoldi; assembly: GCA_963921515.1. Lineage (NCBI taxonomy): Eukaryota > Metazoa > Chordata > Amphibia > Caudata > Salamandridae > Calotriton > Calotriton arnoldi. Next base: position 926,109 of record CAWUFW010005000.1, on the reverse strand, counting down.
ATCCCTCAACCACTACTGCATTTACAACTACCTTGTCTAAACAACGACCTGCATAAACAACGACCTGTCTAAACAACGACCTGCATGAAGAGATTAGTTGTTTCTTTTGTTATAGTAAGTTAAGTCTGTCTGATTTGCTTTTTTCATAGAGTGTAACATTTTGTAAAAATAATTAACTGTTTTACATTTTCTAAGTTTATTTATGCAATCTTACTAATTAATGTATGTTGTTTAAATTTACCTTCTGAGACCAGTAGATGGCACTCTTGGATTGTTTATGACTGATATATATCTATAGCTATAAATATATCTATCAATATATCCATCAATATATTATCTACTGGCGGTCGCCAGTAGATAGTTATAGTTAGGACCTTTATCCATAGGTAATCCGAACATTCTATTTGAAATAACTCTTGCGCCGGTTGACGAATCTTCGCGAAAGCTTCCAACTTGTTGGGGCACTCCGCTCCTACCCTGAAAGTCTCGGGTTGATTCGTCAAGCGGGGGCCGAGAAAAAAGGGGGGTCCCAAAACACGTTTTCTCCGTTTTCTCCATGTTAATTCCCATAGGAAATTTTAGCCACGGCTACAGCCCGAACTGCTGAACGGAATTACACCAAATTTTGCAAAAAGGTAGCGCTTGGTTCAGAAAGCGACCTTTTTTTTAAATGGTGTAAATCCGTTCAGTAGTTGCGGAGAAATTCAAAAAATAAGAGTGAAAAAATCGATTTCCCATAGGAAGCTTTATGCAAGGCTACAGCAAAAACTGCTGAACGGAATTACACCAAAGTTGGCAAAAAGGTAGTGCTTGGTTCAGAAAGCACCCTTTTTAAAAATGGTGTAAATCCGTTCAGTAGTTGCTGAGAAAATCCAAAATAAAAGTTTTGATATTTAGAGGCACGGAGGATCCGCGCACCCTCCCGACCACGAGCTGCATGCTAATTGGCTGTCAACACTCCAAATCAGGAAGTGTTGGCAGCCATCTTGAAAGCAGTAAAAAAAAGTGCGCAATACGCAAAAAGGGGGCAGGGTAGAAACACCCTGACCCCCTAGGCCTGCTCAGGGGGTCCTACAAGGATTTAAAAAAATCGGCAGGATGCGCTTACAGTGCGCGGATCCTGCCGATAAAAAAAAAATGAAGCGCTGGCTCCCGCGCTTCTTTGGTAATTGGCCCCCGGGTGGGCCAAGTCCCGGGGGCATGGGAGGGTTAAGTTTTATGATGTGGGGGGCCTCTAAGGCCCCCCAAGCCCCGGGGACCACCACCCCCCGGTGCATTAATAAAAAAATGATGCGGGAGGGCTTTCGGCCCTCCCGCAGCCCCGGGGACCGCCACCCCCGGGGCTTCTTTTTATTTTTTTTAAATAACCTATGTGGGGTGGCTTGAGCCCCCCCCACATGCCCCGGGGACCGCCACCTCCCCGGGGCACTAAATATTTTAATGTGGGGGTCCGTTACGGACCCCCAGAGCCCCGGGGACCACCACCTCCCCGGGGCTGTGCAATTCAAGGGAGGGGGGCCGCGCGGCCCCCCTCCTGGAGCCCTTGATGGCCCTGGGGACCGCCACCCCCCAGGGCCGGCTCCTGCAGTGTCCCGGGGTGCCTAACCCCGGGACACTGTAGTTTGCTATGACAGGACGGGAGCCTCGCGGCTCCCGTCCTGTCATAGCAAACTGCTTTGGATATTGGAGCGAGAGCAGGAAACCTGCTCTCGCTTCCAATATCCAAAGCAAATTGCTTTCCACATGGGGAGCTGCATCTTAGCAGCTCCCCATGTGGAAAAGCAATGCCGGCTCCCAAGGGACGCGGGGAGCCGGCGGGACTGTGGGGGGATTGGGGACCCCCGCCCAGTCCCCAACGGAGAGGGCCAGCCCCGGGGGATGGGGTCCCCGGGGCAAGTAGTGGCCCGGGAGGGGGGCCACGTGGCCCCCTTCCCCAAAATATTTAAAAAAAACAAAGGCCGGCCCCGGGGGATGGGGTCCCCGGGGCCATAAGTGGCCTGAGGAGGGGGGCAACGCAGCCCCCTTCCAAAACAATAAAAATTTAAAAAAGGCCATGCCCCGGGGATGGGGTCCCCGGGGCCGATTAAGGCCTCGGGAGGGGGCCACGCGGCCCCCTTCCAAATTGTTTTTTTTTTTTTAAATAAATAGGGGGCAGGCCCTGGGGGATGGGGTCCCCAGGACCAATAAATTAGAAAAGAAGGGGGCCACACAGCCCCCTTCTTAAAGAAAAAGAAAAACACCGGCATCGCGCCGGAGGCCACGCCCCTTCTTTCACCACTCTGCAAACGCACCCCTGGCGCGTTTGCAGATGGGGAACGAATTCCCCTTGAATACTGGGGTCCCTGGGGCCAACTAGCCCACCAGGAACCTCCAGTATGCGCCAGGGGCTGCGTTTCAGAGAGGTGTTCTGAGGCCACGCCCCTTTTACACCTCTCTGCAACGCAGCTCTGTGGCTCATAATGGAGGGAGCTGGTGGACTAGTTGCACCCCAGGGACCCTCAGGATTGAAGGGGAGTTAATCCCCTGACTTAAAACGCGCCACGGGGCACGTTTGCACAGTGGTGAAGGGAGGGGGCGGGGCTTGAGATGACATGTGTGCAAACAGGCCCCGTGGCGTGTTTTAAGATGGGGAATTAAATCCCCTTCAATCCTGAGGGTCTCTGGGGGACAACTAGCCCACCAGGTACGTCCAGAAAGCACCACAGAGCTGCGTTGCAGAGAGGTGCAAAAAGGGCGTAGCCTCTGAACACCTCTCTGCAACGCAGCTCTCTGGCGCATACTGGAGGTACCTGGTGGGCTAGTTGGCCCCTAGGGACCCTCGGGATTGAGGAGGAATTCATTCTCCAACTTAAAACGCGCCACAGGGTGTGTTTGCAGACATGTCACCTCAGGCCCCACCCCCTTCCTTCACCATTGTGCAAATATTCCTCTAAAATCAGCCGAACTACGAATTCCGATTTACTCACCTGTTATCAGGAGAGAACCCAGTGCTGCATCTTTTAGCCCAGCACTGACCCTAAAAAGTAATTCTAACCATACTTACCAGTAACTTGAATTTCCTTCCATAGGCTAACATTGACTGGTTTCACTTGGAAATTCTCCTAAGTGTGGAGTTTTGGAACTTTATAACATTCCTCTAAAATCAGCCGAACTACGAATTCCGATTTACTCACCTGTTATCAGGAGAGAACCCAGTGCTGCATCTTTTAGCCCAGCACTGACCCTGAAAAGTAATTCTAACCGTACTTACCAGTAACTTGTATTTCCTTCCATAGGAATCCATTGTCTGGTTTTCAGCAGAAAAGTTTCAAAGTTTTCACAAACTACAAATATTCCTTAAAAATCGCCTGTATGACTTAAACGCATTCTTTCAACTGTTTACAGGAGATGCACCAGTGCTGGATCCAGGATCCACCACTGAGTAAGAAAAAGTAACGATAACACTACTTACCTGCTAAGTGAATTTCCTGACATAGGATAACATTGGTGATTCTATGTGAAAAAGTTTCTAAGTGTCAACTTTTAAAATGCGATAATATTCCTTAAAAATCAGTACTGTAATCAAAACGCTTTTACTCAACTGTTTACAGGAGATGTCCCAGGACTGAATCTAGGATCCAGTCCTGTGGTTAGAAAAGTAATCCATAAAGTAACTAATTGCATTTAACTAGAAATTCACATTGAGCTCAATGTTGCATTGTGTTTGAAATTGTGTTGCCCATTGCAACAACTGTAACTACTGTACTTAAAAGTCTATTGCCTATTTGCAAAGAATTTAAACTAAAGTAATTCATTCTGAGAAAGTATATTTTGTAATGTAATGTATAATGTAATTACAATGTAATTTAAAAAATAAATAGTTTAAAAAAATGTAGTAAATCAGTATCAAAAAAATAAAGATAACAATTAATACATTTAAAAATTGTCATTTACAAAACCTTGGAAATTCACTGAAAAAAACCAAAGCTTTCAGACATGTTATAGTTAGGAATTGGCATTTAAAAAACCTTTGAAATTCACTGAAAAAACCATAGGTTTCAGGCACGTTATAGTTAGAAATTAGCATTTAAAAAACCTTTGAAATTCACTGAAAAAACCATAGGTTTCAGGCACGTTATAGTTAGAAATTAGCATTTAAAAAACCTTTGAAATTCACTGAAAAAACCATAGGTTTCAGACACGTTATAGTTAGAAATTAGCATTTAAAAAACCTTTGAAATTCACTGAAAAAACCATAGGTTTCAGGCACGTTATAGTTAGAAATTAGCATTTAAAAAACCTTTGAAATTCACTGAAAAAACCATAGGTTTCAGACACGTTATAGTTAGAAATTTGCATTTAAAAAACCTTTGAAATTCACTGAAAAAACCATAGGTTTTAGGGACAGTTATAGTTAGTTGGACATTGCACTCGTACAAAACCCGTGAAATTCCCCCGTTATAGTTAGTTCAGCTAACTATAACTCGCGCCCCGCAATGCACTGCTGATGACGTCACATATTACATCACTCATGACATGGTCAGTGACATCACTGATGACATCACTGATGACATCTCAAATGACATCACTGATGACATCATCCATGTGATAATTTCATGCATCTTCTCACACCCTAATATAACTTTTGATACACCCACTGTAAATTACAGACTGCCATTCTCAAAACCATAGACACTCCAACACCAATAACTACATACCCACTCACTGATTCTTAGGTCTACACACACATCCACTCACTCACCCGTACAGTCACTCATACTTACGGTCACTCAGTACAGGACTATCATATGCACTCATACTCCTATATAGACACTCAAACACCGCCACTCATCCATAGAGGTACAAACACACCTAGTCAGTCATGCAAATAATTAAACACACTGCCATTTACTCACCTATACAGTTATACACACACCAGCTCACTTACTCATACAAATACTAGCACAGTCTTACGCTCTTATACAATCACTGATACAAGCACACACTCATCCATACAGTCACTAACACAATCACACACTCTCGCTTATAGCTATTTATATACTCCAACACACATATATACTGCCTTTCACATATGTAGTTACTCACACATGTACCACTGGGACATACATTCACTCACTAACACACTCTTACACACACTTACCCACCCATACAGTCTATCACAGATGCACTCTTGAAACCATCCACCCAGTGAATCACCCACTCACACATCTATGTACAGAGTCGCACACACCCCACCCACACAAACACTCAGGCACCCATACAGATACTCAGACAACCAATCAATAACTCATATAGACACTCATGTAGCTATTCACAAACCCATGCAGCCACTTACACAGCAACAGACAGACGGATACAGACATTCACCCAGTTTAGTCACTAACCCATGCATTCAGTAAGATACGTTTAATCATTCACTTATAGAGTTAGTCACGCACCTACTAAATCATCCATACAGACACTTATACACCCACTCATTCTTCAATACGCCTTTCCCTATATATATTAAAAATATTTAAACTTTACAGAAACACACAGTCACTAGATGATGTCATCAGTGATGTCATTTGAGATGTCATCAGTGATGTCACTGACCATGTCATGAGTGATGTAATATGTGCCGTCATCAGCAGTGCATTGCGGGGGCGCGAGTTATAGTTAGCTGAACTAACTATAACGGGGGAATTTCACGGGTTTTGTACGAGTGCAATGTCCAACTAACTATAACTTTCCCTAAAACCTATGATTTTTTCAGTGAATTTCAAAGGTTATTTAAATGCTAATTTCTAATTATAACGTGTCTGAAACCTATGGTTTTTTCAGTGAATATATATATATATATATATATTTGAAAAGGTTTGCCATCTTGTGAGATGCACTCCCAGGAAGTAAGCAGACACAGGAACTGGGATATTAAAACACACTGACCAGCAGTTTAATGCGTCGCGTTTCAGGCTTACTCCCTTCTTCAAAGCCAACTGCTCTCCAGGATGGCCAAACATTTCTGCCAGCATTTTCCCTCCATTTATTCAAGTCTCGCCCCAAGTGGGCTTCAAGTCACGCCCCAAGTGGGCCGGCAAATCACATTGCCTGCAAAGCATGATGTGGGTGGTAGTTCCTTACCCATGTGGGTCTGTTTGTAGCCATCACTTGTTTTCAAAGTTCTTTAAATGGTGCTTTAAACAAAGAAACACAGCTCTCTTTACAGGCCGCTCCTCCTGTTCCACCCGCAGTCAATATAAAACAGCAGGCGGCCCCGCTTGGGATCTTGCGGTGGTGCTTCTCTCGACCTAGGCGGGCCAAATTATTTATTTGAAAAGGTTTGCCATCTTGTGAGATGCACTCCCAGGAAGTAAGCAGACACAGGAACTGGGATATTAAAACACACTGGCCAGCAGTTTAATGCGACGCGTTTCAGGCTTATGCCCTTCTTCAAAGCCAACTGCTCTCCAGGACGGCCAAACATTTTTGCCAGCATTTTCCCTCCATTTATTCAAGTCACGCCCCAAGTGGGCTTCAAGTCACGCCCCAAGTGGGCCGGCAAATCACGTTACCTGCAAAGCATGATGGGGCTGGTAGTTCCTTACCCATGTGGGTCTGTTTGTAGGCATCACTGGTTTTCAAAGTTCTTTAAATGGTGCTTTAAACAAAGAAACACAGCTCTCTTTACAGGCCGCTCCTCCTGTTCCACCCGCAGTCAATATAAAACAGCAGGTGGCCCCGCTTGGGATCTTGCGGTGGTGCTTCTCTCGACCTAGGCGGGCCGAATTATTTATTTGAAAAGGTTTGCCATCTTGTGAGATGCACTCCCAGGAAGTAAGCAGACACAGGAACTGGGATATTAAAACACACTGACCAGCAGTTTAATGCGACGCGTTTCAGGCTTACGCCCTTCTTCAAAGACAACTGCTCTCCAGGACGGCCAAACATTTCTGCCAGCATTTTCCCTCCATTTATTCAAGTCACGCCCCAAGTGGGCTGCAAGTCACACCCAAAGTGGGCCGGCAAATCACATTGCCTGCAAAGCATGATGGGGCTGGTAGTTCCTTACCCATGTGGGTCTGTTTGTAGCCATCACTGGTTTTCAAAGTTCTTTAAATGGTGCTTTAAACAAAGAAACACAGCTCTCTTTACAGGCCGCTCCTCCTGTTCCACCCGCAGTCAATATAAAACAGCAGGCGGCCCCGCTTGGGATCTTGCGGTGGTGCTTCTCTCGACCTAGGCGGGCCGAGTTATTTCAAATAGAATGTCGCGGATTTCCTATGGATAATAGGTTGTAACTATAACTATCTACTGGCGGCAAGTGTATCATGAGTATGAGTTTTTGGGTGGCAAGGGTATTTTTAGGGTTTATGGTGGGTGTGGGTTTTTGGGTGGCAAGGGCATTTTTTTTACATTTTGGGTGGGAATGGGTTTTTGGGTGGCAAGGGTAATTTTAGGGTGGGTATGGGTTTTTGGGTGGCAAGTGTATTTTTAGGGTTAAGGGTGGGTATGGGTTTTTGGGTGGATAGGGTAACTTGAGGGTTTAGGATGGGTATGGTTCTTGGGTGGCAAGGGTAATTTTAGGATTTTGGGTGGGTATGGGTTTTTGTGATTGCAAGGTTATTTTTAGGGTTTAGGGTGGGTATGGGTTTTGGGGTGGAAAGGGGATTTTTTAGGGTTTAGGGTGGGTGTGGGTTTTTGGGTGGCAAGGGTAATTTTAGGGTTTTGGATGGGTATGGGGTTTTGGGTGGCAAGGGTAATTTTAGGGTGGGTATGGGTTTTTGGGCGGCAAGTGTACTTTTAGGGTTAAGGGTGGGTATGGGTTTTTGGGTGGCAATGGTAATTTTAGGGTGGGTGTGGGTTTTGGGTGGCAAGGGTAATTTTAGGGTTTAAGGTAGGTATGGGTTTTGGGCGGCAAGTGTACTTTTAGGGTTAAGGGTGGGTATGGGTTTTTGGGTGGCAATGGTAATTTTAGGGTGGGTGTGGGTTTGTGGGTGGAAAGGGAATTTTTAGGGTTTAGGGTGGGTATAGGTTTTTGGGTGGAAAGGGAATTTTTAAGGCTTGAGGTGGGTGTAGTTTTTTGGGTGGAAAGGAAATTTATAACATTAAAAGTGAGTATAGGGGTGTGTGTGTATGTATATATACATACATACTAAATATATATATATATATATATATATATATATATATATATATATATATATATATATATATTCAAACCAATTCTGAACTCCGTACAGATCAGACACCGACACAGGGGAAGCATTGCTATTCCATCCTTCAATTTATTACGAAATTATCGCTATGACGCGTTTCGGCAAACCTGCCTTGTTCACATTGGCAGTCGACAAAAAACAAAATGCTTTATTTAAACAGAGTACTGCGATCACATGACCCATTTGTTGAATGACTATGGAAGACAGACTCACGTTACTGCTTCAAATTCAAAGTGTACACTTACTCTTTACAAATGTTTTTCCAAAATAAACATAACCACAATTACATCATTGTCATTAGTACAAAAATTATAATAATACCAACATCATGTCAATTGATTTAAATACTTTAGACAATAACGTCTCAGTGCAATGCTCATTTCTCATTACAAGCTGAGGCAATGTTATTCAGAACAAATGCTCTACAGCACTCCACTTGTTTATTAATTCTCACAAGTGGTGCCCACTAACTTAGCAACCTTTGCAATAAATTACATATCGTCATTTTATACATTAACGTCATATCAGTAATAATATCATGATGTTAAAAAATAAATATATATACATTAGTAAAAGAGTCCAAAAACATTTTTCACTTCAGCAGCATCAAACGAATAAAGTGCAAGTGCAAATTTCATTAATCAATTTCTCATAAAAATTGCTTTTTGTTCTACTAACTTAAGAGGTGTTCTGAAAATATTTTCTTTTCACTTTCCACCATTTCATCTGCCAATATAAACCAAAAGTATATCTCATTTAGATATACACATAACCTCTTTCATAATGCAAATCTACTACAGATCTTGTGAAGACGGATGAATTTAGTTCAATTAAAATGCAAGTGTTTTACAGTACTTAAATTACAATCCTATCTTCCCTCTTTGTGCAAAATTTGCTATTGAAAGTGCAAGTGCTTTTTTACAAATTTCATTGGTTCTTGGTGGATTATTCATGATAATTCTTAAATTCAACTTTAAAATACCTCATCTATTAAAGTTTAAAATGTATAATCCAATCTTATAACTTGATCTTACCGGTCTGTCTTCCATTCTCTGTTCTATGTTAAAAAATGTATCTTAAAAACAATCTTACTGCAACGGATAACTCATTTATGTCAAATGGACATGCAGATCCTCTTCAGCATTTAATCCATATGGATTTTTTGAGTTGAACAGCATTATGTATTTTGATTCAAGCTGGCGGAGTTTACCTTCTCTATTTCCACCTCTTTTCAATTTTTGTACTTGATCAATAGCAAAATACAATAGATCATTAATATTCCCTTTGTGCACCTCATTAATGTGGCGGGCTACCACATAGCTTTTAATCATTATTCTTTACCGCCCTAAGATGCTGCAGAATACGAACGTGTACCATATGAATTGTGCTACCAACATATACTTTAGGGCAAGTACATTGAATGATATAGACCACATAATCACTTTTACAGTTTAATGAACACCTTATTTTCCATGGGTTGCTCATCAATGGAGTTATGACTTGTTTTTCGTTTTTTCCAAACCTGCATGCTTTACATTTAAAACATTTGTGAAAGCCAGGACTGCCAGGAAAGTGATTTTTTCAGTTAAAATTGAGGTTTGCAGGGGATTCTGGGTAAGGAAACGTTGGGGGATACACGCAAGCCATACCTCCCTGGAAGCCCCCGGGTGTCTACTTTTCAGAAATGTGTGGGTTTGGTAGGTTTCTGTAGATGGCTGCCGAGCACGGGGCCAAAGACCCAGGTGACCCCCCTTGCAAAACCAGGTGGTTTTGAGATAGGCAATTTTGATGTCGCCTCACTACGTTTTGGGCCCTTGCCTGTCGCGGGTACTTGGGCCTCCCACACAAGTGAGGCACCATTTTTATCGGGAGACCTGGGGGAACGCTGGGTGGTAGGAAATTTGTGTGAGGCCAGTGATGCCACACTTTCCCACACAAAAATGTGTGAAAAAAGTGATTTTTTCAGCTAAAATTGTGGTTTGCAGGGGATTCTGGGTAAGGAAACGTTGGGGGATCCACGCAAGCCATACCTCCCTGGAAGCCCCCGGGTGTCTACTTTTCAGAAATGTGTGGGTTTGGTAGGTTTCCCTAGATGGCCGCCGAGCACGGGGCCAAAGACCCAGGTGACCCCCCTTGCAAAACCAGGTGGTTTTGAGATAGGCAATTTTGATGTCGCCTCACTACGTTTTGGGCCCTTGCCTGTCGCGGGTACTTGGGCCTCCCACACAAGTGAGGCACCATTTCTATCGGGAGACCTGGGGGAATGCTGGGTGGTAGGAAATTTGTGTGAGGCCAGTGATGCCACACTTTCCCACACAAAAATTTGTGAATAAAGTGATTTTTTCAGCTAAAATTGTGGTTTGCAGGGGATTCTGGGTAAGGAAACGTTGGGGGATCCACGCAAGCCATACCTCCCTGGAAGCCCCCGGGTGTCTACTTTTCAGAAATGTGTGGGTTTGGTAGGTTTCCCTAGATGGCCGCCGAGCACGGGGCCAAAGACCCAGGTGACCCCACTTGCAAAACCAGGTGGTTTTGAGATAGGCAATTTTGATGTCGCCTCACTACGTTTTGGGCCCTTGCCTGTCGCGGGTACTTGGGCCTCCCACACAAGTGAGGCACCATTTTTATCGGGAGACCTGGGGGAACGCTGGGTGGTAGGAAATTTGTGTGAGGCCAGTGATGCCACACTTTCCCACACAAAAATGTGTGAAAAAAGTGATTTTTTCAGCTAAAATTGAGGTTTGCAGGGGATTCTGGGTAAGGAAAGGTTGGGGGATTCATGCAAGCCATACCTCCCTGGAAGCCCCCGGGTGTCTACTTTTCAGAAATGTGTGTGTTTGGTAGGTTTCACTAGGTGCCGGCAGAGCTAGGGTTCAAAAACTACAGCTAGGCACTTTGCCAAAAAAGGGTCATTTTTCACTGCGAAATTGAGGTGTGACCACGTTGCGTTTTGCGCCGTTTCCTGTCGCGGGCACTAGGCCGACCCCCACAAGTGAGGTACAATTTTTCTCGTAAGACTTTGGGGAACGCGGGGTGGGCGAAAATTTGTGGATCCACGCAGATTCCAGAACTTTCCACCACAGAAATGTGGGGAAAATGTGGGTTTTTGGACAATTTTTTAGGTTTGCAAGGGATTCTGGGTAACAGAACCTGGTGGGAGGCAGTCAAGTCACCCCATCCTGGATTCCCCTGGGTGTCTAGTTTTCAAAAATGTATAGGTTTGCTAGGTTTCCCTAGGTGCCGGCAGAGCTACGGTTCAAAAACTACAGCTAGGCACTTTGCCAAAAAAGGGTCATTTTTCACTGCGAAATTGAGGTGTGACCACGTTGCGTTTTGCGCCGTTTCCTGTTGCAGGCACTAGGCCGACCTACACAAGTGAAGTACCATTTTTCTCGTAAGACTTTGGGGAACGCGGGGTGGGTGGAAATTTGTGGATCCACGCAGATTCCAGAACTTTCCACCACAGAAATGTGGGGAAAATGTGGTTTTTTGGACAATTTGTTAGGTTTGCAAGGGATTCTGGGTAACAGAACCTGGTGGGAGGCAGTCCAGTCACCCCATCCTGGATTCCCCTGGGTGTCTAGTTTTCAAAAATGTATAAGTTTGCTAGGTTTCCCTAGGTGCCGGCAGAGCTAGGGTTCAAAAACTACAGCTAGGCACTTTGCCAAAAAAGGGTCATTTTTCACTGCGAAATTGAGGTGTGACCACGTTGCGTTTTGCGCCGTTTCCTGTCGCTGGCACTAGGCCGACCCACACAAGTGACATACCATTTTTCTCGTAAGACTTTGGGGAACGCGGGGTGGGTGGAAATTTGTGGATCCACGCAGATTCCAGAACTTTCCACCACAGAAATGTGGGGAAAATGTGGTTTTTTGGACAATTTTTTAGGTTTGCAAGGGATTCTGGGTAACAGAACCTGGTGGGAGGCAGTCAAGTCAACCCATCCTGGATTCCCCTGGGTGTCCAGTTTTCAAAAATTTATAGGTTTGCTAGGTTTCCCTAGGTGCCGGCAGAGCTAGGGTTAAAAAACTACAGCTAGGCACTTTGCCAAAAAAGGGTCATTTTTCACTGCGAAATTGGGGTGTGACCACGTTGCGTTTTGCGCCGTTTCCTGTTGCAGGCACTAGGCCGACCTACACAAGTGAGGTACCATTTTTCTCGTAAGACTTTGGGGAACGTGGGCTGGGTGGAAATTTGTGGATCCACGCAGATTCCAGAACTTTCCACCACAGAAATGTGGGGAAAATGTGTTTTTTTTGACAATTTTTTAGGTTTGCAAGGGATTTTGGGTAACAGAACCTGGTGGGAGGCAGTCCAGTCACCCCATCTTGTATTCCCCTGGGTGTCTAGTTTTCAAAAATGTATAAGTTTGCTAGGTTTCCCTAGGTGCCGGCAGAGCTAGGGTTCAAAAACTACAGCTAGGCACTTTGCCAAAAAAGGGTCATTTTTCACTGCGAAATTGAGGTGTGACCACGTTGCGTTTTGCGCCGTTTCCTGTCGCTGGCACTAGGCCGACCCACACAAGTGACGTACCATTTTTCTCGTAAGACTTTGGGGAATGCGGAGTGGGTGGAAATTTGTGGATCCACGCAGATTCCAGAACTTTCCACCACAGAAATGTGGGGAAAATGTGGTTTTTTGGACAATTTTTTAGGTTTGCAAGGGATTCTGGGTAACAGAACCTGGTGGGAGGCAGTCAAGTCACCCCATCCTGGATTCCCCTGGGTGTCCAGTTTTCAAAAATTTATAGGTTTGCTAGGTTTCCCTAGGTGCCAGCAGAGCTAGGGTTAAAAAACTACAGCTAGGCACTTTGCCAAAAAAGGGTCATTTTTCACTGCGAAATTGGGGTGTGACCACGTTGCGTTTTGCGCCGTTTCCTGTCGCAGGCACTAGGCCGACCTACACAAGTGAGGTACCATTTTTCTCGTAAGACTTTGGGGAACGTGGGCTGGGTGGAAATTTGTGGATCCACGCAGATTCCAGAACTTTCCACCACAGAAATGTGGGGAAAATGTGTTTTTTTGACAATTTTTAGGTTTGCAAGGGATTCTGGGTAACAGAACCTGGTGGGAGGCAGTCCAGTCACCCCATCTTGGATTCCCCTGGGTGTCTAGTTTTCAAAAATGTATAAGTTTGCTAGGTTTCCCTAGGTGCCGGCAGAGCTAGGGTTCAAAAACTACAGCTAGGCACTTTGCCAAAAAAGGGTCATTTTTCACTGCGAAATTGAGGTGTGACCACGTTGCGTTTTGCGCCGTTTCCTGTCGCTGGCACTAGGCCGACCCACACAAGTGACGTACCATTTTTCTCGTAAGACTTTGGGGAATGCGGAGTGGGTGGAAATTTGTGGATCCACGCAGATTCCAGAACTTTCCACCACAGAAATGTGGGGAAAATGTGTTTTTTGGGACAATTTTTTAGGTTTGCAAGGGATTCTGGGTAACAGAACCTGGTGGGAGGCAGTCAAGTCACCCCATCCTGGATTCCCCTGGGTGTCTAGTTTTCAAATATGTATAGGTTTGCTAGGTTTCCCTAGTTGCCGGCAGAGCTAGGGTTCAAAAACTACAGCTAGGCACTTTGCCAAAAAAGGGTCATTTTTCACTGCGAAATTGAGGTGTGACCACGTTGCGTTTTGCGCCGTTTCCTGTCGCAGGCACTAGGCCGACCCACACAAGTGAGGTACCATTTTTCTCGTAAGACTTTGGGGAACGCGGGGTGGGTGGAAATTTGTGGATCCACGCAGATTTCAGAACTTTCCACCACAGAAATGTGGGGAAAATGTGGTTTTTGACAATTTTTAGGTTTGCAAGGGATTCTGGGTAACAGAACCTGGTGGGAGGCAGTCAAGTCACCCCATCCTGGATTCCCCTGGGTGTCCAGTTTTCAAAAATGTATAGGTTTGCTAGGTTTCCCTAGGTGCCGGCAGAGCTAGGGTTCAAAAACTACAGCTAGGCACTTTGCCAAAAAAGAGTCATTTTTCACTGCAAAATTGAAGTGTGACCACGTTGCGTTTTGCGTCGTTTCCTGTCGCAGGCACTAGGCCGACCCACACAAGTGAGGTACCATTTTTCTCATAAGACTTTGGGGAACACGAGGTGAGTGGAAATTTGTGGATCCACGCAGATTCCAGAACTTTCCACCACAGAAATGTGGGGAAAATGTGTTTTTTTGGACAATTTTTTAGGTTTGTAAGGGATTCTGGGTAACAGAACATGGTGGGAGGTCGTCCAGTCACCCCATCCTGGATTTCCCTGGGTGTCTAGTTTTCAAAAATGTATAGGTTTGCTAGGTTTCCCTAGGTGCCAGCAGAGCTAGGGTTCAAAAACTACAGCTAGGCACTTTGCCAAAAAAGAGTCATTTTTCACTGCAAAATTGAAGTGTGACCACGTTGCGTTTTGCGTCGTTTCCTGTCGCAGGCACTAGGCCGACCCACACAAGTGAGGTACCATTTTTCTCATAAGACTTTGGGGAACACGGGGTGAGTAGAAATTTGTGGATCCACGCAGATTCCAGAACTTTCCACCACAGAAATGTGGGGAAAATGTGTTTTTTGGGACAATTTTTTAGGTTTGCAAGGGATTCTGGGTAACAGAACCTGGTGGGAGGCAGTCAAGTCACCCCATCCTCGATTCCCCTGGGTGTCTAGTTTTCAAAAATGTATAGGTTTGCTAGGTTTCCCTAGGTGCCGGCAGAGCTAGGGTTCAAAAACTACAGCTAGGCACTTTGCCAAAAAAGGGTCATTTTTCACTGCGAAATTGAGGTGTGACCACGTTGCGTTTTGCGCCGTTTCCTGTCACGGGCACTAGGCCTACCCACACAAGTGAGGTACCATTTTTCTCATAAGACTTTGGGGAACGCGGGGTGGGTGGAAATTTGTGGATCCACGCAGATTACAGAACTTTCCACCACAGAAATGTGGGGAAAATGTGTTTTTTTTGACAATTTATTAGGTTTGCGAGGAATTCTGGGTAACGTAACCTGGTGGGAGGCAGTCAAGTCACCCCATCCTGGATTCCCCTGGGTGTCTAGTTTCCAAAAATGTATAGGTTTGCTAGGTTTCCCTAGGTGCCGGCAGAGCTAGGGTTAAAAAACTACAGCTAGGCACTTTGCAAAAAAAGGGTCATTTTTCACAGTGAAAATGTGGTGCGTCCACGTTGCGTTTTGCGCTGCTTCCTGTCGCGGGCACTAGGCCTACCCACACAAGTGAGGTACCATTTTTATTGGGAGACTTACGGTAACACAGAATTGTAGAGCAACTGTTATTACCTATTGACTTTCGATGCATTTCTGCATTCCAAATGAAAGACAATGTGTAAAAAATAAGTCATTTTGAAAAATGACCTATAATTCTCATGCTAGTAAGGGTACTCCCAATTTCGGAAATGTGCAAATATCTACTGTTTCTAAAATCTACATTTTGTTCCCATTTCAGAAATACATAGGTGTCTTTCATAACAATTTTTCCATATATACATTTTCCCAAAATAATTGCCATATACCCGGTACATAATAAAAAACCATTGCAAGATGCTGCTCAGTTATTGGCTCTGGGTTCGTCGGGTTCTTAGTGAACCTACAAGTCCTATATATCCCCACAACCATAGAGGTCCAGCGGATATAACGGTATATTGCTTTCAAATAGCTGTCATAATTAGAAGAAGTTACAGGTGAAAACGTTGACACAAATGGCTGTTTTTTTCAACTACTTTTCAATTTTTCCTTCATTTAACTGTTAGTTTCTATAAGGAAAACTTTAAGGATCTACACAAATGACACCTTTCTGAATTTAGAATTTTGTCTACTTTTCAGAAATGTATGGCTTTTCAGTATCCATTATTGGTTTCATACCCATTTCTACCATTAACTGGAAGGAGGTAGAAAGCACAAAAAATAGCAAAAATAGGCTATATCCCAGAAAAATGCCAAAACTGTGTAAAAAAAGTTGGTTTTCTGACAAAAGTCCGCTTGTCCCTGAAAGCTGGGAAGATGGTGATTTCAGCACCACAACCCCTTTTTTGATGCCATTTGCAGGGAAAAAACAAGACGCTTTCATCTGTAGCCCTTTTTTCGCATTTTTCCCAAAAAAAACAAAATTTTGCTGTATTTTGGCTAATTTCTGGGTCCCCTCCAGGGGAATCCACAAACCCTGGGTACCTTTACAATCCCCATGATGTTAGAAAAAAAGGACGCAAATTTGGCGTGGATACCTTATGTGGTCAAAAAGTTACAGGGGCCTAAGCGTGCACTACCCCAAATAGCCCAAAAAAGGCTTAGCACAGGGGGGGAAAAGGCCTAGCAGCGAAGGGGTTAAAAAGTCTCTACTTGAATTTAAAGCTAAATCTTTTAAATCTTTAATGACTAAATCTGAAAATATATATATATTTATGTGTGTGTGTGTGTGTATATAGTGTTAATACTAATCAATATTAATTTTACAACGCATATGTCTTTGGCATGCATGCCTTTACTACGAAATTTAAGATTTTTACAGGTACATACAAACCCATTATATATATATATATATATATATATATATATATATATATATATCGAACAACGTCCCCCCTTTCCCGGAGGAACGGGCACACACACAGACTTACAGGAAAACGGCAGCTTTATTGAACAGGCATGATGCATTTCGGATTAAGTTCCTTCTTCGGATGCCTTTTAAAACAACCAGTGTTGTCTGTGTACAGATCTTTATAACGCCAGCTTCGCTTCGATAGGCGAGCAGAACATGGTGGGAGTGGCATGGATTCGGGTAGTCCAGGTAAGTACCTTCCCCATGTGGGTGGCGCCCTCATTCCCGCCAATGACACCACTTCTTTGCGCACAATACTGCCGTTCCCATAAGCCTTCATCCTGCCGCCATTTAGTCCCTCGGGAAATCCCGACATGGATTTATGACCGAAGTCGGTCCCAACAAGTGTTGCTGATTGCTGGAAATGACGGCGGTACAGCAGTGTTTCCAAGTACGTTGAAAGCCACCAAAGTTTTGCCACTTCGCCTGCTGTACTGCTTGAGGAAGGGGTGCCCAAGGTGCTAAGTATATATATACACACACGCATATGGGTTTATACTTTCCCGGAAAATAGATACATTAATGGGGTAAAGGCAATCATGGTAAAGGCATAGTAGTTGTAAAAAATTGTAGTTGGTAAAACTTTAGTGGTTTAGACTAAGGGGCCGATTTCGATTCAGGCCGGAAATCACTCCGACCGAGCCGGACCCGGAGAGATTTCCGACCGAATCGGACTCTAGCAGCCCGACCGAACGAGTACGATGCGTACGCATGCAATCGGACTCGATTCGGTCGGACTCCCATTGAAGTCAATGTGAGCCGGTCGTACAACGCGTAAGCGGGCTCCCATTGACTCAATGGGTGCGAGGTGAACAAGGACGCCCCCTACAGCGGGTACGCGTCGATGCGAATCGCGCCGTACATGCACAGGTAGGGGGGACCCATCGGTCCCCCGTGTGTGTGACTCGTGCGGCTATGCGTACAGGGGGGTCCGACACGGACCCCCAAAGTCCGGCTCCGACTGCCCTTTGGAGCCGGATGGCGCGAGTCGGTCGGACTGCTCGAGGCGCGCATCGTACTTGTCCGGCCGGGGAACGTCTCCATTGCGCGGTGCGAGTCGTGTCCGTGCGAGTCGGTCGGAGCAGGTCGGACCCGCGTACGAGTCGGTCGGCGATTTCGCGTGTGCTCGCATCGTACTCGCTCGCCCGGACGCACGTACAAATCGGTCGGGAAAGAGGGCTCCGAATCGGATCCGGTTAAGCCGAATCCGATTCGGTGCCCAACCGGCCGAGATCGGAATCGGCCCCTGAGTAGTGGTTGAGGAGTAGTGGTTTAGACTGTGGTTGTTCATGTGGTAGTAGTTCCATCATACAACCCTCTCAGACATCACTCATTACAGAGATTTCAGCAAACAGTGCACTCTCCTCCCATATGCTACAATACAAAGCTGTTCCCTTTGGAAGTGATGTATGCAGACAATTTAGATCCTTTAGTCATCCTACCATATGAACATTGGAAAAAAAATATTTTTTTTTTGTAAAAGCTCAAGAAATTCACTGTAAAAGCAAAGATTAAAGTAACATTATAGTTAGGTGTGATAAAAAGATCTATTTTTGTTTTTTTAAAAAGCACAGAAATTCACTAAAAAACACCAAAGGTAAAAATAACGTTATAGTTAGGTGAGGTAAAATGATCTGTTTTTGTTTTTAAAAAAACCTCAGAAATTCACTGAACAAAAGAAAGGTTAAAATAACTTTATACTGAAGTGAATATGTCCGTGACAAGATTCAAGTTTTAAAGTAAATAAACCCACTGAAATTCACCTGTTATTGTTAGCAGAGCTAGCTATGACATGTTCTATGACATCATTTATGACATCACTGATGACATCTCAAATGACATCATTGATGACATTACTGCTGACATCACCCAACGTTCTTTTTTACGCATTACTCTATAAACTAGTATGGCATTAAGTACAAAATAGCTGAGTATAATATGAAATATCATTAATGCCATCATAGACACAACTCCCTTATGTTGTCACGTGGTCAAGATAAGCCTGGTAAGGAACACCACAATTTACTTGCTCATGTTTCTTAACTTGCCTTCTGTTAGACCTGGCATCCTTTGTGTGGTTTTCCCTGACTTTTTGCCTCTACCTCCTGTGTTTTTGATGCTGTGCTGGGTTTCATTTTTGCTGGCTTAGATGCTTTGGGCACTTTGCCACTGCTGCTCAGTGTCAAAGTGCAAGTGCTCACTGTGTAAATTGGTATTGTGATTGGTTCTCCCTGATTGGCATATTTGATTTATCAGTAGGTCCCTAGTAAAGTGCACTGAGTGTGCCAGGGCTGGTAAATCAAATGCTACTAGTGGGCCTGCAGCACTGATTGTGCCACCCACATGAGTAGCCCTGAAAAGATGTCTCAGGCCTGCACCACAGAGCCTGTGCACAGTTTGTTAACTGCCATGTCGACTTGGTAAGTTCCCTTTTCTTACACATTGGACACCCATATGGTAGGCCCAAGTACCCCCCTGGGCAGGAACCAGTGTATGTGAAAGGTAGGACATGTACTGGTGTGTGTAACATGTCCTGATAGTGAAATACTGCCAATTTCGTTTTTTACTATTGTAAGGCTATCTTGCCCCCATAGGACAGAATGGGGAATGCTTTGTAACATTTTACAAGCATATCTTTCCATAGGGATAAGATGGAAAAATGGAGTTTGGTATCCCTGAACTCAGGATTTAATAACACATCTTTTAGTAAAGATGGTTTTTAAATTGTGTGTTTGAAAATACCACTTTTAGAAAGTGGCTAGTTTCTTGTTCAACCATCCTGTGTGCCTCTGCCTGTTTGTGGATTGAATGTCTGGTTTCAGTGTGACAGAGACAGAGGATGTGCATTCCCTGTAGACAGCCTCTGGGAGGGTTGAGGTGTGCCTGGCCCTTCCTGGATGACTCAGCCCTGAGCTGAATAGACCCTGGCTGCATATAGAGTTGTGGGAAGAGATTTACCTTGCACCTGAATGGAGCCTGTCTCCCTTGCACAATGCTGTCTCCACCTCCTGTGGTCATGCTGCACCAGTGAAGGCAGAACTGGTTTGAACTGGGCTCCGAGCCCCCTGCACAAAGAGAACAAAGACATTTTGGGGTATAAGTATCAGACCTACAACCCCTGAACTTTAGATCATTTCTGGAATTCAAGAGGAACCTTTGCCAAGGAGAAGAGCTGGAGAGACTGAGGAGAAGTACTGCTGCCCATGCTGTGTGTCTGGGGTTGGCCTGCAGTTGCTGTTTCTGCTAAGGAAAGGAGAAGGACTTTGCTGTGTGCTGTGTCCCTTGCTTGAAGGAGATCTCCAAGGGCCTGAAGTGAGCTGGCCTCCTGTTTTGAAGTCTCAGGGACACAAAGACTTCACCCCCAGCTCCCCTGAACTCTGCTGCTGTGAGTTCTAGCCTGCCAAGAGCCTGCCAAGAGGTGCCTGTGCCAGTTTTGGGCCTCTGGAGGTTGTTGCTGCTGTTTGGGAGCTGGAAGAAAGAAGAAACGTGAAGAAACGTGAAGAAACGTGAAGAACTGCTAAAATCGATGGATCGCTCTTCTTGCGGCAGTTTTCTTGACCCACCCAGCGCGAGAAGAATTTCCACACATCGCCGTGCCATTGCGAAAACCGTCACAGCGCCTTCGCCACTGCAAGAATCGATGCATCGAGGGATCGTGGCTGAAGAGGCCCGACACCGCAGCATCGATCGCCGACGCATCCCGGATTTCCAAGCATTGTACCTGTGCGGCACGCTTTCCCGACGCATCACCTGCAAACAGGAACCGTCATAAAGAATCGATGCATCACTCCCCATATAGACCGGATTCGATGCAACTCATCCTCTGCGTGTCGCAGAACTGTCGCATCGCCTCCCCAAGGTCTCAGAAGTGTTGCATCCCTTTGTTTTCCGACTCTGCGGCTGTTTGGCTTTTGGAACTTTGACTCATCTACAGGTACTATGGTGAAAAGTCACGCATCCATAGTTTTCTATGGTACAAGTTCTTGAAACCTTTTGAAAGTCATATTTTTAACCGTGCATGTTGGATTTTTGTTGTTTTTGGTCTTGTTTAGTTTAGATAAAGATACTTTATTTTTTTTAAACTAGTGTGGTGTCCTTTTGTGGTGTTTTCACTGTGTTGCTGTGAGTGTTGATACAAATACTTTACACATTGCCTTTGGGATAATCCTGTCTGCTCGTGCCAAGCTACCAAGTGGGTGAGCTGGGGTAATCTAAAGTGTGTATCCCTCTTACCCTGACTAGAAGCAAGGGTCCCTATTTGGACAAAGGTACCTACCTCTGACAACTAGAGACCCCCATTTCTAACACCTTCTCTTTTCACATGATTACTTTTGACATACATTTGCACGTGTGACAATGCAGGATAACATTCTCTGAATCAGCATTGATTACATTTCACTTTGTAGGCACACTATCACAACACCTTTAACATTCAGTACAAGTGATAAAGGTCACTGTGCAAATGTCATTATTGTTATTGACCGGTAGGCGGCGACACTACCCAACTAGAATAAACAATTGCACCCTGATAAGGGTTGCAACATGGCCACATGGCTGCTGTTTATTACATAAACAGAACCATATCCTTTTTTTTTTTTAGTCCTCATTTGTAAACTTATGCTAAGATGTCAAGAAGATCTAGAAAACTGTGGCTAGAGAGGAACGGTCTCTCGACCAGGGAGGGATGTAGACATCCCGGGCCAAAAAACAACCAGCCCAGTCAGAGATCTGAATCCTCTGTACAAATATAGTCAATAGCAGAAAGGGTTATGACGGTAAAACGGCAACCCAGATCCCACGCGACCTGTATGGCATATCGCTAATCATTGGAGGAGTAAATTAGACACCAAAGAAAGAGGAGTGATTAAGAAATAGTGCCAATAGGGTGAGAGGTGCCCCAATCTAGTTTAGATATTCTTTGTATTGATCATATCCATTCTAACTCCGGGGGCGGGGGGCAATGGAGAATCCACTTAATATATAACTCTCTTAGTGCAAGCAAAATTAAAACAAAAATAAGTGATTTTTGTGCCTTAAGAAAATGCATTTTATCCCCCCCTCCACTAGCCATCCCAAAAATTGCCAAAGCCAGCTTCACCTCAATTTCTTGGCCATGTGGACATCGTTGGAGTTTTCTTCGCTGCACTTGAGGCACTTCTTTACCACCCGACTTCCCAGCTTCGACAATTTCCTTGGTGTCCAGTAGGCCTGATGGACAGTAAACAGATGGTTTCTTCTAAGTGGCGCTGCCTTCACAAATAACCACATGTGAGACTTAGATACTTGCCAGAGTGATTCGAGGTCTTGGTCTGGCAGTTCCCTCCTCCAGATCTCTGTAAGCAGGGCTTGCACTTCATCCCTGGCCTGGGTTAACATCCAGTACCACTCTGAAACTTCTTTCCGCAAGAGCGGTCGTTGCCATATCCTGTCCTCCCAATACTGGTTCCCCTTACTATCCTTTCCTAGGGCTTTTGCCCAGCTTGCTAGTTGGTAATATTTAAATTTGGATTTAGAGCCTCGGAAATCTCTAGCAAACACTGCTAGGATACTAGTTGATTGTCCCTTATTAATTGCGAGTGTATTGAGGAGGCAAGCTGGAGTGCCGGGGGAATCCGAAATCGGAGCAAGGCTACTGCAATAAGGTATTTGTAAGGATAGTCTTACTTGATACCACAGCTTACATGCACCCACCAGGACCTTAAGTCTCACTTTTTTGAAAAAGTTCGGATGGCCAAATTTAAAGAGGAAAAAATCCCCATGTCCTGGTAACTCGCAGTAAGAGCTCTAAGAATCGGTGAAAAAAAGGAGCTGCCTATCAACAGCTGTCGAAAATTGTTTAAATGAAAGGCGCAATAATATTGATAGAGTGCTGGGCTTGTAATACCACCATGTTCCTTCTTTCTGTGAAGCTTCCTCCAGGAAATTCTGGCCCTTTGTTCCCTCCAAATAAAGCTACTAAATTCTCCTTGTACCTTCTTAAACCACTCTTTTTTTGAATTCGAACAGAATTGCGTTAAACAAAAAAGTAAATTTAGGAAGAATAGAAATTTTTAGTAGATTGGATCTGCCTATGAATGACAATGGAAGGCCACCCCACGACTTAAGTAACTTTCTAGCTCCGGAGGCTACTTTGTTAAAATTAAGCTGAGCTAATTTGTCAAGGTTGTCTACTACTTGAATTCCCAAGTACATTATTTCTTGTCTTATTAGGTCACTAGTGTATTGCGTATTCCACTGCATTATCTCAGTTTTTTGCTGATTAACAGAATATCCAGACACCCTTCCAAACCCTTCCAGAATCTCCCAGATTACGGGGAGGAACTTAGCCAGATCTCCTGTATAGACCATCAAATCATCGGCATACAAGCCAATTCTTTTCTCCCATCCATTGCAAACAAAGGGAGAAATATTCCTGCATGCCCTTAATTTGCATGCCCGTGGCTCAATGTAAAGATTAAAAAGAAGATTTGAAAGAGGGCACCCTTGCATAGTCCCTCTTCCAATATTGATCAGTTTGGTAAGATTTCTGTTAACCAAATTCCTGGCTGAGGGTTTTTTGTATAAAGAACTGACTGCCGCTAAGAAAACCTTTTCTAGATTAAACTGCTGAATCATCCTATACAAAAATGGCCAACTGACCCTATCGAAGGCCTTTGCAGCATCAAAGTTCAGTACCGTCAAAGGTCTACTATACTCCCCAGCCAGGTCTATTGCCCCTATTAAATCATGGGTTAGGTCGTAAATTTGCCTTCCTTTAATAAAGCCTTTCTGATCACTGTGCCCACCATCTTATCGAGCCACTTGGTTAAAATCTGAGAATACATTTTATAGTCACTGTTCAGGAGAGAGATGGGTCTATAAGACTCACAGACCCTAGGATTTGTATTTTGTTTAAGTATTATGCTTATAGTGGCTTCATGCCAAGAGGATGGGAGGTCCTGTCTATGCAGAAAAGCTGAATTAAAAAGTTGTAACAGAATAGGTTGCCAACTCTTCCTTTAGGATCATATAAATCTCATTAAGGAGGGAGTTAGGGTCAGCTGCTTTTCCTTTTTTTAAGGTATTAATGATTTTGAGAACTTCTTCAAGGCAAATAGCAACGTTCAGGCCATCGTTAGAGGCCCCCTGTAAGGATGGAAATTCTAAGTCTTGAAGAAAGCTCTCAATTTGGTCTCCCCCTCCATCAGGTCTTCTGTATAGAGATCTTGAAAGAATTGTACAAAGGCATTTTCAATCCTAGCATCATCTGAGACTATTGTACCTGTGTTTTGACATCTAACTTCCTTAATCATATTCCTTGTCTGATTAGATTTAGTCTTCCAAGCCAGCAATTTGCCACAGCCCTCCCCGTATTCATGGTGATAGAGATACATGGCTTCCAATTTCCTCCTCCCTATTACCTCCAAATAATCGGTAAGTTCTAACATTGCTAGTTGTAAATTTTGTTCAATTTTCTTCGAGGTATGAGCACTGGGGGCCTTTTTGAGTTCTAATTGAAGGGTCTGTACTAAGATTTCGAGTTTACGAATTTTCTCCCTTTTCTTCCTATTTTGCGCAACAGTCAGACTGGTTAAAATACCTCTTAAGAAGGTATTATAGGTGTCCCATACAATGTGCAAAGAGGCAGAGTCTATGTTGGAGAGGAAAAAATCGTTTGTGGCAACTTTCAACTTTTCAACTACCTGTGGATCTAAAAGTAGAGTACGGTTAAGAGTCCATCTATGAGGAGGAAACCTATTCATTAGAGTAATCTCTAGTCTATATGCCAAATGGTCCAATAAGTGCTCCGGTGTGTGGCTAACTCTGAGAGTATTTTTGCTAATAAAAGAATCTACAAGGAAGAAGTCTAACCTGAACCGATGGCCATATTTTTTATTATGAAAAGTAAAGCTCACCCCTGCACTCTCCTCTTTGCTGCCCCTTAGTCTCCAGATATCAATAAGACCAATATCCTCCATCAACTGTTTCAGCACAGTTCTCATATTAGGTGCCGTAGCAGTTGCCCTCCTAGACAATGTATCTCGGACAGGATCAATGACCACATTAATGTCCCCTCCTAGTATAATAGGGAAATGAATATCACCAAGGTGGAGGAATAGAGCACGGAGGGGGGCAGGGTCATCTAAGTTGGGCCCATAATGCCCTGCAAATGCCAACCAGGAACCAGAAATGTTAACCTTGGCTATTGCCCATCTACCTACAGGATCAACAGCACACTCCCTCAAAGTGGCTCGGATGGATTTCTTAAAGAGGAGCGCCACCCCTTTCACCGACATGACTGAGTGGTACACACACAACGATCTATCCAATTCTGCTCTTTAAGTATCTCCCCCATTCCTCTTTCCGTAAATGAGATTCCTGCAAAAGAAAGACCTCATTGTCTGACAGCCTAAGATACTCCAGGATTCTCTTTCTTCTGGGAGCAACCCTAAGGCCGTTGACATTCCAGGATAAGATTTTCAAATGTCTAGATCTCTCTGAGCTCGCCATAGGTTAAGTAGGTTGAACTTTAGTGACCAGGACTGGCTGAATATAGAGTTGTAAACCTAGTACGTCTACTTGATCCATTTTAAATAATGAGGACTTATTGTTATGTTTTTTTATTTTCTCCCACATGCTCCCCCACCCAGTGAAAAAAAGAAAAAACTGTGCTTATTTTTGTTTTTTTGCTAGTGTCCCACCCACCCCACCCTGGGTAACCCACCCAAATAACTAAAGGTATTCTAGATGATTACCTCTTCAAGCTCTCCACCTACACCACGACAATGAGGTCACTTCTGCTGTGCTTTAATCTGTTGAATTAAGGAGCTAACTTCGTTAGGGTCTCTGATATTGTGCATTTTGTTGTTCCACATCATTTTCAGGGAGGCAGGAAAACGAATGTTAGCAGTAGCACCCAGTTCTCTAAGTTCTTGAATGAACTTCCCTAACTCGAATTGTCTGTCTTGCGTAGCTCGCGAGATGTCCGATCTTATACGAAAGGACCAGTCGCCCTTCTTATAGCTCCCTACTTTGAAAGCACCCGGAAGGGTTTTCTCTTTAAGAGAGTACGACTTGAAGTTTACCAGGATTTTCCTTAGAGTTTTCTTTGCTGGCCTTCTGGAGAACGGATTGCGATGTACTCTTTGAATATCTTCTTCTAAAGTACGTTCATCAATGTCCGGGTTAAATTCTTTTAGGAGGCTGATCGTAAAACTCTTGATATTCTCTCCCCAAAGTCCTTCTGGTATATTCAGAATCCTGATGTTATTCTCTTTGCACTGTTTTCAAGGGCTTCTATCTTGTCCCGGAGCTCTTTATCCCCATTTTTCAACCTCTGAATCTCATCTTTGTTGATATCGACTTTTCTAGAGCGCTCGTCTAGGGACATCTCCATCTCCCCCACTCTTTCCATTAAAGTATTGATCTTATCTTCTAGAGCTTCACACAAACCCTGAATCTTTTGTTGGTTTAATTCAGACAATGCAAACTTTTCCCTAACTTCGGTTAGTAGGGTGGAAAGAAGTTTCTCCATACTAACCTGTTTATCCCCCTCTGAGTGCGGCCCTCCAGAACCATGAGATTGGGTTGGGGTAACCATAAATATATGGCTCCCTTTGTCGTACTCCAAGTTGTCCTCTTCGGCTAAGACACTGAATCTGTTATCCAAACAAATTGTGTCTTTGGTCCCTTTATTTGCAACTGTGACATCCAATACATTGGGACAACTGCTGAGCTCAGACACATACAAAGAGACAAGGGGCACAAACGGGGGAGAAGGAAGAGCAATTTGCTCTCCTTTTGACTGAACCTTAAAGTAGGAACGAAGTGAAGGAGTAATCTTCACTTGATCAGTCTTTTTCGGGTGCTTTCTTCCTGCTATTTTAGGTAGTGGTTTGTCAGCCAGTGATTTTGGGGCCACAGAAGACGAGGGAGGGGAAATTTGGCACCCTTAATTCAAGGATATTTTTCCCTGTGTAACCTGAGGGGGATTCTTTTTTGTAGAAAAAATTACTGAACCATTCCCTTGTTTAGGGAGAGGAGTGCTCAGCTGACAGTGTGAGACCACTGCATGTCGGAATTCCAGCTCAGCTGATTCCTGTTTACCAACCTGAGGGATGTCCAGCTCTACACCAAGATGGACAGCCTGATAACACTTACTCGCAGGTAATGGGGAGTTAGTCCACTCAGCAAAGATTTGGCAGATCACCCACCCTATGCAAGACTTGGTTAGGGAGTTCTACGTTTGAGTGCACTGTAGACAGAACGTATATGCCCGCATATATTCACTGTCTTAGCACGATGGTGGAATTGTTCATCCTTTTCACTGGTCTTATAATGCTAATTATGCTAATATGTTTCATTATACTAATTATAGCAGTGCACGTTTTTTACGCAAGAATCACCATGCTTCAATAAATATTGAAATGCCTTGCTGAGTGTTTCTTATGTATTTCTTTGGGTATGTATGAGAGGCCAAATGAAAAGTTTCTAGATCTAATACAACAAATTCCTTGGGGGATCAGGGTTGCCATGTTCTAAGAATGCACAAACATTTTTTGTTACCATGTAAAGTTAGCGGTGCAGATGGTGCACTGTGCGCTAGCAGGAATATAGGCCAACATATCCTGAGGATGTGCGTGGAATCATTCTGGCACAATCCTGACGTTTATGTTGTCCACCAAACACACAGTTTTTCTGGTGAGGAACAAGCCATACCACAATATGTAGCAAGCATGTGTCATGTGGAACATCGAACTCATTCCGTACACTTCATGGGAAGCCTAGTTTACATTAACAACAAACCACAGATATATGGGAAACTCTCATTGCACACAGTGTTCAATGTGAATACAGCTGTTCAGTAAAAGTTAAGTTCCTCAAGATACTCAACGTCTGTTCCAAAATGAATATCCTACTGCGGACAACTTTTACCAGTATAAAACCCCTCCCAGTCACTGAACCTATATTAAGAAATAAAGTTGATATGAGTAGGAAAGTGAATACTGTAATCATAGTTTACTGTATGGAAATAGTTTACTCTGCACCACACTGTTTGGAGATAGTGAAACTCTCATGAGAAATACACCACAGAGTATTAAAAAGTATCTAGCAAGAACAGTGGATACTTGTAGTAACTGGGCTTATACTTGTTAAGGTAGAATGTTAGAATGTAGAGTATTATTAGGTCATTTAGAATGTGTATATATGTTGGAATTTGAAATGTGTATAGTCATTCTGTCTTTGCCCTGCTTGCTGCTGCATGCACCCTTATTGCTTTACTACTTTACTAAAAATAAAGAAGAATAACCACTTTATTCCTTGTGTGGTTACTACAAGAATTTTGGCGACGGGCTGGCGAACAAACTATCTTGCGAAACTGGTACATTGGAGCAATTTTTTTAATTCTTTGCTCACAACTACAACCTAGGGATATTATTTGATAAAACCCTAGCACCTTTATTTCTACAACCAGTTACAAGGTGCCACGCTGCGACAAATGGAAGCGCTAAATTGCGGAAAATTTGAAGCTGTGGATTCTCCATTGAAGTAAGTGCAGCACGGCGCTGGCCAGGCCTTACTTACAGTTACTTTTAACGACTTCTTTGGAGTTTTTCAAACCCCGCAGTCATTGCGCGCTCCTTAATTCTATCGCCATGGTTCTTCCCCTCACTGTAATGCAGCACAGGTTGTGACGACAGCATTTCCAGAGCTTCACAACGCGTTGCACGTCGTAGAGGTCAGCTGACGTCAGCGTGCTCTAAGGTCACGCACGGCGGACATTTTTGGTCGCATTAGTGAATCGTTCCTGGTGTATCGGCACTCAGCTCTTCACCGGGTCCACATTCTGTTGGGAGTACACGGAGGACATGAATATTCTCCAAAGTTGATGGTACTGCTCTACATTTTATACTTACAAGGGTGTTTTGCAGCGCATCATTATTATTTTTTTTTGGTTGCCAGTTTGCATTTCTAACTGACCTATACGCTTACTGACTGAAAGGCATTCCTTACTTTTCTGATGGATTTTTACTGCCTAACCAGTCACAGTTTTGTTAAAGGTTAAATTTTACGGTGGAGACATTTATTACACGAGAGAGTGAAATTACATTTTCTAGCAAATTGAAGTTTTGTTTATTGTGCATCATTAGTACTGTTCTGCCCTACCATGTCTACAAGTACAAGCACAGCTGTGGTTGACTTTAATGGATCTGCTATGCACATTAACACTCCGAAGGAATTTTTACCCACTCCGGGGGAACCGCTAGTCTCATGGAGTGACTGGAAGGAGTACTTTCTTAATAATATAGCTAATCTTGAAGATCTAAGTGGAATTTTTTTTCCAGAAAGACAAAAAAGAATTCTTATGTATTGCTTAGGTCCAGAAGGTTTACGTTTATATAATGAATTGCAGAAACATGAAAGAGTTGGGGGAGATATGGATGTATTTAAAGCAGCAATTTTAGATCTTGATGATAATTTTTCTCCCACTGTTTGCATAGCTGTAACTAGACATTCTTTCTTTCAGAGGAAACAAGAAAAGCATGAAAATATTGAAGAATATGTTTCAGCTTTAAAGAAATTAGCAAGCAAGTGTAGATTTGCACAATTACACAATGAATTCATTTGAGACCAGGTTGTCATGTGCACTAAAAACAAGACCATGCAAGACAGATTATGGGTGGAAGGTGAGGGGAGCCTTAAAGATATAGTTGCCATGGTAAAAAGGCAGAGTTGTCTGAACGTTGTGCGAAAGCCACCCTGTCACATGACAAGAAATATATTGATGTTGTTGGTAAAATCTCTGAGAGTAAAGTAAGTTACAAAGGTAACCGTGACTTTAAGGTTGAAAATAAGAAAAGTGAGAATTTTGAACCTAGAAAAATAGGTAATTTAATTTGTTTCAGGTGTGGAAGTCCTTTTCATTCAGCTAAATATGATAAGTGTCCTGCAAAGTCGGCAAAGTGTCTTGAATGTGGTATTATTGGACACTTTGCCGGAGTTTGTAAAAGAAAGTCTAAGAAGAAACCTAAAAGCAAAGTAGCACGTGTTCAAGAAGGAGAGCATGATAGTTATTCTAGCTCCAGTGATGAAGAGGTACAAACGCAGGCTATCCAAAAGAATTATATGCTGAATATTTCTGACCGTTATTCTTCCAAACCTATGTGTCAAGTTTCTTTGGGTGGAATTTCAATTCAGCTTGCTGCAGATTCAGGGCCCCCATACACTATTATTTCACAAGATGTCTGGGAGAGGCATTTTACGAGCAATATTGGTAGTTGGCTAGAACCCAATGATATATTTCCTGAAAGTTACACAGGAGAGAAAATCGATCTTTTAGGCTTTAGAGTTCTAGTTTTCCGATTCAAGGGAAGACATTCTACTGGTAAATTGTACATTGCCAAAGAGGGGCCATCTGTTTTAGGATGGAAAGACCAGAAAGATTTAAACATCATCCTAGATCCCATCAGCAAGGAGCAAGTACTTATTTCATGCGACAGCGAGGATACTAAGAAATGGGTATTGGAAGAGCTTCCTACAGTCTTTTCAGGTAATATGGGTAGACTGAAAGGGTTTACTCACCAAATACGACTGAAGGAAGGAGATATTCCAAAAGTACATAAAGCATGTAATATCCCTTTCATTGTCAGGGATGAGGTCAAAGCTGAATTGGAAAAATTGTTAGAAGCTAATCTGATTGAACCGGTGGAAGCATCAGAGTGGGTTTCTCCATTGGTTGTAGCCCGCAAATCTAATGGTAAGGCCCGTTTATGTGTTGGCTTGAGGTACCTAAACAACAACATTTTAGTAGATCAATTTCCCCTACCCAGAATCGATGAGATGTTGTCCTTGACTCGGCATGCCAAGTGGTTTTCCACTTTGGATTTGTCTGCAGCATACCATCAAGTGGTTTTAGATACAGAGAGTAGACATTTCACTATGTTTTGCACACCCTTTGGATGCTATAGGTTTAAACGCATGCCGTTCGGTTTAGCATCCACAGCGGCAGTTTTCCAAAGGTTGATGTCAAAATTGTTCAGTCACATTCCTGAAGTTGTCTTCTTTCAGGGTGACATCTTAATTATGGGAAAGAACAAACCTCTCCACTATGCTACTCCCAGGGAGGTTCTCATTATTCTAAGAGATAATGGTTTGGCTGCCGAAGGTAGTAAATGTAAGTTTCCTGAAAGATCCATCACCTATTTGGGGCATGAAATTTGTGACAGTGGCATCAAGCCTAAATCCAAACTTGTTGATGCTATTGCCAACTCTCCTGCACCCAAATCCAAAGATGAACTCAGGTCCTTCCTGGGTTTAGCTGAATTTTATTCTAAATTTGTCAATCATTTTTCTCAGAAAACTTATGAAATGCGCCAGTTGATGAAGAACAAAACTGCATTTGTTTGGAGGGATGCTTGTCAGAATGCATTTAAAGAAATTAAGACTGCCATTGCTAATGCTCCCACTTTACAAGGTTTTAACCCGAGTGTGGATACCTTTGTCACCACTGATGCTAGTGGTACAGGTTTGGGTGGTTAGTTATCACAAGTGGAAGAGCAAGGTAAAGAAGTAGTTGTAGCCTTTGCATCACGCTCTTTGTCCCCAACGGAGGAGAAATACTCCGTAATTGAACGGGAGTCTTTAGCTTGTGTTTGGGCCATGGAACACTTCCGGAAGTTTATTTGGGGAAGAAAGTTTATTCTTTGCTCTGATCACAAACCCTTAACCAAATTGCTTACAACAGAAGGTCTATGCAGGGCCTCTGCTAGAATCGCTAGGTTATCCATGAGGCTACAAGATTTTGTTTATGAAGTACAGTATGTTCCTGGCGTTAAGAACGTTATTGCTGATTTTCTCAGTAGATTGTCTCTTCCTCTGAGAGAGTTGGATCAGAATTCTTGGAATGATTATTGTGTTGCCAGTATTTTTTCAGATTCGTGTGGTTTGCGAATGGAGGAATGGGAACAAGAGTCTGTGAAGGATGAAATATTACATATGGTAAAGGACAGAATCACCAATGGATGGTCCAATGACTGCAAGAGCAATCCAGACTTTAGAGCATTTTGGGAAGTGAGGGACGAGTTAGGTCTTGAGGGTGAATTTGTGTGTAGAGGTGAGAAAATCATTCCTCGCAAGAAATTATTCGCATTGGTCATGAAGGGCATCCGGGGGTGTCTAGGACCAAAAGAAACATTAAAGCATTGTATTGGTGGCCCAGAGTGGACTTGGAGATCGAAAGGTTTGTACTTTGTTGTGTGAGCTGTGAATGTTCTGACAAGACTCAGAAAACACTTAATCCGCCCATGTCTTCTTTAGGTTGCCCTAAATTACCTTGGGAAGAGGTTGCCCTGGACATCATGGGACCCATGGTATGACAGGATAGTCGTTGCAAGTACGTTTTGGTGTTGGTAGATTTATTTTCTAGATGGATTGAGGTGGAAGTTGTTGAGAATGTTGATACTGCCTCAGTGATTACATTTCTTGAAAAATGTTTAATTAGAGAAGGATTACCTGCTTCCATTCTTACAGATAATGGTGTGCAACTTAAATCGGATAGCAAGAAAAGATTCATGGAATCTACTGGTATTGAGCAAAGATTTACAGCTCTGTGGTGGAAATTCTGTGGTGGAAAGAGTTAACAGAGTGATCAAAGGGGTGTTACAGTTAGCGGGTAAAGGAAATAAAAATTGGAATGATGAATTGGACAAGTTAATTTGGTCTTATAGAATTACAGTTCATGACACGGTTGGTGAAAGTCCTTTTGGTCTTATGAGAGGAAGATTCCCGTACTGCAAGATTAATCCTTTTGGATGGGTAGAGGTAGGAAGTATGTTTGGGACAGCAATCAAGTTAGGGAGTGTATTTCCAACTCCCAGAGCAAAAACAAAGCTTATTTTGATGCCAAGCATGGCACTAGAGAAGTGTGCTTGGAAGTTGGACAACTTGTCAGAGTTAAATGTGGAAAAAAGGTGGGAAAGTTACATGGTCATTTTTCTGAACCCAGGACAGTCACTAAAGTCATGCGGAACACTGTCATGTTGGATGATGGTAGTGTTCACCATATGAATCGTATTGCCTTGGCACGACAACATGTTTCTTTGTCTGGGAAAGATGTCAAGGAAAAGGGAAAAGGCGATTATTGGTGGATGGATTCTTTTTCCACTGGGCCCGTTCCTTTGCCTATTCTGGAAACAACCACTGATGATCGTGGTGCTGAACCTGATTCTGGTTATGTTCGTGAAGGTGAAGGTCAAGATTTGTCAGCACCTATATGTGAATCTGAATTACCCGGTGAAGCTGAAATCATAGAAAGGTCTAGTAGATGTGGAAGATGCATCAAGATGCCAAAGACTGCAGGATTTTGTGTGTGACTAAACGTGCATCTTCTGCTTAGGTATTCAGTTCTTTTTTTGCTTTCAGTTTGTGAATTAATTGCAATTTTCTTGTCTCTGTGTTTTTTTGTTTTTTTTGTATTGGAAGGGGGATGTGTAGTAACTGGGCTTATACTTGTTAAGGTAGAATCTTAGAATGTAGAGTGTTATTAGGTCATTTAGAATGTGTATATATGTTGGAATTTGGAATGTGTATAGTCATTCTGTCTTTGCCCTGCTTGCTGCTGCATGCACCCTTATTGCTGTACTACTTTACTAAAAATAAAGAAGAATAACCACTTTACTCCTTGTGTGGTTACTACAATACTCGATGAAACACTTATCCAAAAAGACACTATTCACTAAAAATAACCAAGGTCTGAAGGTAGTAAAGATCATACAGTGGTGAAAACTTTACAGGTAGCCCATCTTCTGAAGCAAAAGAATCACATGTGCATAGGTTAGTTGTAGTACCTGGTGCCTACAGTTTTCTATGTTATGTCGAAATGTTCATGCTGAGACAATTCTGTTTAATAAGTCAAAGATGATTACAGTACTTAGTATCTACTATGTAGAACCTTGCCCTGTTGGATACTTTCTCTGTAGAACCAAAAAAGTTGGGTGGAGCACACTGGACACAAGTCGCCAACTGTCACCTGTACACAGAGTTACTCTTCAATACAAAGATTTATAATGTGTTCAATACCTCTGCAAACCTATGATACATTAGGAGCACATGCCTTTTGAAAACACTTACAACTATAAGCTAGACACAGGCTGTACAAATTTAGGCAGAGAAGTACTGTTGTAGTTACCAGCCAATATGTAAACTATAAAACAAACTAGCACACTTATTGGATAATGTCATCAGTGATGTCATCAATGATTTCATTTGAGATGTCATAAGTGATGTAATAAATGCTGTCATAGAACATGTCATGAGTGACATAATATGTGACATAAGCAGTGCATGGCGGGATGAAACTTATAGCTAGCTCTGCTAACTATAACTGGTGAATTTTTGTGTTCTTTTTAGTTCAAAATGTTAATGTTATCACTGACATTTTTCCTTGATCTGCTCCAGAGATAGAGGATAAATCTTAGGACCCTTGTAAAGGGCATGTGTTGAAAATACGGGGTAGGTAATTTCTTGCATCTTTGGTATCACTGACATATTCACCTTACTATAACGTTATTTTAACCTTTTTTTTTTTTTTCAGTTTTTCAGTGTATGTATATATATATATATTCACTGAAAAATCCAGAGGTTACTGGGACTTTATAGTTAGGTCCAAATTTTAGAAAGACACAACCATGGAAATTCATCTCAGTGACTATAACTCGTGCCTTAAGGTAACTATAAATCGCTCCCCCACCATGCACTGTTCTCTTATCAATAATTTCAATGCAAACGTTGCAGTGATATTATCAATTATGTCATAGAAGATGTCATGACTGATGTAATATGTGGGGTAATTAGCAAGGAATGGGGTGGGCGTGACTTATAGTTACCTTAGGGTGCAAGTTATTGTTACTTGAGATAACTATAACTATAACTGCTGAATTTCTATGATTTTGTGTGTGTAAAATCTGAACCTAACTATAACATCTTTGTAACCTTTGTTTTTTAAAGTTATTTCCGAAGGTTTTTTTAATTCTTTTTCCTAACTGTAACGTCCCTGTAACCTTTTGTTTGTTCAATGAATTTCTATTTTTTTAATGCTATTTCCTAACTACAACGTCCCTATAACCTTTGTTTTGTTGGGAATTTAACTGTATAAATTGTACTATGCTTTGACCCATAACTTCAATTTACTAATATACATTTTCACAAGTTTACAAATGCGTTATATTCACACATTCATTCCTATTATAGATTTTAATATTTTTTTATTTAAGGTAAGGTAACGTATGCAGGTTTTCTATAAATGAAATGCACCATGTCTTTCTCTTTTTGAAATTCTTTTATGGATCCTTGAATAGGTCGCAAATCCTCAGACAAATAAGGAGTCTGCTGGTTATATTGCACGCATTCAAAAATAAAACAACAACACATTTAATACAAACATATGCTATTGCAATTTCTGGTGGTCACCAGACAGTAGCTATAGTTAGCACCTAGTTTCCATAGCCAAAGCATAACTTTGGCACCGTTTGACGAATCTTCATGAAATGTTCAAAACTGGTATGCCAGTCACTTCAGCTGCTGCGTGGAAATTTTGAAGGTGATTTGTCAAGTGGGGGCTAGAAAAATTGGGGTCCCAAAAACATTTTCCTCATAGGGATTTTAGACATGACTACAGCCTGAACCTATGAACAGAATTGCACCAAATTTGAGGGAAAGTTAGATCCTTGTCCAGTGAGAGTGATTTCACTAATTTGGTGTAAATCTGTTCAGTAGTTTTGGAGTTATTAAAGAAAACAATATTTATGTATATCTAGAGACGGATCCACCACTGATGATCTGCGAATCCACGCGCCAATAGCATTTCTGTGATTGGCTGACCACAACCTGAGGGAAAAGTTGTGACCGCCATTTTGTGAATCAAGACATGGTTCCTGGAGGGGGAAATAAAGTAGAAATAGGATATTAGGAATCACGATAGGGGAGGGCGTGGCTTGGCGCCCGGCGAGCATGGCGGCGTTTCCGTGAGGCTCCCGGCACCGGCGCGG
This sequence comes from Calotriton arnoldi, assembly GCA_963921515.1. Classification (NCBI taxonomy): domain Eukaryota; kingdom Metazoa; phylum Chordata; class Amphibia; order Caudata; family Salamandridae; genus Calotriton; species Calotriton arnoldi. Next base: position 890,308 of record CAWUFW010005000.1, on the reverse strand, counting down.
TGGAATCCCGCTTAAGGGACACCTCGAGTGAAGCCAAACAGATGAATGCTTCGATGAAGTGCTGTGCGCTAGGATGCGCTGACGCCTGAAGCTTTCCAACATTAAAGAACAGATTATTCACAGGTAAAGCGCTCCGACGTGAATTCGCGGCATTGCGGCCGCCATTTTGAATATCGCTTCAGAGCTATGAGCGTTTTATTGCCTGAATGAGGAGACAGCAAATTACTTAAATATGCCCTCCTACCTTTTTGAAATATAACTATTCTAGGAGCCTAATTAGAGGAAGTTTAGGGGGGCATGGTTATCCAACGTTTCCTCACTACTCCGGAATAGCTGAGGAGACAAAGAAATGACCGCCATTTTGAGGAACCTTCACAAATGCCTCATGGTAATTCCTCAAGCACTCATGCAGTTTTTAAACGCCTTTCTTCATTTTCTTTCATAATATCCTCTTAATAAGGGGCTACCTTTTCATATTTTAGCCCCATGTTGTCAATGCTGACCTACTTGACGTATATTAAGAGGAGGAAACAGATATTCGAAGGAACATCAAAGTTATTTTTGCAGCAGCGGTTGTAGTGGTCCTTATACCTTAATGACTACAAATATCTCACAGCTCATTCAAGGTTATATTACTGTGTCTGGCTGCTTAGTTTCTATTCAAAGATGCTGTACATTCCAGGCTGAAGTTGTTTGCTCATTTTTCCACTTCTTTGCTAACTCTCCCTGAAGCCACTTTCAAGACTTTTGCTTTGCTTATTTTTCATGTTCATGGGCAGAACGAAGGGATCTATTCATAACGCACCAAAATCACAACGCATTTTTATTAAAAACTCAAAGCTCTTTTCAAAACTTTCCAAACTGGAGGACTCAGGGTCAATCGAAATAGAGCGCACCAACAAAATAATGGATGCCTCACAGATGGCATCAGGAAAGTCCAATGTGAAACGCTTGAAAAAAGACCCTCCCTCACCACCTAAACCAGTTTCTCCAGTCTCAATGGAGTTATTATTACAGGAGATAAGGGCCCTCAGACCCTTTATGGAGGAGACAAATTCGAAATTACAAACTCTCTCCGACAATTGGTTGCAACTAGACACAAGACTTACAGCAGTAGAACATAACGTTTCTTCCCTCAACGAAACTACTAAGAGTGTTACTTTTTTGCATTCTCAGGTCTCAACACTTCAAAAGCAGGTCGAGGAACTTGAAAATCGTAATAGAAGGAACAACATGCGTATTTATGGTTTGGTGGAGGGGGCCAAAGGTACAGACTCTCTTACATTCTTTAAATCATTCCTCCCTAAAATCCTACACATGCCAGAAGGCACTGCACTTAACATACAACGTGCTCATAGGTTGGGACGAGTTCCTACTACAACTTCATTTTCACAACAACCAAAAGGAGTCATCCTTTACTTTCTGGAATATACTGACTTGCTGAAAGTATTGGCAGCAGCTAAAGCTATTCAACGGATCTCATGGTCTGGCTCCACCTTGTTCTTTGCACAAGATTATTCTAAGGCTACAGCCGCTAGACGTAAAGCTTTTCTTAACATGAGACCTGACCTTCGCTCCATGGGTGCTAGATATGGGCTTTTTCACCCGTGTCTTTTCAAGGTTACTCACAACAACAGAACAACAACCTATGAGGATCCAGTTTGCCTGCAAAGTTTCATCAATTCGCAAAAGACAGATCATATGGACTCTTCAGGCTCTTCCTCATCTCATATTACATGAACTGTTGACTTGCATATATGAGATGTTATTATTCAGTTGACTGTGGTTTTTATGACATCAGTCTCATGCTCATGTTGGTAATTTTTCCTCAACAGCATTATAGTTCAAGTTATCATGTTTTACTGTTTTCATGTTCAATGTTCATTATATTAACTAAAGTTAAACATGTTATTTTTTTTGCTTCACAGTTATGTCTTGTCATGACGTGGTCCTCCCCGGTCTAGTTGAATCATCCCTAGACGTCAGTCTGCTCCATGTGGTTCCCCCCACCCCCGCATCCAAGTTCCCTTTATGTAGGTATGTCATTTGTTTTACTTTTTGTTATTTGTTTTGTCACATCCTTTGTTCTTTGGTCTGTCTTACATGCCTTGGTTTTTAGCTTATTTGATGTCCTCAATATTCTTAGTTCTTTTTGTACTTTCATGTTTATTTTGTTTATATTCAGCGTTGCAGATCCAAGTTTTCATGTAGTTATGTTATTTGTTTTGTTTTTTGTTATTTGTTCTGTCATACATCTTCTTATTCTCTTCTCTTCTGGTGTCTCTAATATTCCCACTCTTATTTACACACTCATGTTTGTTAATATGTTTCTCATTATATCTCTAAATCTTAATATGTACTCATCCTTTTATTACCTATATACAATATTTTTCTCTTGCTATACTGTCATCTCTAATTTCCATTTTTGGCCCAAGACATCTGATTCTTCTATCCTCCTTCGCCTCGCAATTGAATTGATTGTTTATCTTTACCTTCTCTCTTTCTTTATCCTCCAATGTCGCATTCATGAGTTGGACTTTTACTTCATTTTCCTTTGTCATTCTTTTTCTGAAATTCCATGTCTTTAAAATTGATCTCTTGGAACGTTAGGGGATTAAATTCTCCCATCAAAAGACAAAGAGTCTTAACTCATCTAGCTAAAATGGGCGCTGATATAGCTTTTCTGCAAGAAACGCATCTCACAGAAGTTGAATCTTTAAAATTAAGGAAAAACTGGGTTGGGGAGGTTTTCTTCTCTCAAGGGGATGGTAAACGAAATGGCGTTATGATACTTTTTCGTAAATCACTTCCAGTTAAAGTCCTATCACAGGACTCGGATGCTGATGGCAGATGGTTGAATGTTAAATTATCTCTTAGGGGTGTTCCGGTCTCTTTCCTTAATGTTTATGCTCCTACTGGTGGTGATGCCTCTTTTTGGCACACTTTGGCTAAGCAAATTACTCACGGCATTGAAAACAATTTTATATTGGCTGGTGACTGTAATCAGATCTATGACCCGTTTATAGACAGATGTTCCAAGGTTTCTTTTGTCCCCAATAAACCCCATAAATCTTTTGTTCACACTATCACTCAACATAAGCTCCTTGATGCATGGCGTTTGTGTAACCCGACTAACAGAGAATACACTTTCTATTCCCCAGCTCATCACACTCAATCACGAATTGATTATATATTTGTTTCTCATAATATTTCGCAAGCCCTCACAAACGCGGAAGTTGGACCTATCCTATTGTCCGATCACGCCCCTGTCTCAATTGGTCTTGACATACTGCCTAAAGTTAATGCTCCTAGAAGATGGCGTTTTAATAATGCTCTTCTTTTAGATCCTGTATTTACAGATTCCTTCACCTCCTTCTTTAGTGAGTACTTTGCAATAAACCAAAGTGAATCCATGCCATTCTCAACCATTTGGGATGCTTTTAAAGCCTCGGCGAGAGCTTTCATCATTAGTTTTGTTTCCAAGAAAGCGAAAATTAGCGCGAAACCTTACGAATGATCTTTTTCATGACATTAAGAGACTGGAGCACTCATACTACACGTCCCCTTCGCAGGAATGTTTAAAAGCTCTTATAAATGCCAAACTGCAATTTAATAAGAAATCTACAGATAATGCTTCACTTTATTTGTTAAAATCTACTGCAAAATTTTATGGTGGCAAAAATAAGGCTGGGAAAATATTGGCTAATTATTTAAAAATTCGGCACAACAAATTAAATATTGAATCTATCTATGATGAACATTCTGCTTTAAAATTTAAAGATGCTGAGATACTGAATGAATTCTCTATCTTTTATAAATCATTATATACACCCGAAACACAACCTACAGACCAGGCATTGGTACATTTTTTTTCTAATGTTCAGAAATCCCAATACATCCCCTCTGATTTATCCTCCTTGGAATTGGATCTAACGCAGAAAGAACTACTTAAAGCTCTCCAATGTCTTAAAAAAGACAACGCGCCATGCCCCGATGGTTTTACTGTTGAGTATTATCTTCATTTCTCCAAACTTTTAATACCCAAATTGTATTCCCTGATGAGCTCTTTTTGTTCCTTAAATAGTTCCTCTGGCTCTTTCTCAGAAGCCCACATCTGCCTCATCCCGAAAGAGGGAAAAGATTCTAAGTATTGTAAAAACTATAGGCCTTTTTCCTTAGTTAACATTGACTATAAAATCTTCTCCAAGGCATTAGCCATACGCTTAGATTCATACTTACCAAAATTGCTGGGCAAAGAACAATCTGGCTTTGTTAAGGGTCGACTCATTACAGACAACACGCGTCTTTTCTTTAAGGTTCTATCCAAATCATCCCATCTAAAGCAACCCCTTGCAGCAATAGCATTAGACGCAGAAAAAGCGTTTGATAGAGTTGAGTGGACTTACTTGTTTTATACTCTTAAGTGGTTTGGCTTTGGCCCTAAGTTTGTATCTTTAATATCTCTCCTCTATTCTAATCCTCATGCTGCAGTCTGTGCTAATGGCTTGATTTCCCCATTTTTTGATTTGGGTAGGGGAGTGCGCCAGGGTTGCCCTCTCTCTCCCTTTCTTTTTAATTTAGCTTTGGAACCATTCTTATCTAAATTACGTCAAAATCCAAATTTACATGGCTTCCAAACGTTAAACTCTCATATTAAACTCGCAGCTTATGCTGACGATATTCTACTTTTTATGTCAAGACCAGAGGATTCAATACCAGCTTTTTTAGATGAAGTAAGTTCATCTTTCCTTATTTCTGGATATAAATTGAACAACGATAAATGTGAGATCCTCCCCTTAACCAAATACACTTTCCAATCAGACTTCAATGCTTCTAACTTTACATGGAGCCCTAAACATATTAAGTATTTAGGATTACACTTCACTTCCTCAGTTTCAGACACAGTAGCATTATGCATGAATAAATGTATACAAAGGGTATTAGAGTTAACCACTAAATGGCACCCCCTCTATTTATCATGGTGGGGTCGTTTGGATACTATAAAGATGATGTTGTCACCCATAGTATTATATACTATCTCCAACATCCCAGTACCTATTTCTGCTAAATTGTTTACAAAAATTAATTCCATTCTTTCCTCCTTCCTATGGAACAATAAGAAATCCCGAATGTCTTTATTAAAGTTAACTCGTCCTAAAATAGAAGGTGGAGTTAATTTTCCGGATTTCCCGGCATATCAGAAAGCCTTCCTTTTGCGTCAGGCTTCTTGTTGGTTGCTGGATTCCACGGAGAATTGCCCTCTTTGGACCTTACTCGAGCGTCTATTTTTAAATCCTTTTTCCTTTTGTGAGTATCTCTCCTTTTCACATAAACCTCAGTCCCTTTCTACTCCCATAATTAAACTCACTGCCAAACTCCTTGAATCAACCCCTCCCTCGCCTCATAGTACTCTAGATTCCTTTCTCAACTCACCAATCTGGCACAACAAGAACCTACTCATCCGAAATAAGCCCTTCTACTGGAGGACTTGGAGAGAAAGGGGACTAATATGGGTTCATCAGCTATTCTCAGGATCAGATGTTTTGTCCTTTTTCTTCGCTAAGCAAATCATTTAATCTGCCTGCTTCATTCAATCATAAATATAATTCCCTTAAGAAAGCTGTGATGGATACTTATACCCAACTCTCTACTGTACCGGATACCTCCAATGCTCCAAATACCGCTCCGCGACTTCACACCTTGTTACAAACCAGGCCCAAGGCATCCACTATCTATAATTATTTGCAAAGCTCCGCCATTGATAGGCAGAAATCTAAAACAGAACAGTTGTGGGAACGTGACTTTATGACATCCTGGCCTCTGTCACTATGGAAGAACATATGGACTAAGATTCGTAGATCTTCCAGGGCAGCCAATACAATGCAAACATTGTTTTTTGTATATAATAGACTCTTACTAACACCATCCACTTTAAGTAAAAGTTTTTCAACTGTATCGGATACCTGCTGGACATGTTCGTCCTCAAATGCTGACTTATTTCATATGTTATTTTACTGTCAATGTGTGTATACATTCTGGAAAAAAGTATGGACCCAAATCAATTTAATTTTTGGTACTAAATTTCCTTTTTCCTTTACTCATATTTTTCTAGGAAGTCTCTCTTTTATTTGGGAAAATGCCACGTTAAATGTTAAAATTATTGACTTATTATTAGCGGTTGCTTTTCAGCAAATTACCACAAATTGGAAAGATTTTACAAAAATTTCTTATAAAGCTTGGTGGTATGCTGTTTGCCATAACCATAGACTAGACACTTCTTTTGTTTACCCTTTACACATGGCAACGAAACGTTTAAACTTGTGGTCACCCGTCACAGCATACATTGATGCAAGCGCCCAAAGATGTTCCTTACCACAACCATCTCAGCAGGAAGTCCTTAAACCACCCTGACTCCCCTAATAGTTCCTAAAACTTTTTTATATTCTAATGATATCTATGCCTCAGTTATATTGTTTTGCTTTTTCTATTTCATCAATAGTCCGATTCATGCAGCTCTATTGTAACAGACATGTATTGTAATGACGTGAGTTCAATATATTGTATTGTATGCAGACACCTTTATTCTTTCCAATAAAAGGTTTTTTTTAACTTAAAAAAAGGAATCACGATAGGTATCCTGACCCAATGGGACTGATGGAGGGACCTGGGAGGGACCTCTCATGGGAAAGAAATTGTGGGAAAATCTTTTTTTTTAGCACACGAGGATCTGCGGATCCACCGCAGTGCTGGGTGCGTCCCTGTGTGAATCTGCGGCAGATTCACAGATCTAGACCCCAATTAAAAAAACACATACTGTGAGAGCCGGGCCACTCACCTGAAAATCACATCTGCAGGGGCGATGAGCACCCCCCTGACCTCGTGGGACACCGCTCAGCACTACTGATATGTTACAGGAATTCCGGCAGCTGTCCCAAAAGGGAAGGGGGAAAGGAAGAGAAGAAAAGACACTGCTACACCATGGTGCCTGGTGCAGCTCAGGCACCCGGGTCTTCGGGAATGGTGAAGCTCATCAGTGTCGTTGTTGAAACACGTTCTGGATTGGCAAGGAAGGACACAGGAATTAGTGAAGCATTATGCTTATGAAGGGGAATAACAACGGGTCACTCGGTTCATTCTCATTTCTTTCAATGGATTGAACAGATACGGAGTCTTTCCTGACATGCACTGTCCTTAAGAATTAGGCGGGTCTCTTGTAGTGCTTAAATCTCTTTACTAACACATTTGCTACTCTGAGACCTCAGTCAGTTCAAGCACTCCATAATCAATAATATAATCATAAGGAATAAAAAGAAAATAAAGGTCTCACAAGTTGCCAGTAGGTGGCAGGCTGCTCAAAGAAAATCTAACGGAAAGAAACATCAAAAAGGTACTGGCTCTCATGCATATAGTAACTGTGAGCAGTAACATGAAAATAATGGTAAGAAACCGATCTGAGGTTTCAACAGTATTGTCTGCTTGTTCAATACCTGAGTCTCTCTATATTTCAAATGTGCTGCCAAAGAGCTTCAAATCAAATTGACATGAATCAATTAGTTCAACATATATGTGTTCAAGAATTCATTTTGGAGTGCTCATAATCACACAAAGTCTCTGTTTCCAATGTTATAGTGTGGCTTGCATAATTCACATGTGGCCCAAAAACACACGCAGAGTTTCCCCAAAAAGCATGCTCCACTTAGCTGCATAGGAGTACTGCTGCTGGTGAATTTGCAGGGTGCTGGAGCCTGAACAAGCCAGAGGGCTCTGATAAAGCCAAAGTGAGGAACTGGGAGGCAATCAGGATTTCACATTGCAACAGGGAACAAAGCCAAGCACTGACAGGTATGAGGCAATGGCTTTTATAGCTAATCAGGGTTGCCAGTTGAAGGCACATGGCATGCCTCTCCTGCACAGTCATGGGGGGTGTGGTGGCTGCCTAGCAATGAAGGAAGCCATCTGCCCAAACAACTTGCTTGGTGTGCCAGCTAACCAAATCCTGAAAAAGCATTGGCAACAGCAAAAGTAATACACAATTAGAACCACAATAAGCATTGGAAGTTGCACACATACATCGTGCCAAGTGCTAACTATAGCCCAGGGAGTACTCCCTAAAAGAATTATGGTGACATGACAATGAACACCACATAAAATCACATATACCTAGGCAGTAAACGTACATGACTGAGTCATGATCTCTGGGACAGTTGGCAAATGACGCAGACCTGGGACGGAAGGTAAGGAGTCCTGATATATATGCCCAATCATAGACCCACTCACACTCTTCACACAACCACTCACAAATCCACTCACCCATCCATGCACCTGCTCACAAACCTATATAGTCACTCACACATCCTTTCACACACTCATACAGTCACTGATAAATCCACTCAGAGACCCAGAGCACCACTCACACACCCACTCACAGACCCACACAGGCATTTACACACCCACTCAGACATTCACACACTCACTCACACACACAATTATATACCCACAAAACCACTCACACACCCACAAAACCACTCACACACACACACCCACTCAGCCACTTACACACACACTCACATACCCAGCCCATACTCACAGACACATACACTCACACAACCACTTGCACACCCATTCACACACCCATACAGCCACTCACACACCCACTTATAAACCCAGAGAACTTCCCACACACCCATTCACAGACCCACACTAGCACTAACACATTTACTCACATACCCACCACACTCCACATACCCAGTTACCCACACACATAACAAAAGGTTACAGGGCCATTATAGTTAGGAACTAGCTTTAAAAAACCATAGAAATTCACTGAAAAACCAGAGGTTACAGAGACATTATAATTAGGATATAGATTTAAAAAAAACTTTGAAATTCATTGTCATCAGTGATGTCATTTGAGATGTCATGAGTGATGTAATCAGTTATGTCACTGATCATGTCATGAGTGATGTAATATGTGGGGTCATAAGCAGTGCATTGTGGGGGTGTAAGTTATAGTTAGCTCAGGCAACTATAACTGCTGAATTTCCATGGTTTTGTGTGAGCCTATCTATAACATCCCTGTAACCTTTGTATTTTTTCAGAGAATTTTAAAGTTTTTTTCTGTACTAACTTTTATAAGCAGCCTTGAGTTATTACAGAGAATCATGTCAACATGATAATTTATATTTAACATTGAACAGTGTGTCCACCAGATACTAAATTATGTATGCATGCTTGTTTTGCTTCAGAAGATGAATTGTCTGCAAACCTTTCACCACAGTATGAAGGATACAGGTAGTATGATCTTTAGCACTTTCAGATCTTGGGTATTTTTTTTAGAAAATAGTGTCTTTTTTGACAACTGTTGCATAGAATTTACACTGCGTTTTGAATACTCTGTGGTGTATTTCTCATGGAATTTTCACTGTTTGCAGTTTTTTTTGGCCCTGGGGTGTCCCTCATGGCCCCCCCAATGGGACCTGGTGATCAGGGTATCCCTATCCTGCTACCATATGTATATATTTTTAGAACTTCAGGACAGGGGACTAAGGGCTTGATTACAACTTTGGTGGTCCTAGAGCAGATGGTGCAACACGACCTCTGCTGTAGGACCGCCATAGCCGTGGTGCTGCCCCTGCCAAATAAGGAGTCAAATCCTGATCTGGCGGGTGGGGCTGCGGCAGTCTGACAGTGGTGGTCTGTCAGTCTCATAGAAGAGCCTAACGTGCACATCGAAACTGTCAGAGCACCAACTGCACCTTATTGCATGGTGTGGCATACATGCCATACCATGCAGGAACTGGGGGTGCAAACCGGGGGGGTACTACATGTGCCTCCCCACATGCACTCCCTGGGCCCAGAGGTGGCAGAGGTAGTTGCCTCACAGCCATCCTTTTCATGGCAGGCTCACAGCCTTGGAAAGTATGGTGGTTTGGCAACTCAGAATATGTTTGGCAGTGCCTCTGTGGCACCACCAGAATATTCCTGCCTCAGACCACCACACTACAGGATCTTGGATCTCGGCAGAGGCTGCCGTCCTGTGGCGGTCTGAACGCCACACTGAGAATGAGGCACACAGTGCTGTAGTGTGGCGGTGGTCGGACCACCACCGCGAGTATCAGGCCCTCAGTCCCAGAATTCTGCCATGTTTGACAGCAATATTTTTCTTGTGTTGCTCCCCTCCACTGGGAGCTCACTTATTGTTTGCTCTCGCTTGGCAGGAGCTTTGAAATGGCTCCCTCCAAGCGAGAGCAAACACAGATTTCCCTGCTTGTGCCAGTGAGGGTAGGAAAATCCGCTAACATAGCTGAAGCCAGCACTGGGGGATGGGGTTCCTCCGAGCCATTAGGCCTCCAGGAGGTGGGCCACATGGCCTTTTTTGCTAAGGCCAGGCCCCAGGGATAAGGTTCCCCGGGCCAAAATCATCCCCTCTCCTTTTTTAAAAGCAGCCGGGACCTGGGGGTGGGGTCCCCTGGGCAAAAAGTGGACCGTTCTCCCTTCCCATTATATAATAATTATCCCCCCGGGACCTGGCTCATCCAGGGGGGCTAGTATAAACAAGCATTTGTAACTGTGCTTGTTTTTTTTTATTTTCCCATGGATATGTGGGCTGGCGCTGTATTTACAGGAAAATTAAAATAAAAACATTTTTGGTGCCAGTGGGGTCCCTGTGGGACCCCACCATTAGGCCTAGGGGTCAGGGTATTCCTACCTGCTTCCTTGTCTTTTTTAATGATTTTTCTTCAGGTGATCTAGTAGACAACTAGCACCATAACAGGGTTATTATTGTCCCACATTTCATGTTTTTAATCATCCCTCCACCACCAATGAATAAGGTGATCTAGTGGACAATTAGCACCATACCAGGGTTATTATTGTCCCACATTTAGGGGCATATTCACAAGGACCTACCGCCGATTTATCTCCACCTTAACGCATCAAAAGTGGAGATAGATTTAACACCCCATTCACAAGCGGGTGCAAACTGCAGACATCGCCAGTATTCCCGCGATAACTGCCCCAAAATTTATCTCTACGGTGGACACCACCAACTAACCCTAATGAGATGCAGAGTAGGCGTTCCTGTGCAAGAACACACGATAAAACCACAACATCACTTTCACAACGAACTGCCAGATCTGCGATGCGAGTCAAAACCACGCAATAAGCCGCGGTAGCACCAGGGATTTAACACCTGCCTTTTGCTGGTGTTAAGCAGGACGACTACCTGCAGCATGAAAGGGAGCCCAGCCAAGAGCCACATCTGAAGACCCACAGATGCCATGGAGACAATGATCATGCAGCTCCGAGACCCATGAGGGCCACAACACCCACCCCAGGCCCGCTACCACCCCCAGGACCCGTCCCGCCCCCCTGGGAACACCACAGAGGCAGCGTACACAAAGACAGCGGAACCACCCAAAACGAACCTGCCGCCCAGACCCAACGCCAGAGGAGGACATTGCCCACTACAGGCCCAAAAGGACAACCATCGCCCGCATCCTGACCCACATCCCCCACCTGCTGACAGTACCAACCCAGCGGACAACCAACTTCCCTCCACAGACAAAGCTGCCGGCTGCGCTGCACATGTCGGCCTCTGGTACCATCCAACCCACAACTGCCAGAGTCGGATGAGTCACACAGCCAGCCCCATCCAAGGTCATCACACCTGTCCTGGATGCCAACATCAGCCTGGTACCCCAGCACCTCCACTTCACCCACACTGCGCAGGAGCAGCTGGAGACCAAGCAAAGCCCCTACGCCATAGCTGGATTCCCTCACGTGTCAGGGCCAATCAACTGCACACATTTACCCCTCGTGCCCCCTGCTGACACTGCACACAACAACCACAACAGAAAGCACACGCATCCCATGAAGGTGCAGGCAATAGTGGACCGCCCGGGACTCATCAACAATGTCGTGGCCAACTCCCCAGGCAGAGTGCATGATTCTCACATCTCCCGACAGTCCATCATCACCCTGCGCTCCCAGGATGGCACCCATGGAAATGCAGTGCTCGTTGGTAAGTCCAAAATGAACACACCACACACCTCCAGCCCACAGTCATGCAACTCATGACACTGGCAATGGGCACGCAGCACAACTACATTCAACATGCCACATAACATGCCAACCGACCAGACACGACAACACGACTCCATTGGGAACTTGGCCTTGCCATGCCCACAACCCAGCCACGGCATGGCACCACAGACACACAATAGCAGGATGTGAGGAGAGGCATGGAGCAGGCATGTGCGAGAGCGGCAAGTGACTAAGGAATGTGAACCTACCCAATGCCAGGTGTGGCATGGAGGTGCCGGACAGACCACAGTGTTCAAACCACAGAAATGGCCATGTGGAGATCAACTGCTGGTGCATGGAGTGTAGTGGCCAGTGGACGCTACCATGTCCCCACAGGCTGTGAGGCAGAACGCGGAAATGTCGCATGTTACGTCCCCCCCTGCATGCGTGGGTGGAGTGGGTTGGACCTGCGTACGCCAGGCCTGCGTAGGGGTGTGAACAAAAAGCCAGTCGCACTGGGCGTGGTTCTCATTCGGAATGGACAACGCGTCTGCCAGGGGGGTGCCTCTCAGCCCGCCATGAGTCCTGCGCCGAGCGCGGCGGGGCCTGCATCCCTGTGCGCCTGCTGCACCCCGGGCCGCTGGTCCCCAGACCCGTCATGCCTGCCCCAGCGCACCAATGAGGCTCCGCTTACCTGCCTACACCGGCGTGTGTCAAAGAGGGCCCACCACGTGCCGGTGCAAGCTCCAAGCCCCAGTCCCGTGACATCTGCAGCCTTCGCAGACCATCGCTGGCCCCCACGACGCTGGCCCACATTACTCCTTTCTCATTGACATACTCCACCGGCGTCCTCTTCGGCCCAGTAGGTCCCACATGTGGAAGTGTGTCCTGAGTCTTGAATGACAGTGACCCCAAGTCCGTGGCAGCAGCCACAGCACCAGACTCCCTTCGATCAGTGAAGCATAATTCCGTATCGCAGGCCTGCGACACGTGGTGCCACTAACCCTGTTCAACGCAAGCCGGCGAAACGTGGTGCCACTAACCCTGTTCAACGCAAGCTGGCGACACGTGGTGCCACTAACCCTGTTCAATGCAAGTCGACGACACGTGGTGCCACTAACCCTGTTCAACGCAAGCCGGCGACACATGGTGCCATCAACCCTGTTCACCGCAAGTCCGCGTCCCGTGGTGCCACTGAACCTGAACTACGCAGGCTGGTGGGACCATCCAACCTAATCCGGCGACACTCAGTGAATGGCCCGGGCTGACCGCTGCCTCAGGCCTACACTGTGGTCCAGTAGGTCACACATGTGGAACTGTGTCTTGGGTAAGATGTGGAGGAGTCCACACCATTGGACACACTTCATCGCAGGCGGCATCCCCTAACAGCACTGGTGCCACTAACTCTGTGCGCAATGAGTCATGGGCACTATCTGGTTGGACCCTGGTGGCGCCTGAGTCCATGGCCTGGGGGTTTTCTGCATCTTCATCTGGCTGGACCGGACTTGGTGTCCGACATGTGTCTGTTCCATTCATCTCAACCATAGTGACTGTTTCAGCGTGGTTCTGCCCTCTGCATCATGCCCTGGGGGTACACCTACCACTGTCCACCGAGACACTCCGCGACAAGCCCCTTTGTCATCTACGGAAACCTGCTCTGCACTCGTGACCCTGCCCCAGTGCACCGCAAGTCAGCGGCCCATGGGGGTAGGCCCGTGCAAGACGCTGTGCATGGGGCCTTTATAGTTGAATGGTTTTGTCCTTTACGATGTACACTGTTGTTAATTCCTGACTGCACGAGGCAGCCCTTGCCGGCTGGTGTGCACACACCCCACACACATCCAACACAGGTGTCACTCGATATGTGTGCCTGCTAAAAAATGAGGCCGGGCGCACGTGCCCGTAGCCATTCACACCATCTGAGCAAGTGTGTCCGTGTGGTCATTGTGTCAGCATGATGGGCACGGTCCCTGCAACATCACAGTGTGCTGTCTTCAGCGGACGATACCATGTCACCTCAGCGTTGGCAGTGACCTTGGACATGTAGCTTCGCCCGCCCCCCCTGCATGCACAAGCGGCGTGTGCTGGTCCGGCGTACGTCAGGTCAGTGCAGGGGTGTGCTGATTCGGCAGGGGGAGCAGGGCGTGGCTCGGACCTGGCCTTGGGCAGGAAGTGCGGTAAGTGTGTCTCTATGTTGGGGTGTTGTCGCCACCAGGGCCACTGTGTCGATGTTGCAATGTAGCATGCACCAGGAGGGCGGGCCCGCACGGATGGGGAAATGTAGGAGCGCAAGACCGCTCGGGGTCTTGGCACATGCATGCCAAGTGTTATGTGTATCAGTCCTGCGGCTGCATGAGTCAGTTGCCTAGCCTCATTCGCAACGCGATCACAGCCAGCCATGGACTGTACACCAGTGTCCGCCCTGTCCGGACCATTGGCCTACACTCACGTGGCCGCACACCTTCAAAGGCCAGCGTCACGGTTTTGTTGGCATGCCGCTGGACATGCGCGGACAGGCATTACAATGGTGTGCCGTAGGAGTGCACGTGATACAACCGCGCAGCGCACACAAGTGTGGGGGCTCGTGGGAGGGAGGAGCAGCTGTGAGGCAACGTAACACACAGTGAGGCCGCTCATGTGCCACGTGCTGGGCATATCATCCATGATTCCCAGGGTCGCAGACATCCCACCACACCCACGACAGGCCTCTGTACATCTCCGGAATGCATGCAGATGGTGAAGTTACTGTAGGGATGAAGGGTTCTTTGTCTGTACTATCAGGCGGTGGCACATCTGCAGCTCCGAGCAGGGACTTGCATGTGGCCAGCACCCCCTGACAGATACGATAGCATTTACTTGCGACTCCCACACTACGCACTGCCCGACGTGAGGCCAACATGTACACATCCCACACGCAGAAGTCCTTGGTCGTAGTTAACGTGCGTGAAATGGCCTTCACACGTACTCCCAACCCACCCCAGGCCTGCACCCGTTGCACACAGACACTGCTCATTGCTCCAAACTGTGCCATTTCATCCACAGGACTGGCGCAGGGCAGTGTCAAGCAGAGCACGGACGCAATAGCAGACCATCCCGGACACATGCTCGACTCCAGTCACGTGGACCTGTACTGTGCACGTCTGCTGCATGTACTGGGGGCACTGCCGTTGGCAGTGCTGCGGATCAGTTACCGGCTGAGCTTCCGCCTTGCGAACATCACCTGCGTTCAGCCTGTGTTGCATTGTCGCTCATGCATATTCAAGTGGACCATGGATGTCTGCCTCTCCAATGTAATGGTAGCTGACCTGGATTTCGACGTGTGTGTGCGCCCCCTGTTGGCCCACGACAAGGAGTGTCACCGTGATGCCCGTTTATGGCATGCATGGATGTTTGGCATGCATGCTGGCAACTGGACCGAGGAGATTGCACGAGTCGTCGTGTGCAGTGAGCACATTGAACCACTACCCGATTGGGCTTTGGTGCACATTGGGGCCAGGGATTGGAGTCAGCACATCTGTCCGGGTCAGCTGATGGATTACGTCAACGACATGTCAGATGTGGTGGACAACGATCTCTCATTGGAGATGTTGGCCTACGCTGCTGCACTCGCGTTCATGGACGAGTGACAAGGTACCTGCAGCCACAACTGGATGTGACCCATTGCACGTGTCCCGACGCCTGGTTGCATGTTGGGAATCTGGTCACATGTCCCAAGACGACAGTGGACATGGCTGCATTGGCCTGGACTCCTGATCCATGCGTGGGTTGGCACTGACTTGTGTTGGTGATGGACTCCCCCGGGATGGACATGGGCGCTTTCCTACGTTCCTCATTCAGACATGCTGCTGCATTGGTCTGCATATCGTGGCACTTCTCTTGGCCGTACTGACACACACTTGTTGATAAAATTTCCGCACTTTCACTTGTCTCCAACTGTGTTGTGTCTTGATTTGGATGCCAATGTGTGTGTCACGGACTCTCTGGCTCCCTGCCATATGTGCATTGCTACCCCATCAGGGCTGTGGGTTTGTACTTGTGCATTATCATGTCCCTGTTTCGTGCTTTGCCAGATGCATATGGCCGTTTACCGGCCACAAGCGGGTACACTTTTGTTCTGTGTTCGGTTGTGCAAATGTTGGTGTTTGTACCACATTGTGTTCGATGTTGGGGTGCTCTGCTTCCTATGTGTGTGTGCTGCATTGTGTGTGAGATGTCCCTTCAGCTCTGATTTGGCTCACCCTTCTCCCTTTCAGGCAGTGTGGTTTTCACTTCTGTGCTTGTTCAGTGGTGTGATATTGCCGGGTTGTGTGACTTGTGCTCTTGGTTGGTGTTGTTACTCTTGGGCATGGTTTGTCTGCAGTTGTGCTGTCCTTAATTGTGCATGTGTGCCATTGGGTCCATCTCCCCCGTCCCCCCAGTCCATGGTCGTTCCTCTCCCTTTTGCTGTTGTGTCTGTTGTTTTGGGCAGTTTCCGGTCCCCGAGTCCTGCCACCATCTCCAGACTGATGTGGTGGACACCATTTCCTCCATGTCATCCAGCTCCTGGTGTGGCACTGGACTCCCACCTCCGGTGTGCATTGCTGCCTTCTTGTTGTTGGCGTGTTTCTGCTTGTTTGTGCGTTTCGCATCATTCCGGCTGTTCTGGTTTTCTTCCATTGTCCTCCTCCGCTCTCTGGCTGCATTCACCTTGTCCACGATGGCCTGCCATGTACAATGTTTTGTTGCCAATGGGGCTTGTGGGGTTGTATACTGACTCCGGTTGCCTCCATTGTGCTTGGCTGTTGTTTTATGTTTGGTTTGTCTTTCTTTTTCAGGCTTTTGTTGTGCTTATTCCCGCCTGCCGTGTGTGTGTCGCAGGCCTGGCAGTGCTTATCGCTGCTTTCCTCATTGCGAATGGGCTCATCGCATGTTTTTTTGTGTTGTGGTTTGTGTTTTTATCTCCGTCGAGGTGGTTGTATCACGGACATTGACCGCAGTTTCGGCAGACTATCGCATGGTACCGCCTTGTTGTGAATTCCACGTTAACACAGGTTATTTTCCTGTGATAGGCTGCGATGTGTAAAGTTGTGTTAACATTTTTTTGTGTTGTTTAGCACAAGTTCTTGTGAATATCCCCCTTAATGTTTTTAATCCTCCCTTCACCACCAATGAATAAAGTTTAGAATAGGAGATTGGTAGGCGGCAGGGATTTTTATTGAACCCCCCCTTTTTTTCTTTCTTCATCTCAGTTTCCTACTAATACTGGAACTACAGCCCTAACATGGGCTTGTTTGCCATTAGAGGATACCTTGGTGAATGTGGGATGGCCAATGATGAAGCCTGACACCTGGAGGTGTGTGAAGCCATCCTGTCAATTTTTACGCACAATTGTGCTGGTTCATAATATTTGAATTTTTTGAGTAACTAGAGATATCCCTCCTCAAAGGAGCACCTACACTGTAAGGTGAAAAAGGTCCCAACAGGTGGGTTTAACAACAGAAGGGCCCGTTCATTTCTTTGGTGAATACAGGATCAGTAGATTCCCTAAAGTAGGGGGCATTTATCACTTTACAAAAGCTGGAACCATCCTTCTCCATA
The DNA here is from genome assembly GCA_963921515.1 of Calotriton arnoldi. Classification (NCBI taxonomy): domain Eukaryota; kingdom Metazoa; phylum Chordata; class Amphibia; order Caudata; family Salamandridae; genus Calotriton; species Calotriton arnoldi. The sequence continues at coordinate 872,707 of CAWUFW010005000.1, read as the reverse complement.
CTAGCTGTCCGAAGAGCCTCCCAGGCCCTCTCCTTCAACTAATTTATCCTGGCTACTCATGCCTCTTTGTAACTTGCACGTGCCCGTCTGATTAGTTCCCTATCTTTTGGGTCAGTGCACAAGGCAAGAAGTAAGTTTGTCAAGGCTTTTCTGCATGTTGTGTCAAACCAACTCGAGGAATGCAAGTTTATGAGGCAGGGTTTGCATCAGAAGGCTAGCTGTATGTCAGACATGATACCCAGAAAGACCGGCATAGCTTGTGATGGGTCCACTTCCTCGTCCAGGCATGCAGCGGCTAAAAACACATGGAAGAAAAATCACTTTTTCCCACCTTATCCCATCTAATAGAAAAGCCATTTTTCCTCGCTAGCTGCGGTTTGAAATCCACCCTAGGTCAGACTTTGCTCGCCCCCTCCAGCTTCAGACAACTGGACAGTTTGGCATGATCACAAAAATCCAAGAAAACAACTTTAAAATCGTCCATCAGGATGCCTAATCCCTTGGATGCTAGGATATAATTATTTGTGGATTCTCTATTGGTCTCCTTAAAAGTAGGGGCAAGGCTACCTGATAGTTCCAACACCTCGTTCATCATTGCAAGATTACATTTCACCAGAGGACTACTGAGGGCATTACCAATGTGCTCATCATTGTCTGTTAGCCCACAAACTGGCCTCCAAACGTTTGAACAGTGGTGAGCATTATAATCACTTACCCAGAGTAGCTTCAGGGGTCAGGGATGATCGTGACCAAAGGACCATAACTCTGTCTCAAGTGCTGCCACCACAAGTGAGGTGTGTCTACCAAAGCAGTTGTTGTAATAAATATTCATTAGCTAGTCCCAATCCCCAGCATCGTCACATACAAGGCAATGAAACTAGGTCGAGTTGTTATAAAACTTAATCACCACCACATAAAAAGTGTTTGTAATCAGAGTGAGTAGGCCACCTTAAGCTCTGCCAGTATTTGAAGATAGAGCTAGGTATGTATAAAACTCATCTAAATAACTATGCTCAATCTCCCAGGTTTCTTGTAGGTAAATCACGTGATAACTAGCCACATGATTGATCCAGTCATGGTCACCTAACTTTCTCCTCAATCCTGCAATATTCCAAGCTAAGACCTTAGTTGACTCAAAGGTGTTAACAATCAGATTGACATCTGCCAGCACATCGGTCTCCATACCCCCTACTATCAATGGCATCTGCTTCGGATGGAGCATCCAGTCAATCACATCTCTCAAACAAATTCAAACAAATTCAAAGGTGCATATTTGTTGCTATTTGTTGCTAAGGAACACCCTGACTGGACGAGAAGGACAGACTTCTATGTTGTAATCCCTAAGAATTGATCTTCCTGTACTGGGGAGGGGAGCGGGGATTGTGAGGCTTGTGGTACTACCCCAAAGGGAAGACAGAGATCTGAGACACTATTGAAGGGAGGGGTTTGGGTTGCCTGAAGAGGGACGCAACAAGTCTTGGGTTGTTAAAATTGACCACAATGCAGTCACCAGCAATTGTTTTACGAGCTGGCCCTACCCAACCTACCCTCCCGCCATAAAGAAATGTTCAACTGAAAGGTGATCATACCCTCTGAATTTCGTCAGTCAGTGGAAAACTTTTAAAATCAACTGGTCTGTGGTCTCAGTCTGTGCCAGTTTGAGCCTTGGGACATTTGCATGGTTCAAAACAGGGGCACAATGCAGGGGGAGAATTTGATACTTGTACTTCCCTACCGGGGCTTCCCTTATATGTCTCCCTGGACACTCTGCCTGTACTAGAAACAAACTTCCCCTGCCCCCATGGCCTACTTGCCCGGTAAGTGTCAATGGAACTAATTGTAGGGGATGTGGAATGGGTGCTATTTGCTCATATACCTGCAAAGATGGCATATGTCCAATTTGGGTCTCTATTGAAGTAGGCCCCCCTCCCCCGGATCACAGCCAGTAGAGACAGTAGGTGGGATTACGTGATTTATATGGGTTATGCTACCCAAACTGCTGGATTTTGTGGAAGGAGATCGTTGGCGCCTCAGGGGCTGAATTAGGTTTAGCAAAACTAAGCATTTTGGACTCGTTTTCTTCTATTGAGTCAAGGCGGTCAAATACAGGCTTTAGGTAAGTTAAGGTAAGGTAAGTTCTATCCTGGTACATAGTTCATCCACAATAGAGGGAGTCATCAGTGGTGAAGCATTATGCTGCTTGACTTTGTTTCCATTGCAATCTAATGTCCCATTTTTACGCAGGGCTATGCCCTCCTTCTTTTCAATCGGTGGTTTCATGCATAGCGAATTGTTAGGAGGAAACAAACAGGCACTGCCCATTCTTGCTGGGGAAACAAATAATTGGGGAATGACTTCACAATCATTGGACCCCATGTGATTGTACAGACAGTTTGGAGTAATTGAATTTTCCCATACCTCCTCCTGAGAAAGGTGTCTTTCAGTGAGTTTGATCTCCTTCGAGAGGACACCAGCTGCACGCACCAGGAAGGATCCAATGGAGGCTATTGTATCCCCCCCACCTGTTGCGACCAGGCACATTTTTCCTCTTCCACATATTTCTGATGAAGGACAAAAGGTGCCCTCAGAATTCTTAAGATGTAAGCCACAAAACAAGGGACCAAGAGAGGGGGCCCGGCCCAGCCTCTTCCGGCTGCCAACCGGCATGCCCTTAGCCCAGGCTTCACCCTGGCATGACCTGCATGCATCCCGTGCAGCGGGACGATGCAATGCGCTAAACTGCTCTCAAATTTGTAATATTTGTAATATACTTCTGTATATTTTCACTTTTATCAGGAATGTAAGTACAACAATGTTGGACTTTCAACATTCCACAGACTCCACCCTGTTTTGCCAAAAGAATATCAAGGGCAAGCCGATTTTGCATCACCATAGCTCTCATGGCAACCATTTCGGTATTTACCATTAAGAACCCTCCGCAGTATCTGTAGACAAACGATCTACTACTGTGGATAACTTCGAATTTTAAATGCATTCAAAGATATTCCCACTGCTGGTATCAATGCTCCAAAAATATCACCTACAATTTCTGAAAAACTTTCCCTCTTTCTACGTGTAAATCTATTAATCATCTTGTATGTTCCCTTTTCTTCTCTGTCCATGTGAAATTTTTTTGGAAAGACCAGGCCTACATAGCAAGTTCCATGCCAATGAGTCCGGTAACCTGTAATAAGCTCTATTCCCACAAACATAATAGATACCTGGAAATATTGGGTCCTTTCCACCTTTAAATCCCCAACCTCCCAGAATTTGATAATTGTCATGGCAGATACTGGAACCTACAAAGTAATTGTCATAGACTGTCTTATTTCTCCTAATACACAACTTTCCTGTTTGCGGCCAATCTAATGTCATTGCTGCATTTATCTTTTTCCCTTCATGATTTCCTTCCTCAAACGTCCATAAGCGTTTTCCCTCCTCTTTTATTGCTTCTTTTTGAAATGTCATTCTTCTTTCTTCAACCATTTCTAAAAATACTTTTTCTTCTTTCTTTAACTCACAGGTAAGGTTGTTACTAATTATTTCTTCTAACGTTAATTTTCTATGTTCTAAAAAAATTCCCCTAAAACTTTTGCTGGTTTTACTTTGTTAAGTTCTGGTACTACTGGAATGTTTGCAAAAATCTTATCTATATCAGTATAATAAGATTCTAATCTACCTGTTTTATAAAATAAACTCGCTATTACACTACATGTTATTCCATAAGTCAGAGGTAGGTGATGATAAGTCACACCTTCTGATACTGATGCAGGCAACTGCATACAAACATAACAATCTCTCACATCCATTGTCTCTACGTATTCATACAACAATTTTGTAAAAACATTCTTTGAAAAATCTGTTACTGACTTATCCTTATGCAACTCTGCACTACTTCTTAAAATAACTGGTTCTTTAATATTAGTTTCTTTTTCTGGTTTAGTATCATTTTTTGCTTCTATCACAGCTATACTAATAGGAATTGTGATTGCTAAAACTATCCATATGGTCATTAATAACCCTGTACAAAAGCAGCACATTTTGCACCATCTCTTTATAAATTCACATTTATCTCTTCTATCCCTATTATTTTCCATTTTTCTTTTTCTATTTGTTAAGTTTCAGAAAATTGTGTCACTACACCTCAGAAATGACTTAGATGCCACTCTGCTCTCAAAAGTCTTTGCTTGGTACTTTCTTTAATTCTCTCCAGAATTCTTTCGTTGTCACATCCGGTGATTTGTCACATCCAGTAAAATTGTCATGTCCGGCAGAAGCACTATAAGTCTTCACTTCAAGTTTGTTGCATCTCACCTTTTCCCATCCGACTTCTCAGTCTCTGGTTCTCGTGAGTGTTTTCTTCTTCTTCTTTGTAATCTATTAGTGCAATATACAGCCACTCAGGTGACTTATACTTTGCATTCACTTTCTTTGTCCTTTTGGACTTTTGTAATCTTTTTCCACTTGGTTTTTTCTTGTCCCTTTTGACTTGTTACTTCATTTACTTGTTCAGCACCTTCGTCTCCCGCTCTTATTATTCTATATCTCAATTTTCTTATATAGCTGTTGGGCCAATTATCTCCTTTTCTTGGCCTTTTGGCTTCACCTTCTCTTTCTTCTCTTTCTGATTTCCAATTTCTTTTCCTTGATTCAGTTTTTGCTTTCTCCTCTTCTCCACTTTCTTCTGTTTCTGTTTCAACTGTTTCACTATTGTCTCTTATTTTGAAACTTATAATCTCGTCATCTCCTACTGGTGGATCTGTCTTCTCCTTTTTGTTTTCCCTTATTACTGTCCCTCCTCGGGGTTCTTCCGATTTGGTGTTTTTCTCCCTTTCTACTTCTAAATTTCCCTGTTCTTCTGTTTCTCTATCTGTCCCTATTGCTCCTCGGTGTTCTTCTCGATTTTCTAACTTTTTGTGTACTTCTTTCCCTACTTCATCTATTAATATTGTTTCTGAAGGATTTCCACCATAACTTGTACTTGGTTGTTCATCCAACTCAATTTCTTGCTCAGTTTCTTCTCTAATTGGTTTATAGCCCCAAGTTTTCCTTAGGAATTCTTCACGGTTTTCAACTGAATCATCAGAGTCTGATGTTGTGTCAGATATTTCCAGATGTCGACTTACAGGTCGATCTTCAAGTTCTGGAATTTCTGAATTTCTTTCTTCTTCTTCTTCTTCCTCTTCTTCTCTAGAGGTACTCGCAGTTGGGGTTTCCAGATGTCGACTTTCAGGTCGATCTTCAAGTTCTGGCACCCTTTCTTTTATCTTTGTTGTCCCAGCCGTTAAACTTTTATCCCACACTTCCAGACGCCGACTCACATGTCGATCTGTAGGTTCTGGAACTCTGATTGTGTGGCTGGCATGAACCCAGTTTTTCACTCCTGCACACTTGACGGCAGTCGTTGTCACCAGGATTACCTGTCGTGGCTCGTCCCAACGAGGAACTAGACAGCTTCTTCTCCTGTGGACTTTTATGCGGACCCAGTCTCCTGGATTCAAGTCGTGGGCTGGTTTTCTTTCAAGAGTGGTCGCATCCGGTCCAACCTGATGAAACACAGAACGCACCACATCAGCCAGTCCCTTGCAATAATCCAGTACTAGATCATCAGTTATAGTTAATAACTTGTTGACAGGTACGTGTGCTTGTCTCATTGCTCATCCCATGATCATCTCATGAGGACTGAGTCCAGTTTTCTTTTCAGGGATGCTTCTGATGGTCATCAGAACAAGAGGCAGTGCATCCGGCCATTTGAGTCCTGTAGCTTGACACATTTTTCCCAATCTGTTTTTAATTGTTCCATTAATCTGCTCTACTACCCCAGAAGCCTCTGGTCTGTAAGCACAATGTAGTTTTTGTTTAATACTCAATGCTTCACAAATCAATTGGATCAACTCATTTTGAAAATGTGTTCCTCTATCTGTCTCAACCGTGACTGGAAAACCATACCTTGGAATGAACTCTCGCAGCATAAGTTTTGCCACTGTTGTTCCATCATTCCTTCTTGTGGGGTATGCCTCCACCCAACGAGAGAACAAACAGACGACCACTAGAACATATCTTAGTCTGTTACTAGGGGGCATCTCGATAAAGTCTAACTGCATTCTAGTGAATGGACCTCCTTCTCGTCCTATTGTTCCTAGACTCACTACTGTCTTTCTTCCTGGGTTAAACTGTTGACAAATAAGACATCTTTGACAAAGACTTTCAGCAATGGCTCTGAATTTTGGGTTATACCAGGTTTGTCTAAAAAGTCTGATCATTGCATCTCTCCCAATATGAGCTTGTCCATGGTACATCCGTGCCATGTCTGCAATCATGCTATCAGGCATAACTGGTCTTTCATCTCTGCATACCCACACACCATTATTTTCCTGTCTTCTACATCCTGCTTTTATCCAGTAATCTTTTTCCTCATCTCTTGCGGTTTCTTGTAACTGCCTTACTTCATCCCATGTCTCGACAGTATTAGTGAAAAGCAAAGGACAAGAGACATGCTCCCTTTCTCTATTTTTGTTCATGGACGCCATGTTCTCCGCACAATATTTAGCGATCTCATCAGCATAATTATTGCCGACCGCTATGTAATTTTCGTTTTCTTATGCGCTTTGCACTTCACTACAGCTATTTGTTTAGGCAACTGTATCGCCTCAAGCAGTTTTTTAACATAATCTCCATTTCTGATAGGTGTTCCTGCAGATGTCAAAAATCCTCTTTGTGACCAAATCTGACCAAAATCATGTACGATGCCGAAACCATATTGGCTATCGGTCACAATCGTGATTCGTACATTTTTCCCCAATTTACATGCTTGAATCAAAGCAATTAGTTCCGCAACTTGTGCAGACCTAACTCCTTTCAGACAAGACGCTTCCATCACAGTTGCCACTGTGCATACTGCGTAAGCTGCGCTTAAAACTCCTTCTTTTGTACGCAAGCATGAGCCATCCACAAACATGACATAATCAGATTCCTTTAACGGTTCATCTTTTATGTCAGCTCTTGGTTTTGTGCAATATTCCAGCACGTTCAGACAATCATGATCTACTTCGTCTTGTTCAATTATATTTTCTTCATCTGGTAATGATGTAGAAGGATTTACATTCATGCATCTATCTATGGTCACATTTTCAGCGCTCAAGATGACTTTTTCGTACTTAGTCAGCCGACTATGTGTCATGTACTGTGTTTTTGTTCTTGTCAAAAGAATTTCTACTGAATGGGGAACATATACTCTCAGTGGATACCCCATCACTATACCTTCACTTTGTTCCAGACTTACACAAGTAGCAGCAACTGCTTTCAGACATCCAGGCAATGCTTTTGCTATAGGATCTAAAACAGCTGAAAAATAAGCGATTGGTCTTTTCATGGTCCCGTGTTTTTGTACCAGTACTGAAAATGCACATCCATCTCTTTCACTGCAGTACAATTCAAAATCCTTCTCATAATCAGGCATGCCTAAAGCAGGGGCCTCACACAGTTTCTTTTTAATTCTTTGAAAGATTTCATTTCTTCTTTGTTTAACTCAAAAGGGTCTTTTACATCTTTCTTGGTCAATTTTTGTAAGGGTTTTGCAATCAAAGAGAAACCACTTATCCACTGTCGACAATATCCAACCATTCCCAAAAACATTCTTACCTCTCTCTGAGTCATTGGTGCTCTCATTCCTTGAATCATTCTTACTCTTTCTGTCGCTATCTTTCGTACTCCTTTCTCAATTTTATGCCCTAAATACTGGACTTCTTTCTGACAAAACTGTAATTTTGAAGGAGACACTTTATGTCCTCTTTTCTCTAAATGGTTCAGTAAAGCAATTGTGTCACTTACACATGCTTCTTTGGTTTTCGATGCCACCAATAGGTCATCGATATACTGCACCATCACTGATTTTTCTGGCATTTTTAAATCTTCCAGAGATTTCTTTAGAATCTGATTAAAGATTGAGGGGCTTTCTGTATACCCCTGAGGAATTCGGCACCATGCCAAAATACGCTCTCCGAACCGGAACGCAAATAATGGCTGGCTATCTGGATGCAAAGGAATAGAGAAAAATGCGTGACACAAATCTATCACAGTGTACCACTCAGCTTCATGTGGAATTTGATATAGAATTACTGCAGGGTTTGGCACTATTGGACAACATGGTACAACTATTTTGTTGATCCTTCTCAAATCCTGTACTATTCTATATGTTCCATTTGGCTTTTTCAGTCCCATAATAGGTGAATTACATGGACTGCTCATGATTTCTTTTAGAATTCCCTGTTCAATCATCTTATTTATCACAGGAGTTATTCCTTCAATTATTTCTGGAGTTAATTTGTACTGTGGCGTGTTCGGGTAAGTTGTCCCTTCTTTCACTGTCACTTTTACGGGATCAACTTCTCTCATTAATCCAATGTCTTCTCCTGAAAAATCCCACACACTTTCTTTTACTGCACCTTTTAGTTCTTCTGGAAGTTTTTCTGCATCAAATGCAGGAAACAAACCATTCGTTTCAGGTTCCTGATTCATCAAAGTTACTTTATACAGAACATCTTCATCTGAAGTCTGGAAACCTATTCCATCTGGCGTACAATAAATTGTGCAATTCATCTTGCATAAAAGGTCACGACCTAAAAGATTTACAGGACTACAATCGCACACTACAAATTTATGCATTTTGCTAAAAGAACCAATTTTTACTTCCACCAATTCAGTAAGTGGGGTTTTAATCTGCTGATTGGCTACTCCTACCACTTGGATGTATTCACCTGAGAGAGGAAGGTTTGGAATTTCCACTGATCTAACAGTAGAACGGGTAGCTCCAGTATCGACAAGGAATGTTACGTTTGCACCATTCACTTCTCCATCCACAAAGGGACCAGACTGATCTACCTCTAGAGTTGCGCCAAGCACGCACTCTTTCCCTCTCCTGCGCACCGTCAGAATCTTTCATCCGGGTCATCCTCACTCTGACGCAACAAATACTGAGAAATGTTAGCTGCTCGCGGCAACTGTGTTACCTGCTCTCCTCCGTAGAATCCTGTTTCTGTACTGTATCTTTGCTGGTTAACAGTGTTGGGAAGTGGTGGTTGCGGCACCTGACTTTGTTGAACAACTACCTCATTCTGCACCTGTGGAGTTAATGATTGATGTTCCGGATTAGGTTTAGGTGGGAACTTACACTCGTTTCTCCAATGCCCTCATTTTCCGCAATTATGACATGGCCATTTCTTCTTTGCCTCTTCTAGACTCACTTGACCCTTTCCTTTACCTATGTTTGGTCGCATTTTATTCTGTCCTGATTCGTTTCCATTATTATTGTCCAATTGAGCTTCTTGTTTTTCTGCCACCTTCACTTGTGCCCACATTGCCTTCTCTTTCAACTTACGCTGTTTACTCTCTATTTCATCACTACAATACTTAGCATATCTCAGTACCTCATCTACACTTCCATTCTGCCAGTTTATCATGTGTTGCTTAATCATATCACTTATTTCTTGTTTCAGGCCAAACACAAATCGGTATACAAAATGACTCATGTCCTTTTCACTCAACTCCTCATAACCACTATACTGCTTGAAAACCAATAACAGTCGCTCATAATATGCATGTACAGACTCCTTACTTTCCTGTGTAGTTCTATCAATTTTTACCCAATCTGTCTCTTTAGGAGGAATCTTATTCTTCAAAAAGGTAATCACCTTATCGTACTTCTTCATCACATCAGGACCTGGAGCTCCTGTCTTAGGATCTCTTGGATATTCTGTAGTTGGCCAGTCAACTGTAATCTTACATTCGGACCACAAATCTGTTGGTACCACTATGTCAAACAATCCATCTAAATCTATCCACAACACTTTTGAGACTTTTACAAACCTCTCTACTTGTCGGTACCACTCAACTGGCTTCTGTCTTAACTTTGGAAAGTCATTGGTAAATGACAGTATGTCCTGCCTAGTCCAGGGAACATGCACGTAACTACCACCTGGAGTTTCTCTTTGACAACAGATTTTTTTTCAGTTATCATAAAGGCCAATGAACCTTTGTCTGTACTTTTCTCATTCTTCTTTGTCCATCTAACCTTCCATCTGTCCACATCACCCCATTTTCTCAACAACACAATTAACTCCTTTATCTGTGTCAGCCTTCCTGCTGTGTTCAAATTTTCAATATCTTTTTCACAAAAGTCTACTCTGTATGGTTTCTGCAACGTTTTCACTTTTGCAAAATCTATTCCAATCTCACTAGCCACTTCTTCTAGTTTGTCATGTAAATTCTTTGCTCTCCATGTTATACTTTTGCACAGAAACATTATTTCATCATCCTGATAATTTTTTATCTTTTCGGTACCAATCGTTCCTAGAATTAATTCTTCCATGTCTATTTTTAATCTGATCACATCTAATGGTTTTTCTTCTGTTTCTTTTATTTTAAATGCTTTCATCCACTCATTTAACTCATCAGGAGTCGGACCTATGGGTGTATTATTTAGTTCTATCCAGTTACCACTCTTTTCAGGCGTTTCTGTTGCAGATTCTGTTACCATATGCATTTTCCTACCATTGCACTCATTCACCGTCAAATTTGTAGGTGGACTTGGTCTGTAAGTACTAGCCAAATTACTTGTACTTGCACTTTGTTCCATCCTTTCTTTTTCTCTTTGAAATTGTGAACTCATGGGAATCACCAAAGATCGTTCATCAATTTTCTGATTCTCAAAAACGGGTATTACTGGACCTATTGTTACAGGCACAGTAACTGCTTCCATATTTTTCGTTAATTCTCTAATCTTCTCAGTTTGTTCTTTTGTTGTCCTTGCCAATTCGCTTGCATTGTCGCTTTCTATTCCTTCATTTTGAGAAGTTCTCATTTGTTCTTGTGACCTATTTACATCAATTCTCTTTTCCGGGCTTTTATTTCGCATAGTCTCTATTAGCGGCGCATTTGGTGTCACCACTGTAGAACTCTGCTGATACGGAGGTGGATTTCTATTTAAAATATCTTCCAGCAACTCGTCATCCGTTTCGCTCTCATGCATATATTTTTCTCTCTCTATATGTTTCTTTTTCTCAGTCCGCTTTTTCTTAGTCCCTTCCTCAACTGTAAAAGCTGGAAACAAACCTCCTGTCATGTTAGCACATCTCCATCGTTTTATTCTGTCCTCATGATTTACTCCCCACAATCTTCCAGGCATAAACTCATGATCTCTCATTCCTCTGAATCTCTCTCGTTCATACATCTCATCTTCCCATTCCGTCAAAGCCTCAAACTGTGTTGGTCTAGGTCTAGGTTCCAACTTACACATTTTTACTCGCAAGTTTCGCAAAACCGCTACACTAAATGATCCATTCTCAGGGAAAGCCAAAGCACCATCATTCTTTGTATATTTTGCCCAATTTTCCAACCATATGCACGTATGATATCCATATTTCAGCATCATATGTGAAGCTGCTGATTTCGGCGGAGGAATTACTTGTCCCTCTCTAGTCACAACCTTTTTGTCTTTCTTAAAGAAATTTTTCAATTTCGTCATCCAGGACGTTCTCTCCCTTTCATACTTGTAATACGGCATGTTTTCTATTTGTTTTTCTCTTTACGCTAACGCTGTTCTGTGTACGGAACTTTGACCAATTACAGCGCGACTCACACTAACGTTCCAATCAGAACAATTCCCACCGTCCGTGAACCAACCAATCCTAGCGCGACACTTTTCTACGTCACTCCTGCTCTGTGTTCACGTGACTAGCGCACTATCCAATCCTAGCGCGGCACTGTTCCACGTCACTTCTACTCTTTACCCCTCCTTTACAAAATTTATCGGCAATTTTCTTTTCGCTGTTTTCTCCGTTAGTTACAACAATTAAAACAATTCCATAGTCTGATTCGCTAAACAAAAGTGACAGCTTTGTCCTTTTACACAAGAATCCTGTATTTCCAGTAGGCAGCGCTTACCTCTACCCTACCACAGAATTATTTACTCTCGCCGATAAAGTAGCACTTCCCTCTACCTTACCCTTCTTTTAAACAAACAATTTACTCGTTTCTCTGGGGATAAGACACATGTGGAGACTAGGCTCCTGAGAATTAAGGCCAAAGTTTCACAAGTAAACGTGATTTGCCATTTCAATTACCCACTTTTCGCACAGAAATCCCTAACATAACACAACCTGCGTTATTACCAAAATGAATTCAGACCATGTACCAAATTCCATGTGACTTCTCTTGCCACACGTGTTCCACTTCCTACATCCCAGAAGCGTGAAAACTCACATATAACATAACGTGACTCAACATATAGTGTTAGTCATCAAAAATAATCAATAATCAATAAACAATAATCACTAAACTAATCTATAGAAAACCATAACTCTGCTACCAAGAAATCTGATGCAGCGCGTACAATAAAAACTATTCTCCTCCCAGGTCACTTATAGGTCATCCAGGGGCAAACTATATTTCTCATATCCACATGACGATGGGGCCCATAAACATCGCCTAACACACACGCACACTCCTGGATTTCCTTTACACCTTTATGAAATTCTGTACTCCTAGGAGAAGCATGAGAACTAAATGGAGAACACCATTTATGTACCGCTGGAAGAGCCAGGATATCTTATTACCTTAATTTGTCACTTTCTTTTAGTTATTTCTTAAGATATTCCTGCTCATTGTTTTGTCGATGAATCATTCATGTAAAAATTAGTTCATAGTGATTAAGACCAGCTGAATCACAATAACCAATTTCTGATGTCACAATCATTTAGGAAAATAACCACTGAGTCATTTTGGGTTTAAAGAATCTTAAATTTTATATAATTTTAAAAAGCATGAGAAAGAATTTAATACTTTATTCAATTATTCATTCTTAAATTCAAATATTTATTAAGCATAATCAATTTATTGCAGAAAGGAAATTTTTGTCATGAAGCCAAAACCCTAATTACCTGCCTAGCTTCCTAATTTAGCCTAATGATTTCTAACCTAAGTTAAGAATTAGAAATAGCCTGATTCTCATACTCAACTGGAAAATTAAGACAGCAACAGCAACTTCAGCTCGTCAGCATCAGCTACCTGCAACCCGTCTCATCTAACAGTCTTTCAGCATCTCCCGCTCAGTAAGGGATCGATCAGGACCACCCAGCACTGGAAGCCACCAACACGACTCTCCAACTCCTCTCCTGACTGTGACTGCAACCGCGACTGACCCCCTCCCACTAAGAGTAGGCCCTCTTATACCCTAATTCTAACTTTGCTAACTAACTGTTGCAACATTAATAACACGCTTTTCTTTCATTGGTCCATGCATGTCATCTTATTCATTCTTTTAATCAAGTTCTCTTGGATTCAAGGGTCCTTGGATCATTTCCTTTCCCATACGCTCAAACATTTTTCATCCGTTTCGATCAGTACATTTGTAACTTCTTTCGACACATTCGAGAACTCCGCAGTCATTGTCCTTTCTCTTAAACTTGTTTCCCACGGGTCTTCTGCTGATCATCATGGCACACTATCAGTTCAATTAGGTCACACCAGCCTTGACCATTTCTTGCATCCTAGCGTCTCAGTAACCTCACGAGGTTTAGTTTTTCTCCGATTTCATCCCGTGTCATGTGTCCCCTTGCGCCTGCGCACATCTTCCCACTGGCGGCCATTTTATATCGCCACTCGGTTATACTTTTAGAAGCACTAATTTGAGGCAAACAAAACATAATTAAAATAGAGAAAAATAGCCCTTTCGTTTCCCTCCCGTCATCTACGTACCCCAATTAGTTATTACCTAGCAGAAAGCAACATTTAAGCTGTTCCTTACTTACCATCACTATTGTTTTTGCAACGACACGTTTTATTTCTATGAAGCACAAACATGCATTTATTTTTAATTAGTACGCATTTATTTTTACGTTATAATTAGACACACGGACATCCATTAATAGATTATTTGGCACACATTTTAGCATATTACCATTCCCATACATACAGTGTTGATTAATACATTTAAACGAACATTTTATTTAATTAATTATAAATTTGTTAGGGGTTAAATTTTTTATTTTCCCTGCTCCATCAGATGCAAGCAGGTTGTTGGTGGTGCTTCTGGGCCCAATGGTGTCCTGGGACGTGTAGTCCCGAAAGCAAAAGGTCTGCAGCTCGCCATGCAGTGCAGTGGAACAACACAATGCGCAATAAAGTGCTGAACTGCCCTGAGGTGCACGTAGGTTGTTGGAGCTGCCTCCTGACCCAATGGTGTCCTGGGAAGCATAGTACTGAAAGCAAGAGGTCTGCAGCTCCCTGCGCAGTGAGACAACACGATGTGCTGTATAATGCTGAACTGCCCTCAGGTGCAAGCAGGTTATTGGGACAGCCTCCTGGCCTAAGGCTGATGGAAATAACTTTTCATGACATTGCATAGTCATCTGTGACCCCTAAAGGGGTCATCTTCACCAAACCACATGTCAAAAATTCACCATGTTAGGATTAATTGCAATAATTTAATATAACCATGAATGAGGGCACTGATTACTGGCAATAAAGCAGATGTGCTGTGATTACAAGTATCAACATAATTATTTCATCAAAGCATTTCACCATCTTAGGAATTAATGTAACAATCAGATATAGCCATGGATGAGAGCACTTATTACTGCAACAAAGCATATTTACCTTGATCATGAGTAGCTATAAACATACTTATTTCAACCAATAAAGCATTTAGCAAAACTGAGCTTCATATCTGCCTGGGTGCTTTTTAAATACTTGCTGCATTGAAAATGTAATGGTAAAAAATGCCCCTAGAGGGAATCACATTTGATCACAAATACATTTTGCCCCTAGCAGGGACTGCACAACATGTACATTTCTTTCACCCCCTTTAAACCACAGCAATTACAGCCATAGACTTGGCCCCTAGAGGGTGCAGCACTCCCAGCTGCAGAGGACATGCTCCAGCCTAGGTAGTGCTTGAAATTCAGGAAAGAATCCTGGGGTAGTCATCGTTTTAGAGTCCCATCCAACTTAGGGTTAGTTCTCCTCAATCCAAAGGGGGGATTCTGCGCAAATCCTGCAGTTCCCCTGGCACTCTTTTTGGGGCATGTTGGTAGTGGCCCAACCGTCCTGGGTCGACTAAAATGAAGAAAATGGTGCTTTCTGATCAAGCCCCACAGTGCATTATGGGGCCATCCTCCCTGGGCAATGAATAATTAATGAGAGGCTCGCCGGCTCAGCTGGGGAGAGCCACTGCCCTTTTTGTTTTTCTTTTTTCCCTGCCACACGGTCTTGTGCTGCCCAGTTTCTTATTTCATTTGGGGGTGCCCTGTCTCACCCCGGTAGAAGAGCTGGGGGGCAGCACAGGGAGCCCACTAGGCCAGAGCAGAAAATCTAATTGTGCTTGTGGAGTTGGCGGAACTTGGTAATGCCGCGTCACGCATGTAGCGTGGAGTTATGGCCAATTTCCCCCAATCGGTGCATGGCGTATTTATTCTGCTGTTGGCTCAGTGTTCACATGAACAATGCAAGACTCCTGTAACACATGCTCGTGCAAGCGAGATTTGTTGGCTGCTAACATGATTTCTGGTCACCACAGAGCCTTCTGGTGCCATTTTGTGTAGGGGTGGGCGGAATTTGCGTAGTCGCGCTACGCAAAGCTCCGCGAAACGGTAAAACATCTCCGCGAGCACGCATAAGTTCCGCGAACACGCGGAATTGCTTGTTCCGCCCGTTCGCGATGCTTTTTTCTTGTTCGCGAATGCTGTTTGCGTGCTCGGGGAGAAATATCTTGCGAACACGCATTTTGAAAGCGCGAACAAGCAAAAAACTCTGCGAAGCCGCGGATCGCGGAATTTTTGGCAATTCCGCGTTCTCCGCGGAACGCGAAATTACCCACATTCTGCAAATTCCACGAGCGGAACGGAATTTACCGCCCAGGCCTAATTTTGTGATGCCGGCGACCGGCCATGGCTGCTTCTTGCATAGACTTGAGAAGCAGCTAAATCAACTTGAAAATAACTTTTCAAGTTGATATTCTACTCAAACAGGTTTTTTTTTTAGTACAAAAGGCATTTATTATTATTATAACAGTAATAATAATAATAATAAAATAATAATAATAATAATAATAATTATTATTATTATTATTATTACTATTATTATATTATTGTTATTATATTATTATTAGAGGAAGGGAGTGCACAGAGGCTACAGCTTCCTCTTCCTGTCCAGAAAGCTCATCCCACTGCTTTTTCCATCTCCTGGTCACTTTTTATTTGGATTTGCATTTTGAAGTAAGTTAAAAATCTTCTCAGATAGAGGGCATGCACCAGTATATATTTGTACTTTTATTTATTTTTTAACATTTTATTTTGTTTATGGTGGCTGGCCTGGAAGTTGAAGTAAGGGCCTAGTATTTTTTTGCATTTCATTTTTGAGCTTTTTAACTGAAAAAGGTTGCACAGTTAAGTATATTTTCTCCATGTTTGTTAAATTTGCACTATTTCATTTATTTGACCATGTTTCCTAGTCTCCCCACTTGCCATCTAGCCAGTGCTGGTCATTGGGTATATGAAACAACCCTTTCTTTGGTATATGTTGTTTTAAAATGTCTATGAGTTAGAACAGGAATGTCATTGGATTAAATTATGCAAAATGTGTTTCCCCCCATTTTTTTTCCCTGCAAAATGTGTATTTTATTTTGATGGGGTAACATATTTTGATGCCTTGAATTTTTTTTATAGCTGACTTAATATTCGTTTTTGACATTTCTGAATTAATGGTAGCGTTTTCTTCATTTTTTACCATGCCACCTTTGTCTGGCCAGTGTGTGTGTTTGTGTGTGTGTTTGTGTGACTGTGTGCGAGTTTGCCATAGGCCACCATTTTGTTTCTGTTATCCATGCCATGTGGCCAGTGGCTATTTTGTGCAGTCATAGGCCTGCATGTGTTCTTTGTTGTCCATTCCTCCTTGCTTGTTGTTTGACCATGTGGCCGGCAGCGATTTTGTGTAGTCAGCCAGTGTGATTTTGCCATAAGCCTGCATGTGTTCTTTGTTGTCCGTGCCTGCTTGCTTGTTGTTTTACCATGTGGTCAGCAGCCATTTTGTGCAGACAGCCACTGTGCTTTTGCCATAGGCAGGCATGAGTTTTTTGTTGTCCATGCCTCCTTGTTTGTTGTTTGACCATGTGGCCTGTGGCCATTCTGTGTAGTCAGCCAGTGTGTTTTTGCAATAAGCATTGCATGTGTTCTTTGTTGTCCATGCCTCCTTGCTTGACCATGTGGCCAGTGGCCATTTTGCGTAGTCAGACATTGTGCTTTTGCCATAGGCCTGCAGGTGTTGTTATTGGTCGATTGTTGTTTATTGGCCATGTGGCCGGTGGCCATTTTGTGTAGTTCATCAGTGTGCTTTTGCCATAAGCTAGCGTGTGTTCTTTGTTGTCCAAGTCTCCTCACTTGTTGTTTGAGCCAGTGGCCATTTTGTGTAGTTAGCTAGTGTGTATTTGCCACAGGCTTGCAAGTGTTTTTTGTTGTCCATGCCTTTTTGCTTGTTGATGTATGAACATGTGGCCAGTGGCTTAAATCCTTTTTTTCCAGTTGTCAAAGCCATTTTCTAGGGACATTGAAGAGGGCTATGCCTTTTTAGGTTTTTTTGTCAATTGTTTTACTTTTTACGTGTCAACAGTTAAATGTGCTTGAGGATCATTGTATAAATATGTACAGTGTTTATAAAATATTGTATGCATTTTTTCCATTTTCCCCTGCACCTCCTTGCCTCCAAAGGATTTCTCATAGTCCATAGCAATTACTTTTGTTATATTATTCCATTTATCTCTGGCCTGCACCCCTGCCTGTCATAGTCTTAGGCCATATGGGCACACCAGCATTTACCGTTATTTAAGGATCATTAAATTTTTCTCTGGCCTGCACCCCTTGCCTGCCATAGGTCTCTTAGGCCATAGGTGCACACCAGCATTCACCTTTTTAAAGATTATTCAATTTTTTCCTGGCCCACACCCCCTGCCTGCCATAGATATCTTAGGCCATAGGCGCACACCAACATTCACCTTTTTAAGGATTATTCACCTTCCTCCACATAAACAATCTTCCCCTACAACGCAGACACCCTTCAACTATGGTGCAAGGGTCCCTGCATTGGCACTATGCAGCTACATTTAGCACCAGAGTTGGTGGATACGCAGGGCTGCACCATATAGTTGTAGGTGCAGCCCTGCATTTCAGAAGTGGCAGAGCACGGCGTTAAGCCAAGGAGGCTAATGCCATGCTCCGTCACTTCTATTGTAAATATGCCCCCAGGTTTAGAGTTGGAGACAGCTAAATTAAATTGTGATGTGTCAGTTTTGTGCCAGGCTTGACCCTTTATGGCAGTGGCTGAAATGTTAACTGTAGACTGTTTACCCAGTATTTTAAGTTCAAACATAACTGCTCTGTGATCCAACCATGCCAGTGGTAGTGAGGTGGTAAATTTAAGAGAAGGGTTGTCAGGGAAAATGCCATCCAACATGTGGCCCACCACATGAATTTGTGCGTTTACTAGTTGAGATAATCCCAAACTAGCCACAGTGTCAATTAAAAATTCTGAGTCTCTATCAGCAAGGGTCTCTAAATAAAAGTAAAAGTCTCCTAGGATTGTAAAATTTGGTGAATTTAAACTTGATTCAAATATGCGGCTGAAGGGACATTGGGAATAGATACACTATTGTTGTTAATTATTTGGGATAACCTCACTACATTTTATTGTCAGTATGAATAATATAACTGTATAAAGGACACATTTCACTGAATGTTTTTGTTGTTTGTTTGCTTTTTGGTAGGGATGGGTGGAATTTACGGAGTTACTTGAATGAATGGCGAATGGCACCATGCGGCATGCAAATGGGCGCTGCTTCTTTGCTGCCACTTGAGTAGATTTTCTACTCAAGGGAAAGCTTTCTCACTGCAAGTGGTCATGACCGCTAATTCTCACTCGTGCTTGCCAACTTATTGTTGGCGAGCCTCCCACGAGAAAAGACTCCACAGTGGTTCAAGTAGAGTAGCCAAAACTCCATGAACTCCATCTGCAGAGCGAACATTTTTGCCCACCCCAACTTTTAGGTGCCAAGAGACATCACCCACAGCGCTGCCTGACATTAGGCCGGCACAAAGTGACACCATACCACCTCAGTCCTCCTTTGCCTGCTTGCGCTTGTGCAGCTAAGTGCCAACTGACAGAGCTTGAAGATGGCACCAAAGAAATGTGTTCCTGCCAAGAAAGTGGGCAGTGAGGAGGATAAGAAGAAGCCGATTGCCACCACTGGCATGCGCCCTCCACTTTTGCAGGGAACATGCTGTGCCTGCCACACCATCCTCTGGGTAGCAAGCTGGGAGCAGCACTCCTTCATAAACGGCACCACCCGAACCTAATCCCAAGGCCATGTCTCCCAGGGAGGCAGCCACTGCACTCAAGGCAATGAGCAGTGAGTCTGAATTGGATTTATGTCAACTGCAAAGTAGCCAATCATCACAGGAAATTGAGCAAAGTGGACAACAGGAGCCACAGCCAGCAACTGTTCTTCCTGACGTAGGTGCAACACAGGAGGTTGAGCTTCCTGCTGAGCAAGATGTACCTCTTGATGAACCATTGGATTACCGATCTCTAGCAAGACAAAAAGGGTACTCCATTATCTTCTCCAAGCCGCCCTTATGTTGATCTGGAAATGGACTGGACCTGGAACGAGGCAGAGACCTGCCACGAGAGACAAGGGAAGAGGAAAGTTCCTGAAAGCCTTAGAAATATGGAAAGAGTCAGTGTGGAAGCCGTCTCAGAGGACAGAGATTACCCCCATTCAACCTACTCAGAAGTATGTGACACTGGATCCACCACAGCTAGCTTCCATTTTTGTAAGACCCTCACTGAGACCTGCATCCACCAGTACCTCAGTCGAGCAAGTACGCACTGCAGAGAGGCAATCGACACACCCAATTATCTCCAGTTCTTCAGGCATTGGTAGTAGCACAGTAAAAATGTTTGTTATGTTCCATATAGGTACCCTAATATAGGCCCGGGTAACATCATACCCCTTCACCTACATTACCTCCCATACACTACACTGTAACGAGCCTTTTAGGATTGAACCTTTACCTAGTTCTAGTCCTGGGTGCAGAAGGAGGGTTTCTCCTAAACAATAGAGTCCTATAACTCCATCAATTGACTCACACTGTATGAATGAATATTCATAAGGGTTCTTAGAAACCAGGCTGGGGCTACACCACCTTCCTCCCCATATCTACGCACATGGTTCATCCCATACGTCATCCTCAAATCCAACAATGGCTAATACAAGCAACAAGGGACAAAGGAACCCTAGATACTTTCTGTATAAATATAGCACCTCTTGCTAGTGTTAGTTAGAGGGAACCGAGACTTCCAGGCCGACACACTGACCAGAGACGCTGAGGCTCCTGCATGCAGACGCTCCAGCTGACAGTGGACTAACACATCCCTTGCGGGGTGTCCAACCTGAGACCAGGAGGAGGTCCCACACTCTCTCACTTCAGGTAATGGGGTTCGACCAAATCCTATAGGGATTCTTGGCTTCACACCTACTCACATGCTAGGTACACTTAGGTACATCTAGATAGGCATTGTAGGAGTACGCGCTTTCTTTTATCATGCATTTTATATTCATGTATGCATTTATGATTATTGCAAAATGTTAGAACTGTACTATCCATTTATATTCACTATACTGCTGATAATATATATCTGCTACTGTCTCACTATTATTGCAGCACATCTACTTTACACTAGAAGAACAACTGTACAATAAATACTTATTGTAACACGCCCAACTGCTCCTTTTGTGTAACTCTCTGAGACCGAATAAGTGAGCACGAGTGACTGAGTGAAAAGTAGTACATTGTTTCCACGATCCTGAGGGATCAGGGTTGTCATGTTCTAAGGTTGCCAGAAACTATTCTCTCCCCGATAAGAGGAGACATTAGTGGCACTGTGAGCTAGCTAATGCAAAAAGGCTAACATTTTCGGTGGGGGTGCACAGAGTCAGTCTGCCACCAAGCCCACAGTTCATGTTATCCAAACGCGCAGATTCTGTATAGGTTATAAATAGGAACTACACGACATGGCGCCGCCAATGTTGGTTGGGTACTTATTTAACAGTAGAATCTGAGTAGTTCAGTCGTGCTATTTCTCAGAGACCCCTACTCACAAAACACCAGAGAAGTCTGGAGTGGGTGGGCACAAAACTCCGCCACAGCTGAGTAGGCGAAAAATCCTATTTATTGGCTGTTGGTTAATCAAGCTTGAAAGGACACAGTGTTCCTAAAATTGTGCATAACACCTTATCTTAGTTCCCTTGAACAAAACTTCTCCTGTACAAAATGACTGAGAGCAAAGATAACCCGGTGGTGGCTAGACGCCTCTCAACAAGAGACGAAGAGGTGGATGGAATTCTCATTGCACCTAAATTTAGACGTACTATCACCCTGAAACTATTAGAAAATGGTTTACAAGCTAGGGGTGGCATAGTAGCTTTCGTGATTGAGGCACACTAATCAAATAAAACAGATGTTTTTTATTTGTGGGTTACATTCCCAGCAGCAGATGCAAGAACACATACATTTCACTACTATGTAGAAGGAGATGCACCAGTGGAATATGGTCTGTTCGAGGACTTAGAGGTTCCACTCACATACCAGGAACACCTATACTGGTTTAAAGGTGCCCTACCCCACATAAGAAACAGAGTAAGATTAGGCCCGCTCGGAGGAGACGGGGCAACATGGCCAATATTAGCGGCCTATACACCACATCCTGACATTGAAACAATGCCGCAGCCAGACTTACTCTTACAACACAAGGATTTAATTAAAATCTACAGAAATCTGACACAGTTTGTCATGAGGACTTTCACAGTTCAACCAGCAACAGTTGCAACAAATGGTACTCAATCCCAGGGTACAACAACTAAAATCACACCACAAACATTACACGTGATAATGGGCAAAATGCCCACGAAACGTGAACAAATACCATTCTGGGTAGCTCAGAAAATAACGCAGCTAGAGGCAGTATTCCTGAATACTACCCCGTATGAAAAACACAATGCTGACAATCTGCTTGCCCATGGGGATAACACCACAATTAGAGGATTGTACCACTTGGGGAACAGTCTTTGCTGCCATTTATACCAGAACTCATGGTATTCCGTCATTAGCAGTAGTACCAGATGTATTGAGACAAATACAAAATGAGTACGGAGCAGAGCCTGCCCTAAACTTAGGGATGAAGTTACTAGGTAACTATGACCAGGTATCAGCCATAATACTAGCTAACATTAAAGGGGAAGCAGCTTCAGTGGCTATCCGCCAACACCTAAGGGAGTTCAGTCCGTTAGACCAACAACACGAACTACCCAAAATAATTGAAACTGCATATGCATAATTGGGCAGAGACAACTGAGGCATTAAAACCACAACTGATGGGCAGTTCTGAAAAGGAAACTACCAAGCAGACACCTGCTTCTTCTAAAAAGAAGTGGGATAATAAAAAACAACAAAACTTTAGAAGTAGAACTCAATCCCAAGGCAGATCTCCTCCACAGGAGCCCTCTGAAAAGAGGTATAACCTCAGGAATAGGGATAATATTAGGAAATCTGACAATCATCAGGATACTGATACACATTCCTCTCGTTCCTTTCAGGGCTCGATGAAAACTCTGAGAGAGAAGGACGGTCAGAACACAAAGAAGAGTGTACAAACTCCAGAGACAAGCAGCACGCTCAAGACTATACTTCCAATAAAGAAGACAAGCCAAAATCAAAACCTCAGTTTAAGAAGATGAAAGTTGCAGGCAGGCAGTTGCATGGAGGGGGACAAGCCCAGGAGAGTTAAAGGTCTCTTTTGGGAAAACCTATCATCTGGTTATGACATCCTGTTAGCTGAACAAGATTGGCAGCCAGCATTCGTTATGGAGTGCCCTAGGGGAGAAACTGTAATTTTTCCAGCATTTTCCAACCTCATTCCCATTCATCTTAAACATGCATATGCACAGGAGTGGGCAGTGGCCCTAGCTCCAGCATTGTACAAAAATCATGCCGGATGGGATGAAGATTCAACCCACCACGTGATCCCGTTAAAAGTTTCACCAAATGCTCAGAGACAATATCCAATAAAGCAAGAAGCTAAAAAACAGGTCAGGGAGATCTTAGATCAACTTGAATACTAAGGGGTGATTGAAACATGCACCTCACCAATGAACAATCCTTTGTTTCCCATATCAAAACCGGACAACTCATATCGTCTAGTTTTAGATTACAGACATTTAAACACATGCACAAAGACATTCGCTGTCCAAAACGCACACAGTGCCGCATTAATGAATAACATTGTGCGGAAAAAATACAAAACCACACTTGATATCTCAAATGGATTTTCTGCCAAAATATAGCTCCTGAAAGCAGGTATTTGACCGCATTCTCAGCGTTGGGGACCCAGCGGCAATTTTGTCATCTCCCCCAGGGGTATAAGAACAGCCCGGGGGTATTCTCAGCAAGAGTAATAGAGTTACTCCAAAATTTTGATGAGGAAGCATTGTCCTATGTGCATGATATTTATCTAACGGACGATGACTTAAAAAGACACTTGACCAGGGTGAGCACCATTATCATGGGATTCTCCTCTGAGGGCTACAAATTTAATTTGAAGAAATCTAAAATAGCCCACCTCAATGTTCTGTTTTTAGGATCCGAGCTTTCAAGTGAAGGGAAAAGCCTGGAAGCTAACTTTTTAGAAAAGTGTGCGCTGCTCCAGCCTCCAAAATCAAAATCTACAATCAATACTGGGATTTCTAAATTTCAGCAGAACATACATTTTGGATTACGCAGAAAAAGTAAAACCTTTCTACGACTTAATAAAACCTGACTTTTCAGTTAGACAATGGACACAGGAACATACAAACATCCTACATTCAATAGAAGAAGACATGATAGCTTCAAAACACTTACAGGCACACGTAAATGTTCACAACTTAGTGATCGAGTAATAGCGGGTCAATGCGGGTACACTTACTTAACCTTCAATGAAGGCGAAACAGTACCAATCGCATACAAATCACACCTGTATACAAACGCAGAAATGCGTTTCACTTCGACAGAAAAAATCCTGAGAGCAGTTCAGACCGCTGTAGGAAGAGAAAGAGCCCTGGCTCAGGGAAAACACATAATAGTCGTGACCCCAGTACCAGCTTTAGAAGTTGTTACAAAGGCTAGCATTCCAATTGTGAAAGCCTTACATCCGAGATGGATACAATGGGCTAATTCCCTTACTGCAATGGATGTTGAATACAGATTTGATCCAAGTCTAAAAACACAGGCATTCCTACAATACGAACAAGAATATCCTCTACCAAAAGAAATTTTGCCTCTAGATCAGTATGAATATATTATTTACATTGACGGATCTGCTCAACCGTCCATAGGGAGTAAGCAACAATACAGCGCAGCATGTACAATCGTTAAAGGTCGCATGCAGGATGGAAAATTCTATCCAAGTTACACCAAAACGCAATCTCTAGGAGACTGCACAGCTTAGTTGGCAGAGTTAAAAGCACTAATACTAGTACTGGTGGATACGGATCACGAATTCCCCACACTAATTGTGTGTGATTCCTTTTACTGTGTACAGTCATACAATGAATATTTATATCATTGGGAACAGAACGGGTTAAAAGACGCAAAAGGTGGCACAATTAAGCATAAAATGCTATGGGAACAAGTAGTTGAGCTGAAGACCGAACTACCGAAGGCTCACATTATTCACACACTGAGTCATCAGCGTTATGGCGTTCACATTGAAGGGAATTCATTGGCTGACGAAGCCGGAAAGGGGCTGTACGAACAGCTTCCATAGCTGCAATCACTCGTTCAAAAACGAGGATAGACGGTGAGATTATGGTCGCTGTCATTGCTTCAAGCAAAAACAGCGGAGCAGTACCAAAGAAATTTCCACTCAAGTACTCCTACAAGTTAGATGCAAACAACATTCCATTTGCTCAGATTCCTGGAGTGGGGGACAGAATAATACCAAATATGGATTGTAGGGAAGTTTTAATTCTAGCAGCTCACGAGGGTTTGGGCTCTCTGCATACAGGCGTTACAGCGACTATTTCATTGTTGAAACAGCGCTACTGGTGGCCAGGTCTAACAAAGCAAACTAAAGACTATATCTTGAAATGTGACATCTGCCAACAGATGAAAGGCTCCACCATAAAACGCCCGGCACAGACACTGTTACTAAAATCAGACAAACCTCTTGCTTGTGTGCATCTGGACCACTGCGGCCCCTTACAATCTAATGGGGCTTACAAGTATATCATGGTTGCAGTGGATTCCTGCTCAAGATTCCTATGGGTTTGGCCTCAGCGCTCGGCTGATGCTCGAACTGTTATAAAAGATTTGCGAGTCTTTATCGGGACATACGCAGTTGGCACGTTACATTCTGACCGTGGCCCGGCGTTTAGCTCTCGGGCTTACAAAGAGGCCATGGAAAGTATGGGCGTAGCATTGCGGTACTCCTCTCCGTACCATCCTGAGGGAAATTCGGTTGTGGAGAGGAAAAACCGGGACTTAAAGCAATCTTTAACAGCTAGGGTATTAGGCAAGGGCGGTAGTTGGGTCAATCATCTCTACGGGGTACAGCGAGCAGTTAATAACCAGCCAAGAAATTCTCTAGGGGGTGTCACTCCATATGAGGTCCTATTTGGGACAAGAATGTGGATACCTGATCTTGATTGTGAAGGCGCAGTGGCGGATGAAAAACCATTTGATATCCATGATCGTTTGGCTGTTTTACAGGATCTAAATGAATCCAGGACACAACAAAGTAACGTGCTCCAGAAACAGACCGCCACGGGGGAAGTCAAGGCAGTTACGGCAAGACCTGTCTGGATCCCAAAAGTCGGGGATCTGGTCAGAGAAAAAATAGCGGACAAAAAAGAATTTGGACCATCATACAGAAAACCTGTACCTGTCCTAGCAGTTCAAGGAACAAGAACTGTACTTTTGCCGCCTCTTGCCGGAAAAAGGAGAAACGATTTGTCTCCATTGACTTAATCAAACCACACTATGTGGCCGATACTGAACTGTAGGCCTCGTGGATTCCATAGTAGCAGACTCCCTCCTCTAGCTACCATCCAAGAAGTTCAAACAGAAAGACTCATCATGTTTGAAGAGACTTCTGTGCGAAATGAAGGACTATGCAACAATGCTATGCAACTCGTTCCCCTTGAACCAGAAGTTCATCTTCAAAATCCAATTCAAAATAACACACAAGTTGCAATTAGACCAAATACAGACGTCTACGTCAACATGCCTCGACAAGAGCAAAATGCGATTTCAACAAATCCCGATGCAATTCCTACAATTGATCGAACTGCCTCTGGCTACTTCATGAACTTTGATACGTTTTCTTTGGATCCAAGTGAACCTGAAACGATGCCAGCCCAAAAATCACGTAAACAGCAAGCTAAAGACTTTGTGAACTTTCTCAAAAAGACTTACCTGGTATCGCCTTGGGTAGAACTATGGGTAATTACTGGGATACTATTTTTTCTTTTCTGGCTAGGCTTAGTTATAACTTTTAGCATGCTTATTAATGGACGATCTCTTCAACAAAGCTCCGCAACACAAAAAGTCAATTTAATTCTGAAGCCACATCAATCGTCCCATCGTGAACAGAGAGACTTGTCATCAGTGAACATTACAGCAGTTCCTATACCGGACGGTATAGTTTGGGACAAGGTTGATTTCGAAATATTCGGTCCTACTGAACTTTTAAAAATTTCTCATGTATTTAAAATTTCATTAAGTGATATCATTACCTCCAGTACATTTTCTGATGATTGGGACTCTGAAACTGTTAATGATATGTTGTCTGACTTAGAGAAAACTGCTGCATTTCCAAACAATGAAATGTTAGAAGGTACTTCAGACTACGACACATTGTACTGTTACCAACATTATGGTCATCATTTCCTGCACAAATCTATATCACCTAGAAATGTTTTTGAGTACCACCAGTGGGAACATTGCCCTACACCACCTAAAAGTAGTTTGCATACATTTGCACAGAAATTTGCATATTTTTCAGGCTTTAACACCACTGACCTGACCTCATATTATTATAAGGTTACACCGACATCAGCACTGAAAATTATGTTAGCAAACACCAAACAGATA
This sequence comes from Calotriton arnoldi, assembly GCA_963921515.1. Classification (NCBI taxonomy): domain Eukaryota; kingdom Metazoa; phylum Chordata; class Amphibia; order Caudata; family Salamandridae; genus Calotriton; species Calotriton arnoldi. The sequence continues at coordinate 845,477 of CAWUFW010005000.1, read as the reverse complement.
TACTCTGCTTCCTTTATTGCCCAATTGTCTGAACAAGTTTTTGACCTATGGAAGGACACAATAGACTTGAAATCAGTCTGGGGTTCTAGGGACTGGCAAGTCCAGGGAACAGAAGCGCTATTTAGAGCATGCCACATTCCACAGCAGATGATATTTCTAAATGACACTGTGCAACAGACATCCTGTCTTGGACTAGCCAAGAACAAGGACCTGAACACACCTCGGTTTCCAAAACCATCACATATGGAGGGGTGGCAAAATTTAACTACACAAGATGGGGCAACACTAGATGACATTTTACAGTACAATCGAACAGACCCTGATTGGAAAAAATGGGTGGTTTGGCCCTTAGACACGAATACATGTCAGAAGAGATTCAGGGGTATAACGGAAGGGTTTAATATCCACAGGTCAGACCCACGCCATGTACAAAGAGAACATCTAGGGGTAGTGACATCCTACAGTGTTGGGAAGTCGTGCCTTGATTGGCTAGAGACCTCAACACTCACAGAAGTAAAACAACACTTATCCTTACTCACACAAGACATGGATCTTAGGGATGTTTTATTAGGTCCCAGGAAACCCCGTCAAAAACGTTTCATATATGCTGGCATTTATGCTGCCTACAATGAAAACTGGAAAATATCCCAACAAGAGGCCGCAGAGAGGATACGGGAAATAGACCGTATTAACTTAGAAAAAGCATTAGCAGTAGTGGATAATGGATTAACAACCTTAACCTCCAGGATATATTCCTTGGGTAACATTGTATCTTCTGCAATAGACATACTGGAACAAGGTTTGGCCATGTTACAACACGGGCAATCTCAGTTGCGTTCTATTATGTCATTAAGCTGGACACTGCAATCTTTGCATGAAGGCTATGTGCCTTGGCGTTTTATCAACAGTACGTCTCTGTTTTCTGAATACAATCTAACAGATAAACAAATAGAAATGGCACAAAGGGGAGCTAAATATACAATGTTGCGCATTGAAAAGCTGGATAGGCTACCATTTACGGTAGCGGAATCACCATCAACGGAATGTTTAATCCATGGCCATATAACTCTACCGGTCACTACCTTTCAGTTTCAGAATTGCCTTGAGCAGAGGCAGGCAAATATGAAAAATTGGGTAAGGAATACATTAAGGAATCTTGGGAATTACCGTACAGATTTCGATGCCGGAGTGGGGATCGAGAAGTGTTTCTAAGCAGTACAAACTGCAAGAACGCTTTAAGCGGTTCTCTCATGTGCCAGGACATTTCACTGCACGGAGCTTGCAATGGTTCAATAGCAAACTTGTCCTGCCACATGAAAGGGACTCCAGCAGCCGTGATTACACCTGTATTCGAGCTGCTCTCGAATGGGAGTCACTTGATGCTGAACGATCAAGGTTGCTGCGGGATGCTTCCGGGCATTGCCTATCTGGTCACTGTGAACTCCAGGGTCACTTGCTGTATGCAAGTATTTTTCCCCCAAACAAGTACAGTCAGGGAGGCGCCGTTATGGCCTTCGTTGAATGTTTCCTTTATACAGTTTGATACTTTGAGCAGACTGAAAGCCATGCTTTTGCAGCAAACCGTACCCTTAACTTCTGCTCGAGAGACCTTTGATCTTCAAATTGCAAGGACCTCGACTGAGATACAGGCACTTATACGTACAAACTGCCCCTTTCATTTCGCAGAAATGGTGGGTCGTATCTTTAACATGTCTGATACGAGTGGTATTGTACACCTATTTAAGACCATAGGGTCAGGATTTCTAAGCACCTTTCAGACAATCCTCGGAGTTATTCCAAATTTTATACACTCCGTATTGGCAAGCGTTTTTGGAGGTCTTCCACTGATACTGCTTTCTATCGCAGGAATCCTGATTGTCATTTTGTTGCTCCGCAATGGACGGCCCAATTACCAACGAGATGGCAAAAGCACTCCTGGAGCGCAAATACCCTTGAACGCATGGTGCAGCATCTGGGCACACCTCACCTACGGGAACTGAGTGCCTCTTGGTTCCTATCGTTTAGACCAGTCTGGATGGACTGCATCATACCTGTTCTTCGATGCCTGTTTTGCGGTGAAGAATGCGTGTTGGATCTCTGTCTGACACTTGCAACGGACACGCCTGCGGACTTGAATACCCGGCTGGAACGCCTGAAGGCCCATGCTCGGCAATGTCCCCAGCGTATTCCCATCTTGATTGCTGCATTCCTCGAGAATCCGCAGGTGCCTTTTACAACTGGGTTGAGCATCAGCTCCACCACTAGCACCCAGGTATCAACTACAGCACCTGCTGCCTCTACACCAGTTGTTAGCAGTGCTGAATATCATCTGTGCTCCAATGACGTACTTTGTGAGGTGTTACAAGGACCGTCCCCTGCAGCAGCAAGCAATGATGATGTTGAGTATCCAAGCCAGGACACTTAATCTAAAATTGGCTCATCGTGTGCTGGGAAAGAATTCAGTTTGTTCATATTTTTCAAAACTCAACTAAATTTGTAACATTTCTTTTAAAATTTACACTTTCGCTGAAAAGCATGGCCTCCTGACGCTTATAGTGGTTCAACCTATATAAACGAACTCATCTAGGACTTTGGCTTAAATGACATTTCCAAAACAACTGACTTTCAGTAGAATTTTCTCCTCTTAGACTATTTTGAAATGTTTTTAATGTTTTAAGAAATATGTTTTTACGTGGCTCATTGATATTTTATGCGCTGCTACCTAGTTGAAATAGTAGTTCGCTAGCATTTTTATCATTGTTGACTGTTCGGAAGAGGAGTGGGTGTTATGTTCCATATAGGTACCCTAATATAGGCCCGGGTAACATCATACCCCTTCACCTACATTACCTCCCCTACATTACACTGTAATGAGCCTTTTAGGATTGAACCTTTACCTAGTTCTAGTCCTGGGTGCAGAAGGAGGGTTTCTTCTAAACAATAGAGTCCTATAACTCCATCAATAGACTCACACTGTATGAATGAATATTCATAAGGGTTCTCAGAAACCAGGATGGGGCTACACCACCTTCCTCCCCATATCTACGTATACGGTTCATCCCATACGTCATCCTCAAATCCAACAATGGCTAATACAAACAACAAGGGACAAAGGAACCCTAGATACTTTCTGTATAAATACAGCACCTCTTGCTAGTGTTAGTTAGAGGGAACCGAGACTTCCAGGCCAACACACTGACCAGTGACGCTGAGGCTCCTGCATGCAGACGCTCCAGCTGACAGTGGTCTAACACATCCCTTGCGGGGTGTCCAACTTGAGACCAGGACGGGGTCCCACAATCTCACTCACTTCAGGTAATGGGGTTCGACCAAATCCTAGAGGGATTCTTGGCTTCACACCTACTCACATGCTAGGTACACTTAGGTACATCTAGATAGGCATCATAGGAGCACACGCTCTAGTGGCACTGTGAGCTAGCTAATGCAAAAAGGCTATCATTTTCGGTGGGGGTGCACAGAGTCAGTCTGCCACCAAGCCCACAGTTCATGTTATCCAAATGCGCAGATTCTGTGTAGGTTATATATAGGAACTACACGACATGTTCTCCACCCCAGTTTGGGCCTTCTTCATGATTAGCAAGCAGGAGGATAACATTGCAATATGCTCCATTTGCCACGCTAGTGTTAGTTGAGGTAAGCCTAGTTCACACTATGGTATTGGATGCCAACCAACCCACCCATATGAAAAAACATCATGCAATCGGGTGGGAGTAGCTCCTTAAAAAATAGCTGGTGGTAGTGATGAGGGGAGGGAACCACCTCCACTTATAGTAATAGGACGTGATGAGAAAGAAGAGGATGACAACTTTACACAAAGCAGCCCTGTCCCCAGCAGTGCGCCCGCGTTGCACGCATCAGCAACCTCCAAATGGCACAAGACTCAGAAATAGACACCACCGCATACAGTGATTATTCCCCCAAGACTCATATTGTGTTTACCACCTCCTGGTTCTCTCTGGAATTAATCTGTGTAAAAGGCACCACAAAAAACCAATCCAAGCTACTTCTATTGACATGCTTTGGCAATTAGGGCCCTATGAACGCAACCACCCAATGGCACGGTTGTACAATGAGAAGCTGGCTAAAATGTTAGCGCTGGACCTCTTTCTTTTTCTTTTGTGGAAAAAGTGGGATTTGTATAATCTGTGGCAGCCATCTGCCCAAAATTGAAGGTTCCTAGCTGGACTTATTTCGCCAGAGTTGCTGTTCCAGTGCTCCATCATGCTGCAATTGTTTGGATAAGCTTTGGAGTAGAGTGCTGTTCACACTATCCACATGACAACAGTCTTGTGGACCACTTGTCAAGCAACTGATTGCATGTATATTACTGCACACTGAATCTCTTTGTGGGGTTTAGGCCACAGCTATCTGCAAATCTCATTGGTGGAGAATCTTTTAAGGGCGTTCAGCGGCATACAACAGTAGCGATGTTCACAATGGAGAAATCCCATACAGCTGCAAACATCTTGAAGACGGTAACAGCAAGGTGTTTGAAAGGATGTGACACAGAGGCTTCAGAATTGGATTTGTTGCCGTGGACAATGGCAGAAAAGTAGTCAAGGCCATGGCAGATGGTGGCTATTTCAGGGTCCTGTGCTTGGCGTATTGCATCAACCTGATTGTGCTAGACTTTTTTTAAAAAAAAAGAAGAAATAGTCAGCAACATACTGGTCACCTGCAGAAGAATCTGCAGACATTTCAGTCATTCTTTTTAAAGCCCGCACACAGTTAAGGATCATTCAGCGTGCTAACAGAGTGCCGGTTAAAGCCCTCATACAGGAGGTGCCAACACGTTGGAACTCGACCCACTACATGTTGCAATGTCTATTTGAGCAGCATAGACCAATCACTGACTATGCCCTTCAAAGAGGAGGGGATGCAAATGGGAAAAGCATGATTATGGAGATGGACAAATGGGGCCTAGTCAAATGGATGGCACAAATTCTACTTCCTTTTGAGGTTTTCAAATGGGAAGTCAGCAAGGAGGACACTAAGATGAGTCAAGCTCTCTGTGAGAAAGTCATCCTTTTGGCCCTGATCACCCCCACTTTCGAATGACACTGGTGGTAACTAGCCCTGATTGTGCCATGGGATCTGCTAAACAGACCCAGGGCAAGTGCTCTGTGTAAAAGGTACATGGTAATTAGGTGTATCTACAATTGGTATGACAAAATACCTGTAAGCCCCTAGTATATGGTATGGCATGTAGGTTTAGAGGCCCAGCAGATTCAATGCTCTTAAGTGTGCACTGCTGTGTTGCCTGCTGTCATTTTAAAGACAGCCCTGCTTTGCACGCTGCTTTTAAAATTAAATTATATGCAAATTCGACTTTTGAATTAAAAGTACTTCCAAAGTCTTCAACTACTTTATTTTTTAATGTAAGTCATCCCTAAGGACTTCACAAGGTGCCCCAGGGGTAGGGTGCCTTGTAACTATAAGCAGGGACAGTTGTAAAAATTGTTTTATATGCCCTGGTGAGGGAAAAAGTGCCATTGTCATTTTTCACTATTCAAGTACAACGGAAAACTTTTATAAAGTATAACTATTGATAGGAGTGACCTAAAATCATACTTCAAAGTCGTAAAATGAAAGAATAAAACAAACAACTTGCCATGGTTAGATTTATTATAACTATAACTGAAAAAAGTTATAGAACTTGCTTTTCCCGAATTTAAATAAGTTATTTTTCTTCCCCCCCAAAAATCCAACCTTCCAGCAGCCTCTCCTGACTGGCCAGACTTTTAAAGGCTGAGCCAAAGTGCTCTGATGAGGTGTGAATTGGCTTGCATAGAGACAAAGGACATCTAGTGAGAGGATAAATGCAGAGCAAAAGGCAGGATGGGGTGGAGTAGCCAAAGTGGTCTTCAAAGAGGGAATGACAGTTAGGATAGGAAAGAGGCTCATCCCCACATCCTGCACCCCAGCCAGACAGGAGCTCCAGTAATTGAATTAGCAGATGGGCTGGAAGGGGAGTGTTAGGGAAACATAGCCACACCAGTGGGTTGACTTAGCCAGATCTTAACCTCCAGGAAAGAGTGCTTTCTCAGACAAGAATATGTCACACTTTGGAGGAAGTTGTCATACCTGAGGGTGGCACCCTGCACCCCATTGGTCAGGGTTGCCCCACTGCCTGTACCCCAGGAGCACAGACAAATATGGGAGAGCTGCAAAGCAACTCAGATACCTGACTGAAACTACAAGAAGAAGAAGGACTGCCCTGCTGGAACCCTGGCCTGCATCAAGAGGATTGCACTCTGAATGACTGCACCTGCTGCACACTTTGGGATTTATAGCCCTAAGGACTTTGCCTTGCTTTAAAAAGTGAAGGAGTGGACTCCCTGAAAGCAACAGGTTAAAAGAGCTCCACCTGCACCATCTCCAGCAAGAAGAAACCAGCTGACCCCCGTCAGCTGGACTTTAAAAGATTTGGCCGGGCACACTATGGGAGATGTAATCTCAACATCCCAAGGAGCAACTCAGAGCTCCTGGAACCTTGGATTGGCATTGTGGACACTTTGTAATCCCAAAAGGACCTTCTGGTAGAAGATCCAGAAGTTTCAGAGAAGATTTGAGAATTTTTGGTAAAAAGTTCCATAAGGCGACCGACCAGTCTTCAGGAATCAAGCCGGCTACAACAAACCACCACCCGGTTTGAGATTCAGGTTTGCCCTGCTAAAGCTCCAGAGCTTTTCATCATTGATGAGACTTCTAGGAGTTGACCAAGGCATCGCGCTGAGCCAAGCCGCTGTCATCAAACCCAAAGCCGACCTGATGAAGAGCCATGCTTGACGATGAGAGAAAAAGCTCCAAAAAGTGACTAAGTCAGAAGGTAAAAACTGGACTGGCCCCTGCCACTAAGTGTATCCAACCTGTGCTCCATCGTGGTCGGTCTGAAACTTTTACTTTGTCCCGGTCAAGTGCGACCAGATGTCCCAAAGTGGTGCTTTTGACTTTTAGGCACTAAAGAGTATTTCATCTTTAAAAATTCATATCTCTGGTTCCCTACATTGGATTTTTGTCGATTTGGTGTCATTTTAATCAAACAGATATTTCCTATTGTCATAAATTGGTGCTGGATTTTTATTGTGTTTTGTGTCTTACTTATTTAATGTATTGTTGTTTTTAAATGTTTTACACACCTAACTACACTGTTAAGTGTGCATGCTCCCAGCCAGCTACCAAGAGTTGAGCAAGGGAATAATTTTTTGAGACATTGACCGTATATTGTGATTGTGGCCTTTTACTAGAGGTAGGTACTGTGAGAAGTTGGCCTGGCATATGCTGTCCACTAATTATAGTGGGCACCTTGCACCAGTCCAAACAACCCCTTATTGGAGATAGGTTAAAGACAACCTTTATTGAAAGCTATCCTAGTGGTAGCTATGGAGAGCAGCCTTCAGGCTAAGTCTTGAAGGAATGTAAAGCAGCTTGTTTTACCAGTCTATAATCTCTTGAGTGACCAAATGAAAGAGGACCACACCAGGTATATATTCAAAATATATGTATTTATTGCTAAACACACCCCTCTAGTCTCTTTATGAGGCTAGAGTTCGAAGTACATAAATTATAAGTTAGTTATCTACAGTAATAGCACAAATACACGTTTGAGCCCTAGGGGCGTACCAAACCATATACCAATAAAGTGGTATAAGAACCACGACTGAGCTAGACACAGGGCCTAGAGCCTGTAGAAGTGCTTGGACCACAAGGAACCACCCAAGGTAGTGACACAGGGGACCCACGGGGGACGCGTGCAGTGTATGAACACAGCCGCGAATCGCCGTTAACTTCTATGGGGAAAGTCGCGGTTTGAATTTAAAAGAAAAGGGACACTTAGAGGAGGACTTGGAGCAAACCCTTTGAGAACTAGGCTGTTCTAGTGTCAATACCCACGGAGCACCGGAGTACTCGAGTTACCTCACCCAGGGGAGCCGGGTGCATAGGTGTCTTTCGGGGTCGGGTTTCGTCGTCGCTTTCAATGGCGATCTGCTGCAAAGTGCTGCTGGCGGCCAAGTCGAAAGTGTTCGGGTGGATCCAAAGGTGGATCGAAGATCTGAAGAACCTGAAAGCAGAGGGGACAGAGTCTGGGTCACTAGCCAGTGACCAGGAAGGCGATGAGCAGATGCCCACCGATGTCGAGTGCTTCAGGTAGGTTGACAGTCGTCTTGACTCTTCAGCCACGAGGTCCAGGAGGCGTCGACGACAACCAGGAGCTGGATTCGAGCTGTCCCACGATGTCTGTCGATTGCAGGGGTGTCAGCGACCGGATTGGATCCAACAAGCCTTGGCAATGGCAAGTCTCGTGGAAATGGAAGAAGGACGATGTTGCAGACCAGCAAGGTCTGTGGGACTCACCCAGCGAGGGTAAGTCAGGGCACGCCTGGAGCAACCAGGGAGCCCAAGCAGAAGAAGATTAGCCTTCGGGAGGGCCTACTAGCCAACAGACTAGTGACCGCGAAGGAGCCTCGAGTCGACGCACGTGGAGCTGGCTCACAGGACACTCGTGGAGTGGAGGCCAGTGATCTTCGGTGCAGTCGGTGCTGGAGGCTGGGGCTACTCGGAGCCCAAAGCACAACTTCGTGGGAGACCCAGAAGAGGATGCACTTACAAAAGTACGTCGGTGTCCAGGGGTCACGGTTCCACGTTACCCACGACAGCCACGGGCCTCAGCTCTGCTGGGGACTCAGGGTAGCCTCGGGGAAGTCTGGAAATCCACCTCTGGTGATGCAAAGACTTCGGCGTCCGGCGGGAGCTTCAGCGATGCAGACCGGACAATTGCTTCTGTTGGTGCCTGCCAAGCAGGGGAGTCACTCCTTGACCCCAAGGGAGATTCTTCAGTCCTCTAATCTTAAAGTAGAGCGTCGAAGGTCCAGGATTCTGTGTCAGAGTTTCGTCCAGGTAAATCTAAAGTCCTAAGGACTGGGGTCCCATACTTATACTAAGGTAGGGGGTTGGACATACTCTGTGGCCCCACCTATGGGAGGGTCAGGGCAGAGGGGTGGTTACACCCCTTTCCCTTTGTCCAGTTTCATGCCAGAGCAGGGGCTGGAAGCCCCTGAGCCGGTTTGAACTGGGGTATGCACAGGGACACCAAATGTGCCCCCAGTGCAGGACTTCAAAGCACCAGAGAGTGCTCCCGCCCAGCCCCAATACACACTATCCTGTCTGGGGAGGTGGTTACACCTCCCTGGGACAGGAAACCTATTGTCCAGGCCTCCCCTGCCGGAGTTTCGGTCAGCAGCAGGAGGCCAGACTCGTGTCTGTGGCAGCGGCATCCATTTTGTGATGCCAGGGCTCTGGAAAGTCAGTACCGGGTATACCGGTGTGTACATGTCTCTCCCTCTAGAAGGGTGGAATGCTACCCCCGCCGCCAGAACTGGCGGGGGGTAGTATTCCAAGATGTTTGACACCAAACACGACATGTTTCCGTGCAGCCATCCCAAAGTTAGCATTTAACGCGAGGTTATAATGCGCTTAAGAGTATATGGTCAGGCTGCACTACAAACAGCATCAGAGAAGGGTCTCCGAACGCTGCAGAGGGGCCCTGCTCATGCAGGGGCACCCTCTCACATAGGAACCACGCACTCTGCCTTCAGGATTGATAAGGCCTGCCATAGGAGTGACTTATAGGTTTATATGTGTGTATGTATGTAGTGATATAGGTAGCCTATATCACAGTAAGGGGTGCATGCACCACCTTACCCAGGCTGCAGTAGCAGACCTGTGGTGTCATTTTGGATGGCCTTCCAGGGGTGGCACAATACATGCTGCAGCCCCTGGTAGGCCTCTGAGGTACCTATGCCCTGGGTACATAGTATACCATATACTAGGGACTTATAAGGGCACTCCAGATTCCAATCAGAGATGTGCCTAAGGCACATGGAAACCATTTTAAAGAGGAAGCAGCTAGGCTGGGGTTCTGATTAGCAGGGCCCCAGCCAGACTAAGGTCGAAAAACAGTGAAGCATCAGCAAAAAGTGGGGGTACCCATGTGAAGCAGATCCTACTCTCCTACACAACCCCCCAAACGTAGGGACATTAAACTAACCTTGCCCAGTTAAGTCTTCATGTTCTAAGTGGAAGTACCTAGAGAGTCCATCTGCATTGGCATGGTTACTCCCAGGTCTATGTTCCACTGTGAAGTCCATCCCCTGTAGGGAAATGGACCACCTAAGCAGTTTGGGGTTTTCACCCTTCATTTGTTTTAGCCATAAGAGGGGCTTATGGTCTGTTTGAACAAGGAAGTGAGTACCAAACAAGTATGGCCTCAACTTCTTCAGAGCCCAGACCACAGCAAAGGCCTCCCTCTCAATGGCTGACCAACGTTTCTCTCTAGGGGTCAGCCTTCTGCTAATAAAAGCTACTGGCTGATCCTGACCTTCATCATTCAATTGTGACAGTACAGCCCCTACCCCCAATTCAGATGCATCTGTTTGGACAATGAACTTCTTGGAGTAATCAGGACTCTGTAGAATGGGAGCAGTGCACATGGCCTGCTTCAGGTCATCAAATGCCTTTTGACAGCTAACTGTCCACTGAACCTTTTTGGGCATTTTCTTGGAAGTTAAGTCATTCAGGGGTGTCACTATTGATCCATACCCCTTGACAAATCTCCTATAGTACCCAGTCAGGCCTAAGAAGGCTCTCACCTGAGTCTGGGTAGTTGGAGCAGTCCAGTCCATGATGGTCTGGATCTTGCTCTGCAGTGGTTGAACCTGGCCTCCACCCACAAGGTGGCCCAGGTACACAACCTGACTCTGCCCTATCTGGCACTTGGTGGCCTTGATAGTCAGGCCTGCTTTCTGCAGGGCCTGCAAAACATTTCTGAGGTGGACCAGGTGATCCTCCCAGGTGGAGCTAAAGACAGCAATATCATCTAGATATGCTGCACTATAGGCTTCCAGACCTGTAAGGACTGTATTCACCAACCTCTGAAAAGTGGCAGGTGCATTCTTCAGACCAAAGGGCATCACCACAAATTGATAATGCCCACTAGGGGTTGAGAATGCTGTCTTTGGCTTTGCATCATCAGCTAGTCTGATCTGCCAGTAGCCAGCTGTCAGGTCAAATGTGCTTAGATACTTGGCTGAGGCCAAAGTGTCTATTAGCTCATCTGCCCTAGGTATTGGATGGGCATCAGTCCTAGTGACTGCATTGAGACCCCTGTAGTCCACACAAAACCTCATCTCTCTTTTCCCACCATTGGTGTGAGGTTTTGGCACAAGGACCACTGGACTAGCCCAAGGGCTATCTGAGGGTTCAATAACTCCCAAATCCAACATCTTCTGGACTTCTGTCCTGATACAGTCCCTGACATGGTCAGGTTGCCTATAAATCTTATTTTTAATAGGCAGACTGTCCCCAGTGTCCACTTCATGAGTGCACCAGGTAGTCTGACTGGGTGTCAGTGAGAATATGTGTCTGAACTGATTGAGCACCTGTCTGCAATCAGTCTGCTGCTGGGTAGTGAGGCTGCCTGCCAAGGCTACACCATCCACTGACCCATCATCAGGGTTCTGTGAGAGCAGGTCAGGGAGTGGGTCACTCTCTTCCTCCTGTCCCTCATCAGTAGCCATGAGCAAGCCCATGTCTGCCCTGTCCACATATGGTTTTAACCTGTTGACATGGAGAACCCTGTGGGGACTCCTGGGTGTTCCTAGGTCCACCAAATAGGTAACCTCACCCTTCTGTTCAACAATGGTATGGGGTCCACTCCATTTGTCTTGGAGAGCTGCTGGGGCCACTGGCTCCAACACCCACACCTTCTGTCCTGGCTGGTAAACAGTCAGTACAGCCTTTGGTCATGCCAGGCTTTTTGAAGTTCCTGGCTAGCCTCAAGGTTTTTAGTTGCCTTTTTCATATACTCAGCCATCCGGGAGCGGAGACCAAGTACATAGTCCACTATGTCTTGCTTTGGGGGCTTGAGAGGTAACTCCCATCCTTCCTTCACCAAGCACAATGGACCCCTGACAGGGTGACCAAACAAAAGTTCAAAAGGGCTGTAGCCAACCCCTTTTGAGGCACCTCCCTGTATGCAAATAAAAGGCAGGGCAAGAGTATGTCCCATCTTCGCCTAAGCTTTTCTGGGAGCCCTTTAATCATGCCCTTCAAGGTTTTGTTGAATCTCTCAACTAAACCATTGCATTGTGGGTGATAGGGTGTGGTGAACTTGTAAGTCACTCCACACTCCTTCCACATTGCTTTTAAGTATCCAGACATAAAGTTAGCACCCCTGTCTGATACAACCTCCTTAGGGAAGCCCACTCTTGAGAAAATTCCCAGGAGGGCCCTTGCCACCACAGGTGCTGTAGTGGTCCTAAGGGGAATAGCCTCTGGGTACCTGGTGGCATGATCCACTACCACCAGGATAAACCTGTGCCCAGATGCTGTTTGGGGATCCATGGGACCAACAATGTCAATCCCCACCCTTTCAAAGGGAACCCCCACCACAGGTAGTGGTATCAGGGGGCCTTTGTAGTGCCACCTGCCTTGCCACTGGCCTGGCAGGTTACACAGGAGCGACAAAACTCCTTGGTGTCTTCAGACATGTGGGGCCAGTGAAAGTGAGGGACAATTCTGTCCCAAGTCTTGTTCTGGCCCAGGTGACCTGCTAAGGGAATGTCATGGGCTAGGGTCAATAGGAAGCCCCTGAACTTCAGAGGTATAACCAACCTCCTGGTGGCACCAGGCTTGGGGTCTCTACACTCTGAGTACAAGAGTCCATCATCCCAATACACAGTATGGGGACCACTAGCTTTCCCAGCAGCCTCAGCAGCAGCTTGCTGTCTGAGGGGTTCAAGAGAGGGGCAGCTCTGCTGCTCCTGGCTCAGATCTGCCCTGGAAGGGCCCCCTGTCCCCAAGAACTCAACCTGGTCAGGTTCAAGCTCCTCTGGGACAGTTCCTTCCTCAGGACTGAGATCATCCCCCTCAAGAGACTGATCTTCCTTCTGAGCCAAGGGGAAGGCACTGCCTTTACCCTACTACTCCTCTTCTTGGAGGGCACTTGGTCCATTATTCCAGAATCCAAGGCCTGTTCAGTGTTAGACATTTTGGCTTGTGACCTGGTCACAGCAAACACATCTGCAGGGATGCCCAGCATTTCTGCATGGGTCCTGAGCTCCACTTCTGCCCAAGCTGAAGTTTCTAAGTCATTGCCAAGCAAGCATTCAACGGGTAGGTCTGCACTTACCACAACCTTCTTAAGGCCAGTTACCCCTCCCCAGGAGAAGTTAACAACTGCCAGAGTATGGTCTGTTCTGACGTTGCTAGCATTGGTCACTTGGTACATTTCACCAAGTATAATCTGCCCAGGATTCACAAGGTCTTGTGTCACCATGGTGACACTTGCCCCTGTGTCCCTAAATGCCAAAGCCTCTTTTCCATTGATTAAGGGCTGTTGCCTGTACTTGCCCAGATTACTGGGACTCACAGAGGAGGTCACATCCATGCCTCCATCACAGACTAGGACAGCCTGAGTGAGTTCTCTGACTAGGTCAGAGCTCATCTCCTTACCCAGGGTCAACCCTACTAAACCCTTGGCTTGTGTAGTCCCACCACCAACTGTAACTGCACTAGGGGGAGCAGGTGCCTTAGGGGCATTGGTGGGGGCTGGAGTAGAGTCTTTGGACTTGGTGCAATCACTGGTCCAGTGGGTCTTTTGCTTACAGACCTTGCACCATGGTTTCCTTTGGCCTTTCCCTTTGTTAGACTGTGAATCCCCACCTGAAGAAGATTTTTGGGGGCCTTGTGAAGACTTTTGATCTTTACCCTTCTCCCCACCCTTATCAGAGTTTTTCGAATCTTGCTTCTTAGGGTCACCACCTTGGTTCTGTACCTTCTGCCTCACCCTGGTTCTGACCCATTTGTCTGCCTTCTTTCCCAATTCTTGGGGAGAGGTCAGATCAGAGTCCACCAGGTGCTGATGCAACAGCTGATTTTGACAGTTATTAAGAATCTGCTCCCTCATGATCAGATTGTACAATCCTGTGAAGTCACACACCTTACTGCCCAATAACCAACCTTCCAGAGCCTTGGCAGAACAATCAACAAAGTCCACCCAGTCTTGAGTCTGTGCTTTTGGGTATCCCTGAACTTTAACCTGTATTGTTCAGTGGTTAGGCCAAACCCATCAATTAGAGCACTCTTCAAGACTTTGTAATTATCAGCATCCTCCTCTCTAACAGTGAGGAGCTTGTCTCTACCTTTGTCTGCAAAGGAGAGCCACAAGATTGCTGCCCACTGCTCCTGAGGGACCCTCTGTACTTTACAGGCCCTCTCTAGAGCAGTTATCCATTTGTGGATGTCATCCCCACTCTGGTAGGGAGGGACAATCTTGCTCAGGTTTCTATGGTCATAAGACCTTTCCCTATCTTTGGGGAAACTGCTGCCACCATGGGACTCTAGTCCCATCTTTTGTCTCTCTCTATAGAGATCTAGGGACTCCCTGTCTATAGCCAATTGCTGTTTTCTGAGTTCAAGCTGGGCTTGCTCATACTGAATCAGTCTCTTTCTCCTTTCATGAGAGGATTCCCTCCTATGAGAGGAGACAGAGGTCCCTATTGAGGTGTCAGAGTGGTTAGACTCCTGAGAAGGAGACCTAGACCTTCTGGGCACACTCAGAACTCTTCCTGGGGGGACAAAGGGGAGGTCAGTCTGATCCTCCTCCCTCCTCCTCCACAGGAGGAATTGGGTTTTCCAGGACAAGGTCATTTTCACCTTCCTGGCCAGTTTCAGAGGGGGGGCCTGGGTTTCTTCACCCCTGGCCCCTTCCTCATCTTCTGCCCCACCCTCTTTGCCTACCCCTTCAGACCCTATGGGCCTGCTGAGATCATCAGCTAGTAACACCTCCCTGAGGTGTTGGGTGCTGGCACTTTTGCCTGCCTTCAACTTCCTAGTATTGCATAATGCTCTCAATTCCAAGAATGGGAGTTTATCATACTTGGAGGGAAGAAGCCCACTGGCTTCTGGCGAGGACTCACTGGGTCCTGGCTTTGAAGACATTACTAGTGAGGTGTGGTGTATGCACTACCTACTCTAGTGTGGCCTACTAAACTCTCTTGAGTTGTAGAAAGGGTGTGCTATCCCTTAACACACAACTCTAAGTTCAGTAGAACTTACTGTATTACTAAGCTTGATTTATATGTACCTTAGGTACCCTTAGTGGTTTTCAGTTGATCAATTCAATTGAGATTATCTGGTAAAACAATAGCAAGCTGGAATCCCACACGCTGCACACCAATGTGAGAAGTTGGCCTGGCATATGCTGTCCACTAATTATAGTGGGCACCTTGCACCAGTCCAAACAACCCCTTATTGGAGATAGGTTAAAGACAACCTTTATTGAAAGCTATCCTAGTGGTAGCTATGGAGAGCAGCCTTCAGGCTAAGTCTTGAAGGAATGTAAAGCAGCTTGTTTTACCAGTCTATAATCTCTTGAGTGACCAAATGAAAGAGGACCACACCAGGTATATATTCAAAATATATGTATTTATTGCTAAACACACCCCTCTAGTCTCTTTATGAGGCTAGAGTTCGAAGTACATAAATTATAAGTTAGTTATCTACAGTAATAGCACAAATACACGTTTGAGCCCTAGGGGCGTACCAAACCATATACCAATAAAGTGGTATAAGAACCACGACTGAGCTAGACACAGGGCCTAGAGCCTGTAGAAGTGCTTGGACCACAAGGAACCACCCAAGGTAGTGACACAGGGGACCCACGGGGGACGCGTGCAGTGTATGAACACAGCCGCGAATCGCCGTTAACTTCTATGGGGAAAGTCGCGGTTTGAATTTAAAAGAAAAGGGACACTTAGAGGAGGACTTGGAGCAAACCCTTTGAGAACTAGGCTGTTCTAGTGTCAATACCCATGGGAGCACCGGAGTACTCGAGTTACCTCACCCAGGGGAGCCGGGTGCATAGGTGTCTTTCGGGGTCGGGTTTCGTCGTCGCTTTCAATGGCGATCTGCTGCAAAGTGCTGCTGGCGGCCAAGTCGAAAGTGTTCGGGTGGATCCAAAGGTGGATCGAAGATCTGAAGAACCTGAAAGCAGAGGGGACAGAGTCTGGGTCACTAGCCAGTGACCAGGAAGGCGATGAGCAGATGCCCACCGATGTCGAGTGCTTCAGGTAGGTTGACGGTCGTCTTGACTCTTCAGGCACGAGGTCCAAGAGGTGTCGATGATGACCAGGAGCTGGATTCGAGCTGTCCCACGAAGTCTGTCGATTGCAGGGGTGTCGGCGACCGGATTGGACCCAACAAGCCTTGGCAACGGCAAGTCTCATGGAAATGGAAGAAGGACGATGTTGCAGACCAGCAAGGTCTGTGGGACTCACCCAGAGAGGGTAAGTCAGGACACTCCTGGAGCAACCAGGGAGCCCAAGCAGAAGAAGATTGGCCTTCGGGAGGGCCTACTAGCCAACAGACTAGTGACCGTGAAGGAGC
The DNA here is from genome assembly GCA_963921515.1 of Calotriton arnoldi. Classification (NCBI taxonomy): domain Eukaryota; kingdom Metazoa; phylum Chordata; class Amphibia; order Caudata; family Salamandridae; genus Calotriton; species Calotriton arnoldi. The sequence goes on along the minus strand of CAWUFW010005000.1, from coordinate 829,010 downwards.
CTCGAGTTGACGCACGTGGAGCTGGCTCACAGGACACTCGTGGAGTGGAGGCCAGTGATCTTCGGTGCAGTTGGTGCTGGAGGCTGGGGCTACTCGGAGCCCAAAGCACAACTTCGTGGGAGACCCAGAAGAGGATGCACTTACAAAAGTACGCGGTGTCCAGGGGTCACGGTTCCACGTTACCCACGATAGCCACGGGCCTCAGCTCTGCTGGGGACTCAGGGTAGCCTCGGGGAAGTCTGGAAATCCACCTCTGGTGATGCAAAGACTTCGGCGTCCGGCGGGAGCTTCAGCGATGCAGACCGGACAATTGCTTCATTGGTGCCTGCCAAGCAGGGAGTCACTCCTTGACCCCAAGGGAGATTCTTCAGTCCTCTAATCTTAAAGTAGAGCGTCGAAGGTCCAGGATTCTGTGTCAGAGTTTCGTCCAGGTAAATCTAAAGTCCTAAGGACTGGGGTCCCATACTTATACTAAGGTAGGGGGTTGGACATACTCTGTGGCCCCACCTATGGGAGGGTCAGGGCAGAGGGGTGGTTACACCCCTTTCCCTTTGTCCAGTTTCGCGCCAGAGCAGGGGCTGGAAGCCCCTGAGCCGGTTTGAACTGGGGTATGCACAGGGACACCAAATGTGCCCCCAGTGCAGGACTTCAAAGCACCAGAGAGTGCTCCCGCCCAGCCCCAATACACACTATCCTGTCTGGGGAGGTGGTTACACCTCCCTGGGACAGGAAACCTATTGTCCAGGCCTCCCCTGCCGGAGTTTCGGTCAGCAGCAGGAGGCCAGACTCGTGTCTGTGGCAGCGGCATCCATTTTGTGATGCCAGGGCTCTGGAAAGTCAGTACCGGGTATACCGGTGTGTACATGTCTCTCCCTCTAGAAGGGTGGAATGCTACCCCCGCCGCCAGAACTGGCGGGGGGTAGTATTCCAAGATGTTTGACACCAAACACGACATGTTTCCTTGCAGCCATCCCAAAGTTAGCATTTAACGCAAGGTTATAATGCGCTTAAGAATATATGGTGAGGCTGCACTACAAACAGCATCAGAGAAGGGTCTCCGAACGCTGCAGAGGGGCCCTGCTCATGCAGGGGCACCCTCTCACATAGGAACCACGCACTCTGCCTTCAGGATTGATAAGGCCTGCCATAGGAGTGACTTATAGGTTTATATGTGTGTATGTATGTAGTGATATAGGTAGCCTATATCACAGTAAGAGGTGCATGCACCACCTTACCCAGGCTGCAGTAGCAGACCTGTGGTGTCATTTTGGATGGCCTTCCAGGGGTGGCACAATACATGCTGCAGCCCCTGGTAGGCCTCTGAGGTACCTATGCCCTGGGTACATAGTATACCATATACTAGGGACTTATAAGGGCACTCCAGATTCCAGTCAGAGATGTGCCTAAGGCACATGGAAACCATTTTAAAGAGGAAGCAGCTAGGCTGGGGTTGCTGCATCCCCCTCTGGCCGGGCGTCCTTAGTCGCGGGGGAAGATTGTCTTGTGTGGACTGGTGTCTGCAAGTTCCCAGTTGCGCGTTGTCTATCCATCTTTAGGGTGGGTAAGGGTGAGTTTTTGTCTGGTCGGCTCGTTCGTGTCCGGGCAGTGAGTCGGTCCGCTGGTTCCTGTGTTGGTGTCAGGAATCCCCGTCACGCAGGTCATAGACTGCCCTGTGTAATTTGTCAACATCCATAATGTGGTAACATTAGTCACATAGCTGTGTGTGTGAAACAAAGATGTGAATTTGCCAATGTTTGTTTTTCTCTTTTATTACATTGCTGGTGCCAATGCTTATTGTTTAGGTTTAGGAATGGAACTTGCCAATGCCTATTGGGCTAAGAGGACCTCAGTGCTTGTTACAGCAGCATGCTGCCATTGTTGTCATCAGTGGCGTAGCTAGGCACTCTGCCGCCCGTGGCGGTCCCTGCCTTTTGCCGCCGAGCCCCTAAGAGCCGGGGGGGGGGGGGTGTGGGGGGTGCTGGCGATAAATTTACCTGCCGTCCCGAATTCTCGTGCCGCCCGGGGCCAGTGGTTGTCATGTATCTAGGCAACAGAAGGCTTTCAGCGGTTTCAACATGTGCACAGTAACGGCACTGAGCACGTTGTTGCACACGCCCGGCAACGCCCTGGGTTTTGGTTATAAATATCCAAGTTGAGCAGTCGCGTGTTGCTTGGCTTTTTACTTCCTACCGCAGTAGGGGATTCCCCTGGAGCCTCGCATCATCGGAGCCTCGCCTGCAACCACGTGACCGTTGCCTGCAAGGATTCCCTTCCCGTCTTCGAGCCGGCTCAAGACGGAGAAAAGGGCATTTCTGGATACAGGTACTTCGCGTGCAGGAGCTAAGTGTTCTGTCACGATTACCACTAAGTTTATTTGATACTTTTGGTTACCATGAGTGCTAATGTTAGTGAAAACCTTCATTTTAAGGCACGTAGAGTTTCAGTATGGTGTTAACTCTTTAGTGGCTGAATGTGTTTTTCTGATTACTGGTATCAGCATTCCTGGCTGTATTAGTGTATGGACAACAACTATTTTAACTCCTTGTGTTCTGGAACTGTCGATTTTTTTTTTATGCACATGTTTTTTGGACTGCACTTTCAAGCGCAATTGGTTGTATTTAATGCGCAACTGTCTACATTTAAGGCACACTTGTTTCATGTTGTTGGAGGACTTGGGCTGCATTTAAAGCACAACTGATCCATGGAATTGAGAACTTGTATTGTTAAACAAACCTGTTTAGAAGTTTGATTGACCTTTGTTCTGAACCTTTGGTGAACCAGATGTACAGCTGTATACTTCACAAGCGAAATAAAGATATATCAAGCACACTAACATAACACGTGTATTTGTAAAGCACACTTATCACCCATGGGTCTCAAGGCGCTGAATAACAGATGTTTATTGTCTAAGTGTGACTCAGGACATTGAATGCAACGTCTAATACAAAATACCTGTTTTGTATTCATAGAATCTGTATGTTAATGCCATAGTGATCATTGAGAGACAAACCCCTTTTGAAAGCAGCATCACACCAAGAAAGGTAATTAGAACAACAGAATCAGAGTGTTTGTATTGTTCACATTGGCAAAGACATATAGAGGTTATCTGCATTCATATACATTTGTGTGTTTTAGGAATAATCACGGATGGTTTTGCCGTGCCGGTTTTGGGATTCTGGCTGACCCAGGCGGTAAAGCATAACAACCTCTCCTTGGTGAAGCGTAGCAGTTCCTTTCTCTTCTTTGTCTCTCCTCCCAAATCCCCTTCCCTCTTTGGGCACCTGCCAGGGCTCCTGTATTGCTCAGCAGCGCTGAGAGGTGTTCAGAGTGGGTTGAGTAATAGTCATCGCCCCTGCAGACGGACCTGGATTTCAGGTGAGTGGCTGGACTCACATCTTACAGTTGGGCCCTTTGATTGCCTTCTGTGGTTGCCCTGGTGTTGTCGGGCTCTAAACGTTCTGGAGGATTTCGCCTGGCGTTTTATTGTTTGGAGCGATTTGCCCTCATTGAGGTGGTGTTTCTGCTCGTCTGCTCCACTGTCCGATCTCTTGTGACCTTGTGCTATGCCGTGTCGGGGACCTCACGCAATGGCGGAGTGCTGGGGCCTACCTCGTGGTATTGCGTGTCCTTAAATGTCTTGGGGGCCTCTGCTCGGGCTCCTTCTGTTTGGCTCTCCCCCTCCCAGGGGCATGTGTGGGGGGGAATTCTTGCTGCTTACTGTCTGTTTCCTTTTTGGTTCTCCCCCTCCTTGATCTCCCCGCACCCGTGCAGCTTCGTCCCTGGGATGTCACCCCTCCCCCGTTCGCCCTCGCCTGGTGCAGATCGCTTGGGTTGCTACGCTTGGATGGATGCGGGGGAGAACCTGTGGCTCCTCGGCGATTCCTCCGCTGCCGTCTGTGTTCACTACGTCTGGGAGGTGATCACTGTGTGTGGGGAGCCCCCTCCCTGGTACCTCCGGTCGTGAGTGATGGCAGCTCCTGATCGCACCGATACTGCCCGTCGCAGTATGCACGCTCGATGGGTTCTCCCCAGCGCTCACCTCGGATGTTCGTGCTGTAGCCGCCACATGGGGTCAGCGGGAATCTTCTCATCTGGCTCCCTTCCACGTCGACCTTCTCGTTGGGCGCTGATGTGGAGTCGCTTTCAGCACAGAGGTCTGTCTCCTTCCCGAGGCCGTTTGTCAGGCTCCAGGTGCAGCCATTTTGATGCGGTCTCTGTCTTGCTTGGCGTTTTTTTGGCTTGTGGTGTCCGCTCCGGTCGCCCGATCCAGGTGATCGTCAGCAATTTGGGTCACCGCTGTCACTGGCTCATTCCCAGTTTGCTTTTAGGGTTCCACCGGCACTGATATTTGCTGATTCTCGGGCCGCCGAACGGAGCTCTAGGCAGACACGTCCACCATCATGGCTCTCTTTGCCACGCCCCCCTATGAACCAACACTTCATTTCACAAGATTACACTGATCCTGAAATCGCTTAGGAGAAGGATGAGGGTGATTGGTCCGACTCAAGTGCATTAGCTGACCAACTTCTGGGCAAAGACCCTGAGTTTGAGGATGAACTCAACTTCCCTGACTGAGTAGGCCACAATAGAACTTTCACGTTATCTTTGGACTTCAGACTTCTTGGCAAAAGAGAAACAAACAAAAACAAATGTATGTAGGAACATTTATGTATTTGGTGTCTGACTTATGAAACTTACAGCAATGCACTACAGGTCTATCTCTCAATCTCATTTGGGTCAGGAGGACTTGGTAAGCAGACAGATTTGGGACTCAGAGTCGGACTCAGCACTTAGAGAGGGACTACCTTAAAATCCAGAAGAAGGAAGTTATTTATTTTAAGTTCAAAGGGAAACCAACATGACTAAAAGAGGCCTACTCATCCCTGTGGACTGGAGAGAGGAGCGTTGATTTGAGAAATGTGTGGTAGTGTGCTGACTCAAAAGTCAAACTCCTCTAATAAAATGTTTGCGGCTGGGGAGGCTGTAACTGGAGACAGACATGTCACATGATGGACACACTCGGCTGAGTGTTATGACAGTTTTGAGATTGATCAACTGGGTACATGTAGCTACTTGTGTGGGATTGGTTCCAAAATTGTTCTCACTTCCCAGTTAATCACATGAGTCATCATGCGATTGCACTGTCGCAGCCTATGCTTTTGCTCTGCCTCTTGGTCCACTCCTCCTGAAGCTTACCTTCTCCTTGACTCTACAATGTTGACATTTACTGTTTTACAATTCACAGGCCATCTCTTCTCCTGCACAAAAGCACTCCTGCTTACCTTACTGGACCTGTGCAGCCATGCACCCAAGATGGCATTTATATACAGTATAATTTTTCTTTTAGCATTCATAATTTTTAGAACTGTGTGGGTTCACTACTCTCTAATTTGTATTTTTTAAACCTAGATGACAGAACCATTAGATATTAACTTCGGTTTCTGGGGCTGAATGACTGTTTGTAATGCATCAATTGAACAGTGTTATTCTTTTATTTCCTTCCACAACAGATTTGATGATGATGATGGGCTGCTCGTTGACCTGATGAATATTGTTGTGCAGTATTTGTCTTTGTCACACCTTTCTCCAACTCCCCATTCTCATCCATTCATCAAACCCCTAACCCTCTTTCCCCAGGCTGTGTGATATATTGAGACATTACTTACAAATGTAGACCATAAATGGATCACACACTTGGTATGGCAGATGTGGTGAAAGGAATACAAAGTCAATGCGGGATCTTCTAAGTACTTGCAAAATTACTACTCATAAAGTTACTGATAGAAAAGTTACTACTCATGAACTTACACTGCAAGTGTCAGTAAAGTAACATCAAAAGTGTAACTTTAGCTTTGTGAATCGGGCCCTCCCTCTGTTAGTTACAAAATATATACAACATGGAGTAACCAAACCATCTCCTCCTGAGTCTGGATTCAAGGATTTTGTATGCTTAGTTGTATTCTTTTTTATTCATTAGACCCTGAATAGTTACTAATGCTAGTTTGTCTAATAAGGGTTTTTTGTCATGGAGGTCTGTTTTTTCTTCTATCAGGCTAGTTGCCTGTGATGAACCTTTCTGAATAATCAAACAGTTGGAGTTCACCTCATTTGGAATATCTGGCAGTGGGACCTCGCCTTGTGATCTCTTCCACGTTAGAACAAGAACACTAACAATACCACCACCTTTAAAGAGGAGGCCCTTTTGGGAAACCCTACAGTAACGTTTGGGAAGATTTCGAGAGCTACCATTGCTTTTTAAATTCCGGTAAGAAGTGAACTTGAAAAAATAGTTGGCGACTTAGTAGTGAAGTTGTCCTTTGGAAGGAGAGATAATAAATACTATGGGGCATATTAGCAAGACCCACGCTAAAATTATCGCCGTTTAGCGGCAGGAAACTGCCGCTAAAACGGCGATAATGGGCTTGCTAATATGCGTTATAGAATTCCAATAGAAGCCCAGGTTAGATGTGCAGGACATCTAACCTGGGCTCTATTGAATTCCATAACGCATATTAGCAAGCCCATTATCGCTCGTTTTAGCGGCAGTTTCCTGCCGCTAAAACGCGATAATTTTAACGTGGGTCTTGCTAATATGCCCCTATATTTTTAAGTATGTGGACAGACTCTTTGCTGGGCAAATATTTACTGAGGGTAGGACAAAGGGCAGTTACTACACAAACTGCTATGCTGTAAAATTGATTAGGTGCTGGGTGCTGCAAAACCTAATCAAGTGAAACATAATTAAATTAATCACTATTCTATTCATGGAGAGTGCCACTCTGGTGACGGAGTATAATTAATTAATGGACAGCAGGAAGAGGTAAGTAACTTACTGAAGAATACATACATGGCAAGGGACTTCAGGTAGGGAAAGTCTAGGCATGAAAAGTCGATGTATAGTTGCTGTCAATTTCAAAGGGCAACTCCATGTCAAACTCTTGTGTCAACAGTAACACTCAACAATGCTATACTATGGCACCTAGCAAAGGAAATACCGATAATGATTATCACAAAGAAAAAAAAGTAGAGCTCATTTATTTTAAGACCCATCCTCTCCACCCACAACAGGCCCACCCCACTCCCCAAGCCAAAAATGTCTGAAAAAAATCAAAGTCCAATGTCCAAAACACTCCTCCCACCAAAACAAAAAATCAATAAAAAAGGGCATTGAGGGCATCCGTTACCCACGTCAAGTTCTTCTGTCTACCTCAGACGAGTGCTGTCTCGCTCCTGAGCTGGGCCATCTCACGTCTGATGTGCACTAGCTCTTCTGGGACACGGTGGAGGAGGCATAGTGTTGAGTTCAAGGAGGGGAGGCTGATGGTGGTAATGATGGCAGTGGACATCGGCAGCAGTTTGTTGTGGCGTTGGCATGGCCAAGTTGGAGGCAAGCCTGACTGGCAGCCCATGGAACTTGATGCCTGTTACTCCTCTTATTCTTCCTGCCGGGCCACCAGCCTGCAATATTCCTTAGCCACTGCATCCAACTTCTGCTTCAGCAGCCAGGCAGCTGTCTTCTGCTATGTTGGGACTGGTGTCTGTTGCTGGGTGTCACCAGCGCCAGAAGCAGGAGTAGCCATATGAAGAAAGTACGATGAACAAAATAGAAAAACACAAATTGTGTTGCTTGGCTCAAACACTTGTTTATACTGTCTATAGTGGTACAGTAGCAGAACATTACTTTTCCCCTTGGGCCACTGGAATTTAATTTGGATGTGATGATTGATGATATAGTAGTCACACAGCCTGGGCCAAGTTTTTCCTGCCCATGCATCACATCATAGCTAGGTAATCAATCATAGCACTAACTGAAAGGAAGTTAATCCAGAAAACCAACATAATCAATTTGAAATGTGATTTTGGTTTCAAGTATTTCATAGTAAAACTGAACAGACACTTTATGTGGGTTAAAATTAATACTTGCCATTAATGAGCAAGATCTATATTGAGATATATATCTCATATGCTGCACAATTAATACGTGACTATACAGCATTAACGGAGTCATGCTGGCGGGTCTGCTTACTCTCTCCAGCATGTTTTTGGGGTAGTTCATCAGTAGCATGTTATATGATTATGAACTTATAATTCGAATGTCCCTGCTCTTCTCCAACTTCCTCCTCCATTCTACTACCCTAAGTTCAAACTTAGTTTATAGGCTTAGGATGGTAGAGTCAGGCAGGATGGTAGAGTCAGGCAGGCACTTAGCAGAAAATGGATATCGCATCCACAGTATTACAGTAGGCAGCACTTAGAAGAATATGATGAACTGTAGTGCAGAGAATGGGATATTCAATTTGTCACAGAGTATCACATTCACCAAACTGTAAATCAGGCCATTAGTCCCTATTTACACCTAGCTCTCTAACACAGATTATTCTCAAGAAATACCTACACTTGGCAGTGGGGAAAATTTGCCTATAAGGAGGTAAGGGATCTGGCTAGGTAGAGGTTTAGCTATGAAATGGTTGGGTGTCACTGATCATGTACTGCTCTTTTGCTTCTAAGTCACGTTGGTTGATGGGAGGAAAAATATTGGAACTGTCAATGGGTAATGGAAGTCATGAAATATAACTTCACTTGGGCAGAGAAATGTGGCACATACATCACATGCTTTTGCAGGGATTCTGCTCAAGAACAGAACAATACTTGGGACCATAAAACATTGGCATGTAGGTAATGAGTCACCATATTACCTTAGTATCTATAAGCCTGAGTCTGACTAGCTATTGTGCCTCATTTGCACTCCTAACCTTCCAGAGAGACAAGTGAATTGGCACCCCAGAACACAACACTCTCAACCCTCTCAGGACACACCCTTTCACTCTCTCACTCGTACTTGTCCAAAATAAGATAAACAAGAGACATGAAGGAAGTTTAGAATATTTATTTAAACTACTGTGCTGTAAGATGCAGTACTTGCACCACATTTAGAAGATAAATGGATAGCAAAAAATTCGCTAGCTTGGTTAACAAACCATAGACCATAAAAATCCCTGTCATGTTATAAGACCTAGCCCCCCCTTTCCTACTGAAGCTAAATGATTATATATCAAAGACCTCTGGGCTTAGTGGCAGACCCCATACCTTAGCATACATTGTTTGATGTTCTATATCTCAGCTGTCATGGTAATCTTGCCTCAGGACCTTTGCCCAGTGTGTGTTTGAACTCCTGTGCTCAATTATATGACAAGACATGTGTGCTCATAAGCAGCAGCTGCATTCTCGTTTTATGTCCAGGGGCTTTTGTCTGACCAGAGAGAATAACAAGGGGCATTGTTGTTTGACCTTGTCCATGGTCTACAGACTAAACCCCTCTGCCATATCCCTTCCCTCTCCCTCTGCTTTCAACCAGAGCATGAAAGCTCACAGGAAAAATGGGCCTTTTGACAAATCACAGGGCCCCATTTTTGATTTTGCCCTCTCGCAGGACACCCGCAGTACTCTCGAGAGCCCAACCTCTAAAATATGCAATTAGTTTTGCCCCTTAATATCTAAAAAACTACTGAATGGATTTACAAAAAGCACAATCTGCGGACCAAGATCTAGCTTCCTGCCGAATTTAGTGTAATTCCATTCAGCAGTTTTTGCTATAAACTCTCTTAAAGAAGTCATAGGGATTTATGTTCTGGGACCCCCTCTTTTCTCGGCCCCCACTTGACGGATCTCCCCACATCTTTCCAGCAAGGGGCTGTGGTAAATGAACATTTTTCGGGAAAGTTTCTACAAGATTCTTCAAATGGGGCAAAAGTTCAACGCAAACCAAAAACGGTCCATCCATGGAAAAGATCTAACTATAAGTCCTAGGTAATCTTAGAATTTTTAGAAAACAATATAATGTGCTCACCTTGCCCCGCAACCTCAACGCCCAGCAGGTCGAGCCAGTCTTGTGCCTGGTGAATGGCGTCTGCCCAGCTTTTGTTGGTGCTGGGGGTGAGTGATCCTAGTTCAGTGCTGCACATATCACTGCACTTGCCCTTGTAGCACCTGACCCGCCTTGCTGGGTCTGCCCCCTGCTGTCAGAATACCAGCGAGGTGGCGCTACACCCAAAACATTAGTACGGCCACCTCTGCCTTACTGAAGATTGGGCAGGGGCGCATCCCTGCCCTTTTGCGACACCCACATAGGGTGCAGGTGGCACCTGTGCTGCCTGCTTCTGTCATTGGGAGGAGTGGAACTGGAGTTGGGAGGGAAAGTAGAGAAATAGGAGGAGGACAGGCCAGGAAAGGAAAACAAAAAACAAAGTACAAAAAAGTCACCAAGACTTAAAATAAACACAATGAAACACAGGGTAAATGAGACAATAACAAAAAAGTACAAAAAAGGGGGATTTGGAATAGGGAAGAGCAGATGGGGTTGGATTGGGTTGGATTGGATTGAGGAAAAAGGCAGCCAGCAAGAAATCAGGAAAAGAAGCAGGCACAAAAAATGCCCTCACCCTTGAGCACCATGTGGGGCAGTTCGTTTTGACTTTTCAGTGGGGAACATGCTACTGGCCTGAAAAAGCAGTGCAAATGGCCAGACGAGCATTGTTTAGTCTGTTAGCTGAGTTTTTTTTAAAACTCTGCGAGTTCTGCCCAGGCCTAGAACACACCCCTGCCTGCCCCGCCGGATCCCGCGCAACCCGCACCTCCGTGTGCAGCCGTGGGAGCTTGCACCGTCTCCTCCACTACTCGCTCTGGCAGGCAGGGATTTGCTTTGTTGTTGTTGCGGTGGCTGCCTGCTACTGCCACTCACTGGCATGGGGAGCATTATAGGCCCACTGCTACTGAGAGGGACACCTTCCTGCAGCACTCATAAAAAGAGAAAATAAACTAGGAGAAAAAAACAAATTTCCCCTCATTACGCCTCCCCTAGGAAGGCATACCATTTTGATGCATTCCCAGCTTTACTAGTGTTAGTAAATCTTGGAATGTGCCAAAAACCATGGCCGGATGCATGAGAACACCCACGTTCCACCCAGGAAACGCCTTCCAGGACAGAGTAATGCAAAGGCAGTGACTTGTGCTGCTTGCCTTACTTCATATTTACTATGACACACAGAGCCACTCAAGGTGGTTCTGCGTGGCACAGTAAATCTACCTTAAGGGCTTGCCCTTGCATACCTTTGCAAGATGCAAGGGCAACACAAACCCTTGATAAATCTGGCCCTGTTATGCCCCCGGCCTTTCAAAAATGTCTGACAAGTCTGTTGAAGGGCACTGATGGTCTGAGTTTGTGGACGAGCTGAGCACATTATGGGCCTGATTCACAGAACTAACTTACATGATAATCCTAAACTTACAACAATTTTGGTATTCACAGAATGAACTTACACATTTGGGTATTCACAGAATGAACTTACAACAATTTTGGTATTCACAGAATGAACTTACACATTTGGGTATTCACAGAATGAACTTACAACAATTTTGGTATTCACAGAATGAACTTACACATTTGGGTATTCACAGAATGAACTTACAACAATTTTGGTATTCACAGAATCAACTTACACATTTGGGTATTCACAGAATGAACTTACACCAATTTTGGTATTCACAGAATCAACTTACACATTTGGGTATTCACAGAATGAACTTACAACAATTTTGGTATTCACAGAATGAACTTACACATTTGGGTATTCACAGAATGAACTTACAACAATTTTGGTATTCACACAATGAACTTACACATTTGGGTATTCACAGAATGAACTTACAACAATTTTGGTATTCACAGAATTAACTTACTCATTTTGGTATTCACAGAAGGCACTTACTCATCAATGAGTAAGTGCCTTCTGTGAATACCAAAATGTGTAAGTTACACAAAATGTGTAAGTTACACAAAATGTGTAAGTTACACAAAATGAGTAAGTTACACAAAATGTGTAAGTTACACAAAATGTATAAGTTACACAAAATGTGTAAGTGTCTTCTGTGAATACCAAAATGAGTAAGTTTATTCTGTGAATACCAAAATGAGTAAGTTCATTCTGTGAATACCAAAATGGTAGTAAGTTTAGGATTTTGTCATAAGTTAGTTCTGTGAATCGGGCCCAGAATATATAATTTAAACACACAGGGGTCGATTCCGATTCGGGCCGGAAAAAGCACCGACCGACTCGGAGCCGGAATTTATTCCGACCGACACGTACCTGTGGCGCCCGACACGCCAAGTACGATGCAAGGCGTGCAAAATCCGACCGACACGTACTGAACCCAAGCCGAACGACCGAGCCGCATGGAAAACAGCAATCCGGCCGGAAAAACACACGAATCGAACTGACCGACACGCACCCGGAACAAATCCAACCGAAACGTACACGTGAACTCCAAACCGCTAAGTACGATGCAAGGCGCGAAAACCACGACCGAGTCGAACGGAGGACAAGCCGTACGACCGACACGCATACAAAACCGAGCCGAAGTAACACAAAACACCGCGACCGACGCGTACGCAGCATAGAAAACTCCACAAACACAGCGTGAACGAAACGGAGAAGACCGTACGAGACAAATGCAGGGTCCGACTCGGTCACAAGAACGTTTCCAACATGCACAAAAAGTACTAAGGAAAAATACACAAAAAAGGCCAAACAAGCAATTACAAAGCCAATAAATACTGGGGGGGTGGGGACAGAGAACAAAGACACACCCACAACTCCACCCATATAAAGGACACAAATCCCAACCATGATCCTTTGCAAATGCCATTCTACTGCCAGCACTCAACAGACAGCAACCACACACCCACAGCTCATCCCTCACACAAGCCACACACCATCAGCACACCAACAAATAGCTACCTCACATACACCCAGCAAAACACACACTCACACACCCTCACCTGCACACCAACACACACATCACTCACCATCACCACCCATCACCATGCCCCCCAAGAAGAATCACAAGTTCCTAGATTGTGAATTGGAAGTCCTGGTAGACGAGATCCTCAGGGTAGAGCCACAGCTGTTTGGCACACTGGTCCAACAGACACCCATCTCCCAGAAAACCAAGATGTGGGAGAGGATCATCAACAAGGTGAACGCACAATCACCATGTCTGCGCACAAAGACTGACATCCAGAACAGGTGGTATGACGTGCGCAGGAGGATACGGGAGCTGCTCAAGAAGGACTACCTCCTGAGCCAATACACCGGCAGTGGCCCTCCTGCCAAGCCAGTATACCTCAGGCCCTGGGAGGAGAAGGTGCGGGCCATCCTTCCGCCAGTGAGCGTCTATGGACTAGAGAACATCCCAGAGCCTGGTGAGTACACAACAAATGTACACAATATTCTGCCACAATACACACACACATCACTGTCAAGGGGAGAGTCAAACCATGCACTCATAGCAATTACACAGCAACCAGAACAGAATCATCCCAAAATGTGTATGTCAGTCAGATAAACACAACACATGCCATCTCAAAGTTACATTTAACCGTGTCATCACATGTACAAACACAACTACAACTACAGCTAGGCAGTGGCACAAATAGAACTAACAAACACATCCAGACATGTAGCCACCACTACAACACCAACACACAGTGAAGACCACTGAAAGGAAGGAATTCTGTGTATGCTGGGCAAGTCAGTGTAGCCAATAGCATCATGGGAGTCGTAGTCACACATATTGCTCACCCCACAACTGTCCCATCAACACCACCATGAACCATGCGCACATCACAGGGAGTGGAAAAGGACTCACAAGATGGCTGACACTGGCTACTGCTGTGGGGAGCACAAGGCCCTGCTGGCAACTGTGCAACAACCAACAGCAGGACACCACTGACTGACATCCTGAGAGACAACTTCCACTCCCTGCAATGGAAGCACGTTCCATGGTGGGATATCTGGCTGGCTGGGTGGGAAGGAGGACTCGCAGCACTGACCATAGTCACAAGCACCTCCCCTCACACACCCCCTCAACACAAACTCCACAGAACCCACCTGGGAGAATGCAATGCCTCACATCCTAACTCAAGATCCCACAAAGAACCTCCACCCTGGGTAATGTTGTGTGAAGCACAGGGACACTCTTGGGACTTTTAGCCAAACAACTGCCAGGACAACACTCCCAGCCATCCTGTCAGCACAGGCAGCCCACCCCACAGGGAAGCAGAGTCAAAAGGAAGGAAGCATGGGCATGCTGGGAAGGGGGTGGAGGCAATAGCATGATGGGAGTAGTAGGCACAGATATCGCTCAGCCTCACAACTGGCCCATCAACACCACCCTGAACCATGCTCACATCACAGGGAGTGGATAAGGACTCACAAGATGGCTGACACTGGCTACTGCTGTGGGGAGCACAAGGCCCTGCTGGGAACTGTGCACCAACAAACAGCACAACACCACTGACTGACATCCTGAGAGACAACTTCCACTCCCTGCAATGGAAGCACGTTCCATGGTGGGATATCTGGCTGGAGTGGGAAGGAGGACTCGCAGCACTGACCATAGTCCCAAGCACCTCCCCTCACACCCCCTCAACACAAACTCCACAGAACCCACCTGGGAGAATGCAATGCCTCACATCCTAACTCAAGATCCCACAAAGAACCTCCACCCTGGGTAATGTAGTGTGAAGCACAGGGACACTCTTGGGACTTTTAGCCAAACAACTGCCAGGACAACACTCCCAGCCATCCTGTCAGCACAGGCAGCCCACCCCACAGGGAAGCAGAGTCAAAAGGAAGGAAGCATGGGCATGCTGGGAAGTGGGGTGGAGGCAATAGCATGATGGGAGTCGTAGGCACAGACTCTAGCATCACCCCACCACATGGCCCAGCAACGCTCACACTCACGCATGCACATCCCACAGAGAGTGGAAAGGCCCGATCAAAGATGTCTGACACTGTTGCTGTGCTGTGGGGAGCACAAGGGCATGCTGGGAACTGCACACCAACCAACAGCAGGACACCACTGTCAGCCATCTTGCCATTGCTCTCACACCCACACACACTGAACTCCCCACAAAAGCAAGTAAGTATGGGAATGCTGGGAAGTGGGGTGGAGGCAATAGCATGATGGGAGTCATAGTCACAGACATAGCTCACCCCCACAACTGTCCCATCAACACCACCCTGAACCATGCTCACATCACAGGGAGTGGATAAGGACTGACAAGATGGCTGACACTGGCTACTGCTGTGGGGAGCACAAGGCCCTGCTGGCAACTGTGCAACAACCAACAGCAGGACACCACTGACTGACATCCTGAAAGACAACTTTCACTCCCTGCAATGCAAGCACAGTCCATGGTGGGATAACTGACTGGCTGGGTGGGAAGGAGGGCCGGCTGTCAACCAAATACAACCAATGCAGACCATGTTCACACCCCAACAAATACATAGAAATGCCCAAATAATGCAGGACAATGTGCTACACCAATATCAACCCCTGACTGTGACAACTTAGGACAATGCAATGTACAGGCCCGCACCCAGAGGCACAGTCACAACTGTCAGGTGTGTCAACCATTGATGCCTGCAGAAACATAACATACATTGTGTGTGTCTCCCAAAAACAGGTGATGATGGGGACACAGCAGCAGACGCTGAGGAGTCCCAGTCCCAGGCTCAAGAGGATGCGGAGCTCACTGGTGTCGTACAGCCTCTGCCCTCCTCGGACGAAGAAGACCAACCTGGCACATCCGGTGCAAGTCAACATGCAGCACCAGCAGGACCACCAGCTGCAGCACCAGCAGGACCACCAGCTGCACCCCCTGCACCCACCCCTCCAACGACTGTCACCACAAATACCATCCCTGCCGACATGGACAGAACAAGGAGCAACACCAGCACAGGGACCCTGGACCAACGTGGGGCCATGGACACAACCACCACCACCAACCCCCAAGGGGGACCAGGGTCATCTGTGCGTGCCACTGCACGCACTGCACATGTCGGCAGGGGTGGTGGGAGGGGTGGGAGACAGAGGTCGCTGCTTGCAGAGGTTGCTGGTGTGCATGATGACCCACAACTGGTACGCATAGCCGATGCGTACCAGTCCAGCACCGGAGATCTCAGCCAGGTAGTGGGGCTCCTCAGAGACATGAAACAGCAGCAGGCTGCCCATCATGCCCGCTTGGACTCACACATGTC
This sequence comes from Calotriton arnoldi, assembly GCA_963921515.1. Taxonomy (NCBI): domain Eukaryota; kingdom Metazoa; phylum Chordata; class Amphibia; order Caudata; family Salamandridae; genus Calotriton; species Calotriton arnoldi. The sequence goes on along the minus strand of CAWUFW010005000.1, from coordinate 812,910 downwards.
CCGCGTGGAGTCCAAGTGGGACGCACTGCAAGAGATGACGGCGGTGCACAGGGACATATTACAATGCCTCCGCCAGATGAACAGCAACCAGTCCACACCTCCCTGTGTGCCAACAACATCTGGTGCTGAACAAACTGCAACTGCCACAGGGAGGGAGGATGACTCTGGCGGAGAGTCCCCTGCACCGCAGCAGCCTGTACTTGAGGGGCCCCCCAAAGAAGAGGGGTCGTCCGAGGAGGGGCAAGTGAGAGGCCGATGGCCAAGTGCAACTCCCAGGAAGCCTGAACCTGTTCTGGATGTTCACCTTTGTGCACAAACTGTTCACCCTGTTGACGGCAACACAACTCCCACACATTACATGGGGAGTACAAGTTGGACCAATGTCTCAGACAACTGTGGCCCCGATACTGGGGATTTTGTCTACCAGGACTTTCAATTCACCTAGGAACTTCTGATTGCAAGATATATGTACAGCACTAACCATCCTATGCACTATTCACACAAATGTATCACAATAAACACACTAATACACCATACTTGCCTCTGTTGTGATTCCAACGTGGGTGCTGTCATGGGGATGATGAACTGCAAAATTACACTGTGTATGCGAACTGCAACAGCAAGTACAACACAGGCATGTGAGTAAAGGCAACGTGACACATATGAGGGAGACACACCACCAGGGCTACACAACACATACACACCTAGGCCATCTGACTCATTGCCTACACTGATGTTGCCAGGGAAGACGGTGCAATGCACAGACACCACACCTATTCCCAGTTGTAGTCAAGTAGCCCACAGGTGCAGTAAGCAAATGGCAGTCAAATGTGTGACCACAGACAACGCACATCACAAAGTGAAGCACAGGTTTATTACACAGTTGCAACATGTCGTAACCACTACAGATGCAAGGTAATCCCACCTGGCAGCGGGCACACAGTCAACAACTGTAGAAGGAAGGAAGTCCATGGGTGTGGCGCACATCACCTGTAGGGACACAACAGCTACCACCCTGGAAGTACAATCACGTCGTCGGTGGACACAGTTGACCAAACGAATCTGAAAGTACCCTGTGAAGGACAGAAATGACACACAGTCAAAAGCAATGGAGAACAGGACAGAACAGCAAAACTCATGCACAATACATGTTACAAGATACCCACCCAGAACCAAGTTAGCATGTCAACACTGTTGGGGAGTACAGACCACCTGTAAGCACACATCGCTACACACATCCAGTCAAGTAGCCCATGGACACACTCCAACAGCACCAGAGCACCACCTACACATATCATGCCAACTCACATCATTGACATGACACCTCAGGATACTCACATTCAGCTAAAGAAGTTGGTGATGAGCTGTGTGCGGACATCACCCTCATCATCATCATCATCACTGGCATCGTGGTCCAGGCCAGGATCCTCCACAGGTGGCGGATGTTGGTCATTGTCATCCTGGATGAGAGGCAACTCCTTCCGCACTGCCAGGTTGTGGAGCATGCAGCAGACGATGATAATCTTGCACACTTTCGCTGGGGCATATGGGAGGGACCCTCCTGTCTTGTCCAGGCAGCGGAAGCGGCTCTTCAGGAGACCAAATGTCCGCTCAATCACTCTCCTGGTCCGACCATGTGCCTCATTGTAGCGCATCTGGGCTGGTGTCACAGGGTTCCTGAGGGGTGTCAGCAACCACGGCATGTTGGGGTATCCCGAGTCACCTACGGACAGACAAGTGCACATTAGCTGACTTGGAAAAGTGGGCGGAATACTACAGATCAGATCACACACAATGGCACAAAGTCAGTACACACCGACAAGCCAGGCACGCTGGTTCTGCATCTGTGCCATCATCCTGGGGATGCGACTACTCCTCATCACAAAGGCATCGTGTGCTGAACCAGGGAAACGGGCACACACGTGTGTGATGGTCATATCTGCAAGACACACCACCAGTGCATTGACCGAGTGGTAGTGCTTGCGGTTACGGTAGGCCTGCTCCTGGGCCTGTGGTGGTACCAAAGCCACATGTGTCCCATCAATGGAGCCAATGACATGCGGCATCCTCCCCAGGGCATAGAAGTCACTCTTCACGTCAGTGAGTCGTTGCAGTCTAGGGAAATAGATGTACCGGTTCAGGAATAGCAACATTGCCTCCAAAACATCGCGGAGCACACGGCTCAACATGGTCTGTGACATCCCACCAGCAGTCGCCACAGTATGTTGGAAGGTACCGGTGGCAAAGAAGTGTAGGGCTGCCATCACCTTCACCTTGGGGGTCAGCGCTGTAGGATACGGCCGGCCAGGCTGCAAATGTGGGGCCAACTGCACTGCCAAATCCTCAATCAGCTGCCTGGTGAAGCGGTACCGTCGGATGCTGTCCCGTTCCACCATCGTTGCCAGGTCTGGGAATGGTCGATGGACAGCAGGAGCCCTGCAGTGCAGAGGAGAAGAAAGCAAGATTGTCAGTCACCCCACATATGCGGCATTGAACACACTCAATATCACAACATACATCATTATGAGGCACAACTACATGAAGTGTGCAGTTCCGTAAGGACATGTATGGTACATACATGGCCAACATCTGTCATCACGGTTCAACAAGTGGCATCAATAAGTCCCAGGTTGGCCCATTGGATATCATGAGGCCGTGTCACAGTTCCCATCTCCTGCTGCCGTGTCACAATCACCCCTCACAGTGACATGTGAGGACAGATGTGCCCCAGGCATCACAGCTCAACGACAGGTACATTCCCAGGGACCCTGTATTGCCACATGGACACTGGCATTACATGGAGTATCATGTATACACCACAGCAAAACAACCATGACCCCCACAGGTAGTGGTCCCACTTGCCACTGCAGGACAGACATGGACGTCTGTGACACACACACGCACAACATCAAAGTCCATGCACACACAACGTGGATGTGGAGACTGTCTCCCATTGTGCACATGAAATCAGAGACATTGTAAACACTACATGCACACAGACTGTGGAGGACCATCACTATTGTGCCACTGGGACACCCTGGCTCAAACATACCGTCCCACATGGGACTCACGGGGTATGTGACATGACATACACATACACCACCGTGAAATGTGACCATGGCACATGCACAGATATGAACAGTTGCACATCACAGTGGTCATGTACACGTAACACCCAGGATCCTGTCCCCATGAACACGTGCACAGCCTGGGGGTGGCTGCCCCCAGGTGACACCCACAGGACAACATGTACACCAACATACACACAATAGGAAATGCAGCCTTACATGCCTTATGATACAGTTTGGACAGGCTGTCGTGTTGTAGGTGTGCCCCTCACTCCCTGGGAGCTATCTGTGGCTGGCATATGTTCATCTGAGACAGGCATGGTGACATATGCCAGTCACTTGTACAGGGATGCGTTGAACAGCAATGGACCGATCGGTGCCCCCGGCCGGCCCATTGCATTCAATGTGTGCGGGTACGCGTTGTACCCCTGTACGCGTTGATCAGCAATGGACCGATCGGTGCCCCCGGCCGGCCCATTGCATTCAATGTGTGCGGGTACGCGTTGTACCCCTGTACGCGTTGTATCAGCAATGGACCGATCGGTGCCCCCGGCCGGCCCATTGCATTCAATGTGTGCGGGTACGCGTTGTACCCCTGTACGCGTTGATACCGCAATGGACCGATCGGTGCCTCCGGCCGGCCCATTGCATTCAATGTGTGCGGGTACGCGTTGTACCCCTGTACGCGTTGATCACGCAATGGACCGATCGGTGCCCCCGGCCGGCCCATTGCATTCAATGTGTGCGGGTACGCGTTGTACCCCTGTACGCGTTGAACAGCAATGGACCGATCGGTGCCCCCGGCCGGCCCATTGCATTCAATGTGTGCGGGTACGCGTTGTACCCCTGTACGCGTTGTACCGCAATGGACCGATCGGTGCCCCCGGCCGGCCCATTGCATTCAATGTGTGCGGGTACGCGTTGTACCCCTGTACGCGTTGAACAGCAATGGACCGATCGGTGCGCACCCATTGACAATGGCCTAGCCTGGCAACGGACGCGTTTTCGAAATTCGAACGAGTCGGTTGCTGGAAATTCAGTTGGTCACCCACAACAATGTTGCAAAATCATGTATGTCATGAAGTTGAAGATTTGAAGGATGCTGTGGGCGTGTATTGGTGCTGCTATTCCATGGATTGGCCAGATTCAGAAGATGCAAACGACTTGGACCTATCACTTTGGACACATGGGACAGTATCTGCCTCTCCAGCACATATATATTGCTGGCTGTTCCCCTGAGAGCTCACTTGCCTGCACTACATGCTCCAGGACGACATCTGCCACTGCACTGCTGCTGTCTCTGCCCCCTCTGGACCCTGCAATGGCACGTACTGTGGAGAGAGCCCCAGCCTTCAGCCTTGAGGAGAACCAGGCCCTGCTGGACAGCCTACTTCCACAGTACAGCAAGCTGTATGGGACACCAGGGGAGCAGGTGAGTGTTCTGTGCACTGCCTTTCTGAATGTGCATTTTGTCTGACTAGCAAGGCTGAAAGTCTGCACGCCACTGGCTAGCAGGCTCACTGAGTAGTTGTCACCCCCATAGTGTGTAGTGACATGCACTGGACAGGTATGGTGCAGTGACAGTGCATTTGAACAAGGTTTTACTTCCCATGCAATGATACCATGTAGTGACTTCTGGCAAACTGTCCATGGGCAGCGTTGCACTGCCTGTGTACATCATGTGCCCCTGTGATTGAGACATGTATATACAACTGTGTCATGCACGGATATGTTGCATGTGTAGTAATGGCCTTTTCACTTTGTCATCCTGACAGGTTAATGCCCATCGGAAGCAGGAGATCTGGAAGGACATCGTCCGGGCTGTCCGGTCCGTGGGGGTCTACAAGCGCCGGATCCGCAACTGCCAGAAGAGGTGGCAGGACCTTCGGGGCTGGACCCGGAGGATTGCACGGGTCCAGCTGAAGCTGTCGCCTCCTCGCAGGAGGGGCGGAACACGGACCCTGACCCCCACATGCTCCAGATCCTGGCGGTGGTGTTTCCAGACCTGGATGGGCAGCTGAAGGCCAGACAGCAGCAAGGAGGGGGTGAGTCAAAGACTGCACTGTGAACTCTGTATTACATGCTATGTGCCCTCCTCTGGCCTGGTTAAACTGCCACAGTACAGCAGTCATGTTGTCCAGGAGCCATGTCCCTCTATTGTGCACTGCCCACTCCTCATCTGATACCCAGGTGTGGCCCTTACATTCAGGGAATTGTGTCACTTGGGACTGTGTCCTTGCAGTTTGCTTCACTAAAGGTGGGGGACAGCATCTGTTTCCCTAACTCTGTTGTGGGCATCATGGGTGGGTCCATTGTTCACACAACGCCTGTGTTCGGACATGTAATCTGCGTGTTGCTTTGATATGCGGTCCACTTGCTGAGCTGAGCCACCACATGTGCCTGGGGTATGTGGCACACACCCATGCAGCGGGTGGGAACAATGTTTGGGCCCCAGGAGTGTGCAGATTACGTGTGTCACACATACATAGCCAGCTATCCACTGTCCAGGGCTCATCCCTCATTCATGTGGGGCAGGACAGTCATGCCTACTCCAGGCCATGCAATGCACTCTGTACTCCCACTCCCGTGTATCAGCTGACACATTGTGCGCAGTGATTTGACCCCTCAGGTGTCTGCCTCTGTGTCAGTGTGCTGTGGATTTGTTGCCAGGACTGCTGGGGTGTTTCTCGGTAGGGGCTCAGCATGCCACTGGAGATGTGACCATAGGAGACGATACTTGTGTGTCACATAGGTGTTTGATCAGCTGCCCGTGCAGACTGGGGTATGCGAATGTGAAGTTCAGGCAGCTGTTTCCCATTCACAGCAGATTGTGAGGGGCTCAGGTTCAGAGGGTAGTGTCACAGGTCTCCCATATGTCCAATCGGTATGACCTGGACAGATGAGGGTTAAGATGATGTGTTGTGTGGGGGATGTACATGTGCACTTGTGCAGCTCCAGGACTTGCATTCCCCATGACCTACTATTGTGACACAGTGCAGAGTGTTGTTGTCTGGCTGCCAAGTCATACATCACTGAGACAGTGATGTATGACTTAGCAGTCATGCCTCCGCCATGGCATGTGTCTACTTATTGGTGATCCTGCAGGGGAGTGACATGTGCTACATGCACACCATTGTGGCGATGGCTATCAGGACATGGGTGCATCATGGTGTCTGTCGCTGGTATGCATCACATGCATTTCCTATTTGACTCTGGGCATCCCTTTCATCCGGAAACCTGTACTGACTCAGTGGCAAGAGTTGTGATGTGTGCATGTCCACATGCTACACCGTGTCCTCTGCACTGTCCAACTACTGTGTAGGTGGTGCATGTGTCCACACTGGGGTGTTGCTATCCAACAGACACCAGACAGATGGGTGCAAGGCCATGTGGGATGTGAGTGCCATGGTTGGCATCAGACTGACAATTGGCTTCTCCTGTTCAGTTAGGGCACTTTTAGCAATGTTCAACTAATGATGCCAGGGCTTGCTCTGTAATGTGCTGTGCTCACAGTGGTGTGTGCGTTTGGTGCAGGTGACTGATGTCTGTCTGTTTCCCCATTGTTTGCAGATACATCCACGGCCACGGAAGGGGACAGCTCCACGGACCAGGAGGAGCCGGAGAGCCAGACTGGGTCAGCAGCCGAGGAGTGGTCGGAGGGACCCAGTGGCACGGAGGGCGAGGGGAGCCACACCGAGGAGTCCTCAGCACCATCCACCTCAGCTGAGGACCAGAGCAACTCGGAGGATGACTCCCTTATGGAGGCGGGTGTCAGCAGCCACCACACCCCAGCTAGTGTTGCTGTCCCCGCCACCACCAGCACCACCACCGCCCTCCCATCGGCTCCCATTCCCCAGGTCCGTGGAGGCTCCCATGTTCGGGAGCGTGTCTCCTTTGGGCCAGGCACCGCACCCCCTGCCCCTGTGTCCCCTGCTGCCCTGAGTGAGGAGTCTGTGTACCTCCTTCGCCAGCTCCATGTAGGGCAGACAGCCATGCTGAGTGTCCTCCATGCGCACACCGCTCTGTTGACTCAGCTGGTGTCGTTCATGGAGGGCATCTCATCGGGCATGTCTGACCTACAGAGGGGCAATAGGTCCATGGACTCCTCCCTGACGGCAGCAGTGTCCCTCCTCAGACAGTCCCTCACCCCTCCTGCCTCTGCTCCATCCACACTCCCCAGCACCTTACCCGTCCCAAGCACACACACACCGGCACAGGCACACACCAGCACACACACGTCCAGCACACAGACACACACGCCACAAACAAAACGCACACGCACGCACAGTCAGGGGACTGAAACCAGACTCACAGGGGATGGGGCCCTGGAACACACACACGCATCCACGAGCACTGCGCAGTCCTCAGTTGCCTCTCCCTCCAAAGCACCCTCCCTTGCCTCACCTGCAACCCCAAAGACCCAGCGGCTCTTCCTCAGTGACCTCGGCCTCTTCCCCTCCGATCCAGCTGATACAGCATTCAGGGGGAAGAGGAAGCCCACCCACACGGAGCAGAGTGCCCCTCGCCCCCGGACACCCTCCCCCAGGCGCAGACAGACTGAGGCCCCCACCCGCAAGTCCCCCGGAGTCGTAAGGGCAAGACCCCGCCGCCGCCCTGCAGCTCAGGCACCAGGTCTCCTTCCTCCATCCCTCAGGCCCCCACTCCACAGGTGCCCCCCACCACACCCTGCCCCAGGTTCCCCCACCCACAGACATACCATCCCCAAGAGGATCCGGCCTTCTCCCCCTGCCACTTGCTCTCCCGGCACCACACCCCCGCTGCGCTTGTCTGTGCCACTGATGTGGTGAGGGTGTCCTCCCCCTCTGTCCAGCCCACCTTGCCTGTTCCCCATTCTCCTCCCCTGGTGGTAGGCACTGCAGTGGAGTCCACTACCACCCTGTCTGACTTGGGCACTGCAGTGGCGGACCTGTCCACTCCATCTGCAGGGTCCACTGCAGTCGTGCCGGCACCCACAACATCTGAGTCATGCCCCCAGTTGTGCCGGCACACACCATGTCAGACACCTCCACTGCAGTTGTCAGTGGCTCTCCAGCACCCACCACCCCTTCCCTGCTTCCTCCTGGTGAGCCCTGATCCTGTCCCTGCGGTGCCTGGCCTGCCCCCGGTTGCCCCTCCTAGTGGATTGTCCCTGGTTTTGTGCAGTGCAGGCATGCGTAGGGTGACATCTGCCACTGTCACCCTGTTTGGACTTTGACAATGGACTGGCCATTGGCCTTTGTGTTTTTTCTGGACTTTCAGTTTTCAATACACACATATGCTGAATAAAGCAACTTTCTGTTCTCTAGTGCTTATGCTTCTGATGTACATGTTGTTGATGATGCTAACCATGCCCTTGCTGCAGTGATGGTGATATTTGGTCTCATGATAATGAAGTGTTACTGTGCAGGAACCCATGTGGTCCAGGGGGAATGTGTCCTATCCTGTGGTGTATCCATGTCATCCATAGCAGCATCTGAGGGTGTCATGTGTTCAGTATTTGGCAATGGGATTTCCTACTTACATTAGCAATTTCACATCTGTGGCTTCCACCCCTGCACATCTGTTGTGCCTGCCATTGTTCAATTTGTCTACTTCCCTGACCGTGTGGCCATCTCCACTGGACATGCAGGTTTGGGCATCAATGGGGAAGGACTCATCTGTGTTGTCAGTGCAACATTGCTATACAAGTGTGTTGGATCTGTGCTGATGATTTCGTTGGCACTTCCATGACCAGGCTGATGTGACAGGAGCCTTCATTTGGTGCTAATTGTTGATTGTGTGACCAAGTGCTCAGCTGACATGATGGGGCCCTACTGAGGCAACAAATGGCACAGCTTTCCTCACACAGGAGTGGAGTCCCCTCATGGCAGTGTGTACTCCTGTGACATTGCCTGCGCCCAAGGTGTGTGTTGTATGAGCATGTCTGTGTGTTCACTTCCGTTTAGCTGTGCATGCTGTGATCCCTAGTGTTGTACCTGTTTGTGATGCTTGCTGAGTTGACCTATGTTCCCCCAAAGTCTTCTCCCTGGGTTCTCTGTGATGTGGGTGCATGGCACATTACTGGTCATCAGGGTGTCACCCATAGGTGTGTTTGCTGTCAGGGCTGAGTTTGTGTGCAGACGCAGATGGGTCACAGTCAGGTTTCCCCTTGGCACTTGTTGTTTGCCCCTGTCATGTGATTTCCAGTTTGTGTTATCTTTCAGTGATTGTGACACGTTGTGTGTGTGACTGCTGGCACTCCTCAGGGTCCGGGCTGCAATGTTGGTTGTTGTCTATGTGTGTTCTTTGTGGGTGACCTTGGCTTCTTCATTGGTGTGTGACTGTGGCTGGGATCCCATTGGTTGGTGTGGTATTGCCGTCATGTCCATGTACAGCGTAGTGTGCAGTGTGTCAGACATTCAGGAGTCTTGTTGAGTGGCCATGTGTGATGTGTTTCTGCACCTTGGTTCCCACCCACCACCCTGGAATAGTCATGGGTGCATGTGCAATGTCACCAGTGCATGTGTGCTTCACTGCTGCACATTGTTGGAGGTCGAGGGGTGTGGTGTTGAGTGTGTGCAGATGAGAGTTGTTGCCCGGCTAGGCCCCTGCCTCCATGTTGGCCTTGGCTTACTGGCCGTGCTGATTGATTTGTGCTTGTGTAGGTGTGATGGTAGTTTGTTGCTCAGGACACATGACTGTGGTTCACAGTGTGAACGACATTTAGCTTTGTCATCACAGTGGGATTGTAATGCAGCCCAGGGTCACCACATTGTGACCCTGGGAGTGGAGCACCTGTTCTATTGTAACGACAGTGTGTGGTGAATTTTACCACAACCGTTCTATTGCAATTGTTGTGGATTATGTACACCAATGTATTTGAGATGAAAATGTTTGTATTTTCTGAGCAAATAAGCTAATGTTGGAAGAAGAAAGCTAAATTTCTAAAATATTTTTAAAGCTGATTTTTGAGTGATAAATGATGAGGGTGCGCTGGAGAGACCTGTCACTAATATCCTTACCTTGGTGCCAGGGACATTACAGCTATGTCTTAAATAATTCTCATGAAGAGGCAGTTTAAATTGGCAATGCTTTTTTGTTACATTAGCTGGCAACCTTGCCTGATGCACTGAGGGGATAACTGCTGAGAATCTTGTATATGGTGGCCACGAATTTAAATGTGTCTGATGTGGTCACTGTTACAATACTAATAATATTAGTAGCCAGGGCTGATTTTCATTGAGCTTAAGTATCTCTTATTACAGAAAAGGTTGGAGACCCCTGACATATGATTTCCAGAGTCATTTTCAGATGATTTTGAGTTTACATCTTCCATTTAGACTATGATCAGTGGGCTTCCGACAGTCTTGCCTCTTGCCCTTATATGTCATTATTTAAGGCATGCGTGCAAGTGAGGAAAAATAACTGTGAGATATAAACAATTTACCAGTAGCAAGGACGTCTTCTCCTAATGCTGCCAATGTACCAACTTATCATTTTGAATCTCCATGTACTATTCTTCCCAAAACAAAACCTCCATGGACACTTTTCATGGTCTCCTACTGATAGATTCCATGCACATCCTACTCATATCAACTTCAGGCATAACCGAAAAAATTTGAAAGACCTCTGATATATAATTCTCTTCCCTTCATTTGAAAAATCTAAGTAAAAATGGTAATGGTTCTCTGAGAAGGAATTAATCATGGTCATTGTTTTCAGACTTCAGTTGCTGTTTTCAGTGTGTAATGGAAAGTGCATTATTGTTATGAAAGTTCCACATTGGGTACTCCTTTCAATAAGAAGGGTGAAGCAGAGAACATTGGTAGATCTGTGGATGCAAGGATGCAGCTATTACAGAACACTTTAATAAATGAACATTGTAGGTAGTTACTCTGGGTATATATGTGCATTTAACAAAGTCCACTGTGGGGCCGATTCCGATCTCGGTCGGAGGCGCACCCAATACCATTCGGTCGGGAAAAAAGCCATGCGAATGCCTGTTTCCCGACCGATCCGTACAGCATACCGAACGAGTAAGTACGATGCGCACAACAGCACAGAATCCGGCCGAGTCGTACTCACCCAATCCAGGTCCTGTTCTCCGACCGAGGCGAATCCGGAAACGCAGAATCGAGTCGCACGGAAGGGAAAATGCAGCCCCGTCCGGCCGAACAAGTACGATGCGCTTTCCGTACACGCCGAACCCGTCGCTACGCAGGCACGTCAAAGCATCCGGGAGAGGCGCACATAAGCTCCGATTCGCGTCACAACACGATCCACGGCTACGAGGCGAACACGCCAGCGATGAGGACGACGCGAAGCGACGAGAAAGACGAACGACATGAACCAACCATGAATCCCTTCGTCCCGATCATAACAATATTCTACATTTACTACCGGAACAGGCACGGACGCGTACGGCGCAGAAGGTAAGTCAGACACCAACCACAAAACACATACAACACGTACACGACACATCACACACACACAGAGGCATGCAGAATTTACTTACACCAGCAACAGCAGCACCATAGGGGCGGGATGCCCATCACCAATGCCACATATGCACACAGGGGCCTGAATGCGCACCACCACCCCTACCCAGGGGGGGCCGGATGCCAACCACCACTACCACCCTTAGCCAGGGAGGTGCCAGATGCCCACCACCACTACCACCCTTACCCAGGGGGGCTGGATGCCTACCACTACTACCACCCTTAGCCAGGGGGGTGCCAGATGCCTACCACTACTACCACCCTTACCCAGGGGGCTGGGTGCCTACCACTACTACCACCCTTAGCCAGGGGGCTGGATGCCTACCACTACTACCACCCTTAGCCAGGGGGTGCCAGATGCCTACCACTACTACCACCCTTACCCAGGGGGCTGGATGCCTACCACTACTACCACCCTTAGCCAGGGGGCTGGATGCCTACCACTACTACCACCCTTAGCCAGGGGGTGCCAGATGCCTACCACTACTACCACCCTTAGCCAGGGGGCTGGATGCCTACCACTACTACCACCCTTAGCCAGGGGGTATCAGATGCCTACCACTACTACCACCCTTAGCCAGGGGGTGCCCGATGCCCACCACCACTACCACCCTTACCCAGGGGGGCTGGATGCCTACCACTACTACCACCCTTAGCCATGGGGGTGCCAGATGCCTACCACTACTACCACCCTTACCCAGGGGGGGCTGGATGCCTACCACTACTACCACCCTTAGCCAGGGGGGGCTGGATGCCTACCACTACTACCACCCTTAGCCAGGGGGGTGCCAGATGCCTACCACTACTACCACCCTTACCCAGGGGGGGCTGGATGCCTACCACTACTACCACCCTTAGCCAGGGGGGTGCCAGATGCCCACCACCACTACCACCCTTACCCAGGGGGGCTGGATGCCTACCACTACTACCACCCTTAGCCATGGGGGTGCCAGATGCCTACCACTACTACCACCCTTAGCCAGGGGGTGCCAGATGCCTACCACTACTACCACCCTTAGCCAGGGGGCTGGATGCCTACCACTACTACCACCCTTAGCCAGGGGGTGCCAGATGCCTACCACTACTACCACCCTTGCCCAGGGGGCTGGATGCCTGTCACTACTACCACCTCTACCCATGGGGGGCTGGATGCCTACCACCAACACCACCCCCACTCATAGGATGGACAATGCATGACACAACCAGCACACCACAACCTAGGGAATGCAAGAAAAAGACATCCCCCAACACCATGACAAGCGTGTGTAGACTGTGTCAAATGCCTACAACACTGAACATGACTTTGAACATACAATGTGACCCCCTATCACATGTGCCACACATATATGTGTGTGGCCCCCACAATGCAAGCAGGCCGTGACCATTGTGGCAATGGGGTCCAAACCCCCATCATCACAGTGACCAAAATGTAAGTGTGGTGTCCATAGCTGAAGCACATTTTGAACAGTGTGGCAATGGGGTCCAAACCCCCATCATCACAGTGACCAAAATGTAAGGGTGGGGTCCATAGCTGAAGCACATTTTGAACAGTGTGGCAATGGGGTCCAAACCCCCATCATCACAGTGACCAAAATGTAAGTGTGGGGTCCATAGCTGAAGCACATTTTGAACATTGTGGCAATGGGGTCCAAACCCCCATCATCACAGTGACCAAAATGTAAGGGTGGGGTCCATAGCTGAAGCACATTTTGAACAGTGTGGCAATGGGGTCCAAACCCCCATCATCACAGTGACCAAAAGGTAAGTGTGGGGTCCATAGCTGAAGCACATTTTGAACAGTGTGGCAATGGGGTCCAAACCCCCATCATCACAGTGACCAAAATGTAAGTGTGGGGTCCATAGCTGAAGCACATTTTGAACATTGTGGCAATGGGGTCCAACCCCCATCATCACAGTGACCAAAATGTAAGTGTTGACAAAGAAAAAGCTGCAACTGCCAAACTGCATGGATGATTCCTGATCACAGAACATAAAACACATCAGTGGCAAAGTAGTGCATGTGTCCCATTGCAACATAAATTGGGGGAGGCAAATACTGCAGTGCAAATAAGACATACCTTTGGCCAGGTGCAGACAAACAACACCCATGGGGGCTGACACTGTCAACATTCATCAATGACACAATGACAGAAGTGACCATGATAATGCAGACCCACATATTTGCACCAATGGGCACACAAATGCAGATACCCTGTGGAGACTGTAGATGTGAGGTGAACAGATACCATACCATGGCAGCAATGGGACACACAAACCATGATCATTGTGCTGACCGATGACCTAGGAGTCCCAGGGACAGCAGGGGAAACCCACCAAACTACATACAGCCAATGGCACACCCAAGATATGCCAATGCAGTGGTGCAGATGCACAAACACAAACAGGCAGACCCACACTGCACATCATACACAACAGGTGAGGGGGGGGTGCCAGTGTCCCCAGGCAACTACACAACACATGAGGAGACCTGAATACCAATCATACAGATGTGCATACAGTGCCACACAAAGGTAACTCATGGATCCAAATCCCCTATGTGGGCAAGCAGGCATTGTCAGATGAGAGGGAGCACAAATCACACATGTCACACAGGCATGTAGGAACAGCAACTGACACAGCAAGACCGTCCCAGAAACACCCTCAAGCTCAAAGAAACAACAACGCAAGGGCGAAGCACTCTATATATAAAATTCTAGAATGCAAATATTTATGTTGTCATAGATGTATGTTAAAACATTCTGTAAAATAGACAAATCTGAGTAAAAGAAAAATAATTTGATCATACTTTTGATTATAAAGACCCCAAAAATTTACTAAATCCAATTGGTGTCTGGAGTCCAATCAAAAGAATATTTTCATATCATCCAAAGACTCAATGTTCAGTAATGCACGAGAGTTTCAATTAGTTGATCAAGGTACTGCGGACAGATATGTTAAAATGTTCATTCTTTCTTTCTTGAAGCACTCAATAGTTATCTGTTTAACATGAGTTACTAATTTAGTTACGGGCTAATATATTTCTTTTTCCTGAAGTTATGGTATGGTTCGTTTGAGCATGCTATACTTCATTACTTTGGTCCAATTAAATTCCAAGATGGCTGATGTTTTTGTTACTGTTTTTTAATAGTCTTTACTCACGTGACTAGCCATTGTTGTGGGATTGTGTATCTAAACAGTGCCTGCACAATATGGCCCACTTATAGTTTAAATAATTTTTATAAGTTTCATTAAATAGACCTTAGTGCAATATTGACAGGCATATAATACAGACAATAAATCATGTGCATTATATATACACAGTAATTTTCTTTAAAAAGGTACACAATTAATTATTATAAATAGATTTAAATGTAGGTTAAAAAGGAGAAATATCCATATAACTATAATTTACAGATTAAAAGTGATATCAATATATCTCATATGGCAGGCATCCACAAGCTTTCAACCATATTCCAACTACTGTATATTTCATACATATCTTAAGTCTACTAAAATTAATACAATAAATCTACAACATCAATCTCCCACCCACAGTTACCCCTAATCAAGAAAAGCAGTCAGAAATAAAGTGTCAAAATATTCCACATGCACAATTATATCACAGTAGTACCCATTATCACCCAATTTAGCGGTATTAAACTAGATTTTCCTTCCCTTACCCGCAAGGACTCAGGGAGATATTCGATGAATCTGTGCCTGCTTCCGAGGCCAACAAACTATCCACCAGGTGTTCCTACACTTTAACCCTTTCAATTTTCCCTCGTCCTCTTTTAATCTTATGAAACAACACAGCACTCTCCAAACTTGCCCGTTTTATCAATTCTTTACGCCATCTGGTAATTTGAGGAACCATGCGCTGATTTCCAGTGCCTTCTCAATTCTCGTTTTGCCAAAATCAAAACTAAGTCAGTAAATCTAGCAGTAGTTTTCTTATTTTTAGGACAAGGGTATCCTCCTATGAGGCAGACGAAGCGTGTACAAGGGATATCCTGCAATGTTATTCCAGTAATATATTCTATTACTTCCTCCCAGAACCCCACTAATGAAGGGAAGGACCATACCATGTGGAACATTTCTGCCCCAACTCTCCACTTCTAGGGCATTTTTCAGCAGCAGTCGCATATACCTTGTTAATCCTGCCAGGTGTAAGATAAGCTCTATGCAGTTTATAGAAATTAATTAATTTGAACCTAGCATTTCTAGAAACAGCTGGCATATGCGCTACAATCCTATCCAAGTCCAAATAATTAATTTGGAGCTCTAAGTCTCTCTCTCATATTATTTTCAACTCAGAAATAGGAGAAAGAATATTTGCACAAATCACACGATATAGGTATGAGACCGCACTTACACACCCTGTTGTTGTACAAAGCTGTTGACACACCTGATGTGTGGCAGGTTCAGTATCTCCATTTCTCCAATAATTCATTATTGTAGCAACCAATGCCCTGTGTGCTAAAAATTGTCCTCTAGGTCTATTAAATTCTTCAGCCGAGTCTTCAAACCTAAGCAATACTCCATCACAATATAGGTCTCCAACACAGTTAACCCCAAAGGTAGTCCATCTTTCAATCCCTGCTAATGCTCCTACCTGGGCCACTATATTCATCCATTTTCATGGTATATGAGGTGAATAGGGTACATGGACTCAGGTTTGATGCAGGCATTTTCGCGAGCACTGCTGTATCACTAGCAGCTCTTGAGAAATTGCAGGCAGTCTCCCTCAAGGAAGCAAGAAGATTTTTAATAAGTCCTGCAGATCAGGCAGTGAGCCAATAACACCCTCCCCAGGGTTCATTTGACAATAAACCCACCTATTTAACCATTTCAGTTGAGCCGCCAGATAATAAGATTCAAGATCAGGAGCAGCCAACCCTCCCTCCGTTACAGGGTGCTGTAGTTTTGTTAGTGCCACTCTACGCCTACCTGTTCCCCAAAACAATTTCAGAAGTAGCGATTCCAATTCACGAAATAATTGGTGAGGCACCACCAATGGCAACGTGTCAGAGACATAGAGCAATTTTGGTAGCTCCACCATCTTAGCTACTGCTATTCTGCCAGCCACAGATAATGGCAAGCTTGTCCAAAAATGATTACTAGTTGTTGGACTTGGCCCTTTTTGCAGGGTCATCCCTAAACTTTTTGCCTTTCTCCTAGCCTTTTTTCTGACATGGTGTTGGTGGTTTTAGGACTCTGGGCGCTTTAGCACTGCTCTCCAGTATAAAGTGCGTGTGCTCTCTGGGTTACTTATGGTAAGATTGGTCTACACCTGTTTGGCATATTTAATTTACCTGTCATTCCCTTGTAAAGTGGTATCTCATATACCCGGGGTTGGTAAATTAAATGCTACTGGTGGGCTCGCAGTGCTGATTGCGCCACCCACCAAAGTAGCCTTTCAAACCTGTCTCAGGCCTCTGCCATTGCAGGGCCTGTGCGCGCAGTGTTACTGCTGCTGTGACGTGGCACCTAAAGTGTGTGCCATGTCTGTGACCCCCCTTTTACTACATGTCAGTCACCCCTAAGGTAGGCCCTAGCTAGCCCTATGGGCAGCTTGCATTGTAGGTAAAAGGTAGGACATGTACCTTAAGTGTGTGACATGCCCTGGTAGTGACAAACAACCATTTTGGTTTCTCACTACTGTGAGGCTGCCCTCCCATAGGAATGCATTGGGATTCCCTGATAAGTGTTTCAGTGGTAATTCCTGATATGAGAGGAGCAGCGTGGTCAAGTTTGGTATGTTTGGAATAGTGATAATAAATGCTATGCAATGGTGTGCGCAGATTTATTATCACTATTTTAGAAATGCCACTTTTAGAAGTTGGCATTTCTGTGTGCTATGTGTCTGCCTGCCTGATGTGAATTGCATGTCTGGCAGCTGCTCCAATATTCCCATCTAATAAACCTTGCTGGGTATGATATATTTTTACTTCTAAATATTTAATGCAGGTAGGGCTCCAATTGAGCCCCTGTAAATTCAGGGACTGCGCAACAGCTCTGCAAAGTTGAAACAAGTGAGATTTTTAGCCAATTGATATGTTGCCCAGATACTTTAGCAAAGTGATTTTATAAGTCTATACTACCAGGCAAATCCATCCCAACATCTCGGAGAAACCCACGGACCTCCATCCCATGATAAAAGTTCCCGATACAGGCACAACTGGCCAGAGGTTCCATTACGATAGAAATAATAAGAGGGAATTGGACACTCCTGTCTAGTCCCATGTCAGAGGGTTCAGATACCACTCTGCCATTACGTACCCACTCCTTAGGACTGGTATAGAGAAGTTTGATCCAGTGAATAAATCTTGCACCCAAACCCATTTGAGCCATTACAGAATATAAGAACTTAGAGTTTAAACTGTCAAATGACTTCTCAGTGTTTGTGACAGCTGCCCTCTCCTTATCCACAAAATCATCATTTAAGAGAGAGATGAGCCTCGTAATATTATACGCCGTATTACGCTCAGGAATAAAGCTAGCTTGATCAGTATGAATTAAAAAGGGAATATGTGGTAAGAGTCTGCTCACCCGAACACGGCTTAGGGCCCGATTCTGATGCGGTTTGGAAGGCCTCCTAACGGCTTTTGTTCCATCCAAACCGGATCAGGAATGTGCTTCCAACCGACCACCTACGATACGAGTTAGGCGTTAGGAATATCCCAATCCGAACCCGACGGCATTCGGAATGACCGAGCCGCACAGAGCAGAATCGTACGTTTCTACTGGCCGTGTTTCCGAACGACCGATTACGATGCTGGATTCGGACAGCCTTTCTGAATCGTGTCATCCGACTCAAATCGGCAGTCGGAACAGACTTTTGGGGCCTGTAGCGGGCCCCCCTGCAACTGGAGCCTTTCCAATCGGGCATGTGGGGGTAACCATGTGTCCCCCTTTACCAGCCATGCACAGTGTGGCAGGCACCAGGGGGTGCCCATCACAGGGTGCCTGATTTTTCCCAGCCACCCCTTTCTTCAATGGGAGCCTATGCATTCGGTCGGAACATAGGCCCCCATTGAAGTCCATGGGAGTCCAACCAAATCGTATCTGGAAGCATCCAGATGCATCGTAATCAGTCAGTCAGACTCTCCCGATCCGAGTCGGTCAGAAAGCATTCCCAAACTGATTCAGTCGGGAAGATTTCCAAATCACAACAGAATTGTGCCCTTAGAATTTCATAATCTATATTGAGCATAGACAATAGCTTATAGGATCTAACATCCATTGAAGGACATCCAGGTTTCAAAAGAGGAATGACTAGTGCCTCACATGTAGACACCGGCAGGTGTCCTGTCTTCCAAGATGTAGAAACAATTTCTACCAATCTAGGAGCCAATTAATTCTTGTATGTAGTAAAGAACTCAACAGGTACGCCATCTGCTCCAGGAACCTTACCATGTGCCATATTTTTTATGGCAGCTCTAATTTCTTCTATAGTTATATCTCCCCCTCCAAATCATCTGCATTCTCACGCGAGAGGACCCACAGTTGGCTTATTGATAAAAAATCCTCAATATCCTGAGGTGGTGTTCTAAGCACTGGAGCATATAGATAAGTGTAATATTCACAGAAGAGAGCATTAATAGAAGCTTGATTATATAATGCTTCACCTGCAGCAGAGTCAGCTCTAGAATCATAGATTCACATATTTTGGAATTAATAAGCCATTTCAATAGGGATCCTGCTTTATCACACTCAGCATGAGCACAAGTAACATATTCCTTATAATCAAAACAACATAATTTTTTAACGTGGGCTACCTGTAATTCCTTTGCCTCAAGCACTCAAGCAGGGGATATTTAAGAGCGAGATTACCAGGCCTATGTTGCTCAAGACTTCTAAGTACCCTTTCCTGAGTTTCCACCTCACCAACTAAAGTTCTACGCACCCCAGCCACCTCTACGATGCATCAACCCCTGATCACGGCCTTAAATGCATCCCATTCAATCAAAGAGGATGTAGCTGTTCTAGCATTTTCATTAAAGTAAGTAGTTATATCCTCTCCAATATTATTTTAAAAACTGAATCATGTAGGTCTTCTACCTTAAAATGCCAAATCGGAATGCACGGACACTCCCACCACCAATTCAAAGAGACTAACACAGGGTTGTGATCAGAAATATTTTGGCATAGATATTCAGTACTGTGAACTGTGCCATGGACAGTCGGAGATCTTAAAAAGGTATCCAGATGAACATGATGTTCGTGTAGTCCTGAGTAAAATGAGTAGTCACGTGTCACAGGGGGCATTCGCCTCCAAGCGTCAACAAGCCACCATTATTGCTGCCTGGCCCTAAAATTCCGAGCTGTCCAGTTCACAGGAGCATCCCCTTACGGTGGGTGTGAATGGTCAAATGCCGGATCTGCAACACAGTTAAAATCCCCACTTAATGCTCACGCCGAACATGCTGTGGACTTTGTTACCGACTTTCATTGATGTTAAATAAGTATTTCTCACATACCGTGCTTCTAGTGTTTTTGAATTTTGTTGTTTGTATTTTGTATTGTTGGACTTAGAATACACATTTGCAATTGCCTGTGTAATATACATGGCTTATTTAGTTGTTTTTATGTTTTTAACAGCCCTGAAGAAGTCTCAATGTTTAGGGACAAAACATATTGGCTGTGCCAATCTCCAGGTTGCACTGATCAAGACAGAACTAAAGAAAGAATGTTTTCACATACTTGTATGTGGTACCTTGATCAACTAAATGGAACTCTAGTGCATTACTGAACATTGAGTCTTCGGATGATATGAAAATATTATTTTTATTAGACTCCAGATACCAATAGGATTTATTTGATTTTTGGGTTTTGCTAATCAAAATATTGATTAAATTATTTTTCTTTTTCTCAGATTTGGCTATTATAGGAGGTAAGGACAGTAGTGTGCGGATTGATTGAACTGTCTTCTTTTTAGCAGTATTTGCACGAACTAACTTGTCCTTTATACTCCTGTTTTTTTTAAGAGCAAAGATGGGGGTGTGTCTGAATGGTTCTAGAGCCTTCACCGTATTCCAGTTTTTTCGTACGATTTTTTTCACTTCATTGGTACAACCAGAGAACGTCGTGATGCACACCAATGGCATGTTGTCTGATTTGTCCTTTTGTGTTAGCAGTGTCTCCCTCGGAGTATACCATGCTCTTTTCATTGCACGCTTTAGCAGTTTTCGTGTCACGACGTTCTCTGGTTGTACCAATGAAGTGAAAAAAATTGTACGAAAAAACTGGAATACGGTGAAGGCTCTAGAACCATTCAGACACACCCCCATCTATGCTCTTAAAAAAAACAGGAGTATAAAGGACAAGTTAGTTCGTGCAAATACTGCTAAAAAGAAGACAGTTCAATCAATCCGCACACTACTGTCCTTACCTCCTATAAAAGGTCATAGGAGATGTGGTAATTGTATGTCATGTGATAGCACAATTGAAGGTACCATATTCACGTATGGCAATAGATTTGGGAAGCACGAAGAATTTACCAACTGCAATACACATAATGTCATCTATTGTGTTATTTGCCCATGCCCAAAGGCCTACATCGGTAAAACCACTCAGCCCATAAAGAAACGAATAACGCAACATCGTTCACATATAAGATGTAAGATTGCAAATGCACCCATGGTACCACACTGTATCAAAAGAAACCATGGTCCAAATGACATAAAATGGACAATACTAAAACACATAACCGGCAACAATATTGACAGTCTACTCTCCAGATTCGAGGCGCAAACAATTCTGTATCTGAATACGATCAAAAATGGCATGAATGAAATGAGTGAGATAATCCATTGTGGATGAATATCAAGTAGTGTAAGGGACGCCCAAAAAGCTCCTCTGTCGTTAACTGAAATGCTCTTAAAGGTACCCTCCACACTGTCAAAACATTGGCAACATGTACGTAAGGTGGACACGGATGGTAATAGAAATAAAAATTGCATGGAAGTGAAGAGTGAAAATCTCATGAGGCAAATTAAAGCAGATCCAGGGCTTAAACAGGGAATGCACAATAAAGGTTGCATTCCTGCCATTACCAACATACCCGGTTTTACCCATACAAAAGCTCAAGAACCGAGAGGGCAATGATCTCAAGTGGCATGCTACACATAATTAAGGTGAACCAACAATGTGACGTGAGTGTGAAATTCACCATGAGTGATACTGCTGAACACAAGGCGAGATGGCAAGAAGACGCTGATGTCAGCAGGTAAAGCAAATTGCCCCCGAAAATGGAGTTTAGATCGAACGCATCCAAAGATTGCCATGACAACGCTGTTAGAGGAAGTCAGGCAAGACCAGATAAGGACGTTGACTTCCGGTATCGGAATATGCGCGCGGGAACGCGGAAGTATAAAAATCGAGCAAAACCTAACGCTGGCTGGAGGAGAATACACCCACCGGTCCTGCAGACCAGATACCGCGAAGAAAAAGAAGTGCCAAACTACAAATAAATCAGGTACTTGGGACTCCCTGTTGGTGTATACTACTAAGCATGCAACCACCGAGCCAGTTGGGGCAAGAGAACACTTGCTTATTGAGCACTGTTGAGTAACGTGCGCTCAGGGACCTCACTATAAATCACGCCTACAAGCCAGTCGCGGTCCGTGGTAGTAGTGCCGGCCGGGCGGTGACGTGGGGCAGGGGAGGGGCAGGGTGGGGGGTAGTAAACGCCAGATTACGGCCGAATACAGGTAAGTAAACATTTAAATAACTAAAACGAATTTAATTGCGCGCACTGCATTGCATTTGGCGATGCAGCGCTCACAACGAAATTCGTTTTATTTATTTAAATGTTTACTTACCTGTATTCGGCCGTAATCCGTGGTTTACTACCCCCCACCCTGCCCCTCCCCCACCCCACGTCACCGGCCGGCACTCCTACCACCGACCGCTACTGCTACAAGCATGTAATTATCGAGTAATAAGGGCTCCCAGATTGCTCACGTATTAAGCACTGTTAAGTATTGTGCACCTTGCGACCCCACTGTGAATCACGTCATTAAGTATGACATCATAAAGCCAGTAGGGGCAGGAGATTACTCACACATTGAGCAGTGTGAGTTTTTAGTAGCGTTTGCTCATTCCCTTTAACAACACAAGATTGTGGGGTAGTTTCACTTGGCCACACTGAGTCTGCTCACACTAGGGGTGATGTTAAAACCACACCGAATTGATTCTGCAATGTATAAACAAGAGATTAATACATAGTCTAGGTCAAACAATGGAAGCCCCATGTAATAGAAACACACACCCTTTTCCTCCCCTATTCCCATTCTTCTCGATCCTTAGAAAGCTGAAAAGAACCACCTTAATACAAGAAGCCTGGAGGGACACTGTACTCCATCTTGAAAGTCTGATATGGTATGTCAAGAGCCCAATCTAAGCTAATACAGTTGCACACAGCAGACATTGGATTTAGTGTTTCATTAGTCTTTTAATTGTTTATCCATGCAGGCACTTAATGTCCTACACGTCCAAAGCCCCGCCCTGATGAAGACCTTCATATGAAATATTCTGCCTGGTCCCAACTACCGAAGGTCGAAACGCGTTGGCTCTCTCAAAAGAGAGGTTTAGAGCAACCGAACAAAACAAGTTTGCCCCATAATAGGTGCACTCGAGTTGATTTACTGTTGCTCTCTATACGAGTTTGCAAATAACTCTCTGACCTCTCTAGGACCTGTTTAATACAGCTAATTGCGGGCAAAACAAAGATAAAAGTCCCAATTACAATTGCAAAATAGTAGGACTTACTCATGTCGGGAATGGTATTCTTGTAACAATCATTATAAACAGGATTGTTGTTGTCTATGCATGTAGGAATGTTTTATGGTCTTAAGTTACACTTATGTATGTTATGTAAATAGTGTATATGTTTTTTGTTTAGACTAGCTGTGTCTGAAGTTGCTGTTGTATATATTTACAAAAAAACAAAAAGAGAGGTGTATGTCGTAAATGTGTAATGTGATGTGAACCTCTTTTTTGATCATGAAAAAATGAAGAATGAATCCATAAATAAATGGAGCCCAATGTTAATAAAAAGAACCATTGAGGCACAAGTGAAAATTCTATTGATGGTGTCAGAGGTATTCTGTTTTGTTGATATTCATATTGATTCCAACCTCTGTACTTCCTGAAGTGAATCACTCCCCTTTCTTAGAATTGCTTTTTTCATTTTCAGCACTATAGGGCCATATGTATGAAGCTGTTTTGCGATCGCAAACACTGCGAATCGCAAAAACGGTGTTTGCGATCGCAAAACAGAGCCCCGCAAAATTGCGAATCGCTAAATTAGCGATTAGCAAATTAGCGAATATCCCCAAATAGCGAATTATTTGCAAATTCGCAAATAGAGACAGGAATTCAGCGAAAATCGCAATAGGCGAACTTGCACTTTGCGAATTCGCTAAACGGAATGCATGAAAAATTCGCTAATTGCGAATACACGAAATTCGGAATTTAGAGAATCGCAATTAGCACCAAGTCTGAGCAGGTGGTAACCAGGTGCAACCTATTTAAAGATACCACAATGCAACTGACGTTTGCCACAATGTCTGGGCTGTACGTGATAGCCAGGAGGCTGCGACTCAGAGCTGCTGCACAGAGGAGGAGACGCCAGGAAAGAATCTTCAGAGCGCGCACAACCCTGTTCCAGCGGACTGAGGAGGAGATCCATACCAACTACAGGCTGGATGAAGAGAGCATCCTGGAATTAATTGCAGAGCTCCAACCCATACTTGAACACCCCACACGCAGGACACACACAATCCCCACCCACATACAGGTCCTGTGCTCACTTCACCTCTTGGCGTCAGGGAGCTTTCAGGGGGTGATAGCCACAGCAGGAGGGGTCTCACAGAGTGCATTCTCGCGCTTCTTCCACGCGTTCCTTGATGCCATGGTACAGAGGCTGCATAACCACATATACTTCAACAGCACACCACAGGCACTAGCCCAGACCAAGCAGGAGTTCTACCAAATTGCACAATTCCCCCACATCATTGGATGCATAGATGGGACCCATGTCGCCATATCCCCCCCTCCCAGAACGAGTATGTGTACAGGAATCGCAAGTCCTACCATTCCCTGAACATACAGGTGGTGTGTGATGCCAGGCACATCATCACCGACATCGTCGCCAAATACCCAGGCAGCACCCATGACTCATTCATCTTCTGCCACAGTGGGATACACCGCCGACTCACAAGTGGGGAGTTTGGTGAGGGATACCTACTAGGTAATTGCATGTGAAAGAAGGACACACTAGTAATGCACAGCAGTGGCAGGACAGTGTTCAACCATATTTTTCTCGCACCACAGGTGACAGTGCGTATGCGGTCCGGGACTACCTACTCACTCCTCACCTTAATCCTGCCAACGCTGGAGAGCAGAGGTACAACAGTGCCCACATAGCGACCAGGTGTACCATCGAGAGGACCTTCGGGATACTCAAGAGCCGGTTCCGATGCTTACACAAGAGTGGAGGGGCACTTCAATACAGCCCCCAGACCTGTTGCAAGATAGTGGTAGTGTGTGCCATGCTGCACAACATCGCCACCAGGAAGGGCACACCAGTGGAGCTCACCAAATCGGAATCATCGGATGAGGAGGGGGCCAGCTCCTGGACCCATGCCAGCCGGTGTAATTGGTGCAGCTGCTGGCCGCCAGAGGTGAGATGAGATCACACGCAACTATTTCTAGGTAAGAAAAGATGACACAATGCCAAAGATCTAATACGAGACTGTGTTTAATTTCCTTTAGTACAGGATATATATTGGCACACAGCCTGTGTGGCACACAATGTATTGTCAAGAGTCCCGCCCATGTGTGATTCACAGTGCAAATTGACTATCCTGAGCAAGTGTCCGTGTGCACTGGGTTGGTGCACCCACATCCATGTCTATGTCTGGGCGCCTCAACTGCGGCGCTGTCGGCCTGTAGCCCCTTGCTGTGGCTGCAAAGTGCCCTCTTCACCTGTCTCAGCAGGCCTGCCATGACGCACACTACGGCGCCTGTCCGGTGGGGGCGGTGGGGTAATGCTGCTCCTGCTGGATTGGGCATCCTCATCTGTTGGAGTGAGGACTCCTGGGCCAGCAGTGGCAGCTGCACACAGCTGATCCACAGCACATGTCACCTGTACCAGACCCCTGGTCACGTCCTGGCTGCAGTGTGCCACCTCGTGCTGCATACTGATGCTGCGCCTTGACAGCACAGAGGTCGCTGAGGAAAGGTGGTTGACCGCCCTGGTGTAGAGGTCTAGGCGGGTGTGCAGGCGCTGCCTCTCCCTGCGCCTAGCAGCACGGTCCGCCCTTAGTTCAGCACAGAGTGCCTCCAGGGCACCACTTAGGCCCATGAAGCCAACCCTGATTTGCCTCTGTATTGACCGTATGTTTTTCGCCTGCAGGCGCTGGACCTCTAACATGTGGCCCTCCAGCCCTTGGAAGACTGTGTTGTCTCCTGTGACTGCTGCACTGGTGGATGCCCGTGGTGCCCTGCGCCTGGATGGGATTGGTGGTATTGGTGCTGCACGTGCTCGGGCACGGGGTTGTGGCTCTGGCTGTCCCTGGACTGTTTGGACATTGGAATCGGTGTCCTGGGATTCCTCCTCCAGTGGGGGCAATGGTGGCACTGCAATCCGCCTGCGGCGTGTTGGCGGGATAACTGGGCTGCCCTCGTCTTCCTCTTCCTCCTCCTCCTCCTCTTGCCCTGTTGCCACTGGGCTGGGGGATTCATCCTCCCCTCCACTGATTGTTCCCTGTGTTTCTGTTGGTGCTGTGGACATAAATGCACACATTAATTGACTGTCTTGCCTTGCATTTGTCATGCATTAAATTTCACTGTTTGGAGTTACATGGGCCCTATCTGTCTGTATTTTGACTTTCATGATGCACACATACTGTCTGAGCCTGGCTGGGTGTCATTGCTCCACTGTTAGGTGCATGTGACTACATCTTCCATAATGCATTGCTGTGTGTGCTTGTGCACCTGCACTGGAATTATACTTTGGTTGTGCCCCTGGGTCTCTCCTGGGTGTGTGGGGGATGTAGGGAGGTATCAGGCGTGTGATGGCATGCTTCTTACCTTGTCCTGGTTGTGGGTGGTCGGAGCTGTCCAGGTCTGACACGCCCATTACACTCTCCGGAAGCAGGGTCCCCTCAACCATTTCCTCGAGTGGTGTTGAAGCGGTGGCAGTGGAGGTCCCACCACCGGTCTTGTTGGCCTCCTCCAACCTGGCAGCGACCTTCTCCTTTGAGCGCGCGCGCATGTCATACCAGCGCTTCTGTAGGTCTTTGACGCTACGATGTGTGACGCCAATTGCATTGACTGCACTGGATGTCTGCCCATATCCTTCTCTTGCGTGTCTCTGGCACACGCAGGGACTTCTTGCCAAACAGGAGCTCATGGCTTACAACCATCTCCTGTATCAGGGCCTCCTGCTCACTTTCTGTGAACTTCTGTTTCCTCATTCTGGGGGTCTCCCCCTGCTGCTTGTCCTTGCTGGCCATGTCTCCACCCTCTCCAATGTGTGTAGCACTGCAGTGATGCCTCAGCCTCAACTCCTACTCTCTCACTCTGCTCCTGGGACTCAGGTGCAGCATGGGTAGTCACACTTCCTGGTTGTGATGTCATCCACCTGCACCTGATTCCCCGATTCGCACTTAGCGAATTCGCTATTTTGCGAATTCGCTATTTTGCGAATTCGCAAAATATAGCTTTCGCTAATAAGGAATCGCTATTTAGCTACTTGCTAATCATTTTGCGATTATTAACGATTCGCTATGTTTTTGCGATATTTTGTTTACATACCGTTTTGCGAATCTCTAATAGCGATTCACTAAGATTCGCTATTAGAGATTCGCAAAAGGGGTGTTTGATACATATGGCCCTATAAGAGGTAGAATTAATAAATAAATAGGCGGATTTGGACCAAATTACTCTGACCAGAAGGCACACAATTCTGTTCTTGCTTGATGTCCTGAGGAAGTCAAATGGTGAAAGGTCACATGTTCCTGATGTGTTAGTCAACATGCATTCAATTAGAAAACAATCTAAAGTAATTGGCATATGATGAAAAATAAACACTCGATGGCCCAAGGTATGTATTTCAAGCATAGAAATAAGTGTGGAACAAAAATATATTCTCTGTAGAATACTGCTCTTACCTAAACCTTTCTGCCTTGATAATACACTAATCTTAATTATATCATATAAATGCTGAATAATCAGGTTAGTAGAAATGTGCTAGCCGAATACATTTAAAATGCTTAACATATTTTAACCTGATTTTAGAAGAAGGGATCCCCCTTGCTGTGATAGCATCGCATGTTTTCATTTAAAACTATGCAAAACAGAATATCAAGCTGTAAATGTACACTCCATAAATAATTGTCTACATTCAAATGACCTCCTCGAGGTACATGCTTGTCGTACTAAAATAAAACACACGTTCTTATTACGGAAGAGCCAATAAAAGATTATTCGCAAAAGTGGACATGAATTCAATGTAACCATTCATTAACTAGAAACAAAACGACTTATTTTATTTCAGTTCGCGTTCTTTCACCGTGCAGTAACCAAAACATTTGGCATATCTTTTTGTTGTAAAGCTTTTAGCATAATTGTACTTACATGTTAATATTCTCTAAATGTTACCATCTCTTCCTTGTACAGAGCAATTGTGGTATCTCTGAATATGATGTGATTCCTACAATGGCTGCACAGAATTCCTCTAGAATATTCAGATTACTTCAGTGCTGTAGAGGCAAAAGCATCCGATTAGGAGGATTACACAGAGTCACGATACGGAGCTGGTAAAATGACCTGCTAACATGACGTGCATTAATGTCCCTATGTGTATCAATCTCCTCAATCAGTAAGTTAGAACTGTGATCCTGCATCAATGCTTGGGGTTTTGTCCTATACTGACGTGTATATTCCTCCCAATTGAATTGTTTATTTAGCTTCAATGTGTGAATATATTTAAAAACAATTTGTTTTTGTTCATAATCGAAACGTGATTCTCAAAAACGTAATAATCCAAATTCCAAGATCTGTGGTTCATGACTAGTCTCTTGCAAACTGGAAAGATTTACAAGGCTATTCACAAAGGTAATTTACACTTGGAAGTACTTTACATGAGTACTTTACTCTTACATGTTTGAGTAATGTTACTGTTCTTGGCTAATCACAAAATCTGAGTGTAAAGTTGCTCAAAAGTGCATACACACACATCTCCACTCCCTAACAATGGGGTGAAGCCAAATTTACAACTGTAAATTACTACATCCAAAAAGAAACAGTAGTAAGTACAGCATCACACATGGCCAACCACTGATACTGCAACGTCTTCTCATAGAAAATAACGGATGCAGGGACTTAAAGTAAAACATAGGGAATAATGGTAAATTAAATTAAACTATTTTAAATACTTTAAAATATAAATACACATAGTTTAATCTTAAAATATGTAAACACATATTTACAAATAATTATTGCTTTGTATAGGTGCAGACGAGAGCAGAGACAAAGAGGGCAAGATGGAGGTCGTCTGGGCATATAAATATATCCCTCCTTGTGATAAAGCCACCACCCCTGGGTGTGCTCATAAGGTCCAGAACACTCCTCCCTTCTTCCAGAGTCTCCTTATCTCTGACTATCAACAGTCAATCTGGTGATGCAAATTGCCCCGGGAGAGGGACCAAATGACGCTGGAGGGGAAACTTCTCAACCCTTCTCCTCCTGGATGCACTAAGCCATATGGGCCAGTGTGTTCAAACCCTTGATGCGACTAAAGCCCTCGCCTTGCTAATCGCGGGTACAGGCTACAGAAAATAGCGGATGCAGGGACTTTAAATAATACATACAAAATAGTGATAAATGTATTTACATTATTTTCAATTCTTTGAAATACAAATACATATAATTGAATCTTAAAATATATAAAAACATATTTATAAATAATTATGACATATTTAAACATTCTTTTTAAATTTATAACTTGATGTAACAACGAATTCTATATAATATAGCATATTATATTATATATCAATATAATTATAGCTCTATATAGCACTGTTTTAAATCATTAATGCATAATTTTTTTTTACTTTATGTAGGAATTTCTTTTAACGTTAACTGGGGAAATTTTTTTATTTAATATATTTGAATTTAAATTCATGAAAGATTAAAATTTAAAATTGTAGTTTGAATAGTTTATTGTGTGCGATTAATTAAAATTATTGCACACAATAAAGAAGAACACAGTGCAAAGAAGCAATCCATAAAATACAGCATGTTTTAAAAAATTTTACTTGATTTTCCGATCGGTCCTTAATAAATACTTAGTAAAAACGACAATTTAACATAGGGTCACTTGGATTATAA
The DNA here is from genome assembly GCA_963921515.1 of Calotriton arnoldi. Lineage (NCBI taxonomy): Eukaryota > Metazoa > Chordata > Amphibia > Caudata > Salamandridae > Calotriton > Calotriton arnoldi. The sequence goes on along the minus strand of CAWUFW010005000.1, from coordinate 782,963 downwards.
CAAGCAAGAATTGCTTGGCTGCATGTGCCAAAGCAAAACAGCATACACTTCTTTTTTAGGAGAAATTAGTTGCCAGAATCAAAGTAGGGCTGAGATTTCAGGAACTTGAAATTTGGTAACACCATCCAACAATGAGATCTTTTGGACAGTGTTGTTTTGTCTGCCACTACCGACAGCTTCCTTGACATGTCATTACTCAGTTTTTTTAGCGCTGTGTATGGTATATTCAAGTTTCAAAAGGAGTCCAGAACAAAAGTGCATATAGCAGAGTCCAGGTACAACCTGCCAGGCATTGAGGGGCATTTTACTAAAGTAGGCCATAATATTGTGTTCATTGAATAGCTGTCTGTACTTTTTGCCCTGTAGCAAGTGTTAATATAGGCTTCTTGTCCGGCTAGAGACTGTTTAATTATTCCAAATTCTAAAGCAATTTGTGCTGGTGAAGCATTTTTTGTCAAATTGAAGGAGTGCCTATACAGCCTTGAGATTGTGGTGTACAGCTGCCACACAGTCCCTTACGACTGTAAGTTAATGTTGAGAGTTATTTAGCGTTAATGATGTTTAAGAAGAGGCCAAGAGACTGGACCTTACCCTCGCTATACAGTGGGCAGAATGCCTGAATCAGGACGTTGCTTTTCTGTGAGCTTTGTAACTTTTGAGTTTGGAATGAGCCTTTTCACATCAAATACTACCCCCAGAAATTTGTATCCAGACACTATGGGGCCGATTCCGATTCGGGCCGGAAATCTCTCCGACCGAGCCAGACCCGGAGAGATTTCCGACCGAATCGGACTCTGGCAGTCCGACCGAATGAGTACGATGCGCACGTATGCCATCGGACTCGATTCGGGCGGACTCCCATTGAAGTCAATGGGAGCCAGTCGTACGACGCGTACACGGGCTCCCATTGACTCAATGGGCACGACGCGAACAAGGGCGCCCCCTACAGCGTGTTCGCGTCGATGCGGGTCGCGCCGTACATGCACGTGTAGGGGGACCCATGTGTCCCCCCTGTTTGCGACTCGCGTGCCTATGCTTCCAGGGGGGTCCGACACGGACCCCCAAAGTGCGGCTCCGACAGCTCCTTGGAGCCGGACTGCGCGAGTCGGTCGGAGCGGTCGCGATGCGCATCGTACTTACCCGGCCGGGGAACGTCTCCATTGCGCGGTGCGAGTCGTCCCCGTGCGAGTCGGTCGGAGCGGTCGGGTCCTGCGAACGAGTCGGTCGGAGATTTCGCGAGCGCACGCATCGTACTCGCTCGCCCGGACGCACGTACGATTCGGTCGGGAAACAGGGCTCCGAATCGGATCCGGTAAAGCCAAATCCGATTCGGAGCCCTACCGGCCGAGATCGGAATCGGCCCCTCAGTCTAAATGCAGCAGTATTTTTAATGTGTTCTACATTTAAAATAAATACATAACATTATTTTAAATAATATTTAACATAATAAATATTTTAGTAATCTATGATAAAGTCTAATAAAAAAATGTTTGTGTCCCCAATACTTTACCATAGCCGCAACTCCACTGCAGCTATGGTGTCTCCCTATGAGAAAGTATAGGGAAAAGTAAAAAAGGTTTATCTGACTCAAAACAAATTAGCAAAAATATTATTGTGCTTTCCCCAGACATGGGAGACTAGAAAATGGTTGATGGGCACTGATTGCAATTAGATTGTTTAGGGTTAGGTTACCTTCGATGAATGGAAGCTGATTAAATAATGGACAACAGTAAAGATGTGCACAGTGGATTGGAGCTGTAAACATTGTGATGAAACCCATATTTCAGAGGTGGATGCAAAGGTATGCAGACATTGTGCCTAGTTGATTTTGACGAGGGACATTTCGCCGCCTGCACCGCAGCCCTAATTGCAGTTGGAGATAGCTAAATGGGCAGGGTGGGAAGGCACCTTCCACAAAATAAAAGAAAACAAAAACGGGAATCTCCGTGGGCCAAACGCCGGCGTCAAGAGTGTGTCGGTGTGTGCCCTGCAGTGAAATACAATCAATGTTCAAATAGGAAGTATGGATATTTTAGCACGGTATATATTGTTATTGTGTAGGAAAGCCATCAAATTTCAAAGACAGACTTAACAAAGTAACTGCCATTCACTTCACATCTTTGCATCTTTGCTATTTGCCAAAACACAGTCCTAATATTTACAGCTGTATCGAGAGCTACATAAGGCAGTTTTAAAAGCCAGCACGTTTGATTGGACCGATTTCGAGAGATGGTTTGAAATGACAACCCGCGAGTTGAATTCTTTCGAATCCCATGAAAAAAACAGCATCTTCCCAATAAATCTGCCTATCTATCAAGTAAAATCGTTGCAGGTTCGTTTCGAAAACCGTGATGCGGGAAGGAAACTACATGCAAATGTTTCTAATTGATGAAGTTATACAGTGCCTGTGCAGTCGAGCAATTTCTGCTGTAAAAATACAAATACAAAACACACATATTTAAAAGGAGCAGTTGCCTGAGTTTTATAGCATTTATTTTACATTTTGTGCGGTGAGAAATGGCAATGTCACTTGAACAGATGCTTTAAAAATGGAAACGTTATCTTCAAAATTCATATTAGGTTTAGTACGTTTTCTCGCAATCCAACCTGTAATGTAAATTGTTTTGAATTCTGAATTTGCTATTTTCTATTGCTCAGCGAAAGTAGCTTAACTGCGTATTTTCCAGGACTCCAATCTCAAATAGAAATTTTAAAACAAAAACGTAATGTAAATATAGATGTGTGCTGCGGTCTGGAAAAAAATGCTATAGATAAAGGGGCTTATTTATGAGAGCCTTGCACCAGTTTTGCACCTTGGAAATATGTACATGCTTGACTCAGGGCTCTCATTTCGATTTATGAAGCCGTAAAAAGCGACCCTCCATTGCTTTGAGTGGCCTCATAAATATTGAGTAAGGCATTGCCGTGCAAATCGCTGCTTCGCCCTTACTCTGCGCCCAGGAGGCATTCCTTGGGAGTTGCAATAGGTTTTCACACGCAACACCTATGGATTTTGATGCTACTCCAGGTTTGAAAAATCATGGGGAAGCGCCAAATCCGTACACCTCCCGAAGTGAGGCATAACAAGGAGAAATATGTTTATTTCTCCTCGTTTTTTCCTTATTTCTGTGTGTGCTGCATTCTGCAGCACACATAGAAAGAGCAAAACACCTCTTAGGATTGTTTTTGTGCAGACAGGTGTCCCTTCCTGCACAAAAATAATCCTGCATGCAACTGAGAAGAAAGGGTGCCTACGTTGGTGCTTGGTAGCCAAAACTGCGCCTCCACAGGGAGAAAGGACAGGAATGCACTGTATTGCGTAAATACGGTGCATTCCTGCCCTTTCACTATGGCATTGGGGAGTACAGCACGGTGCTTTGGTGTGCTGCCCTACCCCAAAATCCCATAAATGCGCGCCTTAAATACCAATATGAGAGCGGATCACCAACTTTTGCTGCCAATAATAGATGTCCACTGTAGCATAAAAGCAGATTTGTCAAACGGTAATATTTCACAGAAATGGTTTAGCTTGGGATTATTTGTAGCACAGCTTTGTTATGATGTGAATATAGCCAAAAAGAAATTATTTTGCATTGATGATGCAGTCCTATTACTTCACAGAGAAACTGGTTGAAACATCTGGGCTATCTGAATAAACTCGATGAAAGATAGTTCCTCATTACAGGTACCACAATGACACGTCTGTGAATGGAGTTTTCTCTTGTACCTTCTAACGACTAATCAGGGTTGTAACTCTGATGTAACATAGCTGTACAGAATGCTCTCACAAGTGTTTTCTGTCTATTCTGCACCATATATCATATGCTAGATCCTAATGCTGTGAATTAGTCTGGTGCAGGAGTTCAATTCTGCCTGCAGTTGCAGGTTTTGCATTCCATTCTTTGGAAACCATTATATAACGTTAAAGTAATAAGCATTGTTTTTGATTTTTTTAAACTTCAGGACTGCTGAATAGGTATTAAGACACAAATGCCACAGAACAACACCGAAAGAACACACCACATTACATTAAAATAACGCAAGTCGATAACAGACAACACAGCAAATCAATGCAACAACAGAAACAAAATAGGCCCACACAACACAAACTAAAACAACACTCCGACACAACACAGCAATAGAACACATTGACTACACCAGAGCATATTAGCAAAACACTAAGGGCCCTATTTATGAAATTTATGGTCCAGGGCAGCTCAGCAAGTCACCTGCTCCTGGGCCCTATGTCACAGGGAAAGGGCAGTAATGTGCTGTATTGATCCAATACATCACATTCCTGTCCTTTCCCCCTGCACTGCAGCCGTTTTGGCAGCCTAGCCCCAACACAGGCATCCTTGCAAGGGTGCCTGTGTTGTAGGCAAGATTGTATTGGGTCAGGAAGGAGCACCTTCCTGCACAAAAACAATACTGAGAGGCTGTCTCCTCTTTCTATGTGTGCTGTAAAATGCAACACACATAAAACAGGGAAAACGTGGAGAAATAAAGATAGTTCTCAACGCTATGCATCACCTGGGGAGGCATATCTTTTTGGCGCATTCCCAAGTTTACGAGTCCTTGTAAATCTAGAATGCATCAAAAACCATGGGAGTTCATGTGAACACCCACCACAAAGCCCATGGAACGCCTCTCTTGAGCAGAGTAAGGCAACACAGTGATTTGCTCTGCGTTGCCTTACTCCAGATTTTTTAAGCCATTGAAAACCACGCAAAGTGGCTTTGTGTGGCTTCATAAATCTGACTTAGAGTTTTGCGTCATGCATGCACCATGCTGAGTGGTGCAAGCATGACCCAAAGCTCTCATAAATATGCCCCTAAAATGCCAACTCAAGATGCAAACACACCAATACGGCACCAATGGGTGCCTGACAGGTACTCAACCTCAGTGGCTGTGATTTCCAGGGTTAGCCTGTTTGCTGTGGAGGTCAGGGCTGTAGCTACACCGTAAAGTTGGTGTACAGTATCTGGCTATTTGAAGTCCTGCTGCTCATGCATAGGTTCCCACCTTGCCCTTCATCAAATTTTGAATTCAGAAAAATGACTAAGTGGATAGGTGCAACTCTTGACTGGGATGAACCATAAACCAAGTGGGACCTTGCTCTAATGCCGTTAGGCACCACGGGCGATTTCTACAACCCAGCGAGCTGCATTCAATTGGATAAAATATTTTTATTTGTTGCTAATAATTTTATATATTTTTATATTAATATTTTCATAACTTCTGAAATCTGCATCCTATTGTAGTATATTTTTAATTGTTAAATATTACTATTGTCCACTAAATTACTTTTATCCTTTATTTCTTAGCTATAACATTGTTTTGCTGTTGCTATTCAGGTACCACATGCAATTCTCTGCCAAGAAGGCCTTGGAGCGTATGCCAAGCTAACAAGCTAAATCTTGGTATTCCTCATAGAAGTATGTTTACTTCCAGGAAATTTATTGTTTTGACTTTTAAGGCACTCTGCTACAGTTTGTATGTATCAAGACTGATGATTTACTGTCGCTATTTCAACAATCAAGTTCCCTACAGCCACACTGTCTGTGACTTACTTTTTCAGGTCCGCAATGCCTGGCCTCAGTTAAGGATATGCTTCCTGACTTTTTAGATCATGGCTATTCTTTACTGGTTGTTCTTCACCCGTGGCTTTGTTGTTTTAAGTCTAAATGTAATTTACTTATCAGCAGGCATGTCTCTTTCCTTCTCAAGTCAGGGAAAATTATATTTATACTTGTATTTTCTGGGAAAATGCCACATATATGCTTTCTTTTTATCGGATACAGCTTCCCTGTTGCTGATACACAATGCAGTATTGTTTGCAAAGTTCCTCAGTTGAGGCTCCGTTTATGGTTAGATTTGTTTTTTTCTTGTCAAGTGCATACAGTCTTGCTCTGACTGTTTTGATTTGTACCAATTTTGTCTCTCATGTTGTTGGCTGCACAGCTCATTTTGTAACTAGTGTGTGTTTTTCTCTTAGGGAGTTATTAAATTCTTGCTTCATTTCCCTACATTTAGGGAAATTTTAGTTGCCTTCAAAGTACATTGCTGTTATTTGCATATTGTTTGTTTAATAGAGCTCAGACATTGTTTAATGCAAATGTTTTACAGCACTAATTTGAGAGTTGAATACTGAACTTATGAAATGGATGATTTTCCTGCAACGTGTAGATACATGTTGGATCAAGTAGTCTGACTGTGAGTTCTTAGCATGTCAGGGTGCTATATTGTATTGAGAATGGTTGGTCGACCATTCCTCTAGAGCAATGATTCTTAACCAGTGGTCTGCTGCCCTCTGGGAGGCCATGACCCCTGCTCAGGGGGCCCGCAACTGTCTACATTAGAAAACTATATAATATTAAGTGCTGTGCGACTGGGGCCCAAGCTCTGGGGCACTTCACTTTAAAATATCATCCGGGGTTGAAGGCACATGCTACAGAGCTCTTTGAGTGACTGGCAATTTTCAAGGAATAATAAAAATGTCAAGTTAACTGTGGCGATTGATATACTTACTGAAGAGGGCTGAGTTTTGTTTAGTGGAAGGTTTGACTCATCACAAATCAATAGGGTAAATGGACCTGCTGCAAAGCACAATGTTTAACATGCAGATCACAGACTACTATTTCATTTTCAGAGCCAGGTGGGTAAATGATTTTGTCCTGGAGATTCTTTTATTGCTTGCATAAATTGCAATCCCTCTAAAATAACGCAGCTACCAGCATCACACAGCTAAATGCTTAAGTCAAGACATTGTTTCAGAAACATTTTTAAAATTCCTCAAACTTCTTTTATTCTGATGTTGTAAAAAGGGTCCTTTTATATAGTAAGCAACCCCAAACACTGTGTTACATCCTAAATTCTGACTCTGTGTTACTGCAGGCCAAGCACTCTAAACACTCAATGCCTTCCAGTATGATGATATGAAATTCAATCACTATGTAGCATTCATTTACCATACACTGATTTACACACGTGTGTGTGTGTGTGTGTGTTGGACTTGTGGCAAAAGTGAAACTCTGAGTCCCCCTCTTGTTTTTTTCACTCTGCCTCCGAGTATTCTTGATACATTCCTCATGAAGCTTACCTGCCTTCTGTCCTTCTCCTTGACTCTAAAATACAGTTTCTCTTTTACAATCCACAATGCTTCTTCTAGTCTCCTGCATAAACGAAAGGTGAAAGCTAGCTGACCTCAACAACAATCCTGCTTACCTACCGGACCAGTCAAGACTGGCACCAAAGAGTGGACATTCCCAAGGAGAATGCAAATGCACCACTTAATTTTGCAATATAGTATAATTTTTCTTTTAACAATCATATTAAGAGACGTGGATGGGTGGGTTCACTCCCCAACCTAGAAGACAGAACATTTAAATATCTGATAACCTGGGTCTCGGGGGCAGAAAGACTGTTTACAATGCATTTATCTGTACTCTGTTATGCTCATTCCTTTGCTTCCTTCTAACGACAATTTGATGGCGAATGATGTGCTGCTGCTTATTGCCCAGATGAATGTTGTCCTTGTGTTGTGGTGTTCGTCTTTGTCAAATTTTTCCCCAAATCCCCTTCCCATCCATTCATCAAAACCCCTTACCCTGTTCCCCCGGGCTTTGTGATTTATTGAGTTGTGGCTTAATTTACACCATCTATGGATCACACACTTGGTGAGGCGGATGTGGTGAAAGCAACACCAACTTACTGTAGAATCTTCTATGCAAGAGCCCACACCAGCCCATTACCAACCCCACATTAAAAATGAGCCATATTTTAGATATAGAATGTAGAACATCAGTTGTCAGCATCATCATACAGGCCTTGTGTTGTGTAACTGTAAATGCCTAAGCTAAACTTGTCCACTCCAGACTTTGAGTCAATTTTTTTATAACTTGAGGATTTCACAAATAATACTACAAGCTCCACAATTAGCCAAAACTTACTAGTTTTGCTATTTTTTGTATTTTAGCACAATCAGGCATTCTTGTTGTGTCATCATGTAGTACTCAGGTGGTGTCAATTCTTTGTAAATCTTTGATAAATATATAACCCACTATCTCAGTCTTTCTACTTCCCTTTAGTCACCTACGATGGATAATCAATCAATCATTCAGATTAATCCTAGAGTTGGAGTTCACCTGGGTGGAACTAAAAGTGGAACCTCGCTTGTGAAGTTGTGATGCCTCCCCTGGTATTGCTACTTCTATATTCATGTAAGACAACTAGTGTGAATGAAATTTAACTTAGAGAGTAAGTATCTAACTGCTACTGCTGTTTATCTATATTGTTGTACACAATATAGGTCATCATGGCAGCATTCCCCCTAATGTTCAAGATAGTTAGAGAAGTATATCTCTATAACTAAGTGTTATGCTCTCTCTTAAGTTAAAATCACATAAACAGGTGGCATAAATCTACTTGAAGGCAGCAGTGCAAAGTAAAAGTAAAAGAAACTACTTCAGGCATGAATTTAGATCATATAAAATAGTTTACCCCTTTAGTTATTACCAGAGAAACCCACCCTTTCTACCCAAACCGCATGCCCACCCCTCTCCTCAAACAAAACTGACCCAAGCCCAAAACTCAAAATGTCCAAGTAAACATCTCTCCAGTCCCAACTCCCTTCCCACCCTCTCCATCCAGCCCCAAAAAAAAACAAGTCCCTCCCACCAAAACAAAAAATTAAAAAAGGGCTAGAAGAGGGCATTTTGGATATCTGTCCAGAGTTGGTCCAGGCTCTGCTCCATCATGGTGAGCCGGCCCTAGATGGTGTTCAGCTGCTGCTGGATGCGGTGCAGCAATGGCCTGTTGTCAGTGTGATGGGGGTGGCAGCAGTTGGCTGGCGGCAGCACCGGCGATGGGATGGCCGGGAGGCTGAGGGGAACCGGCTGCACTGGGGCCCAGCTTTTGTGCATTAATTTCCTCCTCCTCCTCTTTCAGAACCACCAGTCACCGGTATTCCTGCTGGATACGCTCCAGCCTCTGCCACCGCAAATTGGTTGTTATCTCCTGCCTGGTGGGTGGTCCAGCAGGACCAACAAGAGCAGCTATATTGAGAAAAACAAAAACGACAAATTGTAAATAATGCTCTGTGCAAACAATTGTTTTTAATTACTGGGTGGCGCAGTAGCAGTACATTGTTGGTCTCCTAGGGCCATTGGAATTTATTTGATTTTATTATGATTAGGAGATCCACAAGGCCAATTTTATATTTTACCCATACATGGCAAACATAAAAAAGCACTGACTGTGTGGCAGAAAAGTATTAACAGGCAGAATAACATCAAAGGGTTAAAAACAAACTGTGATTTGATTATTTTTTTCTAAAAGCTTTTCAAGTAACTATAAACAGAGTCAGACACTTTCAGTTGAAAAATAAATTACCTCTCATTAATGAGTACATCAGTATGCACTATATGGAGTACAAGCTGTGTGTTGTGCTAAAATAATGAATCCATGCTCATTGCTAGCCCGCGCGTCAGCTAGTTTGCTACTGTCTGCAGCTGTAGTTTACAATTATCTATTTTTTATTCCAATGGCCCTTCTCTACACCAAATGCATTTCTCAATCTACCCTGTCTCCAAAGAGGCAGATGAAGATACTACTTCACACACATCACATATGATTTGCGGATATTAATATATTATCTTGTCTACCATAATGAGACGTTGAGGAAAATAGATCTAATGGACTGCGCTATAGGGAAAGAAGGGGCTATATATATTATATTTGCCACATTCGTCTCTGTGTATCCCATATGCCAAACTTGACATCAAATCATGCACTTTCTCCCATTTTGCTCTGTGGCATCGCCCATCACCACATATTTCCAACAAATTCATTTTCTGGGCAGTAAGTAAGGAAAGGAAAATTGATTTTCTCTACTGAAGGGGGTAGGGTAGAGGGATTAGACAGGTAGGGTGGAGCTTTTTTGATATATAGTGGAGGGGCCACTACACTGATGATCATCGATTCGTCATCTTTGGCTTATTCAGTCTCTGTACAAATCAAAAGGGAAAAATCTGAACAAGTGTAAAATAAATGTGCTATGGGAAACAATGAAATAGATTCTGGAATCACGTCACTTCACATGGTTAAAGAATTAAATGTGGCACATGCCAAGAATGGATTTTCCAATTTGGTAGGCTGGGACGGAAGAACTTAGGAAAAAATAAAGTAGTGAAGTACTAAGAGGTGACTGAGTGGGTGAAGGGGTACAACACACCTTGGGGCCGATTACGGCCCGTAAAGGCTCTGACCTTTGGTCGGAGCCTTTAGGGCCACATCGTAATGGGCCGGTCAGTTTATTTTCCATATGCCTAATTAAGATATAGGCGTTCGGAAAGTAAACCTGCGGGTCATTCCGGCTGGCTTCCGATGGGCTCGGAGAGACCGTCCGCAGGTCGGAATCCGGCCTGTAATCTCAAGGGTGGCTCTTTTCACCCTTGATATTACGATCATGGTTTCCAACACGGTTTCAATGCAGGTCTGTCCGACATGGAAACCATATTGGAAAGCGTGTTTGTGGGCCCACAGAAGGGCCTCATTTGGTGCACGGGCACCTATGGTGTCCCCAAGTTGATCCCTGCACCTTGTGGCAGGCACATTGAGGTGCCTGCCACGGGGTGCAGTGGTGAACCGCACCTCCCATTTCACTATGGGGGCATGCATTACGGCCAGTTTATGGCCGTAATGCATGCTCCCATAGTGAAATATGGGAATGCGATGAACAGTGTTTGGTCACATCCTGCGGTCGGGAACACCGACCAGGTTTTGGTTGGTCCCATGACTGAGTCAGTGTCGGGCAAAAGTGATTCCGCCAACATCATAATAAGCCTCTTAGTGTGTTCAATTTGCAATGCAATGAAAACATTGTAAATGCCACATTAACTGAGGCAGACGCATAATAAACAGCCAACACTGCAGTCGCAAATTGACCCATACTGTACTACCTTCATATTTGGCAAAAATTCCACGGGAGGGGAGGGGGAATGATGAATGATGGGTGGGATACATCTGGCTCACTTAACAAATACAGCGAGTCAAGGGAGTAGAACAAAGAGTAAAAAATTCCCCCCCACTTAGGACTATAGCTTTGTATGATTACCCTACATAAACCAAGTAAGCAAAGTAGGTGAGTAGCATGCTCCTCATGAGAAGAGCTGCCTTGCTTATTCAGCAAAACAATCCAAAATATTCATTCATTTTCATTCAAATTCACCCATAGCCACCATTATTAAGTTTTACTTTCTCTCATCCAATCTAGTCAAGTCAAGTCAAAAAGGCTTTATTCGGCGCATTGTATACGACCATAAAAGCATTCTAATCACAAAAAACAATTTACATTACTGAGAAACATTACAATTTGTGTAAAGCCGAAAAATGTTTTACATTCATATATAGAATCCATTTTTAATTGATAGTTCAAGATAATTAGTCAATCAAAGTTTAAGATGATAAGAACCTTTTAAAACTGTTTACAAAACCATACTTTTCAAAAACAACATGTTTCATGGTCATTTGGGTAAAGTGCATTTCCATAAAGTGTATAAAGTGCAAGGTAGTGCCTTATGTCATATAAAGGAAAAAATAATCAGACTTCTAAATTCGATCATCATTTGACTAAAAGGATTCTCCTAAAGTGCATGTAGTGCAAGGTGGTAGCATACATCAGAGTCAGAGGGACATTACGACTCCAAGGTCAGTCATCATGTTGTTCGTAAACTAGAGCCTCTAGATAGGAGTAGTCCCTTCTTCTCCTGATAGACATTTGTATAAAACTGATGACGGCGTTCATGGTTTTAACACTATCCAGACTGCAGATAAAATTAAAAGCTTGTTTATAATGATAAAAATTATTAGCTAAAAAGAGTGGTTTCAATACGAATTTTCGAATGTCCCCATAAAAATTACAGAATAATATGAAATGCAGCGTGGACTGGGGAGATTTTCCATCGCATGGACAATTCGTGAGTTTATGACACCACTTTCCCACCTTGGGGAATGCGATTAAATAATGTAGGGTGCCAAACCTAAGCCTCGTTAGGTAAAACCTTTGCTGGGTATTTCTTACCATAATAAGATAAGGTTGTTTGCCCATAGAAAGAGGGCGCTCACAGTAAGAGGTAACGCTTTGTTTCGAACTTACTTCGGCCTCATTTACCAATTCCATAGAAGTTATAAACCTTGTTTTCAGCTCATTTTTACTGTACCCCTGTATAAGTGAGGGCTCTTTTCGGTCTAGAGTTACCTTACAACCTTTTAAGAGGGTATTGATATGCTCTAGCCAGGGTATTTTTCTACTATTGCCAAGGACCAAACAATCCATAATTAGGTCCTTGGTAAACTTTGTCTCTTCTTTCGTCCATATCCCGTGCCATAATGTAAGTCCTGCTATGCCTATAATGTCACTAATATAAGGAACGGACAATTCTTTATGGACTATATAATTGGCTGTGGAGCTTGGGACTGCCAGCAATCGTTTTAAAAACTTATTCTCTTGGGTTTGTAAAGAGATAGTATTGGCCCTTCCCCATATGGCTGCCCCATAGCATGCGGTTGTGATAGATTTACTCCTATATAGGGCAAGATTTCCCTTGTGGGCTTATTTCCTATTTTTGTGGAAAATCTAAAAATGCCCTCAATTGTTCGTAGAAATTTCAGGTTAGATAATTCTATATGTGTGCCCCATGTACCATTCCTGTTAAACAGTAAGCCCAAATATGTAAAACTTGAGACTCTTTTAATTACGGCACCGCCCACATGGTGCTGTCTGTTCCTCACTCTGATTTTGTCGCATGTCATGACAAAAGTTTTTGTAAGATTTAACTGTAAATCTTTTTCAGTCATGAAATGCGTAAATATTCTATAAGACATTGCAGGCTGTTCGCTGTCCTTGAAATCAGGACAGCGTCGTCCGCATATAAGAGCACTGGGGTGGAACGAGCACCTACTCTTGGGGCATCTACCTTAAAATTTTGTAAAAAATAATCAACGTTATTTATATATAGTGAAAATAAAAGAGGAGCTAAAACACAACCTTGTCGTATCCCACGGGTTACCCTGAAGTCCGGGGTGCATTCACCCTTTATACCGAACTGCACTCTAGATGTTAAAAAAGTATAAATCTGGGATAGGTAAATAACACTGTCATTGGGGGCGCCTAACTCAACCAGTGTTTGCCATAGTTTAACATGGTTGACCATGTCAAAAGCACTGGTAAGGTCAACAAAGCAGAGATGTAAAGCCCCTTCCTTGGCTAGGGTATATTTCCCTACCAATAATTCCAAATTCACACATTGTTCCACCGTCCCAATACCCCTTCTAAATCCATACTGGGCCTCAGTTAGTATGTTGTTCTCAGAGGCCCAGTTCTCTAATCTTCCTAACAAGACTCTACCCATCAGTTTCGAGGTAGAGTCAAGAAGGGATATGGGACGGTAGCATTTAGCCTTCCCTCTATCCCCTTTTTTAAAAATGGGTACTATTATACTTTCTACCCAGGATGCTGGTAACGTTCCACCTAAGGTGGCATTAAAAACATTCAGTAAAATAGGTGACCAGAAGTCGATGTTGTATTTGAAAGCATCAATAGGAACCCCATCAGGTCCTGCGGCTTTACCATTAGCACTTTTATTTAGAGCTGTTTTAATCTCTTCCAGGGTTAGCAGGGGTAACCTAACAGACTCACCTGTGATAAAGTTGCTCTTTTCCTTTTTATTAACTAAAGCAGCTCCTGGATTAAAAATACTTTTAAAGTGAATTGTCCATTCTTCCGGTGGAACTAAAACATCTATCTTCACCGCTGAACTATCTTTAAAAAAAGGGTGATCAATGGTTTTCCAGAATAAGGTTGTATCACGTGTCACTGCGGCTTGAATTAGTCTTTCCCAAGCCTCCTTGTGGATCTCTATTTTTCTTAAATTCAAGGCGTTTTTATAATTTTTACTTAAGTTACTTATATTAACACTATCCCTAGGTCTTGTTTTTAGGGCAGTTTTTAATTCCTTATTTAGCCTTGAGCACTCCTGGTTAAACCATCTGGGATTTTGGTTAAAGGTTTTTTTCTTCTGTTTTGATTTTAAATCTTCCGCTATTTCGATGGTAACATTACAAAAGGCACTAATGATGTCTGAATTAATAGAAGAACTATCTAAACAGATGTTAATGTTTTTCTGTTTTTTCCCTATAAGATTGTCCATAAAAATGGTTGGGTTAACACCTGACCATTTTATTGAAACTCCATTGTTACCCTGTGTCTCAATATTTGTATCTGCTGCCCTCCCCCTTTTTTGCCGTGACAGAATAAACTTCAGAGTGATGATTAGAGGGTGATGATCGCTAAACAAACTTACACGGATTGTACAATTTCCCACTAGGTCCCTACAATGTTCTGATACAATGAAATGGTCAATGGTTGAGGAAGATCTGGCCCCTACAAATGTTTGGGTAGGTACCTCTCCATCAGATTCATCCAATTCCATGGGTACTAAATTATATTTATGAATAGCAGAATTTATTGCTTCCCCATAGATATTCAAATGGATCCCCCTCGAACACCGAAAGACCGTCACTCACGCCCTGGTCACCAGCAGACTCGACTACGGCAACGCACTCTACGCCGGAATAAACAAAAACCTCACCCGCAAGCTACAGAACATCCAGAACGCCGCCGCAAGACTGGTCCTCAACCTGCCAAAACACTGCCACATCTCCCAGCACCTGCGCACACTCCACTGGCTCCCTGTCGAGGCAAGAATCACCTTCAAGATGCTCACCCACGCACACAAGGCCCTCCACGGCACCGGACCAGCATACCTGAACAGCCGACTCAAATTCCACGCACCCCAAAGGACCCTACGATCAGCCCAGCTCTCCTATGCCGTGGTCCCCCGCACCAGAAAGACCAGATCGGGAGGCCGCTCCTTCTCCTTCCTCGCGGCCAAAGCATGGAACGCCCTTCCGCTCCACCTCAGACAGACAACATCGCTCCCCATCTTCGCAAGAAACCTCAAAACCTGGCTTTTGACAGACCCCCTCCTTGATGGATGAAACCTGCACCCCCCCCAGCGCCTTGAGACCCTTACGGGTGAGTAGTCGCGCTTTAACAAACCCCTGATTGATTGATTGATATTGTGTGAGAAGTGAGGAATTCTGTCACCAAGATGATCAAGGTAACCACATTCTTCTCCTGCTACAATATCACATCTATTGCTATTAAAATCACCTGCCCAAATGAGTATATAATCACCCCTCACCCCCTTTAAAAAACCATCCAGATCTTCTTCTAGAGACTTAGGGGCCCATTAGGATGTCGGGCGGAAGCACTACCGCCGTGCTGGCGGATGCAAAAACCACCAGTCACCGCCTGCACGCAGCAGTCCACACGCCCGCCCGATTACGATGCGAAAAGTCAGCCAAACACCGCCGGCAAGCCAGCGACACCGTCCGCCATCAAAGTGCGCCCGTACACGTAGCGGCGCAGCACTATTGACACACACCGTCCGACGAAACACGTACCGCCCGGCGTACAAATTACGATGCCGCACACAAACTGAACCCACGGCTAAGAGACACCGTACGACAAACCGAAGCGGTAACACGAACGCCGAGCACGGACACCGAAGAAGCGGCACCCCCGAGCATGAATCCAGCAATGCAGGCCCTCCCCATGCTCTATCTGATGCACCACCAAGGACGCAACGTACCGCGAAGACGCAGGTAGGCACACATACAACAAGTGCACGCAAACAGCGCACACAGTGCAAGGGCGGAAAAAGCGGACAACCCCCACCCCCGCGTGTACACGACACATCTACCATAGCACCCACATATGACACACAGGCCAAATTGTAACATCTCGTAACACATGTGTACACACCACCTGGGACTAGGAACCAACCACCCCGTCACGGCCCCAAAGCGGCGATGACGCTGCCACACATGCGCACAACGCAGAGGCCAACCGCAGCGCCATGCATGCGTCGCACACAGACACAGGGACACAACCAAGCAGCACACACACCAGCCCCACCCCGAACGCACATGACACGTGACAGGCCTGCCACAGACATGTCCCCAACGCCCAATTCACGGACAACACCCAACGTCACATAACCGACGCACACATGTCAGTGAAGTCACGCAACAGCAGGACACACCCCAGTGCAACAAACATGGCGAAGCACACAGCGGCGGCAACACCAACTAGGAGAAGCAGGGCCCCTTCGGGAAGAGGAACGCCAGTACCACACTGAAACACCCATACCACCCTGCACATATGAACAAGACATACAAAACGGAACACCAAAGAGCCCGGGGACCGACAACAGGTGGCCCAAGAATAACACTCACACACAAGGCCCAACGCAGAGCGGAAAGGCAGCCTGCCGCCCACACAAGGGAGAGCAGACAGCACTGAATGACCTTCCATTCCAACTCCGAAACCACAGCCCTACGAAAGAAGCCGGTGAATACAGCCATTGTCCAATAAAAGACCAACACAGGCATGCAGAGGAGACCGACCACAGGGCAGATAGCGCATATCACAGAAGAACACAACGGACGGGAAAGAATAAAGAAAACACTCCCCCATGTCGGCCCCATGCAAGTTAATTGGAAGGAGTCACACATCACTGACCTTGAACTGTCTGAGAAGCATGTGGGATGAGGGCCCGTGTCCTCCGCACAAGCCAACAGAACACAAGTCCTGTCTCCCTACGACTACACAGAGCTCACAGCAACCTCGGAGCGTGCACATTGCAGACTGCACAAACAGCCGGAGCACGCCACCACAACGCACCGCTGCAAAATGGCAACCGCAACACACCTACCCAACTACGCCGGACAGGTCAAGTTGTACAAAACCAACCTGATACATATATTGGGATGCGAACTCCTGTCCCTGCTGAACGTCAGTTACCGACTGACTTACCGCATCACATTGTTCAGCTGCGTCATACACGTCTTCTACTGTCGGAGGTGTCCCTACCAGCATCCCGTGGAGATGTGTCTCTCCAACCCGGCATGTCTAAAGGCGGACCTGCTAGCACTATTCCTCCCTCTGGACGCACACGACAGGGCCTGCTCTGCCTATGGGGGCATGGCGTATGTGGCCAACATCGCACCCGCACTGAAATGGGACCACTGTGCCTCCACATGACGGATCATCGAGCACAGCTACATCGAATGTCACCCAGCATGCCCCATCATGGTCCTCCAAGGGACAACTTACGAACAACACCTTGACAGCCACCATCCGCTACATTGGCTGGCAAACATTAACACCACCAATGACATGGAAGCCCTGCTGGACGGCATCGCATACCTGACAACCTGTAAATTCGTCGGACCCCAACGCAGGTTCCCGATTGACCTATGATGTCCAACCCCGCACCCATGCTTAGCTTCCGCACGGACTGGCCAGTCACCACCACAACAGCCATACCAAACGACCGGCAACAATTACCACACCATCAACGACATCGCCATGACATCGGATATGACCGGGACATGCACACTGTTCCCCATCACATCCAGGAACACCGCATGCATCGTGGGAGGCAGTGGCATGGGGTCTGTGTATCGCACCCACATGGACGGAACTGCATGAACAACCAGGACACGACATGGATCCAGCGCCCATGGACACACACACCGCTCAGTGGACATGAATAGGTCGCCTGGAGTCTGTGGGTGCTGCACCCCTCCACCCCCGCCCCGGAAATCCCATACCAGGACCTTTGCACGGACGACAAGTGCAAACAACAACAACACGACCCCAGTGACTGTGACATGTCCAGTAACCACCACATTGCAACAACAAGTGGCACGCCGCTGCATGCACGCAAGCACATGCCCTGATGTCATCTCACATGCACACGTGCATGAGGAACAACCGCAGCAAACCTGTCACATGGAACTGAGATGGACTGTGCCCATGATGCCAAGCGGTCTGGTAGGCTACTTGTATACCGTCTGTGTCAAAGTCCGCAGCTCCGCAGCTATACGTAAATGTACATTAGCACAGCCTTGGCCAAGCAGATGTAACTCTGAAGCCCACATCCCACATGCAACAGCCAATCACATGTAACCCCACACCCTATCCCATTTGTAATCATGCTCAGTATATCCTCAACATGTATTCCGCTGCCAGTAGTGTCCACTATACTGCATCACAGAGGACAGAAGACTCAATATAATATTTGAAACCAAAACTGTCTCCGCTGACTCATTTCA
The DNA here is from genome assembly GCA_963921515.1 of Calotriton arnoldi. NCBI lineage: Eukaryota > Metazoa > Chordata > Amphibia > Caudata > Salamandridae > Calotriton > Calotriton arnoldi. The sequence goes on along the minus strand of CAWUFW010005000.1, from coordinate 764,720 downwards.
CAAGTACGAATGAGAGAGGATGAGAGTATGTGAAGTACACGGCAGTCGTGACATGACCATGTAGTCCACTGGTATTGGATGTCAACGCAAATGAGTAGCACTACTGTGGAAGACACACATGTGTCGTGTGAAGTCGTATGGACGCAGTGCTCAGGTGGGTGGGTGCGACGGGTAGATGCGCACATGCCAAGTTGGAGCACGCCGTGTTGGGAGGGGTCATGAACAGTACACCACCGATTCCCTGGGCATTGTGAGAGGACACCTGTCGGGGGAAGTGAACACGTGTGTGCACAGCAGCCGGGCACACGAACAATGCGGAACCAGGCGCACACGTCAGCCCACCCTCCGTGGACTAGCTGGATCCTGTTGTGCGCCCGCCATGCCCCTTGACAAGGCACACACAGCCCCAGTCGACCAGGTGTAACCCCAACATAGTCAATCCGCACAGGCGATACAGGGCACGGGATGGCAGTGGAGCATGGTGTGTGAGAGGTCTCCTCGCGCTCCTCCTGGTCATATCACGCAGGCAATAGAACCTCCACGTGTAGCATGGCACAAGTCAAATGGAAGTGTAGGGGGGACGCACCTCAGCACGAGCAGCACTGACGTCACTGGAGGTGGCTCGCACCATCCCATCCATTGCCCATTATACCAACCACGCCACATGCCATTGCGACTAAGTGCAAGCGCGTGCGCCACCACCCCCGAGCCCTCCCCAGAGAGGCCAAAGAGTGAATGTGTGGGCCATCAGTCACAGACGGACGCGGCCTGGCCGCAAGGGCAGCCACTGCCACTGGGTGTCGCAGGTGGCGGATCCGGAAGGCGAAGACTGTGATGCATAGTCCATGCAGGCCGGGTCTCCATTTGGGGCACCACGCAGGTGGACGGCGTCCCGCCACACATCATACCCTGAGACAGCCCACTCGTGCAACTGGACCCACACATACACTCCTTGCCCTCTCTGGTGCGAGCTTGGGGCTGCCTGTGCAAGCGCTAGCCTCGCAGGTGCACATGCATATTGGGGGAGCGAGGGGAGGACATGAGGGCTGGGGCGAAGAGGACTGTATCACTGTCAGTGAGTACAAGGGATGACCCAGATGTGGAAAGGAAGAGACGTGTCCCGTGTGTACTGCAACTAGTCGCCAATCCAACTACCCCCCATGTCCGGAATGTAAGCCCGCACCTAGGCCCGCCCATCCGCCACATCGAATATACCACCAGCACAACAACCTTCCCATTCGAAACACTGACTGGGGGTGGCGACCAGTGAACAAACATGTGTAGCCTACCCACGCGTACATGTGGGCCCTCCATGATCCATGTCACCTGCGGCAAAGTCATGACATGCGCAATGAGGGAAGTGAGGTGAGCTGTCCGCCCCACGCACAGAAGGTGCATCAGCTCCACAGACCCAGCAGCGAGTCCAGCAGGGGTCACATGTGCAGGGGCAGCTGTGCCTGGTGTGAAGGCACATGCACATGGACAGCACATCGACCAATGTGTAGTCTGCCCACATCTACAGTCCATCATCATGCGGACATAGGAATTGTACACAGGGCAACACATCTTAGTGGGTGCACCCACCGTGACCAACAATGCGCAATCATCGACGTACCCGCCCTGTGCATGGCCCCCCACCCAACGGAGGCACATCCAGTGCCACCATCCCACACACACAAGCCTTCCACGGAACATGCTGTGTCCAATGGTCAGTACAGAGTCAGCGCCCATCTGGTGGATCCTGAACAGGAGACACATGCACACACATGATAGCTCCCACTATGTACGTCTGCCACCTGGCACGTGCAATGTAACCTCTCACCTGTGACGTGTGACTGCAAGCACACAGCCGTCTTGGCATGGGGCTGTCAATGTGGACACCTGTCAATGTTTCGGGAGGTGTGATCCGTACAGTGCTGTACATAGGGTGCAGTGCTGACACCTACTACTGTCTCATATCCCCTCGTGCCACAGGTCCCACTTGATTTGGCCGCTCAGCCTGTGCCCACATCGTCGTCGTCGTGTGCCATACTCATCCAGCCTCGGAAGCAGTGCCATGCTCAGCAGACATTCATGTTGCCGTGGCGTTGCCGCTTGACGAATATGCAGTCAGTCCCCATCAGCACGTCCCGCAAGTCATTGGGGCCTAGATCCCCATGTGCATGACCATGGCAGTGGTTTGCATCACTAGCCATTGCCATTGGTGGGAGACCTGTGTAAGTGTATTGTGGCCGTGCCGTCCCTGCTTGACAGCTGGGCTGTGACTCATGTGCTTGCTCAGTCATGTCAGTGATGTGAATGCGAAATTGCTATGTGTTGTGTTGCTCTGACATGTGTCCACTGCCATCTTCCCTAGGCGGAGACCGAACATTGACCGCCCATACCAATTGCTGGCGGACATGGAGGATACTGAGGTCATAAGGAAGTTTCGGCTGGACAGGCCAACCCTGCATCGACTGTGTGCCATGTTGGAACCCCATCTCCGTCCCCGCAGGGTGTATCCGACAGCATTCACCCCCACGGCTAAGGTGATGGCCGCCATGCATTTCTTCGCCACTGGGTCATTCCAGCACACAGTGGGCAGTGGAGGAGGGATGTCCCAGCCCATGTTCAGCAAGGTGCTGAGGGATGTACTGGCAGCCATGATGCTGTACCGAAACAGGTACATCAGATTCCCCAGGGCTCGTGAATTGGCGGCAGTGAAGGGTGCATTCTATGCCCTTGGCAGGATCCCACACGTCGTTGGTGCCATTGATTGCACACATGTTGGCCTTGTTCCACCACAGGCCACTGAGCACCTGTACCGCAACAGGAAGCACACGCACTCCCTGAATGTGCAAGTGGTGTGCCTTGCGGACATGGTGATAACCCACGTGTGTGCAAAGTTCCCAGGCTCGGCCCATGACGCACACGTAATGCGCAACAGCATCTTGCCACGACTGATGTCCAATCTGCAACAGGATCGTGGCTGTATTGTCGGTGAGTATGTGGAGTGGTGTAGCGTGCTGGTTGTGCGATGCTGTCCCCTGTCCAGTTGGAATAGCAACGGTTCTCTGTGTCCCTCACACCCAGGTGACTCTGCGTACCCGAATGGGGCATGGCTGCTCAGTCCATTGAGGAATCCTCGCACCCCAGCAGACGATCGCTACAATGAGGCACATGGGAGGACCAGACGTGTGGTCGAGCGTACCTTTGGCCTCCTCAAGTCCAGGTTCAGGTGCCTGGACCGCACCGGGGTGCGCTGGCGTACTCCCCACAGAAGGTGTGCCAGATAGTGGTGGCGTGCTGCATGCTGCACAATCTGGCCATTCGGAAGCAGATCCCCCTCATTGTGGATGACGGAGATCAACCAGGGCCCCAGCCCGCAGACCAGGACAGCTCAAGTGAGGAGGACAGCGGAGAGGAGGAAGCTGGGAATGTGCGCCAGCAGCTCATCGCCCGCTACTTCACTTAACGGTGAGTGTCCATGTACGACGGCTGATGTGTCTGTATTTGTGCAGGTGTGTGTGTGCTGTGTCAGGGTGGCCTTTTGTTCACTGCGTGCTGTGTGTCAACGCTCCATGCCCAGGTTAGTATGCCACTGATGGTGGCTGTGGCATTGTGCCCTATTGCTCTGTGCGATGTGTGTACATTGCTTGTAGTTGTTGACATGTACTGTGTGATGGGTGTGTGACACACTCATTGAATGTGCTCCTGTTCTGTCTCCCACCCCTAGGTCCCTACAGGCCCTCCGGTTCCATTGCCATGCCACGCATCAGGTGCCGTTACGCTCAAGGTGGCCGTTGTATTCCGTACAATTAAAACACAGGGCACAGACAGCAGTTTGTGGAAGAGGTGCATTTATTTCAAACTGTGACATGTGATTGTGTGTAAGGTGATGACAAAAGTGGTGCGTGCAGTGACAATGAGCTGTCGGTCATGGCTGCGTGATGCTCAGGGTGTACCCACTGGTTCTATGTCCATAGTCCAACACACACATGCCATCCAGATGGCTGTGTGGAGTGGGATCGTAGTCCAAGTCAATGCAGTGGGTGGTCAAGGAAGGCTGGCTGGCTGCCTCACTTGCGTCTGGAGCGTGCGAAGTCCTCCCGGGAGATCTGTTTCCACTTCGGACGGCCCCTTCCACGTTTGCGAGGGGGTGCCTGCTTGCGACCTGCTGGTGGTTGAGGTGTGCTCACTGGCTGTGGACGCAGGGGAACTGGACACTGCTGCTCGACCCTGCGCCCCGGCAGGTGGTGGCGGAGGGGAGCTGCTGTCCCTGGCTGTGACCTCACCGCCACCACCAGCTGGCCCATGAGGTCCACGAGTTGGCCCATACGGGCGTCCATGGACCTCAGCACCCCCAGCACCTCACGCGTGTCTGTAGCTGACCTGGCCCATTGTCCTTGGGCCTCTTCATAGGCCCCAAGGACTCTGGCCATTTGAGGCAGGGCATGGCTTCCAGGGGAGGCTGGCGTTTCCCTGACCCTGCTCCTCCTACCAGTCCTGCTGCCACCGGCCTGCCCACTAGCCACATTGCTCACCACGGTCCTCACCCTGGCTCCCAGGGTGGATCCAGTCATCCGGGCCACCACCTGCGCTGGGGCTGGGGCCAGCGAAGACGTGGTGGCGGTTGCGGCAGTGGTAGTTGCCGCAATGACCGTGGGTGTGGCCGCAATAGCCGTGGGTGTGGCCGCAATGCCCGTGGGTGTGGCCGCAATGACCGTGGGTGTGGCCGCAACGACAGTGGCAGCAGGGGGCTGGGAATGTTCAGCAGCCCTGGATGATGGGTTGGTGGGTAGGAGGGGTCCTGGGGAGCGGCTGGGCCCTGCCACACTAGATGGGCCTGCTTGGTGGTCCGTGTCCGAAGAGGAGGACAGATCCTCCACATCCGTGTGTCCTCGTTGGGGGCTTGTAGGCTGGCTGTGCTGGCTGCTGTCTCCATCCCCAGCATCCAGCAGTTCGTCACCTGTGGAGAGAATGAGATTTGTTATTGTGTTGCACCTGGCGAAGTCTGTATTGGTTGTCTGACATTCTCCGTTCGTGCACTCTCGTGCACGTGTGTCCCGGAGGCGGGTGTGTGGCTGTACAATCTGTTGTTGTGTGTGCTTGGCAATGGGACTGTGTGCTGTGCACATGTGGCATGGGACGGATTGGCTATGCCGATGGGTGTGTTGCTGTGCTCCTACTTATTGTGACTCTGGTGTATGCGGGCTCCAGGCCCATCCTGGGTCTGGTTTGTACTTTGCTTTTGGGGTGCATATGGAACGCTTAGGAACGCATTTGGCAACATGGGGGTCATGTCCCAGAAACGCATTTGGGATGGAATATGCTTTTGGGGTGCAAATGGAACGCTTAGGAACGCATATGGCAACATGGGGGTCATGTCCCAGAAACGCATTTGGGATGGAATATGCTTTTGGGGTGCAAATGGAACGCTTAGGAACGCATATGGCAACATGGGGGTCATGCCCCAGAAACGCATTTGGGATGGAATATGCTTTTGGGCTACATGCTGTGAGCCATGGGTGCCGAACGTGACATGTGTTGTGGCAGCATGACAGTGCATGGTCTGAGGTGTGTGCATGCCTGACATACCCTGCATATTTGCTGTCTGTTGTGATTACTGGACATGGCATTGGACGCATCGTTATGAGTGTGTGATGGTTGTGTGCCACCCGACGTATTGCAGTTGTCCCATCTCCTTGGTGTGCGTGCTGCCCTGTGCCATGTGCATCACTGCAGTGCTCGGGGGGTGTGGCCCATGTTGTGTGTTGTTGCTCACAGTGTGGCGTGCGCTTCATTGACTTCTGGCACATGGTTGGTCATGGGCATGTATGTTAGCGTGACTGCTGTATGTGTGGCAGCTGTGCGGATGACATGCCTTTCATGAGACTGGGGCTGACGGATGGGATGGATGGTATGTTGTATGTGCATGGTGTGTCTGTGTGTTTGATGGGTTCAGTGGTGTTCGTGTGCATTTATGTTGTTCCGCTCTGTTGCGTCTAGTGTTGTTTGTCTTACATAGGCGTAGTTGTGGGGTGTGTGGTTGACAGGGAGTAGGGGCTACATGGACAGGACTTCAATGGTTTTTCGGTTGTGTGTGATGGGTTGCACAGTGGCTGCCGTGTGGTACTATATTCAGTGTGGCTTGTGCATGCAGACGTGGCTCCTTGGGTGTTGCTGTGTCTGTGATGGGTCATGTGGGGTGTGAGTCTGTGGTTCATGTCCGTGTGCACATTGTTCACTTGTTCGTGACAGTGGGCGGTGCTGCGTGTTCGTCTGCTACGTAACATGTCCCATGTGTTGGTCGTGTTACGGTCCTCATACCTCCAGTAATCCAGCCCTGTCCAGTTTCCCACCTGCAGGTTGTTCGTGCGTGCACTGTACTGGATGCCACATGGTTCTAAGCGGGGGTGCTCCATGTTGCAGGTCTGTGGGGGTGGGGGCGGTGTTGTGGGTCGTGGTGATGCCTGGACACCCACTGACACCGATTGTTGTGGACCGTGATGTCTACCTTTCGGCTGTCGGTGTGCACTGCGGTGGCTGACACGTGGGTGTGGGGTGTGGGGGATGCTCCTCCTTGCTGTGCTGTGGGACTAGGGGCCTGGTGTGTGTTGTACTTGAGCTGTCCACCCTCCCACCCACTGCACTTTGTGTTCCTGCCACTTACCTGTTACTTGTTGGTTAGTGCAGCTATGGCGGACACATGGGTGTGGTGGGTGCTCGTTGTGGCGCTTCTGGCATACTTGGGGACCTGTTGGTGGTTACGTGGCTGGCTGAGTGTACACATGCCCCCACGTATCTTACAGTTGTTAGGTTTGGGCTGTGTGTGGTGGTGTCTGTTGCATGTGTGTGTGATGTGTTGTGTATTGTGTGCTGGACATGGGGGTGTTTGTCCCTGGGAGCTGTGGCATGGTGGTAGTGCATGTGAGTACATAGCGGTGTGCTGGTATACATTAGTTTGTACTTACCAGCCTCCACTCCCCCTGCTAATCCGGCGAGGATCTCCAGATGTATAATGACTCGCACCTTCTCCTCCCACGCTTTGAAGGTCTTGAAGAGCGCGGGATTCCCTCCGCCAGTGACGGCAGCCAGCTCTCTGTTCTTGCTCTCCTTCTTCTTGACCAGGCTCTTGACGTCATTCCACCGTTTGTTGATTTCAACTCTGTTCCTGGGCAGGGTCCCGACTGCATTGACCTGGTCTACGATCCGGTTCCACATTCTCTTTCTGGTGGCTAGTGGTGTGTGCTGGACCAGGTTCCCATAGATTTGTGGGTGCACCTTGATAATCTCGTCGACCATGACCGTCAGCTCAATGGGCGTGAACTTGGGCATTCTTTGTGGTGCCATGGTGTTTGTGGTGCTGGTGCGGTGTGTGTTGTGTAATGTGCAGGGGGTTTGTGGTGCCGGTGTTTGGTGGTGGTGGTGGTGGTGGTGGTGGTTGTGATGTGTGCGTTTCTGTGGTGTGCTGCTGTCCTTGCTGTGTCACTGTGTCCTCTCCTCTCCTCTCTAGTTTGCAATGTTGCAAGGGGTTGTGGTCTGTGGGAGTGCTGCTTTTGTACTTACCTATGTGGGTGTGTCCTCATGGTCTGTTGTTTTCAGGTGTGTTGTGTCTGGTGTTCTGGCCTTTGTATTTTTTGTTTGTCCAGGGGGGTGTTTTCGGGATGTGTACTGTGCTTGTGTATTTGTGCGTGCCTTGCTGTGTGGACTTGTTGGCCATGTTGTGTGCGATTGTTTTTGTCAGCGGATGGTTTCTGTGCAGGGACGTGGGCGCCATGGCTTCTGCCGTGTCAATTCTCATCGGCGTTGTTTGCGCTGGCGGGCGGTATATTTGTGGTTTACCCGCGCTCATGGCGGTGCGATCGTAATTTCACGTGCGGTGTGTCGGCCGTGAGGGCGGGCGGTTTTGTGTTGTCGTGCGTGTTTCCGTCCGTGGCGGGCGGTTTGACTCCGACTCGGACGAGGGCGGGCGGTATCTTGTGTGGTTTTTCCGCCGATGGCGGTTTTCGGTTTGTGTATTCGTAATGGCGTGGTCGGTGTTCAGACGGTGTGTGCGGGCGGATTTTTGCCGCTTTCATGGGTGGCGGATTTTTTTACGCCCGGTATCGTAATGGGCCTTTTAATTACCTTAAATCTTGTGTTATCAAAAATATTGTTAGAAAAATTGATTACAATGATGGACTGTTTCCCCTCAATATTGAAATGAAAAAACTGGTGACATGGTATATGCTTTTCTTAATGTTAGGGGCGAAGATACTGAAATTGCAGCGGCTAAGCCACCTTTAGCTCGCTCCATTCTAGAGGGAATGGCCTGTGTACATATCGTTTGGAAACCGTTAATAAAAAAAGGTTCAGTGTGCCAAGTTTCCTGCAACAAAACTAAAGCACAATCCTCAAACATTTTTAGCCATTCCCCATCATTTAATTTATTTTTTACCCCTGTCACGATCCAAGACATAATAAATACATTTTTGTGAAGTTGTTCGCTGGCACCAACCTCTAATACATTACAATTATTATCCTTATCATAATCTAAAGACCCGCCAGCCTCTATTCTATTACAGGTAGAGATAATATCCTTATTACTAACAGATGGCCCAACGTCATCCATCCCCTGTCAATCTATATCGCTACAGCTTCTTAGGGGAGCGTACTTATTGTGTGAGGGGGCAATCACTTTTGGATCATACCTGTAAATTGTGTTTGTTTTGCTATGGTCTTGCTCCTTTCTAGGCCTATAGAAATAACCAAGTGGGACGGCAGTAATATAATCATCCTGATGGAAAAAGGGCTCAGCAGAATGGTTAAAAAAAATATCAATCAGATCCCTACCAATTCCCTGCTACAAAAATTAACAACCACACAGTCTCCCTGACATATTTTTCTTGAACTCCCCACCCAATTCACTCTTCTCAACTTTATGATGTTATGTTGTAGTATGTTGGCGTTAAGGTTAGACCTTGCAGAGATCCAGTGTGCGACTTGATTCTTTAATGACTCATATGTTTACCTTTTACTGTCCGATAATTTTGGAAATTTTTTCAAAATAATAACATATGGAGTCACCTGTGGAGGTAAATGCAATGAATCCACAGTGTTATTAGTTGATTGCTGAGTCCTAGTTATTTTGTCTAACTGGTTTGCTTTTGCTGAACTCGGCGGGTTAATATTACTGTCTTTGTTCGCCCTTGTTTCATGACCAAGTTGTGTGTTTGGACGGTTCCTTGAAGATGGTACGGGGGGAATCGGCCTTGGGTGATTTTTGCCAACAGTGATAGGGATCCCTAGACCTTCTTTCTGTGTCTCAACTAGTATGTTTGCACTAAGAGCTTTATTCAATGTTTTTAACGGCAATAATTTAGAAACAAAATCTGTTAAATAAGTAACGTCCTTTGGGACTAGTTTGATTTCTGACATCAATCGGCGTTCGATACTATCTATTTTACCATGCAATTTTTTTAAAAGAATTTCCAGGTTTTGTGGTTTTTGAGCATGAGTATCCACTTGGGTACCCCCCAGGCCTTTTACCGCCCCTGCATTTTCCCCTCCCTTTTTTGGCTTGGGTTTTGCTTTTATTACCTGATTAACTGAGGGTGTATTAGTTGGTTGGGGAAGTTGTTTCAATTTCTTGGTCGGAGGAGAGACCAAATCCGTAGTGTTAGATAGCACCGAGATAGCACCTCCAAGGAGGATGTTTAGACACAAGGGTTAGCCATGTCCTGGACAATAACCATATTGTTTTCACAAAGGTTAGGTGTCTCTACCACAGAGTCCTTCACTTTCCCATTATTCATTGAAGCTGAGGGGTCTATCCCACCCTCTGGTAAGGACTCTTTTATTGCGGCGTCTGGAGCGTTTTTTGTGGCCGCAAGTTCGTCCTCAACTTGGGATATCTCATTGTTAATCATCCCCACAGCATTTTTCAAGAATTTAGTAATGGGCACAATTTTAGTAGGGAACTTCCCTCCGGCGGGTGCTAATTTCCTTTTCCCCATGTTTCCGCAAATATTTTTGAGTACACAAAAGCTGTTATAGTACAATAAGTCTCCTTACCGATGATTGGCAGCTCCTGAAACCAAGGGGGGTGGCCCAGCCCGGCCTTGTCCTGCCACAGACGGGCGCAGACGGGCCCGCCCTTGGGCCAGGCTTTGCCCGGGCACGCCCGCACGCATCCCGTGCTGCGGGAAGTGAGGGCCTCTATGTACGCCTTCTGGCGTGTGCGTGAGCGGCTCACGGGCCGCGAGTACTGCTGGGAATTGTGGTTCTCTGCCCCCGGTGCCGGTAAAACGTCCAGTCTTTTACCAGAATTTCCAATCCATTATCCATCCAATTCAATAGCCACCCTTTCTTAAAACTATCCTTTCGCCCATCCATCCCTTTACCCACCCGCGTACCCCTTCACTCATATACAATTTCCTTTGTTTTAAACTTCCATTCCTTCATGTCTCCCTCATGCCATCAATGCTCATTATGTGAGCTTTTGCTGAGTTGCAGATAGAAGAGGCCATAATATTTAACTCAAACACCGCTGTGGCTGGTTAAGCTGGGAGGGGTTCACTTCACGGTTATATGCTGATGATGATGCCATGACAATAGCTAGTGAGCATATTAATTGCAAGAAATTATGTGACTTACAAGTGCCCATCCCTGCTGCCGCTTCTCCCCCTCCAGCTGACCCATCTCCTTCTGCAGCGGCACTGGAGCTGGCATCACCAATGTTCTGTGTGGCTAGAATAAAACATTACACATAATTTAGATGCCAGATAGGCAACCACAAATACAGCTGCAATACAGCACTACAGTTGAGTTACCTCTGCAGTGTTTTCCAAATATCACTATGGGCATTTGATTGGTTGGTTCTCAAAGTTAGACAAGCCAGGGGTAGAATAATGATCAATGAAAGACATATGGTGTTAGTTGGCAAATGCTATGGAAGTGGGACCTCATACTTTTTTTCCAGCCATGCTGCACTCTCATGGGAAACTGCTGATGTACTGTAACTATAAATGAATGAGACAGCAGCACACTACATTGGGGGTGGGGGTGGTCCATGATGACCATGGCCACTCTCTCGTGAACTCAACTGTGTCGGAGCTAGGCATGAGCAGGAAAAGGAAATCCTTTTCAACAAATATACATGGTGAATTTTATTTATAATACTAACTTGACCTGCTATCTGAGTCTTCATGATAGAGAGCACCAACATTCCAATTCCTAAGATTCTACTCTAAGAAGTCCTCAACAATCATAAAAGAACTTACTGGGAACCAGCAGAGCCCTCAGCAGTGGCACTGGTAGTTGGCCCCGGCTGACCAGCTTCTCCTGGATCCTGGGTGCTGATGAAAGAAATTAAGAAGATAAAAAAAAAAATAGTGATTCAGTTTAAAAGCTCCACAAAATTTTTATGACAAGCAAACGCAGTCCCATTGTACTTCTCTAAGACAGTACTACTAGTTTTGACTCAAGTCTATCGACTGTCGTTGAGTGGCCCATAAATCCCTATTCCAAATTTCCTTAACAAAAACTACATTTGGAACTAATGCATTGCAGCGAATGATCTTCGATTCTATTCCCATTTCTCAACCCCCTTAAAGGACCAACTCAGTTACTCTTTTTTGCAATGCATAGATGCATACTACACATTGCTGTGAAATAAATGGCTTAGAACTGTACGAGTTACATAAACAAAGTCACAGAGAGAATGCATTACTCACTGATTCAATATAGTGAGTGACAGGAGAACAGTGTGCAATGGCTTCTTAATTAATCAGCTAAATCGAGCGCCAATGAAGAGTACGATTAGGTAGTGCTGAGCTACTGCCTAGCAGAAACTAGAAACTGGGTCACACAATAATATACCATTGTAATCTAAACGTAACTTACCTCTGAGTGTGAGCAGCATGCTATTTGGGAAAAAAAGTTAGCATTGTAGAACACAAACACAACAAATAATTAATATATTCTCCAAGCCCCGGAATCTCGATGCCTAGCAGGTTGAGCAGGTCCTGTTCTTGGTCCAGAATGATGACCCAGCGGTGCGTCAGCTGCTGAGCAGTGTGCCAAACCTGGTTGGTGCACCACACGCACGGCGCATTTGGCCCCCAGCGCCGCTGACACTCCCGCAGGGGGTAACCGCTACTGGGCCTACCGCCTGCTACAAGCATGAAGTGGGGATGGCGCTGCACAAAAAAAAACTAGTGGTGCCACCTACTCCACTCCAAAGATCGCCCAGGGCTGCACACCTGGGCAGCGGTGCCGCCTGCAAGGAGGTCGTCCCTCTGCCATGGCGCTGGGTGGGGTAGTAAAAAGAAGGAAAAGAAAGGGAAAGGGAAGAAGAAAAAAATAAGGAAGTAAAGGCAAAAAAATCAAAAAGCCACAGAAAACACAAAAATAATTACAGAAAAATGTAAAATAAACAAACACAACGACAAAAAATAAAAATTAGGGGTAGATAAGTAATAAAGAAGGAGGATTAGAGAGATTAAAGGGAAATAAGATTTCACAAAAACAGAGAGCAGAAATACAAGATTGCCGCACCCATGCAGACCACCTAGTGCCGTTCGCGTGTGATGTGGAATGTGAGAACACACTTGAGAACATCGGTGTGCCGTTCACACGTGATTTGGAGTGCAAGGACACACTCAGCATTCCCAATGCAATGCAAAGGGGCGCGCTGGTAAACTTCGCCCGCAAGTGGAACTCTTCGTAGCACAGCAGAGTTTTTTCTTGACTCCGTGGAATTCCACGTAGCAGAACACCGCGTACTCCGCCCAACCCTAATGTTATTAACAACCAACCAAGAGTCTTTATTCATCTAGAATAGCCATAAAAACACACACAACAATATGTATATTGCATAGGATTAAACACTTTACACAATAAAATAACAAAAACAGTACTACAACCCAAAAGACTTCTAAAAAATATACATTATCCCAGTACAATGTTATTATAGAAATATGGTAACACAAATTATTTAAAACTTAATAACATAACTCTGGTAATTGGAAAGTAATTGCAACACCATATATTTTTCTAATTGCAAAAGTGCTCCTAATGTCGTTAAGCACTCCATAACAAATTTCTGGCAAACTAAGCTGTTGTTAATAGGCCAGAGCAGTCAGGTAATGTCTAACATTCACATCCGTAAGATTGTGAACAAAAATCTAGAATGTAAGGTTTGTGTGAAGAGCAAAATAGCATAAAGTGAACTGTGCTTTGATGAGAAATGGTGTCACCTGGACAGCTGGTGAGGAACCTAAGCCAAGTACCCTGTGCAGGGAATGCTACCAAAAAGTGCACAGTATTCAATCTGTGAGGTACAACCTATGGTGTTGGCAACGTATTAGTGAAAGATAAGGCTCCATTTGAAGGCTCCATTCCCAAGGTGGTAATTAACTTAGAGTAGATGGCAACCGGGTAAAGGACTTGTGCCTTCATCACCTGTGCACTAAATTGATACTAATAGATCAAGGTTTTTAATCGTTCTTTAGAAGTTGCTGTAATCAACTCTGGGTAAGAGACAAGTACTGTAACTCCTAGTTCTCTGAACATCTGCTTAACACATTTTAACCTTGGATTTTCATAGATGTTCTGTAGGCCTAAACAGTCATCTATGTATGACAGTCCCAATTCAGCCTGGCCAACAAAGCCAGATACAGAATGAGGGAGGGGTAATAGGTGACAAACACATCTATTTTCTATTCTTTGGAGACTTTCTACCTTGGAATAACCCCAGAACCAGCACCATAAAGTACCACTAGGATCCATTTGCATTTATATATTTGACCTAATTCCTTTAATTGCTTAGAGCCCAGCCTGGAAAAGAAGCAAAATACTGCTTCTATAGATTTCTGAAATTATTGAGATCTAATTTTAAGTAGATGGCCTCAGTTAAAGCGGGAATCGAAGTGTAACTCCAAATAATTGAAGTAAGGACCTCTAGCACGTTGTCCACCCCTATCCGGTAACACTTGGTTTTAGAAATTTTTGGACCATTTACAATACTAAACAATTTGGAGTAATTAACTCTTAAATCTACATCAAGCATAAAGGAAGTAAATGACTCCAATAATAATTACAGTCCATTTGTCATCCTAGCCATCAAAACGGCATCCATCGTATGCATATGGGAGACAAGGGCCTGGACCAATCTGTGGCATGTCTTTCCCTTTGGATGAAAGATAATTATCCAGTCCATTGATATAAATAAGAAACAACAATGGAGGTGAAATGCGGCCCTGTATATGTTGACAAGAATATAATGTCAAGAATATTGAAATGTCAACTATATCGTAGACAGGAATATCAAAGGTAAGAACATCATTTTAAGTGCTGTTTTTAAAATCATTATCAAAAAGATTGATTTAAAAAATACTGTGGTTTGTGTTATTTAGTATGTATTTTAGTGTAGTGTGTTTGATTTTATATGCTTACTACTTTTTATTTGTGTTTATGAAGATAATTTATTAATTATGAAAATGTGAATCTCTAGTTATATTAATATGTAATAATTATATATATATTTGTATATAAATACAGGTATATTAATATTTTTCTAAATAATAATTTATAATTATTTTGAATGAATATATAAATTATATTAAAAGAAACATTCTATTGTAAATGTTAAAATCATTTTTTAATTTATAGAAAATTAGGTAAACTTTGTAAAATGTAAAATATATCAAGAATAAATGTAATGTTGTAAAATATTTGTTTATTTATTATTACAAAATATATTATATTTAATACTTTTAATTAAATTTTTTAAACAAATTTAAAATATTTGTAAAGATTTTTTTCAAATGTTGAAAATTATAATGTCATTGTAAATAAACTGATGGATTTATTTAAATTTTTTATATTTTTTTATATTTTTTATATTTATATTTTGAACTATTGTCTAACTGAATTATGAAAATAGAGTAAATATTTATTGTTTATGCTGTATATAAATATATTATGTTGTATATGTATATGCAATTTTAATTATGACATTTGTAATAGGTTTATTATTCAAATAAATTCTGTTTTTGGGAATATATTTTCAAAAATGTATTCATTTTAATGTAAAAAATTATTTTTAATATTTAGTTTGTAAAACAGGTTCATATTTTAAATTAATTTCATTATATTTATTTTTAGAGTATGAATTATTTCTGCTATGCTTCAATGATTAGGAATGTTAGTAAATATTAATACAAATAAATTCATTATGAATAGTGATAAACATGCTATTCTTTATGTTATTGTTTAATTGTAAATATATAGGTTTTTAGTTAGGGTTATTGTGATTTAAAGTAATTTTTATTTTACTTTATCGATCAAAAATTAGGCGTGAGTATGGAGTATTGTTTGTGTATACATAATTTTTCATGTCCAGCACCTTGTGAAAAATGTTTTAGATTATAGTGGAAATAGTAAATGTCATCCTTTTATTGTCCAACACCTTCCATAATTTATTTTACGTTGGAGTCCAACACATTCGCCAAATCGGTTTTGATTGGCGATGAAATGGTAAATGCCGGAGCTTAAGTGTCCAACACCTTTGTCAAATTGATTTTGATTGGAGTGGGAGTAGTAAATGTCACCCTGTTAGGGTCCGTCCCCCCTAGCACTGCGTGGCCCCGTTGTCCTGGGGTTATTCAATAGTAATGTATTCTTAACGCAAATTCAAACAATGAATCTTTCTTGTATTTAGGCGACATTTATTGGTTATCTGCCATCTTCTGTTCAAATTCCACAAAAACACATTGCTTCAACAATGATGTGTAAATCTGACCAAACTGTTAATTACAATCCTTCCTCCAATTTGTCAGGGGATCTCAGTTCTGAAAAAATTTACATATAACATGAGAAAACCATCCCATCAACAAACTCAATGGTCACCCCACTCCCACGGGTGCAGTGGCTCATCAATCAATGTATCGTGGTAATGTGCTCACAATTAGAAATTATAAAAAATTAAGGTGCCTACAAAAAAACTAGATGCACTGCTCGTGCCATAACACTGTCCGTTCATCCTCAAATGCTGATCAGTGAGTCATAACAACATGCTTTTAAACAAACTACTGTGTAGCGAGAAGACGCTGTTCATGCTGTGGTCATGTAACCGCCTTCCAAAACGTGAAATGAACCATGTGATTAACAAAGCGGTTCATGCGTCGTGAGACTCTAGCTATCAGACAAATGGCTCACTCATTCTAACGAAGTTATGCTTAAGCTCAAAAGCGTGAAACATTGTAAATAACTTTCAAGATGTGAAATGGACCATGCGTTTACTAAAGCGGTTCATGCGTCGTGATACTCTAGCTATCAAACAATTTAACGTGGTCATGCAAATAAACATTAGCATGAGCTAAGGGCCTCCCGACTCAACTAAAACTAGCAGAACTCCCCCCGGTTACTCCACTTACTAGTGTCATGATGTCAACGCTCCCGAAAAATCTGGCAGTGCACGTCCTACCCGGCTGGCTTGCAACAAGTTAGTAATGCCCTCGCAAGCGAGGAAGGACTACAGCGTTTCGGGCCGTGGCCATGTTTTAATCGAACTAACGCTGAATGTGGGGGCCATCTTGGACTAGGTACATGTATCTAGAAATACATGCCCCTAATGTCAGTGTGACTTGCGTGTAACGTCTATATTTCTAAGATTATCTTGAAATGTGAAACAAACGGGTCTAGAACCGGTGAAAACTGGGAACACAAGAGTAATTCTTATGGAAACGTATTAAAACATTGCTGAGCTTTGTCAGTGAATTACGCTAGTGACAGCGGTTTAACAGCTAACAATAATCAAACTGGTCCAGCATATTTTGGATTAAGGATATGGTGGCTGTGAGCCAACAAATGAAACAAAATGAAAAGTAAACAATACAAAATAGGAGTGTGTGTAGATATTCATCAACATAGACTGCCAACTGCTTCATAGATAGCATGCAAATTCCATCCTGTCATTAAGCCCGTTTGGTTTCAAAGCGTCCAAGCGCTTACTCCAGTTCTCCCTTTGGAGCAGGCTGTTGTTATTGTCCTTGCCTTCCTTCTTTTCTATGATTTTTAAGATCAGAAATTTAAGTTGGCTGACATTGTGTCAATTCTCCAAAAAATGACAGGCTACTACAGACTTCATGTTTTTGGTACGGATGCTGCTCTTGTGCTCATTAACTCTGGTTTTTATCTTCCTTTCAGTCTTGCCCACATACACAAGCCCACATGGGCATTTAAGTAAATATATGACATTTTTCATGTCACAGTTAGCAGACACTCTGAGGTCTATTTTGGTTCCTTTCATAGGGTGTGTTATCCATGTGCCTTTGATGATGTTATTACAGTTGTTACAGTTGTAACAAGGGATCCTCCCTTTGTGTGCTGTTTCTTGGCTATTGGGGTTCATCTGTGTCAGCATTTCTATGATGTTCTTGCCCCTTTGGTATGCAAAAATCGATGTTTCCGCGAAAATACCTTTAAAACCAATTTCTGTGGCTAGGATGGACCAATGTTGAAGGATACATTTCTTGAATTGGCCACTCATCGTTGAGAATTTAGAGATTACTGCCATTCTTTTGCTTTCACCATTTTGAGTGGTTTCAAGTAGTTCCTGTCTTGTTTTGGTCATGCTCTGTGTTTTCGCTTGTTCCAATACCTTTCTCGGGTATCCTCTGTCATCTAATCTTTCAAGCATTTTCTCAGTTTGTTCCTTCAATGTATCAGGGTATGATACTATCCTTCTCACTCTGAGTAATTGTGAATATGGCAGGTGGTTTTTTAATGATTTCTGATGGAAACTGTTGTAATGTAACATGTTATTCCTGTCAGTAGTTTTCCTAAAGATATTGGTTTCCAATTTGTTGTATGATTTAGTGACTAGGACATCCAAAAATGTAATGGTATTTTCTTCTATGTCATATGTGAATAAGATTCTCTCATTAACCTGGTTCAATTCTGTTAATGCTGTGATCAAGTCGTCTCTAGATCCTCTCCAAAGTGTGAAGATATCGTCTATGTATCTTAGAAACTGTAGGGTGTTAGTCTTCCATGTCTCTTTCCCCAGAATGTTTTCTTCCTCAAATTTGCTCATAAACAGGTTTGCATATGCCGGAGCAGCTCAATTGCCCATGGAAGTTCCTGTGAGCTGTAGGAACCATTGTTCCTCCCATTTAAAATAGCTTTGGTACAAAGTGAAATGTAATGTAATTTCTTTTGAAAGGTCCTCCAGGACTTTTGACAACTTTTAAATTGAATTGAAGAGTTGTCAAAAGTCCTTTAGGTTTTCGAGGGTATAGAGGATGTAGGGGGAGGCTTAGAGGTTAGTTACAGTGTTGTTTGTGGGTTTCTTGCGCATTTAGTTGCATTAATTGGTGTGTTTTTCACTAGTGTGTTGGTTTGGGTTTTTGTACACTGTTTTAGAAATGTATCCATATGTTATGTTATATTGTGTTATGGCACTTGCTTTATGATGATTAAGTGTAATGTATATGAACTTTTGGGAAGGTAATGTCTTTAGATAAGATAAAGATAAGATAGTATTTATAGAGCGCACTAAACGCATAGATGTCAAGGCTCTAAGCAGACACAGTGGGAAAGAGAAACGCAACAGCAGATTAAGAGGGGAATAACCAAGTCTTTCAGGAAGGGAGCTTGCATTGGCAACGGCAGGGGGGAGAGAATTCCAAAGCTTGGCAGAGGCAGCCGAGAAGGCGCGGCCGCCCCATATGGATCTACGAAATCTGGGCACGACCAGTTTAAATTGTGTAGATGATCTCAAAGTTCTCCCTGGGGTATAACGTTGAAACAAAGATTTGAGTTGGGACGGACCATTGCAATGCACGGCCTTATATACTGTGCTTAGGACCTTAAATGAAATGCGCTCCTTAATAGGGAGCCAGTGTAAAGAACGGATTCCTTCTCTGGCAGATTGATGTTTAGGGATATTTAAAATCAATCTTGCTGCTGCGTTCTGAACCATCTGGAGTTTGTTCAGCGATGCAGCGGTGATATTAAGGTAAAGGGCGTTGCAATAATCAAGACGAGAGGTAATCAAAGTGATGATAGTGGGCCGGTGCAGTTCTGAGGGGATGAGTGGAACTGCCTTTCTGAGGGTTTTTAGAATATAAAAGCATGTGCTAACTGTACGATTCACCTGGACATCAAAAGACAGACCCTCATCAAAGATTACCCCCAGATTTTTGGCTGTTTTTACCGGGGCAGGAAGAGGTCCGCATTCTGTTGGCCACCAGGCCTTAGACCAGATTGAATTCTGTGGCCCAAAAATCAGTACCTCGGTCTTGTCAGTATTAATCTTTAAAGAATTGCCCTTCATCCAACAGATGATGTTTGACATACAAGCGTTAAACTTTTCTGCAACTAGCTGCAGGTTGTTGGTGACAAAGATAATGATTTGGGTGTCATCCGCATAGGAAAGCACCTGAAATCCGTAGGATCTAACCAGTTCGGCCAGAGAGGTCACATAAAGATTAAAAAGAGCAGGGCTAAGCGAAGAGCCCTGAGGTACCCCACATGGGAGAGCGAAAGCTTTAGTTTTGAAGCCTCCCCAACTAACTGTGTACCTTCTATCAGTAAGAAAGGACTGGAGTAGCTGCAGGGCTTTTCCCGTGACCCCCACTTCCCGCAAGCGTTGAATCATTCGCACTGGGGAGACGGTGTCGAATGCTGCCGATACGTCGAGCAGAATCAACACCGCCGAGTCCCCTTGATCTACCTGCATCCGAATGTGGTCAGACACTGCAATGAGGGCAGATTCCGTACTGTGACCGAAGCGGAATCCATTCTGGGAGCAATCTAAGATTTCCCATGAGTCAAAATATTTCATCAGCTCAGTGTTAAAGGATTTCTCCAGGATTTTTGCAGGAGCAGGAAGGAGAGAAATAGGGCGGACGTTTTTTAATTCTAGGAGGTCAGCATTGGGTTTCTTAAGGAGCGGAAGGACAATAGCTTCCTTCCAGATAGCTGGATAGCAGCCGGACGTGAGTATTCCATTGTATACCTTGCACAGGAACAAAAGTTCTCAGACAATTTGATCCTAAAAGAGGCCGCTTCCAGTATGGAGCCCGGAGCAGCTATCACAGCATTGAGTGTGCATCTAAGGGGGTCCCTGGCCACCAAGGCTAGGCCACCTCCTCTTCTATCCGGGCCGTCCAATCAAAGTATAGTATAGCCCGGGGGGACAGCATCTATCTGATCTGGGCCTGAATGGTCCCTGGCCCATGTCTCAGTAATGAAAAGACAGTCAAGATTACTGGAATGGATGGTCAAGGCCACTTCAGTTTTATGCTTAATCATAGAGCGAGCATTTAGCAGTGCACCACAAAGAGGATAAGGCCTGCTCTCTACTATTTTCTTGGTCTCCATCTTGTCTTTCATCCCCTGCGTCGTTCTAAGGTGATCTAAATGAGAAACCTTGCTGTTGATGGGTCTTAGTTTACACTGGTCACAGGGCACAGCCTCCCCCTTATTAAGATCCCAGTTCTCTTTGCACCTCTCACGATGGGGATTGGGACGCAACTCTAGCAGATGAAGTTTAGAATAATTTATGGTTTGTGAGTGCTTGTTTCTGGGGGAACAATGGGCAGCATGCCTGGCCCCTGGTGCCGGGCAGGCGCGGACGGGCGCAGACGGGCTTGCCTTTGGCGTGCCAGCGGCGCGCCCTCTGCGTGCTCGTGAGATCATAGGTTTAGATGCCCCCCAGATCCGGAAGTACAGGACGAGCTGGACCGCCAACCTCCACAGGTGTCCGGCTCGAAAGAGTACCAAAAAGAGAAGAGAGGCTCTCTCCGCACAAATGGGAGACCCGTGGCCGACCTGAGAGCCCAGGAAGGAGCGGAAAGTGTACCCAGAGCAGGAGCGTTCAGTAAGTAAAGTGCAACGTGCAGCGCAAAAGGAAAAAATGCTTAAAACAACTCTAACTGATGCACAAGGTTAAAACACTAAAAATTCTAATACCGCTAAAAATGGCCAAGCAAGCCGACGCGCCTCTTGCCATACATGCCTCCGCTGCGCGCTCGTGAGATCATAGGTTTAAATGCCCCCCAGATCCGGAAGTACAGGACGAGCTGGACCGCCAAGCTCCACAGGCGTCCGGCTTGAAAGAGTACCAAAAAGAGAAGAGAGACTCTCTCTGCACAAACGGGAGACCCGTGGCAGACCGTAGAGCCCAGGAAAGAGCGGAAAGTGTCGCCAGAGCAGGAGCGCTCAGTAAGTAAAGTGCAATGTGCAGCGCAAAAGGAAAACATGCTTAAAACAACTCTAACTGATGCACAAGGTTAAAACACTAAAAATTCTAATACCGCTAAAAATGGCCAAGCAAGCCGACGCGCCTCTTGCCATACATGCGTCCCCCGTAGAGGGTTGGTTTTCTGTTTTACTTTGCAGGCTTTTCTCTACGAGCATGTCCTAAGGCACTTATAATTTGCCATGTTTTTTTTAAAAGGAAATCTCATTTAGTTTATAATAAACCAATATTCTTAACTTTGATTTTCTTTTTTGGGGGTTTCCATGATTGTATCTTTTTTTATCACTTTTTCATGTTTTTAATTGTTCCTAGATACTTTGGATTGGTTTGAGGGATCTCTATTGGATTGGTTTCATTTTCACATTTTTTTGTGGCTTTTTGGAAAATATTTTTCCCATTTTTAGTGGATTTACTTTTTGACTACATGATTACTAAGAATGATCTGTAGATACAGAATAGTAAGTCATTTTTCATTTATTTGTTTTGGTTGGGAAATGTTATATTATATAATTTGTGTAACTTTTATGTTATTGTTATTTGAAAATATCTTTTTTATGTGTTGTCATTATTTTACATAATGAATTGAGTTGAGTTTGTTCTTTCAGCTTTTCGGTTGGTGAGGTTTAGATTTTTAGTATGAGTAATGCATATAGGGGCATATTCTCAAGAACATGTGATAACTACCGAAAGTGTAGCTTAACGCAACCCTACACATCGCAGTCCATCACGGGAAAACAACTCCATGTTAACGTGGTATTCACAACTCGGCGGTACCATGCGATAGTCACATGACAACGCGTCAAATAAACGCGTTAGAAACAACGCAACGCCGCAAAAACGTGAAACCCCAACGCGAAAATAGTAGCGATGACGCCAATAGCGATACAAAAATCTACGAAAACCAGCCACAGGCCTGCAATTCCCACACGTCATGCGGGAAAATGCGCCACAAAAGTAGAAAAAAACATACCAACAAAAGCCAAACAACAGCGAAGCACAATGGAGGCAGCCGGGGCAAGTACAGAGGACAACCAGAACCCCACAAGCCCCACGGAGGACCAGCCTGGGACCTCGGGGTCAGGGAAGGGCAAGGACAAGAAGAGTAGGAAGAAGCAGTTCAGTCCGCAGGAAAACGGGATCCTGATAATGGAGGTGATAGAACACCATCAATCACTGTTCTTCACCTCCACCGTGTCACTGGCAACTAAAAATGGAATATGGCAGACCATCGTGGACAAGGTGAATGCAGTCGGAGTGCTGAAGAGGACAATGGACGAGGTCAAGAGGCGCTGGAATGATGTGAAGCGCAAAACCAAGCTAAAACCCGCAAACAACCGGAAGGCAGCAATGCAGACTGGAGGTGGGAGTCCTGCGCCACAGGAGGAGCTGGACGAGATGGAGGAAATGGTGTCCACAGTCATCAGTGGGGAGACGGTGGCAGGAGTCGGGGGACCGGACACTGGTCAACATGACCGGACACAACAGCAACAGGGTGAGTAACCACCAGGGACTGGGGGGACGGGGGAGATGGGCACAATGGCACACATGCACAATTAAGCATAGCACATCTGCGGACAAAACATGCCCCAGACCCACAACTCCCACCAAGAGATCAATGCACACAGGTATGCAACATCTCAGCACTGCAGAAGCACAGAACCCAGAGGCACACCACATGGAAGGAAGGATGGCAGCTAAATCAGAGCTGCAGGGGCAACTCCCCCAAAATGCAGCACACACACATAACATGCAGAGCACATCAACATTGACAACTAGGTGGTACAAACCGCAACACGTCCACAACAGAACAGAGGACACAACAGGTGCCGCATGTGCGTAGAAACTGGCCAATCACATATGGCACTGCAGGGAAATGTGAGTTGACAATGTACAAGTACAAACCCACATCAGTGATGTAGTCGGAATGTCCACTGTCCCGCATCAAATAGGCAGCTCCCCCCAAACAGTCACAATGTACACTATCATGCAGTCTGAACACAGACATGTACAATGCGTCAACATACATGTGTACACAATGTCAAACTGCATCTCCCCTTCACATTGCAGGGGGATATCCAACACCTCCTGCAGAGCAGTCTGAACCTCTCTTCTCTGATGACGAAGAGGACCACCACACCTTCGACTCAGACGCCCTCGAACAGCTCGTGGAGAGCCTCCGCAACCCACTTCCAGGATCAGGGCAACCCAGCTGCCACGAGGAGCCCCCCCTGCACAGTACACACAGCAGGCAGCACCCACCACCACGGCTGCCTCCCAGGACCCCCACGACGAACACATGTCCTTCCAACGCCATGTGTTGGGGTGCCAGGAGAAGCTGGTTGAACAGGTGCAGGTGGGGTTCGACCACATGGCAGCCAAACTAGACGCCATACGTGGGTGTCTAAGTCCCATCAGGGACCACTCACAGTCCCTAACAGTCGCCCACAGTCCACTCCATGCCCTCCAATGGACCATGGCTGACATCGCCAGGGTCCTGACTCTGCGACAAGAACGACTGTCTAGCCAGAGTTCCTCCAGCGATCTCGCCCGCGAGTTGGGACACATGCGGAGGATCATAGAGAACATGGAGCGGACGCAGGCGGAAAGAGCGGCTGCCACGGCTGCACACCAGCGAGAGGTAGCTGGGTCCCTCAATGCCCTAAAGACCTTCCTCATGGCATTGCTGCCACAAGGCCTGGCGCTGATGCATGCTGCTGCTACAACCCCATCCACATCTCTGGCCCCTGATGTGTCTGTGCCACACAGTGCTGGGGAGAGCACACCACCACCCACATGTGAGGCACATGCAAAAGCAGAGGACGAAGATGCGGATGAACCGACCCTCGTGGTCAGGAGGACGCAGTAGCATTCATCTCCGTCATGTGGCCTGTTTCTGCTTGCTTTTGCCCTCTGCATCATCACCTTCCACTGTCCCCCGATCCACTCTGCGACACTCACCTCGACATGGACTGCCATATTCTGTTTGGTCACCAATGACACAGCTATCAGACTGTGGACTGAAGTCCTCCTCTCCTGATGTACCTGTCATTCCCTGAAGGACTCTGGCTGGCCCTCCACGGGCCGACAATGTGAAGTGGGGTTGGCATGGCCCTGTACTGCTCCAGCTGCAACACTCCCTTGAATGTGTAATAAACATTCATATCCACACAGATGTGTCATGTCTATGATCTTTCAAGTGTGGAAGTATGGATGAATGTAGGGTCAGTGATTCCCCCATATGTCCATGTTGCCCATGTTGTGGGACTATTGTCACAGGGTGACAGATTGCCGATTCCGGTCCGGGTGGCGCCGACACTACAATGGAGACACATCCATTAGTCACTTCCTTGTCCAACCCAGGACGGAACCACGCCCAGAGCTCCGGGGTCATTGTTTGCACCCTTATGCTGGACTGGCATACTCCAGGACAGCCCACTCTGATTACGCACACAGGGGGGGGACAACGCTACATGTCCCAGGTCTTCACTGTGGGGATCTGCAGCTCACAGGTCTAGTTGTCAGCATGCCACAGCCACTCCCTCACGGCTGGTGTACACCCACACCACACCCATCCAGCACTGGCGTCACAGGACATGTGACCCTGGCAATAAAAATGGCCTGGCGCACGTGCTGAGCGCCATTTCCACTCTCTCTGACTGGGTGTCTCCGTGTAGTTGTCATGTGTGCATGAGGGCCTAGGGCCCTGCCGCCTCACATTGCCCAGTGCCGGGGGTGACATGATGGCGTCCGCGCAATGGGACTCAATCATTAAGGGTCCATGGCTAGCAGGGCACAGACTTGGTGGCACTGGATACACTGCGGCAGGCACAGGCACCCCGCCTCGGGACGGTGTCTTGCGGTGCAGTGAGATAGGGGCACCTAAAGTGCTGAGCGGGTGTGCAGCCTGCGATGATGCGCCGTCCTGGCAGTCCGGACTGGCAAGGATTAGTGTGAGCCCTGCTGGGCCGCAGTGTAGGCCTGGGCCAGCGGGCAGTGCGGCACTCCCGCCACGTGGCGTTGCGTCGTGCTTCACAGAGTTAGTGGCACCTCAAGCGCTGAGCGGGTGTGCAGCCTGCGATGATGCCGTGTGCACTGATGTGGTCTCTGCCATTGCGTAATCAAGACCCAGAGTCAGGTGTGTGACCTGGTGGCCCGCGGTGCAGTGCTGCAAGATGTGAAGGGTGCAATGGTCGCAGGCACCGGGCTTGGAGATCCCTCCGGAACGTGGTGGGCCCTCTTGGAGACACGCCGGTGGCGGAAGGTGAGCAGTGAGGCCTGGTTGCACAGGGGCGGGCAATCACCGCTGGGCGGCGGGAGGGGCTGGGGTGCAGCAGCCTCTGTGCGCAGGGGCAGGCAAGCGATGATGGCGTGTGCAGCTGTATGGGCTCTGCCATTCATGTCTCTGGAAACTGTTTCAGATGAGGGACCTGGGGGACTGCTGTGAATACCGGCACATGGTTGGAGACACACCAGTGGCAGCAGGTGAGCAGTGAGGCCTAGGTCCGCAGTGTCAGCACTCTCTCCCTCTCTCCCTCTCTCCCTCTCTCTTTCTCTCTCCCTCTCTTTCTCTCTCCCTCTCTCCCTCTCCCTCTCTCCCTTTCTCTTTCTCTTTTTCTCTCCCTCTCTCCCTCTCTCCCTCTCTCCCTCTCTCTTTCTCTCTTTCTCTCTCCCTCTTTCCCACTCTCCCTCTCTTTCTCTCTCCCTCTCTTCCTCTCTCCCTCTCTCTTTCTCTCTCCCTCTCTCCCTCTCTCTTTCTCTCTCCCTCTCTCTTCCTCTCTCTCTCTGTACTTTGATGGGCGCATGGCACACCTTCTGATCCAGATTTCTGTTTTGCAGGCTGTGACTTAGTGATTGTCCTGAGACGACCCGCCATGCCTCTTCAGATTTTTTTTTGGTTTGGTTTGTTCTGTAATAAACGTATTGTTTGGATATTTTGATATGGGTGTATGATTTTCCTTTTTCTGGCCACACATGTATGTTGGGTGTTGTGATTGTGCGACTTCAGGCGATTTGTTTGGTTCATGTTTCGTGGAGTTGATGTGCACTATCTTTGTCCATAGGGGGTGGTGTGGAGGGTGCCCGGGGTAGGGCCCCAGGGGGGGGTTGTGTGGTCCTGGGGGTGGCGGCGGTGGGTGTTGTTGGCCTATTGGGGCTCAGGCCTGCTTGATGGGTTGCTCCAGGGCATCTGTTGTTCTTCATGTGTGGCTTTGGGCTGTGCTCCCTTGTCTGTTGCCGGTTGTCGTCCTACTTTACGCCAGGTAGGAGCAGGTGTTAGTTTCCTGCTACTAACGCGCCTTACCGCATGTTTTGTGATCTTATCGCCGATCTGGCTGGTCGTTGAGAATGTTGTGGAGTAGGGTTGTCGCGGCTTTTTGCACGGGAATGCCTACTCTGCATATCATTAGCGTTAGTTGCCGGGCTCCTCTGTGGCGATGTTTTTTGCGACTGCTATCGTAGGTAAACTGGTGTTATGGGCTGTTAGCACCAGCTTGGGAATGGGGTGATAACTTTATCGCGGATTTGGCTGTGATAAAGTGCTGTTGGCTTGGCGAAAGCTCCTTGAGAATATGCCCCATAGTATTTTGTTATATCAGTTTTTCTTTAAGATTGGAGTTTTATTTCATGTTTTAAATGATGAAATAAATATAATTTTTATCATTTATCTAAAAATAATTTGTCATGTTGGTTAAGATTATGGTATAGTTTTTTGAGAGTTTTGTAGGTTAGTATTTATTTTATAATATGATTTTGGTTATTATTGCTAAGTAATCTACTCCTTTGTTCTTTATGAAGAGTTTGACTTTTAATTGTAGCATGAAGCACATTCTTTGAGTTAGTTTTCTATGTTTAGGTGCAATTTGGGTTACAGATTGCTCCATTCATAGTTGTTTAGTTTTTCTCTTTTTGTAATGCTTCAATTAATTTATATAGCGTAGATTGTGTTCTGTCTAGTGTGAATTGGAAGGCATTGTGCAATCCTTCCACTGAGCTGTTTGTATTGACTTTTTGTGCCAAGGTGGTGTCATAGATATTCCATTATTGCGGGTGTTTGGAATTTGGGTTGGCGTCTGTGTCAAAAAGTTCTATTGGTGGCTTAGTTTGTGTTAATTTTGTTGATAGAAATGACTTTCTATTAGTACATTGTAGTGGTCAGCTACCTCAGTGATAGGTACATCGGTTACTGCTATCATTGTTTTTTTCTTTCTTTTCAAAGGCAGATTGACTGTTTGTAGCATATTCTACACTTAGGGTCTCATTACGATGGTAGTCAGATGAGCGTCTGACCGCCATTGCAGCGGGATGGAGACTGGCCGACAAGTAGTTGGCAGCTCTACCCACTGTTTTATGATGAGACCGCTGTGCAGGCGGTCGGAAACATGCCTTTTACTATTGTGGCTTGTGCTGCAACTCGGAAAAGGGCCACAGCACAAGCCGCAGAAGTAAAAGGCATGTTTGCAAACATCCATGCTCCATGTGGCAAGCACCATTTGGTGCCTGGCACACAGTGCATGGATGTTTGGGGGGGCACCACATTACGCGTTTGGCAGTCCGTGGACTGCCCTACCAGTGGTAGCAGTCCGACCGCAGTGAGCTCGGCGGTCCAACCGCTATAATATGAGTTGGGCGGATTGGCTTTGCGAAGACAGCTGCCGAAGCACTGATACCGCCAGCCAACTATGACCCCGGCAGCTGCGGAGCGAACCTATGAGACTGTGGGATGCTTGGACTGAAAGTAAAACCACCCACCCAATTACAAGTTGCTTTACAGCCGGCGTGACAGTCCAACCACCACATCTGAGATGGCAGAAAGGGAGGGATATAAGAATGAAACTCACCTCTATTCACCTCTACATGTCCTGTGCCACCATGGAGCCAATCCTACACATCCTGCCACTGCTCTTCCTGCTCAACCACATCCAAAACTGACACCATCATGGACAAAATTGGTGGTAAGTCATACCTGTTGCCATAGAATCTTCTGCAAAACGATGCCCCGCCATGGACGCGGCAAGGGAGTTGCGGTCCCCAAGTAATTTACACGTATATAGGGACCATGTCTGGGATTGTATCTTAACAATCATCCAAAACACATCTGTAGGATACCCTCCTAGGCCAATACATTGGTACTGTACAGGCACAATGTACACAAATGGACATGTGTTAGCAAAAGATTTAAAGTGATAGTGATGTGTGCATTAATTTGTGTTCCACAACACCCCCTCCTCATCAATCTCACACCTATTAATGTCTGTCACACATAACCTTTGCCCTTTCTCACGTGTCTGCCATGGCACCACTGATCTACACTACTCATGCAGCTTACCATTTCCCAAGAGTTGCTAAGGTGACATTGAACTGACTACAACTACCATGAAGCCTTGTGATTGGAACTTTGACCAATATGCTAAACGTCTTTTGGCCTTTCTCACTTGTCTTCTATGTCACCACTGATCTATACTACTTATGCAGCTTACCATTTCCCAAGTGTTGCTAAAGTGACATTGAACTGACTACAACTACCATGTGATTGGAACTCTGACCAAGATGCTACACTCCTTTTTCCCTTTCTCACTTATCTTCCATGTCACCACTGATCTACAATACTCATGCAACTTACCATTTGTCAAGTGTTGCTAAAGTGACATTGAACTGACTACAACCGCCGTGAGGCCCTGTGACTGAAAATCTGACCAAGATGTCATAGTTAATGTGACACACTCACATTGCATACATCCCAGGTCCTGTTGTGAGATCAAAGAAACATCAGTATGGATGTGTCATTAAAGTGAAACACACCTTCTCTGCTACAACTCTGTGGTGGACTCTCACATATCACCCACATGAAAAAGCAATGTCAGTCAATTGGATTACATAGAATCAGTGTGAGAAACATTCTAAGGGCAAAATGGAAACACTCTGCAGGATAGCCGTGCCTCTATCAGGGGGAATCCTGAAAGGCTGGGGCACAGTACATATTTCACATGTCTGACAAACTCCATGTGCACTGGACCTGGGAACTGAAGTATATTAGGGACAACCAATAAAATATCCAAGTGCCAGGCATGTGTAGGCAATAGGTAAGTGCAACTTATGAAAGCAAACACAGCACTTACAGCATATGGCATACATCTAGATGAAGCAACTGTGCAGTACACACTGAAAATGGACACATGTCCATGCAGAACTACACAAAGATATGACAAGTGGAAACCCTCCGTGTGTGGATAGACAAATCTCAAACTTCAACACACCTAAAACACATACCCAACCTACATCATAGTGAGAAGGGCAAGATAAATGACGTGGACAGTGGCCAGGCCAAGCTGAAATGCTTTTTTTTTTTAATTGTTTTTATTAGTAAAATATAGTATACATATCTGATTAACGGATAACACATGACCACTCATATGCCTTTACATGTACAGATAGCATTTGTTAATATATGTCCACTGTTGCAGAGTTACACACTTGTACAATTCTCCATACATTTGACTCTTGCCCGACTACGCTGGCCTCCAGCACGCAAGTTACACAGATTATTTATGCCCCCTTCCATGTCAACCCCGCATAGTCCTGTTCTGGGGCTAGCCATCTCAGCATCCCTACCACCCTCTGCGGCCCACTGTTTTGTAAGTTCCTATCAGGCCATTCCTTCCCACTTTACTTGGTATAAGTGACTTACGAGGCAAGGATTTTCTCTCCCTCTGGTTCTCCCATTTCGTTCTTCACCAGGTATGCTTGGTAAGACCCCCAAATATTTTTGGGTCGACTTTGATGGGGGAGCAACTTGTTATATACCTCTGAATGTGTGTTGCAATATGTCTCTATGCCAAGCCTCTAAG
Source organism: Calotriton arnoldi (assembly GCA_963921515.1). NCBI lineage: Eukaryota > Metazoa > Chordata > Amphibia > Caudata > Salamandridae > Calotriton > Calotriton arnoldi. Next base: position 734,645 of record CAWUFW010005000.1, on the reverse strand, counting down.
GTAGGAGCTGGGCCCCTGGCCCACCTCATCGCCACTCAGTGTTTGGCCAAATACAGCCCTATGGCCACTAGCCTACGATACGCCCTATAGGGGAATGAGGGGGTCCATTTCCATTGTAGTGCCTGTTATAGTCACAAATTCTTGTATGACTGCCCTCGAAAAAGCGAGCACACTCGAACAGTACCAAGCAACATGCAAAAAGCCAGTCTCACATTCCAGACATCTATGACATTTCGCAGTGTCCCATAAAAATACCTGTATAGCCTCTCCAGGGTATAGTATACCCGATTAATATATTTGAAATGTATGAGTCTGTGACGTCTGTTCTGTGATATATCCCTGGGCATGGAGCAGCAATATTCCCAGCATTCTTCGTCTATAACATTGCCTAGTTCCATCTGCCAGTCTTGTCGCACCTTAATCATGGACGGTCTATGGGCTGCTTGTGCAAAAGCGTAAAATGTTGTTACTAGTTTAGCAGGTACATTGTCCTTTATCAAGGACAAGAGGGCTGGCAGGTCTGGGGGTTCCTACATATCCTCCCCCAGGAGGCCAAGTAACATGTGCCTAACTGTAAAATAATGAAAGCATGCCATAATTGTCGGAGACTCTGACTCGCCTTGGAGTGTTTCCCATAATTTCACAATCCGTCTTGAAATAGGACTATTCCCTAGTGACAGCAGTGCCCTTGCCACCTCTTTTTCTCTCCCAATTTTGAACCATGAGCACCAATCCACTGATATATGCAGGGAGTATAGTACGGAGCCAGCTTGTTTTTCCAACAGGTTCCACCAGATGTGTGTCGAAGCATTCAGAGAATCGAATACTCCATAGCGTGGCTTTGAGGTATAGAATAGCACCTGAGGGAGTGTGGATGATCCGCCTCATCTCTCTCTGTATACAGAAGTGGTAAGCCATGCGGGCCATGCAGCCAGTAGTGCGCAAAAGTGCTTTGTGCTACTTTGTAGTATACTTCTAAGCCCAGCGCATTAAGGACTCCCATGTTGTATGGCATAGTGAGGATTTTCCATTTTACCCTCGGTTGTGTCCCAGCCCAGGCTAATTTGGCCATCAGGGATCACAATGTAGCAAAGAGCGCATGTGGTAGTAGCATTGGTATATTTTGAAACAGGAATAGGAATCTGGGGAGGACCACCATCTTCATGATGGCAATACGTCCCATTAGTTACAGCGGAAGTTTGGTCCCGCGATCAACGTCTTTTTCCAATCTCGTCATTGCTTTTCCATAATTACCCAAGATAACTATTATGGTATCTGTGTGCATATGTATGACCAGATATCTGACCAATTCCGTCGTCCAGCGTAAAGGAAACTCAAGGGGTACCGGCGTCATGGCCGATGTGAGTGGGAATAAATCCCAATTAATGTTGAATCCAGATAAGCCCGCAAAGCATACCACTTCTCTGAGGACAGGAGAGAGGTTCCTCTCCGGGTCCCAGACATAACAATGTATTGTCCGTATATGCTGAAATTATGAGAATGTAATTCAGGAAGAAAAACCTCACCCACTCCTATGCGACGAAGGATTGCTCACAGCAATGCCCAATTCGACCAAGTAAACACATTCTCAGCATCCAGGAAGACTGCGGTGGCCCTCACATTTGGGTCTAATTGTTTCCGAAGATGGCACGGAGATTAGAAGTGATGCTGAGCCCAGGTACGAGGCCAGTCTCTTCCGGCCGTATCACTCCCAGTAACAATGAAGACAGTCTATTCACTAATACCTTGGCGTACAGTTTAGTATCTTCATTTCACAGGTAAAGGGACCTGTATGAAGAGCATTCATTGGGTTGCTTGTCTGGCTTTAATAAAGTGACGAACATGACCTCACGCATTGAGGGGGCATGATGTCGGCTTGTACCATTTCCTCGTACAGAGTAACCAGGCGCGGTATTAGGAGATCCTGGTAAGCTTTGTAGGAAGCCACCGGAAGCACGTCTTTGCCCAGCAAATTACCGGCTTGCATACTCATGAGGGCTACCCGTATTTCAGACTTGTGTAACGGCGCCATCAAGTGTTCTCTATGCTCTGTAGTGAGCCACGTCATAGCGATAGGCTCCAGGTAGTCAGCCATAGCCTCCACATCTAGGGCAATACGTGTGCAATATAAGTCCGTGTAATATCTGCAAACCGTATCCGCAATACTATCTGCATCATACAACAGTCGCCCCTCTTCGTCTTGGAGCTCAGTGATCCCCCTGCCTCTCTCCTGAGATGCATCAGAGCCACTAAAGTTGCCCCTAGGCGTTCCCCCTCCCCATATATCCTATCCGTGGCATATTTGCCCATGTGAACAACTTCACTTTTGGTGGTGTCATGGTATTCTGCGATTTTGGCTTTAATCTCTCTTAATAGATTGCTGCCTTCTGAGTGTTGGTATCTCGATTCCAAGTCAGCTATCTCTCCCTCTACGTGCAACAGTCTTCCTCTCAAGGATTTTAACACTCCGGAGTGCTTGGAAATTGTAATGCCCCTGATATATACTTTAAACTTCTCCCATACTGTGGCAAAACTGTCAATGGATCCCACATTATTAGTGAAAAAGTCTTCTATTGATTGCTAGTTCATTCTTAAACACTGGGTCTAATAGGGAGTAAGGGGGGAATCACCATGTGAACGCGGCTGCCATCTGACCCTGAAACTCTAGATCCAGCACTTTGGGCAAGTAATCAGAATAAGTTCGTGGGAGAGGCAGACAGCATAGAAGCTGTGGTGCCAGACTCCTAGACACCAGCCAGTAGTCAATTTGCATGTGTGTGTCATGCACAGCGGAGTAATGCGTGAACCCCGTGCCCCGGGGGTAACAACATCTCCATATGACCACCATGTCTAGTAGATCTGCCATTTCATGGAGAGCCCGGGCGGCGCTGGAGGATCAGTGGGTTGGATCCTTTGAACGATCAAGTGCGGGATTCAGTACACAATTAAAATCTCCCCCCCAGACTTGCAGCAGGTCACCCCTTTGCTGTAGGTGAGTGCTGAGTGCATGGTAGAACTGTGGGTCATCAGAATTGGGGCCATAAACCCCTACTAATACCACTTCTCAATAGCCTTTATGACAGAGGGCCACCACATTCCTACCTCCTGGGTCAACACATACCTCCTTTAGCTGTATCTCAGACCTGCAGTCAACTCATATGAAAACACCATTGGGCAGGTGAATCCAGCTTCACAATAATGGCCTTGTAGGCATCGTGGGGTCAATGTGCTGCTGTTTTGCGCTAGGTATGTCTCTTGTAGGACTGCCACTTGCACTGCATGTCTTTGAAGTATGCCATCACCTTTCAAACCTTTCTCTTATCATTAAGACCTCTCACATTCCACGTGAGAAATCGTATTTGTGGAGTGGCTGATTGTTCTCCCACTTTATGCCTTAATTCACCCTACATGGTATTCTAATCAGCAACCTTCGGTCATGACCAGTCAAACCATATATATTTCACTAGTTTTTGATGATATCCAACATAAAACAACCCCTGATAATGCCCCTCCCATGCCATTAGCATTCAAACTTTGCATGGCTGAAGTTCATCCCACCCCCTCCCTTCCCTGTAAGTCCCTTTCAAAACATAACCAGAATCCACAGTAGCTATTCAGTGTTGAACACGTGGGGGTGGATGTCACCTGCTACAAGGCAACCGGTTGGGTCTGGCCCATTTTATAATGACTGTAGTAAAATAATGTGAAAATAGTCTAGCCTGCAGCTCCGTAAACTGGGAAGAGTATACTTTATGCCCCTCTTTTTTACCCAGAACTCCCGCCCTCATATTGAACATCAAATATTATTGCTTTTTGTCCCCCTTGTCCCTTCAAAAATTACATCTTGTAAGAGATTACCCCAAGGTTCGCACTTCATTGTAGGCCGCTGTGACATTCATCAGAGCCATCTTACCAGTGATATGGATGTAATGTCCTCATGGGGCACTGGCCTTACCACCCACCACAGAGTTCTAGTAAGCATTGTTTCTCCACAGCAGTCAAAGCACTAGGCCACGTCGTGCATGTCCTCCACCTCAAAACTAGAGCCTTGGAGACAGACCACACCCATCTCGGTTCTTCAATTCTCCAGCATCGTCCCCAACTATCTACTGTTCTTCTGGGTCCAGAATGGCTTCCTCCTCGCTCAAGGTGTGTCGGGATGATTTACGCCATTTTCCGGTGCCCTCCCTCTGTTTAAGGAAGAGTGAAACCTGCCTGGGGTCTGTGAAGTAATGCACCTTTCCTCTACCATTACCAGTAGCTTGGCAGGGTATAGCATACTGTACTCCAGCTGTGGCTTGTGTAGCTGCCTCTTTGCTGGGAGGAAGAGCCTTCGTGCGTCCTGGACTTGTAGAGTAAAATCTGGATATCAGGATAACTCAGAGCCCTCATAGCGCAATGATTTCAGTTCTTGCCCTTGGCACAATGCGGCATATCAATGGCTGGCATTTAGGATTCGTGCTAAAATTAGGTGAGGATTTGCGCCCGGAATCGGCCTGGGCACCAGAGAGTGGTGAGTACGCTCCATGACAAATATCTCTGAGAAGGAGTCTCTCCCCAGAAGTGCAGTTAGGAGGTGCTCCACGTATTATTCCATGTTTTCTATGTTGGTGGATTTCCGCTACTCCCACTATTTGGATGTTGTTTCTCCTGGATCTTGCTTCCAGGTCCTCCGTATTCAGTTGTAGAGTGTGGAGTAGCTTATCCACTTTTTGGGATTTTGCTGAACCCTCAGTCAGCACATCTGCCGCATCTGAGACTCACTTCTCTACTGTGTCTAGCCTCTCAGTATGCTTATCCAGGTGCTCCATCATCCGATCCATCTGAAACGTGAGTGCATCTATCTTACCATTGATTTTTGTCAGGATCCATTGCATGGTGATCAGTATCTGCTTCAGTTCAGCATTTGTTGAGGGGTCCACAGCCTCTGACCCTGACCCTGCATTCATATCGACCTTCCTTGGTCTGGGGGTCCTGTAGTTTGGACTGCAGTTTGTCTGACTTGCACATGACGATTTGCTGTTAAATGGCTACATTTCATGAGACACAGGGCACCCCCTTGAGCAACACCACTCGGGCATAGCCTCCAGTGCTCTGTTTATTCTCTGCGTGGCAGGGTAGTGCAATACCACCTCGCACACTATGTGGCGCTCCGAGTATACCTATGATACAATGGCAGGGCTCGCCAAGTCCGGCTTTGAGCGAACACTGGACATGTTCTAAATAGCATATTCAGAGCCCAGCAAGAACCCCCTTTCAGGACTACAGCGTTTCACCTCACCCAGTTCACCACCTTCAGGGCCTAGCACCCATGTGTCTCATGCGTGGGCCAGACGCTGCCCCTTAGCAATCTTTACCCTTTAGCGTCCACCGAGCCAATTGAGGCCATTGCATTACAGTTCATGTGCTTCAGAGTTCAGGGCACTGGCAATGCATGCATTCACAAATGTCCTCACCGCTTGATGACCAGAGTTCAGTAATGCGCTCGCAGGCCTCTTCCTGGATACACACGGAGTCCTCCAGGTGTCGGCGTCCCCACACCATCAGTGTCAATTTGCGTCCCTTGTGCTGGAGCGGTTACCACCTTCCTTGCTGTGCTGCTATTCCGCCCTCGCTGAATGCTCCTCGGTCTGTGGTTTCCATCTGCAGTGGGCACCACAAGCCAGGCTTGTCACCGCCCTTGCATAGAGCCGCTGCTCCACATTACAGCCCAGGCAATCATCTGGGTTTGTAGGCCCTACCCTCCTGCCTCCCGCTTGATTACACTCACTGCACCAGTGGGTTCGGGACTGCATCTGTCTCACCCCTCCACATGTACGTCCAAATCTGTGCACTCGCTGTCCTGTGCTGGTTTAGCCGCAGACTGCTTCACCAAGCAACGCTTAAGTCTCGCTGGGCCTTTATCACTCTGGGCTCACTGCCGACGTTGGCTCTTCCACGGTTCTCATATCTCAAAAGAAGCCGCATTTTTTCACAGTTGATGTATTTGCTGCTTCTGCAGGGGTATAGCAGGTCTACGTTATTTATTTGTAAACTCCTGTATCAGGATGTTGACAGATTAATCGCCGGGTCATCAGAGCCTCACTATTTCACAGCCATCTTGAAGCCAGGCAAGTGCCGCCCCACGCCAAGCTGAAATTCTTACCACATAGCATGTCACCCAATGCAATGTCTGCCCCATCTAGCTGTCAACCCACTTAGACATCCATCAAACATTTACCCTTGAATTGAATTGGCATTTGTATAGCGCATGGCTACCCAGGAGCATCCCAGCGCTTGTCCCTTGTCCTGTTTAACTCCAGCACTGGCTCCAAGGTCACATCATACTAACCACTTCAACTGGATCAGCAATCAGGGATCAAACAAACACAACTCTACTCAAGCAGTGCTAACTATACAATAACATCAAATAAATAGGAAAAGAATGGCAGAACTAATGTTTTCCAAACTGTGAAAGTGTTTAATGAATGGATTCAAACAAATACAAAAACAAACAAAGGCCAATGGCCAGTCCATTAATTGCCCATGTGCCACAGCACAATGCTGTGCCACCAAACTTGCCCTCACTGACACTGCCAGGGAAACCTCCCCAGGAAGGGGCATCGAGTGGGCAGTCCAGGTACCTCAATGTTGTTGGGAGGGCTGGGGTCAGTACTGGGAGGGACTGGCTTGACTTAGGGAGGGGGGAGTGGCTGTGGCAGAGATAAGGGTAAGGGCAAACATAGGGATTTCCTTGGGAGCCTGGGGGGGTGACAAGGGTGAGCATTTGGATGTAGAGGGAGTGTCAGTGGGTATTTTGGTTGTGTGTGTTGTGTCTGTGTTGTAGGTGCCTGTTGTTTGGGTGAGATTTTGCATTTGTGTGTTTTTTGGGTGTTTGCTCTGGATGTGCTGGGTATGTTGCGTGTCTGGGCTGTATCTGTTGGTGCAGGATCTGTGGGTATGTTTGTGGTGGGGCTGGTGAGTACCTGTTGAGTGGTTGCATGCCTGGACTTCTTGCTGCATTTTGATGTGTGTGTCTGTTGCGTGTAGATGTCGTTGTGGGGGCATGCTTCAGTCTGCGTTTGCCATGGACAGGTCTGGGTAAAGGTAATTGATATGGGTAAGAGACAGGAGGTGGGATAGAAGGCTGGGGTGGGTGGAAGGCTACCATCAGTGAGGAGACCAGAGCCTGAAGCAACCTCTGTAGCCAGACATACTACTGTGAATGCCTTCCAGGTGGTCCAGCATCTGCCTCAACTGGCTGGACTGCCCCTGGATGGCATTCAGCAGTGCAGTCTGCCCAAGAGAGATCTGTCTCAGGAGGTAAATAGCCTCCTCACTCAGGGCAGCTGAGGGGTCAGGTGCAGGCAGTGAGGTGTCTGGAGCAAAGGAGATACCACCCTGTTTCTGGGAGCAGAGCCGGACAACTAGGTGGGGAGCAGCAGGGAGGGTGGAGACAGAACGGGGGTGGACAAGGATGTTGTGGACACAGGTTCTGTGAGATCTGCCACTACCAGGGATTTGCCACTAGAGGTCGACTCAGTAGAAGATGTGTTGAATCAGCTGCCTTCATGGAACCACCCTCACCCTCTGGACCACTGCCTCCATCGGTGTTAGTCTCCCGACTGGAGGCACTGTGGCCAGCTGCATCCCTAAGTTCATTGCGGTCTCCTCTGCTTACCTCAGTTGATGTTGAAAAGACTGTTGAAATAGGTGCAAGAAATCTGTGTAAACTCAATGTACGAACAGATCTTAACAATAACATTATCAAAGGTGCACAGATCACTCCGCCAACAAGGTTTCCTAAAACATACATGGAGACAAGGTGCCCCTAAGTTTTCTGTCAGAAGTTGCACATATATCCATAGTACCAGCCCCCACCTGCAGTTAGGGACATCCCTAGTCCACATTGGTCCTGATGGGAACACCATCCTCAGATTGCATATCTACAACTCAATAGAACAGTGAAAGTCTTCAGAAGTTCAGGTAATCTCCAGTCAATGAATTTGAGGTGTCACTTGTGTCCAAAAGGGAAGACACATCACAGTACCCAAAATGTTTTGCACACACAAATAACAATGTATCATAGTGTTTAAACACCCACATGTGACCTCAACAAATCTGCATGTCACTCCCTGATGCATTTCATCAGTCAGTGAATGTACCTTCAAAAGTTTACATGTGTAGTTCACATAACTCCCACTCCCACATCAATGGAGTTGATGATCAGTTTGTGAAACACAACGGTAAGTGTACATACCATGAAATACATGGCCTCAACAATTAGACATGACTAATAAGAGAGATCAATGTCTCTTCATATGTCCAACAAAGCACCCATGTTTTCACATCCCTGTCTGTGAGTACACATAACATGCATCCCCAGCATGAATTAACATTGTCCTTAACACATTGGCCAACACAAATAAGTGGGGAGGACTCTCACCTTAACCTATGTAGACTCTTAAATCATGTATCATACCCGTGTGCAGATAATAGCACAACAAATTAAGCTACACATGCCATCATGTAGGCATAAATACTGGTGGTGCCAGTGTTGTTTACCATCTCATAATGCTGTACATACCCCACTTACAAATGACAAGTATGGCTCATTTTTTGCATCCTATGTGCCCTGTATGCCATGTCACATGTAAGAGATCCCCAGGACAAGATAAACAGTATTGGGGGACCATCACTCCTGACACAAAGAAGACAAGTGGTCTGTGTGGGATAGCTGTCACACACAACATCAACCATATGGAGCTGAACTGTCTAATTACCCAGTCATGTGTCTGTACTACTCTGAAGATAGACATGTGACTTGAATCAGCTTTGGATTTGGTCCAAAAGAAATACATCTTGGTGAAACATCATGTACCTACGACAAGACCTACACATGCAAAAACACTGCTAGTCCTTAGGACATGAGTAACCTACAATGTTCATCGGGAAACTGCTGCTTGTAACAAGAGGAAAATGTTAATGCGCAATGTATGACTGGGCCCAATACTCACCCCCTCCTGGCTGCTGTTGGGCCCTCAACTGCCCATCAAGCCCCTGGTAGGCCAACGCCATTATGGTCATTAGGGGAGTCAGAGTCTGGTGCATGCCCCTACCATGTTGGGAGGACTTCCCCAGCCGGACCTCCATGATCTTCCGGGTCCAGTGTCCCAGGTCCTCCCACCTCTTCCAGCAGTGGATGTTGTGCCAGCGATAGACCCCCAGAGTCCGCACTTTACTGGCAATGGCTTTCCACAGTCCCTGCTTCTGATGGGCATTGACCAGTATATATATATACAAGAGATGAAGCAAAACATTGTAACTGTAAGTAAATGGATCAATGTTGGGGGTCACACACATTTTGGAGACATCTAGCACAAGGAAGTAACAATTCTTAATACACTACATGTGTACTCCTCACATGCATAGCACCACATATAGGGGAGGGGCAGTAGCGGTCCGTGGTAGCAGTGCCGGCCGGGTGGTGACGTGGGGCAGGGGAGGGGCAGGGTGGGGGGTAGTAAACACGGATTATGGCCGAATACAGGTAAGTAAACATTTAAATAAATAAAACGAATTTCGTTGTGAGCGCTGCATCGCCAAATGCGATGCAGTGCGCGCAACGAAATTCGTTTTATTTATTTAAATGTTTACTTACCTGTATTCGGCCGTAATCTGTGGTTTACTACCCCCCACCCTGCCCCTCCACCGCCCCACGTCACCGCCCGGCCGGCACTCCTACCACAGACCGCTACTGGGGAGGGGTATACATACCATTGTAGACATCAGCGGACTATCCTCAATCCTGGTTGTGTCCTACACTGACAAAGACAGCCCACTAACACCATGTAGGCCAGGGCCATCCTACATGTAGTGAGTTGTGAGCTACTGTGGCACACACCACCCCATTTGGACCTTCTGAAGGATAACCTACTTGTGCATGTATGTACACACACTGTAACCACCAGCCCCATTAACAACATGTATATGGTACATACAGCCTGACATCATATTACATATTCACAGCAAACACTAAGGTCACAATGAAAGGGCTTGCATGTGTCACACTGACAGATACCACTCTGGTATTGGCTGGCCATGTGGACAACAGAATGGGATATTATACAATTTGTGACATAGTTTGAGTGGTAGGTACTAGCATCACATGACATACCTCCTGCCATATGTGGCACTGACACAGAGATGACACATACAAACTTTATAATACCTAATTGGATATGTTGCCTTTCAAAAAGCTGCTGAACCACAAAAAGTCGATTGTCTCACACATAAGCAACTTCCTGGACAGCCAAATGGAAATTAGTGGCCATGTGGACAACTCAATGTAAAATAGTACTACGTCAAATTGAGTGTTTGGGTGATGTCCTGTCAGCAAAGGATACTGCCAACTCTTCTGCCAAAGAACTACACTGCTGGATTACCAGCTGCGCAGACAAGCTCGCACCCCTCCGCCACTCTGACAGACAACGCCCCCCAAAGGCCGCCTGGTTCACCACCGACCTCCAAGAAGCCAGGCGCTCCTGCAGACGTCTCTAGAAACTCTGGAGAAACAGGAAAACCACCGAAGACCTGGACACCTACAGGAATGCCATGACTGAATACTATCAGCGCATAAGAGCCACCAAGAGGACCTTCATAAGGAACAAAATCCACACCACCGCCAGTAACGCAAAGGAACTTTTCAACATCATACAGCAGTTCTCCAAACCCCCCAGTGAAGCCACGGATGTCACATCATTCCAGGACCTCTGCAACAAGTTCAGCTCCTACTTCCACCTGAAAATCAAGGCCCTCTACGACAACTTCAGCGAACAGACTCCAGACACCACCTCCTCTCCGCCGTCGACAACCAGCCCACCCTCACCACCTGGAAACTGGCTACCATCGAAGATACCACCACGACCATGAAGAACACCCACTCAGGAGCCCCCACGGACCCCTGCCTGCCGCACATCTACCACAGAGTTGCCACCGCCATAGCACCCAAACTATGCCGGACCATTAACACCTCCTTCGAATCCGGCATCTTCCCCGATGACTGGAAGCAGGCAGAAGTCAAGCCCCTCCTCAAGAAACACTCGGCTGACCCGACGGACCTGAAAAACTACCGGCCCATCTCTCTCCTTCCCTTCGCAGCCAAAGTCACTGAGAGAGTCGTCAACGACCAGCTGACCACCTTCATCGAAGAGAACATCCTCGACGCCTCCCAGCCCAGATTCCGCAGCAACCACAGAACCGAGACCGCCCTCCTCACCGGCACTGATGACATCCGCATGCTACTTGACCAGGGCCACACCGCGGCCCTCATCCTTCTAGACCTCTCCGCAGCCTTCAACACCGTCTCCCACAGCACTCTCGCTGCCAGACTCCACGACGCCGGCATAAGGGGGAACCGCCCTCAACTGGATCTGCTCCTTTCTTGCCAGCAGAACCCAAAGGATCAGACTCCCACCCTTCCTCTCCGAACCCACAGAGATCAACTGCGGAGTACCCCAAGGATCTTCGCTCAGCCCCACGCTCTTCAACATCTACATGGCCCCCCTCGCCGCCATCGTCAGACAGCATGGGCTCAGCATAGTATCCTACGCCGACGACACCCAGCTCATCCTCTCCCTCACGAAGAACCCTGAAGACACCAGACTCTGCTTCCAGGAAGGAATGAAAGATGTCGCAGCCTGGATGAGCAACAGATGCCTAAAGCTCAACTCGGAAAAGACAGAGGTCCTCATCCTTGGAGCCTCCCCCACAGTGTGGGACAACACCTGGTGGCCCTCTGCCCTCGGAAACCCACCCACTCTGACAGACCACGCCCGCAACCTTGGCATCATTCTAGACTCCTCCCTCACTATGACCCACCAGATCAACGGCGTCACCTCCACCAATTTCAACTCCCTCCGCAAGACCTTCAAGCGGATCCCCCCCGAATGCAGAAAGACCGTCACTCATGCACTCATAACCAGCAGACTGGACTACGGTAACGCCCTCTATGCCGGAATCAACAAATCCCTGCTACACAAGCTCCAAACCATCCAGAACACCGAAGCCAGACTAGTACTCGGAACCCCACGACATGAGCACATGACCCAACACCTACGAGACCTCCACTGGCTCCCCATTGAGAAGAGAGTAACCTTCAAGCTACTCACACACGCCTACAAATCCCTCCACAACATCGGATCCAAATACCTCAACGAAAGAGTCTCCTTCCACATACCCAAAAGGAACCTCTGCTCCGCCGACCTCACCCTGACAGAGACCCCACACATCTGCAGAACCAGAGCATGTGGAAGAGCCTTCTCCTACGTTGCAGCACAGGCCTGGAACAAGCTCCCAGTCAACATCAGACGCTCCCCCACTCTGCACACCTTCAGGAAGAGCCTCAAGACCTGGCTCTTCGACTGAACCGGAGCTGCACCCCCCCCCCCAGCGCCTTGAGACCCTCACGGGTGAGTAGCACGCTTTAAAAACCCCTGACTGATTGATTGATTGACTTTGTGGCACTGTCATGGGGATGACATCAACATACCATTGCACATACTGTCTGTTTGCTTAATGTGACATACCTGGTGATGCAGTAATGAACTTCACTGCTGTACTCATCAACTATCTGCACAGTACATGTGCCAATAGTGCAATATGCCTGCACAATTCGAGCTGGGACAGTTACAACAGACTTGTGGTATTAACGGGCCTCTCAAAAATACAAAAAGTATTTTCTCAGGGTCTGCCCAAACCAGTAGTATTTCTTTTGTACATAATTCCTAATTAGCCTGTGAGGGTTTATCTAAAGCAAATTGTACCCCCCACCAGTGGCCACAAATCAATACATAGCCTTAGTGACAAGAGACCAAGGACCACCACAGTGTGGTTAGTGATTCTAAATGTTTCCTTGTGTGTACCTATCTTATATCCCATTGTGCAGAAAAAACATCTCTAGCAAAGTGCAACCATGACTATAAGAAGATAGAGAAGGCACAAAACCCACTAAAATCACGGCACTGCAGTCCTGTTTACTGACCGTCAGAATCAATTTCAATGTTTATACAGCCGATATTTCATATAGACCTATATGAAATATCAGCTGTATAAACATTGAAATTGAATCCCTAACCGTGTGGTGAAAGCAACTGGTTTATTCTTAGGATTCTAAGGAATCTTTTCAACCGTTCCTCTAGTTCTGTGGGGCTTCTGACAGCCAGTAAACAGGAAATATTACTGGTTTGGGCAGACCCTGAGAAAATATTTTTTGTCTTTGTTTTGTTTTTCATTTACTCATAGATACCCCCTCCACTCAACTATATACAAATAAAGGGATGGTCCTGATGAAGGTCATGAGAAATGTGCATCAATCTGGTTGTTTCTACTTCCCGACCAAACACCATAACGGAAAATTTTCTTGATATATCTCTGCCGTTAACTTCAGCAGTGTATGTAATTGGTTGGAGAGCATAATTATGAGAGGAGGTAATGTTTGTGTGTTGTGTGTGTGAGGTTAGAATGGTTAGGTGTGGCTGACTTTAGGGAGTAGCATTTTTTGTAACTATTAATCTATGTGCTGTTTTTGTATAATTGTCTATTTGTTCCATCTGCACAAGACAATTTTTGTGTTATTATGTGGAAAAATTGTATGCATGCACTTATGGACTCATGGTGGTCTCATAATATGTTTTTAATTATGAAATTTTGCATAATGAAATGAAAAAGAAACTACCATTGGTAAAGTATATTAACAAGTTTTTACAATTTGATAAAAAAGATAAATAACCGGAGGGATATGCCTATGATTTAATGAATATAGTAATGGTCAGCCAACGGAGCCCTAGCAGGCCTATATAGAAGCAATATAGGTCATGTGGGAGTGATATATGGTTCCCAGTGAAAGCAGGGGCCCTCTCACCTGCTTGGCCTGCCATGGTTGCTCCCAGAGGTGGCACACAGCAGCTGACGTAAAGGAGGTGTTTATCCCAGCAGTGTCAGTAGGCTAGTGAGTTTGATTGCAAATCGGGGGGTACATGTACACCGCATACACAGTCATAACCGTAGACGCGCACAGCCATTGGGCCGCAGCAGTCACATTTCCCAACGTTAGCCTATGGCTGTGTCTGCCGTAGAGTGAACCGTCTAAATCATGTTAGACAACCGCCGACGGCGAAACGTTGCATTTGTCCTATATGCGAGGTCAGGCTTTCACAATTTTAGCTGTTCTATAAAGAGTATTTTTGATGGTGTTTTAGCGTTTGCTGAGGCTGTATTTGTGACGATTAAGTGTATCACCACCACCACAAATGAGTGTAAAATGTTAAGATTTGCAATGCTCCAATCCCATGTCATGTCCAGTACGAAACATCACACATGTGCATGATATATGTGATAAAATACCACCTACTCAGTGCCGGAGTCCGACCTATATGTGGGCTGTCCGGGTAATGAGTACATGGTACCAAAGCACTTACCTGTATTTTTTCGAAGACGGGGTCATATTCCTCGGGGTGAAGAGGTTTCTGTGTAGGGGGGACCTGGAGAAAGGGTTCCACAACGAAATCTGCTTGGAAGACCTGGAAATGGGTGAGTATGCACCACAAATCATTCATTTCCGCCGGCCTATATGCGGCAGTCTGACCGCCACGGTCGTCTATTTGGGAAGTCAGCTCGTAATACGGACAGCGGTGTTGCGCCTCTGTATTGCTCAATGGAGGCTGCCTTACCCCGACCACGATCTGGGGAAACCAGCGGTGTGTTGGAAGTGCCAGCGGTCCACCTGCTGTCTTTACAAAGCCAATATGCCACCACAGTTGGACTGCACCACCGGGACGGTGGTCCACAGACTGCCGAACTTGAATGAAGGCCCAAAGTGTTGGATTGATGAGGGGTAAAAGTTACTATTCCCACTCCACTCTGTGCAACAGTAGAGAAAGTGTTGGTTTGTGGAGGGGTAAAATGTACTATTCTCACTCCAGTCAGTGCAACAGTAGGGAAAGTGTTGGATTGCGGAGGGGTAAAGTTTACTATTTCCACTCCAGTCAGTGCAACAGTAGGGAAAGCTTTGGATTGCAGAGGGGTAAAATTAAAAATTTTCACTCCAGTCACTGCAACAGTAGGGGGAATGTTGGAGTGTGGAAGCACTGGGGCTTGATTAGCAGGGCCCTAGTGTACAGAGTCCAAAACCAACAGCATCAGTTAAGAAACATGCGGGTGATCATGCAAAAAGAGGAATTATCTTAAACATGGTGTACAAAATAATAATGGACTGGGCTGTGCCCTGTGTAATTAGATTAATTCAAGCATTTCCTCAATCACTTTTTTGTATACTTAATTTTTCAAAAATGTAGCAGAGGGGAAAAATCATAATATGGGGATTTATATGGGGATGGTGTTAGAAAATGGGTTCCTGGTTGACTAGGGTCAAGCCCTGGTCAAACAATTACCACAATCCTAGTCAGGGTAAGAGGTAGGCAAACCCGAAATTAACCTGTGCTCACCCTCTGGTAGTTTGGCAGAGAGCAGTGAGCCTTAACTTTAGAGGCAATGTGTAAAGCATTTTTGCAACAATTAAAACTGTGAAAATATCACACAAAAACAGTCCACACCATGTTTGAAGGTTAGAACTTAATGTAATAGCTAAAAACAAGACCAAAATGACAAAATCCAATAAGTAGAACTTGAGATATTGAATTTCAAAGGTTTTAGGTAAAATAGCACCTAGAAGTAAAAAGTATATTCCAGATATCTGGCGAGCTGGACTGGGACAAAGTCAAAAGTTCAGGCCGATCGCGATGGAGAGCGGGCCAGATAGAGGGACGCAATGAGGCCTGCTAAACAAAAGTACCTTAATCCTGGATGTGTCGATGTCATGGAAGCGAGATACAGTCGAGGCAATGCATCGGTTCTGACCCACACAGCAGCAACAATGCACTGGTCCTGAGCCATGCAGCAGCTGCGATGAGTCAGCTCCGATGAGCAAATTGCTGCGATGCGAAGCCTTCGGCCACGTTATTGAGGCTGCCGGAGATGCGAGGACCTTGCATTAGGAAGCACGTCAGGCAGCAGTGGTTCTGAAGCCGATGCATCAAGTTCGATCCACAAAGCAGGGGTGATGCATTAGTGCCAATCCACACAGAGGAGGGAATGTGCCAGGTCTGATCAACGCAGCAGAGGCAATGAATCGGTTGTGATCTGAGCAGCAGTGGTGATGCATCAGTTCAACAGCGGATGCATAGGTTCTGCTGGAGCAAGCACCTTAGGCCCACTTCCAAGGGTCCACGACTGGGGTGGTGCAACTTAGCAGGGCAGACTCACAAATGGCAGAGTCCAGGTACAGAAGCAGGGTGGTTGGAAGTCTTTTATGTCCCTGAGACTTCAGATCATGAGGCCAGTCAGATAACCTTTGGAGTCACTTTAGGTTTGTGATGAAGGTCCAGTCCTTTTCGTCCAGGCAGGAGATTATCAGGCAGCTGGGCATTACAGCAAGTCAGGAGTCCAGCAAAGCAGCAGTCCAGAAGAGTGTGTCCTTCAGCAGCACAGCAGTCCTTCTTCCTGGCAGAATCCTCATGGTCCAGAAATGCACTGAAGTGGTAGTGTGAGAGATCAAGTACATATAACCAGTTGTGTTTTTGAATTGGGGTAGACTTCGAAGACAGGCCTTTGAAGTGCAGCAAGGTTCTGCCCTTCCTGCCCAGGGTCCAGATTCACTACAGGGTGTATGCAGCCCTTGGGGACACGACACAGCCCATTCAGGTATAAGTGAGGCTAGTTCCAGCTCTTCCCTCCCATCCTCCCAGGATGGCCCATCAAGGCACCTCTAAACTCCCATTGTTTGTGGCTGTCTAGGGAGAATACACAAAGCCCAGCTGTCACCCACCACAGAAAAGAGATCAAAGACAGGCAGCAGTCACCAAATAGCTAAAGTAAGAAAATGGCAAATTTCTAAAAGCCTTAATCTAGAAAGGGTTAGGCCAGTAATCAGTAAGGCTAGGCCTGCTTTACAATTAAACAACTACACGTGTGCCAATACTGATATCATTTCCTCATTACCATCAAACACCATGATCACACATTCCAATTGATATGAGCATATATTTTATTTTATTGATTGACTTATATCATTTTTTTTTTAATTATCAAAAAAAGGGGGAAGAATGAATTATTCATCTATTTGAAACACCAATGTTTCACAAAACATTAAACTACACAGAGACACAAAAAGTGACATTCATTACAACAATACAAAAAATCCAACAAAAGATCACATAGACAGTACATTAATTCGGATCACCTAATACAAAGGTCTTGATCACTCATGTTCTGTAATAATGAAAACAATTTGTGATTTTTTGGAATGAAAGACGCCCTTCAAGCTGGCGTTACAACAAACCTGCTTTTATTCTTTCTACAAGGGCAGTACTAAACTGTGTGCATATCTGGCTCGTTAAAAACAATCACAGTTGTAATTTAAATTCATTCACACCATGAGCCTCAATGGTAATGCATACATAGAACACTTATTAGGTGAAAAAACAGTTATTTTGTTTCAAACTCTATTATATGTTTGGGGTTCTCCTCAGGACTCATAACACACAACGAGCTGAAAAATAACAGAAATATACTCGTATTAGCAAACAAGTTGGGGCTAAACTTAATTTGAAAAGAAAATTTAATCTGAAAGGACAAATTTGAATAAAAGATGTAATATGGTGTGGATGGTGGCTGACAGTTTTGTTTTGAATAAGAATGAGGATGTTTGCTAACACGAGTGTGTTTCTGTTATTTTTCAGCTCGTTGTGTGTTCTGAGTCCTGAGGAGAACCTCAAAAGATATATAATAGGGTTCGAAATGTGTCAACTGGTTTTTCACCAAACAAGTGTTCTATGTATGCATTACCATTGAGGCTCATGGTGTGAATTACTTTAAATTACAATTGTGATTGTTTTTAATCAATCAATCACGGCATTTATAGAGCGCGCTACTCACCCGGGAGGGTCTCAAGGCGCTGGGGGAGGGGGTAAGTTACTGCTCGAACAGCCAGGTCTTGAGCTGCTTCCTGAAGGCGAGATGGTCCTGGGTTCGCCGAAGGTGAGTGGGGAGGGAGTTCCAGGTCTTGGCCGCCAGGTAGGAGAAGGATCTTCCTCCGGCGGTGGTTCTGCGGATGCGTGGTACGGTGGCGAGGGCGTGGCTGGTTGATCGTAGCTGGCGTGTGGGCGTGTAGAAGGACATGCGGTCGTTGAGGTACTTTGGGCCCAGGTCGTGGAGGGCCTTGTGTGCGTGGGTGAGGAGTCTGAACGTGATTCTCTTGCTGACGGGGAGCCAGTGCAGGTCTTTCAGGTGTACGGTGATGTGGCTGTGTCGGGGGATGTCCAGGATGAGTCGTGCGGAGGCGTTCTGGATGCGCTGGAGTCTCTTTTGAAGTTTGGCTGTGGTTCCGGCGTAGAGGGTGTTCCCATAGTCCAGTCGGCTGGTGACGAGTGCCTGGGTGACGGTCTTCCTGGTTTCAGTGGGGATCCATCTGAAGATCTTGCGGAGCATGCGCAGGGTGTTGAAGCATGAAGATGAGACGGCGTTGACTTGTTTGGTCATTGATAGGGAGGAGTCCAGGATGAAGCCCAGGTTGCGTGCGTGGTCCGTTGGCTTGGGTGCGGTGCCCAGGGCCGGGGGCCACCAGGAGTCGTCCCAGGCGGAGGGTGATGAGCCCAGGATGAGGACTTCCGTCTTGTCTGAGTTCAGTTTAAGGCGGCTGTTCCTCATCCAGTCGGCGACGTCTCTCATCCCGTCGTGCAGGTTGGCTCTGGCGGTAGTGGGGTCGTTGGTGAGGGAGAGGATCAGCTGGGTGTCGTCGGCGTAGGAGATGATGTTGAGGTTGTGTCGGCGTGCGATGGCTGCGAGGGGGCTCATGTAGACGTTGAAGAGGGTCGGGCTGAGTGAGGATCCTTGTGGAACGCCGCAGATGACTTCGGTGGCTTCGGATCTGAACGGGGAGAGGCGGACTCTCTGGGTTCTTCCGGCGAGGAACGAGATGATCCATTCCAGTGCTTTCTCTCGGATTCCGATGTTGCTGAGGCGCTTCACTAGGGTGCGGTGGCAGACGGTGTCGAACGCCGCGGAGAGGTCCAGGAGGATGAGGGCAGCTGTTTCCCCGTTGTCGGTTAGGGTTCTGATGTCGTCGGTGGCTGCGATAAGGGCGGTCTCGGTGCTGTGGTTGGCCCGAAACCCGGACTGCGAGGGGTCGAGGGATCCATTCGTCTCGAGGAAGGCGGCAAGCTGTCTGTTGACGGTCTTCTCGATGACTTTGGCCGGAAACGGAAGGAGCGAGATGGGGCGGTAGTTCTTGAGGTCGGTGGGGTCCGCCGTTGGTTTCTTCAGGAGGGCGGTAAGCTCGGCGTGCTTCCAGCTCTCCGGGAAGGTGGCGGTGCGGAAGGAGGAGTTGATGATGTCCCGGAGATGGGGTGCGATGGTGGCGTCGGCTTTGTTGAAGACGTGGTGTGGGCAGGGGTCGGTTGGTGATCCGGAGTGGATGGAGTTCATCGTGCGGGTGGTGTCTTCGGTGTTGATCGGGGTCCAGTTGCAGAGGGTGGTGGTGGCGGGCATTGGTTCGGCGGTAGGGTGCGTTGTTTGTGCGTTGAAGCTGTTGTGTATGTCGGTGATCTTGCGGTGGAAGAACGCGGAGAGTGAGTTGCAGAGGTCTTGCGAGGGGGTGATGTCGTTGTTTCCGGCGCTGGGGTTGGAGAACTCTTTGACGATGCTGAAAAGTTCCTTGCTGTCATGGGCGTTGTTGTCCAGTCGTTCTTTGAGTGCCGACTTCTTGGTGGCACGGATCAGCTGGTGGTGTTTGCGGGTGGCGTGCTTGAGGGCGGTCCTGTTGTCTGTGGTCTGGTCGAGTCGCCAGGTTTTCTCGAGAGTGCGGCAGTTCTTCTTGGATTCCTTGAGTTCGTTGGTGAACCAAGGGGTTTTCTTGCTTCCGGGTCTGCTGGGAGGGTTTTTAGTGGTGCGAGGTCGTCGGCGCAGGCGGTCAGCCACTTGGCGAGGTTGCTGGCTGCTTCGTTTGGGTCCGTTGTGTCGGTGGGTGTGTTCTGGCTGAGGGAGGCGGTGAGCTGCTCGGCGGTGATCTTGCTCCAGCTCCGGCGGGGAGCCTGTTGCGGGTGGTGGTGGGTCGCAGTCTTTCTGAAGCTGAAGTGGACGCAGCTGTGGTCGGTCCAGTGGAGTCCGGTGGCGTGGCTGAAGGAGATGTGCTTGCTGGACGAGAAGACGGGGTCAAGCGTGTGGCCGGCGTAGTGGGTGGGCGTGTTCACCAGTTGCTTGAGTCCGAGGTTGGCGAGGTTGTCCAGCAGGGCGGTGGTGTTTCTGTCGTTGTTGTTCTCCAGGTGGAAGTTGAGGTCCCCTAGGAGGATGTAGTCGGCGGAGGGCATGGCGTGCGGGCTGATGAAGTCTGCGATGTCTTCGCTGAATAGTGTGCGTGGTCCCGGGGGTCTGTAGATGAGGGTGCCTCGGAGGGTGGTCTTGGGGTCCGTGTGTATCTGGAAGTGTAGGTGTTCGGCGGCGGTGAAGGTCTCGTCGGAGTTAGTCGAGATGCGGATGGTGTTCTTGTGTACGATGGCGATGCCTCCTCCCGTCTGGTTGACGCGGTCCTTCCGGGTGATCTTGTATCCATCCGGGATGGCTATGGCGATGTCAGGCGCTGACATCGCCATTTAATGAGCCCAATAGGCACACTGTTTGGTATTGCCCTTGTAGAAAGAATAAAAGCAGGGTGTTGTAGCACCAGCTTGAAGGGCGTCTTTCATTCCAGAAAATCACAAATTGTTTTCATTATTACAGAATCTGAGCAATCAAGACTCTTGTATTAGGTGATCAGAATTAATGTACTGTCTATGTGATATTTTGTTGGATTTTTTTGTATTGTAATGAATGTCACTTTTTGTGTCTCTGTTTAGTTTAATGTTTTGTGACGAATTGGTGTTTCAAATAGATAAATAATTCATTTTTCCCCTTTTTTGATAATTTAAAAAAAAGACATAAGTCAAACTATAAAAATAAAATATATGGTCATATCAATTGGAATGTGTGATCATGGTGTTTGATGGTAATGAGGAAATAGCTTTCTAAAATTGGAATTTTCAGAATTGCAGTTTAAAAGTTGTGATTTTAAATTGTGGTTCCAGCGACACCAAACTTGGGACGTCTAGCTCTTCAAATTGGGAATTACACTTAGACAATGAAATAAAGTATTGCCAATGTTATCCTATGGGAGGGATAGGCCTTGTAGCAGTGAAAAAACACTTTTGAGAGTTTTTCACTACCAGGTAAAACTTAGAACTACATGTCCTGTCTTTTAAACACATTGCACCCTGCCATCTGGGTTTTCCAGGGCCTACCTTAGGGGTAACGTATATGTATGAAAAGGGAGGTTTGGGCCTGGCAAGAGGTTTAACTTGCCAGGTCAAAATGGCAATGTAAACTGCACATACAGGCTCTGCAATGGCAGGCCTGAGCCATGGTTAGAGGGCTACTTAAGTGACTGGCTCAATAACTGCTGCAGCCCACTAGTTCCATTTAAATTTCAATCCCTGGGCACATATAACACACTTTATTAGGCACTTATAAGTAAATTAAATGTGCCAATCAAGGATGCACCAATATTATCATGTTCTAGGCAGAGAGTACATCCACTTTTGCATTAGTTAGCAGTGGTAAAGTGTTCAGAATACTAAGGTCAGCAAAAACTAGGTCAGAAAAAGGGGAAGAAGAAAGCAAAAAGTTGGGGAGAAGACCACTCTAAGGGCCTGATGATTACGTTCAGCAGTCCATTGGACTGCCAAATCTGTGGTGTAGGTGTGGTGGTGGTCGTGTACCGCTGCATCAGTAGTCCAACCTCTGTATTACAAGTGCAGCAGTCTGACTGTGAGGGAACCGCTACAACCGGTGGGGATCCGTGATCCCTGGCAGTGGTGCAGCACTCCTGAGGCCACAAAATGCTTGGCTTGCTGCTGCAGCACTGCCAAGCATATCACGAGTTTCCTCCATGCCTCACTTTTCACGGCAGTGAGCCCACTGTGACAAATGAGGAGGAAACAAAGGGGGCCCTACAGGGCCACCTGTGCCTCTGGGCCTGGGGATACATGCAGTGTGTGCATGTACCCCCTGTTCCTGCATGACATAGACTTAGGGCCTGATTACAAGTTTGGTGGTCTATGGGACTGTTGAACCTGTGGCGGAGGTGCAGTGGCAGTCGTGGACCACCGCACCAGTGGTCAAATCACTGCATTATGAGTGCAGTGGTCAGATGGTGAGGGGACCACCGCAACCGCCGGAGATCTGCGATCCTTGGTGGTGGCATGGCACTCCTTGAGGCTGCAGCATGCTTGCCGGTGCTGCTATAGCACTGCCAAGCATATTATGAGTTTCCTCACCACCTCACTTTTCACAGTGGTGAGTCTGCTGTGAAAAGTGAGTAAGGGAGGAAACAAAGGGAGTCCTACAGGGCCCCTTGTGGCTCTGGGCCTGGAGATACATGCAGGGGGGCACATGGCATGCCCCCCTGTGTGCATGTACTCCCTGGTTCCTGCACTGCATGGACTAACGGTCTGATTACGAGTTCGGCGGTCCATGGGACTGGCCAACCCGTGGGGGAGGTGTGGTGGCAGTTGTGGACCGCTGCACCAGTGGTCGTACTACCACATTATGAGTGGGGCGGTCGGACCATGAGGGGAACACAGCTACCCCCGGAGATCCATGATCCCTGACAGTGGCACAGCAGTCCGGCGGCCACAAAATGCTTGCACTGCCAAGCATATTACGAGTTTCCTCCCCGCCTGACTTATGACGGTGGTGAGCCTACAGTGAAAAGTGAGGTGGGGAGGAAAAAAAGGGAGGCCTATAGGGCCCCATGTGACTCTGGGCCTGGAGATACATGCAGGGGGGCACATGATGTGCCCCCTGGTGCGCATGCACCCCATGTTCCTGCACAGAAAGGACTTAGGGCCTTATTATGAGTTTGGTTGTCCATGGGAGTGCTGAACCCATGTTGGAGGTACGGTGCTGGTCAATGACCAACACACCAGTGGTCCAACCGCTGCATTATGAGTGTGGTGGTCGGATTGTGAGGGGACCACCGCAACAGGTCCCGAGGCTGCAATATGCCTTTCAATGCCGCTCCAGCACTGCCAAGCACATTATGAGGTTCCTCCCTGTCCCACTAAGCATGGAAGTAAGCCCCCCTGAAAAGTGAGGCATGAGGAAACAAAGGAAGCTCTACAGGGCCCTTTTGTGCCTGTGGTCCTGGGGATACACACAGGGGAACAGATGGTGTGCCCCCATGTCTGTATTCATCCCCTGTCCCTGCACTGAATGGACTTAGGGCCTGATTACGAGTTTGGCGGTCCACGGGACTGCCAAACCCATGGTGGAGTTGTGGTGGTGGTTGTTGTCATCTGCACCAGTGGTCCAACCACTGCATTACGAGTGCGGCATTCGGACCGTGAGGGGACCATTGCAACTGCCGGAGATAGCGATCCCTGGCGGTGGCGCAGCGGTCCTTGTGTCCCAATATGCTTGCTGGTGCAGCTGCAGCACCGCCAAGCATATTATGAGTTTCCTCCTCACCTCACTATTTACGGTGGTTGGCCCCCTTGTGCCTCTGGGGTGGGGAATCATGCAGGGGGCACTTGATGTGCCCCCCTGTGTGCATTCACCCCCTGTTTCTGCACGGAATGGACTGTTTAGTCCATGCTGTTCAGGAACGGCCTTTGAAGTTCCCATTGCAGTACCTTTTTGAAAGACATCGCTGTGGGAACACCAATAGACCGCCTGCTAGACTACAAATATACTTGTAATCTTGTGGTGAACTTTGGTGGTGTGGGAGTGGCGTGGCGGCCTATTCCTGCACCACCAAAGTTATAATCAGGCCCTTAACAGTCCAGGCCGTGCAGGAATGGTCTTTGATGTTCCCATTGTGGTGCCTTTTTCAAAAGGCACTGCCATGGGAAAGCTAAAGGACCACCCAATCACTTACAAACATCAGCGGTCAGTGCAGGTAACAGCGGTGGGGCCCCGTGGGGGGGATTTCGAGGGACGATGCTGAGGGAAAATTAATTGTTTATTTAATTTTCCCTCAGCATCGTTCCTCGAAATCCACCCCACCTGGCCCCTCAGTTCAGTGATATTACCAAAGAGGAATTCTAATTAAAATACTGTCCTGTGAAATTCAAGAAATCCACCTCGAAACTATGGGTGGGCAAATAACTCCACTCCACTGGAGGAGTTGGTGAAGTTTTGGCCACTCTGCATTATGCATGTAATGCAGAGTTTTGGCCAAATTCCATCAACCAACGCGTGGTGGAGTTTTTTCTCATGCGTGACTCGCCAACGGTAAGTTGGCAACAGAGAATTGACATCCCCAAGCAAACTTTTTGGTCACTCGGAGGGCACCCAGTGAGATATTCTCCTAATGCGGGAGGTCGAGACCGTTCGCAGTGAGAAAGCTGCTGCTTGAGTAGAAAATCTACTCGAGCAGCAGCAAAACCAACTCGAGAAGCAGAGCCCTGTGGCATGCCGTGTGGTGCCGTTCATGCTGTTTTTCAGCATGGAACAAGTTCCCGGTGCTAAAAATCAGTGCAACCAACGCGGCATGCTGATTTCCACCCATTTACAGAACTCCACAGAATCTTGCAGAGTTGTCAAATAAGTATGGCAAGTTCGTCCACCCTACTCAAATGCTGTGTAACCTTGATGTACTTTCCACAATTCACCTGGATACCCTTTTGAAAAAGCAAAGCGCGCTTTGTTATTTATCTCCGTCTATCTCTGGAATTTATCGCCCTGGTAGCGCGTTATTAACAACGCGTTTCTCCAGGGCGATGAAAATTCCAGAGATAGCGGGGAAATCGCCGTTTTGCAGGGAACATCGCTGGTTTTCCAGCGATGTTCCCTGCAAAACGGCGATAACCTTGCTGCCCCCTATGTTAAGCATAGGTAAGTCAGGATTTTAGCAGACGTTAGTTTTTGGCAAAAACCGCCGTTTTCGCCAAATTCTAACGTGTGCTAAAATCCTGTGGGCTGCCTTGTAAATATCGCAATGTGAACATCTGCGATGTTTTACAAGGTAGTCCATCCGGGGTACGCCCAGTGATGCCCACTTTGCATCTCATTAGAGATGCAAAGGGAGGCGTCGGGAAAAAGGGTGCTAACATGCGATTATGCATGTTAGCACCCTCTTGTAAATAGGGCGATAGTTTTATCTCCGCTTTTTTGGCTTTTTAAGCCAAAAAAGCGGAGATAAAGCCCTTGTTAATATGCCCCTAAGTAGCTTAACTGAAAGGTGTTAACCATTACATGGAACAGCAGTGTAGTGAGTTAAAGACCAAAGAAGACAAAGCTTGTTGCAAGACACAATGGGGAGGCTATCATTGAGAAATCAATAAATCCAAAAAGGCTTATGTAAGAAATTGGTTTATTAGATCAGAAGGTTGAAAGCACCACTCAAGTAATATCAACCATAGAGGATAAGAAAGCACTAGCCAAACGAGCTCATGGCTGGGTTGTGCTTAACAATTACGATGTCCTTAAACCCCAACCTTACTTGAAAATGGGAATAATGATAGAGACCAAAGAAAATTTTTTAAAGCTCCGTATGGGAGTCGGTCCGATCATTCCGTTTTTACCTCCTGGGGAAGGAAGAGGAGGCGACCAGCTCTGCCGCCTGTGCGGCAGTGGAGTAGAGGACCTTATCCATGTCATCTGTATTTGTAACATCTTAAAAGGTTTAAGGAATACCTTATTAAAACCACAATTCAGATAGCATGGAGTTAGGTCCTGCAGGCAGGCGGTATTGTTCAGCTTCAATCCAATGTTAGTTCAGTTAAATTGCCGCCTCATAAAAAAAATTTAAATTACGGCACAGAGACTGAAAAAATCATCCTCACTAGCTACGAATCAACCCTCTAAAATGGACTTGGGCACCACCTGAGTCAGTCTTCCTAAGCCTTATCAAGATCATTTTACGACGGCTCTTGGATGTCAATAACAGGTGTCAATTGAAGTTGCCACCTGCAGCCTAAGGAAACACATCGTTATGGACAGCGTACCAATTAACTAACTCATGAACAATAAAAGCTATGTGGAGGAACTCTGGTGGGATGATAGTTCAAACCGACAACTTCTACTATTCCGATTGTTCAATCTGTCTAAGTACTTACCATGTTGAAGAAAGTAATAACTAAGAGACCATATTTTAACGGCTATTTTCAAACTGTTTTAAGCACAGCACAATGTGGGTCTTTTCAAAATTGTTGTTGTTCATTGTATTTGCGCAAGAAAACTCCATTTTAAAATGTACTTAATGTATGCAATAGTTTTAATAAATCCAGCATAATAAAATTTACTTACTTACTTACACTCAAGTAATAAGCACAAACCATCTCAGGGTGAACCACAAAAGTCACTAAATGAACCTGTGTCTAACCCTCATGTAGCTTGGCACAAAAGCAGTCAAGCATAATTTGAAGTCAATGTGTAAAACATTTATGCAGCACTCAAACAGTAATAAAGTGAAAACACAAGAAAAATCCCAAACCAATATAGAAAAATCGAGTATGTTTTACTTAATAAAATGTATGGACAGTGAATCAAGAGGTATGCTGTTCCTAGGGGTGGGGTGAAGGAAGAGAAGGAGGAATAGCTCCTATAAGGAGCAAGAGCCCCCTCACACTCCCCAAACAGTGTCATGTTTCATCATAGGGCAGCTCCTTGTTGAGCCGGCGCTGCAATGCCCAACGGGACCCACATGGGGGCTCTTTGCCAGAGATCTTTATAGACCGTAGTCTAGGCCGTTGATGAAGTGGGTGTGTGTGGGGTGGGTATGGTGTATTGAGGTGGTGAGTAGAGTGTGAAAAAAGTGTGAGTTAAAAATATTTATGGAAATCCCACTGAACTAACTTTAATTAGTGAGTTCCATGTCATAATTAAAAAGTAGTTAATACTTGGAAAAGAAGACGTTAAAAGTCTCATCAAGTATTTAAGTTTAAGTGGTGTTCGACATGTTTGATGCCCTAAGTTGTCAAGATTGATTGTGGCATTTCTTCAGGACCTAAAATAACTACTACCTACTCCTAAAACAAGGGGGATGGAAATTAGGACACATCTAAATATTAGAGTTCATTCGCCCTCCCTTTGTAAATACACCATCGATAGTAAGTGCATCTCTGATCAGCAGAATTCTCCTCAGTAGGAAACTGCATAAGGGAGAAAAATATTTGAAAAAGGGGGGTGTAAAAAAGGGGAGGAAGGGTGCAAAAAAGGGGGATTAGGGAAAGGTACAGAGCAAATACTGGGGATGCGCTGTGTTGTCCCTATTGTGTGGGGGTGGTATTGAGGTCTTGTCAGTTACAACCCTGCTTTCCTTTTATGTCCGTAGTAAGTTTCCTGTGAGTTTTGAGAGTGGTGTAATGGCTATGGTGCTCTCTTTATTACTCGTATTAAGGTGGTAGTGAGTATAATTATTAATAGTGAAAAGTGCTGCCCACAGTATTCACAGTCTGTAGATCTTGCCGAGTCCTTTCTGAGATGCCACTCCATGGCTCTCTTCACTCCTGATAAGGGTATAGTGGCTACAGTTCTGGAAAGTGCCCATCACTTGCACAGTATAGGTATAATGGTCACACTGGGTTCGTAATAGGATGCCCCTCCAAAAGACCCCCCGGGGGTGGAAAACATAGGTTAGGTGTGGAAGGATACATGGACTGGGTGGAGGACCATTGCAGTACCTCGAATACCTGAGGTGGAGGCAAAGAAACAGCATGAGGTGTGCTGTGTCCCAAATAGGGGCCACAAAGAGGGGAGAAATAACTTACCCAAAAGGAAGGCCAAGGAGACAAACAGCTCCAGAGTCCGGGGACGCTCAGTGGCGTCTTGGCCGACTCCTGGAGAGAAAACAACAGGAAGGCAGCGGGCTGATTAAAGGCCATGGGGCTGCCAACAGCAGTGAAATAGCGAGTGGTGCTGGATGAGGGGGCATGCGCTTGTGGTCCGAAGTGGGAGGGTGGTAGTAGAGAGAATAGCACTTACTTGGGGTCGGTGCGCGGAGTGTTGCTGCCCTATCCTCTGTGAGTCAGCAGTGGTGTGGAGAGCAGCATGGATGCTGCTAGGTAAAGGATTTTTGGAGCCGGGTCAGCGGGAACACTTTTGGGTGCACATAGGGTTGTGTCATACCGGAAGTATCAGACTGGAAGGCATGGCCCGGGCGCCATGTTCGGAAGGGGAAATACTACTGCCGAAGCAGTGCAAACAGGAATGATAGGTTCTCAGGACCATTGGGTCTCTGGAATGAGCCAGCATGTGTGACCTGGGGACACGGGTGGGGGGTCAGGGTTACATTGCCAAAGCAATGAGGCATGGTTACACTGCCAAAGCAGTGAGGCTTGGGGTGGACCATCTGAACCACATGAGAAATGGTGGAAAGGCTGCGTGTCATGGTAGAAGATGGTAGAAAATGTGCAGAAGGGTGGTTGAGGAGGAGGTGATAAAGGACTCAAAGGTAATCACTAACCCCAGGTGAAGGGGCTGCGGGCAACCTGGGCCCTGGAGGGAAGGAGCAGGGGGCCCATAGTAGGAGCCGTGGAGATACGGCAAGGGCCAGGGGCATGAGGGAATGTAGCAGAGGCTGTGGGGGCACGGCGGGGGTAGGGGTTGTGGGTACCATGGTCGTAACAGGGTCCTCAAAAAAGGAGGAGAAGAGGCGGGGGCTCATTGGTGGGTGAGACAGCTGCGCCCGGGTGTGCTCAAGGCAAGAAGGGGATGTCACAACAGGGTCGCTCGAAACGGGAGGGAAATACTCCAGAGGAGTTAGGAGAGGCATGGTGGAGATTCACGCAGGTTGGAGCTCCGCTGTTATTTAGCCACAATTTGCTATTCCATAGCTTATTCCACTATGTGTGCCTTTTTGACAATAGGTTTATCAATTGTAGTGGTACAAACAAGGTGGAGTGTGTGTTCCTGTTTGCTGTGATTATTATTATGATCGTCGTGGTGGTCCTTACTAACAAGGACATCAGGGCTAGAGTGGTGGGTACATACAGATGTTGGAATGCAGGTTCACGGTCTGATTTAATTCCAGGGAATGTCATCGTTAAGGCCTGTCAGATTGCTTGAGAGGTGGAAAATCCACCTTTGTTCTCTACGGAACAGATCAGCTTTCTTTATTTATGTGTGGGCTTCAAGGATTGTCCAACTCAAGTCGTCTTGTGAGTGGCCCTTCTATTTGTAGTGTGTACTAGTCTTCATGGTATCCCATCCACATCTGATCTTACTGCAATGTTCAGTTATTCTCGTTTTGACTTGTCTAGTGGTCATGCCTATATACTGTTTTTGGCAAGGGCAAGTGATCATGTACATGCAATTCTTGGTGTTGCAGTTTGTGTGGGACGTTTGGGACCATATGCTAGTGGGACTGAGCTGAATCTCTTTGGATGGTTTTGTCATGTGGCACATCCTACACAATCCACATGGGTAGTGTCCCTTGACAGGTGGAAGGCCCCAAAGTGTGTTCCTGATTGAGAAAAAACACACAGGGCCATCCACAGGTAACTGGTTGCACTGGACCGAGTAAAAGTCCCAAGTTCAGGCCAACTGTGATGGGGGTGGTCAAACACAGGGGGCAGGTTAGTCTAGTGAAGAGTTTACCTTCGTAGAGTCCAAGTCCATATGAGGAGTCTCAACTGAAGCTTTGCATTGGTGGGGGCACAAGGAAGTCATTGTTGGCACAAAGAGTGGTCATTGCTGGAGCTTCACGTTGGTGGGAGATGCAGGCAGTCGCTTTTTGGTATGAAGAGCAGGTTGCCATGAGTACTTTGCATTGGCAGAAGACACTGTGATAATTGCTAATGTGCTCTTTGAAGTAAGGAGGAGTACACTTTGAAGCCAGACAGGGACACAGGATCTGGGGGGATGGGCACCTCTTGAGGATCAGCACTCACTTCAGCATACTCCAGCAGCAGGGCTCAGGCAGGTCCAGGTTGTGCTAGTCAGCTGAGCAGTAAGAGGGAGGCCTCGGGAAGCTTGTTGTTCCATGTAGCTCAAACAGCAATTCAGCCAACTGACCCTTGGAAACACATCTCGGGCTCCTAGGAATGCAGAGCCAGTCTTCCTTTAGTCAGTAGGGCAGTCCTTCTTCTGAATCTTTCAGAGGTCCAGGACTATTCTGATGGGAAGTTCTGAATGTACTATTCTTATACCTAGTGCCAGCCTTTTGGTGGAGGTGCCCTCTTTGTTTAACCTTTCCCCTTTTCTGGGTTTTGGCTCCAAACTGTCTAGGGTAACAACAGACAGACAGGCATAGGTGTGAGCTGTATTTCTCAGTGGTAGGACAGGCAGCCCTTGGAAATCCGGGAAGGGGTGGGCAGTACCCTGAGGCTAACCTTTCAAGCTCAGGAAGGAGTACAACCCCCCAGGACATCCTGCCCAGAAGAATATCCTGCTCTACATTCAAGGTCCTTTTGTACCCATGTCTGGCCGAACATTGGCAACTTTCCAAAAGTGACATTTTCATAATAGTAACTTAAAATCTGACTTCTTTATTAAAGAGTGTTGCTCGGATATGAATTTACCCTAAATGAATGAAAAGACTAGAGGCATTTGGAAAAACAGGAACATGTGGGTTTAATTAAACGCTGCAACTGGGAGAGACTCCAAACAGTGTGTCTGCTCAAAGCCTCTCAGTGTACAAAGTTTTGGTTGTCATTATATACAGCTCATGAGGTACAATAAAACAATTTCTACATTCCAAAAAAGTATCTCAGTCATAAATTAACAAGAGCGGGCATCTGATAAGAACACAGACGGCTCTCGACCTCGGGGAGAGCTAGTTTGGGCCAGTGTGTATGTTTCCAGATGTCCGGCATGACAAACTTATGATCAATACGTTGTGTGTGCATGTCGTGTTTTGATTGGCTGAGTGTTTCTATCTACATGTGGTATCTAGCTTTGTGGTATTTTTGACGAGTGTGAGCATTTGGCCAAATGTGTTTTATTGGGGCCATTTTTCGCAGACCTGTTTGTGATGCGACTATCTAACAGTGGGATTGATCAGTGTTTTTCCTGGGTGTGCTTTTTCTTTAGGTTAAGAGAGACCCCACCTGTGACCTGGTATTCGATAGGCCTGGATTAGGGTCATAGGGCCTGCCTAACCACGTATCACTGACTCAAAGTTGATGGGAAGGTCATCTTAGGTGAATCCGACAGCAATGGTGAGAGTTCAATGGAACTCCTGAAAATCGTATGTCAGTTACTGGTATCATTTTTATTGCCATTCCTAACATAGTGCATACAGTTGTCCTAGAGTACATCGATATTGTCCTTATTGGTATTGCAACGGTCATGCTTGAATAGGTCATAACGTACATCGACATTGTTCTCATTAACTACAACATTGTCAGTTGCGCATGGATTATGGAATACATTGACATTGTTACTGCCAGTGTCGACACTGCTGCACAGGCTATGTCATATATGGATTAGGCCTGGGTGGTGAACTTCGCTCCGTTCGCGGAGTTTGCGGAGTTTTCTGCACTCCGCACTCCGCGGAGCTCGCGGAGTGCAGAAAACTCCGCTTCGCGATGTGCAGCAGAGTTTTTTCCCCGCTCGCGATCGTGAACGGTAAGTTCGCAACCACGAACGGTAAGGTTGCGAGCGCGAGCTGCCGCTCGGGTAGAATTTCTACCCGAGCGGCAGGAATACCAGCAAAAACTGCAGTTCGCACTGCACTCCGCCACTCGTGGAATTTTGCGGAGTTTCTTTGTAACTTCGCGGAGTTCCGCGTAGCAAAACTCCGCGAACTACGCCTAGGCCTATAATATTGGATAGACAGGTATTGGCACAGTCATGTGGGCACAGGTTATGACATACGTTGAGATTGCATTTATTGGTATTGCAGTTGTCGGGCCTGGGCATATCATGGTATTCATTGACATCGTATTCACCCATTTCAACAAGAGGATTTTACATTAAAATTTAAATGATTGGAAGAAGCATTTCTCTATCTGTTCCCAAACTTAAGTTCTCATGTATTAAGTGAAATAAGGTAACCCAGTGTTAGCCTATGGGAGAGATAGCCGTACAACAGTAAAAAAAATATTTTAGGAGTTTTTCACTACGTGTCTTATATTTTAAGTAATATGCACCCTGCCCTAGGGACGGTTGGCCTACCTTAGCGGTTACTTATAAGTATTAAAAAGGAAGGTTTAGGCCTGGTAAAAGGATCATTTTTCTACGTCAATATAGCAGTTTAAAACTACACTACATGCTGCAATGGCAGGCCCAAGACATGTTTTAAAAGGCTACTTTGGTGGGTGGCACAATGAGTACCACAGCCCACTAGCAGCATTTAATTTACAGGCCCTGCGTACATGTAATTCCACATACAGGGACTTACAAGTAAATTTAATGTATCAATCAGGTGTAGGATAATGTTACCATGATTCAGGGAGAGAGCACAATAATTTTGCCACTGGTTAGTACAGAGAGTCCTCAAAGTTAACAAAAATGGGTTCAGCAAAGGGAGGCAAAGGAAGGCAAAAAATCTGTGGTGACTCAGCCAAAGGACCAGGTGTTTCCGCTGTATTACAATTTGAGTGGTGCTTAAATACTTTACACATTACCTCAATGTTAAGACTGACTGCTTTGTGCCAAGCAAACAGAGGTTTAAGCACATTAATTTAGTGATTTCTTGTGGTTCACCTTGACAAGGACTGTATTTATTATTTGAGTACAATGTTCATTTCACCTGATTCAGACATGTATAAACTCAAAGTATCTAGCTCACCTAAGGACATCCCCTCTGCCTCAAACTTTAAGAGTATCGTGCTTTCTCTTCTTACTTATGCACCACAGAAGTAATAAACATCTCATTCTGTTTTAGAGCATTCCCCAGCCCTTTAAATGTCCCTCCTCAAAAATAAAATCAGACAACCCAAAGATATTGGTGAACTACATTTCAATCTTCTGTACCCAGAAAGATTGTGAAAAAGGAAGTGTTTTGACTGTCACGGTTTGTGAAACTAAACCACCAGTCTCAATTTATACTACTAAGGTGAACTGACTCAGTCTTAGCCATCATAAGGGACAAACACTCTATCTCCAGAGTCAAGATAATAAACCACACTTTTTATTACTCCACCGCTTCCTGGACATTAATAAAGTCAAACCCACAATATATCTGAAAAGGTTGGAATAATGGGTTGAATATCTGGACCTGCTCTGTCATTGATCAACTCTTTTGTCTCAAACAGCCACCCAAAAATATAATTTGCATTAGTTGATTCATTCACATGTCCTGAGGCATTCTCAATAGGTCATAACCCTCTTGTTAACTGCCATTTACATACATATTCAGGTATAGTCATGGAGTAGTATTTAGTAAGATACACTGAGAAATTGGGTTGTTGGTTGAGAGGGTGTGAGCCCTTTTCCAGCAACAGCTAAAATCCCTGTTAGGGTGAACCACAACAGTGATTAACCCTTCTGGTATCTTGACACAATATCAGTCTTGCTTTTCTTAGAGGCAATTTGTAACGTATTTATGCAGCACAGAAACAGTAAAATGGAAAACACAATGCAAGAAAAATCCCAAACAAAATTAAAAAAATAGATATAGTAAAAAATAGAGTAATCTTTAATAAACTATTTGATACCAAAACAACAAAAATCCAATCAGTAAAACTGGTGATATGTCATTTTGAGGATGTAGGTAAAAACTACACAAAGAGCCAACTGTGTTTCTCTAGTCTAATCACGTTTGACTTGGACAAAGTCACTAGTTCAGGTTACTCCAATGGAGTGTGGGTCGGGTACAGGGGCCAGGCTAGGCCCACTAAGCCTTGTCCTTGATGTGGGGCATTGACCTGCACAGCAGTGGTTCAAAGGAGCGATGCAGAGTTCGGCATTGATTTGCTTTGTGCTGCATCAGTTCCAATGTCAAGCTGCAAAGGCTGCACTGCAAAGTCTGCATCAATTTGTGTTGGGCTTTGTTGGTTCCGAGGAGGATCTGCACCGGTTTACCTTGTGCTGCTTTGTGCTGTGTCACACTGTGTCACACTGCATCAGTTCTGATGGGGACCACAGCTAGGCTGGCAGAGCACCTTTATATCCACTTCCAAGGGTCAAGCACTAGAGAGGGACCACTTGGGGGGGCGGAGGGGTTAGGACTCACAGTAAGCAGAATCCAGGTGCAGGATTAAAGATGGTTGGAGCCTTTTCTGTCCCCAAGACTCCAGCCATCTAGCCTTTGGAGTAACTCTGGTAGTCCAGCATTCAAGGTGCAGGTCCAGTCCTTCTTACTCAGGCAGCAAGGCAGCAGTGAAGCATGGCAGCAGGGCAGTCCTTCTTGTAGAAGAACAGCAGAGCAGTCATTCTCCTGAGTCTTCCACAGGTGCGGAAGTGATCTGAAGAGTCAGACTGTAGTTCCTCTTTTTATCCCTGGTGCAGCCTTTAAAGTGGTAGAACATTTTAATGGCTTCCCTTCACAGAAGTGTCTGGAATGTATTTACTGCCTCCCTGCCCTAGCTCCATCCTGGATAAAGGAGCAAATGGCTAGGGTGAAGTTCTTTGTGTCTGAGCAGGGCCCATCTTATTGATTTTTGAGTGGGGATGTGCACTGGACCGCCCCCCATCCTGCCAGGGATGCAGGCATCAAATGGTTCTTGCACAAAAAAGCAAATTTTCTAAAAATTACATTTTTACTGTGACTTAAAATTTGACTCTACCATTAAAGAGAATTTTAAATTACAATTCCTTAGATGCCAAACTTGATTTTCCTATCCGCTCCCAATGAAAAGTTAGCACTTATTAAATGTAATAAGGTAACCCAATGTTATCGTATGAGAGAAGGTAGGCCTCAGAGTAGTTAAAAATGAATTTGTGAGTTATTCACTACCAAGGCATGTACAATGTACAAGTACATGTCCACCTTTTTAATTGCAATATACCCTACCCTATGGGATCTTTAGAGCCTACCTTAGGGGTGACATATGTCTTGAAAAGGGAGTTTTAGGCTTGGCAAATGGGTTATTTTTCCAAATCGAATTGGCAGTGTAAAACTGCTGGCAGGCTGCAGTGGCAGGACTGAGATATATTTTACAAGGCTACTTAAGTGGGTGGCACAATAAGTGCTTCAGGCCCACTAGTTGCAATTAATTGACATGCCCTGGGTATTTGGTGTACCACTTTATTAGGGACTTAAAAGTAAATTTATTATGCCAGCCAGGTGTAAGTCAAATTTACCATGTTTTAGGGAGTGAGCACAAGCACTTTAGCACTTGATTATCAGTGGTAAAGTGCACAGAGTCTTAAGGCCAACAAAAACGACCTTAGAAAAATGAGGTGGTTGAATGAAAAAGGTTTGGAGGAAGACCATCCTAAGGCTGACAGGTCTAACAGGTACCTATTGTACACAGATGAAATGTTTTCCGATGTATGAACAGAGACTTGACTCTCATGGTTTCTGTGGAGGAATCTTAGCCCCTCCCACTAACTTTTAACTGGCTCCTCCATCAACCACTCTAAAGACTGGATAGCTGGGAATATTTCTTGACTCAAAAATGTTTCTGGACCTTTATGTAATTGCAGTGATCAGGGGTATAAATCTCCAGCTGCTCCTACTCATCCCACTAATCCTACTGAATGAAGCAACAGAAAGTCCTGTTCAGGGCATATACAGACCACGTTGTTATGTTATAAGGGCTACAGAAACAGGCATCCAAAGTGCTCAAGAATGTCCACAAATATGACCAAGAGCACAGCAAACCTGCCTTGAATGATCTAAACTGACTTGGTATAGGAGCCAGGATCAAATTCAAGTTCAATGTTTTCTGCAATGGATCAGCATTGCTAATAAAAGTTACTGTTCCAAAGACCCAGAATACCTGCAGAAAGTGGCACAATATCATGTCCAGGCCAGAAACCATCACTCATTGTCTTCCCACTGATCCGTCAGTGATTTTTCAAGAGAATGAAGCATGGAGGCAGGTCCAAGAAGTACATTTCCCAAGACTGAAGAATACCATGTACTCTACTTTGAAGCGTGACCTCAAAGAAAAGTGATTAAGCTAGTTACTGAAAACAGTGTTTATACTTGTTTTTAATAAAGATGTTTGTGGTTTGCAACAATAATATAGAAACTGTAACATGAATCTTTTTAACTGCATACTCCCAACATCAATCCACATCAACAGAAAAACACTGTGTTGGTACTGTCTGCATTGCACAGCTAAAGTTCCATCCTATTCTTCTTTTGATTGGGCGATCAAGAAGCTAAAGAAGCAACACACTAATAACTAATGGAACATATTGATATAGGTAGACATTTAATCTCAGACAACAGGTGAATGTGATATGCTGAATGGATACTACCAATGACCATGTACTGAGCAGCTCTAATGTTACTTAAAAGAGCACAACCTCTGGCTCTGACAAAATAGGATGACCCATCATGCTGAAAGGGATAAAAACCTGGAATTAAAGGGAAATGTTGCAGACGTCCAATGTCAAGGAGATAGAAAATTAGTAAACTCTATTGCACAGATTGCAAGTTTTAAGAAACTGAAGATAGAGCATTAAGCCACCTGTCAGAGATAAGTCCAGAAGAAGGGCATTTAATTTAAGTTTCTTTATCTTTAATCACATTTAGATTTATGTGTTGCTAGCTACTACAATATTTTATGACAAGGCTGGAAGGCTATTATATGCCATTTTCAAAGCCTAGCAAGCACGGTGCTTGCTGCATGTTCAAACGGTCTGAAGTACAAGGTCCAGAAGGTGGAGACAATGGATTGATCTATCATCCAACTCACAAAAACCAAAGGAGAACTTGGATTTGGAGGCCATGGCCCCATGAATGAATGGGTACCAATCTTGGAAATGTTGAGACCCATTTCGGATAACGTTCAGCAAACCAATCTGGCAAGGTTGAGAGTGTTTGCAATTTGGTATGGTTTACTAAAGAAAATGAGGAACTGGGGAACATCAAGATACCTGAAGAAGCTTGACCTCATACTCTTTAATGCAACTAGCCCTGCAAAGTTCCAAATGATCAGAAAAGTAGGGTTACAAAATGGAAGAGAAATTTGGTTTTCCCTTCCTTGAAATGTAAAAAGAAAGCTCCATCCATGGTGAAAGGATTCTTGCAGAATGGAAAGAACTTTCACATTGGACAGACCTTTACTGACTACCAAACAGAGGATGATGGTTGTCTTAGCCGACACTTGTTTAAGAAGCAAAATAGAGTTCGGGGACCAGGCAGACAGATCAAACAGCGCTTTCTTCATGTCCTATGTGAAGGAATAGCAAGAATAAAAAGGAGAGGAGAGGTGGATATCTCTCTACATCCTGCAAATAAGATGAGTCTTACCCAAAGGATAGTGATCCCAAGGGTGTACAGCATACACCATGAATGGAAAATGTTAATGGTCCGATGTGCGTGACTGTTCTCAATTAAGGAAATGAAGAAATTGGCTAAGGAAAGGGAGGCATGTATTAAATCCATGCTCCTTCCATGCATCAATGAACCCAAGCAGCCCAGATTGAGCAACAGGTCTTTATAGTTCTGGTAGCCCAAGAATGTTTCACGGGGTCGGAAGCCATCTTTGAAAGTTGGATTCATGATCCACTATTTCTGACACTAGCCATGCCAAGAGCAAAAGATGACCACTCAGAATTAAGGGTTGGGGATCTCCCTGGGAGTCTAGTAGAAAGTCCAGAAAAAGTGAGATGTAGAAACTAGACCCATGAGTGTCATAAAGGGGTCATGAGGACTAGGGGTAGGCAAAATATTTTGGCAATTCCACGTTACTCTTGTAATACAGAGTTTCCACCAAATTCCACAAAACGCCATGTTGTGAAATTCTTTCTCATGCACGGCTCTAGGATGAAAGTTAGTGAGTCAGATTTGGTGTCCCCTAGTACAATTTCTGGATGCTAGGTAGACATCCGGTGAATTTTTTTGAATCCAGGTGGTCATGACGGTTCATGGTCAGGAGGCTGCTGCTCGAGTAGAAAATCTACTTGAGCAGAAGAATATCAACTCAATTAACTGTGCCCTCTGGTGTACCACGTGGCTCCATACGCTTAATCACAGCACGAGCAGCACAACATGCCTATTTTTGCCCGTTGGGGGAACTCTGCAGGAATCTCACAGAGATTTTATGCAACTCCACGAATTTCCACTGAGTCAAATTCTGAGAGTTCTGCCCTAATGACGTCCATGTGAGCCTGACAACAGTAAAGGTGGAGGAGAACATGATGGAGCAAACAGAAGGGAGGGAGATCATAGCTTATAAGTGGTTCCATTCATGGATAAAGATGTCTACAGACCAGGCTTCTGTGTCAGATAGCCAGCTCAAAAACCTCTGTAGTTGTTTTTTGAGGCAAAAAATAAATTAGTCGAATTTGGATGAACCCCTGAGAGAGGAGACTTCTGACAAAACATGGTGTTCTAGCATCCAGTCCATGGAGTCCCAAATTTGAAATTACATCTCCAACTGTTTAATCTAATATTTCACTGAACTGGAACTTCCCAGGAGATATTCCACCTCGACCAAAAGATTTATCTTCAGGCAGAAATTCCATTGGTCCATAGGCCCATGGCAGAGTAGCTAGATTCCTTGTCTTGGTCACTCCCAATCAATTTATGAATCAGACCACTCATCTGCCGTACATCCGGAAACGGATACAGCAATTGGAATAAGATGGAGGAAGCTTCTGATTCCTACATGGAGTTTCAAAGAGATGATATGGAGGGAGGACTCCAGCCAGTACCAGAACTCTCCAGTATACAGATCTAGATGAGGCTGCTTGTGTCCAATTTGATTACCAGATCAGGGAGGGACGGAATATGATCTTGCTATTTCAAGCTTCCATACTGATCAACAACCTATGCATTTCATCTCAACAATACCTGACTAGAGCAATCTAGCTGGAGGAGCAGTACCCATGTAACCTTATTTCTACAGGTTTTGCAGCATTGTCAGTGATGAGAAAAAGTTTAATTGTACCTGAAGGCATACCACTTAGGGCCTTGTTTAGTGTTTGAAGGACAGAGTATTGTCACAAAAAATGGTGGAATGCCTGTATGGAAAAGGAAAGATGAGCCCTATGAAGCTGGCTTAAGGACATAAAGGGATGAGATGGTAACAGCCAGAGCTCCCTCCAGATTTGTTGGAGTTTGTTCCTGGGACATTTTAGGACACTTTGAGGAGATAGTATGTGAGGGCCAGGTGTAGACAAATGATCATGGGCAAATCTTCTTTAGGTCTAAATGACCTTAAATGTAAAATAAAAGTCTTGAAGAGAACTTTATGTTGAGTGGGTTGTAGTGTCACACCTATGTTCTCTGTTGTGAATAATGCCAGTAAAGAGGTTTTAAACTAACTACAGAGAAGGCGCAAATGTCTTCTGTCCTACTTACTTTAGATAAAACATCACTGTTTCTCTTCATTTATCATCTTTCATGTATTCTTAAATTTTCTCCACAAGAATTTAAAATCAATTTTCAAAGAGTGTGGATTAAAATCCTGTAAGGATGAGTTAGGTTTTTGTAATGATTCTGATGTAATGAAAGTCCAGTTTTCCTGTTACAAATTATCTGCAGATGGCTGCGAAACAAAGAT
Organism: Calotriton arnoldi; assembly: GCA_963921515.1. Classification (NCBI taxonomy): domain Eukaryota; kingdom Metazoa; phylum Chordata; class Amphibia; order Caudata; family Salamandridae; genus Calotriton; species Calotriton arnoldi. The sequence continues at coordinate 695,007 of CAWUFW010005000.1, read as the reverse complement.
ATATTTTGCTAGGCCTTACTAGTTAAATGAATGAATAACATTAGAAGGGATTCCAAATGTTAAGATATGAATGTATCATAAATATATACATATTTAGTTATTGAATATATATATATATATATACAAAAGGATAAAGTAACTGTATAGTTAATGTAATGAAAAGATGTATTTTCGTTAAAAGAAAGCTTAGTAATTCACTGAAAAAAACAAAGGCTAAAGTAACTTAATATTTAGGTGGATTTCTCAGTCACAACATTAACGTTTTGAACTAAAAAAACACAGAAATTCACCAGGTATAGTTAGCAGTGCTAAGTGTAACTAGTGGCAGCACCATGCACTGCTTGTGACCTCACAGAAGACATCATTAATGACATGTTCTATTACATCATTTCTGACATCACAAATGACACCTCAAATGACATCATTGATGACATGACTGATGACATCACTGAGGACATCATTCAATGAGTGTGCTAGTTTGTTTGACAGTTTACATAGAGGTGGGTAAGTATACTTGTCTACCTAATTTGGTACAGCAAGGGTCCAGCTAATGGGTGTAAGTGTTTACAAAACCCATGTGCTTCTAATGCACAATAGGTGTGTAGAGGTATTGAACATGTTCTAAATCTTTGTATTCAAGAGTAATTCCTTGTGTAGGTGAAAGTTGACAACTTGTGTCCATTATGTTCCACACACATTTTTTGGTACTGCACAAAATGTTTTCCACCGGAGTAAGATTCTACATAGTAGATACTAGGGGCCAGATGTACGACAAACCAATTTGTGACTCGTAAATTGCGTCGCATTTGAGACTCGCAATTTGCAAATTGGGATGTACAACAGTGTCTCAGACACTGTTTGCGATTCCTAATGGGGTCGCAAATTGCATGCCTCATTAATATTAATGAGGTGGGCGCAATTTGCGACCCCCTTAGGAATGGCTAGCACTCACAGGGATGGTGGTTTGCTGGGGTCAGCAGACCACTATGTCTGTGACTGCTTTTAAATAAAGCAGTTTTTTTTTAAAATGCAGCCCGTTTTCCTTTAAGTAAAACTATGCATTTAAAAAAAAGAAAAATGAAACTTTTCAGTTTCATTTTTTAAGGGCAGGCAGTGGTCCCTGGGACCACTGCCCGCCCTTAAAAATATTTTTTTCCCATTCACAAAGGGGAAGGGTCCCCTGGGGACCCCTTCCCGTTTGCGAATGGTTTATTACCTACTCGAAGTAGGTGGTAAATTGCGAGTGTTTTACAACCGCAATTGCGGTCGCAAAACATTCATACATACAAATGCAAGTCGCTATTAGGAAGGGATGCCCTTGGCACGCCCCTTCCTGATAGCGAGTCGCAAACCTCATTTTGCAAATCTGCAAAATTTACCGATTCACAAAATGAGGTTTGTACATGGCCATGCTCTAAATTGTGGTCGCAAACGGGCCGATTACCCGTTTGCGACCACAACTTAGGGTCGTACATCTGGCCCTAATTTTTGTAAGCAGCCTTGAGTTATTAGACAGAACAGTGCCAGCATGACAAATTCTACATAACTTAGAAGACTGTGTGCACCAGGTACTAACCTATATACATGTGCTTGTTTTGCTTGAGAAGATGTGCTGTCTGTAAAGTTTTCATGACAGTATAAGTGTGCAGAAAGTTGGATATTTAGTACCTTTGGATCTTGTTTTTTTTTAGCAAATAGTGACATTTTTGACAAGTTTTGCATAGAGTGTACACTGTTCTTAGTAGATTCCTTTCAATACTCTGCGGTATGTGTTTGAAACTGGGCTTCTTTGCAGATTCCCCTGCCCCCTCTTTTTGCCCCCATTAGAACTGCTAGATGCTGGTTTTTTACTCTGATAGCACACCCGTACCTGCTATCCGGGCCCTAGTGCCAGTGCTCTTTCCTCTAAAAGTAATGTGAAGTGGTACACCCAATTGGCAAGGTAACTTTCCCCCTTATAAGTCACTAATATATGGTACCAGTAGTACCCAGGCAAGGGTGGTAACGGGGTCACCAGGGCTGCAGCACGGTTTGTGTCACCCTGTGTGACCCAAGTAAAAGTGTGTCTGCAGGTCCACCATTGAACAATGCACAAGCAGCCTGTCTGCTTGAGAGAGACCCTGCACATACCACGTGCTGCAGGGTCACTAATGCTGCCTTAATGTAAGTAAGTCACCTCTAAGGTAGGCCTTCTATAGCCCAGGAGGTAGGTTGCATTATGTTAAATGTGTGGATATATATATTTATATATTCATACAGATATATCCCTACAGTAACCCTGTAAAACAAGGATTACTGTAAGTAACAGACGGCCATAATGTAACATGGGCTGGCTACTGAGCAAACTCGAAATAGCCAGCTCCATTACGGTACCACCGAAATGTGTTGTGTTTGGACCCAAACACTATGTTTTTTCAACCACAACACAATTCTCGTGTTGAGGATGAGCTGTCATGCACATGTGTGCCACTCTGAGTGTGTGCCCACCTAAAGTTTAGTACCCTGAAATAGAGTATTCTGGGTAGCACAGTAAAGTACGCCCACAGGATGTTGTTCCTACAGGGACGGGTTAGCCGCAGGAACCAGTAGTCCTGACTTTGAATCCGAGAAGAGGCACAAAGAAGACGCCGTCCACTGAGACCTCTCAATTGGATGACGAGTGTGCATAGTAGTGTGTGGGAGGGACTAGCCTCACCACTGAAACCTCTCTTTTAGATGACAGGGGTCATGAGTGATGTAATATGTGAGGTCATAAGCAGTTCATTGCATTGGCACGAGTTATAGTTAGCTCAGCTAAATATAACTGCTGAATTTCTCTGGTTTTGTATGAGTGAAATGTCAGCCTAACTATAATGTACTGTAACCTTTGTTTTTTTCACAGAATTTCTAAGGTTTTTTAAATGCTAATTGTTAACTATAACGTTCCTGTATCGTTTGGTTTTTTGAATTTCTAAAGTTTTTTTAAATTCTATTTCTTAATTGTAATGTCGAATTTTTCGTAAGTGAACCTGTAAGATTTTCGTACTTTCTTTCTATAATTGGATACTTTGTTGTATATTTATATAATACACCACTGATGTTTTGATTTCATATGTCTTTATCAGAAAATACATTAATAACTGGTTTTATTTTTAACAATTTTGTAAGTCGGTACAACATTGTTGCATTTGCTGTGGAGATTCGTTCATCAGTAAATGTATTAGAACTACTGCAATATACTCTTAAAGACATTTTTTAAATAAAGTTTAACTCTAAATATGTAGTAGATATTCCTTTAACTTTTCTTTCTAAGATCAATTTAAAAGAAAGCCACTTTCTCACAAAAAAAACATATTCACAACTACCGACGTCATCGCGATGACCTCGGTAGTCTCGATGAACGCATGGTTTATACAAAGTGAAAAATATATATACAGACATATTCTAAAGTATATTTAACAGTAGAGGTTTATTAGTGTACTTTTCAAACTCATATTTTTCTAGTGAGTTTCCAGATTAATCACCTCTAAACACTTTTTCCCGTTTCCGCGAAGACAGAGGAAGTCACGATGACGTCAGTAGTCACAGAAAGCGCACGTTTTTCAACAACTCTGAAACTTGTATGTAGAGGTACTGTGAACAAGCTTAGTATAGCTGTTCACTATTATAATATTGCAAGTTCTGCTTTTATTTCATTTTTAAACAAAAATACCTTAAACTTATATTTCGCATTTCCGCTTCACTGCGGTAACCGCGACTATTTCGGTTACCGCGAATATCAAATGACCGGGAAAGCAATGAATATGATTTGATAACATACTTTTCAGCAAAATCAATTGGAAATACACACCCACTGCTCCTTCTTGAATCTTCTTTCATAGAGCCTCATTCTGAGCAGGTGGATTCATTTTGCAGTGGAAACATTTTGTTGTATTTTTCTATCAGAAATGAGAGCACAGCAAGGAGACTGAGGTCAGAAGGAACAACGGCTGGACCAGGATGTGGAGGAGGTGGACAGTGAAGATCTGGGAGAACAGGAACAGGATTTTTTTACAATCCCATCAGGTGAATCAAAAACAACTGCCAAACTTGTGCAATGCACAATTTGCAAGAAGACCCTCTCTAGAGGCACCAACAAGAGATATTCATGTGAGACAACGTCCATGTTATACCATCTAAAACCTATTATAAAAAACCTCCCCAATGGGCGATCAAGCAGAGGCAAGCTGGAGGACCATCTACTTCTGTGGCAGCAGCAGCAATTCGTGGTCAAAAACTCCCTTCTGAGGTGCAGACTACTGCAACAGATATGGCTCCAGAGATGGCAAGAATAGCAACATACTGCATGGACTGTAGTGGTGTCATAAGTGCTGGTGAGCAGTCTCTTACAGCTATTCACAATGCTGCAAAACAGCATACATGCTAATTTCTTTCCTCTTTTATATGTTTTGCACATTTTTCAGTGCAAGTTTTTTCATTTCCTGCTGTCCCAGTTGCCATTTTTGTTATTATAAAAAACAACACAAAATTAAAAACTGTATAAAAGCTGTAAAAAAAAAAGGTTATGGAACTGCCTTTTACAGTTAAAAAAAGATAAAGTATGCATAAATATTGGAATGAATGTATGACTGGTGTATGGAAAATTGAATGAGTGCACAACTGGTGCATGGATGTTACAATGAGTGCAGCAGTCATGCCTGAGTAAATCAATGAGTGCATAAGTAGTGCCTGAGTGATTGGATAAGTGCAAACATAGTGATTGGGTGATTGCATGTGTGCATGGGTAGTGTGTTGCTGAATGGATGAGTGCATAAGTAGTGCCTGAGTGAATGGAAGAGTGGAACAGTAGTGCCTGAGTGAGTGGAGGAGTGCATGATAATGGCTGGGTGAATGAATGAGTGCATGGATAGTGCCTGCGTGAATGGATGAGTGCAAGTGTAGTACCTAGGTCATTAGACGAGTGTTTGGATAGTGCCTGAGTGAATAGATGAACGCATGCATAGTGCTTGAGTGAATGAATGAGTGGAAGGGTAGTGCCTGGGTGATAGGATATGTGCATGCTTAGTGCCTGGGTGAATGGATGAGTGCATGGATAATGCCTGGATCCTTTGATGAGTGTATGGGTAGTGCCTGAGAGAAGGCATGAGCGCATGCATGCTGCCTGAGTGAACGGATGAGTGTAACAGTAGTGCCTGGGTGATTGAAAGAATGTATGAGTAGTGCCTGGTTGATTGGATGAGTGCATGAGTACTGCCTGGGTGATTTCATGAGTAATGACTGGGTGAGCGGATGAGTGCATGGGTAATGCCTCAGTGAATGAATGAGTGCAAGGGCAGTGCCTGGATGATTGGATGAGTGCATGGATAGTGCCTAGGTTATTGGGAGAGTGCATAGATAGTGCATGACAGAATGGATGAGTGCATGGGTACTGCATGGGTGATTGGATGAGTGCATGGGTAGTACCTCAGTGAATGGATGAGCGCATGCATAGTGCCTTAGTGAATGGAAGAATACAAGGATAGTGCCTGGGTGAATAAATATGTGCATGGGTAGTCTCTGGGTGAATGGATGAGTGCAAAGGTAGTGCCTGAGTAAATGAATGAGTGGAAGGGTAACACCTGAGTGATTGGATGAGTGCAAGGTAGTGCCTGGTAATTGCATTAGTGCAAGGGTAGTACCTGGGTGATTGGACAAGTTCATAGATAGTGCCTGGGTCATTGGGTGAATGAATGCATAGTGCCTGCATGCTTGGGTGAGTACATGTATATTGCATCGGTGATTGAATGGTGTATGGACAGTGCCTCAGTGAATGGATAACTGCAAGGGTAGTGCCTGAGTGAATGGATGAGTGCATGGATAATGGCTGGGTGAATGAATCAGTACATGGGTAGTGCCTGGGTGGATGGAGGAGTCCATGGGCCATGCCTGAGTGAGTGGATGCGCGCATGGGTAGCATCTGAGTGAACAAATGACTGCAAGGCTAGTACCTGAGGGATTGGATGTGTCCATGGGTAGTGGCTGGGTGAATGTATGAGTGTGTGGGTAGTGTCTCAGTGAATAGATGAATGCATGGGTACTGACTGAGTATTTCGATATGTGCATAGTTAGTGCCTGGGTGAATGCATGAGTGCATCAGTGAATGGATGAGTGCAAGTGCAGTGCCTGGGTCATTAGACAAGTGTTTTGATAGTGCCTGAGTGAATGAATGAACGCATGCATAGTGCCTGAGAGAATGGAAGAGTTGAAGGGTACTGCCTGGGTGATTAGATGTGTGCATGCATAGTGCCTGAGTGAATGGATGAGTGCATGGGTAGTGCCTGAGTGAATACATGAGTGCAAGCATAGTGCCTCAATGAGTGCATGAGTGCAGGGATAGGACCTAGGTAAATAGATGAAAAAATGGTAGTACCTGGGTGAATGAAGAGGTGCATGGGTAGTGCCTCTTTGAATTGATGAGTACAAGGGTAATGCATGAGTGAATTGATAAGTGCATGGATATTGGCTTGGTGAATGAATTAGTGCATGGGTAGTGCCTGGATGAATGGATGAGTGCATGGTTAGTGCCTCAGTGAATGGATGAGTACAAGTGTAGTGTCTGGGTGATTAGATGAGTGCATGCATAGTGCATTGGAGATTCTGTGAGTGTATAGATAGTGCCTGAGTGAATCGATGGGTGCATGGGTACTGCTTGGGTAATTAGATAAGTGCATGGGTATTGCCTGGTTGATTGTATGAGTGCGAGAGTAGTGTATAGGTGAGTAGATGTCTGCAAGAGTAACAATGAGTTTAAGGGTAGACCCCGGGTCATTGGATGAGTGCAAGGGTAGTGGCTTGGTAATTAAACGAGTACACAGATAGGGTCTGAGTGATTGGGTGAATGCATGTAAAATGTCTGCATGATTGGTTGAGTGCATGGATAGTGCATGGGTGATTGCATGAGTGCATGGGTACTGCCTGGGTGATTGGATGAGTCCATGAGTAGTGCCTGGGTGAGTGGATGAGAGCATGGGCAGTGCCTAAGTGAATGGATGAGTGCATGCATAGTGTCTGGGTGTTTTCATAGTGCATGGTAGCCCCTGGGTGATTGGATGAGTGCCTGAGTAGTGGCTGGGAGATTAGATGAATTCAAGTGCAGTACCTGAGTGATTGGATGACTGCTTAGGTAGTGGCTAGTTGTTTGAACTAGTGCAAATGTTGTGCATGGAAGATGGGATGAGTACATGAATAGTAACTCAATGAATCAATTACTACATTAGTGATTTGACACACGTAATATATCTCAACCTCCAACCACTGTGAGGAAATTAAAAGAGACAAAAATATATTAGAATTTTATTTCGAAAATTAGGCAACCAAACAACATACAATATTTTTTATCAAAACTTTAATTCAACATAGACAAATGTTTTCCTGTTTTTTCCTGTTTTCAGCTTTCATACTTGTTCACTTTCAACAGTGCCTTGTATGAAGACTCATCATGAAACAGTGGGAAAAAACAATGAAAGGATTGTAAAAAAAAAAAAAATGTGCACAGTAAATCATTATAACTATGTCATACTGTTCACTGCAATCACTACAAGTTTTTTAATACTGGCTTGCTGATAGCTTACTACCTTAATGAAAACAAGTAGATGGTCCTCCAGCTTCCCTCTGCTTGATCGCCCATTGGAGAGGTTTTTTATGATAGGTTTTTAGATGGTATAACATGGACGTTGTCCCACATGAATATTTCTAGTTGGCACCTCTAGAGAGGGTCTTCTCGCAAATTGTGCATTTCACAAGTTTGGCAGTTGTTTTTGAATTACCTGATGGGATTGTAAAAAAATCCATTCCTGTTTTTCCAGATCTTCACTGTCCACCTCCTCCACATCCTGGTCCAGCTGTTGTTCCTGCTGACCTCAGTCTCCTTGCTGTGTTCCCATTTCTGATAGAAAAAAACAACAAAATGTTTCCACTGCAAAATGAATCCACCTGCTTAGAATGAAGTTCTAAGAAAGAAGATTCAAGAAGGAGCAGTGGGTGTGTATTTCCAATTGATTTTGCTGAAAAGTATGTTATCCAATCATATTCATTGCTTTCCCGGTCATTTGATATTCACGGTAACCGAAATAGTTGCGGTTACCGCGGTGAAGCGGAAATACAAAACATAAGTTTAGTATAGTTTTGTTTAAAAATGGAAAGAAAAGCAGAACTTGCAATATTATAATAGTGTCATAATTTATTTTTCATAAGTAGAAATGTTTTTTTTACATTAGAGTATATAAGTTTACTTCATAAATTAAGGCATAAAAATAAATGAGATGATAAAACTGTACTATTTGTGTTTAATATTCTGACATTCCCTATGTAAAGTATGACTGGGTGTGACTGTTCTTTGAGATACACCATGTATTTTCGGTTTTTGTCCTGTTTTTGTTTGCATATGTTTTGAACCTTCTGGAGCTCACTAAAATCTATGTACATATTTTTGATATAAAACTTATATACTCTAATGTAAAAAAATAAACATTTCTACTTCTGAAAAAAAAATTATGAAAGGAATCGGTCTGATTTATGAATCTCTATATTGTAAACGTACTGTTCCTATATTAAGTTAAATTGGAGAAGTTTATTTTCAGTTTTTTTACTAGTATTATAGTACCTCAATTTACTTTTTATCTGAAGTAACACAATGTAGTTCTCAAATATTTGTAAATTCCTTTTTTCCGCACCTTCATTTCTAACAGTTTGTTGTAGACAATACCCCCAATAGGCCGAATAATGTCTCAGAAATACATAATCCATATATATATATATATATATATATATATATATATATATATATATATATATATATATATATATATATATATATATATATATATATATATATATATATATATATATCAACACAATACCACATTTTCTTATGTTACATTCTCCTTAGAACTTCGGTTCTAGAAACAGCAGATATGATTTTGGTAACTTTTTGGGTAGTCTTGATTTAAATGCCACTTGTATGCCATTGCACTCTTTCCATCCTGTTTGACATTTTAAATATATTGTGTAGTGTCCAGAGGGTATATGAACTCCTTCATGAAATATGATTGCTATAGTTGTGAAAGTTCTTTTTGAGATGGAAATTTGTGCAGCTTTAAAGTTTGTAATTTCAGTTCCTAACTTAGTACCATCAACTCTGCATCATTGTAGCATGACTATGATATATTTTCCATTCCTCTGTAGAAACAACGTTGACCTAAGTTCTGATCTACAGTTTGGACAGGTCATATCTTGATGGGCGTTTGTAGTTAAATCTTCAAACGGCACAGCTTCACAATCTGATAATGTCAAGTAGAGGAATCGTTCTCAATTGATTTCAGTGCTAGACGTAAATTCACAATCTTCACAGTTATGGGTTCATTTATAAGTTAAACCAAATAATTCATTGATATTCACTTCTTCTTCATCTAATAGTCCTAGCATTACCATTAGAAATTCTTGAGCATCCTGCTGAACATTTTGTTCAATATCTGTTTATTGAAGGCAAACAAATAGAAAATAATACTTGTCGCAGAGATTAAAGAGCAAGGGCGGGGGGCACCAAAAAGAGGTTACAGAGTAAACAACCAAAACTAAGTCCCTGTAAGGGGGGCAGGGCTAAGTTATAAAGATTCAAAACACATATGCGATGATGGCATAGCAAATGTCCAAAACGTAGGGGACAATGTCCAGAAGAAAGTTCTCGCCAAGCCCAGAGGGGAAGTTATGTGGGGGGCCAAAAAGCAGGGGCTGAGCTAGATTTTCATTGTCCAGTAAAGGGAGAACACAACAACTCCATCTGGAACTCAATCAATTGGTCAAGACTAACAAGGTCTGATGAAAGCGAGACCCTCCGCCCCTGTGGAAAATACAGGTCGTACTGCGACAGCACCAATATACATTGCGATAAATAACATAGGAATCATCAAAGAACAGAGAAAAAAGGGCAGAAAAAGGAAAAAAGGGGAGGGGAACCGAAGGAAGGAGCGGACAGAAAGAATAAGAGAAGAACAGTGAAGAACACAGTCCCCAAAGGGGTGGAGAATGGAAAAGAGGACAGCAGCGTATGCGCCTAAGGAGGGAGGAAGAGGGGGAGGGGGGGAGAGGTCAAGGCTCAGAGTGGAGGTCATCACTCACAGGGCCCTAAGGAGCCGCCCAGGAGGTCAAGCAATTTACTCCGGGGAGGTTGGTCTCGTGCCTTGGGAGAAGGATACCAGGGGGTCGTCAAACAGCTCTAGAGCCCGCAGTCTAGAGGGCATCAAGCGAGAGTGTTCGGTTTTAGTATGATGGTGTAAGTGGACGCCAGATGTGGTCAAAGCGCGTGTCAGTGTGGGTGAGACGGGCAGTAAGCAGTTCCAGTGAAAGGACATTCCACAGCCGGAGAACCCACGCAGCAATGGGCGGGGGGTGGGGCCGCTTCCAGAAAGAGGCAATGGACTGTTGCGCTACTCCCAATAAGTGAAGGATGAGATGCCAGTGCGCCGAGGTCATGGCCTTCAGCGTATCAGGTCGAATGCCCAGGAGCGCCAGGGAGGGGGTAGCAGGGACTGGGAAACCCACCACCTCTTTGATGTGACTGAGGACCTCCTTTCAAAACACAATGAGTTCCGAGCAAGACCACCAAATGTGCAGGAAGTCCCCTCTATCAGTCTGGCACCGCCAGCAGATCTGAGGAGCGTTAGGGAACATCTGGTGGAGACGGGTAGGAGTATAATACCATGGTATCATCAGTTTATAGGCAGATTCGCGCTGGGGAATGCTACGGTACACCTTGGGGATGTCTTTCCACAAGCGATCCTATTCCTCCGGGGAGATGTCAGCAGCCAGATCAGATGCCCAACGGAGTCTCGAAAGGGGTGAGCCGCCGAGTCACCTCCCGGGAGTACTCTGGAGAAGACAGCCAATGACGCAGTTGACAATACTGCAGACGTGCTTTATCAGTAAGGTGGAAGAATTGTTTACACTGATCAAAGGAACGAAGGGTAGAACCCTGAAAGAAATCCTGGAGGACACGTCGACCCTCTATGGTCCAGGCCTCGAAGGCCTGAGGCGGAAGAGAGGGAGGGAACGCAGAATTGCGTGTCAGTGGGGTGTTGGGGGAAGGGAAGGTCGTAAGTCCCCGATGGAGTGTTAGCCTATCCCAAATCTCCAAGACCGTTCTCGTTGGAGTCGCTAAGTAGGCACTGCGAGGACGTGCCTCAATCGAGAGCCAGGCTAAGTCCCACAATGGTCTACAGGCCACCGCACGGTCCATGTGGAACCAGTGCTTCTCACTTTCAGGAACGATCCATTCCGATATAAAACGGAGGTGGCAAGCCCAATAATATTCCAATAAATTGGGACAGGCCAGGCCACCCCGAGATCTGGGAAGCATGAGTATTTTATGGGAGAAACGGGGCGCAACTTCCCCCAGATGAACCTGGTAAAATCACGTTGCAAAGCCTGGATATCCGCATGCGGGATAGGAGTAGGGAGAGACTGGAACAAATAAAGAATTTTAGGAAGAAGGGACATTTTAACAGCATGAAGGCGGCCCAGCCACGCTAGGGGGAGACCTTCCCATCGCCGCATTTCTTCACGGATAGAGTTTCGGAATCTAGGCCAATTAGATGAAGACCATGAAGCGAGCGTAGGAGTCAGGTCCAAGCCCAAATAGCGAATCGAATGGTCAGTCCACTGTACCGGAAGGTGGTCCCACAGCCCCTGGACCTCCGAGGCCGAAAGCGTGAGATTGAGAGCATGGGACTTTGCCAGATTAATCCGATGGCCCGAAGCGATCTCAAAGTACCCCAGGAGTTCAGCCACTGCGGGAAGAGAAGTCGACAGAGAGGATAAGGACAAAAGCAGATCATCGGCAAAGAGGGAAGCCTTGTGTTCAGTTCCCCCCATACGGATACCCTGTATATCATGATTGAGACGTATAGCAATAGCTAAGGGCTCAACGACAAGCGCAAATAATAGAGGAGAAAGCAGGCACCTCTGGCGAGTGCCTCGGTGGATAGAGATAGGTCCAGTAGTAGAGCCGTTGAAACGAATACGAGTGGTAGGTTTCGCATAGGGGGCCATCAATTTAGAGATAAAACCAGGTCCCAGGCCAATCCTCTGAAGGACTGCCCGGAGGAAGCCACAGTCCACGCGATTGAACGCCTTCTCGGCGTCAAGCGAGACCAGGCAGGCAGGGATGTCTCTAATGCGCGATTTTTCCACCAGGTGTGCAATCCGCCGTATGTTGTCAGCTCCCTGTCGGTGGCGAATAAACCCCACCTGGTCGGGGTCAATAAGGCCCGGAAGATGGGGCTCCAAACGGTTCGCCAAGATTTTGGTAAATATCTTGGCATCAGTATTTAACAGGGCAATGGGGCGGAAAGAAGCCGCCAGGGTTGGATCCTTGCCGGTCTTGGGGACAATTACTATTTCCGCTTCGTTCATCGTCAGAGAGAGGCCCGTATGATCTGTGAAGCTATTAAAAAGATGGAGCAGATGGTCCCGCAGTTGCGGGTAGAAGACCCGATAAAAAGCAACAGGCAGACCATTGGGGCCCGGTGTTTTGCCCGTCGGAAGCTGCTTCAATGCCTTAGCAATTTCTTCGTGAGAGATAGGCTCGTCGAGCAATTCCTTAAAGTAGGGATCGATAGGGTCCCAAGGACACGAATCGAGGAACGCCTTGATCGCCTCCGATGGGCAAGGATCATGAGCGTAAAGATCCGTATAAAAGGCCATTAAAGTTCGACTCTTGTCTGTTTCCGAGACAGCCCAGGAGCCATCGGGACATTTAAGCTTCGCTATGTGAGGAAGGGCAGTCGGGACCCACAGGTGGCGTGCCAAGCATGCTCCGACCTTGTCCCCACCCACGTAAAAATTTTGTTTAAGGTTTACCAGGAGCCGTTTGGCCTTATTAGTGCGCTGTAGACGGAGCTGACCACGTAGGACACCTAGGCGGTGCTTGTTAGCAAGGGAAGGACAGGCGTGATCCTCGTGTTCCAGGTCCTTAATATCTCAAGAGAGGGTGGATTCTACCAATCGGGCCTCCCGGGTCCGGGCAATAGAGATGGAGGTGATCACCCCCTGAACAGTGGCCTTGAAGGCGTCCCAACGAACATCTTCGGGCGTATCCGTAAGGGAATTAGCTGTAAAGAAGGACTCGATCTCCCTACGTATGTCTGCCACATCCACCGGGTCCCGGAGGGCTTGAGGGGGCAGTCGCCACCGAGGGAGGGGGTCACCACGGGCAGTGGGCAATTGAAGCATGAGCCGAACATGCGCGCGGTCAGAAATGGAAATGTCCGAGATGTCCGCCGTGCACAGGACATGAGCCAGGGAGAGTGACAGGAAAAAATAATCGATTTGTCAATAGGAACGGTGGACATGAGAGAAAAAGGAATAGTCCCGAGAGTCCGGGTGTAGGTATCTCCAGGCATCAACCAAACCAAGGTCAGTAATGGCATTCTTCAACTGCGCTGACATCGCCCCAGCCACATGGTGCGCTTGCGCGGAGCGATCCCGCTCAGGGTCCCAGATCAAGTTAAAGTCGCCTCCGAGGACGACAGGTATAGAAAGGGAGGGTAATAAAGTCCCCAGGTGCTGGCGCAAAAACGCATCTTGTTTCTGGTTGGGGGTGTATACATTAACAAAGGTACAAGATCCCCGACCCCAAACCATGTCAATCTTGAGATACCTCCCACCCTCGTCAGCCGTATATTGGGGGGACACAGCACGCCAGCCGGGCTTGAAGAGAATTGCCACACCACCAGTCTTAGACGAGGAGCAGGCCCAGTATTGGGTAGGGTATTTGCGGTGGGACATAAGGAGAGTGTCAGAGGAAAGCAAGTGGGTATCCTGCAGGAAAACCACATCAGGGTCATGTTGAAGTAGATAGCGCCAAACCTGCCGACGTTTGTTAGGAGAGTTGAGCCCTTTCACATTAAGGGAGAGGAGAGTGACAGTGTGTGTCATGGTGTGGAAGAGAAGGGACAGCGCGTCCCAGCAGCATCAGCAAGACGCCGAACCCAGAAAGTCTCGGGCCCCGCTAGGTGTGCCCCAGGAAAGCTAAAGAAGACAGACCCCAGGACTGGGAAACAAACAGCCCTCCAGGATCGCGCAGGGAAAGGGGAGCAACCTATCGACGAGAAAAGCGACAAAGAGCATGAAGAGAACCCAAGGGCAAACAGCCAATCAACCCCCCAGAATGAGCAATATCTCCACCCCACAGACCCCAAGTAACACCACATCTCGGCCTCTGAGGAAGACGCATCCAGAAAGAATCGGAAAGAGTGGGAACAAAAGAGAAGAAAAAGGGAGGAGAGAAAGAATAGAGAATAAACAGGCCAACAGTGCCAAGATAATGTAGAGACTATTCGGAGTTGCCCGGGCTCCCGAAGGCGGGCCATTTCGGAGAAGTCACTCCCCTATAGGACTCCGTGGAGGGGGGGCGGCAGGCACACACGAGGTAGAGAGCCTCCGCCGGCAGCCTCCCGTGTATCAGTGAAGAGGTAAGCGTACAAAAAACCCAGCCACCAGGCCCAGGCTGGAAGACCTCCAAGACTAGGAACAAGGGGAGAACACAGCCAGGGTCATCAGAGAGCAAGAGGCAGTTAGTTCGTGAGAGACGGGGAGGCACTCAAGGAACCAACTTGATTGATAGCATCCTGCTTGGCTTGAGACGAGTCAAGTTCCCTTGGAAGGTGTCTGGAACGAGGAGGAAGAACAGTGGACCAGTCCGGCCATAGAGGGCCCGTAGGTCGTGCACGAGAGGACGGGAGATCGTCACTATCAGAGTCAATAGGAAGATGGAGGAGGTGCTGTGCCTCCTGAAGGGAGTGAACAATCCGCCGTCTACCCTCCCAGGTAAACATCAAAGCGAAAGGGTGGCCCCATTGGTATTTAATCTCGAGATCTCGTAGTTTGTCCGTCACAGGTTTGAACTCTTTCCTCCGGCAAAGCGTAGAAGGTGCAAGGTCTTGGTAGATTTGGATAGAGAGCCCATTGTAGGAGACGACTGGAACTCCCTGCACCTTTCGGAGGATGGCTTGTTTGTCCGCAAAAAAGTGGACACATGTGATGATGTCCGGCACAAAGTTGGGGCGATTGCGGGGGCCAGGTACCCGATGAGCCCTATCAATCATGGGCGGTGACGTGCCCTCACCCTCCCAGATGGATTGAAGGAGATCCCCCGTGTACGATAGGATGTCTGTCCCTTCCGTTCCCAACGGCACACCTCGGATGCGGAGGTTGTTCCGCCGACTGCGGTTTTCCAGTTCCTCCTGTTTCATTTGTAGGGTGATATTTTGGTCCTCCAGTTCAGCCACCTTTTTCCAGAGACCATCGATGTCCTCCGTCCTGGCGTCCATTGTCTGCTCAAGGCCATCCACTCTGTCCCCGATCTCGGTGACCTCCCTGCAGATGTCCTGTAGCCCGATCTTCAGGTCCTGGCGAAGGGAGCCAATTTCAGACTTGATCTCCTGTAAGAAGGATGACATATAGGCCTGGGTGATGGGCACCCCAGAGGTGGCTGACCCAGAAGACACCAGCGAGGCAGTGGGATCCTCCTGCATGTGAGCAAGCGATTTTGACCACATGGAGGTCACCGGATTGTCACGGGAGGCTGCAGCATCAGTCTCTTTGGTGTTTCGGTGCTTAGGAGGCATGGCTGCGAAGATAAAGGGTGCAGGGGACTCCGCGCAGAGAAGACTAGGGCACCCCAGCCAATGGTAGAGCCTCGGGGGAGGGCAGTGGTGAGACAGCAGAGGAACAGAGAGTCACCCAGCGCCAAAACGGCACGCCTCTTGACTCACAGGTGGAGGGTATGAACCAAGGGCTCCCAAGCGAGTAAGATTGTTGCGAGTCAAAGAGACCTAGGCAGGCCCATTCGTGCAGGCGACTGAGGGATGAGCAGTCAGTTAGGACCCAGGGCCAGCGCACACATCAGCAAGTAGAGGTCCCACTCAGGTCGGGACTCCGGCCCCTTAGTATTGATGAGGTCTCTGACCCAGGGGCAGACCAAGAAGACCAGGAGGGGGGCGCACAAGGCGAAGAGGCAGAGAAAGGCACTGAAATCCCACTAGAGGACCTGCAGGCAGCGCCGTCTCCACTAGCGCAGAGCAGCCACCCCCAGCATCCAAGAGGTGGTCGGAGGCCCCACAAAGCGAGAGTGCGACAGTCCCGGGCACGGGGGTCAGGGGGGCCAAGTCACGCGGCAGAGGAAGGGTCCCGCAGTATGAGCTCTCCCCCGGAACGGTCCTCGAAGTCAGGGTCGCGGGGAGAGAGCAGGGCGACAAAGCAGGATCCAGATAGTCACAGGCCGCCAGGGGACACAAAATGGCAGTCCCAGCGTCGGAGAGCCAGACGATGCTCAGCCGGCCCGAACTCCCACCTTGGAGTGATCCCCCCGTCCCGGTACCTCCAGCTTCAGGCGATCTAGTCGAAGCGCCGCTCGCTCGGGACACAGGGGGGGGGAAGGCCAGATGTCTTCACAGCTGGGCGCCCCAGGTAGCAGTAGGGCTGATGATTGCCTCCGCAAGCGCCGAGGTCTCGAAGGTCCCAAAGAGATCGAGGGACGCCGGAGTGCTCAGGACCGTCTCGCTGATATCTCCGCCACTCCGTAACAGCCGGGAAAGCAGCACGGTATCTCCGAAAGTGCTGGCGCGGCCGGCGCCCAAGATGGCGCCTGGAGTGGGACGGGTCGTTCCAGGCCAGGATCTCAGCCAGTATAAATCCCCCGAAGGGTATCAGCAGCATCAGGCGACTCCAGGGAGCCCCCTGCAGATGTTCGAGCTTCACAGTCTGCAAAGCGGGCCCGGTGACCAGGGGATAAGCAGTTACGTGAGGCGCCGGAGCGGAGACTCTGTGAAACACGTCACACTCCATACGCGCCCAAGCCACGCCCCCCTGCTGAACATTTTGAGGGAACACTGCTGATCCAGTGCAGTCCTCAGTGAGTTTTCTTATTCCAGTAGCAGAATGCATAATACTTCTTTCACTTCTTAATTCTTCAAGTAAACTAGACAGTTGTGAAGACATTTTATATCTACCTTTTCTTTAATAGAATTTGTAAAATGAAGCAAATTATATAGTCCATTTAACACTGCATTTGCATAACAGTTCACTCCAGATATATTTTCAAAGTGATAGCCTTGTATTTCCTCATTGTGTTCTAGTTTTCTTTTCATTTCTTCCTTGTTGATTTTCTTTTTGTTAATTTTTCTGTTCAACTGTGATAGACGCTTTAGATATTTTCTACTTTGGACACAGTATTGCTATTTGAACCATAGGATACTGGCCTAAATGAGGTGCATATTGAGCTCTTAACCGATTACACAGCTTACATCAGCACTTACTTTCTTCTTATCAAAATCAATAAGCAATAAACCAGACAATTATCTAATTCGCAACAAAGCAACATATGACGTTCCTTCTTTGAATACACTACTAATATTAACATGACCTGTATCTACACTTAAACCTTGCAATTTATGAATAGTTACTGCATACGCTAAAAACACTGGGAACTGCTTTTGCTGGACATACAAGTCATTCACAAGTAGGAAACGTACAACACATCTACCAATCTGCTTAACTTCAGCAATATCATCATATTTTATGGCAAAGTATTCCACATCATTTCTGTTTGGATAATTAACAAACTTCATAACTTTACCCATTGCACCATTCCCTAGTCCTTCTTCAACATTCATATTACAACGTAAGATTACACGACAATTTTTACAGATATGTAACTGTTTTTCTAAACCTGCAGTTTTCGACACAGACTTTTCAAAACTATCCAATTTTGATTGCAGTTTTTCTGGTAGTAGAACTGTAAATCTTTGATTTCCATTTTATCATTTGCTCTAATTTTGACAATTTCTTCTTTTTCCAATTGCAATAATTGTTCATTGAATTTACTACACTCCTCAAGAGTTAGCATCAAACAAACAATAGACTTCTCTTCCTTAACAAAATTGTACATTAGTTCAGCAGCTGGAATAATACTTAGAAACAGATTTGTGATGAGACAGGTTTGTAATACTGTCTTTCCCTCTTTGTGAGAACTCCCATTCTTATATCCTGTAGTATATCTGTATAATGCTTATCTGATGCTTGGCGCATATTTTGGATTAACTCTTTGTATTGAAAGCTTTCCCAAATGTTTACATTTCTAATACTTCCTAGTGAGTTCCTTGTGTCATTATGTACTAGTTTCTTGTCCTTTTGCTGGAGTTAATTGTAGCAGGTCTCCCAAGACTATTAAGTGTTTTCCTTCAAAAAGTACATCTTTGTCAGTTTTTAATATTTGCTGCAGTCTTAAATGTATAAAAGCTAGCATTAGGTTAGGCACCATGCTGAGTTAATCAATAATTAGTAGCTTTAATTTCTTTAATACGCTTGCCACTTCATGACAAGCATCACCAGATAATATTTTGTATTGTAATTTGTTGTCATGTTCAACAGGCAACATTAACAATTGATGAAGGATAAATCCTTTAACATTATGAGCAGTTAAGCCTGTTGATGCAGTGACTACACTCGACAAATTGGAATCTGTTCTCTTCTGTAGGTAACTTGTCAGTACTTTAATCAAGAAGCTTTTTCCAGTTCCACCTTGACCACCTATGTACAATAAATACAAATCCTCTGCACACGTTTAGAAAATTAACACATAAAGTTACATTTACATATCACAGTAAGTTTTTCTTGTGTTTCTCAAAGTAATTTATTCGAGTTCTTCTGTAAGCGAAGTCCGTTCTGTACTTCACTTAATCTGTTTCTTAGCCAACACGTGTTTCATTGCTGTTACATGGGATTACCCCGCGACTTCTTCAGGGCTATGATCAGTATCTTGAAGTTTCTTATTTCCGGTGATAATTCCAACCCGAAAGGGTTTCTGTCAGTATTTGTCTATTATAGTAGTTATAGAGATGTCATCTTATATTACGATTATTACTTTCCAGTTCTTGCGAGTAAGATTGTTCAATTTCAACCTGCTGCCCAATCCAGCAGGCTTGTGGATCATGTAGCTCTCCCTTCTCGTGCGTGTACGCCGAGCTCGTCCACTAGGTGTGTGAGTAACTCTATGGAGGAGTTGCGGTGTGTGAGTGTCTGTACAGGTGTATGAGTGCATATGATAGTGCTGTATTGATGAGTGACTACATGCATGAGTGACTGTATGGGTGAATGAGTGGATGTGTGTGTAGACCTAGGAATCTGTGAGTGGGTATGTAGTAACTGGTATTGGTGTGTCTATGGTTTCGAAAATGGTAGTCTGTATTTTAGAGTGTGTGTATCAAAGGTTATATTAGGGTGTGAGAAGGTGCATCAGATTATCACGTGGATGATGTCATCAGTGATGTCGTCAGTGATGTCATTTGAGATGTCATCAGTGATGTCACTGACCTTGTCATGAATGATGTAATATGTGATGTCATCAGCAGTGCATTGTGGGGGCGCGAGTCATAGTTAGCTCAACTAACTATAACGGACGAATTTCTGTGGTTTTGTACGAGTGAAATGTCCAACTAACGATAAGTCCCTGAAACCTGTGGTTTTTTCAGTGAATTTCTAAGGTTTTTTAAATGCTAATTTCTAACTATAACGTCCCTGAAACCTATGGTTTTTTCAGTGAATTTCTAAGGTTTTTTAAATGCTAATTTCTAACTATGCCTACAGAGGTAGGACATGTGCAGAAAGAGGAAGAAAGGCACAGAAAGAAGCAAGAGAAATGCAGAAAGAGGCAACAGAAGTCCAGAAAGAGGAAGAAAGGTGCAGAAAGAAGCAAGAGATATGCAGAAAGAACCAACAGAGGTGCAGAAAGAGGCCTTGTTGCAAAGTCATCCTGTGCCCTGGGCACCCCCCAACTTTTTGCCGACAGGTACTGGTGGTAACTGACTCTGACTGACCCTGGGCTCTGCCTAACCAGGCCCGGAGCCAGTGCTATGCTGAAAGACACTTAGACTACAGTGAAAACACCTACATACACTAGGGTGCATTATGGGTTGGGGTACCCCTGTGATTGGCATGACCTCCCCTGTAAGGCCCTAGTACATAATAGGGCAGGGGGATTAAAACTACCTCTAAGTCCCTAGCATATAATAGGGCATGGCAGTTTAGAGGCCAGCAGCGCTTTTCTGCACTTACATGTGTGCACTGCTGAGCCTGAGGTCAGTTTAAAAGTAGCCCTGTGTGTGCAGAAAGAAGCAAGAGAGGTGCAGAAAGAGGCAAGAGAGGTGCAGAAAGAGGGAATATGGGTGCAGAAAGAGGCACAAGAGGTGCAGAAAGAAGCAAGAGAGGTGCAGAAAGAAGCAAGAGAAGTACAGTAAGAAGCAACAGGGGTGCAGAAAGAGGCAATAGAAGTGCAGAAAGAAGCAACAGAGGTGCAGCAAGAGGCAAGAGAAGTTCAGAAGGAGGCAGCAGAGGTGCAGAAACAGGCAAAAGAGGTGCAGAAAGAGGGAACAGGGGTGCAGAAAGAGAGAAGAGCAGTGCTGAAAGAGGAAAGAGGGGTGCAGAAATGTACAAGAGAGGTGCAGAAAGAAGCAAGAGCAGTGCAGTAAGAAACAACAGAGGTGCAGAAGGAGGCAAGAGGGGTACAGAAAGAGGCAAAAGAAGAGCAGAAACAAGCAAAAGAGATGCGGAAAGAGGCTAGAGGGGTGCAGAAAGAGGCAAGAGTGGTACAGAAAGAGGCAAGAGAGGTACACAAAGAGGGAAGAAGGGTGCAGAAAGAGGCAAGTGGGGTGCAGAAAGAAGCAAGAGAGGTGTAGAAAGAAGCAAGAGAAGTGCAGAAAGAAACAACAGAGGTTCATAAAGAAGCAAGAGCAGTGCAGAAAGAACCAACAGAGGTGCAGAAAGAGGCAAGAAGGGTGCAGAAAGAGGGAAGAGAGGTACAGGAAGAGGGAAGAGAGGTATAGGAAGAGGGAAGAAGGGTGCAGAAAGAGGGAAGAGAGGTGCAGAAAGAGGTAAGAGATGTGCAGAAAGAGGGAACAGAGGTGCAGAAAGAGGCAAGAGAGGTGCAGAAAGAGGGAAGAGAGGTGTAGAAAGAGGGAAGACGGGTGTAGAAAGAGGCAAGAGGGGTGCAGAAAGAGGCAGAGAAGTGCAAAAAAGAAGCAACAGAGGTGCAGAAGGGGGCAAGAGAAGTGCAGAAAGAGGCAAGAGGGTTGCAGAAACAGGCAAAAGAGGTGCAGAAAGAAGCAAGAGCAGTGCAGAAAGAACCAACAGAGGTGCAGAAAGAGGCACGAGTGATGCAGAAAGAGGGAAGAGAGGTGTAGAAAGAGGCAAGAGAGTTGCACCAAGAGGGACGAGGGGTGCAGAAAGAGGCAAGAGGGGTGCAGAAAGAAGCAAGTGAGGTGCAGAAAGAGGCAAGAGAGGTGCAGAAAGAGGCAAGAGTGTTGCAGAAACAGGTAAGAGAAGTGCAGAAAGAGGCAAGAGAATTGCTGAAAGAAACAACAGAGGTGTAGAAAGAAGCAAGAGAAGTGCAGAAAGAGGCAAGTGAGATGCCGAAAGAGGCAAGAGAGGTGCAGAAAGAAGCATGGGAAGTGCAGAAAGAAGCAACAGAGGTGCAGAAAGAAGCATGGGAAGTGCAGAATGAAGCAACAGTGGTGCAGAAAGAGGCAAGAGAAGTGCAGAAAAAAGCAACAGAGGTGCAGAAGGAGGCAAGAGAACTGAAGAAAGAGGCAAGAGAGTTGCAGAAATGGGCAAGAGAGGTCCAGAAAGAATAAAGAGCAGTGCATAAAGAACCAACAGAGGTGCAGAAACGGACAAGAGGGGTGCAGAAAGAGGCAAGAGAAGTGCAGAAAGAAACAACCGAGGGGTGCAGAAAGAGGCGAGAGAAGTTCAGAAAGAAGCAACAGAGGTGCAGAAGGAGGCAAGAGAACTGAAGAAAGAGGCAAGAGAGTTGCAGAAACAGGCAAGAGAGGTCCAGAAAGAAGCAAGAGCAGTGCATAAAGTACCAACAGAGGTGCAGAAACGGACAAGAGGGGTGCAGAAAGAGGCAAGAGAAGTGCAGAAAGAAACAATCGAGGTGCAGAAGGAGGCAAGAGAACTGTAGAAAGAGGCAAGAGAGCTGCAGAAACAGACAAGAGAGGTGCAGAACAAGGAAACAGGGGTGCAGAAAGAAGCAAGAGTGGTGCAGAAAGAGGGAAGAAGGGTGCAGAAAGAGGCAAGAGGAGTGCAGAAAGAAGCAACAGAAGTGCAGAAAGAAGCAACAGAGGTGCAGAAAGAGGCAAGAGGGGTGCAGAGAGAGGCAAGGGAAGTGCAGAAAGAAGCAAGAGGAGTGCAGAAAGAGGGAAGAGGGGTGCAGAAAGAGGCACGAGGGGTACAAAAAGAAGGAAGAGAGGTGCAGTAAGAAGCAAAAAAAGTGCATAAAGAAGCAACAGAGATGCAGAAAGGGGGAAGTGGGGTGCAGAAAGAGGGAAGAGGGTTGTGAACGAGGCACGAGGGGTGCAGAAAGAAGCAAGAGGGGTTCAGAAAGAAGCAAGGAAGGTGTAGAAAGAAACAAAAGAAGTGCAGAAAGAAGGAACAGAGATGCAGAAAGAGGCAAGAAGAGTGCAGAAAGAGGGAAGAGGGGTGCAGAAAGAGGCACAAGGGTTGCAGAAAGAAGAGACAGAGGTGCAGAAAGAAGCAAGAGAAGTGAAGAAAGAAGCAACAGAGGTGCAGAACTAGGGATGAAGGGTGGAAAAAGAGGCAAGAGCAGTGCAGAAAGAAGCAACAGAGATGCAAAAAAGGGGAACAGGGGTGGAGAAAGTGGCGAGAGGGGTGCAGAAAGAAGCGAGAGGGGTGCAGAAAGAAACAAGAGAAAAGCAGAAAGAAGGAACAGGGGTACAGAAAGAGGCAAGAGGGGTGCAGAAAGAGGCAGATGAGGTGCAGAAAAAAGCAAGATATGTGCAGCGAGAAACAAAAGAAGTGCAGAAAGAAGGAACAGAGGTGCAGAAAGAAGCAAGAGTGGTGCATAAAGAAGCAAGAGTAGTGCAGAAATATGCAACAAAGGTGCAGAAAGAGGCAAGAGGGGTGCAAAAAGAGGGAAGAGGGGTGCAGAAAGAGGCACGAGGGGTGCAGAAAGAAGCAACAGAGGTGCAGAAAGAAGCAACAGAGGTGCAGAAAGAGGGAAGAGGGGTGCAGAAAGAAGCAACAGAGGTGCAGAACGAGGGATGAGGGGTGGAAAAAGAGGCAAGAGTAGCGCAGAAAGAAGCAACAGAGATGCAAAAAAGGGGAACTGGGGTGGAGAAAGTGGCGAGGGGGGTGCAGAAAGAAGCAAGAGGGGTGCAGAAAGTAACAAAAGAAGTGCAGAAAGAAGGAACAGAGGTGCAGAAATAGGCAAGAGGAGTGCAGAAAGAGAAGAGGGGTGCAGAAAGAGGCACAAGGGGTGCAGAAAGAAGCAAGAGAGGTACAGAAAGATGCAAGATAAGTGCAGAAAGAAGCAACAGAGATGCAGAAAGAGGGAAGAGGGGTGGAGAAAGAGGCAAGAGAGGGGGATGGGGTCCTGGGACCAAAATCAGCCCATGAGGGGTTCCACTCTGCCTCACTTCCTTTAATTAAAAAATAAATAAATAAGGCCGAGCCCCGGTGGATGGGGTCCCTGGGGGTGAAATCTCCCCAGGAATGGGGGGTGACACAGCCCCCTCCCTTCAAACATAAAAAATAAGTGAAATAAAGTGGACCGGCAAGTTGCCTTAGGCCCCACCCCCTTTCACCACCACTCTGAAAACACACCTCCTGGTGCACTGCTGGTTGGGGGATGAAGTTTTCTTGGATGCTGACGGTCCTTGGGAGCCAACAAGTCCTCCTGCTACCTCCAGTAAGTCACACAGCGCATGATTGCTGAGAGGATTTTAAAGGCCATCACCCCCTTTCTCCACCTCTCTGCAAATACATCTCCTGCCACGCTGATGGTTGGGGGATGAAGTCCCCTTGGCTCTAGAGTGTCATTGGGGGCCAACAAGCCCTCCTGTTACCTCCAGTAAGTCCCACAAAGTGGAAATGCTGAGAGGTCTTCGGAGGCCACGCCCCCTTTCTCCACCACTCTGCAAACGCATCTCTTGGTGCACTGCTGGTTGGGGGATGAAGTCCTCTTGGATGCTGAGGGTTCTTTAGGGCCCGTAAGCCCTTCTGTTACCTCCAGTAAGTCCTACGCAGCAGGATTCCTGAGAGCTAGTTGGAGGCCCGCCCCTTTTCTCCATCACTATGCAGACACGACTACTAGTTAAAAAACCATAGAAATTAGTATGAGTGAAATCTGAACCTAACTATAATGTCCCTGTAATCTTTGGGTTTTTCAGGGAATTTCTAAGGATTTTTTAAATTCTATTTCCCAACTATAACGACTCTGTAACCTTTGGTTTTTAAGTGAATTTCTAAGATTTTTCAAATTCTATTTCCTAACGATAATGTCCCTGTAACCTTTGGTTTTGTAAGTTTCCTACCAATGCCACTGCCGAACTCCAAAATGGGTGCCTCCTTGCGCGAGGGTAGGACTTGCGGGTTCCACAACAACTCATCCACAGGTAAGGAGCACTCATGGGGCATTCAAATATTTATTTAAAGCCATAAACAGCAAATGCATTTCGGCATTTCGAGCCTTCCTCAGTGCTTTTGTTAGGTTAAAAAATAAAACACAGTCTCTCATTGGTTTAAAAATTGTCACCTTCCTTGTCATTGGTGAATGGGTGGCCAATGGAAGAGCTGTAATCCTGGTACCTCCTTCTGTAGTTCGATCGGCCGTGATGGATACCGCATACATGCCTGGATGGCATTGTTAATACGATGATTAAAAAGTTCATTTATTGCTCATGTATCCATTTCCGGCCCAGATGTACAATACCAGCCACACTCCATTGTTTCCCAGATGGGCCGCCACTCTCCCAACTATAACGACTCTGTAACCTTTAGTTTTTAAGTGAATTTCAAAGATTTTTCAAATTCTATTTCCTAACGATAACGTCCCTGTAACCTTTGGTTCTGTAAGTGAATATATATATATATATATATATATATATATATATATATATATATATATATATATATATATATATATATATATATATATATATATATATATATATATATGTAGAGAGTAGGATCTGCCTCTTATGTTGCCCCCACTTTTTTCTGATGTTTACACTGGTTTCTGGCTATAGTCTGGCTGGGACCCTGCCAATCAGGGCCCCAGCCTCTCTGTTCTCTCTAAACGATTTGGAGTGCACTCTAGGTGCACTAGTGATTGGATACTGTGGTACCTTATGAGTCCCTAGTAAATGGTACCTTAGGTACCAAGGGCATAGGTACTTCACAGGCCTACCAGGGGCTGAAGCATGTATTATGCCACCCCTGGGAAGCAGACTAAATCTGACACCACAGGCCTGCTACTGCAGCCTGGGTGAGGAAGTGCTAGCACCCCTCACTGAGATATAGGTCCCCTATATCTCTCCTGCACACACATTGAGACTTATCAGTCACCCCTAAAGCAGGCCCTATCAATCCTGAGGGCAGGGTGCTTAGTTTCCATGTGAGGGGGTGCCTCTGCCTGAGCAGGGCCCCTCTGCAGCTCTCAGAGTCCATTCTCTGGGGCTGTTTGTGGATGCGGTTAAACCATATACTTTTAAGTGCATTATATCCTCGCGGTAGAATGCTAACTTTGGAATGGCTGCATCGAAACATGTCGTGTTTGGTGTCAAACATCTTGGAATACTACCCCCCGCCAGTCCTGGCGGCGGGGGTAGCATTCCACCCTTCTAGAGGGATAGACATGTACCTACTGTGGAAACGCGGTAGAATCCTGCAGAGCCCTGGCATCACAAAATGGATGCCACCAGTCACAGACACTGGGCTGCCCTCCTGCTGATGACCAACACTCGCAGTGGAGGAAGCCCAACAATAGATATCCTGTCCCAAGGGGGTGTGACCACCTTCCAGACAGGGTTTAGTGTATTGGGGTTGGGTGGGTGCACTCGTCGTGTGCTTTGAAGTCCTGCACTGGGGGAGCAGAAGGCTCCTCTGTGCATACCCCAGTTCAAACCGGCTCAGGGGCTACCTGCCCCTGCTCTGGTGCGAAACTGGACAAAGGGAAGTGGGTGTAGCCACCCACTCCCCTGACCCTCCTATAGGTAGGGTCATAGAGCTAGTCCCTCCCTTTCTTTTAGTATAAGAGGGGGAACCTGTGCATTGCACCCTAGATTTCCCTGGACGACGCTCTGAAGAAGAATCCCGGCCCTTCGATGTTCCACTACCTTTGGAAGACTGAAGAATCTCCCTTGGAGTCAAGGAGTGACTCCCCTGCTTGGCAGGCACCAAAAACTACAAACGACGGTCACAAACTACGCCTCTCCCGCCAGAGCCCGAAGTCCCTGAAGCCCAAGAAGTGGATTTCCTGACTTCACAAAGGCCATCGTGAGTCCCCTGTGAAGCTGAGGCCAGTGGACCCCAAGAGTGACGAGGAACCGCGACCCCTGGGTACCATGCACTATTGTCGAGTACAACCCCTTCACAACGTTCCACGAACTTGTGCTTTGGACCACATGTGGTCCTATCCTCCAGCAGGAATCCCTCCGAAGATCAGAGGCCTACCACGTGCCGAGTGACCGTGGGCCCCTGTTGAGCAAATCCTCCTGAGGCGTCTTTGCGATCCCTTGCCAGCCAGCTTGTGGGTCCCCAGAAGACTTTCTAAAGAAACCACAGGGTTCCCCTGGTTGCTCCAGGGCTGCCCTGACTTACCCTCGCTGGGTGAGTCCCACAGACCTTGCTGGTCTGCGCCATTGCCTCTTTACACTTTCCCCGAGACTTGCTGTTACCAAGGCTTGTTGGCTCCAATCGAGTCGCCGACACTGCAGTAAGCTGTACACATTGTCGGACACGCGGAATCCAGCTCCTGGTCATCGTCAACGCCTCCTGGACCTCGTGGCTGAAGAGTCAAGGCAACTGCGAACAACCTGAATCTTGCAACGACGGTGGGCATCCATCTTCCTTGCCCCGAGTCACTGCCAAGTGACTTTGAACACTGTCCCCTCTGCTTTCAGGTCTTCCATCTTCCGAATCCAGGCTTGGATTCCTCCGGACACTTCTCCTGTCGCCGCAAGCAGCAAGTCTTCACTGGCTCCCATTGAAAACGACGCCGCGACCCGACACCAAAGGACACCTATGCACCCGGCTCCCTGGGTGAGGTAACTTCAGCACTACGGTGATCCTGTGGGTGTGGGCCCTAGAACTACTTACCCTGTAAGTGACTTGCTTGTAGCTTCCCTCGAGGTGCCCTAAAACTCTTATTTTCTAAGTGCGACAATTGCGCTGACTCGTACAGGGTTCGCGTCTGTGTTAGACACACCGCGTCCATCTCCTTTGTAACACTATCTAGAACTGTGTCCTTCAACTCGTACTGAGTCCGATCGGGGTTCGCCTCGAACACACAAGGGGCCTGTAACATTGAGACCTCCATTGCACTGACTCGCACAAGGTTTGCGTCTGTGTTAGACACAGCGCGTCCATCTCCCTTGCAACTCTATCTGTAACCGCGTCCTTCGACTCGTACAAGGACCGATCGGTGTGTTCGCCTCAAACACGCAAGGGACCTTTAACATTGAAATCTCAATCGCGTCTGTGCGCATAGACTCGTACAGGACTCGCACCGGTGCCAGGACACCGCGTCCGTCCCCTGTGGGTCTCCTATAACTACCTGGGGTGGTTCCTGGGGGTCCCTCGATTCTAGATGCCCTAGACCTAGGTCTAGCCAAACTAAGATTGTGAAATTCGATTGTGCTAAACTTATTTTGATAACATTTGACTTGTACATATGTTTCTGACTTCTAATCTCATAAAGAGATTAGTAGAGAGTGTTTATTAATAAATACATATATATTTGATATATATACCTGTTAGACTTGGCATCTTTTGGCGTGTTTCCCCTGACTTTTTGCTTTCTGACCTCCCGGTTTTGACTCTGTTTTTGCTGGTGTAATGATTCTGCGCACTTTCCTCACTGCGGTCCAGTGGGAAAGTGCAAGTGCTCCTGTATAAAATGTGTTATGGATTGGTGTTTCCATGATTGGCCTATTTGGTTTATCTGTCAGTCCCTTGTAAAGTGCACTGCGAGTGCCAGGGCCTATAGACCAAATGCTGTTGGTGGGCTGCAGCACTGGATTGTGCCACCCACGCAAACAGCCCGTAAAGTGTAACTCGGGCCTGCCATCGCAGAGCCTGTGCGCAGCCTGGGGCTGCCATGTCGACTTGGCAAGTGCACACACTTGCAAGTCCCTAAACCTTCCCTTTGCTACATGTTAGTCACCCCTAAGGTAGGCCCAAGGTACCCCTGTGGGCAGGGTGCGTTGTATGCGAAAGGTAGGACATGCCCTGGTGTGTGCGGCATGTCCTGATAGTGAATTACAGCCTAGTTCGTTTTTCACTATTGCAAGGCTACCTGTTCCCCCTAGGCCAGAACGGGCAGTTTTGATTATTACAGTTTATAATCCTAACTGACCCCGGGAACATGGTAGAAATTTGAGTTTAGTATGCCTGGACTCAGAATGATAAAATGCATCTTTTAGTGAAGTTGGTTTTAACATTCTGTGTTTGAAAATACCACTTTTAGAAAGTAGGTATTTTCTTGTCTAACCATCCAAGCCTGCCTCTGCGAGGTTGTGTATTCCTTGTCTGGAGTGTGAGTGACAGGGGCTGGGGGATGCCAGGAGACAGGGTGAGTCAGCACAGGGCTGAATAGCAAGATCTACATGTAGATGGGTGGGAGGGGTCGCACCTGGGCCCTGAATAGGACAGTGCCTTCCCTCCACAATGCTGGCTCCACCTCCTGTGGTGCGTCTGATGTCCCTGGCCTACTCACTGAAAGAAGGGACGGAGACTTGTCAACAAAGTGCTCCAGAACTGGTTTGGACTAGGCAAAGGCCTCTCTGCCTTCAGAGAACAAAGGAATTTGGGATATAAATATTGGGGCCCTGACCCCATGAATTTAGATCTCGCTGGAATCAAGGAACCTGCCAAGACGAAGCGCTGGAAGAGCTGCCAGGAGGAGTACTGCCCCTTTGCTGTGTTGTTGCTTTGTTGGGTTGGCCTGCAGCTGCTGCTTCTGCCTTGGGCAGTGAAAGGAAGGAACTTTCTACAAACTTGTGCTGCGTATCTCCAAGGGCCTGGAACCGAGCTGGCCTCCTGTTAAGAAGTCTCAGGGACTGCAAAGACTTCACAAGCCTCTGGGTACCGCTTCTGGAACGCTGTTTCAGTTGCCACAGAGGAAGGGAACCGCAACCGACTCCGTCAACCGAATCCATCCCTGGCCGGTGACCTGTTTGCACCGCAGACCGCATCACCCCGCTTCGCATCGCAACCCTGGTCTCACCGTGGGCGACGTCCGACGCCGCCAACATCGAGCCGCTGCTTGCACCGTGACCTGTGGGCACCGCAGTTCGCATCGCATCGCTTCACTGAACCAACCGGACCCGACCGACGCTGTCGCTGCAACTGGCTCAAGAGTCGTGACCGCACCGCATTTGGGGCACCGCTCGCACGTCTGCGACGCACCGCTCCGACTCGCACCGCTGTCCGACGCCAGCTCCCGCACTCCGGCTTGGTCGCCTGCATCGCAACCTGTCAGCACCGCATCGAGCATCGTCTCACCCTGCATCGCACGCCTTGGACTCACCGACTCCGTCTGCACGACGCTCATCGAGCCGCTGCCTGTACCGCATCGAGGGACACCGCACCTTGCACCGCTCCGTCTTGCACCGCAACCGCGACGAACGCCGACCGGCTCGTACACTCCGTACCAGCCACAACAAGAAAGGTACTGTAACCGAGTCTGTTCACGACTCTGCTGGCCCGTATCGACGCGGTCGGCTGGAACTGTTAGGCTCTGTGGTTTTCAGCATCGCGGTAGGCTCGGACGGAGCTACCGACTCGTACGAACTTTGCTTTTGTGCTATTCCTGCAAAGAAGAAGTTACCGTATCAAGTATTTATTTTTAAAGTATAGTATTGTGGATTTTTGTCGTAATTGGTCTTGTCTTGAGTATATAAAATATTGGTTATTTTTCTAAACTGGTGTGGTGTCCGTTTGTAGTGCTTACACGGTATTACTGTTGGTTATGTGCAAATGCTTTACACACTGCCTCTGAATTAAGCCTGACTGCTCATGCCAAGCTACCACGAGGGTGAGCAGGGGTTACTTCACGAGTGTAACACCCTTACCCTGACTAGGAAGAAGGGTCCCTACTTGGACAAAGGTGCAAGCCCTTGCCAACTAGAGATCCCATTTCTAACATTGGTTGTCAGCGGTGAGGATAGGACTTGTGTTTGCACTTGACTTACAGTGATTGGTGTGCACTACTACCATATCGCAGACCATTACGTACCACATACTGGTTCTTTTTCTTTTGGCCTATTTTTGATCTTGCCAGTTTTCAACTCACTACTTTTGTCATGCCTGAATCAATTGCATCATCCGTTGCATCTCTGGAAGTTATCTTTGAGGAGGATAGGTTGGAATCCTACGCCGTAAAGGAGCTACGAGCGATTTGTAAAAACCTGAAAGTCCAAATTAAAGGCCTCACAAGGAAGGAGGAGCTACAGAAGGCGCTGAGGGCCTGGGTAGCAGCCAGACATGCCAATGGGCAGCCTGGTAATCTCAGTGAGGAGGTGGAGGAGCCTATTTCCAGGGTGGATGTGCTTTTGGGTAGGGGGGAACCCGCCAGATCAGGCAGCAGCAGTCTGTCCCCAGACGAGCTGGAGGACAGGCGGGAGGCAAGGCAGTTTGAGCTGCAGAAGCTCAGGCTGGAGAGTGAGCGGGAGGAGAAGAGATTGGCCATGGAGGAGAGGAAGATGCTCTTAGAGCATGAGAGAGAACTGAAGGAGCTAGAACTTAGGAGTAAGTCAGGCTCAGATGGTGGCAGCAATTCGTCCAGAAAGGCAGACAGGATTGTGCACATTCCCAAGAATGTAGGCAAGGAGTTCAAGAAGGGGGATGACATACAAAGGTGGTTTCAGGGTTATGAGGCAGCCATACACATGAATGGAGTCCCTAAGGAGAATTGGGGAGCAGGATTGTGGCCACTTTTCCCTGAAGAAGCAAGGGATGCTCTGTTAGCTTTGGGTAAGGGGTATCACCTCACCTATGCTGACATGAAGGATGCCCTTCTCACGAAGTATGGTCTTACTCCTGAAAAGTACAGGGATCAGTTCAGGTCCAGTAAGAAGTCTGATGCCAACACTTGGTTGGAATGTGTGGATGTGTTCTGCAGGTCTCTGGATGGTTGGGTAAAGGGCAGTAATGTCACAGATTTTCAGGGGCTCTACAACTTGATTGCATGGGAGCACTTGTCTAGTCTATGTTTTGCAGATCTGCGCCAGCACCTAGTGGATAGTAAGCTAACTGACCCCAGGAAGCTTGCTATGGAAGCGGACCGCTGGGTGAGTACCAGGGTCCACAAGAAAGCGTTTGGGGGAGACTCAGCCAAAGGTGGGCAGGATCCCCAGCAGAAAGGTGGGGGGACAAGGGTAAAGCACAGGAGTTCTCTAAAGGGCCCCAAACTAGTACCCAGGGTAAAGGTTCCCAGCCCCCGGTGATAAAAAGAAAGGGGTCTCTACAGGGAAGCCTGTTGAGACCGGCCCCCGCAAGTGTTATGCATGTGACCAGGTAGGTCACTTTAAGGGGGACCCCAAGTGCCCGAAGGGGACACAGCCACCCACCGGTGGACCGTCCAAAGTGTTGGCTAGTGTAGCGCTTGGGGAGGAGGGGTGCCCACAGGAGGGTGGGGATCCCGCAGAAATGACCCTTGTCTCACTAGGGGACAGTGAGATGGTCCCAGGAAACCAGGTGCCCCCTAACACAAAGAAATATAGCACCTGGGTGACCATTAATGGGAACAGGGTAGAGGCTCTCAGAGACACTGGAGCCAGTGTGACCTCAGTCCGGTGTCACCTGGTGTCTGAGAAGCAAGTAGTCCCCGGGGCATTCCACCAAGTAGTTGCTGTAGACAACTCAGAGCGCCAATGTATGGTGGCGCAGGTTCCCTTTGAATGGGGGGGTCTCAGGTCCCTTGAGGGTGGTTGTGAGCCCTACCATGCCTGTAGATTGTCTGCTAGGAAACGACCTGGAGCAGTCCTCATGGAAGGAGGTTGAGCTCAGGTCTCACTTGGAGATGCTTGGGTTGCCAGAGTGGGCATGCGTGTCTACTCGGTCAATGGCAGCCAGAAAGGGTGATCAAGAGGACTTGGAGCCTGAAACAGTGGCCCAAGTCCCTGCCAAGAGAAAGGGCAGGGGCGCGGGAAACCGGCCCCCGAAGTTCCCACGGACCGGGAGGAGGCGGACCACGAGGGGACGCCCCGGTGCCTACAGGGGAGCAGGTAGCCGAACTGGGAGACATCTCTGAGCTGACCCATTGGCAGCAAGAAGGGGGTCCCACCAGGGAGGAGTTCTGCAGGGAGCAGAACGAGTGCCCTACTCTGGAGGGTCTGCGGCGGCAGGCTGCAGACCAGGCAGCTGGTAATCAGTCCGGGTCACATCTGATCTACTGGGAGAGTGGTCTCTTATACAGTGAGCCTAAGGTTGCTGAGCCTGGGTCAGCCCGTGTGCTGGTGGTACCCCAGCGCTTCAGGACCTTCCTACTGGGTCTGGCTCATGACGTGCCTTTGGCAGGACATTTGGGGCAGGACAAGACCTTTGACAGGCTTGTCACCCACTTCTTCTGGCCCCAAATGCGAAGGCAGTCAGATGCACACTGTAGGTCTTGCCAAACTTGCCAGGCAAGTGGTAAGAGTGGGAGGAAGGTCAAAGCTCCTCTACAACCTTTTCCTGTTGTTGGTACACCCTTTGAAAGGGTAGGGATGGATATTGTGGGGCCACTGGATCCCAAGACAGCCATGGGCAACAGGTACATCCTGGTCTTGGTGGACCATGCCACCCGGTACCCGGAGGCAATCCCTCTCAGGACAACGACGGCGCCAGTGGTGGGCCGGGCGTTAATGGGGATCGTTTCCCGTGTGGGATTCCCCAGAGAGGTGGTTTCTGATAGGGGGACCAATTTCATATCGAAGTATATGACATCCCTGTGGAAGGAGTGTGGTGTAACCTACAAGTTCACCACTCCTTACCACCCACAAGGAAACGGTCTGGTGGAGAGATTCAACCAGACCTTGAACGGCATGATCAAGGGTCTAACAGAACCCATGAGGCGTAAGTGGGACGTCCTCTTGCCATGCCTACTCTTTGCATACAGGGAGGTGCCTCAGAAGTCTCTTGGGTACAGCCCCTTTGAGCTCCTGTATGGCCACCCTGTCAGAGGACCTCTGAGTTTGGTAAAGGAAGGCTGGGAGGCAGCTCCCAGGAAAACTCCCAGGATATATTTAGCTACATGCTGGCCTTTAGAAACCAAACTGCCCGCTTCAGGAAACTCGCTCAGGCGAACCTAGAAGCAAGCCAGGAAGAAATGAAGAGATGGTATGACCAGAATGCCACTCTGGTCGAATTTCAACCTGGGCAAAAAGTGTGGGTCATGGCCCCAGTAGCACCTTGTGCCTTGCAGGACAAGTGGACTGGGCCATATGAGGTAAAGGAGCGCAAAAGTGACGTCACCTACCTGGTGGATTTGCAGGCTCCAAGGAACCCTTTGAGGGTCCTTCACGTGAACCGCCTCAAGCCCCACTTCGAGAGGTCCGAAGTGAGTATGCTCTTGGCGACAGACGATGGGGTGGAAGAGGAGAGTGAGCCTCTCCCTGACCTCCTGTCTACCAAGGAGCATGATGGGTCAGTAGAGGGTGTGATCCTCTCCCCTACTCTGACTCAGGAGCAGCAGGGGACTGTCGCCAGTTGTTGGGACAGTTCGCCCCACTGTTCTCTCTGACCCCCGGTGTTACTCACTGGTGTACCCATGACGTGGACACTGGTGACAGCCCTCCTGTGAAGCACAAGATTTACAGGTTGACTGACCGGGTCAGAGCCAGCATCAAGGAGGAGGTCTCTAAGATGTTGGCGTTAGGGGTGATTGAGCCCTCCCACAGTCCTTGGGCCAGCCCAGTGGTCTTGGTCCCAAAGGCTGCGGCGCCCGGTGCCACTCCAGAACTCCGGTTTTGTGTGGACTACCGTGGGCTCAATGCCGTCACCAGGACTGACGCGCACCCCATCCCCAGAGCTGATGAGCTCATTGATCGGTTGGGAGCTGCCCGGTTCCTCAGCACGTTTGATTTGACGTCTGGGTACTGGCAGATTGCCTTAACCGATGGGGCCAAGGAGAGATCAGCATTCTCAACCCCAGAAGGTCATTACCAATTCCGGGTGATGCCCTTTGGGTTGAAGAATGCCCCTGCCACCTTTCAGAGGTTGGTCAATCAGGTGTTGGGTGGACTGGAGGATTTCAGTGCCGCCTACCTGGATGACATTGCTGTGTTCAGTTCCGGCTGGGAAGAACATTTACAGCACCTTGAGAAAGTGTTGAGGGCTCTGCAAGGTGCAGGCCTCACGATCAAGGCCAGTAAGTGCCAGATCGGGCAGGGTTCGGTGGTGTACTTGGGACACCAGGTAGGAAGCGGCCAGGTGGCGCCCCTACATCCCAAGATTGACACCATTCTGGCTTGGGAGCCCCCCAAGACCCAGACCGAGGTGAGAGCCTTTATAGGTCTCACCGGCTACTATAGGAGATTTGTTAAGGGCTATGGCACCATTGTTGCCCTCTTAACAGAGCTGACCTCTAAGAGGCAGCCCAGGAAAGTGATCTGGACTGAGTCCTGCCAGAAAGCTTTTGATGCCCTGAAGGCAGCCATGTGCACGGCGCCCGTGCTCAAGGCACCTGACTTCTCCAAAGAATTTGTCGTGCAGACCGACGCTTCAGAGCATGGTGTGGGAGCGGTGCTCTCACAACTGAACGAAGAGGGCCTGGATCAGCCTGTAGTCTTCCTTAGCAGGAGACTACTTCCCAGGGAACAGAGGTGGAGTGCCATAGAAAGGGAAGCTTTTGCTGTGGTCTGGGCACTGAAGAAGTTGAGACCATACCTGTTTGGGACTCACTTCCGGGTTCAGACAGACCACAGGCCCCTCAGATGGTTGATGCAAATGAGGGGTGAGAATCCAAAACTGCTGAGGTGGTCCATCTCCCTACAGGGAATGGACTTTACGGTGGAACACCGTCCTGGTACAGAACACGCCAACGCAGATGGTCTGTCCAGGTTCTTCCGCCTTAGTGAGGAGAACTCCAATGGGGTTGGGTAGTTCTCCCTACTTTCAGCTGGAGGGGACATGTGTTAGACTTGGCATCTTTTGGCGTGTTTCCCCTGACTTTTGCTTTCTGACCTCCCGGTTTTGACTCTGTTTTTGCTGGTGTAATGATTCTGCGCACTTTCCTCACTGCGGTCCAGTGGGAAAGTGCAAGTGCTCCTGTATAAAATGTGTTATGGATTGGTGTTTCCATGATTGGCCTATTTGGTTTATCTGTCAGTCCCTTGTAAAGTGCACTGCGAGTGCCAGGGACTATAGACCAAATGCTGTTGGTGGGCTGCAGCACTGGATTGTGCCACCCACGCAAACAGCCCGTAAAGTGTAACTCGGGCCTGCCATCGCAGAGCCTGTGCGCAGCCTGGGGCTGCCATGTTGACTTGGCAAGTGCACACACTTGCAAGTCCCTAAACCTTCCCTTTGCTACATGTTAGTCACCCCTAAGGTAGGCCCAAGGTACCCCTGTGGGCAGGGTGCGTTGTATGCGAAAGGTAGGACATGCCCTGGTGTGTGCGGCATGTCCTGATAGTGAATTACAGCCTAGTTCGTTTTTCACTATTGCAACGCTACCTGTTCCCCTAGGCCAGAACGGGCAGTTTTGATTATTACAGTTTATAATCCTAACTGACCCCGGGAACATGGTAGAAATTCGAGTTTAGTATGCCTGGACTCAGAATGATAAAATGCATCTTTTAGTGAAGTTGGTTTTAACATTCTGTGTTTGAAAATACCACTTTTAGAAAGTAGGTATTTTCTTGTCTAACCATCCAAGCCTGCCTCTGCGAGGTTGTGTATTCCTTGTCTGGAGTGTGAGTGACAGGGGCTGGGGGATGCCAGGAGACAGGGTGAGTCAGCACAGGGCTGAATAGCAAGATCTACATGTAGATGGGTGGGAGGGGTCGCACCTGGGCCCTGAATAGGACAGTGCCTTCCCTCCACAATGCTGGCTCCACCTCCTGTGGTGCGTCTGATGTCCCTGGCCTACTCACTGAAAGAAGGGACAGAGACTTGTCAACAAAGTGCTCCAGAACTGGTTTGGACTAGGCAAAGGCCTCTCTGCCTTCAGAGAACAAAGGAATTTGGGATATAAATATTGGGGCCCTGACCCCATGAATTTAGATCTCGCTGGAATCAAGGAACCTGCCAAGATGAAGCGCTGGAAGAGCTGCCAGGAGGAGTACTGCCCCTTTGCTGTGTTGTTGCTTTGTTGGGTTGGCCTGCAGCTGCTGCTTCTGCCTTGGGCAGTGAAATGAAGGAACTTTCTACAAACTTGTGCTGAGTATCTCCAAGGGCCTGGAACCGAGCTGGCCTCCTGTTAAGAAGTCTCAGGGACTGCAAAGACTTCACAAGCCTCTGGGTATCGCTTCTGGAACGCTGTTTCAGTTGCCACAGAGGAAGGGAACCGCAACCGACTCCGTCAACCGAATCCATCCCTGGCCGGTGACCTGTTTGCACCGCAGACCGCATCGCCCCGCTTCGCATCGCAACCCTGGTCTCACCGTGGGCGACGTCCGACGCCGCCAACATCGAGCCGCTGCTTGCACCGTGACCTGTGGGCACCGCAGTTCGCATCGCATCGCTTCACTGAACCAACCGGACCCGACCGACGCTGTCGCTGCAACTGGCTCAAGAGTCGTGACCGCACCGCATTTGGGGCACCGCTCGCACGTCTGCGACGCACCGCTCCGACTCGCACCGCTGTCCGACGCCAGCTCCCGCACTCCGGCTTGGTTGCCTGCATCGCAACCTGTCAGCACCGTATCAAGCATCGTCTCACCCTGCATCGCACGCCTTGGACTCACCGACTCCGTCTGCACGACGCTCATCGAGCCGCTGCCTGTACCTCATCGAGGGACACCGCACCTTGCACCGCTCCATCTTGCACCTCAACCGCGATGAACGCCGACCGGCTCGTACACTCCGTACCAGCCACAACGAGAAAGGTACTGTAACCGAGTCTGTTCACGACTCTGCTGGCCCGTATCGACGCGGTCGGCTGGAACTGTTAGACTCTGTGGTTTTCAGCATCGCGGTAGGCTCGGACGGAGCTACCGACTCGTACGAACTTTGCTTTTGTGCTATTCCTGCAAAGAAGAAGTTACCATATCAAGTATTCATTTTTAAAGTATAGTATTGTGGATTTTTGTCGTAATTGGTCTTGTCTTGAGTATATAAAATATTGGTTATTTTTCTAAACTGGTGTGGTGTCCGTTTGTAGTGCTTACACGGTATTACTGTTGGTTATGTGCAAATGCTTTACACACTGCCTCTGAATTAAGCCTGACTGCTCGTGCCAAGCTACCACGAGGGTGAGCAGGGGTTACTTCACGAGTGTAACACCCTTACCCTGACTAGGAAGAAGGGTCCCTACTTGGACAAAGGTGCAAGCCCTTGCCAACTAGAGATCCCATTTCTAACAATACCTGTGTGGTGTCTTTTCATTTGGTGATTCAAGAGATTGTGTGGTAAAACAAGCTGCTTTACATTCCTTCAAGACTTAGCCTGAAGGCTGCTCTCCACAGCTACCACTAGGATAGCTTTCTATAAAGGTTGTCTTAAACCTATCTACCATAAGAGTCGAATTGTTCTGGTGCAAGGTGTCCACTTTAATTAGTGAACAACATATACCAGGCCAACTTCTCACATTGGTGGCAGCGGTGGGATTCCAGCTTGCTATTGTTTTACCAGAAAATCTCTATTTGAATTACTAACTGAAAACCACTACAGGTACTTAAGGTACATATAAAGTCAAGGTTAGTATCAATAAGTTCTACTGAACTTAGAGCTGTGTGCCAAGGGATAGCACACCCTTTCTACAGCTCAAGCTATTATCAGTAGGCCACAAACTAGTGTAGGTAGTACAACACTGCACAACACTAGAATGTCCTTAAAGGGTGGAACCAGTGGATCCACTCAGCCTCAGTATAAGGACATGGCTTTCTCTGACTTGAGAGCCATGTGTGTTGAAAGACACCTGAAGCTAGGACAGAGTCCCTCCACACTACACCTGATAGATCTGCTGACAGCAGATGATCTTAGATTGGCTCTAGGAGCTAATGGGTCTGAATCAGTGAGTGGGTCAATTACAGTATCTGGGTCAGATGATGAAAATCAGAATGACCAAGACTCTGTGATTGAAGGGCCAGGCCTCAAGGGGCCTGAAAAGGACAGAGGAATTCTCCCTAAGAGAGCTGACAGAGTGGAGGAGAGGCATAGGTCCCCTTCCAGGGAATCTGACCACTCTTATCACTCTGGCAGAGAATTTGCCCACCAGAGGAACTCATACTTTCCCATAAGAGAGACCTCCTCTGAAAGAATGTGCAAACTGCTGCAGTATGAGGAAGCAAGAGTTGCCCTCAGAACCAAGCAGTTGGCACTGGATAGAGAAGCCCTGGAGATCCAGACAGCTTCTAGAAGAGAGGGGTTAGAACCCCTTGGTGGCAGCAACAGTGTCCCTAGAGGCAGAGAATCTATTCCAGACCATAGGAACCTGAGCAAGGTTGTTCCTCCCTACCAGAGTGGGGATGATATCCACAAGTGGATAACTGCTATGGAGAGGGCCTGTAGAGTACAGCAGGTCCCCCAAAAGCAGTGGGCAGCAATCTTGTGGCTCTCCTTTTCAGACAAAGGTAGAGACACGCTCCTCACTGTTAGAGAAGAGGATGCTGATAATTATGAAGTTCTGAAGAGTGCACTGATAGATGGGTTTGGCTTAACCACTGAGCAGTACAGGTTAAAGTTCAGAGACACCCAGAAGGCACAGACTCAGGACTGGACTGACTTTGTAGATTGTGCAACCAAGGCTCTGGAGGGTTGGCTGGTTGGCAGTAGGGTTACTGATTTCAAGGGATTGTATAATCTGATGATGAGAGAACAGATCCTTAATAATTGCCAGAACCAGTTGTTGCATCAATACCTGGTGGACTCAGATCTGACCTCTCCCCAAGAATTGGGAAAAAAGGCAGACAAATGGGTCAGAACCAGGGTAAGGCAGAAACCCCAGAACCAAGGGGGTGACACCAAGAAGCAAGATCCTAAGGGCTCTGAGAAAGGTGGGGATAAGTCAAAAGACCAGAAGTCTTCACAAGGGCCCCAAAAATCTGCATCTGGTGGGGAGTCACAATCCAACAAGGGAAAGGCCAAAAGAAGCCCTGGTGCAAATTCTGTAAACAGAAAGGGCACTGGACTTGTGATTGTAACAAGTCCAAAGACCAAACCACCACCACTCCTGCCCCTAAGGCAACTGTTCCCCCTAGCTCAGCTACTGGTGGAGGTGGTACTCAGAATAAGGGTGTAGTAGGGTTGACCCTGGGTTCTGAAGTGGACTCTGACCTAAGGCCAGTAGATAGATATAGTTAGGACCTATTTTCCATAGGAAATCCGCAACATTCTATTTGAAATAACTTTGGCGCCGGTTGACGAATCTTCGCGAAATTTTCAAAACTCGTGGCCCGCTCCGGTCCGCTCCTATCCTGAAAGTCTCGAGGTGATTTGTCAAGTGGGGGCCGAGAAAAAAGGGGGTCCCAAAACGTGTTTTCCCCATGCAATTTTCCAAAGGAACCTTTCATCGCAGCTACAGCCCGAACTGCTGAACGGAATTACACCAAATTTGGCCAAAAGGTAGCCCTTGGTTCAGAGTCATGCCTTTTGCTTAAATGGTGTAAATCCGTTCAGTAATTCCTGAGAAATTTGAAAAAGAAAACACATATATATCTGGGCGGAGCCTAACCACACATGTCATCGTGAGATCTGATTGGCTCTCAGCACTTCATCCTGGAATTGCTGGCAGCCATCTTGGGACCAATATAAATGATAGTACCCCATTGAAATGCAATGTAGTGAATCGAAGATTTTGAGGGTTACCAAAAGGAGAACTATAAAGGGTGATAACAGACTTTAGTTACATTAGAATTCATTTGTTGATGGTACCATACTAATTTCAGGAATTGTGGTGTGTTCTAAGGTGATTTTACCCAGTGAAAAACCTTCTGCTGGGATATCATGAATCATGTTTGAGAGAAAACTATTTTCACATGCTTGTCCCATACAGTTTTGGAAGGTGCTCCAGAAGCTAAAATGAGAGCATATTTTCTGTAAATTCACATTATCTTTCTCAGTCATGTGAGAATGAAGTCTGACATTCTCAGTAAACCATGTGCATCCAACAAGGGCAGAGACTGTCAGTTGATTCCTTTGTGTTCTACTGCAGCTTCCCAGAGTGTTCTAAAGAACAACTAGAGTGCTAACAGCCTTACTTATGACAAAAGTATGGCACACCTGAAGCCATCTTGATTGGAATAAACTGGTAACACTTAAAACATTTAATTTAAAAGGAACAAAATGATGGGGTTCATTTTGTCATAGAAATTATGGTTAGTGCTGTAGAAAGAAAAATTAGGACATGTTTCAAGTGTGATCTCAAATATCTTCCTGTTATATTTCAACAGGAGCAGCCTGTCAGTTGATGCCTTTGTGTTCTACTGCAGCTTCCCAGAGTGTTCTAAAGAACAACTAGAGCGCTAACAGTCTTACTTATGACAAAATTATGGCACACCTGAAGCCATCTTGATTGGAATAAACTGGTAACTCATAAAACATTTAATTTAAAAAGGAACAAAAAGAGGGGGTTTATTTTGTCATAGAAATTATGGTTAGTGCTGTAGAAAGAAAAATTAGGACATGTTTTAAGTGAGATCTCAAATATCTTCCTGTTATATTTCAACAGGAGCAGCCTGTCAGTTGATGCCTTTGTGTTCTACTGCAGCTTCCCAGAGTGTTCTAAAGAACAACTAGAGAGCTAACAGTCTTACTTATGACAAAAGTATGGCACACCTGAAGCCAACTTGATTGGAATAAACTGGTAACACTTAAAACATTTAATTTAAAAAGGAACAAAATGAGGGGGTTCATTTTGCCATAGAAATTATGGTTAGTGCTGTAGAAAGAAAAATTAGGACATGTTTTAAGTGAGATCTCAAATATCTTCCTGTTATATTTCAACAGGAGCAGCCTGTCAGTTGATGCCTTTGTGTTCTACTGCAGCTTCCCAGAGTGTTCTAAAGAACAACTAGAGTGCTAACAGCCTTACTTATGACAAAAGTATGGCACACCTGAAGCCATCTTGATTGGAATAAACTGGTAACACTTAAAACATTTAATTTAAAAAGGAACAAAATGATGGGGTTCATTTTGTCATAGAAACTATGGTTAGTGCTGTAGAAAGAAAAATTAGGACATGTTTCAAGTGTGATCTGAAATCCTCTTC
Source organism: Calotriton arnoldi (assembly GCA_963921515.1). NCBI lineage: Eukaryota > Metazoa > Chordata > Amphibia > Caudata > Salamandridae > Calotriton > Calotriton arnoldi. Next base: position 653,567 of record CAWUFW010005000.1, on the reverse strand, counting down.
TATTTCATTAGAAAATTCTGACATACAGACTGAATCAATCACTTTCAATACCAGCAGTAGACTTCCAGTTAACTCCCTGGTGAGCAGTAGCTTTACTACAGTGATCTAATGAAGAACTAGAGTGCTAACATTCTGAATTTATGGCAAATGTGTGACACATCTGAATGCCTTCTTGATGGAATCAAAGTAAAAAACTGAAAGCATTTCCTACTGAGGAGACTGCAGTAAATGACGAAATTAGGAAACTTCATAACAAATAAGTCTCCCAAGATGGCCACCAGAGAAAAAAGAGCCCAAATGTAGCACAAATATCACCCAGATGTAGCCCACATATAGCCCAATGACAGAAGTGTGCAAAACACTTTTTATTTTTATTTTTTCTGCAGTTTTATATAGTGCAAACTGGTCAGGTATTGGAGCGTTACATCTTACTTGGACCCATTGTTGTGTATTTTGCACGAAGTACATGAGATTGATCTTGCGAAACATTGAACTTTACGATTCTGTTAACCTGAAGTTGCTCTGAACCGGGCTTTGTAACACCCGTTTTTACCTACTGGTTTTAATTAATTCTCACTGTATTGTATTAGGAAAGAGGATTTACTGTTTTTATGTACACTTTTATGATCTATGTTTCTAAATCAGATCAAATAAAGTTTAATGAATTCTATGGCAGGACGGAGGCGAGGATTATGCATATCTTTCCTCACTTTATTTGCATAGCAGTTCAAAGAAAACGTAACACAACAATCATTAAACAAAAGACTACACAACCCATGAACCATTAGGGGGGTAGTCTCCAAGGCAACTATAGTCCAATCATATCACAGTCCATCGTATATAATATCGTGACGTCCCTTCCGCTTCCTCTTTCTTCACTGCTCAAACACCACTGCACTACCCTAAACCCTAAAACACTAACCCCAGCATGACCCCCTACACTACCCAAACACCACTGCACTACCCTATACCCTAAAACACAACCCCCTACACTACACAAACACGACTGCACTACCCTAAACCCTAAAACACTACCCACAGCATGACCCCCTCACTACACAAACACCACTGCACTGCCTTAAACCCTAAAACACTACCCCAGCACTACCCCCTACACTACGCAAACACCACTGCACTAACATAAACCCTAAAACACTACCCCCAGCACAACCCCCTACACTACACAAATACCACTGCACTACCCTAAACCCTAAAACACTACCCCCAGCACGACTCCCTACACTACCCAAACACCACTGCACTACCCTAAACCCTAAATCTACCCCCAGCACGACCCCTACACTACCCAAACACCACTGCACTACCCTAAACCATAAAACACTACCCCTAGCATGACCCCCTACACTACACAAACACCACTGCACTACCCTAAACCCTAAAACACTACCACCAGCATGACCCCCTTCACTACTCAAACACCACTGCACTACCCTAAACCCTACAACACTACCCCAGCACGACCCCCTACACTACCCATACACCACTGCACTACCCTAAACCCTAAAACACTACCCCCAGCATGACCCCTACACTACTGCACTACCCTAAACCCTAAAACACTACCCCCAGCACGACCCCTACACTACCCAAACACCACTGCACTACCCTAAACCCTAAAACACTACCCCCAGCACGACCCCCTACACCACCCAAACACCACTGCACTACCCTAAACCCTAGAAAAGAAACCCCCACCCCATGCCCAATCCCCCTTACCTCTCACTCCTCATGGTTCCTCTCTCCTCGTGGTTCCTGCTTCACGTCATCTCTGAGGGGTGGTGCACGTCGTTGTGAGGAAACGGAACAGCCTCTGTTTCCTTACAACGACATGGATCGATCTACATGTTTTTAGAACGCATGGTCATTTACCATACATACCTTTACAACAAAATTCGTTGTAAAGGCATGCGTGGTAAATGACCATGCATTCTAAAAATGCGTAGTAATGACTTTGTGATGTACAACGCATGCCTGGTAATGCATGCGTTGTAATGGTATCGCAAAGTAAAAAGTCGTTGTTACGGCTGTTTACCGATCGAAGCTGGCCCCTGTTCTTCAGTGAGACGTTTATTTGATTAATTAGGAGGAAGGAATGTGTTTTTTACCGAAAAGTGCATTCCCGGCTGTTGTATTGTGAAAGTGTCCGCGTGGCCTGGTTTCACTTCCGATGAGAGAGTGGAAGAGTCTGTTTGGATCTAAAGGAGTTCTGTTGTTGGACGGGGCCGGCGCGACATTTCATCAGAAAACATAGCTAATGGAAAGCGTCCTCCCTGAAGTGTGGAGCAGTGCCATGAGAGGTCAACGAGTGTGCGTCCCACCGCAGTATGACCGTACCGCGTGACCCATGTGCCGCCTCCAGGGTACGGGAGGAAGAAGCGGCATCGCAGGTCCTCTTGAAGACCGTTGTAGCACTAATTCTACATTTTGGTACTAGGGCATTTTAACTTCGTTGTTCCTGGCAGATACAAAGAGAAGATCCTGTGTTATTCAGTGCCCTCGTTACCTTTTTTGTGGGTTGTGGTGCTTGTCACTTCGCTGCCCTGCCGGAGCACACACCTGGCACCCCACCTCGTGTGCCATCTGCAGGGCCTCTGCCCTCGGATCACTGGTTTCGGTTTCTGGAGTGGCAACATAAACAGTTGCTCCCAAAGGACTAGCATGAACACTTAGGTGAATATCCCCTGCACCAGCATTCCACGGAAATTCTTTCCTAGCTCTCTCACATCAACGAGCACGGCTCCGCTCGCGACACCGTATGACGTCATCGGAGCCATAAGAGGACCTCGTCGGCATGCTGACGTCAGTTCCACCCATTTTTTCCGTGCCACCGAGGCAAACAGGGGAACGAGACATTTTCACAAGTATACATAGTATAATAAATATATATATATTCACTGAAAAAACCATAGGTTTCAGGCACGTTATAGTTAGAAATTAGCATTTAAAAAACCTTAGAAATTCACTGAAAAAACCATAGGTTTCAGGGGCGTTATAGTTAGTTGGACATTTCACTCGTACAAAACCATAGAAATTCCCCCGTTATACTTAGTTCAGCTAACTATAACTCGCGCGCCCGCAATGCACTGCTGATGACGTCACATATTACATCACTCATGACATGGTCAGTGACATCACTCATGACATCACTGATGACATCTCAAATGACATCACTGATGACATCACTGATGACATCATCCAGTGAATGTGTGTTTTTCTGAAAATTAAATATGTTTTATATATGTATATCTCAAGGTCGATGGAAGAATAAATGGGTATATAAGTGTCTAAATGGATGATTTTGTTTTGTAAAATTGATTGTATAACTGACTAAGTGTATCTTAGTGAATACATGGGTTAGTGAGTAATGTTTAAATATGAAAATATCTGTATCAGTCTCTCACTTTGTGTATAAGTGGCTGCATGGGTTGGTGAGTAGCTACATGAGTGTCTATATAGGTTATTAGTTGGTTTTTTGAGTATCAGTATGAGTGTCTGAGTGTCTGTATGGTTCGGTGCGGGGTATTACTTAGTGCATAGATGCATGAATGAGTGACTCACTGTTTGTATGTGTTGAAGACAGCATGTGTGCAGGACTGTATAGGTGGATGAGTATGTGTATGGGTGTGTTAGTGAGTGAATGACTGTCTCAATAGTGTCTTTATGAGTAACTACATATGTTTTAAACTAGTATATGTGAGTATTGGTGTATATAAGTGAGTATATGTGAGAGTGAGAGATTGGAAGAGTTCCTGTACAAATAAGTAGGTGTTTCTATAAGTGATTGTTTAAGAGAGTAAGTATGTGTAAGTTTCTGTAGAAGTAAGTGTGGTAGTGTGTGTATATAACTGTATATGCAAGTAAATGGATGTTTGATACTTTGTTTGCATGTGTGACTATGTGTGTGAGTAACTCTATGGATGAGTGGCGGTGTGTAACAGGATGTATAGGTGTATGAGTACATATGATGAGTGAGTACATGTATGAGTGACTGTATAGGGACTGTTGGTGAATGAGTGGATGTGTGTGTAGATCTTGGAATTACTGAATAGGTGTGTTGTAACTGGTATTGGTATGTCCATTGTTTTGAAAATGTTAGTTTGTATTTTTGAGTGTGTGTATCAAAGGTTATATTAGGGTGAGAGGAGGTCTGCCACTCTATCACAAGGATGATGCCATCAGTGATGTCATCAGTGATGTCATTTGAGATGTCATCAGTGATGTCATGAGTGATGTCACTGACCATGTCATGAGTGATGTAATATGTGACGTCATCAGCAGTGCATTGCGGGCATGCGAGTTATAGTTAGCTGAACTAACTATAATGGGGAATTTCTATGGTTTTGTACAAGTGAAATGTCCAACTAACTATAACGCCCGGAAACCTATGGTTTTTTCAGTGAATATATATATATATATAGATATATATATGCAAAAAACAATTCCAATTCTCCGCACTTCCTTCGACGAACAGAGACTCGAACCCAGCAATATTAGGCAGATATTAATTTATTGTATTCCTCAAGACTATAGTATATATATATATATATATACATATATATATATAGTCACTTGCAAAACCAAAGGTTACAGGGATCAGTGATGCCATTAGTGATATTAGTGATCATGCCACGAGTAATGTAATATGTGAGGTCATAAGCAGTGCATTGCGGGGTGTTAGCTATTGTTAGCTCAGGTAATTATAACTGCTGAATTACTCTGGTTTTGTATGAGTAAAATCTGAGTGTAACTATAACATCCCTGTAACCTTTGTTTTTTTCTGAAAATTTCTAGGGTTTTTTTAAATTCTATTTCTTACCTATAAAGTCCCTGGAATCTTTGGTTATTTCCTAACTGTGACCTCTTTAAGTTTAATTTTTGTGAAATTAGCATTGTGCTAGAATGAATCCTGCCCTGTGTATTTATCCAAGAAGAGGCCATTGTTTAGTGCAACAACTCTACCCAGGTGGAGTACTTTCTAATGGCTAATTCATAAGTACAACCCAGTTGGGTAAATGTGTAGTGCATCTCCTGCACTACAGCTGTATAAAGAACGCTGAAGAAATGTCTCAAGTGACCTTGTGTGTCTGTAACTTTGACAATGCGATAGTTATTCGGGTGGCTTCAACAGATAACTTTACAACGTGGAACTCCAGAGAAAACACACTTAGATGATTTGTGCTTTGCAGAAGTATGTGCTTCTTTGTTTGGTGGAGATGCGATTGTATTCCTAGGCATCAAAAACCTGTCTCCAAAATCGTCTGGAAACACACTGGGGAGGCTTTTTTGTAAGCTGGCCATCATCCTGAGAAAAGGGCAGGAAGACACTACATACCGCTAATGGATATGGGACGGGGCCAAATGTGCTGGGTTTGTAGGCAAGTTTACATACTTCTAGTTTTTAAAAGTTTAGAACATGATCTGTGGTCTCAGCATCAGATGGCAAAAAAGAACCTACTCATCACAGACACTATGTGAGATATTGAGATCAAGAAAAGAAAGGATGCAAACACCTCCATCACAGATTATAGATAACGTTTTGTGGTGGAAATGCAGAGAAAACACACTAAGAGGATTTTTACTTTACAAAAGTAAGTGGTTTTTAGGGAGGGGACTGCATTCCTCCCTCCCTGGACTTATTTCGGCCATGGGAACCCCATCCTCTGGGGCCTGGCCATGTCACCTGGGTGTCCCCAGTGTACCCAGTGTGCAAAGGGACCATGGAAGGAGCCTCAAGGCCCCCGCTGACCCAGCCGGCATTGCTGTGACAGACAGGGGGCTGCTGAAAGGCAGCTCCCTGTCTGTCAGAGCAAATGTTTTTATCTGTTTCCCTTCACGCATATTTGCATCAAGGGAAACAGATGAAAACTCTGCTTTCTGCAAGCCAGAGCTATTTGACATCTCCGACTTGCAGAAAGCAAAGTTATGTTTGCTTTTGTTTGGTGGGAACTGACAACTCCCAACAAACAAAAGCAAACAGCTGGGGTCCCCAAGCAAACAGCTGCCTTCCGAGGGTGGGCACCTCAGGAGGTAGCAGGACAGCCTTAGGGGGGTGGCGATCCCAAGGGCCATAAATGGCTCCATGAGTAGGGTCGCATGCCCCCCCTCCATCGTAGAAGTTAATCCCAGGGAGGTGGGGGTGTCCAGGTCCGGGGACCCCAACAAATTCCCTTCATTAATTTATTTTAGACCCTGGCAGGTGGCTGTGTGTGGCCCCATGTACTCCCCATACTTTTAGTAAATTGTCCTGGGCAGGTGGCAGTTCCTGGGGTTGCGGGGGAGGTCGTACTAGTCCCCCACATTCTATTTAGGTTTAGGCCAGGGATGTAAAGGTCCCCAGGGCAAGGACCGCCCGCATACATATTTTAAAATGCCCCCGGGAGGTGGCGGTCCCTCAGTCTGTGGGGGGGCACACAGGTCCCCCATCATTTATTTCAGATTTGCCCCTTAGAAGGTGACGATCCCCACATAAATTAAAAGCACGGTCCAGGGGAGGTGGTAGTCCGTGGGGCTTTTATTAGCCCGGGCAGAGGGGCACTGTGCGCCCACTCTCCTATTTTTATGTTATGCCCTTGGGACCTGTTCCATCCAGTGGTCATTTAAAGGCAAGTTTGAGAGCCCAAGTTCAAGGTTTGGGGGTCAGGGTATTACTACACTGCCCCCTTTCCTTTTATTTGTCCCAAGATGGCTGCCAAAATTTCCTAGTTGAAGTCTTGGCAGCCAATCAGAGGTCTGCATTTCCCTGCACAAGCTCATTATTTTTCACAAAGCCATCATGGCAACAGTTATCACTAACTGTATTTTCTTACATTTCTCACAACTTCTGAATGGATTTACACAAAACAAGAAAAAGCAGAATCTGCGTAACCAAATCTACCTTTCTGCCTTAATTCCGTAAAGCGGTTCAGGCTGTAGGCGTGTTGACAACTCCTTTGGGAATTAACATAGGAAAATGCACTTTTTTTTAGCCCCCTTTTTCTTGGCCCCCACTTGACAGATCACCCCGACCCTTTACATGTACAACAAGAGTCACTGGCACACTTTTTTGGGAAAGGTTCGTGAATATTCATCAAATGGTGTCAAAGACATAGGCAAGTAAAAAAACCTCTTTTCCTATGGAAACATGATCCTAACTAAAACTACCTACTTGCAACCGCTGGTATGTAATATATATATATATATATATATATTTATCCTCCGAGTTGGTTCAGCCTTGTCGGGATATGGCAGCGCTCCTCATGGGTGCGTAACCCCGCGGCAGAACCACGCCGCTTCAAACCATTTCACAATCCTCTCCTGACAGGAAAGGACAAACGGGTCGCACTCCCGTAGAATTTTGCAACTTAGATTTATTTTCTCCTTACATCAAACGGGAACACAGGCAACAAGATCTACGCGTTTCGGTATTACCCAATACCTTGTTCACGATCTCAGGCATATACTTGTGAGCACTGTTTAAATGTTTAAACTTCACTTACATCACTTCCTGTTTGTGATCACAAGTGCCCCTGTGATTTATGTGAGTTGTAGTGACATACATTTTTCGCTTTTATTTCCTTTTTTTTAAAAAAAAAAATTTTATATATATAAACATGTTATTCTAATTTCATCTTTAACTTTTTAGTACCAAAAACAAATAAAGTGAAAAGATTGATAGAAAGGTGAATTTAAAAAGAGATTTAAACGTTAAATTTTTTTTCTTTTACAAATGTCCCCATTTTTTTCCGGCAGTCCATTGTTAACTTTATTCCCTACAGTGGGTCTTGTAATTAATCCTTTGTTATTTTTATACACAACTTTTCTTCCTTTCTGATTGGGGTGTATACTTTTCATTTTTTCTTTTTTTCAAAGTCCATCAGTTTTATCATATCTTTTTTCGAATCTCATGAATTTTTATTCCTATTTTCATTCCTTTCGTATACCTTTATATCCTTGCCCAGGGAAATTAATTTCACTTTTATAAATGAATGTACAGTTCTTCCGATTGGTTGAGGCCATGTGGTGTTAACGTTCGTAAATTGAGGATATGTCGTGATTCCTTCTGACGTAAGAGTTTTTCCCGATTTCCCCACGTTCATTCATTGGTACTGTTTCAATTCCGTAAAACTTTAAACTTTTCCAATCACTTTGATGGTACTGCTCCATATGCTTTGCTATGGCATTTGATCTGTCTTTATTTGTTGTAGCTCTGACATGTTCCATTACTCTTTTCTTTAGAGCACAAATTGTGCTGCCCACATATTTTAATTTACATGGGCATTCTATTACATACACGGTGAATTGCGTTTTGCATGTTATTAATTCCCTTATTTCCCAGGTTTTATTATTGGCTAATTTGATTTCCTTGGTTGGTTTAGCTATCTGGCAGACCTTGCAGGTATGGCACTTTATAAATCCTTTGGTGTTTAGCCATGATTTATCTTTCTTTTTCCCTTTGAAATGACTATGTATTAGTCGATCTTTTAGGTTTTTTGCCCTCCGATAGGTAATTGTTGGATGTTTTCCAACCAATTTTCCCACAGTGTCGTCCATTTGTAGAATTCTCCAATTCTTTTTCAAGATTTTGATTATTTCTTTGTTTTCATATGAATAATCCATAATCAGCCTAATGGGTTCTGGGTCTGTTGTTTCTGTGTTCTTTTCTTTTCTTTGGATCAGGCATTCATCACGTGTCTTAGCATTAGTTTTTGCCAACATCTTTTCACAACATTTTGGTTGTATTTTCTTTTTTGAATCTGTCCGCAGTTATCTTGCTGTGTTTCTGCCGCTCTTCCTCCTCACTGCATATTCTTCTTATTCGGAGGAATTCCCCATATGGGATGCTTGATATCAATGATTGCTGGTGAAAACTGGTGGCTTCTAGGGTGGCATTGGTTGCTGTACTTTTTCGGTGGAGAGTCGTATGAATCTGATTGTCTTTTATGTAGATTTCTGTGTCCAGGAAAACTACTCGGTCACAACTGATCTCATATGTGAACTTTATATTCTCTTCACTGGTATTGATTTTTTCAAAGTATTCCTGGAATTCTGACTTCGTTCCATCCCAGATGATTAGCAGATCGTCTATGAAGCGTATCCAGCTAACAATTTTGTTCACTGCTACTTCATTCTCTGTATTCCATGCCACCTCTTTCTCCCACCATCCCATTGCCAGGCAGGCATAGCTGGGACTGAATGAAAATCCCATGGCGGTCCCATTATTTTGGCGATAGATTTCCTCGCCAAACAAAAAAATGTTCCTAGTTAGACAAATTGTTATCATCTCTAATAACATTTTGTTGTGATCTCTGTAATGAATGTTTTTTCCTTCCAAAAAATAGTTACATGCTTTTAAACCCATGTCATTCCCTATGTTTGTATAAAGGGATATGACATCCATCGTGATCAAATGATAAGTTTCTTGCCATGGTGTGTTTTGTAGGATCCTTAAAACATCACTAGTATCTTTTACATATGAGCTGAGTTCTGTTACAAATGGCATTAAAAAGTGATCGATGTAATTTGCAATTGGTTCTAGCAAAGAACCCTTTGCAGACAGAATAGGTCGACCAGGGGGCTTCTTTTGATCCTTATGTAATTTTGGCAAAAAATACATCGTGGCGATTATTGGGTGATCCACAGTCAAATATTTGCGTTCTTCCTCATCCATCAATTTTTGTGATGTCCATATTTGGATTTTCTCATCCAGATCTTTTTTAATTGTCATTATTGGATTACTCTTTAATTTTTCGTAATATTTTGCATCTCTTAGTTGGCGGTGAGCTTCTGTAGTATACGCTGCTCAATCCCAAATTACTACATTTCCGCCTTTATCTGCAATTTTTATTTCTATTTGATTATCCTGTGTGAGGCTTTCTAATGCTTGTCTTTCCGCTTTTGTTAAATTGTCTCTGTATTTAGTTCCTTTCAATTTATACAAGTCTTGAATGACTGCCTCCTGGAACAAATCCACTTTGTTCCCTGGTGTCAGCTGGGGATAACATTTTTATTTAGATCTTTTACCACTTAGGCCTGCTCCTATTTGTGGGCAAGCCTCTTGTAATGAAATATCTTCACCTTCTTGTGCATTTAAATTCAATAAAGTTACAAAACTTTAAGAATCTTTGACTAATAGGGTTGACGCAGATTGTTCCAGTGTTTGAATTTGTTTTTGTGTATTATGATTTTCCTTGAAAAATTTAGCGAGTTTGATTTTACGAATGTACAAATACATGTCAATCCTTACTTGTGCCAGATTAATTTTTTGTGTGGGGCAGAAATTGATGCCCCGCTTTAACAATGAAATTTCTGTTTCTGTTAATATCCTTTTAGATAAGTTGACCACTTGTAGTTCATCAATCAGCGGTTCTTCCTCTGCCTCATGCTCCTCGTTTCCGTCCCAATTTTTTCGGAACTCCCGCTTGGGCCTTTTTCCTCTTCTCTTTGGTTTTTGGTAGGCCATTGACGCCCTCTTCCTCTTCCTCTGTGTTGTTGATATGATGTTCGATTCTGCTCCCATTGCCTTTGTTGTAATACCAGGCGCATGTCTCCTAAAAAAGTTAACTTCGTATTTTCAGCAGATAGTCCCTGTTCCCCTTCACTCAAATCTGTGGATGTTAGAGAGGAAAAACTGCTGGAGACACTTGGTGCATTAGCCTGATGTATATGATGTCTGAGGGAATCGAATTTGTGCGCAAACGTAAATATACGTCCTTCCGCGTAGTCAACTGAGTCACGCACAAATTTGGTGTGTTTTCGTTGTCTCACTGTGTCTTCATGTTTTTCAATTTGATCTTCCAACTCTTCTTTAAATTTAGTCATTTCCCCATTTAGTTTCAATGATGATATTTCTTTTTCTACCTCATAGAGCTGTTCCTTAATTTTTCCCAAACTGATTTCAATATGCTTTACTAAAATGTCTATAAGGCCAAGTGATGATTTGAGAATATAATCTCCCCATTCCTGTAATAATTCATTGGAGGCATCTTGGTTGTTTGGCATCAACATTATTCTTAGGCCTCTTGGCACCCGTTGCACCTCAAGGTATTTTTTAAAGTAATCAATTCCCACGACTTGTTAATTTCTTTTCTGCTTAGTTTTTCCCATGTCCTCAATTTACTTTTCGTATCTGTTTTTGATGTTATATTTATGGCATCAGCTTCCTTTTCCACATTGCCCCTTTCAAACATTGTTGTTAATAATTCATTTCTTTTCGCTTCCCTTTTATCCATTTTGCCTGTATAGTTCACCAAATAGTATATCCTTCAATGACTTTCTCTCTATTCACATGTATCTTGCACATGCATTTGCGTTCTTCTACGCTCGGGTGTTTTTGAAACTAACAAATACAGTTATTGTCAGCCGCTCGTTTCCCTTGAAACAAAGTTGCGGTTTAAGATGTATCGTTTCACACACTCCGACATTCAACCGGCTTATTGCTCATTGCGTTTCGCTTCCACAGAATGCTTTTCGCTTTTCAAGAAAAGAATGTTTGTTGCACACGCTTACCTCAGTTTTAATCCTGAGTTGTGTGTTTCTTTGTTTACGATGAAGTCCTTCCAAGTGTACCGGCGTTCACTGCTCCCGACTGTATCAATCCTCCGAGTTGGTTCAGCCTTGTCGGGATATGGCAGCGCTCCTCATGGGTGCGTAACCCCGCGGCAGAACCACGCCGCTTCAAACCATTTCACAATCCTCTCCTGACAGGAAAGGACAAACGGGTCGCACTCCCGTAGAATTTTGCAACTTAGATTTATTTTCTCCTTACATCAAACGGGAACACAGGCAACAAGATCTACGCGTTTCGGTATTACCCAATACCTTGTTCACGATCTCAGGCATATACTTGTGAGCACTGTTTAAATGTTTAAACTTCACTTACATCACTTCCTGTTTGTGATCACAAGTGCCCCTGTGATTTATGGGAGTTGTAGTGACATACATTTTTCGCTTTTTTTCTTCTTTAAAAAATTTTTTATATATAAACATGTTATTCTAATTTCATCTTTAACTTTTTAGTACCAAAAACAAATAAAGTGAAAAGATTTATAGAAAGGTGAATTTAAAAAGAGATTTAGACGTTAAAATGTTTTTCTTTTACAAATGTCCCCATTTTTTTCCGGCAGTCCATTGTTAACTTTATTCCCTACAGTGGGTCTTGTAATTAATCCTTTGTTATTTTTATACACAACTTTTCTTCCTTTCTGATTGGGGTGTATACTTTTCATTTTTTCTTTTCATTTTTCAAAGTCCATCAGTTTTATCATATCTTTTCTCGAATCTCATGAATTTTTATTCCTATTTTCATTCCTTTCGTATACCTTTATATCCTTGCCCAGGAAAATTAATTTCACTTTTATAAATGGATGTACAGTTCTTCCGATTGGTTGAGGCCATGTGGTGTTAACGTTCGTAAATTGAGGATATGTCGTGATTCCTTCTGACGTAGGAGTTTTTCCCGATTTCCCCACGTTCATTCATTGGTACTGTTTCAATTCCGTAAAACTTTAAACTTTTCCAATCACTTTGATGGTACTGCTCCATATGCTTTGCTATGGCATTTGATCTGTCTTTATTTGTTGTAGCTCTGACATGTTCCATTACTCTTTTCTTTAGAGCACAAATTGTGCTGCCCACATATTTTAATTTACATGGGCATTCTATTACATACACGGTGAATTGCGTTTTGCATGTTATTAATTCCCTTATTTCCCAGGTTTTATTATTGGCTAATTTGATTTCCTTGGTTGGTTTAGCTATCTGGCAGACCTTGCAGGTATGGCACTTTATAAATCCTTTGGTGTTTAGCCATGATTTATCTTTCTTTTTCCCTTTGAAATGACTATGTATTAGTCGATCTTTTAGGTTTTTTGCCCTCCGATAGGTAATTGTTGGATGTTTTCCAACCAATTTTCCCACAGTGTCGTCCATTTGTAGAATTCTCCAATTCTTTTTCAAGATTTTGATTATTTCTTTGTTTTCATATGAATAATCCATAATCAGCCTAATGGGTTCTGGGTCTGTTGTTTCTGTGTTCTTTTCTTTTCTTTGGATCAGGCATTCATCACGTGTCTTAGCATTAGTTTTTTGCCAACATCTTTTCACAACATTTTGGTTGTATTTTCTTTTTTGAATCTGTCCGCAGTTATCTTGCTGTGTTTCTGCCGCTCTTCCTCCTCACTGCATATTCTTCTTATTCGGAGGAATTCCCCATATGGGATGCTTGATATCAATGATTGCTGGTGAAAACTGGTGGCTTCTAGGGTGGCATTGGTTGCTGTACTTTTTCGGTGGAGAGTCGTATGAATCTGATTGTCTTTTATGTAGATTTCTGTGTCCAGGAAAACTACTCGGTCACAACTGATCTCATATGTGAACTTTATATTCTCTTCACTGGTATTGATTTTTCAAAGTATTCCTGGAATTCTGACTTCGTTCCATCCCAGATGATTAGCAGATCGTCTATGAAGCGTATCCAGCTAACAATTTTGTTCACTGCTACTTCATTCTCTGTATTCCATGCCACCTCTTTCTCCCACCATCCCATTGCCAGGCAGGCATAGCTGGGACTGAATGAAAATCCCATGGCGGTCCCATTATTTTGGCGATAGATTTCCTCGCCAAACAAAAAAATGTTCCTAGTTAGACAAATTGTTATCATCTCTAATAACATTTTGTTGTGATCTCTGTAATGAATGTTTTTCCTTCCAAAAAATAGTTACATGCTTTTAAACCCATGTCATTCCCTATGTTTGTATAAAGGGATATGACATCCATCGTGATCAAATGATAAGTTTCTTGCCATGGTGTGTTTTGTAGGATCCTTAAAACATCACTAGTATCTTTTACATATGAGCTGAGTTCTGTTACAAATGGCATTAAAAAGTGATCGATGTAATTTGCAATTGGTTCTAGCAAAGAACCCTTTGCAGACAGAATAGGTCGACCAGGGGGCTTCTTTTGATCCTTATGTAATTTTGGCAAAAAATACATCGTGGCGATTATTGGGTGATCCACAGTCAAATATTTGCGTTCTTCCTCATCCATCAATTTTTGTGATGTCCATATTTGGATTTTCTCATCCAGATCTTTTTTAATTGTCATTATTGGATTACTCTTTAATTTTTCGTAATATTTTGCATCTCTTAGTTGGCGGTGAGCTTGTGTAGTATACGCTGCTCAATCCCAAATTACTACATTTCCGCCTTTATCTGCAATTTTTATTTCTATTTGATTATCCTGTGTGAGGCTTTCTAATGCTTGTCTTTCCGCTTTTGTTAAATTGTCTCTGTATTTAGTTCCTTTCAATTTATACAAGTCTTGAATGACTGCCTCCTGGAACAAATCCACTTTGTTCCCTGGTGTCAGCTGGGGATAAAATTTTGATTTAGATCTTTTACCACTTAGGCCTGCTCCTATTTGTGGGCAAGCCTCTTGTAATGAAATATCTTCACCTTCTTGTGCATTTAAATTCAATAAAGTTAAAAAACTTTCAGAATCTTTGACTAATAGGGTTGACGCAGATTGTTCCAGTGTTTGAATTTGTTTTTGTGTATTATGATTTTCCTTGAAAAATTTAGCGAGTTTGATTTTACGAATGTACAAATACATGTCAATCCTTACTTGTGCCAGATTAATTTTTTGTGTGGGGCAGAAATTGATGCCCCGCTTTAACAATGAAATTTCTGTTTCTGTTAATATCCTTTTAGATAAGTTGACCACTTGTAGTTCATCAATCAGCGGTTCTTCCTCTGCCTCATGCTCCTCGTTTCCGTCCCAATTTTTTCGGAACTCCCGCTTGCGCCTTTTTCCTCTTCTCTTTGGTTTTTGGTGGGCCATTGACGCCCTCTTCCTCTTCCTCTGTGTTGTTGATATGATGTTCGATTCTGCTCCCATTGCCTTTGTTGTAATACCAGGCGCATGTCTCCTAAAAAAGTTAACTTCGTATTTTCAGCAGATAGTCCCTGTTCCCCTTCACTCAAATCTGTGGATGTTAGAGAGGAAAAACTGCTGGAGACACTTGGTGCATTAGCCTGATGTATATGATGTCTGAGGGAATCGAATTTGTGCGCAAACGTAAATATACGTCCTTCCGCGTAGTCAACTGAGTCACGCACAAATTTGGTGTGTTTTCGTTGTCTCACTGTGTCTTCATGTTTTTCAATTTGATCTTCCAACTCTTCTTTAAATTTAGTCATTTCCCCATTTAGTTTCAATGATGATATTTCTTTTTCTACCTCATAGAGCTGTTCCTTAATTTTTCCCAAACTGATTTCAATATGCTTTACTAAAATGTCTATAAGGCCAAGTGATGATTTGAGAATATAATCTCCCCATTCCTGTAATAATTCATTGGAGGCATCTTGGTTGTTTGGCATCAACATTATTCTTAGGCCTCTTGGCACCCGTTGCACCTCAAGGTATTTTTTAAAGTAATCAATTCCCACGACTTGTTAATTTCTTTTCTGCTTAGTTTTTCCCATGTCCTCAATTTACTTTTCGTATCTGTTTTTGATGTTATATTTATGGCATCAGCTTCCTTTTCCACATTGCCCCTTTCAAACATTGTTGTTAATAATTCATTTCTTTTCGCTTCCCTTTTATCCATTTTGCCTGTATAGTTCACCAAATAGTATATCCTTCAATGACTTTCTCTCTATTCACATGTATCTTGCACATGCATTTGCGTTCTTCTACGCTCGGGTGTTTTTGAAACTAACAAATACAGTTATTGTCAGCCGCTCGTTTCCCTTGAAACAAAGTTGCGGTTTAAGATGTATCGTTTCACACACTCCGACATTCAACCGGCTTATTGCTCATTGCGTTTCGCTTCCACAGAATGCTTTTCGCTTTTCAAGAAAAGAATGTTTGTTGCACACGCTTACCTCAGTTTTAATCCTGAGTTGTGTGTTTCTTTGTTTACGACGAAGTCCTTCCAAGTGTACCGGCGTTCACTGCTCCCGACTGTATCAATCCTCCGAGTTGGTTCAGCCTTGTCGGGATATGGCAGCGCTCCTCATGGGTGCGTAACCCCGCAGCAGAACCACGCCGCTTCAAACCATTTCACAATCCTCTCCTGACAGGAAAGGACAAACGGGTCGCACTCCCGTAGAATTTTGCAACTTAGATTTATTTTCTCCTTACATCAAACGGGAACACAGGCAACAAGATCTACGCGTTTCGGTATTACCCAATACCTTGTTCACGATCTCAGGCATATACTTGTGAGCACTGTTTAAATGTTTAAACTTCACTTACATCACTTCCTGTTTGTGATCACAAGTGCCCCTGTGATTTATGGGAGTTGTAGTGACATACATTTTTCGCTTTTTTTTTTTTTTTATATATATAAACATGTTATTCTAATTTCATCTTTAACTTTTTAGTACCAAAAACAAATAAAGTGAAAAGATTTATAGAAAGGTGAATTTAAAAAGAGTTTAAACGTTAAAAAAATTTTTCTTTTACAAATGTCCCCATTTTTTTCCGGCAGTCCATTGTTAACTTTATTCCCTCCAGTGGGTCTTGTAATTAATCCTTTGTTATTTTTATACACAACTCTTCTTCCTTTCTGATTGGGGTGTATACTTTTCATTTTTTCTTTTTTTCAAAGTCCATCAGTTTTATCATATCTTTTCTCGAATCTCATGAATTTTTATTCCTATTTTTATTCCTTTCGTATACCTTTATATCCTTGCCCAGGGAAATTAATTTCACTTTTATAAATGAATGTACAGTTCTTCCGATTGGTTGAGGCCATGTGGTGTTAACCTTCGTAAATTGAGGATATGTCGTGATTCCTTCTGACGTAGGAGTTTTTCCCGATTTCCCCACGTTCATTCATTGGTACTGTTTCAATTCCGTAAAACTTTAAACTTTTCCAATCACTTTGATGGTACTGCTCCATATGCTTTGCTATGGCATTTGATCTGTCTTTATTTGTTGTAGCTCTGACATGTTCCATTACTCTTTTCTTTAGAGCACAAATTGTGCTGCCCACATATTTTAATTTACATGGGCATTCTATTACATACACGGTGAATTGCGTTTTGCATGTTATTAATTCCCTTATTTCCCAGGTTTTATTATTGGTATTTATATTTAAATATATTACATTTGATATTCTGGATATCACTTTATGAAAGTAATAGAGCTTTTTTTAAAGGTATTTTTATTTTGCAAAACAACTTAAAATGGTGCCCAACCTGCACCCACATCAGTACAGACTCAATTTGAGGAAGACACTTTGCCATCATTGTGATATACCAGACGTCCGACATCCACTGAACTTTTAAAGGAAGTAAAACAAAAGCAAAATCCCACAGACAATATTAGCATTATACTTCTAGATTTAGTCAGTCCTAATTGATGCACAGGGTTGGAGTAGGCCCAGCAATTCCCCTGTGGACCCCAGTGCATGGTATTTGAGCCAGCCATCCCATACCTTACAGAAATTATGGGGATAACCCCTGCTTGAGTGAGTGAATTTCTCTACTGCCATGTCTACACACATTCCACATCTCCATTCTTGTATGGTCCGGAAGTAATAGAGCTTTTTAACCATTTTAACACTTGTGCAAGAATGAATTGTACATTTGTAATGTTAAAAAAAAAATAACATAGCTGTGTAGATTGTAATGTGTCTTGTTTTATCATTGTCATATACATACATTTTTCCGAAGTCATTTATTTGAACTGTACTATGGGAATACTTGGTGAATGCTTCCAAATGATGAACTGCTAAGAAACGCACGCAGGAGCTTATTTACAAGCCCCTTGCGACACTGGTGCGTCGCTTTTTATGAACCTCCGGTGGCCCAGAGCACAGACCCATATCTACGAGGCTAAGCAAAGCCACTATGCATGACTTTTCACGGCCTTGAAGATAAGGTGTAAAGCAACGCAGCACACGTTGCTGTGTTGCCTTACACTGCATCAGGGGGCCGTTCCATGGGCATTGTAGTGGGTTTTCCCACACAACACCCATGGGCATTGACACTTTCCCAGATTTACAAGGATCTGTAGACCTGGGTATGTGTCAAAACTGTACTCCTCCCCAGGGGGGGAGTAATGAGGAGAAATATGTTTATTTTTCCTAGTTTTTTTCCTCTTTTTTGTGTGCTATTCCTGCATAAAAACAATCCTGCCAACAATGAAAACACCTGCACCTGCGTTGGCACGAGGCACCAAATTGTGCGCCGTGGAGAGGACAGAAATGCACAGTATCTTGTACATAAGGTGAATTCCTGCCCTTAAGAATTTGCATAGGGCAGCACAGAAAGAAGACTTGTGGCACTGCCCTACACCAATTCATTGTTAATGAGGCCATTGCAGTCTCTGAATTTACAACCCACCTCAACTGTCTTTTTAGAGATAGACAGCAAATTCAGAGGCATTCTGATATGATACTACAATTGGAAAGAGAGGTAGTATCTCGAGGGCCTCATTTACTATATTTTGACGCACAGCAGTGCAGCAAGTCTTCGTGCTGCGCTGCCGTGCGTCAAAATAAAAGGGCAGGAATGTGCCGTATCTACAAGATATGGAACATTCCTGTCCTTCTCCCCTGCGCCAGCGCTCAAACAGCAGCCGTACGGCAATGCAAATACCCTTGCTCCATGGTGCAGAATGCCACACACATGGAAAGAGCATAAAAAGAGGAGAAATAAAAGTATTTCTTCTCGTTGCACCCACTCCTACGCCTCCCCTGGGGAGGTGCAGGATTCTGGCACATTCCCAGTTTTACGACACTTTGTAAATCTGGGAAAGTGTCAGGTTCCATGGATGTTGCATTGGATCACCCACAGCAACACCCTTGGAACGCCCCTTTCACGCAGAGTAATGTGTGAAAGTGGCCCATATTTACAAGGCCATGAAAAGTCACGCAGGGTGAATTTGCCTGGCCTTGTAAATACGGACAGGCACACTGCGGCTCCAGTGCATCATAAACGTGACGCACCAGTGGCTCAATGGACTTGTAAATAAGCCCCCTTGTATATAGGGCCCGATTACAATGCGGGCAGGAAGGGCTCTGACTGACGGTCGAAGCCCTCCTGCCTGCATCGTAATCACTGATTCGGAATCCCTTCTGACCAAGCCATTTCGATGGGCTCGGTCGGAATGGAATCCAAATCAGTCTTCCGAATGGCTTACGACGGGCTCGGAGAGTCCGTCCGCCATTCGGAAGGCCCACAGTAATCCCCCGACCGGCTCTTTCTGGCCGAGGGATTATGATGGCCGTTTCCCACTGCCTTTTTGTCCTGGCCTTTCTGGCACAAAAAGGCATTGAGAAACAGATTTGGTGGCCCCCAGCAGGGCCCCCATGGGTGCAGGACCGCCGAATGGGTGCCCCCTTGTTGATTCCTACACCCGGCGGCAGGCACCTTGAGGTACCTGCCTCAGGAGGCAGGGGTGAACTGCACCTTAGCATTTTGCTATGAGAGCATGCATTCCGTTTGGAATGCATGCTCTCATAGCAAAGTATTGTTCGGTTGCATCCTAATTCCTGGACTGGAACCGACAACTGGCGGTCGTTTGGTTCCAGTTCCAAAACGATGCCGGACGGACTCTGGTCCGTTCGGCATTGTAATCGGCCCCTTAGTGTCCATGAGAAAAATTATGTCTTAAAAGTGTTAGAAAAGGCAGTGCAATTAGTACAGGGTTTTTTTTACCATTTTTTGTGTTCTCTCATCATCCGCCTTTTGCTTTTGCTATCCTGATAAAGTAGCGCAGGATAACTGCATTACTCATAATCAACATGAATCATTGATATCAGCAGTAACCTTGTAACCTCATTTCTGCAGGTTTTTCAGCATGGTCAGTGATGATGAAACATTTAATTGTAGCTTAAGGCGTCCCGCTTAGGGCCTTGTTTAGTGTTTGGAGGACAGGGTATTGCCACAAAAAGTGGTGGATGTCCCGCCTGCCGTATTAACAGTATTATTTTCTATATTGAACTTGTGATATGGGGACAAGACATGTTCTGCGTTTCTGACAGAGTATCCTGTCTACCAGACTCCAAATTAGACTCTCAGTGGCTGAATCCTATAAGCATTCCTCTCTTGCACTGTCTTTGCGGATAAGACTAGTAAGACGCAAAATATTCGTATTTTTTATCTTTCTCATCCCAATTGTTGTCTGGAAGAGCAGATAGGATATTTAGTCATATAGTACGCATCACAACATAAGTATAGGCAGTGGCGGCTCCTCCACTAAGGCGGAGGAGCGTCGTCTCACTGAGCAGTTCGAAAAAGGAAAAAATAAAATTACAATAACTCATTGTTATTATCCTTTTTTTTTACCCTCATGCTCAGTAGGGGCGGGGCTCTTCTGCTCATAGAGCAGGGCAGAGGAGGAGTGGTTTGCCCACTCCAGTGCGTAGGTCACTATGGCGGTCAAACTGTCATTCGCACTTTGCATATTCTCCATGCAGGCTGCATTACAGCCTGCATGAAGAACATTCCCAGCCTCCCAAACTCTGACTGAGCACCGAACCACGGTGCTCAGACCAATCGCAAGACTGCATTACAGCATTGTGATTGGCTATGGGGAGGCTGGGAGCCTGGTGCTTACTGCTTCCTGCCCTGGAAGTGGGCGAAGAAGAACGAGAGGAGGCAGCAGACACGTGTTTATTTTATTATTTTCTCTCCCCCGCCCATCACCCGCCAGCGTGACCCGCCCTTCCACCACTGTTAAATGCCAGCCGCTACTGAGTGTAGGTTGGCGATTCTGAAATCCAGAAGTAACATGCATATTTGAACTACATTCACTGCCATAACACGAGGAAAATGTTAAATGTAGTTCTCTGGCAGATAACGTGCTAAGGAATGACATGGATTTAATTGCTTCATTCTGATTCAGAAATAGGTAATCGTTGTTTTACTGAATGACACTGACAATCATTTCCAACATATTATATCAACACCTCAGGAACGACTGTAATAAAAGTTATCCCGTACACTTATGAACAAAGTTTTAAAAGAACAAGCGCTTCAATTCCATTTAAAAACGTTTTTTTCGAATGTCCTGAAAATAAATGGGGCTGATGAAAAATAACGATTTCCAAAGATTATACCAGGTGCCCTTATATTTTTCCTGTTTATATATTACAGTTCGCGGTTGTCAGCATGAAAGATAGCATTTTTTGTTTACTTAAATTCGGAAAGCTGAGGTGCTCTGTGCTTGAGAAATGCAAGGGAATGAGTGAATATCCTCCCGTGACTGAAAAATGAGGTTTTTATTATCGCAAAGTGGAGTTGAGGGGACAGACATCGTCCACACTTGTGGAAGCAGACAGATTACTGTTTACCAAGTGAGGAAGGAAAATATTGTGCGAGTCATAGAGGCTGCAGTGAGAAGAACCGCCCAGGGGGCTGACCACAGCCCGAGCCCAAAGCAAGCCACTCAGACGCAGCTTCTCTACATGTCAGACCCTCTAGGCACATGCTGAATAAACGCGTAGCAAAATAAAGCTTATATTTCACGGCATGATGAGACTCTCCAGTCAGATTGCATCTGTTAATAATAAAAGGTTCCCTGGTGGAATAAGACTTTAATATTTATTTTTCTGTACTCTTTAAAGTAGTGGACCCCAGCAATAAATCAGTAACTGTATTGCAAGTTCACATCACTACGTGAAAAACGAGGTATTTCCTCTGCAGTCCATTAAATGCAAAATCAAGTTCAACACATTGAGTTATGAGGGAGATTGATGAAGTCAAAATTCACACATCCGCCACATCCAAGTCAGAGATTCGGCGGCTGCCCGAGGATTGCTGATGTGTAAACCAGTGCTTCCAATAATAAGGGAGCTGGGTTTAATAGGTTCCTAGGGGCTTATTTACAAGGCCCTTGCGCCACTTTTACGTCATTTTTAACATGGGAAAAGTGACGCAAAAATGGCGCAAGGGGCTTGTAAATCTGCCCCCCTAATGTTTGCATACAGCTAATGACGTAAATCGCCGAAAATGGAAGAGAAAAGCATGTCCATAAAGCTTTTGGAAATATATAGGGGCAGATTTACAACGACTGGCGCATCCCTGCAAATCAGCAGGGATGTGGCAGAAGAGATGCGACACGCAAGTCTACCCTTGCGCCTCCACGGATGCGTCGCATTTACAATGCGGCGCCCGTGGCTCAGGGATAGGCAGATGCGTGCCGCATCTGATGGCGTAAGGGCGGCGCATTGCTGGAGTCGTGTCGCAAGCGCGACACGACGCAACGGCGGCGCAAAAGTGGAGCAAGGGCCTTGTAAATCTGCCCCACTGCGTATACGGAAGGTTCATGTGGATTTTCTTATTTGTGAATTAGCTCTCAGGTTAAATTTTTTTTTTTTTTTATAACAGTGGAATGCATTCCGAAACGATTACCATA
Organism: Calotriton arnoldi; assembly: GCA_963921515.1. Classification (NCBI taxonomy): domain Eukaryota; kingdom Metazoa; phylum Chordata; class Amphibia; order Caudata; family Salamandridae; genus Calotriton; species Calotriton arnoldi. The sequence goes on along the minus strand of CAWUFW010005000.1, from coordinate 631,199 downwards.
TTCCATAACTGCATTCATCTGCTGTTGCATCATTTTCATTCATTTAATGCTTCAATGTCACAATTAGGCAAACATTGTTGCAGGAGGTAGAAATCTCCTAGCCAGCTCCACTCCCCTGTGCCTACCTACTTCGTGTGGGATAGCACCCATGATTTGGTTTCCAATGGATTTGGGGTGCCTACTGACATTAAAGTGTAATGCAGCCGACTTCAGAGGGATGTAATGACGGTGACGATATCAGTCCATGAACTGAATAGAAACATACCTATTGTAGCCCAGCCATGCTGCTGGTGTTAACATCCGCTTATTTCCAGGACTAGGGGGTCCAATTGTGGGGTGAACCCCCAAAGGTTCAGCACCAGATGTTGTGTATTCCTAGTTCTCACTGGCTACTCAGGCGGCAGCAAGCTTGGGTCATTTCATTACTGTCTGCCCTTGGATCACCCGTAAGTTAACCAATTGACTTTTCAAATAAATCTGCAACATAGCTTTCTCCCATCAAAACTGGTGTGCTCTTAGTCATTTTGCTTGAGGATAGTTGCTTTGCATGTATTTATTCAATGCATCCTGATGATGGGATATCTGCGCTATGAATAGAAACATACCAAAGGCAAAAATGCTGCTGCTGTAGACATCTGCTTATTAAGAAAATCGCTTAAAGCTCCAGCCAGGCTGCCTTTTTCAGTTGCGGACCGGTACTCTTTTACAGCAGTCATCAAATACGTACCTGCTATTCCCAAAAGTAAATATTTTGCTTTCGTAAACAAAATTCATCTTCCTACTTTTTTATTTCATTATGTTTTAGTTCAACTCAATAGTATAACATGTTTGCAAATAGACTACCTAAAACCTCCATCTGCTGCTAATTGGATTCTGATATTGGCTTAGAAATAACTGTTATAAACATGTGCATCTTTGAAAAGCACAAACTAAATTGAAATGTAGCTATCCTAAAATGTATGGAAAATAACTGTTGGACTTGGCCCTTTTTGCAGGGTTATCCCCGAACTTTTTGCTTCTTCCGCCTATTTTTTCCTGACCTGTTGTTGTTGGTTTTAGGACTCTGGGCACTTTACCACTGCTAATCAGTGCTAAAGTGCACATGCTCTCTGTGTAAATTGTGAACATGATTGGTTATCCATGACTGGCATATTTGGCTTACTGGTCAGACCCTAGTAAAGTGCACTAAGTGTGCCAGGGCTGGTAAATCAAATGCTACTAGTGGGCCTGCAGCACTGATTGTCCACCCACATGAGTAGCTCTGAAAAGGTAATTCAGACCTGCCACTGCAGTGTCTGTGCGCAGTTGTTAACTGCCATGTCGATTTGGCAAGTGCACCCACTTGCCAGGCCCTTAACCTTCCCTTTTCTTACATGTTAGTCACGCCTATGGTAGGCCCAAGGTACCCACCTGGGCACGGTGCAGTGTATGTGAAAGGTAGGACATGTATTGATGTGTGTAACATGTCCTGATAGTGAAATACTGCCAATTTTGTTTTTCACTATTGCAAGGCTACCTGTTCCTATAGGACAGAATGGGGAGTGTGTTTATAACATCTTATAAACATAACTGTCCCTGGGGACAAGGTAGGAAAATAAAGTTTAGTATGCCTGAACTCAGAATGTTAAAATGCATCTTTTAGTGAGGGTGATTTTTACATTCTGTGTTTGAAAATACCACTTTTAGAAAGTAGGTATTTTCTTGTTTAACCATTCTGTGTGCCTCTGCCTGTTTGTGTATTGACTGTCTGGTTTTGGAGTGACAGGGGCTGGGGAGGTGCATTCTCTCAGACAGCCACCGGGGGGGGGGGGTTGATATGGGCCCTGCCTTTCCTGAATGAGTCAGGGCTTGGCTGCATTCAGAGTAGGGGGAGGAGTTCTCACTAGCAACTGAATAGGCCCAGTCTGCATTTAGAGTGGTGGGAGGAGATTTCCCTTGCACCTGAATAGGGCCTGTCTGCCTTACACAATGCTCTTCACCTCCTGCCGGGCAGCTGCACCAGAGAGGACATAACTGGTTTGGACTGGGCTCAGAGACCCTTGCACAAAGAGAACAAAGACATTTTGGAGTATAAGTATTAGACCTAAAACCCCTGAACTTTAGACTACTTCTGGAATCAAGAGGAACCTTTGCTGAGAAACTGAGGAGAAGTACTGCCCTTGCTGTGTGTCTGGGGTTGGCCTGCAGTTGCTGTTTCTGCCAAAGAAAGGAGAAGGACTTTGCGGTGCTGTGTCCCCTGCTTGAGGAAAGTCTCCAAGGGCTTGAGTAGACCTTGCCTCCTGTTTTGAAATCTCAGGAACACAAAGACTTCACCCCCAGCTCTCCTGAACTTCCTTGCTGGGAGTGCTGACCTGCCAGGAGTGCCTGTGACTGTGTGGGGCCTCTGGTGGTTGGTTCTGCTGATGGGAGCTGGAAAGCAACGCAACACCAAGGAAATTGACGCATCGCTCTTCTGGCGACAGTTTTCAGACGCAACGCCGTGGTGCGAGAAGATTCTCCCCGCACCACCGCACTGCTGCTGAAACCGACGCAGCGCCTGTCGCCGCTGCAAGAATCGGTGCATCGAGGGATCGCGGCTGAAAAGGTCGACGCAGCGCCGCTCACCGCATTGTTCGCCGACGCATCCCGGATTTCCACGCATCGTCCATGTGCGGCAAGATTTCCCCGACGCATCACCCGCGGATCGGAGTCGTTGTCTGAATCGACGCATCTCTTCCCTCTACAGACCGGACCTGACGCATCGCTCCCCTGTGTACAGCAGAACTGTCGCATCGCATCCACGAAGGTCTCAGGAATGACGCATCTCTTTGTTTTTCGACGCTTCTAATCGCTGCGGCTGTTTGGCTTGGTGAATTTTGTCGCAACAACAGGTACTTTGCAAGAAATCACTCATCCATAGTTTTCTATGGACTCAGTTGCTAAAACCTTTTGAAAGTAATTTTTCTTAATACTTGTATGTTGGACTTTTGTCGTTTTGGTCTTGTTAAGTTTAGATAAAGATACTTTATTTTTCTAAACCGGTGTCTTTTCAATAAGGAATAATATTGTTAATGTCTACAATACGCTAATTAGAAACCAGATAAACGGTTTCTTGCAGGAATTGACTACATTATATTTTGAATATTTGTAATAATTGCAATCAATGAAATGATAGGTGTGTGATCAATGCTTAGTTTGTACAATAAATAAGTGCGCTTTCCAAAGTTTTTCTTCATAGCACACTGCTGTTGCTGACAAATAGAGATTATCTACCCCTAAGTAAGACAGAGGGATAACTGTCTACTTTTATAAATCATAAACAATGCTATCTGGTTAAACAAACGTGTCACAGTGTTTCTCGAAGGATTCAGGAAAAGGAATGAAGGATGGGAAGAAAGGAAGGGGGAATAGAGCAGGTAAAAGGAGGGGCCACTCATATACAACCGTGAATTTCAAAAGAATATTGAGTCATTTCTCCAGTTTGTGTCACACTGATTTCTGACCATAATGAGTCACAAGCAATGAAGATCTTACAGCCAAACATGCAAAAAAATTATTGCAATTAGCCGCCAGACTACTGTGTCTGGGAGTGGACATTTAGGTTTCCCAAGAACGACTACGCCGCCTAAGAGCAAGAGAAGCCATGACTGTTATTGTCATGTTAGCATTTCAGTTTAGCCATTACATAAAACATTGGGGTGACCTAAAAATAACCCGAAGGACCTGGGTAACTTGCGATACGTAACAACATTTGTCAAATTGGTGATACCATTAAAAAAAGGGAAAACGGCTAAACCAATTACTTTACCCAACTTTTCATTAATCAATCACAACCTCCTGTGCTCTGAGGAAAGGAGAAAAGCATACATTTCTGACGTTTTGATCCGGTTCACTGAATGGAAGGGGCGCAACCTAGAATTATCAATCATTCGGTGGGTGATCTGTTGAATTGATAATATAGGTGGCGAAGGGCAGCCAGCTCCTCATCTGCAGGAGAATTAGTCAGAGTCCTTACATCCATTGGCTGTGAGGAAAGACTTAAGTGAAAGTTCCTGCTTGAGTTCCCGATTCTCACAGAAAATCTACGTGCAACTGAAGTGTAAAAAGTTGCCTTTTATATTGCATAAATCCCTTTGAGCTCTCCGTCTACTAACAAATTTCTTCTCTGACTGTAACGAATGAGCCACTTGAGTCATTCCTCATGGCCAATGATTAATTAATCAGATCATTCACCGAATGACTGATAATTCCAGGTTGCTCCCCTTTTATTCAGTCACCCAGCCCTAATGAAGGCCAGCTGTTGAGGCTTAGATTGGCCCTTCTACCTTTCTCCGGGTCGATATGTCAACACTTTATGCAGCCTGGATTTTATGTTTGGTCCATAAATGGGCAATTATTTTTTAATCAATTAGCCTGTACTAATGAGATAACATTTATGCTGTAAAATAAAATAAATGTAAGGGACAGGCTTATCTGTAATGATTACGATATATGTAAGAGATCTATTTTCTCCTTCCTTTCTCTATTGCAATTCCACTCATGCGAACTCTTTTTTTAGCACCTTTTTTTTCTTATTTTCTATCTGGAGCTACCAAGTGAAAATAATGTATTGATACAGCTGATTTTCATATATAAAAAAATGCATGCATTTACCATTTTGTGGGTGATAACGCTTGATATTGTTACATATGCTCTCCTTTATTGACAGACGCAATATTGTACTCCCTTCCTAAGAGCAGAGGAGGCTGTGATTGATAAATGAAAAGTTGGGTAAGGCGATTGGTTTAGCCTTGGTGGGCCCCTGGTAGTGCAGTGCATTGTAGGTGCTGGCTGAATGGGGAGACATAGTATAGCAAGGAGGTGAGAAGGGATATGTGTAATGCAAGGTAGCTTAACTAAGAAACATGCACTGCTGTGTCTGACAGTGTCACACTTGTGTCATAGCTGGGGAGGGATGACAGAGAAGACACCATTGTGGACTCACATCCTACATGTGATATGAGCCTGGGCGAAGATGTAGCATGTGGCAGGAGGGAGTCTGAAGCTAAAATGTTTCACCATGTCAAAGTCGGAGGATGTGAAACAGGGATCTGTCAGGGATAGGCTGAAGTACTTTACCAACACAGTGTCCAGGAGTCAGGGATGGCTGGAGAATGAGGTGGATGTGCCTAGTTGTGTGGCAAACCTGGGTAGGTACATGTCCTCAAGTCCTGCGCTACTGCCATGTGGGCTACAGCTCATCCCATGGCCCTCATATTCTGACAGTCATGTCAGTCTATTGGATATTGTCACACATATTGTTGGTGTTGTAGGCACATGAGAGTCAATGTAGTAACTGGATACCTATGAATAAACTTCAGGTCGTCCAGAATGCGGCTGCCAGGCTTCTCCTTGGAATTTCCAGCAGGAGCAGTGTGCGCGAACATCTACGCTCACTGCACTGGCTTCCTGTAGCCGAGCGGGTTAAATTTAAATCCCTTGTGATTGCCCATTGTGCCCTCCACGGTCATGGCCTCGCATATTTACGGAAGCGATTTTCCTTCTATGTACCGCTGAGACAATTACGTTCATCAGCACTCTTGTTAGCTAAAGTGCCCCGCTTCATTCGTCACAGGCTGGGTGGCTGTTCCCTTGCTGTGAAAGCCGCCCAGGCATGGAATGCCCTCCCTTTTGCACTTCGCGACACCCAGGACCTTCTGGCCTTTAAGAAACATCTTAAAACCTACCTCTTCGCCTAGTGTTAGTCTGATGACTCCTCTTGGTTCCGCGCCGGGACACTCCTTGGAGTAGCTGCGCGCGTTATAAAACTATATAACATAACATACCATCAGTGTGTGGCAATACGTTGAGTGCTTGGTCCAAAATCAGGATTGCCAGAGGAGGCATACACATGTACACATGAGGGGGCCTGAGTAAAAAAATGTGTGAAACTCTGCAGATGAGCAACTCTGAAATTGCCTGAGTGTCTGTGTTAGCAATCTACCTAGTTTGACTGGGCCCATACCCTCAGAGTTGGTGCACAGTGCCCACTGCCCACAAATATGGAGCCAACTGTGTGTGCTATGAAATCACATGAGTAAACACAAATAGTAAACCCTCGCACATTCCTGCAATGTAGCAAGGTTGGAAGCTGTGTAAAGTTTTGAAGAATTTGTGTGAAGAACTGAACCACTGGCCACATGAATGCATAATGTGCATGCAATACAGCGCACCAAGACAGAGTAGCATAGTGTGCTGTGCGAAAGGCAGACTGCTGGAAAATAACTAAGTCATGAGAAAACCCACTTCACCCTCACAGGAGCTGTGGGCAGAGTGCTGGTCACAGGGAATGCAGACACCCTAGGGACTAGCTGCAATCTGCACAGTAGCTGTGTCAATATGTCAAAAACACAAGAAGTAGTAACTGTGTTTCAACAAGTGTCCTGACACAACAAGTTAGTCTTGTCACACAGTGGTTGTGTCAACAATGCAGAGATACTTCCATCTGAAAGTTAACTACACTGCAGCTTGGCCTCTATACCTGTGGGAAACAGATGTCCAAAGCATCAATGTTGACCTGATAGTGAATCAGTAGGACTCCTGAATGTCAATATGATTACTCATGTCACCATCTAACATAAATTTAGAACAACATATTTCCATTTCATTTAAGAGGATGTACCAACAACTCCTGAGCAGCTGCATGTCCTGGATGACGATCCTGCTGGCGATGACAGCCTGCAAACCCTCTAAGAAATCCTGTACTCCATTTGGACACCATCTCTAGTGGCAAGAAGGGCCGATAGCGTCACAATGTCTCCATAGGGTCCGCCTTTCACCCAACAAACACCACCAGCCAGCCCACCCCCAGAGCTGGACTCTGAGGACTCGCCAGTTGAGTTCCAGCGTTGTGCGGTAGGAGTCCAGCGGGAGCTGTTAGATGCGGTGTGGGCAGGGATGGAGACCACGGCGGGCACCAGCCCCAATAAGAACACCCTCTGAGGCCATAAGAAGCACCTACCCTCCACTCCATGACTTGAAGCAGCCCCTATCTAGCATTGCTGGTGTCATGAGGCAGAGGCATGAACAACTGCCCTGACAAAGTGGCACCAACGAGGTTGCCAACAAGCTGGGGGCAATCCAGAACATCCTGGAGTCCATGGAGAGGTAACAGGACTCCTACATAGTAGCAGTGGTTGCTGTACACCATGATGTTGTCACTGTGCTGCAAACATGCAGACCCTTCTTAGTGCTGTGCTGTCTTACTTGTTGGTGCAGAGAAATGCTGCTGGAGACAGGAGATCCATATTTTCAGCTCCTGATGTGTGTGTGACCCTGCCGCCTCCGGCACCGACAACACCCCCCTCATGGGATGTACCACACACATCAGAGGGCGATGATGTGCACTGCCCCTCTTTACACTGAAAAAATGTCCGGTAGCATTTCTCTGTGCCACATGGGGAGTTTCTCTAATTAACTTTGCTTATGGCCATGCCAGTGCACATCTCAACAGATACTGTCCTCCATTAGCTTTCACACCTGTTGATCTTATCCATTTATGGACTGTCAATGTTGCCTTTCTTTCTTAATGTCAATTTAGTCCCCTCCTCACTGGAACACTCCTCTACTCCACATGTCCCATGACATGCATCCCCCATAGACTCTGTTGGGGCATCTAATGGCACAAAAACTATGTTGGGGTTGTTGCCCCAAGGACTGCCACTTGCTCCTTGGTTTACGAACCAGGAAATTCACTAACCAGAACCAGTGTGTTGTCTGTCTGTTCATGGTTTGACTAAGCAGACCATGGTGAAGGTGCTGACCCATAAGACACTACCTACTATGTAAAATAAAATGAGTATCATAAACCCAGGGGTAAAACTTCACAGGCCATGCGAAATAGTATTTGTGATCCTTATGTTCATCTAAACTAGCAAGTAGTTACCCAAGGTCAGGTGCATGATGTGTTACAATAAGCAATCAGTCAATGGTTTGACTGAATGATGTTTCAGCCCAGGTGGGGGACACCTCCATTCATACTGGCCAGCAGACAACACTGATGTGACAACCAAATGGTGCTAGAGGGTGTGTAAGTGGTTGCCATTAGTGTGACACACATCACCTCCAAGTTTAATCACAGTGGCTTGACTCAATCATCCATACAAAACATGTAGTATCATGCACACACACAGTGCAACATTGGGTTAATACTTATTTTGGGCTGTGTGTCCATTCACAGCAAGAGTGCTGCTTACAGTGTCCAATCACGTTTCATGATCCCTTAATTGACACTATTGCTAACGTGAAATGATCTACTCCTTAGGTGCTCCACCTAGTAGCACACGAATACACACACTGGCAGGAAATCCTACTGCATGTGCTGAACCCAACCTAAGCAAATGTTGCAGCTGCCACACAGGAAATAAGTAGGCATTTGTGAAAGTGCAAAACAGATTTTATTTAACACACACTACTAATCTTAAAATCTAAAACCTACACTAAGTATACCAATCTAAACTATGCCTAAACTAACTTATTCTAACTTACCTACATTATCCTAACTTAAAACTAACCTAACCTACCTAACGTTAACTTGTCCTACTCTAACATATACCATAACAGACAGGTTAAACATCAACCCCTACCTCCCTTAAAATACATTTGCACGTGAGGGTAACATAAGCTACATCTACACACAGACTACCTAAACAATAGGTAGTCTGTGTGTAGATGTAGCTTATGTTGTGAAGGAAGTGGCCCGATTAGGGTCACCCGGGTCACTAATGACCACCTCTCAGCCTTCCATACCAAATGAAGAGTCGGTCAGAAAGTAGAGAATACAAACCAATAGCTGTTTTTTTCATATACACTCAGAGCGGAGCCCAGTCTGCCCAGTCTCTAGGAGTGCTGCAGAGGGACTGAAATCAACAAGCAAAAAGATACATTATATACATCTCGCAAACTGGACTGAAACACGACCACTGTGGAATTTTCCAAGCAGATGCAGCTGGACAGTGAAATACAAAAAATAAGTTTTGATTCTCATATCTCACACCACCTAATACAACCCAAGGTCGTTTCACCCTGTACCCGCCACCAGACAAGTGGGAGAGGGCCTCTAACTAGTGAGAAAGGGATGCACTAATATGAACAGTCTATTCGTTAGTGAAGCAAAACCTAACATTGCAGAAACGAAACATAACAGAGGCTTTTTCTCAGAAATAGCAAAGGATTAGTTTCGTTCATGGTTCAAAATGGCGTCTAAATAGAAAATGGTGCCGCAAATGCTAACTTACATAGGCAATGCACAAACACGAATATTTCTATTCTAACAGTTGTATTTTGATTTTTGTTTACTTATACACATAATAAACATTAACCCCCGACCAACTTAACAACGTATGCACACATATCCCCACCTAAAAACAGATAAATAATAAATCTATAAAAACACTAAAACTAACCTAACCTGCCACTCTGCTAAGACCTATCCTAACCTATGCTAAAAGTCTAAACTATGAAAACAAGCAAAAATAACTGGGGAGGGCCAGAAAGTTGGAGGAAAGTCCTAAATCTGATTGTCTATATGGTCCATAGTCTGCTGTAAGCTCTGCACCATTTGCCTGAGGGTTGCCACCTGCAACTGTCCACATTATCAACAATTACACGTATTGTGCCTCAGCAATGTTTTACTTTTATGGAATATACAGAAGACCTCATAAATAGCAGCATAGATTGACTCAGTGTCAGGTAGTAGAAACATAGGCTGAGTGTGGCTAGCTGCCTGCGATTCAACAAGCCTGTTGAATACTTCTCCAAGAATTACATATGGACATGCCTACAACACTTTAGCATAGAGCCCCTAATGAAATATGACAAGAGCATGTGCTCTTTACATACCGAATAGTCTGTCCCTACATTTCTCTAATGGATTGTTACCTAGAAGCACCTCAACTCATACTTTCTCCATGTGATGAGTGTGGGCATGCATGCTGTATATTTCAGATATTTGAGTATATTGAGCTGTGTCTTTCAGGTAGTTGCCCAACAACTATTCAATGGAGAGAAATCCTGGGGTTACAGTATGGATAACAACAGCAGTTGATGGGATGTGGAATGCCCTGTATGCTGACAACACAGTGCATACATGCCTATGGTACTTGACATATTGGCCTCATTCCTCACAAAACAGTACAAAGGAATGGGAATTGTCTATTACAGGGCATTGGGGATATGAGGGTATGAGTCCGGCATTTGACAACATTGGCATATGTGGACTGGTGGCATTTCCCACTTTGACTCATACCTATTCAGTCTGCACTGAGGTAGGAATCATCACATCTTGTGTGTGTGTTAATATATTTTTTTATTTGGCAAATTTTGCCATAAAAAGTGCCACAATACAACATACAATTAAAAGGTCAATTATACAAACAGCGCAATCATAAAAACTGTATAAAATTCAATAAAATCCTGGTAAAAAGTACCGTGGGAGCAGTGCCACTCTATAAGAGAATTCTCAATTCATCACCAAGTAGAAAAAGAGTCACATATTCATATATACATTTCTCCATCCATACGGTCTTCCAGGGTTCAAAAATATTCGTAAGTCATAAATTAAAATCATTTTCCTACCCCATACCCGTTTCAAATTATATTGCCAGTTCATTCATCGACTTATGTATTGCAATTAAAAATCTTCCTATTGCACATGACACATTAAAAAATCTCATATTTATCAATAAGCTAAGTGCTTGTTCCCTACTTTCAATTTTATAGGCGATAAAAAGGGGTTTTAAAAATTCTTTCCGTTCTTCTAGGAACCACAAACAATCCATCAAAATATGTGGGCCACTGCATTTTACTTGTAATCCACATGTGCACGGACCCTGTTCATTCTTCATTGCAGATTTTATCTTCCGATCAACAATACATGGGTTCAGGGCAACTCTAAATTTCAATAATGTATTTCTAAGCTTCGGGTTAGGCATGGCCTCGATATAGGGGAACATATGATCGTTAGTCCACCCATTTACCAAGAAGTGGGTGGACGATTTGCTCCTCCAATATCATAGATCTTCTTCTCGGGCCTTAGTGTTGATAATAGCCCGTATCACCTGCTTGGAAATCTGCTGCCCTGATTTCCATTGATCTGGGTCTAAGGAGAGTTTAGCACATCATTTATCTAACTTATGTCTAGCTTCGGACTCCCAATTCAGTTCACTTTCCTCTAACTCTCTTTTACAAAGGTTTGATATTTTGGGGGGCCCTTCTCTATTCATTCTCTGCCAGAAGTTCAGTGAAGCTTGCAATCCCCGAAAATTCCATGCTGTAAGTTGACATTCTACTCTCACTGCCTGTATCATAGTTGACGGAGGGAGACCAAGAAGCTGTTTCACGCATTTACCCTCTTCTAAATTCCAATCCACTTTGCCACCTAAGAATATCACATCTTGTGTAAACCAGCCACGCAAAATTTAGCATACATTGCCATGTGCTCACATACACTGGCAATGTGCATCAGACAGCCATATTGAAGGTCATACCTCCAAATCTATGTGCACATCGAGTTTAGTGACAACATCCTTTATTCCACTGATAACGCCGATTCTTATCTAATTACCTATAAGAACCTTCTGGTCGCCAGGATCTTTTTACCTGTTGAATAGTGTAAAGGAGAGAATCTCATCTGGTTATATAACAGCATCCATTTTGTCTGTAAGGACCACTGACTCCGAATTCAAGTTTATGAATTTATTATCGCCAAAAACAACTGGACATGCAAACACCTCAACACGAGGTTAAAGAAATAGATGGGCACTAATACAAATAATAACCTACGCAGGAGTCTCATCCAACTCAGAATAAAGAGAATCGATAGTTCCAGAAGGATCAACCAAGCTATGATTGCTCCAATTTCTACGTTGCTCTTCATTTATCTAAGCAAGCTTTAAATCAATTGCTGTCCCTACACTAACTCTTAGTGACATCCCTACATAACGATTTTCCCAGGCAAGAGTAAATAAAAGGTGTCAGCTGTGAAGACTTCCTCAGAAGTGCAATCACATAGTACCTAAGCTCAGATTCTTTTATGCTCCTTCATCAGGACACTCTCTGTCCTCCTCTCTGGTCTCCCCTACCTCTTCTCTGGCCTCCTCCCTCAGGGCACTATCCCTAATACAAAACCCCAATACAATTGTACACGCCTTTGTCACGCCTCCTTGGCCAGGTCTTCTTTCTTGTACTTTTCCATCGAAACGGTTACTTCATCCTGGACAGTTGCGATGACCTTGAGTCCCAGGCACCTTCTCCGCTGAAAGTATCATCCCTAAATTCCATTGCACTCCCTGTACCATGCCTCCCATCTCTCTAACTTTAGAAAACAAAGAGTTAGTCTTTTACTAACGAGACATGTGTCCTTGCACCTGCAACAAAAGATACGTTCAACAGAGACCTTCACTGTGCTAATTAAATCTACCGTTTGTGCCCAGAGAGCCTTACCAAGAGAAACTTTTCTCTGCCTACAAAATAAGCTAACATAAGAATAAACCAGGCCTTTCCTAGTCATATATGTAGTCAGGCCTTTACATATGACTTTTAAACACACATCTTACTTTTCTCTATAAGCATTTTCATTACAATTCATATGCGAAAATGAATTACATGTGCAACTTTAATATGGTGCACGTTTAAACTATTGCAATTGAATTACACACGAACTGATTTGTCCATGCATTATTTTTCACACAATTCAATAAACATTACATTGCATAATTATCATAACACAGTTATACTGCTGATTCACTTAATATCTGCGAACTATTCACTCTTTACTAAACATGCATGGATATACAACTGAATATATACAGATATATGTCTGAGTATATGCGGGTGCGAACTACCAGTGATTATGATGCACCCCTACAAATTTCACAAGAACATGTCGCTCTATCAGTTCCCCCCTTTGATGACTCCTGTCATCACATTTCCTTCAATTCCCTCGGAGAAAGAACCGACCTAAACAGAACTCGTTGCCATTTTCCCTGATCTTTGATTCTCCATTCTCTTGAGCCTCTGATATTGACTGTCCTGCAGTCTTGCCAGTCTCATCTCATTTTCCCTCAAAGCTCTCTTAACTCGGCCTGCTCGATACCACTTGTAGGCCTTGATCGAAATCCACAGACAACCACACAAACCACCACGATAAGGAGGGGTCTCAGAACATACCCAAGGAATCCCTTTCCTAGATTTGCAAACCAGCTTCCCACTTGACCAAATCCCTTGCCAACTTTTTCCCAAACCCCCTCTTTGGTCAAATCCGCTATTTTTGTGTGGATGGTAGTGATATTACTTATATATTTCTCCAGATCTTTGCTACGGTCTGGTATATAAGTGCAGCACTCTTGAACCTTCAACAATTTACAGACTCCGCCCTCTTTTGCCAATAAGACATCCAAAGCAAGGCGATTCTGCAAAACCATTGCCCTTATCGACAACATCTCTCCTTCCACCAGTACCAATGACTTTGCTGTATTCATCGATAGTTCATCTACCACAGTCGCTAATCTCCGGATTTTCACATCATTCAAGACTACTCCCAGACTGGGTATCATAGCTCCAAAGATATCCCCCACAATGATCCCTGCACTTGCAGCTCTTCTCGTTCTTGAATGCTTCCCACTTTCTAGAAGTTCCAAATCCTCTGTATGGTAAATCTTTGGAATTATTATTGCCAAATAACATGTTCCATACCAATTTGCAGGCAACCTCACATAAGCATTCTTCCCACACACAAAATACACCGTTGGTATCACTTGTACAGGACCTTGGAGAAAATCTTTTGCCACATCTGCCATGGTGAAAACATGATCGCAAGTGCTTTGTCCCACTGCAACCTTTTCGTAGTAAGTCTGATAACGCCTTATACACAGCTTACCCCTCTGCTCTTTGTCTAACGCTATAGGACCATAGCTTCCCTTTGTCTTATGCAATTTTTCCTCATCTGTCCAATCAGGTCTGTTATGCCCCATGTCTCGTGACTGGGTCAGCCTTCTGTACCTGTCCTCTACCTGATCTACAAACTTTTTCTCTACATCTGACAATGAGCAGGTCAGATTATGTCTGTGAGCGAATGCTGTATCCAATTCCAAAGTCGGTATGAAGAACTTCCTGAGTCTATCCTCGGTCTTATAATAGTCATACTTATTCAAATGCTTGTAAGCTGGGACTTCAGGAAGCACTGCGTCGAAATTGGAAAAGAAATACTCAAACTGATCTCTCTCATAAAATATATTAAGCAAAAGACTACATGAAATTCCATAAGTCAGTGGAAGATGGTGGTACCTAATACCCTCGTCCACTGAAGCGGGCAACTGCATACACACATAACAATCTTTTGCATCCATCGCATCAACATACTCATATAGCAGCTTGGCATATGCATTAAGCTTAAAATCACTCCTAGACAAATCTATATGTAACCTACGACTTTCTTCTAATAGCAAAGCTCTGTCAGCTCCCATTTTTACCTCTTTTTGGCTAGGTGTAGTAGGTGTAGGTGTCCCTGGCACCCCCTTCACTTCTAGCTCATGTGAAACAGTATATGAGACTATGATTACTATGATTATAGAGACTATCACACCACTTATAAGTACGCCTACAATCCACTTAGATCTACGATTGGGATCTCCCGGCTCCATGGTTTCGAAAGTTCTCAAAAGTTCTTGGTTATAGCAATGAACCCTGAAAAAGTCTCTGTGTCCTTGACTCGTGACATGCTTAACCAGCTCGAGCAACCATGAAATCTCCGGATTTTCCCTTGTCGATCACAGTCTTATTTACACAGTCCAGAAAAAGACTTCCCCAGTTTTCGTTCCTCTTCTGTGGAAAGTCCCTAAGTTTATTCTTCTTCCACTCGGGCCTAGGTTATCTTCTTCTTTTAGACCTTTATTTACAGTTTATAGTTGATCCATAATAAGATCCTCATTGAGCACTTCCAGAACGTGATACAAAAGTTCAAGACGCAAGATTACCATTTCATGTGAAGACGGCTCAAACCCAAAAGACGGAAATTCGAGTCGATGCAGAACCAAGTGTCGGACTTCACTCAGGAGCGGGGATTCGGAACTGTGAGGGTCAGTATTCCTTCTACCTCGAGCCCTGGCAACTGCAGCACCACCTTCACTACCACATTCGGGCTCCGACGGACCACCAGCACTGACCTCAGCCTTCCCGTGCTCACTACCCCCTGCATCAAACACTGTGTAAGTCCACTCAGGGGTAGAGTATCTCCGACAAGGTACTCTTGTTCTTTTCGACCTTCGCCGACTATCTTGAGCCTGGTCTTCGTCACTTGCCTCTGTTTCAGACGCTTCAGACACTGGGGCAAGGTCTCTTTCAGGTGCTAACCTCAGGTTCCGTCGCCTCTGTCTTTCAGGCCAACTCTCCTCACTTCTGTTCGTTCGTCTGCCTTCCCCTGCTATACCCAGGACACTACTTCCTCTTTCTACTGAATCTGACTCTTCTCCGCCCACTGCACCGTTTCTGTCTTCGGTGTCTGAGTCAGGGTTCGAGCTGTTGAAACCCCCTTCAGCTTGCTCTAGTGCACCACCAGCTGTGTCAGCAACCCTTACAGCTTGACTTGTCCTCTCATGTGGCCCTGCCACATCAGCTGGATTTTCATCTACGAGAGGAGCTGTTTCTTCCAAGGGTGCTGAAACTCTGCGGGTATGGGAGGCATGCACCCAGTTCGGCAATCCTCCACACTTTACTGCTGTGTTCGTGATGAGTATCACCTGGTACGGGCCACGCCAGCGAGCATCCAAGCAACTCTTCCTCACGTGTTTCCGGACAAGCACCCAATCTCCGGGGCACAGGTCATGGCACAGATCACTCGAGGCAGGGACCACTGCAGCCTGCACCTGCTGGGATACAGAACAGACCACATCAGACAGTCCTTTACAGTAATCGAGAATCAAGTCATCAGTGATGCTTATCAAAGCTGTAGCTGGTACTGCCGGCAACCTCATTGCCCTTCCCATTAGTATCTCGTGGGGGGACAACCCGGTTTTCCTGTCTGGGACACTTCGCATGCTCATTAACACAAGCGGCAAGGCATCGGGCCATTTCAGGGATGTTGAAGAACACATTTTTGCCATCCGGGCCTTCAAAGTTCCATTAACTTGTTCCACCATCCCAGAAGCCTCTGGTCGGTAACTACAGTGGAGTCTCTGGTCAATATTCAATGCAGCACAAAGTAACTTCATGATTTCACTGTGGAAGTGCCTTCCTCTATCAGATTCCAAAGAGGTTGGGATCCCGAACCTAGGGATGAGCTCCCTCAACAATAACTTAGCCACTGTGAGAGTGTCACACCTGCGTGTTGGGTAAGCCTCCACCCACCGTGAGAATACACATACCAGCACTAAAATGTACCTCAACCCATTACACTTAGGCATTTCCACGAAGTCTAACTGTATCCTGTTGAAAGGCCCACCTGACCTCCCAATGTGACTCAAAGTGACCACAGTTTTCTTTCCAGCATTCATCTGCTGACACGTAACACACCTCTGACACACTGTTTCAGCCATTGCCCGAAATCGTGGGTTATACCACGTCTGTCTAAACACCCTCATCATTGCATCTCTACCAAGGTGTGCCTGTCCATGTATCAGCCTTGCCATCGGACTCAACAACTCTTCTGGTAATACGGCTCTCCCATCACTGGAGACCCACACATCCACGTCTCCTCTTTCACAACCTGCTTTGATCCATCCTTCTCTCTCCTGGTCTGAGACTTCATCCTGCAATCGCTTGAGCTCTTCCCAAGTGTCTGCCATGGCCAACATTATGTTGAGCTCGGTTCTTTCTTGGGTCTCCCCTGCGTATCTATCTGTGAATATGCATCCTTGTTCTGCACAGAACCGGGCAACCTCGTCTGTGTAATTGTTGCCCAATGACACAAAGTCTTCCCCTTTCCCATGTGCGGAACATTTAACAACAGCAATTTCCTTCGGATGCTGTAATGCATCTAACAGTTGTCTTACATATTCTCCATTCCTAATGGGTGAGCCAGATGATGTCAAACATCCCCTCTGAGACCATAACTGCCCGAAGTCATGCACCACACCAAACCCATATTGGCTGTCGGTGTAAATCGTGATTCGAATTTGATCAGCGGCCAAACAGGCACGGGTCAAGGCAATGATCTCAGCTACCTGCGCGGAGTGTACTCCTTCTAGGCAAGCAGCCTCAACCACTCCCGAAATGGTACACACAGCAAACGCTGCTCTCAATTGCCCAACACTGTCCCTTAAGCATGAACCATCGACAAAGAAAATTTCATCTGGGTCAGCCAGCGGTTCATCGACAATGTCAGGTCTCGGTTGGTGCAAAGTTCGGTCACATCGAGACAATCATGGTCCGCACAATCTTCATCATCTGCGTTCGGTGTAGGCATCAATGTCGCAGGGTTCAAGACAGAGCACCTTTTCAGAGTCACATTCTCTGCGGCAAGTATGACTTGCTCGTACCTCGTTAACCTATTGTTCGCTAGGTGCTGAGTCTTGGTTCTGTTCATTAATAACTCAACCGAGTGTGGCACATATACAGTCAGTGGATGTCCCATTACAATGCTTTCACATCTTTCAATGCTGACACCTGTTGCAGCAACGGATCTTAGACATCCGGGCAACGCAGAAGCTACTGGATCTAGAGTAGCTGAGAAATAGGCAACTGGTCTACGGACTCCTCCATGGTTCTGAGCTAAGACTGCTAATGCACATCCTTCCCTCTCAC
Source organism: Calotriton arnoldi (assembly GCA_963921515.1). Taxonomy (NCBI): domain Eukaryota; kingdom Metazoa; phylum Chordata; class Amphibia; order Caudata; family Salamandridae; genus Calotriton; species Calotriton arnoldi. Next base: position 613,445 of record CAWUFW010005000.1, on the reverse strand, counting down.
AACAGAACAATGAAAAGGCCTTGTTGTAATCAGGCATCCCCAGTGCCGGAGCACTGCACAATTCCTCTCTCAGTTTCAGGAATGACATCAAGCACTCCTCGTCCCATGGTACCGGATCACTCACATCCTTGTGCGTAAGCCTCTGCAAAGGCTTTGCTCTCAAGGAGAAACTAGGAATCCACTGTCGACAGTAGCCGACCATTCCCAGGAACATCCTAACTTCTCTCTGTGTGGTGGGTACTGCCATACTCATTATTGCCTCAATTCGGTCTGGTGACACCTTCCTCTTGCCTTTTTCCAATCTGTGTCCCAAGTACTGTACCTCATTCAAACAGTACTGCAGCTTGTTTGGGGACACCTTATGTCCATTCTCTGCTAAGTGGTTCAACAGGGCTACAGTGTCAATTCTGCAAGCATCTTCTGTTTCTGAGGCAATGAGTAAATCGTCTATGTATTGCACGAGGACTGAGTTCTGCGGCAACACAAGACTCTCAAGATTCTTTTTCAGGATCTGGTTAAAGATCGATGGACTTTCTGTATACCCTTGAGGGATACGACACCATGTTAACACGCGATTTTCCAGCCTGAATGCAAAAGAAATTGGCTTTCCTCATGGAGCGGTATCGAAAGAAGGCTTGACACAAGTCGATGACAGTAAACCACTCGGCTTCGCATGGGATCTGGAACAGTATTACTGAAGGATTCGGTACCACTGGACAACAAGGGACAACTATCGTGTTGACCTTTCGCAGGTCTTGCACGATCCTGTATTTCCCGCTCGGTTTCTGTAGTCCCATAATAGGTGAATTACAGGGGCTACCTCTGATCTCTTTCAGAATGCCTTTCTCAATGAAAGTCTCGATCACAGGTTTTATCCCTGCAATCGTTTCTGGTGACAGGTTGTATTGAGGTGTCCTGGGAAATCAACATTCTGCTTCACCTCAATCCGCACCGGTTCAACCCCTCTTATTAGACCTATTTCATCGCCTGCGAAATCCCACACCACGGATGACACCGCGTCTCTCAAATCAGGTGGAAGTTCTTCCACAGTCACCATTGGGTACAGATCTATACATAGATGCTGATTTGTAACCTTAAAGTCAGCATCGTCATCCCTCGTCTGAACCTCCACCCCCTGAGGTGTACAATAAATCGTGCAGTTCAACTTGCACAACAGATCTCTTCCCAAAAGGCAAACTGGACTCGTATCACACACTACAAACTGATGTCTAGTTTGGAAGGAACCTATCTTTACTAAGATCGGTTCTGTCAACGGGCTGCTTATTCTTTTATTCGCTACTCCAACAACCTGGATTGATTGTCCCGAGAGGGGTAGGTTAGGGACCACTGCTGATCTTACAGTAGACCGGGTAGCACCAGTATCAACCAAAAGTGTGGCAGGATGACCCTCAATATCTGCCTCCACAAAAGGTCCCCTCTGGTCTACCTCCAAGACCGCTCCAAGCGTGCAGTCTTCCTCCCCCTCAGGCACCGTCAGGATAAAGGGTCTGAGCTACTCTCATCATAGTCTTCGAACAGGGGCATCTGTTGGTACGTTCGTATTCCTTGTGAAATCCTTGGAGCCTGGGAACCTGTGCTTGAGGGCTGTATATCCCCCTTTCATCACCCTAGGCCTCGTCACGGTGTTAACTACCTCCGGCGTGGGTGCCTGAACCCCCTCTTCCTCTTCCTGCAACTGATTAGCTGGGTTCAAGGGACACTCGCGTTTCCAATGTCCGACCTGACGACAAAGATGACACGCAGTGGTCTTCTTCAGTGTGGCCACGTCCACTCCCGTCTTGGGGTCTATTGGTTTTCCCTTTCCCTGTCCTTGCCCATTCTGGTTCCCCTGGAAATTTCCTTGCTTTCTTCCTAAGGTCCCTCCATTAGACTGACCCTGTGCTGTCTGCATCTGGACGAGCATCAATTTGTCTTTTAGCTTCCGATGTTTCGATTCCACCTCATCACTACAGTACCTTGCATACCTCAAAATTTCATCTACCGGCTTATTCTGCCAGCAGATCAGATGGTGCTGTATCATGAGGCTGACTTCTGATCTCAGACCCAGTACAAACTTTGAGACAAACTGTCCCATATCCTTGGGGTCTAACGTATCTAATCCACTATACTGTTTGAAAGCTTGCAGAAGTCTTTCGTAATATTCATGCACCGTTTCTTTGGGTTCCTGTACAGTTCGATCTATCTTAACCCAATCTATATCTTGAGGTGAAATCTTCAGTTTTAGCCATGTAATGACCTGCTCAAATTTTTTCATTACAAGGGGTGATGGGCCATTTGTAACCGCCTCCCTTTCAGGTTCCGAAGTCGGCCACTCGACAGCGACTTTACAAGCTGTCCACAAATCTCCCGGCACCACTATGTCAAACAAGGTGTTCAAATCAATCCACAATACTTTTGAAATTTTAACAAACCGCTCAACCTGCTTGTACCACTCTACTGGTTTCTCCCTCAGCCGAGGAAAATCATTTGTAAATGCAGCCAAGTCACCTCTATTCCACGGCACATGCACATACCCTCCATTCTGTACTTCCCGTAAAGGAAAATTTCCGACACCCGTCGCCCCCTCCTGGAGGCGGCGTTTCCCCCTCAGCTTTCTTTGCTATTTTCTTCTTGGACCACCTTTCTTCCCATTTGTCCAACAAAATCCATATCCGCATCCCTACAATCAGATCTCTGGTGTGTGTCCTTAATCCTGTGATTCTTTTCTCCTCCAGCTCCTGGTCACTGTATTGCAATCTATGCGGTCCTTGCAACATTTTAGTTTTATTCAGGTCTACCTCATATCTTTTGGCCAACGCCGTTAAGTTTTCATGTGCTATTCTAGTTTTTCGAGTCACATCTTTTGCTACGAACAGCAGCTCATCTGATCCATAAATTTCTATTCTTTCCAAAGGCAGACTCCCGCTAATCATCTCGTCTACCTCTGCTTTCAACCTTACTACGTCTAGCAACCTTGCCTGTACTACACTCCTCAGTACTTCTCGACAAGTTGAGCCGTCCCGCTCATCACAGTCACTATTCTGTCCTTGTGACCTATTCCCTTCCATCATATTCCTGGAACTTGATCTGTGTTCTGAGATGTTTTGTTCCCTATCTCCTGGCATCCTATCACTTTGGTTTCTTACAGTTGGTGTCCACATCCTCAAAGCTGACTTGGATTCGTGCAAAGACCTCGGTCTGACTGGTCTCTCCTCCTCCTGTCTAAAGGAAGAGTCTGCAGTAGCCGGTAATGGCGTACTTGTCTCCAATGGTCTTGGGAAATGAACCACTCGTACTCCGAACCCATTCCCACTCTCACTGGTTACTTCTTCCCTTCCCATCTGTACGGAGCTCCTTCTCTCACTCGGTCTGGGTCATATACCGGTACTATAGGGCCAATGGTAACCGGTACTGTCAAGGAGTCCGGTAACCTGGTGTTCCCAACAGGAGGCTGTGTTATCATAGACGTCGTCGCCCCTTCCGTTCCTGTGGAAATCCTTCCCACTACTCTCATGCTAGTCTGATTCTGTCTCTCATCAATTTCTACTGCTGGAGCCGGTTTTCCCTCCTCTGAATCTGGATTAAATGGAGGTGGCCTCTCTGCCAACAACCTATCTAACAGGCTCTCGTCTGTATCACTGTCGTCCTCATCGATTCTTGTAATCTTTCCATTTTGTATTAGCAGTGGGTATAACTTATCTTATTTTGTGCCAATTTTCAAGCCAAATTATGGTATGTAATCCTACATTCGTAGCCATATAATGTGCTGGCGTATCCTCGGGAGGAGCTTCCTCTCCTTCCCGAGTTACCACATGTCTGTCACCTCTACAAAGTTCCCGTAAAACTTTAAAACATTTCATGATGAATCAACTTTTTATTTGCACTCTAAATGTCAGCTTTTACTTCCTGATTTCAATCCACCAATGCCAGCGCGGCTCACCCCAACCGGCCTATCGCAGCGCGGCACTTGTCTGACGTCACTTTTCCTCCGCTCGCAGCAGTTCCCCTCCTTCCTAATTCACTCATTCTCGCTCGCACCTGTCCCAATCATACTCTGAAGTAATGTCCGTCCTACCGAACAATTACCTCTCTGACTGTCAGTCCACCAATGACCGATCAGCCTCTCGAGCTTGTTGACCTCAATCTGGCAACCGTCTGTCCGCGAAACGACCGGACAATCGCCTCTAACACACTCGATAGGATTCAATCACTCGATGTACTGCACACAATAACCTACGACCTGCGTTGGTTATTCACACACTCACACATGTGTTCCCTATCTTCAGTGGGTCTGTCAATGACGTCTCGTGACCCCCACAACCTCTGGTCAATGCTCTCAACTCTGGGTGTGTTCTACACCACAATAAATCTCCCGGTCCCGCGCGCGCTTACGGTCCGGTCCTCAATCACACAACTCTCGTTCCAACTCCGCAAGACATCACACGACAATAAAACACCGCAATCTACCAAACACCATTCTTTTCATACTCACTCTACCACAAACTGCTACTTCCGCCGCACCGTCACTCTCCGTCAGTTTTCAACGACCTCCGACATCCTTCTCCTACGGTCCACTGGATCAGCATCACTCGGGCTCTATGGGGCAACTTAATCTCCTATCTTGATCTAGATCTCCCCTTACCATCAAAGGTAACCATCCTACTCTGCTACCAACTGATAATGCCGATTCTTATCTAATTACCTATAAGAACCTTCTGGTCGCCAGGATCTTTTTACCTGTTGAATAGTGTAAAGGAGAGAATCTCATCTGGTTATATAACAGCATCCATTTTGTCTGTAAGGACCACTGACTCCGAATTCAAGTTTATGAATTTATTATCGCCAAAAACAACTGGACATGCAAACACCTCAACACGAGGTTAAAGAAATAGATGGGCACTAATACAAATAATAACCTACGCAGGAGTCTCATCCGACTCAGAATAAAGAGAATCGATAGTTCCAGAAGGATCAACCAAGCTATGATTGCTCCAATTTCTACTTTGGTCTTCATTTATCTAAGCAAGCTTTAAATCAATTGCTGTCCCTACACTAACTCTTAGTGACATCCCTACATAACGATTTTCCCAGGCAAGAGTAAATAAAAGGTGTCAGCTGTGAAGACTTTCTCAGAAGTGCAATCACATAGTACCTAAGCTCAGATTCTTTTATGCTCCTTCATCAGGACACTCTCTGTCCTCCTCTCTGGTCTCCCCTACCTCTTCTCTGGCCTCCTCCCTCAGGGCACTATCCCTAATACAAAACCCCAATACAATTGTACACGCCTTTGTCACGCCTCCTTGGCCAGGTCTTCTTTCTTGTACTTTTCCATCAAAACGGTTACTTCATCCTGGACGGTTGCGATGACCTTGAGTCCCAGGCACCTTCTCCGCTGAAAGTATCATCCCTAAATTCCATTGCACTCCCTGTACCATGCCTCCCATCTCTCTAACTTTAGAAAACAAAGAGTTAGTCTTTTACTAACGAGACATGTGTCCTTGCACCTGCAACAAAAGATACGTTCAACAGAGACCTTCACTGTGCTAATTAAATCTACCGTTTGTGCCCAGAGAGCCTTACCAAGAGAAACTTTTCTCTGCCTACAAAATAAGCTAACATAAGAATAAACCAGGCCTTGCCTAGTCATATATGTAGTCAGGCCTTTACATATGACTTTTAAACACACATCTTACTTTTCTCTATAAGCATTTTCATTACAATTCATATGCGAAAATGAATTACATGTGCAACTTTAATATGGTGCACGTTTAAACTATTGCAATTGAATTACACACGAACTGATTTGTCTATGCATTATTTTTCACACAATTCAATAAACATTACATTGCATAATTATCATAACACAGTTATACTGCTGATTCACTTAATATCTGCGAACTATTCACTCTTTACTAAACATGCATGGATATACAACTGAATATATACGGATATATGTCTGAGTATATGCGGGTGCGAACTACCAGTGATTATGATGCACCCCTACAAATTTCACAAGAACATGTCGCTCTATCACCACCATGACATTTTGCCTGCTGCTCCTCTATCACCACATCTAACATATCACCAATATGCAGTACTCTGAGGGATGCACAGGTACTCGTGATGCTGACTGACAGCTTCCACATATCATGATAAATGTGGGCTATGGGATGAACTGAAGTGAGTCATTGGTCTGGACAATGGACTGACACACTCACTGCAATAAATGGGGATATGTCACTTGCCCACTGCTTTTCATAGCTCAACTATGGCACATCACAAATACATTAGATACATTTACACTAGAAAGGAATCTTGCTTTGGTATCTCAAGCCTGCTCACATGGTCACCTAAGTCCTTTGGAGTCCAAACTTTGGCTAGACGCTGAACAAGAGATACACGTATGGATCCCATAACAATTGCTGTTTGAGTGGCATTGATGTCTGACATGGCTTCAAACATTTATATAGTACGAATATTGCTGGGTTGGAGGAACATACGCTGCAGGCTTTTGCATGGTATGATGTGAACACACAATAGGAGGACAAATACATCTGAAAAGCTGTTCACTGTGCACCTTCCAACTTTAGATGTGCTGTTGACAATTGGTAGTATTGTCTGGTATTTGTGTTACACCCCAACCACATCTTTGTCCTGTCCAAATTTGGACTTTGGAAAACATAGTGGCCCCCATTTACAAGAGGCCTGCGCCTCTGGAGGATCACTTTTTATGATGATGCTGTGCTGCAGTCCTCTCAATTATATCTATGAGGTGAAGCAAATCCACCCTGCGTGGCTTTGCATGGCCTCATAGATATGGAGTAAGGCAAGGGAGCGCAAAGTGTTGCGTTGCCTTACTCTACTTCAAGGAGGCATTACATGGGCATTGCTGTGGGTGTTCCCACTCAACACCAAATGTAACTTTGACACTGTCCCAGATTTACAAAACCACATAAATCTGGGGTAGGGACAAAAACCTACACCTCCCCAGAGCAGGCGTAACAAGGGGAAATGTATAAATTTCTCCTTGTTTTTCCTCATTCCACATTTGCTGCATTCTGCAGCACACATAGAACTGGGAACATACCTCTTGTAATTGTTTTTGTGCAGGAAAGAGTCCCTTCCTGCACAGAAACAATGATGCTAACAACACAGACACCCTTGCACCATGGTGCAAGGGTGCCTGTGTTGGTGCTCGGCTGCTAGTTATGTGCCTGTGCTGGCTGAAAAGACAGGAATGCACCATATCTTGTCAAAATGGTGCTTTCCTGCCCTTTTGAATTGGCGTAGGGCAGCGCTGCAAAATTACATGCGGCACTGCCCTATGCCAATTCTTAGTAAATGAGGCACAGTGCGTCTTGAAAATCACAGCCTATCCCAAGCAACATTTCTGTCACATATTCCGGGCAACATGTTGTCACTCTCTGCCAATATTATGTATGAGAGGGAGACATTTGAGAAAATAATCATCATTTGGTTTTTGGGCAGGTGATGGGACATGTGCCATGAGCATCCACTTGATAGTTTGCACAACATTTGCAGAGAAGATTCTGAGGTATCCACCATGTGGGCCTACATACATTGGGATTAATTTCCCACAGCAATTTGACCTTGACATTAGCACATGCAACTTTGTCCTACTTCTGTTGTGATCCTACATGTAAGGCAAAGCTTATTTTGGCTGACTGATGATACCCTTGCACATGTCACTGCAGCTAATTTATGGGTACACTCACACTACTCACCGAGCACAGGAACAATCAGTTGGTACTTACTGGTAGCACTGGGATCTCTGAAGGTCACCATCTCGCCAATGATGGTTGGTCCATCTACAAGACAAAAAGATGGTACATTGCTCTGTGAATGCTGACTATGTAGGGGCTTATTTACAAGCCCCTTGCGCCACCCGTACGTCACTTTTCCCATGTTAAAAATGACGCCAAAGTGGTGCAAGAGGCTTCTAAATTAGCCCTGTATAATGTGTACATATGATTAACCCTGGGCGGAGTTCGCTGAGTGGAAAAAAAACTGTGCAATAGAAAAATGCTGTTCGCGGTGATTTGCAGTGCCGGATGCTTGTCCGCACTGTGCAATCATCGCGAACCATGCACAGCGCAAGCGGGTGCTGATTTCCTTTCTGCCGCTCGAGGAGATTTTTACTCGAGCTGCAGTTTTCTCAATGCGAATGGACAGTTTCTCAAAGCGAGCGGTCGCGAGCATACGTGACCACTCGCAATGAGAAATCTGACCCCCCCGCATTGAGAAATCTCGCCGGGAGGTTGATTTTCCACGCTCGCGCTCGCCAACTTGAAGTTGACGATTGCGAACGAGGAAAAATCTCTCCGGGAGGTGGATTTTCCTCGCTCACGCTCGCCAACCTGATGTTGGCAAATGCGAGTGAAGAAAAAAACTTTGGAACTCCACGTAACGCGGAGTGCGGAAAACTCCACAAACTCCGCGGGCGGAGCGGAGTTCACCGTCCAGGGTTACATATGATGCACAGTACATTGACTAAATAAATGGCTGCTATTTGTGATACGTTGGACTGGTAGCATTAGACAAAGTTGGGTTGCTCTAATGCTGGACCTATACAAGCCATGTTGCACTGTATTCATGTTAGGCCTGGCCGGAGCTCAAGGAGTTTCACTCCATGAAATTCCGTGGAGTTATCAACAATTTCAGCCAAATTCCATGGAGTTCTGTGAGCGGGCGGAGTATTGCTTAGCCAGGGGTTACTCCTAGTTAGCAGGCCGCACGGAGAGCATGGGGTCAGTGCTCAGTGTTGTGCTAGTTGCACCAGTGGCTGGGGCCCTCCATGAATGAGGTGGGGAGTAGTGGAAGTCAGGCGAGCAGCTCCCTGGTGAGGAGGAAGGAGGCCGCTCTGACAGTGCAGCTGCCGGTCAGGGAGGGGGCAGGCAGAGAGAGCAGCGCATGCATGTGAGGCATTTCCATCAGGAAAGTGGCCCAGGAGCTGAGGAGACTCCACCCAGCCCCAGGAAGGGTGAGGCGGCCACCCTGCTCCTTGTGTTTGCACTATGGACACAGAGCACCTAGCAGCAGGCACTGAAGCTGGTCTTCAGTAACTGAAACTGGCCTCACCTAGTAGCACTTCACCCCACTTGCTTCGCCATCATGCAGACTCTGGCTCCTCTTTCTTTTGCACACAAACATTTCAGTCCTACCAGAGGGACTGACTCAGACTTCCAGGACCCTGGATATTCAGTGGCAGCCCTCCACAGAATGTGCCACCGCCCAGCCACTGTAAGCCCCTGGACTCATGCGAACATGAATCCTTGCTGGTCTGCCCTTCAGTGCTCGTAGCACGACCCTCTCCTCCTTGCCATGGCATAGTGTGTAGCGCTGTGAACACACTGGCACACTTGACACTGTCCCCCGAACAGTGGTGACAAATGGGTATCAGCAGTGGGATTTTGGGTTAGTCAGCAGGGTTTCTGATGGCAAGGGAAAAGAACAGATTGCTCCTAAATACTTGCAAGTTAAGCCTGAGCCCCCTGTGGCAACGTGGGCTACTGTAACCGGCCATGGTGGAGGAAATGCAGCCATTTGCATTTAATGAAATAAACAACAGAAAATGCAGATGATGATATCCGCTCAACCTACCTTTGCATAGCCGGAACCTCCCCCCCAGTTTGCAGCCCTCTAGCACACGGTAACAAAAATGTCCTCACAGTGTTAGCACCACCAGTCAGGCACCCATGAAAACTGTGCCCTCCTCCCCTCCTTGCAGAAGTGTTTGTAGTGTATGCCTCAGGGCTCCTCTGACACTCTTCTCTTGCTGGAGGCCCACCAGCTGGCAAGATTCTAAGGATCCTGGCTACTCCGGCTCTCTGGCTGGCTTGGTGTTGTGTCGCAGCAGGCACTCCTCGCACCCTCTTCTCAGTGTTGATGGGTGTGCAGTGGAACCTACAGCTTTTAAGTGCTGACTTACACTTCTTATTGGCAACAGGGCCGCCATCTTCCCAGAGCCCCAGCAGGAGCAGGGGGCTCCTCTGTGGCCATGTTCGGAGGGCGGGGAAGAGCAGGCCCCACCTAGCACCTACAAGGATTGCGCAGGCTCTTTACGTAAGGGCGTGGCTATACTATTCTTTCTTCTTTGGATCAGGGAGGACGTGACCCGCAACATATCATGGCTGCAGGGGGTGTGAGGCAATTGTGTATTTGTCTTCTTAGCGCACCAATAAACTATGCTCCACCAGTGGTTGGTGGAGTTTTGTGAACTCCGCGCTCCATGCGGAATGATGAAAACTCCACCGGCAGAGCGGAGTTTACTGCCCAGGCCTAATTCATATAACACAAGGCACATCATGCATCATGTGCAAGAGGGCCAGGCTTTGATGGCTATGTGACCAGTTCAATTTGATTGACCACACTCTGCATAGTATGACAATGCTGGGGCATTCTCAAGTCAATATGTGTTCTTTACAATGCTACACACATCAGACAGTACCCATGCTTCTTTGTCTTCTTACATGTGACCAGTGCACTGTAAATGAACAATGATTAATCAAGGCCCGTAGAGACTCATAAAGGTATGATTATCATTTCTTGTAATATAGATGTATGTGTGACCATCTTGGGGGAACTAAACACCCTGTCCAGCCTGTGGCCTGATGACACGTGAGTGCACTCTGCTGCAACATACATGGCAGGTGGCTCCCACAGTTCTGAGTAAGTAATGACCTAGCAGGCCGGGAGACAATACTCCCTGCAGATGGTCCCACATCACCTATGGGCCTCCCCTGAACTGCAAGGTATGTTTTTGGCTTTTGTAATGCCCCCATGAACATATTGTAATGCCCCCATGAACATCCCCTGTGACATGTTCAGTGTATGTAATGGAGTTAGCCTGTATAATGCCATAGCAACCTATATACATATATGGCCCTTCCGGAATGTAAACAGTTTAAAGTATTGTGCAAAAGCCACAGAGCTGCTAGCTCAAGGTATATAGGTACTTACGGGTAGCCCCACCAACTTTCTTTCCCAGGTGATCCAAAACATCTTACTCCAAGCTGGAGACATCTGCCCACCGGTGCTTGAGTTGGTGGACGCTCTGCTGGACACCAAATATTTGACTCATCTGGAACCGCACCGTCTCCCACTGGTGCAGCCTCTAAAGGGTTGGGTACACTTGGCTAACCCTGCCTCCATTTCCAACCATGTTGGGCAGGTACTTGTCTAACAGCCACAGCAGGCCCCCAAACTCTTCAACCATCAGCTTCTTGGCCCTGCCTGACATCTCACTACCCCCACAAGCCACCCTAAATCCAACAAGATACACTATCCCTTCCCCTACCCCTATAACTATAAACCCCTATTTAAACAAACGACCCACAATACACTACACAAAATTAACCCAAAATGCAATTACAAGACAAAAAAATGACAATTTTGGGATACAACAGGGACAGCACAGACACCAACAAGACCAAGAAACAGCCCCAAATTCTTCAGCAACCAACAAACACCTCCACCAGTCAGCACAGACAAAAAGACTGTAAATGGAAGGAACTTCACATTCCCTGGTTTGCAGCATGGCTGAGCCATTGCATCATTTCCTGTGTGGATGTGTCACGTTTCCGCCGTATGCGTCACGTTTCCTACTAAAGCTTCAATTGTTTCTGATGCTTCGCTAGAGAAATAGCCAAGTCACGAGTTAAACAATGCCCAATGCATTGTTTCTGATGCTTTGGCATTGATGTGTGGCTTCAGCCCGACGCTCTTTCCACTAATGTGTCACTTTTTCTGCTAGTGTCACCTTTCCTACTAAAGCATCATGTTTACTACTAAAAAGTCTCCTTTCTTAGAAATGTGTCAGCTTTTTATTACTCATGCGTCACTTTTTGTGCTAAAGCGTCACTTTTCCTACAAATGCGTCACGTTTACTACTAAAATGTCACCTTTCCTAGAAAAGTGCAACCTTTCCTGTTCAAGCATCACCTTTTGTGGTAAAGCGTCACTTTTCCTACAAATGCATCATGTTCACTACTAAAAAGTCACCTTTCCTAGAAAAGTGTCACCTTTTCTACTAGAGTGTCGCATTTCCAACTAAAGTGTGTGTTTTTACTGACAAATCGCTAGGGAAATGGGCAAAGCAGAAGTTGCACACAACACATGACAATGAACAGTGCATTGTTTCTGGCATTTTGACATTGATGTCTGTATTCCGACCTGATTGTAAACTTTTGAGGGCTACTTCTAGTTGATGAGATGTGTGTAAGTTGATGTTTACTGGGACTGTGACATAAATGCAAAGACAACTAATGGTTTCAAGCATTTATTGTCATGTTGAACCTTTAGAACATGTTGTTAATTGTCCATTCCCGAACATGTGGATCAAGTGCAGAAATGGTGCACAATGTGTGTGCGTCTGCTATTGCCAGCAGCAGTGTTTTGGATGTCTCCACCATCAGCATCTTCTTCCATCTCCTTCTTCTCCTCTTTCGGGTCCTGCTGTCATTGGTCCTCGTCCCAGGAGACATTGGTTCACACACATATATTGTGCAGTATGGCACACACCAGTATTATTTTGCACACCACTGGGGGGAGTAGAGCAATCTATCCCCTGAAATATCCAGACAGCAGAACCTGGCCTTGAGCAGGCCATAAGTTCGCTCAACAATATTCTGTGTCTTGCTGAGTGCCTGCTTTTAGGCCTTATCTGGCTCAGTCTGGGGTTGTGCATATGGAATTATTACCCATGGCTAAAGCCCATATCCCTGGTCAGCTGAAAGTGAAAAGCAATAACAACTGTCAATACCTTTGCTAACTATTACAGATACAAGCCAGACCAAGTGTGGTATGTATACTTACATTGCCATACAGATTTCTAACATTGGTTTCACAATATGTGTTAGTCATACAGTTGTTCATAGGTTAACACATGTCTCCTCCATTACTCTGGTTATTAGCAACTACTGAGCATGGGCTGATACATTGTACACTTCTACATCCTGACTGTCTTATTAATCCAGTAGTTTTCTGTGATGCATCTTTGGAGGTGCTCCTGACCACTCTATGTTATGTGCTCCCACTACATGTGTGAAGTGGCCAATTGGGGATAAACAATTTGGGTAGTTGGTTCTCCCTAGGTAGGCAGTGATATAGCAGACATGCCTTACACTGTTGCATATGTCCATGGTAAATCACAGATGTTGGTGGCGGGATACATGACATGCCTGATGAACCATGGGAGTGGCAGTTAGACACCCCCACAAGCCCCATGGCACTCCTCCCTTGCACACAGTGATGCTACACAGCATATGGCCCAGCACTGCATTGATCTGTACCCTACCACCAGTGAACGACCACCATAGTGGCTTTGTATGTCTTGACATGTGTAACTTATGGGTTTGGATGACACATGTACTGTGATGCATGGTGCATGTATGGGGCCCGCCCCTCATAAGTATGTCTCTATCTGCATCAACAGGCACAGAGATGGGCATTATATCATCCATTCCTAACTGCTAGTGTGTGTGTTAGGCATTTAAGTTTTGCTTACCTACAAGTAGGCCATTCCCATATTGTTCATTCTGGAAGTGGTCATTTATGATGGAGTGCCTTAATATGTATGTGTCATGCACACTCCCGGGGTATTTGGGCAGCACTTTAGTGAACAGGCCCCAATAGTCCACGATGGCCTGGATATTTATGGAGTCAAGTGCTTCTGGTTCCTGTAGAGATGGGATGTGACTGCCGGGGAGACCAGTTCCACATCTGCACAGTCCATGGCACCCAGCACCAGTGGGAAACAAGCAATGGCATACAACCCTTGTTTGGTCTCCAACTGTAGTTCGTGGGCATTGGGGAAGAGGAGGTAGTGGGGTGTCAGACAGATGATGGCATCCAGGATGGAGGGAAGGGTTGAGGAGAAAGATGGCTGGGAGATTCTGGCCACTCTGTGGGGGGGCTGTTATCTGGAAGAACATCAATGCCAGCATGTGTAGTATTGCCATGAGCTTCACCTGTGGAGGGATGTTGGTAGACCTGGCAGCTGTTAGCTGGAGCCTTGGTGCAATCAGGTGTAGCAGCTCTACAATGGACTCCCTCCTCAGCTGATAATATCGATTGCCTCTTCCTCCCTGAGTACAATTAGGGTAGTCCACTGGCAATAAATGCACTTCCTTCTCCTGTATTGCCTTTGTGGTGGTGATGCGGGGTGGGGTGGGTGCGGTGCTGGTGGGATGGTTAGGATTGGGGGTAGTGGTGATTGCCTCCTTACAACTCCCAGCTGCAAAAGGAGCACCTCCATGGTGTAGTTGTGGTTGCCACACTGTTCTGTCTAGCTTCTCTTTATGTACCAATGTCAATTCGTCATTTCCTGTGCCTGGGTTTCACAGGTGCAAGATTTTTAATGCTAGTGGACCTCTGTGCACCTTAAGCCAAAGATGCATCTCTTTAATAAAATCTTGTAAATATCCATGCATATGATTTATGGAAGAATTTACAATGGAAGCCTACCTTGAACATATTAATACTTACGTGACCCAGGCAGTTCCAACGCATGTTCCTTTTGACTCAGGGCTCCAAAAAGTGACACATCCTCCAAGATATGTCAAATTGTAAATATGGAGTACTGACAGCGCCGCCAATGTGTCAAAGATTTTGATGCATTGGCAGCACAAGCTCCTTGCAAATAGGCCACTAAGTATGTAAACCATCTGAAATATCCTGCATTGCTTGAAGGTTCAACAATAGCTAGAGTACCTCTTATAGTCAGTGGAGCTCCACCATGTCCTTCTACAATCCCAGGGTCTTTGCCAACCTCAAATAAATACCTTTGTGCACCATTTAGGCATGTAGCACCCTGAGTCACAGTCTAGTAAGCAGAGCATCAATCCGCCTATCCCTCTCAGATGTCAAGTAGTGAAAGCATGCATATTAACCAAAGCTTAGTAGGTAAAAGTGCATCAGTGAATGCCCTCTTGTACTTGCTTTGGGATTTGCTATCAGTTTTCTGCAGCCCACTTATCTCCCCAAGCACAATATTTTTGAAGGAACTAAGAATTAGGATCTTGACAAAACATCACTCCCAGAAGAAGCAAACACAGCTGCTCTGATTGGCTCCAGATGCTGCGAACACATCCTCGAAAATAGTGGAAGCCAACAATGGTCTATGAAGGACATAGCCCA
Organism: Calotriton arnoldi; assembly: GCA_963921515.1. Classification (NCBI taxonomy): domain Eukaryota; kingdom Metazoa; phylum Chordata; class Amphibia; order Caudata; family Salamandridae; genus Calotriton; species Calotriton arnoldi. The sequence goes on along the minus strand of CAWUFW010005000.1, from coordinate 598,289 downwards.
CTGGTTGTATGAATTATTCCTACCATTTAGATGTGCTTTATGGAAATTAGCGTCATATGGATATCTTCAAAATCTGGCATGGCTCTGGCCTGCCTGGACCATTGTTAAACACTCCTGCTTTAAGGTGTCACATTTGCTAGTATGTCAATCACTCCGGTGTCTTTTGAAAATGATTCCTCTTTGATTTCTCTGGAACGTTCTTGAGATTTGGGCAAATCAGGATGGCCTTTGCTTGGTTTTATTTATAGATCCTGTATGTGACCCTTCAGTTTAAAAAATATAAATCCATATATAATTCAGGCCTGCCCTCTTTGTACTTGCGTGGGATTTGCTATCAGTTTTCTGCAGCCCACTTATCATCTCCCCAAGCACAATATTTGTTGAAGGAACTAAGAATTGGGATCTTCACAAAACATCACTCGCAGAAGAATCAAACACAGCTGCTCTGATTGGCTCCAGAGGCTGCAAACACATCCTCGAAAGTAGTGGAGGCCAACAATGGTCTATCATGGACATAGCCCACTGGTTGTATAAAGTATTCCTACCATTTATAAGTGCTTTATGGAAATTAACGTCATATGGATATCTTCAAAATCTGACATGGTTCTGGCCTGCCTGGACCATTGTTAAACACTCCTGCTTTAAGGTGTCACATTTTCTAGTATGTCAATCACTCCGGTGTCTTTTGAAAATTATTCCTCTTTCATTTCTCTGGAACGTTCCTGAGATTAGGGCAAATCAGGATTACCTTTGCTTGGTTTTATTTATAGATCCTGTATGTGACCCTTCAGTTTAAAAAATATCAATCCATATATAATTCAGGCCTTAATTGCAAAAGTTTCAAAACAGAACAAGATTTCCAAATTTTTCAAGGTGCCTAACCTTCTCCTGGCAATTATGGTACATTTTAAACGTTTTTCTGGAATGGCCAGCTGATTTAATTTCAAAGCTCTTCATTTGGAAAACTAAAAAGCAAGAGTTGTTGAGACTCTCGGGTCAATGCTGTTACCAACAGCTATTTGGAAAACAACATATTGCTACAGTGTTATTTGCTTTGAAGATTTATTAGCACTAGACATTTCATGGTTTGATAATTACAATGTCAGCTCCATTGATGTTCATCCCAAAGCCATGGGGAAACTTCATCTTGTTCCAAACCATTTAGCAAAGCTAATACCTATTATAATTAATAGGTTTGGTACAATTAAATTGTCTGGCTACCCATTTCTCCATTGGTAAATTTTAAGACGCTGCGCTTAATACAAGCCCTACATGTGACATCGCAAAATACCTTTATGATTCTGACTCTCACCACAACCTTCCTGAAGACTTATGTCATATTCTTACTAAATGTCTGCTAACTGAAGAAAAAGCGCTCAATTTGCTGTAAACCAGGAGAAGGTCTGAGATTGAGAACATAAAAAAATAAAATATAAAATGAGGCATGTCTTTCTTCTGAACAGATTTTGTTCCTTTCCCTTTAATCAAACTGATTAGGTATGCATTAGGTTAACAGAAACATATGTTTTCCGTTATTTCTTATTACTTTCTGTTACAGCAAACAAGAAAAAGTACACAACAGCTTCACCCTTGAGGGCTTCAAACCCCAACCTTCACTGAAATACCAAGACACCTGGATTCACCCTGGAAACAAACCCCACCATCAAGGAACACATTGCCAAAAAAGGAAGATGGCCAGGTGACAGCTCTCTCTCCTAAAGACAATTCAACTGTTTCTTCCAGAAAGCGACTTTAGAGCTACTGTTCAAGCCCCTATACTCTTGCATATGGATAGTGATAATGATCTGCTCTATGGCCTCCCAGACTCCACGCTCGTACTCTTTAAGGTCATCCTACATGCCCCAGCATGTCTCATCCAGGGGCGGAAGAAATATGATCAGATCACACCCCTTCCTGATGAAACTCCATTGGCTTCACTAGCCAGCTCATGCCTTTTTCAAAACCAGCCATCATGCCCATCACTCCCGCTTATCTTACAAAAAAGTTCACTGTGAGAAAAATGCACATTTTTGCGGGCTCAGCCTCGTTGTTTTTCTAAATTTTATTGCCGGTTTTGAGACTCTGCACACTGGGATACTTTCGTCCAATGCCCGGCATATGTACTCTCACCCCTGAAATATGTAAAAATGGCCAATCCTTGATTGGTATATTTAACTCTTCTATAAGGTCATGGTATATCATGCACAAATTACACCCATGCCATGGAAAATTAAATCTCACCTGTGGACTACAGCAAGTATTGTGCCATCTACTAATGTGACAAGTAAAACATGCCTTCAGGCCTCCCAGTGTGGCTGATTGCTTTAGTTTAAACTCGAAGCCTCGTCTGTCAAAATAAACCTTTTGACAGCAGTAGAATCTTCCTTTAAAATAATAATGTCCCTCCTATGTAGGTGTTGTAGCTCACAAGATAGGGTACATGGGATTTAAAAGTGTGATTTTGCACACATTTTATGCAATCATGTCCCTGCAGTGATAAGCCCCCAAAGCTATTTTCACAGTGAAAAGCTCTGGCTGTCCTATGAAAAAAGTACAGAAAAAATATTAATTCTGCTATCTCGGGTTTGGGACCAGCTAGAAAAATGATTCAACCACTACTTTAATAATTGAACAAAAATCCAATCTAACTGTAACATTAGATTCTTAAAAAATATTTAGGAAAAGTATATTTTTAGAAAATTACCATTTCCTGCCTGAATATCCTGGTGGCTAATTTGCCTTAGTTCTTCAGCAGCTGCCCAGCCAGTGCTTGATCTTTAAGAGGTGTGAAAATTGCTACCAGAGCAGAGACAATGGCCTGGTTGTGGAAAGGTATTTTCTTCACCTTGCAGAAAGACCAGGTAAGACATCTCCATTAACTTTAAAGTGGGAGGGGAGCTACCAACACAGCCCATTTCGAGTGACCAGGGTAGAGGGGACTGCTCCTTTTCCTGGCCACACCTCTGGTTGGGCACACAGGCTTTGCATAAGGGAAAAGGGATTCCGCCATATTGTATTTTAGGAGTACGGTGCACTGTGGGATTGTTTACAGTAGGGCAAACAGAAATTGCTTCAAAAGTGGGTAGGGTTGCCCCGGGGAACCTATATCCCACTAGCTAGGTGGAAGCCACCCACACCCACTTTCTAGTGCCAATCGTAAATTTGACACGCAAAGCACACTCCTCAGAACACCTTCTGAACCTGTAAAAGAACAGAAGAAGGACTGCTTCTTCTGTTTGATACCTGTGTGGAGACCTGAAGGACTGGGCCTTTCCTCGGGAAACAGCATTTACAACGCTACCATTACATCACGTTACTTTTACAACGCGGTCGTTACAACGACTGTGTCGTTAGAACGCGATACCTTTACATCGCAAGTCATTAGATCGACTTGCTGTAGGGGGTGCTCTAACCTAAGGAATAGTATAATTTACTATTCCAACACCTTCCCTACTGTTGCGCACGCTGGAGTTGGAATAGTAAATTATACTATTCCTAAGTCCAGCGCTCCCCCTAGAGCAAGTCAATCTAATGACTTGCGATGTAAAGGTATCACGTTCTAACAACGCGGTCGCTGTAACAACTGCGTTGTAATAGAACGCAATGTAATATCATGCGTTGTAACATGCTATATTCCTTTCCTCACATGAACCCAGGCCAAAGAAGTGGACAACAAGGGTCAGTTGGCTGAACTTCCTGTGTGGCTACAGGGGCACAACAAGCTGCAAGAGACTTTTTTCCTAATATCCTGACCAGTTGCAAGTACACCTGAACTAGAACCTGCTGGTGGTCTCTGCTGAAGTAAATCCTGGTATAGCATTTCCTACAATCTCTGAAAAGATGTGGGAATTAGAAAAATGGTGATTTTCTGATGCCAGAGGACCAGGACCAACAATCTGGGCAGATTCAGCCAAGGTGCTGCTTCGCTGGTCTGAAGAAACAGGTTTCTCCAGCTTGGAGCTACTCCGCAGCTGCAAATTTGTCTCCACAGGCCCTCTGTCAATTGTTATCTGACCTCGTGTAACTGGTCAGCACATACAGACTTCACCTTTGCAACACAGGATGATTCTGAACACTGAAGAAGTGACTAAGTCATAAAGTAGAAATATTGACCCGGCGAATGAGATCAAAGTAGCCGACCAATGAGAGGTCTTCCTGTTCGGAGTTTTTCTCACTAAAAACCAATAGCTTCAACTGCATCGAGCCCAAAGTCTTTCTGGCTTTTAGTGGACTTCCCTGGATACAATCTACAATGAAGCCTGGCTGGAGGGTTTAAACCTCCATTTCAGAGACTGAGCCCTAAAGTGTAATCTTTGACTGTGACGGACCTGCCTGGTGTATTCGACCTGCACACCATCACTGCCGGCCTGAATTATGTCTTTGACTTTTTTACTGTCTTGTTGCGTCTGAATGCCTTGCACATTTTCCTTAGGTTACACATCTCTGCTCCCAGGGCTTGAAATCAGGTTTAAATTTATTGAAACATTTGCCTGTACCTCACAGGTTAATGACTTTATTACTTATGGTGAACTAATAACCATTAGGACAGCCCACACGCTGCTTCAATTCCAGAAAGAGTTGAAGAAGCAACGTTTTAAAGAACACTACATCTCAATGCTTTCCCAGTCCACAAACCAGCTACTTCCCCTATCACTCATAGATTTTATGGTGGACTGTGACCATGTACAGTGCTCCGCTGCCTTTTGGTTAGGTTTGTGTGATAGAAATACTACCTATAAACCTACATGTATACATAAATACATACATACATACATACATACATTCATGTGAAGGGAGCTACTGGGATCTTACTTTTCACCTCTGGTGTCAACATTTATATTCTTCCACTGACTCATACACTTCAAAAGTGTCCGGTTCAATCCTAAATGCTGGTCAATAACATACAAATACATATCTGGCTCAATAGTTCAGAATTTAAGGAAAACATTACAGAATGCTTACAGCGTATGTCAGTGGATTAAAGATGATTTGGTTTGCCTGAACGAAACAAAAACTGAAATGCTGGAACCATAGCCACCTTACGGAAAGAAAAGATCTGGGCATCATTTTTGATTCAGAATTTTCATTTCTATGGAAATTGCAATTGTGTCAATCCACAGTTCTCCCTTCTGAGGAAAATCCCCCTCTTGTTCAAATGAAACACTATAAAGACGGTTCGACTGATAGAGAGAAAAGAAAAGAGGCCATGCACAGATTTCAAATGCAACAAAGTCAGACAGACAAAACGTTAATAAAGATTTGGAAGTGGGACCATGAAAACTCCACTGGCTCCCACCAGAGTCAATGATTCATACATAAACGTCTGTTGAGACAAACATCTGTTTAAGAAGAAGACTCACCTTCCCAAGGATGAGACTGGAATCTGCATTGGTTTCCTGTATCACGCTTGTGTGTGACCTGAAAATGAATATGTTTTAGTATAAAGAACCACTAAAAGGTCAAACATGTGTACACGTGTCAGAGCATCGAAATAATGAATGGATTGTCCATAACTACTTGAACGTGTCAGCTCAAGGGAATAGATTAAAAGCAAAATCAAATGCCAATTTTCATGCTAGACACCACAAAATCAGTTTGTTGCCATGAGTGACGTTTTTCCTATTGACGTAGTGGATCAGACATTCATCTTTTTTCTGCCGAATAAACACCACTTTTTGTTATTTTTGCATGAGACATTTGTCCATATATAACCCAATTATTAGATGTGTCTTCCAACCAGTACAGATTTGCCGCGATTTAGAATTAAAGCAATTTGGAAAAATAGAAAGCAGACTCACCAGTTTAGGATGCACTGATTCGGTTCGACTGTAGATCACTTTGTTGTCTAACTATAACCCTAAATAGTACTGATGTTGCCATAGTAGCATGTACATCAACATCTGGGGAGTGGAAAGTACCCCAGACTGCCCAAATGACATGACTCGGAAAATATGAATAAAGCAACATTGTCGCATCTACCATGACCAATAATATTTAATGAAACCTAGCACGACGATAAATTGGGCCTTCACTGTGCATTCAATCAGATAATGTACACAGGCAAAGGCTCTGCCTCAAACAGTGAAGGTATATTCAACTACTGAAATGGAAGCCTGATAGAACACCCATTGGAGAGGAATAGAAATAAAATAGAAAAACTCCGTCCTGTTGACTCCCATGCATCCACTACTTTCTCCATGATCTTCTGTTCGCCCTAACAGGCCCGGCAGTAACTCTTCACATTTAGACCCTGAAAAATGGTATGTACGTGTGACTAATGAGAGTGGAAAGTGGAGGGCATGCAAGTGCCCCCTCTTCTTGCATCTTGAAGTAATTGAACCCTTTTTGTGCATGTAAATCCAGGGCTCTCAGAGATAGCACCATATCAGGAATCCATGGCTTAATGCCTCTCAGGCCCACTTGCAGAGACAATTCTGGAGGCCACGTGCACACAACTCATCTCAATGTACACTTGCTTTTGGTATGAATAATTACATTGCTTTCTGGATAGGTGGAGTTTTCATCCCCGCCTTTGATTTTTTCAGATTTCTGCGTTTTTTTTCTTTTTATAGTTCTGATACAGCATGTAATATGTAGTTCTTAGCAAATCCAGAAAAAACAGACTATACCTTACTCTGATTTCAAAGAAATGTCACTATGCTGCACAAAGCAATATCAATACACATGGAAAGATACAACGAAATGGTTGAGACCCTACTTGTGTTTTACAAGGAGATGTACCATAGCTTTGTGATCTCATCAGCACTACTGAGGGATTAATACCTAACCCAAATGCTGAAAATTGCACACATTAAATCAAGCAGCAAAAGAGCACAATGCTATACTTTATAATATTAGGCAAATAAAGTCTACACCGTTTGCAATTACTGATTGCAAATGCTGTGCTGTCTGTAATTCAAACTAACCACATTGGATAAGATTCTCCGAATAAAAGTGGCAATTCTTTAAAATATTTGTCTGGCTGTTACCCAGTTCTAGACCCTTTACATTTTGGGAAAAATATCGAAGGGCAAAAATGAAAAATGTAATTGAAAAGCAACATTAAAAAAGCGTCTCAGTGTTCACAGTCTGAAGGGGATGTTAGAGTTAGCATTTATAGTTACCTAGAAAAATAGATATCTCATTTCCTGGATGACTTAAAGGGGAACAGATCTAGATTCCGATGGGCGTGATCACTGCCTAAATCATAGGGGAAATCGGAGTGTGATCCTACATGCTCAAGAGCATACATGAAGACCATCCAAAATCTATTCAAATTATCTGAAAAGTGTTCAGGCCACTGGGTATTGGAACATTGCATGGCAGGACAGAGTCAGTAGGTCAGAAAGTGTGGCCACTTAGGAGATCAATGAACCCCTTCTCAAATTAGACCAGGTGGAGGCTTGTGGGTAGTAGGTATGAGGGGTTTTCACTAAGGTGAATACAACTTAACTACCAAATGTTTCTACATGGAGTGAGTGTGCCTGCTATGCAGAGTCACCTAAACTCATCTGAATTTGTGAATTGGATGGTTCTTAGGAAGCTATCTTCCAGGCTCTGGAGAGGGGTGGAGAGGGTTTATTAGTGCTGTGTCTATGCCTTTAAGCTACTTCACTTGCTAGCTAAGGACTTCCATGCAGCGGCCAGGAGCAACAACAGGGCGTGCCAGAAGAGTTTCTGGAATCAACAGGCTCAGTTCTAATCTGGAGGAAAAGGGCTGCATATGTCTTTATCTTCAGGATGCACCATAGAAATGTCAAGACTGGTTTGCGTCAAGGGGAGCTTGACAGGTTTGCATCAAGTGGGGCTCCATCTCTCTGCAGTCCGATGACAAAGGAAGCTGAGAGCAAAAGATGTGGTTGGATTAGTTAGAGTTGTCAGTTTTATTTATCTGTGGGCAACAGCCATCATCCATCCTTCTCTCTCTATTTTATACTAAAATAAATTTACAGTATTCTAAGGATAACACTAACCGCTGGTGCACTGAAGGGGATGTAAAAAAAAATTCATATTATACTTACTCTGCCACTGAAAACAATATTACAAGATAATTGCAGATATTGTTCATAATCATTCACATTGATTAAAAAAATAAAGACGAGGGTCCTTTAAGAAGCAGGATTCACAATAAGTTGGTATTGCTGCTTGAGAGAAACGAACAAAAGCACCACACAGTACAATGCAGGTTTTGGTAGAAATAAGAAAATGAATGAGCAGTAGAGATCTATACATGACATCAAGGAGTGATTCCAGATACTGTATTTTTGTGGGTAGGCTGGCATGTGTTGTTGGCCTTTAAGGGTGAAGGGCAGAGAGTTATTAATTTGTGGCTGGGATAAAAATTGCTTCTAAAGAATAGCTTCCCATCTGTGAGTATGTAGCGCAATGACATGCAAACGAAAGGTAAGTAAATTACTAAGGTTTTTTGATAAACATACTTGATGCTGTTATAAACATAGCTAATCATAACTTTATTTCACCGTTGGTTTTTCAGTTAGTTTCTGGGATTTTTGATCAGATGCTACATCCAACTTCAATGAAAGTATAATCTACCCCACTGCACACAGGCTCGGCCCTTGCACTCAACCCTCACATCTTTGGGCAAGTCTCCCTTTTTCTTTTTTGTTAATATTTGTGTTAGAGCACCTCAGTTTTGGTTGGCGAGCCCACACAGATTTGTGGGAGCTTATAATGCTATATTATATTGATTTGTATAGTGCACTAATAACCCCAGAGGGTATCCGGGCACTTGGGTAGGTGAGTTGGTGTGTCATCCCCCAAGGTGCTTATACGAAAAGCCAGGTCTACAGCTTCTTGTGGGTGTCACGAGGTAAGGAGGCAGCTCTGATGTGTTGAGGGAGGTGGTTCCATGTCTTAGATATGATGTAGGAGAATGAGTGACCTCCAGTTTTGGTTTGTGGATGTGGGTAGTGTGATCAAGTGAGAGTGAGGTAGAGCATAGGTGTGTGGTTGGTTGGTAAACGTTTATGCAGCTGTTCAGGTTTTCTGGTTCTGTGTTGTGTAGGGCTTGGTATGGGTGCGGGAGAAGGTTGAATTGGCTGCGCTTGTGAATGGGGAGCCAGTGAAGCTTACTGAGGTGCGGTATGATGTAGGTGTGGCATGGGAGGTCGAGTATGAGTCTTGCAGTGGTGTTCTGGATGGTCTGGAGTCTGTGTAGGAGTTGTTTGGATATTACAGCATAGAGAGTAATGTTGTAGTCCACCGTGTTGGTGATGAGAGCTTGTGTGACAGTCCACCTGTTGTTCTGAGGCAAACATTTGAAGATCTTTCACAGCATGTGTAGGATGTGGAAGCAGGAGGTGCACACTGCGTTGACTCGAGCTTTCATGTTGAGCTTGTTGTCTAGGATGATCCATAGATTTCTTGCATGGTCTGTAGGTGTTGGTCCTAGCTCCAACAGCACCAGGTTTGTATCTAGTTTGCTATCATGGTCATGCAGTTAGTGAAGTTGGTTCTGGTTGAGTTGGGTTTCATCATCATAGGAGATGAAGGTGACGTCTTGTGATTGGATACGTTTGTGATCGGTGTCATGTATATGTTGAAAACGGTGGGACTGAGGAAATATCCCTGTGGGGCTCCGCATTTCAGTTGCTTGATTTCTGATGTCTAGGATGGCAGTGTGACCCTTTGGGTTCTTCCCATGAGAAAGAACAGATCAGTTTGAGAGCGGAACCTTGTATGCCAATCTCATGGAGTCTTCTGATGATGGTGTTGTGGGAGACAGTGTTCAAGGCCACAGAGAGGTTGAGCAGGATGAGGGCCGCTGCTTCTCCTTGGTTTAGGATGATTTGAATGTCGTCTGTGGCCACGATGAGTTTTTCTTTCCGTGCTGTGGTTCTTTCTGAATACTGATGGTGAAGTTCGAGGTGGGTTGTGAGTTGCTTGTTGATGGCCTTCTCAACCACTTTGGCAGTATAAGGAAGCTGCGAGGGGGTATGGGTCAAGTGGAGTCCATCTGGGCTCTTAAGTGGCTGGTCCACAAGATTGCCACTGTGTTGTTTCTGGTGAGGGATGTCCATTTGGTAAGATGGCCAGTTGGTTGGTGGTGGGTAGGTTAGCAATGAGTTTTCTGTTGTTGGATTGTGTGCGAAGTTGTAGATGTTTGCGATTTTGCTGTGGAAGAAGTTGGATAAATTATTGCAGAGTTGTTGGGAAGCAGCAATGTTGTTGACAGTGGCTGAAGGTGAGGTTAAATTCTTGATGATCGAGAAAATTTCCTTCCAGCTGTTGGAGCTCTCTTCGATGTGGTCCACTAGTGCTTTTTTCTTGGTGTCTCTTATTTGCTGGTGATCTGAGTACAGCCTTGTTGGTAGTTTTAATGGTGGTGTCATGACTGGCTCTCCATTTCCTCTCTAGTTTACAGTGTCATTTGGTACCTAAGAGGACTTCTATGTACCAGCTGGCCTGCTTGTTTGATCTACTATGCTTGTTGGGTTTGATGGGTGTGAGGGAGTCCACACAATTCTTGAAACAGTTGTTAAAGTTGTTGATGTCCTTGTCGAGGTTAACTGTGGAGCTAGGTTGATCAGTGCTAAGGGCGTTGACTCAATCTGCTTCTATGATTTTGCCCCAGCTGAGGCTTGAAATCCTGAACCGTGCAGGGGTGTTGACTTGAGGTGTGTTTATTTGGAAGTGGATGATAGAGTAGACTGTCAATTTCAGCAGTGTAGTGGAGTGACATTTGATGCTGTTGCTTGTGGTGAAGATAGAGTCCAGTGTGCAACATGTGGTATGTGTTGGTTCTGAGATGAGCAGGGTGAATCCGACACTGCTGAATCTTTCAAGAAGTGCTGTGGAGTAGGGGTTGTTTTTGTCTTCCGGATGAAAGTTGAGGTCAGCAGGGAGAATGTAGGCACTCAAGTCAATGGTGAGCGGAGCGATGAAGTCATTGATGAGTTGGTAAAGGGGACTTGTGGTCCAGGTGGTTGGTAAGTGAGGGTTCCATTCGGGGTAAAGTTTTCAGAGATTTGCAGCTTGAAGTGCAGGTGTTTCATGAATAGGGTGGCATTATATGTGGATATAGTGCATTTGAAGGGGCCATGACCCCGTGGGAAGTGCCACAAGGTTCCACAAACCAGTGTAGGTCCATGTACAATGAGATAGAGTTCGGAGACTTCAGATGAGGCCTAACGTGTGTTCTTGAGCCCTTGCCAGACTATGTGGACCCCAGGTCATGGGTCACTGGCCTTAGGGCTGCAATGATGTCTACAAACCCTTTTATTTTTTACTAAATGGAGGCTCCCTTTGCAGCCCACATCTGAGCCCAGGGATCAGAGGATGCTCCTCCTGCCCCTTTATAGTTTCTTTAAATATTTTATCTAAGCTGTGGAGAGCAAGACTTGCTCTCTGTAATGGCATCTATAACAGATCTGTTTTCTGTGACAGCCAGTCAATCAGAGATTTTAGTTCTACAGATCTGCTTGGGTCCATGGATCTGAATTGGATAATGAGAGAAAGAAATCCTATATCCAATATGATTTGTTTTTTTTTAGTTCACAGATGGTTCACAGAACATCCATGCACTAACGCTTACATCCAGGTATATTTGACCTTTTAACATGTTTGAGCGTACCTCAAAATTTTTATAAATGCTAATTTCTCAAATACCTTTTAGGACATTCACACTTTCTTGGGTAAAGTTCTAATCTTATGCCAAGTTTCGTGTAAATCGGTTGAGCTTTATTTTCTGTGGTGGAGATCAGTGATATCTAGGGGAGATAAACTGGGAAAAGACAATTGTTTGACACTCTTTGACAGATCTTCAGGAATTTGCCATGCTGAACAGAAATCTGATGAAATTTTAGTTTTTACAGTTTTGTGCAGATTAGTCTAATGGCTCAAAAACAAAAACTGTCTTTTCCATTGAAACTCTGAGCTAAGCATAACTACAGTCCCTATTGCAGATCTATCTATCTATCTATCTATCTATCTATCTATCTATCTATCTATCTATCTATCTATCTACCTATCTATCTATCTATAGAATGTTTACACTTACTTAATTTGACCCTATTACATATTTGTACATGCCATTGTCTTACACAGTTTTGTACCTCCTTTGTATGTCCTAGGGTGCCTCATACACAAAAGAGAAAATGTTCTTAAAACCTCTTCCCATTTTATAAATTGTTTGTGTTTCTCCTTGAAATATGTCTAGGAAATAATGTGTGTTAATGGTTTCTGTGACAATGGAACATGTAATTAATAATGTATTAGTTACAAGATGTGTTTTCCTATGTGTGCATGATATTTTAAATCAAAGGATTAAAAATGCATTATATCCAGCGCAGCGATAAAATTTCTCTGACCCATAGCCTGATTGCTATATACACGATGTCCACCACTTTTTTTATCCACTTCATCTTTCCTCTGCATGTGGTGGTGTAACAAGTCTTGTTTGTCCTTCAGTTGTTTCTTGATGTTTAATGCATCTCCTACCCCACAGCAGCAGGGATTGATTTGGACCCAGAGCTTTTTTTGACCACTACCCAGAAGTGCTTCCTCATTGTAGCAGCTCACCAGCTGCCCAGCACACCTGTGTCCTCTTCACCAGTGTTTGTCCTTGCTAACCTCTCACCCATTAGCATCATCAGGGAGTCCCCCCTCAGCCCTGTAACAACTGCTGCTCCATTGCCCCCAGGAGGATCCACATCACTGTGCTCTCAACATTAGAGCAGTCCCCTTGGAGGCTCTATAGCACAGTATTTCACTTTCTTGAAACTTACTTGGCTTCTGGGAAACCACTTCGTCTTTACTGTGTTTACTGCCACAGAAATTTACACATCAGAAATGCTAACAATCTGTCCTCCATGGGCTCCTCTCAATTGAATCCTTTTTAGTACAGTTTATTTTGATTGAACATTTGTAATTCAAAAGCAAAAGAAACAAAACATAAAATGTGTCTAAATCTAAATGTTGTCTTAAATAATGGATTTACCTGCCTCCAAATGGACTAAATTATGACCTTTTGAATGACTCTAGTGCACAGTAAATTATTTAACCAATTTCTGGAAACTTAGGGCCTGATTTAGAGTATGGCGGGCAGTTTTAGTACCCTCGCCATGGCGGCGTACTTTACTACCGCCATGGTGAGGGTACACCACCTATGAAATTTAGAGATGTCTGCTTGCCCAGGGCCCTAGGGGTCAATTTTCAGTTTTCACTGCAAATTATCACCCGGTTTTACCTGGCTGTGATACACAGTATAAACTGCCCATGTGTTCACCCACTCTGAATAGAGCGGGCAAATACATGGTGTGAGAAGCTGGCCTGGTAGATTATGTCCACTAATGTCAGTGGGCACCTTGCACCAGTCCAGACAACCCTTATGGTGATTTAAGAGGTCTTAGACAACCTTAGAAAGCTCTCTAAGTGGTACCTGTGGAGAGCAGCCTTCAGGCGTCGTCCAAAAGGAGTGTAAAGCAGCTTGTTCTACCAGAATGCAATCTTGTAGTATAGATTAAGTGAAAAAGAACCACACCAAGTACTTATAAAAATATGTTTTCATTATATAATACTCTCTAGTATGTTCCAATATCTCCAACACGGAGATAAACACAATGCACACAATACTTTAGCAAAGAAACATAGTAAATTGCACAAAATACACAGTGGCCCCCAAGGGGGGACCAAACCATATACTAAGAAAGTGGTATAAGAACCACGACTCGAGTCAAGGCAGTGTCGAGAGGACATAGAATTGCTGGGAACCCAAGGAACCACACAAGGTGAGTAAATAGGGACCCCACGGAGAGTGTGTGCAGTGTGGAAACACGACTGCATGCTCCGTACAACTCTATGTGCAAGTCGCGGTTAATTTTTAAAGATTAAGGACCCTTCCCAGTGGACCCTGAAGAAAGTCTGTGGAAGACACAAGGTTGGAGAGCCACCCCACCCGTGGATACCCTAGTACCCACGTTACCTACACCAGGGAAGCCGGGTGAATACGTGTGAAGTGGTGTTGGAAACTGTCCTTGAACCCAATGAGGACTTCAGGAAATTGCAGCTGCTGGACAAGGAGAAAGTGTCAGTGGGAATCCAAATGTGGATTCTTAAAGAGGAGTACCTGAAAGCAGAGGGGACAGAGTCTATGTCACTCAGAAGTGACCAGGAGAGTTGGAAGACGAATGCCCTCCGATGTCGGGTGCTTCAGGGAGGATGACGATGACCTTGACTCTGCAGCTGTGAGGACCAGGCGACCCTGTGGAAGACCAGGAGCTGTACATGAGCTGTCCCATGAAGGATGTCAAGTGCTGAGGGGTCGGTGTCCGGCGGGAGCACCAACTAGCCTTGGCAAAGGCAAGCCATGCAGTAATCAAAGAAGGAGCAACGTCGGGACCAGCAAGGTCCAGGGCACTCACCAAAGGCAGGGGATGCAGGGCAGGCCCCGAGCAATCAGGGAAGCCCAAAAGAAACAAGTGTGACCCTCAAGTGGACCCATAGGCCGGAGGCACTGGAGTTGCGAGAGGACCTTAAGCAGCTCACAAAAAGATGCATGCCACGAAGCACACGATGTGGTGTGGCTGAAGATTCTGGTCACAGGTGATGCTCATGGTTGGGGCTACTTGGAGACCGAAGATCTTCTTGCACAGAAGCCAATAAGCCTTTGCAACTGCAAGTTGGACACAGTGCACAGGGGTTCAATTATTGCAACCCCCACAAGGGATACTGGCCTTAAACTTGGTGAGATGATAGAGCAGTCCTTGGGAGCTGTGGAAAGCCACCACCTGTGTTGCAGAGCCCACAGAGTCCGGAGGAGCTCAGGATCTGCATACCGGTCGACTTAGTTGTAGTGCCTGCTAATGCAGGGGAGTGACTCTTTCACTCCAAAGGAGATTACTTCAGGTGTCTTTGATGCTTCACAGGCCTTGGAAGGTTCCTGTATGATACACAGGCACAGGAGATGAAGCAGACTGGAAGGGAGACGAAGTCAGGCCCAACGAAGTCCAGAGTACCCAGACGGTAGAAGTGCAGTGGTGTCTGATCTGAATATTATCCCATGATGAATCTAGGACCTACACCCAGGTAAGCCCTTAAGTACCCTAGGGAAAGGGTTGGGAAGATTCAGGGTCTGGACAGGGGGGGAGTTTACTCCCATGTCCTTTGTCCAGTTTTGCGCCGGAGCTGGAGCCAGGAATGGTTTGAACTAGACTATGCACAGGGACACCAAGTGTGCCCCTCATGCAGACTTTCTGGCACTTACAAGCGCACCCACCTGGTCTTAATACACTAAACCCTGTCTGGGAGGTGGTCACACCTCCCTGTGACAGGATGCCTATTGTTCCACCTTCCTCTGCTCGAACTTGGCTCAGCAGCAAGAGGGCAGAAATGTGTCTCTGGTCGGCAGCAACCATTTTGTGCTGTCCGGGTCTAGAAGACTGACACCGGGAACACTGAGAGCTAACGGAGAGCTCTTCCAGTGCTTGTAATCATACCTCCCACACCGTTTACAGTGTGGGGGTATGATTCCAACATGTTCGTTTACGGTGTGGGGGTATGATTCCAACATGTTTGATACCAAACATGATAGGATTCGTTGCAGCCGTTTTCGAGATGGTCATGGCATAATTACGCGGTGCCCCTCTATATAGTATATGGCTGCTTCACTGACAACCCGGGAGAATGGACTCCGTAGGCTGCAGGGTTGTCCTGCTCATGCAGGGGCACCCTCTCACATAGAACCAAGCACCCTGCCTTCAGGATTGCAAAGGCCTGCTATAGGGGTGACTTATAGGTTTTAAGTGCAGTGACCCTTTGATATTGCAAACCTATATCTTAAGTAAGTGGTGCATGCACCAATTTACACAGGCTGCAATGTTAGGCCTGTAGATCCATTGTCCATGGTCTCCCATGGGTGGCATAATGCATGCTTCAGCCCATGGGAGACCTCGGGGGTACCTATGCCCTGGGTACCTTAGTACCATATACTACGGACTGATAAGGGTACCCCAGTATTCAATTTGGAGTGTACCTAAGTACTCAACACAACAAGTTTGGGGAGAAAGCAGATAGACGGGGTCCTGATAAGCAGGATCCCAGTCAGACTAGTCAAAAAACAGCTTAGCACCAGGCAAAAAGTGGGGGTAACCATGCAGAAAGATCCTACCTTCCTACACATGGTCAACCCTCTGATGACTCTTACTTCTTGAACCAGCGGAATTAAATGTAGGCAGCAGAGACGGAATAGTCTCCACTGTCTACATACTGAAATTCTGTCTGACTCTAAAGAAGGTGAGTGGATCTTCGCATTGCGATGAAGTACCCTCTCGCAAATTCAAAATCAGGCCCTCGGTTATATTGGCTCGCAAATCTGTTCCATTTAAACCTCTAAATTCTGGATATTCAACTGAAGTTAAGTGGTCATGGCCTTATCAGTGATGGGTTGCTTTTCTATTTTAGCCTGTCTGGGGTTGCTAAATACGATATAAATAGTTTCTGCTCGAAATTGCTTAATTAGCTGTATCAATTGTGCGTCACTTAACTGAGTCACAAAATCCCAAAACAAAATGTCAGAATGTTGTTATAAAAGGTTAACATGACCATTTATTTACTTGCTGTTATGTGTTTTGGAGTGTGGTGATGTATCTTAGACTAATAAAAGGACTATTACGCCGAACAAACTCTAATCTTAAAAACTGCATATTGTTCTCTTTTCAGAGTTAGAAACGAAGCTGGAATTGGTAAAATACTAAAAACGTTGCATGTACAGATCTTGCGGAACCTCATCTGGAATGAATTTACAGTTTGGTTGAATTATGGACAATAGTTTCTGCTTTAAATCGCGGCAGTTCGATTTGTTTATTGATTGTATTTCATTTAACGGAGGCACAGATTCCCAAAGCAAAATGTCAAAATGTGTTTATTGTACAGTAACATGCCCCCATGCTTAGATGTTGTTTTATATATTGAAGTGTTTGTTGGGTGCTCCTATACTATTACAAAGAATAATCATGCTTATGATCTTTATCACAGTTAGAATGCAAACAGAAATTGGTAAAATATTATAAACATTTTATATAGAAATTTTGCTTAGCCTTATAAGCAAAGCTATACACGTTTCAATGAATGACAGATATTATTCATTATAAAATCACAGTCAATGAAGACTACACAAGTAAAGGTTATCTTGTTCAGTGTCATCTTTTGGTAATTACTTTACGAAAAATATTTTCATGTGGTTAATGTAAAGTATGTTTATGTCACATGTATATTTTATTTTTGAGCAGTAAAAAATGTAAACTTTATAACAAATCTCACGTCTCTAAATATATTAAATAACGATCAACATATTTAAACATGAGTACCCAGATTGGTGTATTCAGTTAGGTAACATTTTTCTAGAAATGTTACTGTGCATCTTTGGTTTGAACTCCTTCTGTGTGGGCCCTCCATTCGTTTGAAAATGCGGTCACTGGGAAAAAAATAGGGTGGGTGATAAATTCCGCTCGACTGGCTGAGTTCTCACAGTTTTGCCCACTCTGCATTACACTTAAAACGTGGAGTTCCTGCAAAACTGCGTCAACCACTGTTTGGCAGATTTTTTTCTCGTGCTTGGCTTGACAACATTAAGATGTCGAGCGAAAATTGGCATCCCCAGCGTTCGGGTGCTATGATGGCACCAGGTAAGATTTTCTCAACCTGGGTGATCGCAGGCAGTCGCGAGCGTTTGCGGTGAGAAAGCTGCTACTTGTGGTGAGAAGGCTGCCGCAGAAGTAGAAAATCTACTTGAGTAGCAGCAAAGAGGCAGCGCCCTCTGGCATGCCATGTGGTGTAGTTCGTGCTGATTTTGCGTCGCAGGACAAGCTCCCGGTGCTAAAAATCAGTGTGATGCGCTGATTTCGATCGCTTGCGGAACTCCTCGGAATCTCGCAGAGTTTTTATGTAACTCCACGATATTCAAAGGAGTAAAACTCCACGAGTTGTACCCACTCCTAGAAAAAACAAGTTTTGGGTACAAGCAAAAGGTGCAAAAGAGGATCTGTTGTGATACTGCTAAAAAGAAACAATGGGGGATATTCTCAAGAACGGGAGATAATTATCACCAACCTAGGTTAACGCAATTTTATATAACGCCGTCTATCGCGGGAAACTAACGCAGTGTTAACGGCGTATTCTCAACACGCCGGCAACAGGCGATAGTATCCCGATAACGCGTCAAATGTCCGCGTAAAAATTACCGGGACGCCGATAAAAAAGGAAACCCGAACGTGAAAAAAGTGGCGATGGGCCCAACAGCGATAAAAACATCAGTGATAAGCAGCGCCAGGCTTGCTATTCCCATGTCAGGCGGGAAAAATCACCATAAAAGCTGCAAAAATAAACAAACACAAACTACTGAGAAGCACCATGGAGGGAGCTGGAGCAACTACAGAGGCCAACCAGAACCCCACAAACCCCCTGGAGGACCAGCCAAGGACCTCGGGGAAGGAGAAGGGCAAGGAGAAGAAGAAGAGGAACCCGCGATTCAGGCCGCAGGAAAACAAGATCCTGATTACGGAGGTGATAGAACACTACCAACAACTGTTCATCACCTCCACTGTGTCATTGGCAACAAAAAATGCAATATGGCAGTCCATCTTGGCCAAGGTGAATGCAGCACAAAACCAAGCTGAAACTCGCTAACAACCGGAAAGCAGCAATGCAGACTGGAGGTGGGAGTCCAGCGCCACAGCAGGAGCTGGATGAGATGGAGGAAATGGTGTCCACAGTCATCAGTGGGGAGACGGTGGCAAGAGTTGGGGGACCGGACACTGCT
Source organism: Calotriton arnoldi (assembly GCA_963921515.1). Lineage (NCBI taxonomy): Eukaryota > Metazoa > Chordata > Amphibia > Caudata > Salamandridae > Calotriton > Calotriton arnoldi. The sequence continues at coordinate 579,514 of CAWUFW010005000.1, read as the reverse complement.
CAACATGACCTGACCCAACAGCAACAGGGTGAGTAACGACCAGGGACTGGGGGGACGGGGGGAGATGGGCACAATGGCACACATGCACAATTAAGTATAGCAAAGTGCACACCCACAATGACTCTGGTTCATGTCCCTGATCTCCTTGGCACACTGCAGCACACATAGAAACAGCAAGTAGGCCTTCTTCGACAATGTGCCCGGAGGGGGCCCTCCCCACACAACACTAATCTCACAACAAACCCATGCACATGTGCTGAACCCAGCAAAGCTGCGGGTCCGTGAGCCACACTGACAATGCAAGTGACACTGCATGACGATTAGCATGGCTGCAGTCCAATTATCATGACATGGTGCACGCCACGACACTGAGGTGGCTGAGTGTGGACCACATCCGTAAAGGAGCAGGTCACACTCTGACACATCCACGTGCACAAACAACCCCTGACGTCAACAAGACACCTGCGGACAAACCATGCCAAAGAGTCCCAACTCCCACCAAGAGCCCAATTTACCCAAGTCTGCAAAATCTCAGCACTGTATAAGCACAGAAGTGAAAGGCACAACGTCTGAAAGTGATAAGGGCCAGCAAAATCAGAGCTGCAGGGGCGACTCGCCCACAATGCAGCACACACACATATGAAACAGAGCACATCAACATTGATAACAATGTGGTACAGACTGCAACACTTTAACAACAGAACAGAGGACACAACTGCTGCCGCTTGTGTGTAGAAACTGGCCAATCACATTTGGCATAGCAGGAAACTGTGAGAGGATAATGTACAAGTACAACCCCACATCCCTGATGGTGTAGAAATGTCCACTGTCCCACATCAAATAGGCATCTCCTCCCAAACAGTCACAATGTACATTGTCATGCAGTCTGTTTGTAAACTTCTCCAATGCGTGAACATACATGGAACACACTGTTAAACTGCATCTCCCCATCACATTGCAGAGTGAGAATCAACACCTCCTGCAGAGCAGATCGTACATCTCTTCACTGATGATGAAGAGGACCTCCACACCATCGACACCGACGCCCTCCAACAGCTCATGGACACCCTCAGCACCCCACCCCCAGGAGCAGGGCAGCCCAGCTACATCAAGGAGACCCCACCCCCTGCACAGACCACACAGCAGGAAGCACCCACCACCACGGCTGTCTCCCAGGACCCCCAGGACCAACACATGGCATTCCAACGCCGTGTGTTAGAGGTCCAGAAGGAGATTGCTGATCAGGTGCGGGTGGGGATCGACCTCATGGCAGCCAAACTAGATGCCATACGTGGGTGTCTAAGTCCCATCAGGTACACCTACAGGCCCTAACGGACACCCACAGTCCGCTCCATGCTCTCCAACAAGCCATGGCTGACATCGCTGAAGTCATGACTCTGAGACAAGAACAACTGTCTAGTCAGAGTGGCTCCAGCGATGACAGCCAGGAGTTGGGACACATGCGGAGGATCATGGAGAACATGGAGGGGATGCAGGCGGAAAGAATGGCTGCCACGGCTGCACACCAGCGAGATGTAGCTGGGATCTTCCATGCCCTGCAGATCCTCATCATGGCATTGCTGCCACAAGGCCTGGCGCAGATGAATGCTGCTGCTACTACTCCATCCACATCACAGTCAGTGCCACACAGTGCTGCAGACAAAACACCACCACCGACATGTGAGGCACATCACACATCAGAGGACGATGATGTGGAGGATTCTGCCTTTGTGGACGAAGGAAGCGGTAGCATTCATCTCCGCCATATGGCCTGTTTCAGCTTGGTTCGGCCCTCTGCATCATGCCCTGATATAACACCTTCCACTGTACTCGACATGGACTGCCATATTTGTTTTGGTTACCAATGACACAGCAATCAGACTGCGGACTGCACTCTTCCTCTTCCGATGAACTTGTCAATCCCTAAAGGACTCTGGCTGGCCCTCCACGGGGCAACAATGTAAAGTGGGGTTTGCATGGCCATGTACTGGTACAGCTTCAACACTCCACCGAATGTGATTAAAACATTCTAATTCACACATATGTGTCATGTCAATGATCAAGCAAGCATGAAAGTATGGATGAATATAGGGGCAGTGATTCCAAAAAAAGGTACTCCCTGGGAACTGATATCAATGCGCATGTTTGACCGTGACCCAGATAGGCAGTGAGATGACTGGGAATGTGTGAACTAGCTGTGGCCTCATTGCTCCTAAACAACAATCTCGCAATTTCCCAACTTAGCCCCACGTCAATGTAGGAAATAGGGCTGTGTGAGAAAAAGTCAAAGTCATGTGGAAGCCACAGCTCGGAACAATGATTTGTTTGAGTGTGCAGCGGTTGGACTCCTGGGATGGTCTGTGCGTAAGTGTGAAGGTCATTCCATGCAAGAGAACTGCGAGCAAGGACTTCTGTGTCTGGTGTGTATACGTTGTTGTTTTTAAAAAAAATCTTTATTTACCATTTTCTTGAGCAAATCAGTACAGGAGGTAAGTAAACATTGCTGTTGTGCATAGTATGTTATAAAGATATGGGTTATTGAAAAACCGTACAAAAGGGAAAATATAGTTTACCTCTCCACTGTCAGCCAGCTTTGTATCAATTGCAAAGTGTAGTAACATATCAACAGTTTGTCTCCGACCCGCCCTCCCCTCCTCCTCCCCTCCCCCACATGTTTATCTCGCACAGTGCGGTAATGCCCACTGAGCGGCGACAGAGTGACCAGGTGACGCATAGTTCTATAGTCGGTCCATTCCCTAAGGCGTCCTTTCTGTATGTGTTTTTGAAATGAGTAAATCTTTTGCCTTTCAGCCCACCCCTGTTGGGACAATACCGTGTTCGGCTGTATACGTTTTTAATGGGGCCCATATACCTTTTGGGCGGGAGGTCCTAGGTAAAGTGCTGCTAAACAGGTCGCTGTTGGCGTTAAAGTATGTAAGACTGTTTAACTAAGCTTGTAATGTAGGAGCCGTTTTCCTCCCCCACCTGAGCGCGATCTCTCTCTTTGCCAGCAGCAGTCCCAGGGAGATGAATTTTCGGCAACCCTTCCGAAAGTTGACCACATACCCCATTAGTGCAACTTCCGGTGTGGGCATGATATCCATGTCTACCATGTTTCCCAGTACTCAAAATATTTCTGCCCAGTATGACTTGATTTTGTCACAGTTCCATGTGAGATGTGAGTCCCGCATTTCAAACAGGAGAGGGTCTAGAGCGATCTATCTTGTGGAGTGCCTCTGGGGTGACATATAGCCTGTGAAGGAATTTGAAGTGTATTAACTTGTGACAGCTGTTAAGAGAGACTTCCTTTGTCTGTACACAGCACGCCGCCCATTGATCGTCTAAGATCGGATGACCCAAATCCGCCTCCCTCCGCCCTCGAACCTTAGAGTCATCAATAGGGATGATGTCCGCGCAAGCCCTGTACAACTTGGACGTGAGGCGTTCTCCCCCTGTACTCCAGATGACTGTAGAGAGTGGTACAAATGGGTCTGGTTCTAGTGGGAAGCTTGGCAGGAAGGGTCGCATCACTGAACGCAACCGGTTTAGAATAAACTTGTCCATGAAAGTCGACTCTCTGAATTTCTCGTCCTCTGTAATAACGAAGAACTGTCCACCGATGAACAAGTCTCCGGCAGTGGTAATGTCGTATTTAAGAAGAGTTTTTTGAACCAGTCGTTCGCCAGTGATGGGGATCCAAGTCTTGTTGATAATCGGAGTTTAGGTGTGTATAGTATGGGTGCTCTCATGTGCCTAACCAGTTTATGCCAGGCCCAGCTGGTGATGGAGACCATTTGGATATCATTGGGGTCGCGGGGAAAGCCCTGAGGGAGCACTGTGCTCAAGAAATCGGGGAGGACCAAGTCAGCCTCAGGGCACAGATACGGGATCCTGGCATCAGGGTGAAACCAGGAGTGGGCATAGCTACACTGGGCCACCAGATAGTACAGTTGTAAGTTGGGAGCCCCGATTCCGCCTCTGCTGCATGGAAGTGTCATGACCTCCCAAAGTGCCCTGGGTCTTTTACCACCCCAGGTAAGCCTTATAAGGTGAGTGCGTAGTGTCAAAAAGAAGCTGTTGGGAAGCGGTATTGGTATGTTATTAAATAGGTAAAGGAATTTCGGTAGGACCACCATTTTAATTAACGCAACTCGGCCGGCAATCGACAGGGGAAGCCGCAGCCATTTTTCGACTTGTTCCTCTAGTTTGAGCAGCGCCTGGCTGTAATTTAGTCGGATTATTTGGGGAGAGTCCGGGTGAATGTGTATGCCCAGATATTTGGTCGATTCCCCACACCACTCCAAGGGAAATTCACAATTCCTCTGAGCCGTACCAGAGGTGAGAGGGAAGATAACCGATTTGTGCCAGTTGATTCCCAGCCCCAAAAAACTTCCAAATCTGATAATCTCCCTGATCAGGGGTTCGAGATTCACCTGTGGCTCTCGGACGTATAAAATAACATTGTCCGCATATAGGGAGACTAATAAAGGGCCCGTGTGAAACTTAAGGCCTCTCTGTAAGTGACACTCCTGAAAGTGTCGGACCAAGGGGTACATTGCCAAAATAAACAGCAGCGGCGATAACGGACAGCCCTGTCTGGTGCCTCGTGAGAGTGAGAAAGATCGAGACAGGGTGCCATTAAGACGGATTCTGGCCATAGGGCCCTGATACAAAAGAGCAGTGAGGCTGATAAATCCCTTGGGCATACCCATCCTGCCATTACAGTAAAAAAAAACGGCCACTCTAGGGAGTCGAAGGCCTTCTCGGTGTCTAGAAGGATTGCTGCTGCCGGGGTCTCAAGGTTAATTCCGTGCAAAACTGCAAATAGAGTTCGTAAGTTTAGAGAGGTGGACCGATGAGGTACAAATCCCGATTGGGCGGGAGAGATGATTTTGTCCAGCAGCAATGAGAGACGCAACGCTATCATCTTAGCTAGGATTTTGTAATCTAAATTTAATAGCGATAGCGGCCTGTATGAGCCGCAGAGCAGGGGGTCTTTCCCAGGTTTAGGGAGTAGAACAATCACAGCTTCTTGGAGCGTGGGTGGGAGCTCATTCCACTCCAAGGCTTCGTTGTAGACCTCGAGCAGCTTGGAAGCTAGTAGGGGCTTGTAGGCTTTGTAAAAGTCACCCGTGAAGCCATCAAGGCCTGGGGCGGTGGAGCCATTAAGGGGTTCGATTGCGCTAATAATCTCATCTGCGGAAAAGGGCTCTGCCAGGAAGTCCTGCATGTATTTTTCTAAGTACACAAGGGCAATTTCTGAAAAATAGTCTTCTTGCTCGGCCGAGTTGTGCGTGACTTTAGAAGTGTATAAAGTGGTAAAATACGTAAGGAATTCGTCTCTGATGCTAACCGTGTCCGTGAGGAACTGACCAGTCTGGGATTTGAGCTCTGTGATGTAGGATTTCCCATAGGGGGTTTCAATAGTCAAGCCAGAGTGCGCCTGGGTCTCTCCCCTCGCCGTATCGGCAAGCGATGGCGTATTTACTCAAAAAGTGGATTTCCCTGTCAGCCGCCTCGCGAAATTCTGTGAGTAGCGCCAGGTGCCGTCTGGTGTCATCGGGTTGAGGGGAGTGCCGCTGTGCGAGATCAACAGCATCAAGCTGCTGCTCAATGCGAGCTAGTGTCCCCCTCAAATCTTTCAGCACTCCCGAATGTTTTGAGATGCTAACACCCCTGGTGAAAGCTTTGAATGCCTCCCAAAGTACTGCCCAGGAGTCTACTGATCCCGTGTTTATTTCAAAATAATCAACTATAGCCTCTCTAATCTCTTCGAAGAAGAGGTCGTCATTCAGGGCTCTACCTGGAAACCGCCATTGCCTCTCATGTCCCTCGGGTCTTGGGATGCGGAGCTGCAAAACCACCAGAGAGTGGTCGGAATATGTTCTAGGGAGTGTTGTGGAGGAGGAGTACCATGCCACTAAGCCTGGGGAGCACAACCAATAGTCTAGCCTGGTCCAGGTGTCGTGCTGTGCCGAGTAGTGCGTGTAGGAACTAGCCGTGGGATTGCGTCGTCTCCAGACATCAAACAAATGTAGTGAATCGCACAGTTCTGTCAGTGCTCGTCGTGCTCGAGGTTTGGCGTCTGGGGCGGTGGAGGTACTGTCTAAGGTGGGATGTATTAAAAGATTATAGTCTCCACCCATCAATATGAGATCTGCACCCGAGCGGAGAACCTGGGCTTGAAGATCGTGAAAATATTCGGGGCTGTCAGTGTTAGGGGCATATAAACATACCAGCGTGACGATGTGACCTAGCAACTTCCCTGTCACTATAATGTGGCGGCCGTCTGCCTCGCAGTGAGAGCTGTGTAAATGGAAAGGGAGCCGCTTGTGCATTAATATCGCTGTCCCACCGGCGTACGAGCTGAAATTGGAAAAGAAACGATGTGGACCCCAACTAGCAGCAAAATGACTATCTGTGGATTTCGGGAGGTGGGTTTCCTGCAGATACGCCATGTCAATGCAATGCCTGTTTAGGTATTGAAGTACATGTTTCCTTTTCTTATTGTTGTTTAGGCCCCTGATGTTCCAGGTGATTAGGGATAGGGAGGTGTGGTCAACCAAGTTAAGAGACATAATCGTTACCTTGGTGGAGGTAGAGTAGCAGCGTGACAATTGTGGAGAAGTGCGGCAAAGTGTAACAACCATATTTTAGCAATGTAACCCCTGAGAAACAGACTCAATGTAAATATTTAAGGCAACAATAGGACAACACACATTTTACAATATCAATGATAGACTTCAAAACATATGGACTAAAAGAACCAATCAAAGCTATTTATATTATGAAAATACAAAATTCATATTTTATTGATAATCAGAAAAACAGTAAAAAATACTCAGTCATACTATTCCATCCATACATCTCATACATCCCATGCAATCTGAACTCGTAGTTGTTGGTGTCCAATTTTTGTGTTCAATAGAAGAACTGTGTGGCACAATTACAATTTTACAGTTGTATTTGTATTCAAAAGAGAGAAACAGATCAGTGAATCATTCGCATCACCCTCCCCCCACCCAACCTCACGCCAGTAGACGTCAGGAACCCACCCCATCGAACCATGATTCAATGCATCCAATAAACACCCCAACTGTAATTGCCAATCAACCAAACGATGTATTAACATCAAGAAACAGAGCAACATGAGTAACTCTCAGGGAGGTGGCAATGACCCATCAACCTCCAGCAATTGAAATTTCCTATAAAGGATATATAATCTGTCCAAGCATCATAACATAGTTCTATTTTGTAAAGACTGCTAGTCCCAGCGGTTAGAGTTCGCTATCATGTGGAGAAGAGGTCAACACTGACGACTGAGCCGCTGTGAGGGGGGGAAGAGCCGGGACCGGGCCCCCTCTGTTGGCTATTGCTGTTTTTGTAGGTCTTACAAAATTCCTGCACTGCGGTAGGGGAATCAAAGATGTGAGAATGGCCATTGATGTCAACCCGCAGGCGGGCTGGATATAGCAGACCATAGCGAAGGCCCAGAATTCGGAGTGTGGCTTTCACCCCGTTGTACTTTCATCATGCCTCTTGCACAATTACAGTGAAATCGGGGTATAATGCAACTGTCGAGCCCTGCCAGACGGTCTCGCCTCGCTCTCGGGCCAGACGGAGAGGTGTAGCTCTGTCTCTGAAGTTCATGATTCTGGCAATTATGGGTCGCGGGCCCAGGGAGTGGTGCGCACGTTCAACAGCAAACCCTGGGGTGAACGAGTCCTTGCCAAAGAGGTCGATGAGGAGTGTCTCCACAAAGAGGTCTATGCGGCCGGTGTTCGTGGACTCCGGGACCCCGAGAATGCGCAGATTGTTGCGCCTACTGCGTGATTCAAGGTCCTCAGTCTTTATTGCCATGTCTTTTAGGATTTTTTCCATCCGATCCAGGCGTTTGGTGGACTGCGCAGCGCCATCTTCTATGTCCGATGTCCTGCCCTCCACTGTGTCCAATCGGCGGTCGTGGATGTCCAGTCTGGCCCCCAAGGCATCTAGCCTCTTTTCAAGTGAGTCAAATCTTCCATCCACGGCCTTGAATCCAGCCCTGAGCTCTGCAATTAGGGAAGACTTGGTATCGTTCGGGTCGGTAGTGGGGACTGTGTCCGGACCCCTCTCCGCCATGGTGACGACTTGTTTGCTGGGTTTCTCCGCAGGTTTGTCAAATGAAAGCAGTCGCTGCTTAGGGTCTTTAGGGCCCATTCCTCCTCCGACAGTCACCTGGGGGAGACAACATTGACGTTTAGAAGTGAACCGGTGACTCAGCTGGGTAAATAGTGGGCCTCACCATCGATCGGACCGCAGTGCAGGACTCAATAGAGGACTTTGAGTTCTCTTGGGGTGTCCGACTCTCATAAAATGGCGGCCGCAGTGCTAGTTCCCTCCGGGCTGACTCTGCGACGTGGCCTACAGGTCGGCAACGCACTGCAGTCGCCATCGCGTGTAGTCGTTGCTGCCGGCGGTGGGCCCCAGAAGCCATGTCCCCCCCAGTAGCGGCGGTCAAACAGCCGGATGACTGCCTTCCTGGCTCTCCCATGGTCCCTATCACCGCGGGGCCTCCAGGAGTGTGGAAGACCACATGCGCACACTCCGGCCCTGGCGAGGGACCGAGGCGCGCCGAGGGAAGTCCGCAGGTGGGGCTGGGGGGAGGAAAGGCCGCCGAGCGCCGCACTCACCAACTCTGGAGCCCTGGCGGGGACCGCGTCACCTCAGTCTTCTCGGCCTCCAGGACCAACTCGAGGCCAGGGATCTGCAGGCCGCACCCGAGAGCGCTGGATCTTTCCGGCTGGCTCCGCTCCCAATGGCGTCGGGCTTCTAAAACTGCTGTATTTTCGCGGTTTGCGGGGGCAATGATCTCAGCAAATTACCCACACCGTCCGGGGGTCAAGGATTCATGCTCAGTGCTGAGCAGCAGTCATCTTTGTCATGACAGAAGGCGTTTTGGTGGGACGGTCAGCGGAGCTTCAGTGCAGCGCGGCCATCACGGTCGGCTGCCTGGCCATGCCCCCGTGTGTATACGTTGTTCATTGGTTAGCGCTGTGCGTAGTGTGGGAGTCGTCATCAGCTGCTATGGTGTCTCTCAGGGGTGCCGGGCGCATGCAATTCCAAGGTCGGAGGTGCAGATGAGCCACCGCCTTCTAGTTCAGACACAGGAGCTTTCATCCCTAATGTTAGTTTGTCATCTGCTTGCATTCTGGAAATGTGATGTGGATTGGGGGGGGGGATGTCACTGCTTAGCCTTCCAGCACGGTATTCCTGCTGGCTTTTTAGCTGGTGTGCATCTCCCATGTTGCTGAGGTGTTCACTGTGCCCCCATCCCCCTTACGTCCATGTTGCTCATGTTGTGGGACTTGAGTCACAGGGTGCATCTCTGCATCAGGGTGGTTCATATTTGACCCCAAATGACACCCGCAATTTCACATTTGACTCCAAATGACACCCGAAATTCCATATTTGACCCCAAATGACACCCGCAATTTCATATTTGACCCCAAATGACACCCTGTTGTCTTTTTTTGAACACCAATGACAGCCTTCATGTCATGTTTTTGTACACATGTGATAGGCTGATGAGTGGGATTACGTACTACATTTGACACCCTGTAATGGCATTCCGAATACGTGATCCCCTGAACAGCCTCTCTGTACAGAGGTGACATATCCACCATCTATTTGCTATTTGTGAGATTGTTAGCACTTAATGTTGCACTTACACTTGTCAGAGTGATGTGCTAATGCAGAGGACTGACATGCACACAGGGAATGTGTGTTGCAATGAATTTATTTGCACATGCTGTTCATGTGGTCATTTTGTACTGTTCCATGATTGCTAAGGACTGTCACAATGTGATGTGCTCATGTGAAGAAATTGTTAATGATTGTGTTCCTTCGGGCTATTCCTGCTGCAGCTGCAGTGGGGTGTGGTCCACCTGCCTCATCTTCCTCATCATCGTCCGGTGCATCTGGCCCTTGGATCCATGGGGCATTGGTGCGTACACATATGTTGTGCAATACACAACATGCAATGATCATCTTGCACACTATTTCTGGGCTGTACAGGAGTCTTCCACTTGTGATGTCCAGGCACCTGAAACGTGACTTTAACACGCCAAATGTGCGCTCAACAATGCCCCTGGTGCGTTTGTGGGCCACATTGTACTGCCTCTGGGCCTGGGTGTTTGGGGCTCGGAGGGGAGTCATCATCCATGGGCAGAGTGCATATCCTTGATCACCTGTGAGAGGTAAGTGAGATTAGTGTAAACTGGTGGTTCTGCATGCTGTGTTGACAGACTTACAAGTTTTGTGGTGTGTGATTTGTGTGACTTTGGGATTCATGTTTGCCATGTATTGCTTCTGGCAAATGTGCAGGGTCAATGTGTATTACGTAGCCACACAGCTGCTCCTTCCTCCCCCCGAGCCTATTTACTTGTGTGCGCTACACGGTTGCATCACTTGCACTCCTACGGCACACCATTGTCATGCCTGTCTGCGCATGTCCGCAAGCCTGACAACAACACTGTAATGTTGGCCGTTGAAGGTGGGCGGCCAAGTGTGTGTAGGCCTATGGTAAGGATAGGGCGGACACAGATGTGGAGTTCAGGCCTGGCTGAACTCGCGCTGCGATTGAGGCTAGGCCTTTGGCTTATGCTGCAGCAATGAAGGTACACACACAACAGTTGGCATGTATGAGCCAAGACCCCGAGCGGTCTTGCGCTCCTTTATTTATCCATTCGGGCGAGCCCGCCCTCTGGGTGCATGCTACATAGCAAGATTGTCGATTAAGGGCCGGGTGGCGCAGACACTACAACAGAGACACACGCCATAGTTACTTTTGTGGCCAGCCTGGAACTGAACCACGCCCAGAGCCCAGAACTGAACTACGCCCAGAGCCCAGAACTGAACCACACCCAGAGCCCAGAACTGAACCACGCCCAGAGCCCCGGGCCATTTCTTCTCACTCCTCACACGCCTATGCGTGGGCCGCCGCCGCAGCGCTGGGTTGTCGTGCGCTTCGGAGTACATCTCCAGACGTTCCACCCAGGCTTTCCAGCAGCCTGCCTGGGACGGGGGTGGCCCCGTGACTGTGAAGGGCTCCAGTGGCGTTACCGAGGACATGCTGTTGGCTGCCGGAGGCGGGCTTGTGGGGTAGCCCCACGGGACGATGACTTGCGGTGCACTGAGGTAGGCCCACCTGAAGAGCTGAGCGGGTGTGCAGCCTGCGATGATGCAGTAGGCCTGGAGGCTGGACAGTGAATTGTGGTGCACAGAGGTAGTGGCACCTGAGGCACTGCATCCGGCACGGGCCTACCGCCACGTGGCGATGACTTGCGGTGCACTGAGGTATGCCCACCTGAAGAGCTGAGCAGGTGTGCAGCCTGCGATGATGCAGTAGGCCTGGAGGCTGGACTGGATTTGATATGTGTGAGACCTGCTGGACCGCAGTGTAGGCCTGAGGGAGCAGTCAGCACACACAGAACTCCGCGGTGCAGTGCCGCAGGGTGCGCTGGGGGCCTGTTGTGCGGAAGCCAGCAATTGGCTGAGGAGGCTGCCAAGCTCGCGGACCTCGGGCTTGAGGATTGCAATGGCACGTGGTGGGCCCTCTTGGAGACACGCCGGTGGCGGCAGGTGAGCAGTGATGGCTGGGTGCACAGGGGTGGGCAATCACCGCTGTGCGCCGGAGGGGTCTGGGGTCCAGCGGGCTGGGGTGCAGCAGGCGCACAGGATTGCGCAGGCACCACCGTCACAGCGGCGGCCTTGTGGCAGGGTGAGGGGCGCCGCCCTGGCAGACACGCCCCTGCAGGCGATGAGGAGATGTGCGCCGGGTGGCGTGTGACGTAGCCACCTCGTTGCCGGTGTAAATTCGGCCGTTGAAGGTGGTTGGCCACATGTGTGTGGGCCTATGGTCAGGATATGGCGGACACAGAGACACACGCAGGAGTTACTTTGGTGGCCATCCCGGAAGTGAACCACACCCAGAGCCCCGGGCTGTTTATTCATGCTCCTGCGCTGGACAGGTGTACGCCGGCCCAGCCCACTATGCTTACGCTTACAGGGGGGCGACATAGCTACATGTCCAAGGTATTCCCCACTGCCTGAGGTGACATGGTTGCGTCCACTGTCCACAACACTACAGACACCAGCAGTATATGTCCACATGGACATGTCTGTGCTCTGCATACTCAAGACTGTCCAGCACATCACTGCCACACTTGGCATTGTGTACATTCTTATTCATGGGTCCATTACCTCCTTCGCACATTCTTGGTTCCCACCTCTCCCCACATTCTGCAATTGTGTGGCAGAGGGGCTATGCCTTTGTGGATGGTTTGTCTACATGTCTGGCCCCTGTTACCACAGTTACTTGTGTTGTCGTGTCTGGTAGGTGGGCATGTTGGTTGGCATGTTGTATGTGATTTTGTTACATGTGCATTCCCACAGTTGTGAGTTGTATGATTGTGGAGTTGAGGTGTGTGGTGTGTTCCGTTGGTACTTACCAACAAGCAGTGTATTTCCATAGGTGCCATCCTGAAAGCGCTGGTTGATGATGGACTGTCGGAAGATGTAGGAGTCATGCACACTGCCTGGGAAGTTGGCGACAACATTGGTGAACAGTCCCCGGTGGTCCACTATTGCCTGCACATTTTAGAATGCGTGTGCTTTCTGTTACTGTAATTGTGTGCAGTGTCGGCAGGGGGCACAAGTAGGACATGTGTGCAGTCAATTGCCCCCAACACGTGCGGGAAGCCAGCTATGGCGTAGAAGCCTTGCTTGGTCTCCAGCTGTTCCTGCGCAGTGTGGGGGAAGTGAAGGTGCTGGGGTATCAAGCTGATAATGGCATCCAAGACAGGTGTGAGGAACTTTGATAGGGCTGGCTGTGAGACTCCTCCGACTCTGGCAGTTGTTGGTTGGAAGGTACAAGAGGCCAACAAGTGCAGCACAGCCAGCAGCTTTGTCTGTGGAGGGATGTTGGTTGTCCGCTGTGTTGGTACCGTCAGCTTGTGGGCAATGTGGGTCAGGATGTGGAGGATGGTTGTCCTTTTGAGCCTGTAGTGGGAAATGACATCCTCTGGCGTTAAGTCTCTGAGGCTGGTGCATTTTTGGAAGGTCCGCCTTCTTGTTCTGCGCTGCCTCGGTGGCAGTTCGGAGGAGGGGTGGTCCTGGGGGTGGGGGTGGTCCTGGGGGTGGTGGCGGTGGGTGTTGTGGCCCCCTTGGGTCTCCAAGCTGCATGATTAGTAGCTCCATGGCATCTGTTGGTCTTCAGATGTGGCTCTGGGGCTCCCTTTGTACTGCAGGTTTTCGTCCTACTTAAGACCAGGAAAAAGCAGGTCTTAAGTCCCTGCTGCTAACGTGCCTTATCGCCAGTTTTTGGACCGCATCGCCGATCTGGCTGGTCGTTGAGAATATCGTGAAGTGGTGTTATCGTGAGTTTTTGCACGGGAAAGCCTACTCTGCATATGATTAGCGTTAGTTGTCGCTGTCAGCCTTGGCGATGTTTTTGGCGGCAGCTATCACAGGTAAACTGACGATGTCGGCTGTTAGCGCAGGCTTGTGAATAGGGCGATAAATCTATCGCCACTTTCGTGGCGGTAAAGTGCCGCTAATTCGGCTATGTGTCCTTGAGAATATGCCCCAATGAGTCAGATAAAATGGAGAACTATGCCAATCAATCTAAAAAGACCAAGAAACAGACGAGACCGACATAAATGAAGCATAACAATAATCTCTAAAGGCTTAAATGAACATGCAGCATGTTGTCATTGAGTTTATTGTTTATTTCTTTGAATGAAACAACCTGCTCCCTGCCACGATTTCATGTAGTTACTTCATTATATATGTATCATGTATTTTAAATTAACATTGAGGTTACAAAATGCAAATTACACAACATTCATTTGTCAGGAAGGGGGCTTTTTAATATGAGAGGGTGTTTCTGCTCCAACTCAATTACCCCACTATGAATAGGTCAAAACAGTCATCTGAGGGAATGCCTGCTTAATACCTGGTAGTTATGGCACATGGAACAGACAATCCTCAAAGAATTATGTGTAAATTTCTTCACAAACAATTTTAAAGAACAGAACATAATACAATAACATTTCTAGACCAACTTTAAAAAGGACAACAATGAATTAACAAAAATAAACGTAGATCATTAAAATAGGTTGGGGAGTACAGGAGACATGAGTTTTAATGTACAAAGCACCCCGAGAAAATAAACATTAATGAAAGCATTTCACAGTGGACCTGAGACATAGGCAGAATTTCAGGCTGACAATGATGCGCGGAGGTGAAATACACTAAGAAGGTCATAGTCAAAGATCAGTGGATGGCCTGACATCTGTAAGGGGGGCAGAGGTAATAACATCAGCTACCCTGGTGGATGACCACCCAGCAATTTTAGAGATCTCCATCAGCCTGATGGAGATCCCTATGCCTTCCGAGAAGCTGCCACCATTGAAGTTCCTCTGAAGGCATTCAACACTTGCTGAGCTGCCACCATGTGTCATGTCGCTGCTTCGCAAACCTTTTTGTATTACAAAGCCAAACTCCCAAAGTGGGAGCTTGTTTGTGTAATACCTAAAAAAATCTATTGATCCTAACACCATAGAAGTTTTCTCTCAGGGTGTGGGAGTCAATTTTCTTTTTTTCTTTTCAGAAATTCAAGGCTTTTAATAGTGGTCCTAGGAAAAAAGGTGCATTAGGCAGTCCATTTAAATAGGGTGGATGATCTGATGTACTTAGCTCAAACTCATTAAACTACTGAAGCTCAGCTACTACAGTTAGCAAGGCATGCAACACACAGTGGCGGCTCGCATAGGGCATGCTGCGGGGCGGTGGGGCGGGGTGGGGGAGGGGCAGGGTGGGGGGGTAGTAAACTCGGACATACGACGGAACGGAGGAAAGTAATTATTACGTTCCTCCGTTCCGTTGTATGTCCGAGTTTACCACCCCCTTCACCCTTCCCCTCCCCCGCCCCACCGCCCCACAGCACGCCCTATGCGAGCCACCACTGGCTACACACACCACCTGCCATGCTCAAAACATCAATTTGACAATGGTACAGTGTACGAAATTGGGTATTAGTCAAGAAGGCAGCTACCTTGAGTAACAATGACAATTCTTGTCAGGGTGAACCCTCAAAGCTACTAACTTAACCTGAGCTCAACCCCCCTGGTAGCTATAGCTCAGAGAAGACAGGCATGTTTGAAAACTAGACTAACCTTCAATAAATACAATGACACCAAAAGGCCAAAAGTCTAATAAGGGGAACCAGAGATATGGATTTTTAAAGTTTTAAATAAAAATAGCACATAAAAGCAATAAGTACCAACTGCGGTCAGCTGGTCATGGTAGACCGAGACCTAGCAGCAATTTGAGTCCAACCATGATGGAGCACAGATGAGATAAAGAAACCAGGTTTGAACCAGTTGGAGTTTTTGCCCTGGCACTTTTTCTCGATAATGGAAGTCCAAAATGATCAGCAGGGTAAGGCAGCAGGCTGTAGGTGAAGAGGGCTCCATGAAGTCCGATAGTCATTGGATGTGATCCCAATGAACCTGTTGGTTTTAGATGGGAATACTCAGATTGTGAGAAATTCAGATTTCACACTTGGGAAGTCTTTTCGCCGGACAGATACTTTTGGAGCTTTCATCCAGTCAAGATTTCTACATTTGCTCTTAGTAATGTTTCCAGAGCTCAGAATCATGCAGATGGGGAAGGCTGCAGGCTGCAGCCACAGAGTGCCCCATGAGGCCAGATAGCTTCCCCATAAAATCCTGCCAAATCGGATTTGCTGCTGCAGAGAAGCTCCAAGTGGTAGCAACCTGGATCTTCAGCCCAGCATTAATACATCTTGGACAGATTGCCTTACAAGGTTTGTCCTGGTTCTCCGGAGTTCTTGAAGATGAAGTCCCAGGTTTTCAAAGGTGGCAGGAGAAGTCCAGCCAGGCACAGTCAAGGGTTCTAGGACCTCAGGAACAGCTCTTGGGGGTCAGGACTCACTCCAATAGGAAGTCCCATGACAGGTCCAGATGGTACTGGACCGCTGGGCACAGGAAAAAGGCCTCTTGCAGCTTTAACAGAGGTCAGCCTTATGACCCTTGGAGTCCACTCCTTTGTCCTGTGTACAAGAGGGATGAGGCACAGTACTAAGGAGTTCATCTGAGGTCACAAACAGGAGGCCCAGTCCTCTTCTGTTCTTCCTCAAGTCCGGGAGTGTTCTGAGAGGGTGTCTGGGGATGCCACATTTATACCTTGACCTTGGCTTGTGGGTGGGGGTGACTCCTTGCTCCTCCCTAAGAAATAAGATAAAAGTTTCCTAGGGAAAACCTGCCTTCTTTTGCAGCAGTTCCTCTCTACTGCAAACAATCTCACAGTGCTCCTCATTTCTAAAATTCAAAATGAAACACTTCTCCCCTTGTGCAGAGATTGTTTGCCCACCCAGAGGTGCAGTTGGGTTAATGAGCAGACCCTTCTCTGTGATCACTGTAAACCATTTCTAGAGGCAGCTCCTCTCTGCCTGGATTGGTGCCTGAAACTAAAGGAGGGGTCGATCTTGGTGTCTTCTGGAATCTGCACATGACGGGCCCCATTGAAGTAAATTAAATTCCTGGGCACAGTCCAAATTATCAGCCTGCCAGAGGAAGAAAAACACCTCCCCACACCCAGGCCTCATTCAGGCCATTCACTAGCTGGAAGACAATAGGAAGGCTCATGCAAATTAGGTTTTAAGAGTTTTAGACAGGGAAAAGGTAATTTTCTAAAAGTTACTTATCCTTAACATTTATCAAAATCCAACTTCACCATTAAGTTGTGATTTTGATAGCTATTAAAATGAGTTATTGAATCAAATTTCTTGCTGAATCTTACCCTGAGTTAGAAGAATATTTCATACTGTTGCCAAGTGTTTTTCTATTTACAAGACAGCCTTCCAAAGTGAAAGTAGCTTCTGGGTGCTAGTCACTTTAGGGACATTCTTGAACTTGGCCTTCTCTGCAGGGTCACCTCCAAATGTTTTTCTTCACCCCTCCTCTTTACTGGACTCGTTTATGTTGGTGTTAGGACTCTGTGCACTTCACCACTGCTAACCACCACTAAAGTAGTTGTGCTATTAAACATGGTAAAATAGTCTTGCATCCAATTGGCACATTTAATTTACTGATAAGTCTCTAATAAAGTATACTACTTGTACCCAGGGCCTTTGCTTTAAATGCTACTAGTGGGCCTGTAGCACTAATTGTGATACCCACTAAAAGTAACCTTTTTGAACATACCTCAGATCTGCCATAGCAGCCTGTGTGCAGTTTTGAACTGCCATTTTGACCTGGCAAACTAAATGTTTTTCCAGGCCTAAACCGTCATTTTTAATATATATAAGTCCCCCTATGGTAGGCCATAAACAGCCCATAGGACAGGGTGCATTGTACATAAAAAGCTGCACATGTACTTTTAAGTTCTATATACCCTGGTAGTGAAAAACTCCTAAAAACATGTTTCTCTACTATAAGACCTCTTCACCCAGAAGGATAACATTTAAAAAGTGATAAGTCATGCTTGGGAAGAGGTGGAAATTTCATGTTTGTTCTATAAAGAATTATAGTTTAAAATCCTATTTAATGATGAAGTTGCATTACATGTCGCAATTATGAAAATTTCACTTTTACAATTTTAGCATTTTCTTGTCCTAATCATATGGTGCCTTCAGCCTTTGTCCTGGATCACATTGCTAGGTGTAATTGGCAGTTGGCCTTTGTGATTCCTTCCAGAGAGTGTCACAAAAGGGGACTCAGTGGTGGCAGGATGGCCCATACTGACAGGATGGGCCATCCTGATAGAATGGGTGGGGTGGAGCTGTCATCTACAACAGTTACATTTCAAATGAGCTACCTCAGCATATTTACAAAGGACTTCACACAAGTGACAATCCAGAACCATCTGTTGGGGGGAGCTCTAGACGTTTCTTCCTCTTTAAAGCTGGGGAAAGGTATAAATAGTGGACCCTCAGACCAACTCTTCAGAACACTCCTGGACCTGTGGATTCTACAGAAGAAGTTCTTCCCTGCTGCCAGAGGACTGCTGTGATGTTTGAGAAGGAAGATTGGACCTACTACCTTCATCCCAGGCTACCTGAGTGACACCAAGAGTCAGTTTGCTGACCTCCTGTCTGAGCTACAGGAACACAACATGCTCCAGAGGCCTCCCTGCAACAGCCCAACTGACCTGCTGCAACTGAACCTGTCTGGCCTCTGCAAGAGTGAGTCCCTGATCCCCAAGTGGTCGCTCCCCAGGTCCTGGGCCCTTGGTTGGCATCAGAGTACACACACCTGAACACAAAGGAGAATCCTGAAGTTTTTGGCTCTTGATGACTGCAAACAGACTGTTAGCACTGAGATGTTGCCACTGGCACTGACCGCCAACGCGAAGCTCAGGTAAACCTGACTCTTCACGCTACACTGACTATTGGCGATGACCGGCAATGCAAGATCTGCACTTCGCGCTACAGCCTTGATAGCCCACAGTGATGGCCAGTGCTAAGCTCCAGCAACGACCATCCGCAATACCCCATAACATTTTCATTCTACAGTGACGACCAGCTGTGATGCCTGGCCTGCACTTCGCGCTACAGCAACTACTATCCACAATGTTCTCCCTGCCTCTGTAGGCCTCCTCCACCGCGAACTGCACTGTTAGTGCCCAACTTTGAGAAGGTAACCTTTTCACTGGGACTAACTTGGTCCCTGTATCCGGCTTGCCCTCCATCATGGTCAGCCTGACCTTATGACTTTTCCTTGGTCTACATCGACCAGAAAAACACGATTTGCGCTTTGTGCTTCTAGGTGCTATAATTACCTAAATATTTGAAATTGCACATCTCCAGTTCTACTGTCATTTTGGTCTCATTTTATTTATTAAATATTACTCTATTTTTCAATTATGGTGTGGGATTTTTCTTGTGTTGTGCTTTCACTTTGTTACTCTTTGTGTGATGCATAAATACTTTACACATTGCTTCGTAGGTGCCAAGCTACCAGAGGGTTAAGCACAGGTTAATTTAGAGACTTTATTGTGGTTCACCCTGACAAGGATTGTGGTTGATGCTTGAGTAGCATTTTACCCCCTCAACCAATAACTCAATTTCTCACAGACATGTTAACATTACATTTCTACATGCCCTAATTTTAATTGCATGCACCCTCTGTTGTGGGCTACAAGGCTGAACTAAAGGGAGACATATTAATATTTAGAAGAAAAGTTTTTGGGGTGAAAAGTGTTTTAATGGTGGAATTGCTGTTTTTACAATACTCCAGTCAGCCTACATGGGTAGGCTTGAAGCCATGTTTGCGCTGCCACTATTTTGGGAGGCACAGTAGGTTTTGCAGTACTATAGTGGCATTTAACCTCCAGGCCCTAGAAACACTTAGTACCATGTATTAGGTAGTTAGAGGCAAGTTAAATATGCCAATTAGGAGTATACCAATTTAACCATGTTAAAAGGCAGAGAAAATGCACTTTACTTTCTTCAAGAGACCAAAACCTCTAAAGAATATATTGAACTGCAAGACTGATCATGCAGTATACATTCTTACATACCCTTTACCAAAAAGGTATATAGAGAGCATGAAGTGAAAGTAAAAGAATCCAACAGAACATGAGGTATACATAGAACGAGGAATATAGAACAAGGAAAGTAGTTATCCCATAGGTAAGCATTTCTAGGCACACCATGTGGGTAATGTCAACGTATTGCAATATAGTGACATCTATGCAATTTCACGAAGTGCTAGTATGTCATAGAATTGAATACCATTGAACCCCATAGTTTGAACATGAACACCTATGAATAGATTGATAGAAACCAGAAGAATCTGTAATTCACATATATCATGCCTTCTTTACGTAAATGTATACATGTCACTATTGCCATAACATTTTTAATTGTCTTTGTTTTTCCATCTTTTTTGATGTATAACTACATGATACATGAGGATCAGTTCTATCTGGGTAACACAGATTATAATATTGAAGATTAAGTTATGTGGCATACAATGACATGAGGAGCATGTCTTACAGTACGATACTGCAAAGAAGTTAATATGCAACAGGACCCCAGTGGAGCATAATATGGAAACCTGAGAAAGAGAACAAGCCCACTCGGGTCTAATTGTGGGACTTTAATTGGAAGATATGATTATAATAATGAATGGAGTGATCCATGCCTACACGATTCCACACAATAGCATTGGTATAAGATACGCGTTCAATATATTCACAACAAAGTGTTTGGTTGAACATTGGTAATTTTGATTATGATCATGTGTAATGCATTTTGAAATTTGATACGTGGTAATGAAATTATTAGTGTATAAGTTAACGAGTTTTCCTCATTTATTTGTCTGGAAATAAAGAAGTATTGTTTTATGTCTATCACTACCTGCACTGTGTGGTTAGGTATATGAAGGGGATAAAAAATGGCACACGTTAGCTGTGACCAAGGCTACAGTGGTAGCCAAAATGTGTTAAACTCTGCTGCTAATGGCAACAAAATAAAATTTACCCTGCTGCATTTTAAAACCCTGATGGAGTGCCAGCACCTTTCTTAGAAATTGCTTGAGAGCATGTGGTGATAAATCCTCCTGTATTTCTTTGCTTTTGGACCAACCGTTTTTGGCTTTACTGTGAGTCAGTCTCACCAACTCAGGTAAGAAGATCTGGACTGATTTACACATGAACACGTGGACACACGTATGCGCTCACATGTGGGCTGTGCGTGTGAGTCTCCAATGTAACCTGGCCCAGTATGTGCACATGTAGCCTGTCTCAGAAAGGGCTCTTCAAGGATTGGTCCTGTCCTGGTGTTGGCCTTATAATGTGAGTGGGAATTCATAGTGTACATCTGTAGTGATTACTGAAAGTCTGTGTGTTTCACTGAATTCTGCTCTAGTCCTGCTTAGGCCTAGAGATTCAAGTGAGGTACCAATCACAGTGTAAAATGTACTCCCAGTGCAGATCCTATGTCACTTTTGTGACATCTGCATTCTTTCTTGAATTTGAAGATTTGTCATATTTCTCTGATTCAGCTCACAAAGAGAGTCTAGATTTCCTTATCCTTACCAGACCAAGTTAATTACTCTCCTGGCCAGCAGGAAGATCAAGGGCCTCACTACACAATATAGTCTTTCGACAGTGCATGGACTTGTTTCTTGCTTTCACACTGCATCTGGCCTAAGAAGGCCCACTGTCACAGAAATTATGGAGGACAGCTAGATCTCTGGAGCCCACCCATAGGAGGGTCTCTCCTTTGGAGTTTTGAGAAGAAAGGATCTGGCGGCTTGGGCAGTTGAGAGCAGGACTGAGGCTGTCTAACAGACAACTTTAAGTCTCCATTTTGGAATAGCATAGAACGCTGTGCAGGAGTGTTAGGGAAGGCATGGAGGGATAATGTGTCAATTTAGATTTATTCCACTTTAAATGGGGTTCGCCCTTATAACGCCGTGTGTCCTGGTTAAATTGAATAAACTTAGATTCAGACAAAGATGCCTAACTTATAGAGCTTTCCACCTCCACTGAAAAGAATTGACAGAGGTGGCCACTAAGAATAGAATGACTCCAGAGGTGTGCAAAGTGTCCCAACTGGGCAAGAGAAATTAACAGGAGATGCTTGGTGCTCCCAGATAGTGGTCTGCTGCAATTTCTTATTTACGTCTAGGAAGGGTCAAGGCCACATTATTTCCCTCCCCTCTAGAACCCACCATTCCTGTTGCTCCCAGGGGCCCCCATCTCAGATGGAATAACTCACCAGTGGCGAATGCTGCACATACACACATATATTACCCAGTGGCGGTCGTCACTGGGCAGTTATAGTTAGCATTATGTTTCCATATGAAATGCCTTTTTTGTGTTGCTAATACTTTCGCCACCATTTGATGAAATTCCATGAAACTTTCTTTAAAAAGTGCTGCTTCTTCACTTGTTTGAGCATGGAATTTTTTCCAGGTTATCCATCAAGAGGGGGCAAGAAAAAGTGGGGTGTCCCAAAATGTGTTTTCCCTGTTCATTTTTCTATAGGAACTTTAGACACAGCTACAGCCCAAACAACTAAATGGAGCTACTAGATCTTAGTCAGAAAGAGTGCATTTTTTTGTTTTGGTGTAAATATATTCAGTAGAATTTCAGCAATCAATGCCCAAAAAATTGTATGTCTATGGACGCATAGCCTTTGTGGATCTTATAGATCTCCTGCTGAGGTCTGATTAGCATCAATCATGATTTTATTTTGGGGACTGCAACATGTGGCCCCCCTCCCCGAGCCTCTGATAAGCCCCAGGGTCCCTATTCCCAGCGCTGAGGTGAAAACAAAGGGAGATGGGATCCCTGTGGCCTATTAAGGTTCGGGGAGGGGGGCTGCATGCCCCCTTAACCTTAATATATATGTTTTGGCCCCAGGGGAAGGGGTCCCAGGGGCCCAATGGCCAACGCTATGCGGCGTAGCCAAAGGCTGTGCATGGCATGCTGTTGGCAGCCTCAGGGGGATGGCTGCTTTGGGTGAGTTGGCAAAAGCGCATGACCGCAGGTCAGGTCCTATGGCCAAACCCCGCTGCACACAGCCAAAGGCTGTGCAGGGTGTGGGGTTACTACCTGCAGGGGGTTAGGCTGCCTGTGGGGGGTTTCCCACATGGCCTGGCCGCATGCCAGGTTCTGTTGCCAACCTTCCACTGTGCACAGCCAAACGCTGTGCATAGCATAGGGTTGGCTGCCTACGGAGGGGGTGGCCACAGGCTCTGGTCGTAGCATGGGGTTAGATGCCTGTGAGGTCAGTTGGAAGCCCCCACCATGCAGGGCCTTTGGCTTTATGCAAGGTAGTAAAATATTACTTTATGTTAAAAAAAACTAGAAATTCACTGAAAACAGCAAAGGTTAAAGTACCATTGTTGTTACGTGAAATCTTCATTAACAACATAGTGGGATATTTACAAGAAACTTTCGGAGCGCGGCTTTAAGCCAAAATTGTTAACAATGCGACAGTTTCAAAACTAAGAGATGGGCTGCATTTACAAAATTGCGGCACACCCTTGCGTTTCCCCTAGCGCTGGTGCTAAATTTAGCTGCCTAGTGCCAACGCAGGCACTTTTGCACCAGAGTGCAAGGGTGCCTGCGTTGCAGGGAACAATTGTTTATGTGCAGAAAGATGTCCCTTTCTGCACATAAACTATCACTAATGACGATTTACTGTTTCTATATGCAGCACACATAGAAACAGCGAAACGAGGAGAAAATAATAATTTCTCCTCGCTACGTCTGTTTAAGACCAGGTTTTTCCTGATCTTATTTTTGGTGCTGCCCCATAATTATGGCCCGCTTGTAAATAGGAGGCAGCATCAAAAAGCAATGCATGTTACGGTGGAACGCCCACAGCAACACCCATTGAGGGCCTCTTTGCCTAAGGGGCATATTTACAAAGTGGTGTTAAGCCACGTTAAGTGGCTTAATGCCCCCTTGCAAATATGGAGCAGGGCACTGCGTCACAGGCAATTCATTAAAAGTGACGTTCCTGTTGCGCAGTGCCCTTGTAAATATGCCCCACAATGTTTTAAACTAAAAGCAAACAGAAATTCACCAGTTATAGTTATAGTTATGTCAAGTAACTATAACACTTGCCCTAAGGTAGCTATATATATATATGGCCATCTTCCGGAACCATTTTCCTTCCTGAACAACACTTCTCCCAGTTTCCTGTACTCCGGCGCATCCGCCGTTGTCGTCCTGGACTACTGACCTGGCACGCCTAATTCTATCTTCCCCCCTGTGCTACTTAGCACTTGGTCAATTTCGTCGCCACAGACTGCATCAACTTTTCTGAAGGTCAATAGTCCTCATTGGCTTATCCGCCGCCCGGCGATATCCGTCTTCCTTTCCTTACATTTGGCAATAGTCCACCTACCGTGGTTCGCACTGCTCTTCATTGCCGTTTTGGATTCTTGAACGGTCACTTGAATCCACCTTGTTGGCACCGCCTTTCAGCCCTGAAGAGTCACGGGTTACTACCCTTTGTGACGAAACACGTGTCGGCTGGGTGCTTTTGTTTTGGCTGGTTGCTTATGCTCTGTTACTATATTAAACACCTATGATTATCATTCTGGTGTAGACCCTCTACATTTCTGCAGTATGAGACATTTCTCCTGATATTATATCCTCATTACGTGTGCCCGGGACTGTACCTACTTCAAAACGTATGTTGTTGTTGTAGATCGACCCCTTTCTATGGTCTCTGAGGTATGCAGACACAGCTTTGTTGACATTTTTCCTAGATTTTTCAATCTTATGACAAAATTGGTTTGACCATTTCCACTTCTGTCTTTGGCATATATTGGAATATACAAAGACAGTTTGAGGCAAAAGTAACATCAATTGTCCAAAGGTGTCCTTCATAAGCATTTCCAAACCTACCCCAGTCAATGTGCCTAGGTCGTTAACACCACAGTGCACAATCATGAGATCAGGGTGTTGGAGATGCAAACAGGTTTTAACCAAAGGGAGCAATAGTGCCACATCAATCCTCTCTGTGCAAACCTTTTAATGTGCACATTTTGTAAACCTGGGTCTAAGTCAATACATCTCTGTTCTGCATACCTCTTGCACCAGAAAATATAGCTATGTCCTACAATCCACACTATCATTTTGAAGGTATGGCTAGAAGATATGGATAAATGTCTGTAGCTCATGTAGTCTGTTCGTAGAATGAGAGATATGTTTAAACATGGGGAACTACTTTTTTTTTACATACAAAACTTTAACCGATTGGGAGATGAAATGTATTGTGTCCTAAAAAGTAGGGTGTATGTTAGTTTTGATGAAAAGCATCTTTGTGATTGGTTAATTAAAAAGCAGTTTATACGTGGCGTACATATTATAGGATGAAATTTGCTCAGCTCAACCACACCTGCTAATTGTATTTGGAAGGTGCAGTTCAAACTTGAAAGAATGGTGAACTTTTGACCTCCACGTGCCGTTAAATGTTGGAGAAAATGTTGCAAAAAAATATCGGTAGGTTTAAAAAAATGATGAACTTTTAACCTGCACGTGTCGTAGAATGTTCTAGAAAGTGTTGATACAATACGCTGAACTTTTCACCTGTATGAGTCCTTAAAAAACTGTTTATATGGAAAGTTCAAAAATAACCAATAAAGAGAGGTTTTGCAATCTAAAAAAATTAAGGAACTATTCTGATTTGTTCTTTACATGTATTTATGTGTGGAGCAACAGGGAAATTGTGCCATTACTGGTTCCATTCTTGATGAAAGCGGTGCATTACATGTACTGTGTGACAAGAAAAGAATTGCATGCGTTTGTGACATTTGAAATCTGCATACCAACTACGAAGGTAAGTTAGAAATTAAGAAGGTGTGTTATGTGTTCTCGTAGTAGTGGTTAAGTATTTGAGACGATATTTTTAACTTTGAAAGTATTTGTTATTTCTAAATAACATAGTGTTAGTAAAGTCTGGTGTTTTATTGGTTCTAAAATATGCATAATGTGTAACTAGTTGTTAAACAAGTACTTTATATATGTTTAGGAGTTTATCACAAAGAAAAGGTGTAAGTTGTTATATGTAAAGACTGTGGGCCATATTCTCAAGACCAGCGATAACATTACCGCCACTTTAGCGGCAGTTTCCTGCCGCTAAAGCGGCGATAATGTTATCGCCATTCTTGTGAATATGGACCTGTATGGTTTTGAAAATTCGATGTAGCGTTAATTTCTATTTGTATATCTATTCCGGCGAGATAAACAGAATGTCGCACGTTTGGAATTTATGCTCAGTCTGGAAATAGTGGAGAAGGGGTGACAGTAGAAAATTCATGTGTTATTAACTTAACAGAGATGGAAAAAAAAGAAGAAAGGTTATGTCCACAGTTTGTGGACTCATTTTTTACACTGAAAGGTAGATTTCAATGTCAGTGAAGTCTGGTGTGGTACTGCGAGGCTTTGCATTTGGGTGTTCTTAGGAAATCTAAGTTGTTGGGGAGCGTTTCTTCAGAAGTCATTTTTTTACATATGTGAGAGATAAAAAATAAATGAAAATGTTCTTTGTATATTTTCTGTATGATTTTGTTCACAGTGGTAAAGTAAATGTGATTATTAGTGATAGTAATTGTCACGGTGTGTTCCTCTGCTGAATATACGCAGGCGTTTAAGTGGTCCGGGTGTTATCAGTAGTAGGCTCCGCCACCCCTTTAAGAGAGCCGCCAATTATTTCATCCCAGTTAAAGCTGTTAATATACGTATAGTAAAGGGACGATACATAAAAAGTTTGGAATTACTCCTTCATTTACTGTCTACCTTGCACCACCATTTTGTGCCTACAGCAGTACTGTTTATAAAAATAATCTAATACAGCTTTTTGTATTATAAAAATAGCACTTATAGGTTTATTGGCATATTAGTAGAATTTGTACTATATAAAGAATGTTGCAATCAGTTTCAATGGTATAGAAACTGCACTGTATTATGTAGGAAATATTACATATGCATAGGGTGTGATGTCATTTTTTTACTGTAAGGTACATTTGAGTATAAGTGAAAACAGGTGATATACTGCGAACCCGTTCAGAATGTGCACAGATTACATAGAGAGTCAATGGACAAAGTAAACGTGCACGTTGCTTTGTGTATGTATGCATGGTTTGAATCATTTGATGATACTTTCAGACATAATCTAAACACTATTTCTGCTTTACAATTGGGTACAGTGCACAGTGTTAGTAGTTAGTGACTAGATGCTGGTAAAGGGATTATTTATTGCTCGTTTGTACGAAATAAAGGTGGAGAGGTGCGTTTCTTTACAAGAGATATTTTATAAATGTGTGAGAGATAAAAAACAGTTAAAAATGTTCTTAGTAAATTTTCTGTACAATTTTTTCACACTAGTAAACTAACTGTGATTATAAGTGATGAAAATTGTTAGGGTGTGTCTATGTGCTGAATATACGCAGGACTTTAAGTGGGCTGGGTCTTACCGGTGCTGAACACTGCTATCCCTTTTAGACACCCGCATTTTTCTTCATCCCACTTAAAACCCTCAATATACGTATATTAATGGAACGGTACAATAACAGTTTAGGGATTACACCTCCGTTTCCTCTCCTCATGGGTCACCCCCATTTTGTGCACCAAACAGTAGTGTTTATAAAAATTAAGTAAGAGAGCCTTATCTAGTATGAAAATAGCACTTATACCTTTATTAGCATGTTCATGGGATCTGTAGTGTAAAGAGAAGGTCGTAATCAGTTTCAATGGTACAAAAGTGACGTGACATATGTTTGAAAGATTACATGGTTTTAGGAGTAAGGTATAGAGGTAACAAATAAGCAGTATAGTTTGTTATGTTTAAACGAGTATGTAGTTTTGATTTGTGCAGCACACAGTACACCCACAATGACCCTGGAACATGTCCCTGAATGCCTTGTCACACTGCAGCTAGTAAAGAGAACAAGGGTACCCCAATATATGAACCGAGGGTAATGAATTGTTTAGAAAAACAATGGTTCTTATGTGGCCCAAAAGGTCCAGACTGAAGTGACCCAGCTAGGGGCACTAGGTTTTTGGATTGAACTTAATTCATTAGAGGAGAGCGGTAAAGTAATATACTAGGGACATGTAGGTCAATGTATGACAGAATTTTATTCCACAACAATAATAGATAGGTGCTCACACATCAAGTGACAATAAGCGTGACGTGACAGGTGAAAGTGAAATTAAAATAAAGACATCGCATTGACAACAATAATAGAACACCCTTTGAGAAGACGATTTTTTTACAGAGTACAAAGGAGTTCTCTGTTGTAGAGTGGTCGGATGCGCATTTCGAACTCAATTATTTGAGTTCATCTTCAGGACATACATGGTGAGCAAATAGAATTGATCGATATTGCTGTAATGGTAGAGGTTCCTATGATGCAAAGGTCTCAGCAATACAAGTCTAAAGGAAAATTTTATACCAAGTGTCGGTTTGGATTTTCACGTCTAGTAATTTCTAAAGGAAGAGTAAATTCACTTTTTTCTTCTGTAAGGCACACAATAACTCGCAAATCTCCAAAGAATACCTACAACTTGAAAAGAAGAGAACTGTCAAAGTATATTAATGACTACAATCCGGTTATTTTAAAAATGGGGAATGCAAATATGGACATCCAGTATGTTGCAGACAACTCAATTGCTGTTGCACGCTACGTTACTTCATATATAACTAAATCAGAAAAAACCGAGATGAAACAAATGTGGGAAGAAATTGCACAAGAGAAAAGCCTTAGCAAAAAATTGTACAGCTTTACTTTGAAAATGCTTTCCCACAGAGAAATTGGATCGTATGAATGTTCAGACCGGTTGTGCTCTTCAAGTTTATATTTAAAATCACGAGGGATCATTTGGGTAAGTTTAGGTCTTGCCTGCTCATGAAATAGAGTGTTGAAATCATTAGAAGAAATTGAATACTTAGCAGCAAATGAACCAGACAGTACAGAAATTCTTCAAACTAATATGTTGGATACATACTATCCGAAAAGGAGTCGACATCTGGAACAGCTATGTCTGTATGAAGTACTTCAACATTACAGCTTCAAAAGAAATGTTAAACAGAATTTAAAACAAGGAAAATATGCAGTACTTGGATGTCATGGATGTTTAGTAAAACACACAAAAGGTAACCTTATCAACCACAGGAAACTCAGTTGTGAAACTGCAGACAAGCGAGAATTTTACTATTTAGCACTTCTCCAACTGTTCAAACCATGGCGTAGCGAAAGTGAATTACTTGGAGATTTCAAACTGCTACAAAGATTCTTTTAATGCATGTAAACATAGCATTGCATGTTCAATTTTCCCTACATATTTAAAAATGTTGAATGATGAAGTTGAACAGGAAAAGACTATTACAGCTGAAGTTGCAAATGAAAGTTCTCAAGATAGTCAAAGTTCTGGTCCATGTAGTCAAGATCCACTTGGACAACCAATAGTGGAAAATGAAGCAGCGATTGCTATGCATGAAGTGAAAATTGCAATGCAACAAGCACAAGAGGAGAATATTACATTGGAAAAGTTAGAAGAACAAGTAAATATTTAACAGAAAGAAATATATGTACAAGTGAGAGAACAGATAGAACATGGTTTGTTACATGAAAAAAAGAATGTGTATGTTCATCATTTAAACCTATTCTGATGTACATCAGTGGTCAAGCTGGAACAGGTAAAAGTTTTTAAATTAAAGTTTTGACCAGTTATCTTAAAAAAACTACTGGTTCACATTTATCTTGTGTAGTAACAGCTCCAACTGGATTAGCTGCGCACAATGTTAAAGGAATTACTTTGCATAGATTACTAATGTTACCAGTTGAGCATGATAATAAATTAGAATATCAGAAGTTGTCTGGAGAAGCTTCTTATGAAGTGTCAAGAGTGCTGAAGAAGATGACATTTTTTATTATTGATGAGGTGAGCATGGTCTCAAACTTAATGCTTGCTTTCGTGCATTTAAGAATGCAACAGGTATTAAAACAGATTACGACGTTCTCTTTGGAGGAAAACATGTAATTGTATTTGGAGATCTGCTACAACTAACTCCTGTAAAAGGAGAACCAGTCTTTAAAACGCTTCTACATGAAGACACTAGGAAATCTTTGGGAAGTATTGGAAATGTGAATCTCTGGTTCAATTTTTAATATAAAGAACTCACTCAGAATATGCGACAAGCAAGTGATGAAGATTATGGAAATATTCTGAAAGATGTAAGAATTGGTGTTCTAAGCAAACATGGTAAACAAGCTTTACAAAGTCGTCTACTAAAAAAACTTGTTTACAACTGAAAACACACCAGCAGCAGTACTGTACAAGAACATTGCAGAAAAAAAGCCTATACTTTGCTTAATGCCTACACTGAAAGAGTGTTATACATTTAATGAAGAGCTTCTGAAATTGGAAAATCAAGAAATAGTTCACATTGAAGCTATTGATAAAATCGAGCATCAAGGAATAACAATTCTTCTTTCA
Source organism: Calotriton arnoldi (assembly GCA_963921515.1). Lineage (NCBI taxonomy): Eukaryota > Metazoa > Chordata > Amphibia > Caudata > Salamandridae > Calotriton > Calotriton arnoldi. The sequence goes on along the minus strand of CAWUFW010005000.1, from coordinate 549,478 downwards.
AATAAACTACAGACTAAATTGGATTCTTTGGAAAAGTCTGTATCAAAAACTGCTGGCTAAGAAAAAAATGTAGATGTATGTATAAACTGTCGGGTAATTTTGAGGCGTAATTTGAATATAGAACAAGGTTTAGTGAATGGAGCAATAGGGAAAGTTGTTGAATTTGTAAAATATCAAAACAGAAATGCAATTGAATTCTTGAAAATTAAATTTGATCAGATTGCAGAGGTGAAACAAATTGGGCGTTGTGCTGTACGTTTTTGCTGGTAAAAGACTTGTATGTTCGTAGAAAACAGTTTCCTTTCTGTTTAGCATATGCAATAACCATTCATAAATCTCAAGGTTTAAGTGTAGATAATGCTTTAATAAATGTTGGAAGAACTGTGTTTAACCCGTTTACTGCGGCGATAATTTCGCCGCAGTGCGGGGCGTTCCATTATGTGGGCGGGGCCGCGTCGGCCAACGAACGTACACAGCACTACCGAGGTAGTGCTCGCGACGGCCGTTGGCCGACGGGCGCACTTAAGGGGTTAAAGAGGGAATGGCATACGTTGCATTATCTCGAGTTAGAACATTGTCTGGTTTGTATTTAATTGATTTCGATGAAAACAAGGTTAGTGCTGATGTAAATTGTGTAAGAGAATATAATCGCTTAAGAAGACTTTATGCACCAACTTTAGGTGAATATCCTATTTATGAAAAACATGCTGTGTGTTCAAAACGCAAACATGTTGATGAATCAAGTGTGGTTGAAAAGCAGAAAAAAATTCAAGAGAAAAGAAAAGATGCAAAGAAACAGACAATACAAACAAGTGATGATGTTGTGGGATACCAATTAGAAAATGCTTCTGATGTCAACTGCTATGGTAATGTTATTCTAAACGTTATATTTTATCTAGAAGATCTTTATGGTGAAATTATGAAAAGTCAGGAAAAAATATTATGTTCTGCACTTTATACTTTATTTGAACAATTGAGAACTGACAGAAGTAAGATCCATACTGCTTCTGGTATTCGACAACTCTTGGATACATGTACTGGATCTTTAACGTTCAGTCCTAATATACAACAAGATGCACAAGAGTTTCTGATGGTTATGCTTGGAGTATTAGAAGATGAAGGAATCCAGATTGAGAGTTTATTTGGACTCAGTTATAAATGGGATCACAAATGTGAACAGTGTTCATTAACTTCAAGTACTATAATTGACAGAGAACGATTTCTATATTTAACAATACCTGACTGCAAATCTGTACCTTTTCCGAAATTAGTAAAAGAAGCAAATCATGATATGAAATGTTCTCGTTGTCAATCTGAAATGTTATCTACATTATGCCTAGAAAGATATGGAAAATATGTAATTTTAATGCTACAATGCTGTAACCAAATGGAAGAAAAGTGGAAACGAAAATTAAAAAATTTCTTGCTAGTCAAGTATCTATTTCTGGAAGAACTTTCACAACACTGGCTATTGTTTTCCATGCTGGAGGTACTACCACATGTGGACATTATACTGTATATTTGAAATGCAATAATGGTTGGAGTCACTGCAACGATACACACTTGGAAATTAAACCGAGATTGCCTTATGAATTACCCAACTCATACTTGATATTTCTGAAACAAAAATTTTAGATACATTATTCGGCCTAGAGGGAAAATGGGAAGATGCTTTAAGGAATTGATACGGGATGATTTAAAAAAAAAAAATTCCACACATTATTTGGCCTTGAGAAAAATGTGAACAGAAACTACACAGTAAAGGCAAGATTTAAAAATTGGAAATAGTATTGGATGTGTTATTTGTGTTTATTTGGTATTGTGTTTGCTAGAATTAGTCATTTGTTTTTTTTTTTAACAATCTAGTAGATTGGTCTTTTTTTCCCAGCTGTTTATGATGATACTACACTGACATCACTGTGAATAGTGAAGTTAAGTAGAATCTGATAACAGCAGAAAAAGGGAGAAAAATATGTTTTCAAAATGTTAAATTATGTTGTAATGTTTGATAAGTAACACTGTAATTTGTGAAATATATTACATTACACAACAGTTTTACAGTTTATTTTCTTTTCTGTAGTGGAAAAGTCAGAAAAAACAGTACTAATGACTAACCCTGGGCAAAGCACTACGCTACGCTCGCGTAGTTTGCGAAGTTTGCGCTACTTCGCACAACGCGAATTGCACGTAGCACAGTGCAAACACGCGTAGCGTAGCGTAGCGTAGTGCAGCGGTCATTTTTTGCTTGCTCGCGGTCCTCAACGTCAAGTTGGCGACCGCGAGCAAGCAAAATGACATCCCGGAGAGATTCTCAACGCAGGGAGGTCAGGTTTCTCATTGCGAGTGGTCGCGTATGCTCGCGACCGCTCGCGATGAGAAACTACCAGTTCGCGTTGAGAAAGCTGCCGCTCGAGTAAAAATCTACTCGAGCGGCAGTAAAAGACAGCTCGCACTGTGCAAGATGCCGTTTTCAATGATTGCACAGTGCGGACAAGCATCCGGCACTGTGCAATCATTGCGAACAGTGCACTACGCAGTTCGCGTAGTGCTACGCGTAGTTCGCGTAGTGCGAACTGTACTTTGCGTAGCTTCGCGTAGCGCTACTTCGCGAACTACGCCCAGGCTTACTAATGACAAATAGCAGAATAGTAGTTTAATATTTTAAAAAAACTTTCAAATTCACTGAAAAACCATAGGTTTTACAGACGTAATAGTTAGAAATTAGCATTTAAAAAACCTTTGAAATTCACTGAAAAAACCATAGGTTTTACCGACGTTATAGTTAGAAATTAGCATTTAAAAAACCTTTGAAATTCACTGAAAAAACCATAGGTTTTACAGACGTTATAGTTAGAAATTAGCATTTAAAAAACCTTTGAAATTCACTGAAAAAACCATAGGTTTTAGGGACGTTATAGTTAGCTGGACATTTCACTCGTACAAAACCATAGAAATTCCACCGTTATAGTTAGTTCAGTTAACTATAACTCACGCCCCCGCAATGCACTGCTCATGACGTCACATATTACATCATTGATGGCATGGTCAGTGACATCACTGATGACATCTCAAATGACATCACTGTTGACATCACTGATGACATCACCCAGTGACTGTGTGTTTCTGTAAAGTTTAAATATGTTTTATATATATGGCAAGGTGTATTGAAGAATGAGTGGGTGTATAAGTGTCTGGATGGAGGGTGTAGGAGGTATGTAACTGATTGTATAAGTGACTGATTAAACGTGTCTTACTGAATGCATGGGTTAGTGACTAAACTGTGTCATCAGTGATGTCATCAGTGATGTCACTGACCATGTCATGAGTGATGTAATATGTGACGTCATCAGCAGTGCATTGCGGGGGCGCGAGTTATAGTTAGCTGAACTAACTATAACGGGGGAATTTCACGGGTTTTGTACGAGTGAAATGTCCAACTAACTATAACTGTCCCTAAAACCTATGGTTTTTTCAGTGTATTTCAAAGGTTTTTTAAATGCTAATTTGTAACTATAACATATTTGAAACCTATGGTTTTTTCAGTGAATATATATATATATATATATATATATATATATATATATATAAATATATAAATATATATATATACAAAAGACAACCAAAGAAAAGATGGAACAAGAAGCAATAACCAACACTAATACGGTGGTTAACCTGTCTACTGTCCAATTAGACAAAGCTGAAACACAACTTCTTGCATTGGGGCTATCTTATTGCCCTGAGAGCAGCTTTGACTATGTGCAAACGTGAGTGGACATATACAAGTTTATCCGCAAAATGAAGCTGAAAAAATATTTTGTCATCATAAATTCAAAGAAAAATCTCGATCCCGACCAAGCGACTAGGAAAGAAATTTCTGGTTCCAAGTCTCACTCTACCCTGCAAGTCTCGGACATTCCATTGCTGCGCACGTTGGAATCATTAACAGGGGAGGAAAATGGGGACACCATATCAGATACCCAAGATCTTTTAATTGGAATGGGCATCAAATCATCATCCACCAAAGCAAGCCCATTTAAACCGCAGTCCACCTTTCTCCCAATCATGCCACATGACGCTATTGATATCTATCAAGATATGGTTATTGATGACATCAAGAAACTACGTTTATCCAATCAGGGAAACAGAACAGAGTGAAATTCAAGTACAAAAGTTATCAAGATCTAATTAAAAAGCTTCAAGAACATAGTGAAGTCATAATAAATAAATCAGACAAAGGAGGGAACATTGTCCTATGGCCGAGAAATGAATACTTAACTGAAGCTCATAAACATCTGGATGACGTGAGTTGCTATAGAAAATCTAATGTTCAGCAACTAAGATCAGTAAAAGAATTTTGCATACAACAACTTAATAAATGGAAAAGAGAAGGCCTGCTATCCAGTGAGGAACTTTCTTTTCTGAGGACCGAGTACCCTGTAATGCCTATCATGTACTTTATACCCAAAATTCATAAAAAAACAACTCCTGTCCCTGGAAGACCGATAATCAGCGCCAAGGGAGGTTTGTTAGAAAAAATGTCAGATTATGTAGATTTCCACCTACAGGATCTAGTTACATCGCTGCCCTCCTATATAAGGGATACAAATGATTTTTTTAAGAAGATTCAAGGTATACAGTGGACAGAAGAATGTCAGCTTATCACTTTAGATATTTGTGCACTGTACACCAGCATCAATCATTCTGACGGCATCAATGCAGTGGAGTTCTTTTTAAACAGCAGATCTATTGACAAATGCCAACATGGGAAAATGATTGTTGATATGATACATTTCTGTTTACATAATAATTTTTTTATGTTCAATAAGTACATTTATCAGCAGACAAGAGGAGTTGCGATGGGAGCCTGCTTCTCCCCCAGGTATGCGTGTGTACACGTAGGATGGTGGGAGGAGCGGGTTCTCAAAGCAGAACTCAGGGAGATTTGGGAGGAACGCATCCTGTGTTGGATGTGTTTCATCGACGATATCTTCTTAGTATGGAAGGGTACTAAAGAACCAGCAGCGGTTTTTATTGAGGCCATTAACAGAAACAATCTTAACCTGCAATTCACAGCCACAGTAGACAGTGAATCCATAGATTTCCTAGATGTACATATTTACGTTAAGGATAATCGTTTGGAAACAACCCTCCATAGAAAAAGTACGGCGGGAAACTCCACGCTCCACGCCTCGAGCTTTCATCTGGGCCACTTAATCAGGAGTATCCCATATGGTGAATTCCTTAGACTACGTAGGATATGTAGTACGGATACAGCATTTGAAAGCTGTGTGAGGGAAAGCAGTGTTAGATTTCAAGCTAGAGGATACAGCAATAAAATTATCCAGCAGGCCTTAGTGAAGGTAAAAACCAACTCACGCAATGATTTGCTGTGCAATAGAGGGGTGACTTCTCCTGAAGAAATTAACTCCCGTGAAACAGAAAATTTAAGTAATACAGAAATGAGACTCATAACTACCTACAATAGTCAACATAGAAAAATCAGGGCTATAATCAACATACACTGGCCGATTATACAAACTGATTCTGTTTTGGGTAGTTTGTTTCCCACTCAACCAGCACTGACATTTAGGAAAGCCAAGTTGATGCACAATGCCTTGGTTAGAACCAGTCCAGAATTAGCTCCCATTATAACCAAATCCAACACCAATTGGTTGACTCCGCAAAACGGTTTTGTCAAATGCAGTTCATGCCGTGCGCGTAAATTCGGCATTAACACGAATCAATATACCACGGTATATGGCCCCAGTGTTAGTAAGTTGCGAGGCAGATATAGTTGTCGCACTGAATATGCAGTGTATGTTTTAACTTGCACCAGCGGGCTACAATACATAGGTAGCACCAAACTGCAAGTTCATGTGCACATCCTCCAACATATAAGAGCCATAGTCAATTCAGACATGACATATCCAGTGGCCAGGCACTTTAAAACTATGCACAGAAATAATCTCAATGACTTGAAGTATTATGTCATCGCTGCAGTGCCCCCACTAAGAAGAGGTGGCAACAGGGAGAAACTGCTGGGAAAATTAGAATCTAAATTTATATTGGAGTTGGTTACTAGAGCGCCCAATGGATTAAACAATGGGGAAGAACTCCACAATTTTCTATGAATCTTATTTTACATCAATAGTTCTAGGGATTTTTATGTATTAAATACTGTATAAGTTCTGTATCATGATGAATAGGTTGTCATCTATTCCCTTTTGTTTTGATGTAACCCTGGGCGTAGTTCGCGTAGTCGCGCTACGCGAAGCTACGCGAAGACGTCGAAGCGCTACGCGATGCGTTTTTCTTCTTCGGGAATGCGTTGTGCGTGTTCGGGACGCTGTTTGCGTGCTCGGGGGATAGTATCTCGTGAACTTACCCATGCGGTCGCCTATGGGCGCGGCCATCTTGTTTTTCACTTGTCCCGCCCGTTCGCGATCCCTTATTTCCTGATCCGGGTCGCCTATAGCGTGCTCGCGATGCGCATTTCATGTTCGGGAACGCGTCGTACGTGTTCGCGACGCTTTTTGCGTGCTCGGGGAGAAATATCGCGAGAACTTACCCACGCAGTCGCGAAGGGCGCGGCCATCTTGTTTTTCACTCAATGCTATTGTTCTGGGCCGGCTTTTCTATCCTCCCGCAATCTTTGCAATCCTTAGTTTTTTACACAGTTTTTCAATTTTTCTTTATTTCTTATCTATCTCTCTCTGTGCCTAAGTCTATATTTTGCATTTATTTCTACTTTTTACTGTGTTTTTTTACTTTTCTACTGTTTTATATAACTTTCTTCTTTAAGCTCCTACTTCTTCCACTAACTTTATTTTTCCCTTCTAACTTTTCTTTTCCGCCTCCTCCACACACCCCAGAATCATGGCGAAGGGTAGCAGCAGCAGTACGGCTCCAAGGGCAAGGCGCGTGCGCCCAAGAGCCGCCTGCCTTGCGGCAGACTGCGCCCTGCAGGGGTGCAAGCCCGCCAGCTGTTTACGTGAGGCGGAGGTGGCCGCCCTTGTTTTTTTGTTCAGCGCCACCTCCCGCCTTGGCAGCAGGCGGCAGGCCAGGCTCCGGGTACCCTACCCAGGAGCGTCACCGCCGGTGGGCGAAGGTGCGCCGGGCAGTGTTTCGCTGCTCAGGGGTCCGGCGCACCCATAACCAGCTGGCACACCGGTGGTCAGACATCCTGGACCGGGAGCAGGACCTGTTGGACCTGCTAGGTGTCGAGGTCGTGGGGCTTGGTGAGTAGCTAATATATATAGTAGTATAAGTAATATAATGATTTGTGTATAATTTTTTTACGAATAACAAGAATACTGCTGCTTGCATTGCAGGTAAATTACGTTTCAAAATCTTAAGTGATTGTAGGACACAGGTGCTGGGCGCTACTCTTACTTGTTTGCAACTTTGCGCTCGAGTCGCTTGTCCTTATTATTATGTAGGAGTTTACTTTAGAGAACTTAAGTTAGGTAATGCTATTGCTAGAGAGACTCTAGTCCTTCCTTTATCCTCCTGTCAAATAGTGGTGGATGGATTGATACTAGGTTTAGTTACTATTAGTTGATAATTTTTGAGCGGTCTGCGTGATGCATCCTCTGTCACTGAGTGCTGCTTACCCCAGTCCTTAGTAGAACCTTTCGTAGTTTGTTTAGTGAGTGGTAGGCTTAGCAGTGTCAGTCAGCAGCAGAACATCAGACGCAACCAACCAACAATTTGGTGTATGCATCATACACTTTATGCATGTGTCCTCCTTCTCATCTATGCATTTTTGAGGGCTAAAAAAATGGAAATGCAGACTTAGTGAACAATTGGCCCGTCTGGAATAGGTGGGCTAGGTCAGGTGGTACTTAGGCTTAGTTAGTGTTCTGGATTTTATTTGAATCAATCAGAATGGAACACTGAATTAGTGTTCCTAAATAAGAAGACTGTCCGTGAATCCCGCAAGCCAGTACTCGATCGGATTAGATAGGTCAATTTTATTGCAATTTTTGTTTCCTAAAACGTTTTTTGAGCGTTTTTTTAGATAATTTATTTGTTTCACAGCAATCATTAATGTTTGTGTCTTTCTTTTCTTTATTATATCTTACATGATCAACTGATCTGCAGCACCCAGGGGCAAGAAGACGAGGTCCGAGTCGGCGGGACAACCACCAGAGGACCGCTCCTCTACCGAGGGCCCTGCTGCTGGCCCCAGTAAGTCCTCCAGTGGTTAATATTAACAATTATATTGCCGTAACTTTTACTGCACCTTATTTTTTCAGAACTATTAATTCTGGTTCCACTTCCTAATTCTATTTTTTACAAAAGCTTCTTTGATCTTGACTTGACTATCTGTTTCTAAATTCTGGTTATCCCTGCCTCTAAGTTCTAACTGCCTCTGCTATGAATGTCTGTACTCGGTACTACATATTAGTCTGTCGCTAAGCTTTGCCCAGTTTGCATTGCCACTCTTTATTTTACGGTTTTGAATAAAACTCAGATTGACCATACTAATAGCTCTAGCCACTGAGTCCAGTCCTTTCGGTTGTCCTCTTCTAGTCTTCTTAATCTTGAGGCTTTGACAATTACCACAAACAAAATGCCCAACCAGATATTTGACTATTTTTGATAGGATATAGACTAGTACATACTACTACTGATGTGGGGATTCTGCACAGCCACATACAGAACTATGCACAAGAAAATAGGATGTTGGTGATGGGAGGTTGGAACCCCCACCCGAAGATACCCAATGATTACACAACCCAGAACAGATAACACCCTTTCGCTCACTCACTCGTGTAAGTCCACCACCACCACCACACCAAATACCACAGAGTCTATGTGTAAGTTCAGAAGGTTTATTTTCAACTAACAAGCTCTGTATGTTGTTCTATAAAATTCAGTGTACTCCAGCCAGCTCCAACAGCAAAATGCATAAGATTAAAACAATAAAACTGTTGCTGTACAAGTGCATGATGAGAAGACAAAAGATCTGTGCGAATTCTGGGAGACTCCTCACCGTAGAACGTAGAATTACTGGTTACATGCATCATTCATAAGCTCTGCAAATCTCTGGTTCGTAGAAGGGAATCTTCTGCCTGTTATGAGAAAAATGATGCGTGTTAGATAGTAAAATGCAAGCATTTCTCAGTCCTGCCAAAAAGTGTAACATGTTACTTATGGCTAAGCAATACGGACTAACCGAACTCCATAACAAAGTGGCTTGTTTTTCGACCTCTTGTACGCAACGCTCAGACAGTAGCTGTATGAGCTCATGTGGGCTCAAAAGGCGTCTTACTGTTACTGCACAACAAGCTGCGAGGTAACATGCGCAAAAGACATGAAGCGAAAAATGGTTGCATGGCTCAGGCTATCTTTGCAAAGAGTAGAGTATACTATAATAATGACCCTAGGGACCATAACACTACTAGTGTCTGTCTACTGACTCTACTCTAGTACCCGATTTGGACTAGTGAATGTGATGTATAATAGTATGTATTAACTTTTTTTCAATCTTGCTAGTGAAAACGAATAAATAGGGAGAGGTGTACAGGCATCTAAAAATGTGTCATGTTTTTATCTAGGCGTACTAGCGACCACCAGTGTCTGGCGGGGCCAGCGGCGATGGCGCAGCCATTCCGGAGGGGGCAGGAGATGCGGCACCTGCAGGAGCTACAGGGGTGAGCCAGCAGCAGTGGCGGGCGGTGGTAAGTTATATTCATTACTTATTGACATTGCACTTGCTGGAAGGGTGTTCACTTCACTCACTGTACTGTTGTTTGAGACTTATTAGGTATGAAGTTGTAGTGAACATTATACAACGGTTGAAAGAAGACACCCTTTACTTAGCATTAGCAATGCAGTAGCAATAGCATTAGCAGCGTGACTTGATTAACCAATGGCCTCTTCTATCTGACTCCAACTCAGCTGTGAAAGTTTTATGGAGGAGACTAAAAGTCAGATCAGATGACCTTGATGGATGTGTTGAAGAAAAAGGGAAAGAAGGGTGGAAGGAGGAAGGACGGGCGAGATTTAATATGATGATGACTGGCAGAGAAGGATACGTTGGAAGCATGGATAGGTGGCTGATAGGAATCAGATGCATGTGTTGTTGAAGGATGGGTGGAAGGTGAAAGAAGAATGGATGCCTGCCTGGGTGGGCGACACAGTATGGGTGGATACTGTGGATAGCAAGAATCATCAGTGGTGTTTGGGTGAAACTCAAAGCCAAGGCAAGCAAGGAAGGAGTGGACGCATGGGTTGTTGTTGGTGAAACAAAGTAAGGTTTGTGGAGAGATTAAGAAGAATGATAGACATTTACTTAGAATGGATGGATGCCTGTATGTATTCATCATAGACAGCATAGGTGGAGACTGTCACGGGATGCAGAGTCTTTGTTTTAAGGGAATGTAAAAGAAACCGCGCCAGAGTAGCAAAGCCGATGTGGGGAGGGGCAGGGTGGGGGGTAGTAAACAATGTATTACGCGGACAAATACAGGTAACTTTACTGTAAACATAAAAATAAATAAAGCGAATTTCATTGTGCTCACTGCACCACCAAATGCGATGCAGTGCGCGCAACTAAATTAGTTTTATTTATTTATATGTTTACTTACCTGTAATTGGCCGTAATCCATAGTTTACTACCCCCACCCTGCCCCTCCCCATGTCACCGCCCGGCAGCACTCCCCGAGTCCCACCACCGACCGCTACTGACCTTATGTCGTCGTCCCATATATAAGCAATGATCATTGGATCAGATATATAATCTGCCTTTTTGTAGTAGCCAGGGCACTGTGAAAGTGAAATTGACCAATTGCCCTTCATGTAACAGAGAGAGTATGGCCAGTGCCACCCGTAATAGAAAAATATGAGCTTCCCCACCTGCAGACAGTAGTAAATCAAACTAACGTGAGTCTGCGTCATGACTCGTATGTTTGTCTTGGGTGCAAGCATAGATGACCGAGCTGGCATGCCGGCTACAACCAGGTTATGTAATTTCGCTAAACTAGAGATAAGAAGAAGACTAGTGTACTGTGTACTGTGGAGTCCATAGTGCTAGTATAATGCCTGAAACTCCCACAAATGTTAGAGGCCGAGGAAGTGGGAGGATAGATAGATTATTACCACAAATGTTATGTACTGTGCTTCTTGCTAGTGCTACTGTGCCACTATGTGTTGAATTAATTTTGTGTTACTGTTTTGCTAAGAGTACTGGTTACAACAATATTCTTTTTCTTTCTTGATATAGATAGTACTCCTTCCCAAGAAAAACCATCCCGGAAGGAGTTGGCAGCCAGGGCCCAGCGCCGGAAACTGGAGGCCATCTGTGAAGAGTACCGGCGGCTGGTGGCTCAGGCGGAGGAGGAGGAGGCGGCAGCAGCTGCAGCCTCGTCCGATGCCCCGGGCCCCCGCCAGGCCCCAACTCCAGTGGTACGGCACCACGGTCTGGCAGTCGCCCGCCGCCGCAATTCTCTAGCAGCCAGCACTGCTGTCCCCCACCCTGGATGCCACTGCAGGGCATTTCGCCGCCAGATGCTCCTCCGGATGGACATTGGTTGGGGTTAGGGAGAGGGGTGGGTCAGGTGTGGGATAGTTTATTTTTGTTAGGGTAATAAATTATATTTATACTTAAACATACAATGTTAATGTTTTGTGCGGGTTACTGTTCCTTACGCAATGTACATACCACTCAATGCTTATGTCATGCAAAGATTAGGGGAAGCTCTCACTGTGAGAGGCATGACCATTAGAGATGGGTCACCACATGTGACCCCATTAAATGCCTGACTGAGATGCGTACATTCTTATGTAGATCTTCACACGTGAAGTCAGCAGGGAGGACTGTACTATGGGCTAAGCTATCCCATTGTTGCACATGCTAGAGCAACAGCTGATGGAGGTGTCTGAAACGTACGCAGGTGTGGATAACAAACAAGACGCATATCATTTGGCGGAGACCTTAGCCGCTTATCTGCAAATACAAGGATTCAAAATAACATTGTGTCACAACAACATTACATTAGTGCCACAATTTTGGATCCACGGTGCAAAGTATTTCTGAACAGTAAGGCAGTAATTCCTTTTTCGGAAGTGGATGTTGGCATTTTATGCTCACGTTGAATGACCCTCAGCTGCTTCCGGGCTTTAAAAGAATGGCTGAAATGTGTGCATATTCTTCTGCAGGTGGCCAGTAAGTTGCTGACTTTGGATTCATTTTTCAAAAAGTCTTGAACAACAATGTTAATGCAGTGTGCCAAACACGGGACCCTGAAATAGCCACCATCGCCCATGGCCTTAACTACATTACTGCCATTGTCCGTGGCAACAAAACCAATCTTAAGCCCTCTTGGGCGCAGCCAAAGACCTTGGTGTTAAACTCTTCCAAAATGTTTGCAGCAGTATGAGATTTCTCCATGGCAAACATGGATACAGTTGCATGTTTGCGAGTGGCATGAAAAATCTCAGCAGCGTCAACACCAGCAGATATCTGTTCTCTAACCCCGCAAAAGAGATCCTGTGTGCAGTGATGCACATGTAATCTGTGGCTTGGCAACTGGTCCACATGTCTGTTGTCAGGTGGATACTGTGAACAGCACTCTGCTTCAAGGCTTTTCCAAGCAATTCCAGCACGTCGTGATGTAGTGCTGGAACAGCAACTCTGGCAAAATAGTAGCGGCTGGGAACATGCCATTTTGGGCAGATGGTTGACACAAATTCCAGAAAACCCACCCCTTCAACAAAAGAAAAAGGGAGAAGGTCCAGTGCTAACATTTTAGCCAGCTTCGCATTGTACAAACGTGCTATTGGGTGGTTGCGTTCAGTACTGCCCTCCCCCAAACATGCTGATAATGGTAGGCTGCATGGTTTTCCTTTCTCTTAGGCTCAACAACGCACTTTTTTTGCATTGCTGGTACTCCTTGGTGTCTCAGGCTGACTCTTACTCTTGTGCCACTGAGATGTTGCTGAAGATGTGGGCGACGTTAACACTGCACTGCTGGGGACAGGGAGACTTTGTGTACCACTACCAGAGAGAATGTCTCCCTGTCCTTCCTCTTCCAGCGTGATCAGATCTTCTACTCCTCTTATCCCCACCAACACCAATGGTTGCAGTTTTTATGCCGTGTAGGTGGTCCTCCCAGCTGATCAAGTGGTGTTTTTTCAGATGGGTCATTTGGCCTCCGGTACCATAGTTTGTACCAAGCTTACCACGACTAACAGAGGTATTACAAATGGAGCATATAGCAATGTTCTCCTCCTTTTCGCTAACCGTAAAGAAGTCCCAAACTGGGGAGCTTAACTTTGGCCTCCTGCTGGAGGTGCCACTTCCAATGCCGGATGAACTGGAGGGTGTGTGTTGAATTTGACTCTGTGCTGCTGTACCACTACCTACTTCTACTGAGGTGGTGGTTGTGCTGGATGTAGGTCGCTGCCGGGCCTTTGCTAATGCAAATATGGAAGCTGTAGGTCGTGTTGGTGGTGTTACCTGTGGAGGTATGCGTGCTACATCCCTCGCAGCGATTTTGGATAGGGTAATAATGTTGGTCTCCATCTCCTCGGGGCCGGGAGTGATGTTCGTGATGACTGGCTCATCATCATCATCATCATACTGCTGTTCTACATCGACCTCCATAAGTGTAAGGCTTTCCGGAACCTTCCTTTTCCCTAGCTTGGTCTTGGGACGTGTCTCCCTCTCAGACTCAGTTTGTGGCTTCCAAGTGGCATCTAGATCATCAGAAGGGGGCTTGGCGAAGAACTTGATGGACTACCCCTCCTTTTCCTTGCTGGAGATTTGGAAGACAATGGATCTTCCGAATGAGTGGCTTCTTCTTCTACCTCTGCATGAGGCTCAATTTCCTGAACTGCCCCTACTTCGGGAGGAACAACAACTACTATTGCGGGCGGTGGTTGCGGCTGTTGTTGTTGTTGACCACTTATCTGCTGTGTTTCCTCCTGCGTTGATTGGGTACTACTTTGAGATAGCGATAAGTTTATCTCATGCTCAGCATCACTGCTTTCCACCATTAGGCTGGCTACCTCTTCCACACTCATGTGCTTGGGCCTGGGTTGGTGGGTTGGGCCCACTGATGCGGAGGTGCTGCCCCCAGCTTGCCCCCGGACACCGCTGCTGCAGGCGTCATTTTTTTTCCCAAAAAGGTATTGGGCGGCACACCAGACTTAAGTGTCACTTCCTTCTTCTGTTCCTTCTTCTCTCAATAGCAACTTTCTTGGTACTGGAGGACCTGGTACCTGCTTTCTTTGGGCCCATCTTCTTCAGATGTCAGCAGCACTCAGTTGCAGAGATGTCTGGTCAGGTCACACGTCACGTTGTGTGTACAGCAGCAGGATGTCTGTCTGGAAGTGCAACGGGCAATGATGACACACCTCCTCCTCAGTCTTTGTGCACCTAAAAGCAAAAAAGCCAGAAGAACATCAGTCAAACAATAGCACAAATCAAACTACATATAATATAGAACTTAGTGTGTGGTTGCCTCAATTATTAAATTTTAGAAACTCTAGTGAGCAACAACACACAGTGTAGCCATTTATGAGACTTTGACAACAAGGCCAGGGCTTTCCTGGTGTACTGTGTAGTGCTAGTGTACACTCTGGAAGAATAAGAATAGTAAAGAACAAAAACTAAAATGTAGTGGAGCATGTTTGGCCTAAATTTGTGCATCACGTAGGATGTATTATATAGCAGCATCAGGGAGCTGCAGCTGGCAATGGGGATGGATTTGGAAGCAGTAAGACAAGAGGAACAATGGAAAGACAGGCAGGCCTATGTGGCAAAAACAGCACACTACTAACTACCACCACAAAATGGCCCCCAGCAACATGGTGACTCACAGGCACAAGGCACGGCAAACAATGAACTCAAGCAGGCCTATATATGGCCAGACAAAGGATACCTGATAAAACACACACAGCTTTAATGCAAAAACTAAAATCCACATGGCTAAAGACAGTTTGGAAAGTTAGACAACCACTACAACAACACATAATTACACACGCAAAAAAGGCATTTATTTAACACACCCAAAAAGTGAAATAGACCCCCAAAGAAATCCACATTTTGCAATTCAATTCAATGCCATCCATGGCCTAAATGATGTCAAAATTCCACAGACAACACAGAAACAGTTTTTATGCACCCATGATGACTACCTCTGGGCCTACTGGCAGACTAGGCCACAAGCTTGGAGGCCTATGGCAGAGCACAGTGGCTGGTACCACAAAATGGCCGCCACCACATGGCCAGGCCACCCAACACTTCCTTCCTCTTGCAACAAAATTGTAAAACAAAAAGTGACTCCTTGCTCACCAAACTACATCTAAATGACAACCTGAGGAGTTTCTTGTGCCAAAATGAACTAAATCATCATTTTCTAGAAGCGTTTCTATGCTGCTCAAGAGATATTCTTCGCCAGATTGTAAATTCTGCGTGTTCGGCATCGCGATCGTCACAAAAAGTCAGCTTATCGTGCGCACGAAAACATATATTGAGCGCGCAAGAAGATAAAAAGTGTAAGTCCGCGTTGTAGCGCAGTGCAGAGTTGCCCAAAGTCCACGAGCTGAACGCCCAGGGTTACACTACTGGCTGAAAAGGCCTATTTATTTAACACACACACAAAAACTGAAATAGCCGACCCTCAAAACACACATTTTGCAATTTAATCCAATGCCATCCATGGCCTAAATGATGTTACAATTCAACAGACAACACAGAAACAGTTTTTATGCACCCATGAGGATGACTACCTCTGGGCCTACTGGCAGACTAGGCCGCAAGCTTGGAGGCCTATGGCAAAAGCACAGTGGCTGGTCCCACAAAATGGCTGCCACCCACATGGCCAGGCCACCCACAATAACAAGAAAGTGAAGACAAAGGACAGGACCAGGAAGTTGGAGACTCTGGGCAACTTCCTTCATCTTGAAAAAAATTGTAAAAAAAAAAAGTGACTCCTTGCTCACCAAACTACATCTAAATGACAACCTGAGGAGTTTTTTGTGCAAAATGAACTAAATTATCATTTTCGAGAAGGTTTTATGCTGCTCGAGAGATATTCTTCACCAGATTGTAAATTCTGCGTGTTCGGCATCGCGATCGTCACAAAAAGTCGTTATCGCGCGCGCGAAACGTATATTGAGCGCGCGAAGAAGATAAAAAGTGTAAGTCCGCGTTGTCGCGCAGTGCGGAGTTGCCCAAAGTCCGCGAGCTGAACGCCCAGGGTTACCTACTGGCTGAAAAGGCCTATTTATTTAACACACACCCAAAAACTGAAATACCACCCCAAAACCCACATTTTGCAATTCAATCCAATGCCATCCATGGCCTAAATGATGGTACAATTCAACAGACAACACAGAAACAGTTTTTATGCACCCATGAGGATGACTACCTCTGGACCTACTGGCAGACTAGGCCGCAAGCTTGGAGGCCTATGGCAAAAGCACAGTGGCTGGTCCCACAAAATGGCCGCCACCACATGGCCAGGCCACCCACAACAACAAGCATAAGCCAAGGGGAACAAAGAAAAGACATGCAGGCCTATATGGAAAAAGCAGCACACTACTAAACTACCACCACAAAATGGCCCCAAGCCACATGGTCACTGACAGTCACAACAGGCCATGGAAAACAATGAACTCAAGCAGTCCTATAATATGACCAGACAAAGGAGGCCTGCTAACAACACAGCTTTAATATAAAAATGCAAAAACGAAAATACACAGGGCTACGAAAGGTTGGAAAGTTATACAACAAGCACACGCACACATCCAACAAAGGTATATATTACACCCAAAAAGTGAAATACACCCCAAAAACCAGATTTACCAATTCAATCCAATGCCATCCATGCATGCCCTACATGATGTTTAAATTCAACAGACACCACAGAAACATGCACCCATGGGTACCTCTGGCTCTGGGCCTACTGGCTGAAATTCCAATCAAAGAAAAACAACTAGGCCCCTACTGAAACTACAGGCCACAACAATTAATTTTAAAAACAATGAAAATCCCCAAAAAATGTAGGTACAAACAAGCCCCAATCAAACAAACAAGTACACCAATTCTCCAACTTACTTTTAAAATCTCAAATCCAAAAGTCCTCAAATCCAATCCAATGATATGATGCAGCAGACAGACACAAAAAGTGATCCTTCCAGCTCCAAATCCAAATGAAAGTGAACAGCACATGGACAAAGCACTGGGAGGAGCCTGCTAGACAGGAACAGGAAGTTTGAGAATCAGGGGCACTTCCTTCCTCTTTGAAAAAAGTAAAAAGAAAAAGGACTCCTTGCACAACAAACTACAGCCAAATCACAATCTGAGAGTTTTTTGGAGCAAAATCATCATTTTCGAGAAGGTTTTATGATGCTCGAGAGATATTCTTCGCCAGATTGTAGTTTCTTCGTGTTCGGGATCGCGATCTTACCAACACTGCCGCCGGAAGTCAGATCGCGCGTCCGAATGACGTGTTCGCGTTCGCACACTCTCGCGGGATCGTGCGGCCGGATTCCAAATCTCGTGGCGCCCGCGAACGGATAGGAAGTCGCGTTGGCGAACGGAGAATCACGGTAGGTCGTTACCGCGCGCGCGAGAACGTATATTGAGCGCGCGAAGAAGAAAAACAGCTACGCTATGCCGCAAATTGCGTAGTGCTCGGTAACTTCGCGCTCTACGCGAATCGCGAAGTTACCGAAACTACGCAAACTCCGCGAGCGTAGCGTAGTTCACCGCCCAGGGTTATTTTTATGTAACAGATTTCAATCCTTAAACACTTTATTGACTTCTTTGCACTAGCACTATTTTGCACTTTCCTGAATTTCAACAGAGATGTCTACATAAGCTTCGATTTGAATGAGGAGATTACTTCATAGGAAGTATTGGACACACTTTTTTATTAGCAATTGGTTTATTAACAATGTTATAATGCTTGAATATCACATAGGATGGAACAGAAGTATATCTTGGTATTAGAATCATAGGTTATTTTTGCACAGCAAGTTGTTAATAGAACTTATGCTATATACCGATATGGAATACTATATGCACTATGCACTTTAGCTATGTCTATTTAATGACTCAAATGATTGGTTTTACATATGATATATGAAGCTGGATTTTTAAGGGTTCCTTTCAGCATTTATGCACATTATTTTACAACAATATGCAGTTTAATTGCCTCTATTGTGTTAGGCTTCTTTAATAGAATATTGATAGTCTCAGTGGCCAATATGTTCCCTGTAGGCTTTCATAGTATTAATAGCCATATGGGGGTCTTCATTGGCTTTGATACATTGAATATTTCTATATGAATATCATAGCGGTATTTGCACATTGCGATATTTTGCACAATGCGCCCTTGGGGGATTCTACTGAAGTCTAACACTAGTACTCAGCATTATTGTGAATCATGCTGTTATTATGGCTCCTTTCAATGTAAGGGTCAGCCTAGGAACTTATTCCAGCATCTGTTTAATTTGCATCGTGCTCTATATAACTTGGCGGTATTTGCACTTAGCATATGTTTGTATTGTGTTTATAATATGTCAATTGTTTACTTAATGCCAGTATGATTAATGGTTTGCACTATGCACTTTAGATTTATTCAAAATCTTACGCTATTTGTACACAACGCTATTTGCACAGTGCCGTGAAATAATAATTAACCATTTTTCGAGTTATACGTGTGCTCATTGAATCTCAACTGTTCCAGATCCACACATACCTATAATAAGTTGGTTTCATATCTTTTTTAAATATGAAAATAATTTTCCAATTTGTTATTTGACTTGGGTTTATGCAATTTTGTATCCCAAGCAAACCATGTTTGCGTATTTCAAAAGCAAGTTTACTGTGTTGTCAACTAAAATATATGTAGAGTCTGTTCACTATTTTCACTGTGCCATGAGGCAGTCACATGGTGTATGAGGTATAAAGGCATTCACAGATAATATTCTCGTTATGTGAACAAGCCCAGGAGGTTGGCGAAACGCGTCATCTTGCCATGTACAGCGTAACCTAATAAAGAAAAAGCAGCACTCAACTGGTGTCCGTGTCCCGTATTCAGCCGAAAGCTGTGGGAATTTGGTGAGGAATATATATTATATATATATTATTTTTTTTGATGACTAAGGTTCTGATTTAGATCTTGGCGAATGAGTTACTCCGTCACAATGGTGATGGATACCCTTTCCATAGAAATATAAATCTCATTATATCCTATGGGATTTATATTTTAGAGGAAGGGATATCCATCATCGCTGTGATGGAGAAACCCGTCTGCCAAGATCTAAATCAGGCCCTACGTCATTTCGCTTAGCGTACAGTTGCAAGGTGTTTATCAGCCTTTGCAGTCCTATTTTGGTTTGACTGCACAGAAAAACCAAAGAGTCTGCGTAGAGTAAATGATTCAATGCAAACATTCTGAGACAGGGGGAATGACTATTGGTTGGGCTGGGGAGAGGTCAGCCATAAAGAGGTTAAAGAGATATGGCATCGGCACACATCCCTATTTGAAGCCTTGATGTTTGAAAATGCTTCTTGACAGTAGAAAGCCGTTTCTGACTTTGATACAAACCTTGTTAAGGCTATAAAGTGAGACTATAATTCTAAGCAGATAGGGCAGAATATTTCAACCCCTGAGCTTCCTCCAGAGTTTCGTATGGTTTGCACAGTCAAAAGTCACCTTATAACCAACAAAACAAAGATAAGTCATTCAGTGCTGTTTTTCCATCTGTTCAAATAAAGTTGCCATGGCCAGGATGTTTCCAAGTGTGCCGGAGCCTCTTCTGAAGCCAGTTTGCAATATTGGTATTGTATGTTTTGACTCTGCTTATGCAGTCAGGTCCTGTAAAACTAGCGTTGTGAAGTTGTTGCGGGACGGAATAAGGGACGCGCACTCCGGCTCTAGGTAGTGAAGGTTTTATTTTTCCTGTTACACGCTTCTTAACCGAAGCCAAGATTATTGTCCACAATCCTTCTCGTCTTCAGGGATCTCCTTCCAGGTTCTCCCGGTCATCTGCTTCACCCGAGGTTGGTGGGCGAGGAACAGCTTCTCAGTCATGTTACCGGAAAAGAAACGAGATAAGGGGACATAAGTGTAGGGCTATACCGTATAGTAATGGGAGGGGAGTGAAGGATACACACGTGAGCACTTCTAAGTAGTAGTGACAAGTGTAAACGAAGCGGTGATGGAGTGATTGTGAGTGGGGGGGGGGTTTCAGATTCCAGCCGCCTGTCTCTATGTAACAGCCCCGGGTTATTTAGAGGAGTTCTCCCTCCTCCCGACCCAGCCCGCGAGCCGCTCACGTACCTGGCTGAGCCACGCACCTCCAGGAGCGTGGCTGGGCGAAGCGTGATACCGTTGGCCTCCTGGCTCTCCTCCGGCGTCTGATGGATTGACTGCACGGCTTCGGTCTGCTCCCTCCTCGTAATCATTCTCCTTACTCCTAGCGTCTCCTCCGATCTCCGCTCTCTCCTCTCCGGTGAATGCACACACCCGTGCCGGGGAACTCCACTCTTTTACTGGTCCGGGAGGGATGACGTCACGATGAGGGGGCGGGAGTGTCTCCTCCGGCCATTCCCAGTTAAAGGGGCCGTAGTATTCCTTCAATAGTGATTCCCCTGAGCGATACGGTGTCGCTGACCATTCCTCCGGCTGTGGGGACACAAGAGGGGAAGAAAGGGGTGTCCACCAGTCTAACATAGTCCTTTCTCCGTCCCCGTCCACCTCCTCCCACTCACAGAAGTGTTTTGCTTCATTGTCTAAAAGGGTGATAAGACTGTAGTTCTCAGGAAGAGTCTTGGCACCCCCTTTGTAGACTGGAGCAATGACAGCGTCTTGTCATGAGTCAGGTATAGTTCCAGTGCATATTGCATTGGATTAGAGCGGTGCCAGATTTCTGTCCCAGTACTGCGGGTCGATTTTGCAAATAGCCTGAGGTATCCCGCTAAGCCAGGGGGCACAATCTCTCCTCCCTTTTTCACTTACCCTTACAATTTCGTGTTCAAAGGAGCATGCTTCTTCTATGTTAGTGGCCTTGTAAGTGACTGAGCCTGGAGAAAATGCATCTTGCGGCAAAAGGATATTAGGAGCTTGAGGAGACTGAGAAACCATGGTAGAAGAGGGTTCTTCAGCTGTTTTGGGGGCATTGGAGAGTAACTTGACCTGGGTGGGGGGGGGCGTGCGATGCTGCTACAAAGAGAAGCTGAGCACATTGTCCGAGGTGGTGTCGAAGGTGCCTCCTGGAGCTTTAAGGTTGGTGGATCTTTTACTGATGAGAAATGTTTTTGAAGGACGGCCATCCATATCTCTTCCCTGATTGAGATATTACTTAAGGCCTGTCATTGTCAGTAAAAGTTATTTACAGATTCCCAAAAATTCCTAGTGTTTTGTTGTTTTCTGTCGTGGTACAATTTTGACCAGAAAAATCTTGGTTCCATTCTTTGCCTATTTCCTAAGGATTCCACCTGATTTTGTCCTGTGGGTATCCCCCATCTTGCAGTTGCCACTTGTGAGTAGGTCAGTTGCAAATTTCTACCATTTTGTAATCTGATCCAGATTTAGCCCTTCACATTCTTCTATTGCGGCCTTAGCACAGTCGGCAATCTTCGATCAGGACATCTCTGACCATCTCAGTTTCTTGCAGTTTACGGTGAATTGAGTCACAAGCATGGTGGATCTATTCTCGGTGACCTCTTTTCCAAGGTCTAATAACAAAACTTGTGGGAGATGGCCACTCCCTGAGAGTTCAGTGATTCAGAATGAGCAGATGGCTGGGAAAAGGGTGAGGGAATAAAAAGTATAATCGATTATAGACTGTGGGCCATAGTAAGTAAGGTGTGCCGGACAGTCGGCATGGAGTCTGCCATTGAGCACCTTCAACCCATGATATTCGACGTTCAGCACAAAATCTTCCCCACAATTGTCTTTCCATTATGCTAATTTTGACACATGGGGCTATGTGTCTCAATAGATGTTCTGAGTGCTTAGGAAGTCATCATTATCTACAGCCCCAGTGATAATAAACGTAGGTTCCAGCGATCGATTCATAAGGTTCAGAATAATTGAAGTAATTTTCCTGACAATTTTGTTTTTTGAGGGAGGAGTTGGTTGGATGTAGACATTAATTGTGATTAATCCCCACTTGTATTCTGAATTAGTTATTCCACTCTACACAACTCCACTCTACGACACTTCACTGTACTTATTCCACTCCATACCACTCCATTCTATGCCACTCCACTATATGCTCGTCCACTGTTCACCACAACACTATTCCTCACTCCACTCTACACCACTCCACTGTATGCTATTCAACTCTACTCCACTCTACACCACTCTACCCCACTCCAGTGTACTCTATTCCAATGTAGGCCACTCCACTGCAAGCCACTCCATTCTACCCCACTTCAGTGTACACTTTTTCACAGTATGCAAATTCACTCTATGCTACTCCAGTGTACAAGTTTCCACTGTACCTTGCGCCACTCTAGGCCTCTCGACTCTGGGCCACTCGATTCTACACCACTCTACTGTATTCTATTCCACACTACACCACTCCACTATACACCACTCCATCTACCCCACTCCACTGTACACTATTCCACTCTAAGCCTTTCCATTGTACTCCACTTTAGTCTTGGCCACTCCACTCCAAGCCACTCTCCTTTCTGCTAGTCCACTGTATGCAACTATACTCTATGCCACTTCACTATCTGCTACTCCACTGTAAGCCACTCCATTCCACACCACGCAGCTGTACCCCACTCCACTCTATGCCAATCTTCTATACGCTATTCCACTAAACGCAACTGCACTCTATGTCACTCCACTTTATGCTACTTTACTCTGGCCTATTCCACTCTACTACTCTCCACTCTACAACACTCCACTCTTTGCTATTCCACTCTATGCCACTACACTGTACAATACTACACTGAATGCCACTCCACTCTTTGCTATTCCACTGTATGGCACTTCGCTCTACACAAATCCACTATGTGCTATCTCACTGGATGGCACTTCACTGTAAGCTACTACACTTTACACCACTCCAGTTTATGCCACTCCACCCACGGATATTGCACTCTACTACACAACACTCTATGCAACTTGACTCTACACTAAACCACTGTATGCCACTCTATGTCACTACACTGTACGCAACTCCCCCTATGCTATTCTGCTGTATGCCACTCCACTCTACGCTACTCTACTGTATGTTATTTCACTGTCTTGCACTCCACCGTATGCTACTACGCTCTACCCAACTCCAGTTTATAGGACTTCACTCCACGCCACTCACTTCACACTATTGTATTGTATGCCACTGCACTCTTTGCCACTCTACTCTATGATATTCCATTATATGCCACTCCACTTTACACCATGCCAGTATATGCACTCTACTACACAACAATTTATGCCACTTGACTCAACACTAAACCACTGTATGTCACTCTATGTCACTACACTGTACGCAACTCCCCCTACCCTATTCCACTGAATGCCACTCCACTTTACGCCACTCCACTGTACACCACAACACTCAATGCAATTTAACTCTACTTCTCTCTACCTTATGCTACTCTGCAGTATGGAACTCCACTCTAATTCACTCAACGCCACTAATCTCTACATTATTCCAATCTAAGGCACTCCAATTTGCACCATTCCACTCTACACTATGACACTGTACACTTCTACACTCTACTCCACTGCACTCTATACCACTCCACTCTATGCTATTCCATTCTACGCTACTGCACTCTGCACCACTCCACTCTTTGCTACTCCAGCCTGGACCACTCCACTGTGCCACAGTCCCCTTTAAGCTAGTTCACTGTACGATATTCCACTGTATACCACTCCACTTTGTGCAGCTCCACTCTACACCATTCTGCACTACTGCACTGTATGCATGGTATGCCGCTTCATTCTACGCTACTCTACTCTGCACCACTTCACTCTACACTATTACACTGTATGCAACTACACTCTATCCCACTCTACTCTACCCCACTCAACTCTACAACACACCAATCTACACTATCACACTCTATGCCACTGCACTCTTCACCACTCCTATATATACCACTCCACTGTGCAACATTCCACTCTTCCACACTCCACTCTTTGCTATTCCACTGTACGCAAATCTACTGTACGCCACTCCACTCTACGCTATACCACTTTATGCTACTCCAGTCTACCCCACTCCACTATACACCACTCCACTGTACACTATTTCACTGTATGCCACTCCCCCATGTATCGCTCCATGATATGCCACTCAATTCTACGCCACTCCACTCTACACCACTCCACTCTACACCATAACACTCTATGCTATTACTCTCTACGCCACTCCTTCGGGAAACCCACCACAGACACTGATGGCTCTTTATTTTTTAGGGTTTCCCAAACCCATGGGACACTTGCAGGAGCCAGCACAGGCCACTGTGCCCCGCAGGAGTCATGCGTGAGTAACTAGCTCCTACAGGTTCCTGTGAGTGTTCCATGGGATCGCTGCAAAACCACATTTTAATGTGGCCCAGTGTGGGGGGGGGGTTCCCTGTCTCCATATAATTAATTTTTTTGTAATTGTGGCTGCAACATTTCTATTCAGGTTGCAGCCAGTCAATCAGAGCGTGAGCTCCTGTGAGACTTGCAGGAACTGTAGGAACCTCTCGCTCCTAGGTGGATATTGAGGAAAAATGGTCAATGAAATCATTCTATCATTTAAAGTTGCGTGCCTGCATGACTTTCCAGGAGGAGATAAGGTGGATGAAATTTCTTTTGGGATGTGGGAAAATCTTTGTTGATTGTGGAGTTACTCCTCATTCAATCATATCAGTAATATCACCTGAATTTGTAAATATATCTATGTTAGTGTACCTTCTATGTAGCAGATATACTCCATAGTAATCAATCTCGAGGCTTCTCTCTTATTTGCACACATTTCATTAGG
This sequence comes from Calotriton arnoldi, assembly GCA_963921515.1. Classification (NCBI taxonomy): domain Eukaryota; kingdom Metazoa; phylum Chordata; class Amphibia; order Caudata; family Salamandridae; genus Calotriton; species Calotriton arnoldi. The sequence continues at coordinate 524,512 of CAWUFW010005000.1, read as the reverse complement.
ACTAGTCCTTCCATTGTAACATGGAAGACTTGTCAAAGAATATATATTTCTCACTGTTTTCAAAATCTGTTTATTGCAGATTTGCATTGACTTGAACCATACATATAATTATGTATAAAGAAATTCACAGCAATATCTGTTGATATTAAGAAAGAACTACCAGGTGTGTGTGCTAGACTTAAGGTGAAGTACAGCTAGGTGCCCCCTACAAATTGACATTGTTTGCAACCGCGAGCGGGACTAGTACGTTGGTCACAACAGATTCTTTAGAACATATATTACAAACTCCAGTAAAATGTACAATAACAACTGGCTATGACTTTCTCTAATATACCCCGACTGACCCCCACCCTCCTCAGATTGTTTCCCCCTGGAGTTTTCAGATACCCACTTTGTGCCCACTTACTGGCGTTCCTTTTTCAACATGCTAGTTCTGGTGGTCTGGTGGCCTGTCGGCCTGTCCATCTTCCAGTGCATACTGATGCACTGTTTTGCTTAGACAGAGGCAAGATCAAGAAACCTAATGTGGGCTCTTTTCGGGTTGGTTTTAGGGAACAACTCCAGAAGACATGTTTTAGATGTGAAAATGAGTAACCTGTTAAGCGCTTCACTTAGTACATCCATTATCTGTTCCCAGAAGTCTGAAATGGCTCCAACACTCCATGCCATATGTATGAAGTCCGCATCGCTAGTGTAACATCTAGGGCATTCAAAATTGTTCACATCATGGATGCGATTCGAGTGTTCTGGTGTCAAATACATAGCATTAATGTAATTGAATTGGTTATATTTCAATCTAACATTACGGAAGACTTTCTGCGAATATTTCTTTGTGGACTATCTGTCCGTTAATTCTCCATGGATGTAGCTTCCATATATAACTCTCACCTGTTACATGTCATTCTTAGTTATGTAAATGTATGTAAAATGTTATGTAAAAAATGCTTTGTAAAACCAAGATTTGGGTCTGTTTCCATTTCCCATAGTGGAGAGGAGCTGAAGAGATTTGTGTGTTTGTGTTCCTCCACCCCACAACCCCAGGATTCCTGCACTACACGTTTGAGCTTACCATATGTGAGGAAATTTGTAGTCGGCAGCTACAGCTCCTCCACCACCTGGCTCACGATAAGCAACTTGACCTCTTTATAACAATCCCTGTGGTCGGGTGAGTTACCTCAACCCAGCAGAAGAGATAATCCACATGGGTCGCAGCCCAGGTCCGATCCAGAGCAGAGCGTAAACCTGTATTTTCTTAGTTTTTAATGCATATCTTTGCCAGCACCTAAAGGCAGTCCTCTCCAGCCTGGGCAATTGTGGATGCCTCCCTTTACGATTGAGCAAGAAAGGCAGAAAGATTCCCACACAACTGGTGCCTGGCATGGCAGCTATCTCAGATAGGTTACCTCTGTCCAACCAATGGGTTAACCATTGCAATTGTGACACTAGGTAATAAGCCTCAAATATGGCACGCCTGGTCCTCTTTCAGTAATAGGCGCCTTCAAGGTAGCCAGGAATACTCTATCGCATGGCCCCTCATGTAAAGTCACCTAGGATAGCATCCGAGTCTCTAAACCATCGAGGACTAAGTAAAATAGGTAGATTGATGAAAAAGTAAAGCAATCTGAGTAGCATCATCATTTTTGATAATGCTATGCAAACCATAAAGGATATCAGCCATGCTTTTTAAAACTCGATATTACCTATTAGCAAATGTACTGCAACTCCCAGGTTACCATCCCTCAAATCAGGATCATTGTGGTACACTCTCATGCCCAGGTGCAAGAAAGGACAGGACTTTCCATTCTATCTTCCATTCTTGCAATACTTAGGCCCCGATGTTAGGACTGGATCTTTTGGAAATGTATGTCTTCCCCCAGTTAATGTATATTTTTTACTTTAGGGACAGTTATAAACATAGAAAAAGGAGGGTATAACCTGACATTCCAATCTTTACATCATGATTTGGTGCATTGAGGAACCTTAATCGGTGTTACCCCTTAAAACTACACAGTCCATATATAGGTATATATCGTGTTCCAAATTCTGGTAATCAGTAAGGGCAACTGGTAATTTGATGTGTATGTGAACAGAGGGACAGAGCCCAAATGGATAAACCATCCCTGTATCTGTTATGATCAGCCTTATAATCGTAGGTTAAAATGATCCTGCCCAAGTGGGCTAATTCATTAGATTGTGGCTTTACTGTTTCTTAAACATATAACCTTGTCATATAAGGAATAATAATTACATTAACAGGATGGGATTGTTTCTCTAACAGTAGGCAACATATATCTATATATGTGCATATCATATAGTATACAAAATTCAAATGAACCAATTCCACATAAAAGTGTGGCACTTAATTTATGAGTGATCATTCAGATGACATTGTGGAATTATAATGATGGTTGAAGCCTTGTGTAGTAATAAGGATAACAGTTTACCTAATATATATGGAAATTCCTTTTTCATACGGAGGCCATCAGGAATTTAGGATGCCAATTCAATTATCTTCCTGGATTCCAATTTTTTCAATAGTTTGGTTCTATCTCCACCATTCCTGGTTGGGGTATTCTAGCTAGACTAATAATGACAATAATTCATCATTACAAATATGTGCCTTCCCGAAATGCTGTGCTACTGGATAGGTCTGGTCTTTGTTTTGAATTGTTCTCATATGTCTGAGTACTCTTTCCCAGTGGGAAAGATAGTGGTTACGTGTTGGATTTGGCCCTCTTTGAAGGCTCATCACCAAACATTTTTCTTCCACCCCTCCTACTTCTTCTCAATATATTTTTGTTGGACTAAGTAGTCTGTGTACTTTGTCACAGTTATCTAATGCTAAAGTTCTTCTGCTCACTCCCTAAAACATGGTAAAATTGGTTTACACTTGATTGGCATATTTAATTTACTTATACATCCCTAGTAAAGTGGTATACGATATACCTAGGGCCTGTAAATTAAATGTTAATAGTGGACCCGCAAATCATATTGTGCCAACCAATTAAGTAGCCCCTTAAAACATGTCCCAGGTCTGCCATTGCAGCCTGAATGCAATTTGAAAATGCCAATTTCACTTGACAAAATAACCACAGTGCTAAGCCTTAAACTCCCCTTTTATTACATATTAGTCACCCCTAAGGTAGTCCCTGAATAGCCCATGGGGTACAGTGCGTTATAATTAGAAGGTTAGACATGTACTTTTAAGCATTACATATCCTGGTAGTGAAAAACTCCTAAATCTGTTTTTCACTACTATCCCATAAGATAATATTGGGCTACCTTATTACATTTAATAAGTGACAACTTTTAATTGGTAACAGGCAAACATTTCATGTTGGTGCCTGAGAAATTCTAATTTAAAAGTCTCTGATTTTACAATTTTGAAAATGCCACTTTTACAAAGTTGGCATTTTCCTTCCCTAACTGTTTGGTTCCTGCAGCTTGTTCTTGGATCACATCACTCAGTGTAGTTGCGGTCGGACTTTATTACTCCCAGACAGCCACACAACAGAGGTATTACATGTGGCTTAATGGGCCATCACTGGCATAATTGGGGTGCAGCTGGGCACAGCCCCACTTGCAACTGCATAGGTTGTGCTGTCTTCATACAAAGGACCTGTCACCCCGCATTGTTCGTGCAGACAGCTTGGAGCAAGAGCAGGGTAAACAGGAAACTTCAAGCACTTCAAAGGGAATTCTCTGGAAATTCCTCCTACTTCAAAGAAGGCACCAGGTATAAAGATAGGACACTCAGAACCACTCTTCAGTTCACTTTCTGGACATACAGAAGTAACCTTAGAGGACTGCCTACTGCTGTGGCCTGCAGTGTACTCCACAAGACTGAACCTCGAAGGACTGCTTTGCTTCCTGGACTCTTCCTTGAATGCTCAGAAGCCTGCCCTGCTGCTTGAGCCCTGATCCACTACTTGAGTCCAGGACTACTACAGTAACTCAAAGAGCTAGTTGGCTGGCCTCCTGATAAGAGCATCAGGGACAAAAAAGGCTCCAACCTTCTTGAACCCACTCCTGGACCCAGCCTAAGTGAGTCCTAAACCCCCAAGTGTTGCACCCAGAGTTGGTGGAAGGAGTGTTAGGGCAGGGCAGTGCTACAGCTGAGGACATGGAAGATCTACAGGGTAAGTGTCAACAAGGGACAATGAAGTTAAAACTTTCATGCCGCACAGCGCGGCAGCCCACATTTCTGCGCTGCACTGTGGTGTGTGCAAGGGAAAGTTTAGGAATGTCTCACAAGGTAGCTCATACATCACAAAAATCTAATTTTGTTTTTGCTCAGTTACAATTTTCTTGCCCAGCCTAACCCTGTCAATGTTTGTCAGGTTCATGTGTGATGTGCTGCCCCAGTCCAGGTAGTCCTTTGAATATTGTGACTTGTAGTGTAATATATGATATGAGTGAGCAGCACTACAAGTACCACAATACAAAGCACTAAACCTACAGTGGAGCAAAACATCATGCATGTCCCTTGGAAATCTGCACAACCTGACTGTGACAATGCAGGTCCCCTTTCACCATGAGGCAAGTGTGCATGTCTTGGCCATAAGCAGCCAAAAGTGAAGTGTAAAGGCATTGTCTGGACTGGGGTTGGCAGAGGATTAACTTCTCACCTGAAAGGGGATACAGGTGCTGAGTATGTGAAGGATCACCAAGTAGGATCATGTGAAGAGTCATATGTACAGTCACTAACATTGAACCATATTTCACTCACCTGTCCTGATGTTCTGGGTGAGATTACACAGGGTTGTCTGCCATATCAAACACCACACTAACTCGTGTCTTGAAGAAAAGATTTTTAGGTGTAGTGGTGTATGCAAGAGATGCATACCAGAGGTACATGAGTGTTTATTGGCAGCATACATGGTGTGTGAGCTTGGTGGGACCCTCGTAGTATATTGCCATGTAGTTGTGGCTGAGCACATTGAACTGGCAGTATGTCAGACTGGGGAGCCATTGAATGTCAAGGAGGGGAGGCATGAAGTGTGTGCCACAAGGTAGCTTGAGTGAGACTCATGCGCTGCTGTGGGTGATAGGTTCCCACTTGTGTAGCAGCTGTGAATGGATGCCGTAGAGGAGGGCATTGGTGTACTACTTTCTACATGTGATGTGGGCTTGGGTAATGGTGTAGCTGGTGTCAGGAGGGAGCCATAAGCAGCAAAGTCTGACTAGGCTACATATGTCAAAGCTGGAGGATGTGAAACAGAGACATTTGAAGTGTAAAGTGAGCTAGGTATCCAGGATGATGTTCAGGTTTTGGGGGTGGTTGGAGGGTGAGGTGTTTGGGCCTAGTCATGTGGGCAACCAGTGTAAGTACATATTACAGACTATCCTCATTACTAATTGTGTGATTTAGCATGACCCATATCTCTAAAATACAAGTAGGTGGTGTTGGTATGTCCTGAGAGTCCTGGGTGTCATTATTGTGTGAGAGGAGGTTTAGTCCCTGGGTCTGAATGATGATTGACAGAAGAGTCATGTACGTCTATGAGTGAGTGGGGTTAAGTGAAGAGATTTGTGCAAATGTGCAACTTGGGTAATGAGGAAATGGAGTGAAAATCAGTAGTTGCATATTTCAAAGTGTGACAGTGCCTATCCCCTTCAGAGATGGTGCACAGTGCCTATTGTTCTGTGTGCCCTAGGAAATTGCGGTTTTCCACACAAATAAGCACACTATGATGAGCATATACCTTCACCCATTCCTGCTGTGTAGCAAGGCACCTTGCTGTGTAGAGGTGTTTGGATGCATGTCAACTATGACCCCTCACATAAATGCACAAATTGCATGCATTACAGCAGAGCAAGGTAGATTGGTGTGCTATACTTCTTGAAAGCCAGAGTGCACAACCAAAGATAATAGATGTCAAAAAACATTACTTTGTCTGGAACTGTGGGCTAAGTGATGGTTAGAGGCAATGCAGGCACCCTGGTGACATGGTGCAATGTTCTCAACAGTGGTGTCAATAATTGAATCTTACGTCAATCTAGTCCTGCAAATATGCAATCAGCTAAGCAACATGGAAAATGTTGCCCTTATCTGCACTCACTCATTCAGGCAGGGCAGGCCAGAAAACTGCAAAACTGCCTTGCAATGTGTGGTATGACACAAAAAGGATGCCTTGTCACACAGTGGTTGTGTGAACAATGTAAAGGAGTAATTTGCCTTTTCCACTTGTAGTAACACATCTATGTACAATATATAGTGAATGAAAATAAGGTCTGCATTTCACCCAATGTAGTTATGTCAACATAGTAAACACAACAAAATGATGGGCAGTGTGGTAAAACTTTTCAACCCCTCAATCCCAGTGAAGAGATCTGGGTTCAATCCATTGTTCTTTTGCTCACTGTGCATATGCAAATCAGTCTTGACCCTGCTCTTCATGAGCACAGGCCTACCCTAACTGTCAGGCCAGGTCCTCCCTGGACCAGAAACAAGCATACTCGGACTGGTTTCGGGGTATCGCCCCTTATCAGCCAGGCTAGCTTGAATCCAGTGACACAGTGAGCAAGGGACACACGTCTGGGCATACCCTTGGACACTTAGAGCGAACATAGCAAAAACAACAAAATGATGGACGGAGTGCTGATACTTTCCAACCACTCACCCCCCAGTCAACATCATCATAGATAATCATTAACATATTTCAATTTCATCGCAGAGGGAGCAACAACACCTCCTTTTGAGCAGCCTCATCTGGATGACCAATCTGTTGGTGATGACATCCTGCCCCCAAAGGATGATGAAACCTTCCAGCAACACCTGGACCCCATAGAATCTCTGTCTCCGGTCATGGCAAGGGATGGAAGCTTTGCAGGTTCTCCAGAGGAACTGCCGTCCACAGGACATGCCCCATCTGCCAGTACAAGCCCAGCTGCATATTTCGAGGACCCATAAGTTGTCCTCCAATGGCAAGTGGTAGGAGTCCAGCAGCGGATGGTTGATGTGGTGCGGGCGGAGATGGAGACCATAGTGGGAAGCCTAGAGAGAGTCCATAGGTGCCTCAGTCCTAATACGGATGCATCTGAGTCCATTAAAGGCACCTACCCTTGGCTCCATAGAATGGATGAGACTGCTGGTGTCATGAGGGAGAGGCAGCAACAATAGGCCTCGACCTCTAACACCAGTGAGGTTGCCACCAGGCTGGGGACCATCATTAACATCATGGCATCTCTGGAGCACAAGTACGACTCCTACATAACAACAATGCCTGCCCTCCATAGTGACGTTGCCGCATTACTGAAAAGCCATCCGTCCCTTGTCAGCGCTGTGCTGCCTACCTTGCTGGCACGGATAAATGCTACTGGGAACAGGGTAGGCACATCTTCTGCTCCTGATGTGCATGTACCTCAGGCGCCTCCCACACAAACACCACCAACTGCAGGGGAGGTACATCACCCATCAGAGGTGGAAGATATGGACTTTACCTGTTTCTGTCGCCGGACTGCCAAGTAGCATTTGTCTGTGCCCTCTGGCCAGTTTCCTAGTGGACCTTCTTAGTCCCCCAGCACTGTACCATTTTGTTTGGGCACCTGCTAATCTTACCCATTTGTAGACTGTTAAAGAAGCCTACATTCCCTATGGCTATTTGTCCCTCCTCACTGAAATTCTCCTCACATCTACATGTTGCATAGCATGGCTCCCAAATGGAGTCTGTCTGGACATCTTTTGCTCACAATCAATGTTGCGGTTGTTGGCCCAGTCACTGCAAGTCACCTCATGCTGAGCCAAGCAAATATTCTGAATAAATTCACAACTATAAACCAGAGTGGTGTATGTTTGTTGATGAACAGACTTCTTACACCACAGAGGATGTGTATTAACATTACTCACATCAAAGTATCTCAAGGAGAATGAGCAAAAGTCATTGGCAAATGCTCTCTTTGGATATGAGGCAACAACAAGTACATCCACTGTGATGGCCTAATAAGTAATGTTTTGCTTCCCAATGGAACATCAGGGTGTGGCAATAAGCTTCAGGTACTTGATTGACACACAGTGAAAGCTCCAACTAAACACAAAAATGCCTACCCTCTAAGAATGGGGTATGTGAGCCATGTGAGCCAATAACACAGTTGCACTCATCCACATATTTATGGCCCAGTGAACATTACTCATTGATCAAACACATATTATAGCCTGAATGTTCACATTGAAGAGATCCTGCAGTACATGAAATATCATGTGTGCACTAGTGATAGGAAGATTGTCATGTGCCACACATGGTTGCACCAGGCCAATCCAATACCTTGTATGTTAGTAAGACAGGAATGCATGCACTTACAGTTAGGGCACATAATCAATGGGTGAATGCTGATTAATTCTACTTTAGGCCAAGTAGGATAAATGTGTTCTTCTACCCCTGAGAGGCCTCATAAGTTGTGAGTGTGACCTTAATCACACATTACATCTACGGTACATTGCGCACACATATTGTTGTATGGAAGACAGAGCACAGAAACAGGCTCAAAGCAACACCTCCCTAAGGGAAGATGACATGAGACACTAATGGCCATGAATCAACTAAAGTAGTTATGCAAAGTGAACTGCATGTAGTAAACCACTTACCAAGTAGTCAATGATGATGGAGGTTTCACAGGCAGGTGTGGATATATTCATGATCTGAAACCAGGACAACAATGAGCCACTTGCACAATGGTGCATGGGTGTGTGCACTACTGGCAGGCACCACTGTATCCCAGTGCAGCCTTCAATCTGTAATCTGTATTGCTAAAACTATACCAACTATGCTTGCTTGCTTGATCACTTTCACAAAGAGTGCAACATTAGTATCCTGCCTGCATTGTGCTGTGCAAAACATATTGAAAAGAGGCCCACTTACAGTGTCTAATGTTGTAAAAGCCACCACACTTACCTGAATTGTCATGTAGACAAACAATTACCCATAGGCCTCTGACAAAACAACACTTACAAAGCCAACAGGTCAATAGCCACAGCATGTACTCAATTTAATCCATGCTAGCAAATCTTGATTAGGAAATAAAGATGAAGAACTGAAAGTAGAATTATTTTTATGTATAACACACATCTAATCGAACTACACCTATCTAACCTAAACTAGCTACACTTAACACTAACTTACACTATACTAACTTATCTAAAACTACCTACACCTGCCTAGCCTATCCTAAATAACCTTAATTTTACCCTACACTATCTTAACTTAAGCTAAACTATCTCAACTACTATACACAACTGACAAGTTAAACATCTACCCCCACCCCCTCAATAAACATACATCTGCACTATACAGAAAACAACCACATCCTAAACATACAAACCAATACATTAAAATCTAAACTAATATATACTTTTTTTTTAAAGCACACTCTAAGCATCAACCATCTACCCACTAAAAATCCTACCCATCTAAATACACAGTTAAAAACTACTACCTAATAAAATATTTTAAAAACTTACACTAACTGACACTATACCTCACTTTAATCCTAAACTACACTATGCCTAAATTACTATAGCTAATGAACAATATTTTCAGGAATGTCCAAGGGAGAGTCATATTTGCCTCCTGGAGTGTCAGCATTATTGTACACAGGCTGGACGGCTCACCCTCAATGCCTGCCAAATGTATTTTGCATTCCTGGAGGTCTTTAAGGGCCTAGGCCTCAAATAAGCCCTCAAATAAGGCAGGGGATTGTTCTATGGCTTTTGTGGTAGGCACCTGATGTGCAGACGATGGGCCTGGAATGGGCTTAGTTACATCCTGTTGCTATTGGGCACCCTCCAGCTGTTTTTTGGCATTGGACTGTCCTTGTTGCTCCTGCCTTCCTACGTTCCAGGTTCCTGCACCTTTTCCTTGTTCATACTATATAGTCATCTTTTTGTAGGCCTTTGTGACATGACGGATGTGTCTGTAGCACTACAACCATATGTTGAACTGCTTTGCCTCTTCAGCTCCTTGGATGTGAAATTTACCTTAAATAAATGAAAAGACAAGAGGCTTATGGCAAAACAGGAACAATTTGGTTTAATTAAATGCTGCGGCTGGGAGAGCCTGGGCAGAGTGCGTCTGTTCAAAATCTTTCGATGTACAAAGTTTTGGCCATCAATGTATTCAGTTCATGAGGTACAATAAAATGTTCTCTACATTCCTAATGATCCTCTCAGTCATAAATCAATCACATGTGTGCATCTGATAAGGACACAGATGGCTCTCGACCTCGGGGAGAGCTAATGTGGGCCAGTGTGTATGTGCCCTGATGTCCGGTGTGAGGAACATGTGATTACTCCAATCTGGCTCACAAAAATGTTGCTGGGATATGGATTTACCTTAAATAAATGAAAAGACAAGAAGCATTTGGCAAAATAGGAACAGGTTGGCTTAATTAAATGCTGCGGCCGGGAGAGCCTGGACAGAGTGTGTCAGCTCAAAATCTCTCAATGTACAATGTTTTGGCCATCAATTTATACAGTTCATGAGGTACAGTAAAATGTTCTCTACATTCCTAAAGAGCATCTTAATTGTAAATCAACCATGTTTACGAATCTGATATGGACACAGATGGCTCTCGACCTAGGGGAAATCTAATGTGGGCCAATGTGTATGTTTCCAGATGCCCGGTGTGAGGACCATGTGATCCCTACGTGTGGTTGTATGTCGTGTCCTGATTAGTTGAGTGTGCCTATCAACATGTGGCATCTAGCTTTGTGGTATTTCTGGGGAACGTGAGCCATTGGCCAAACATGTTTTATTGGATCCAATTACCTCAGACTTGTTTGTTATGCAACTATCTACAGGCTGTGGCATACGTTCACATTGCATTTACTGACATTACAGTTTGCCGGGCCTGCACATATCATGACATTCTCTGACATCGTATTCACCCATCCCAACATTCACCCTTCTAGTTGAGTCATCCACTACTCTATCCTCCTCGTATGTCATGACAGTTATGTTATTTGAAAGTGTGTGTGTGTGGTATTGGTTGCTTGTTCCCTAGCTAAGTACATACTACCCAATTTGAGGACTGCTTGGTTTACAGCAAGAAACTCCCACTTGTAGGAAACCATATAATAGAAGTAAGTCTGGGTGGTGAACTCCGCTCCGCTCGCGGAGTTTGTGGCGTTTTCCACACTCCGGGTTACGCGGAGCTCGCGGAGTTCCGAAAAACTCCGCTTCGCGTAGCGGAGTTTTTTTTCTCGCTCGCGTTCGTCAACATCAAGTTGGCGAGCGCGAGTGAGGAAAATCCACCTCCCGGCGAGATTTTTCCTTGTTCGTGATTGTCAACATCAAGTTGGCGAGCGCAGGCATGGAAAATCAACCTCCCTGCGCGATTTCTCAATGCGGGCAGTCAGATTTCTCATTGCGAGTGGTCGCGTATGCTCACGACGACTCACGTTGAGAAACCGACCGTTCGGGTTGAGAAAGCTGCCCCTCGAGTAAAAAGCTACTCGAGTGGCAGAAAGGTAGCAGCGCCCACTTGCGCTGTGCATGGTGCCGTTTGCGATGATTGCACAGTGCAGACAAGCACCTGACACTGAAAATCACCATGAACGGCATTTATCTAATGCACTCCGCTGCTCGCTGGCTCTTCGCGTAGCGCGGCACAGTTTTTTTTTTACTTCACGTAGCGGAACTCCGCGAACTCCGCCCAGGCTTAAACAGAAGTACAGCAAGGAGAATAGGCGTCTCGGATGTCAGTAGCTTGGACCCACATAAGGGGATCCACGAAAAGTTACTGTGCAACGAGTCCTGCTCCAGGACACCTCCCTCCTTCTTCATATCAGCTTGTAGATTATGCTGATCTTGGATGGCGTGAGCTAATGCCCCATTGTTCATATCATTTTCGGGGATAAAAGTACATCAGGAAACACCAATCTTGGCAGACACCCACCCTCCATCGCAGTCATCAGGTCCAACATGTACTGATGCTGCATCACCATAAGGTAGATGGCTCACAGTTCTTCCTTGATAATGTTTAGGCCGAGCTCAGTATTATTTATCATTCGCATCAGCTCCCATCTGGTTATTTGCACATAGCAGGCGTTGGCTTTTGTTTGCAAGGTCAAGAAGAGTATTAACCCTCTGGCATTTATTTGAGCTTCTGTGAACAGTCTGACTTCTTCTGGAATCTCCTTGTACTGAGCCCAGCTAAAAAATTAGCAGTTCATCTCCTTCGAGCCTGATGCAACAGAGATGTTTACTTCTGTAACAGATGTTGAGACAACTCAGACAGATCTTCTCCAGGTAGGACCAGGGTTGAGGTGCATATGGTCACGAGGGTGCAGAGGTCCCACCACCCAGGGACGAGCTGGGTGTAGACAAGATCACAGTATTTGCCAGTAGCTACCCATCAGCATGGAGGTGCCCCATTGCTTGTCCAGTACATGCAGTATTGTGCCAAAATTCTCGTTGCTGCCCAACTGTATGGTTCCTTTTCCTCTGAAACACAAAAAGCACAACGTAAGTTTCCGTACAATTAGGAGTTGCCCTTTCCCCTCCAACCAGGTGTACCTATTGATCTCACTATCACAGATTTCCTGGCATGGGGGGGTCTATGCTGGCATTGGACCCACTCCCATGGGATTCATTTCCTCCCATGTGATTAAGATGTGCGGCCCTGGAATTCCATGTCGGGGTCCATTTGTGGTTAAAGAAGGTGGCCCCATAGATGTTAAGGGCAGCCTGGGACCACAGACGGAGGCGGGAGCGGATGTATTTCTGCACTGGTGTGGTGGTCATGCTACCTCCAAGACCTTTTTTCTGCAAAGTTGTTGGGCCAAACCGTGGCCTCCCCTATGGTGCCCTTTCTGCGCATCCTGTCTACCTCAGATTGGATGTCACTAGGCTCAGTGAAGAGATATAGTGCAGTGGGGTTGGTCTGATACTGGGTGATATTTACTAATGTCCTACGGGGTTCTACTCTATTGGGATGGATTTTTTCCTTGATCCTACAGAGGTACAGATGGATGAGGTATTTTGCTCTTTCAGGGGCTATCTCTTGCGCTTAATAAAGTCTATCTGCACCTGCAGTTTGAGGTTTCAATGAATAGATGTAACATGATTTGTTCGTAGTTTGTGTGCCTACCTCGGATACATGCTGGTACCAGGTGTTGTGTAGGAGTGCACTGTGTAGTGTCTGCGGAATACTAACGATTGACTCAGTACAGGTGAATGTGAGGTGAGAGCGGTCTCTGCACATGCGTTGCAAGAATGTAGAGTCAGAGCTTACAAAATCATGCACATTTTTGGTTCTGGAGGGGCTCAAAAGCACCTCTGCTAAGGAGAGCGTGTACAAAAATATGAGGGAACGTAACTTAGGAAGCATTTGTAGAATGAAGAATCGGCTTCAGTAGAGATGTCCGTTGTCCCGGCCTGTCTTTTGTTGTTCGTTGTCTGTGGTTCAATGTCAGGTGGCTGTTGTCTGTGATTCAGTGTCTGGTGACTGTTGTCAAGGTGCCCCGGGGTGTTTTTTGTCTTGGTGTGGTGCAGAAATATTGTCTCCTATAAACAAAAATACAAAGTCAATTGAACTCTGAAGTACTTGAGTGGCTAATCTTTTGAAATTCTTTTGTGAGTACTGATTAGAGGAATGGTGTGCTGCGGCAACGTTGGTGCACTTACAGTTCAATCGCTGACCTGTAGGGTAAGAGCTGTGGGTCGTAGGTTAACTTGGAAAAATACATTTGTTAGGCAATGTATTGGAACATTCCTCTTTCATCTATAAAATGATCCTGCTATATGGCATTGCTGGGGGCTATATAGTTTTACTGGGGAGAGAATTTTCCTATTGGGATTGAATGGAGAGGAAAGAGTTTTTAATGGCATTGGTGAGGGTTTTAAACTAATTTCAGTGAGCGTTAGAATTTTGAGTCCACTCCGGGATTTTTATACTAATTTTAATGTGTTAGAATGTTTGGGGATGACTGGGGATTTAATGCAATTTGTATTATGAATTTCCCCCCTCTCCCTGCTACAGCAAGTACGTTATTTTCTCTGCAGACTATTATGTTTAGAGTGTGATGTTTTAGCAGGCGCTGAGGTGTCTTTTTGACATATTTGGCCTGCAAGCGATTGTGAGGATAGGCAGACGTTGGGAAAGTTGTAGGAGAAATGTGTCTTGGGTCAACGTTTGGACCGTAAGTCAGAGAGGTGGACCCAGGCTTCTCTCACTTCAACCTTAATGGATGATGGAGTCAAAAATATTGCTCTGTGGGGTCCCACAAACTTGGCCTGTTTCCACTTCTGCACAAAGTTGCAGATGTAGACTTCTTGCCCTGGCTTAGGTGTTTGATACAGTAGCTTAATTTTGGGCTCTTGAGTGCTTCAGTGATGGATTTGTTTGGCCAAAAACTTGGTAGTCTTTGTCAGCTCAGAGAGGTACTCGCAATGCTCATCATCCAATGCTTGGGAGCCAGCTTGAGCTCTTAATTTGGCCCGGGTCTTTGGGATAGGGGACCCCATTAGTCTGCCTGTCACAATCTGGTAAGATGTAAGGTGATGTTCGCTACTCGGAGTGTTTCTTAGTGTGAATGGCGATAGGGGGAGGCAGTGGAGCCATTTTTTATTAAGGCTGGCACATATTTTGCTGATCTTGTTCTTAAGAAGACCGTTAAGTCTCTCAACAATGCAATTGCTTTGTTAATAATATACAGAGATTAGTTTATGCATTATACTTAAGAGGGAGCAGATCTGATCAAACATGGAGTTGGCAAAGTGCCAACTGTTATCCGATTGGATAACGTTGGGCACTCCCCACCTCGGTATCACTTCCCTGACAAGGAATGTGGCTGCTGCATTGGCATCACAGTGTACGCAGGGGCCGGCCTCAGTCCACTTGGAGTAAGGGCAGACCACGACTATCAAGCACTGATCGTTGACACATCGGTCTATCATGTTGACAAAATTGATATGTAGGGCTTTGAACGGCCCGGTGGGTCGAGGAATGGTCATTTATATGAGCCTCAGTGTGTGCCTGGGAGAGAATAGTTGACAGACAGTGCTGTCATAGAGGTACATAGTTATTATCTCAATCATGTTGGGGATAAAGCAGTCAATTTGAAGCTCAGCTGCCATGTTTTCTTTGGTCATGTGTGTGGGTAGTTGCAGTTGAATTAAGGCTATGTCAAATAAGCTGCGGGGCATGACAGGTTTCACAGAACATGTGTGTAGGTATATGAAGTAGTGTGCAGTGTGTGTGCAGCCCCTGGCCAGCCACAGATCCTTCTCTTTAGTTGGGGGTCACCTCTTGTAGTTCCCGTGGATACAAAAATGCCGTCTTTGTGTATGGTTTAATGTGTGAGAGTTTGCTCTTCTCACTTTGCTGAAATGGCAGTATGTAAGGATGGTAGGAGTGTGAAAGGAGATGATTTGGTCCTGGCTTAGGGGGATTTCTGCACAACTTCCTCAAACCTTGTTACTACATGCTGTGTCCTTCTTGAACCTCTGCAGTGCTACCTCCCTTGCGCCATCGCCTTCTGTGCCATGATGGCTACCCCGGTTGTAAACTGTGTTGCCTTTCCTCCGGGCAGGGATCTAGTGGCAACCAAGTCTTGTTCCGTTCTCTCTTTACTTACTCTCCTCTTGTTATTTCTCTCTAACTGCTTCTTTTCCCAAATCCCCAGGCATTGCTGCATATAGGGGAAATCCCAGTCAGGGTTTCTTTCCCGTATCTGATGCAATCCTCCACTATTGTCAAATCCTCTGTCTCAAAGTATTCCCCCCGTAGGCCAGGACCGGTTGAACTGGTTCTCCCTTTTGATCCATACAGTTTGAAGGTCACAAAAGGGACGGACAAACCATTCCCCGTCATCACTGACTATGATGTCTCTAGGGGTGAGATGGCATTCTTTGCTGTCCCAGGGACCGAAAAAGCAACGTTGGTGGCTGGCCTGTGTCTGCCTAGGGTGCATGGTCTGGGTGTGTCTTGTAATGTTAGTTTTGCAAGCTCCCCCCTCAGGGCAGGGGAATGCATGTGTCTTGGTATGGGTGTGCCTCTCGCGGCCTTTCTTCTCTAGACTCCAATCCTGATTGGGGAACTTCGCTTTCATGTGGTCTGACGGAGTTTCCATTACGGATTGGGAAGCTTGTTTGTTTTAAGGGTTTGCAAAATTCTGGTTATCTTGGGACTTTACTTAAAATTAGCTACCAGTTCTACTCTTATTTGGGGGAACTGTGTACATGGGGTGGTATCAACACTCAATTTACTGGTAATGAGCTCAAAAGACACCCTGAGGCATCAACCAAAAAAATAGTTAACATTAAAATAGAGACAGTAAGGCAATGAAGCAACAACAACCTTTAACAAAAGTGCAATTGTTAGTTCAGGGCAGTGCGGATTATTTTGCAGCAGGAAATTAGCAATTATGAACTTCTGATTTGGAAAAAACAATTATTATCACCAAAAAGCATAGACTTAAATAATGAGACATAACATTTAAACATGCAGTATGACTTTGCAAAATTCAACAGCACCACAATATCAATAGATGTAAAAAATGGAAAAGATCTAAATGAGACTAAAAGGTTAACACAAAAAATATTTTTGTCCCAAAAAACTGAGCTCTCTCCTAGTGCCTATAGCCCCTGAAAAGGGGATGCTCTGCACAGTACAGGGAGCGGTGAGCCTGCTAGTCTGTCACTATCGGTTAGGTGGACAAGAAATAGCAACAATTTGATCGGAGAAAAAGGTTAGGGGGACACAAATAGCAACAATTTGATCAGATAAAAAGAAATAACCTGAAACTATCAGCCCTCTGTGGCCAGACACAAGCTATACCTGATGCACGATGGTGAAAAATTGTTTTCCCTCACTTCCGAATTACATCCTATATTACACCTAGGGGTTGTGGGTATCACTGCCTAACACCCAGCGATCAAAGCGGAGAGAAAAAAGGGAACACCTCTCACTTCTTTCAGGTGCTCTCAGTGTAGAATTTGACAGCCCTAAGAACTTTTGTAACTAAAAAATCAAGTTTGAGATGTTGGCTCTATATCACACCCAGAGCCTATGCGAACTGACTTGCCACCAAGACCAGTGGTCCAAGCTATCCCTTGCTAACACCCAAGGATGAGGCAAACCCAATTCCAAGCACAAAGTCAGGCTATCCCTTGCTAACATCCGGGGATGAAGCGGAGCCTTTTCCACGCTCAAAGTCAGGCTATATCTTGCTAACACCAGGGGACGAGGCGGAGCCTGTTCTAAGCCCAAAGCCAGTTTATCCCTTGCTAACACCCAGAGACAAAGCGTACCTCATGCTCTACACCCAAGGTCAGGTTGCTAACATTACATTCTTCTAGCATGCTGACTAGGGGAAAAACAAAAGTGGTCTACACGCTTGTATTAGTTTGCCACACTCCACAAGTTGGAACTAAGGATCAGATGTAGTCTTTCACCCTATGATGACTGTCTCTGGACGGACCTCCACCCCGAGGATTCAGCAGAACTTCTAATCAATTATGGTGTCTGCTCACTGATTGTTTTTGCACAGATGAATCCATTCTGGCTGAGATCCTTCCTTAGACAACAGTCGGGCTTGATGAACCAATCTCTCCAATCTGGCTCACCAAAATGTTGCCCGGATATCAATTTACCTTAAATAAATGAAATTACAAGAAGCGTTTGACAAAAAAGGAACAAGTTGGCTTAATTAAACGCTGTGGCCGGTAGCGCCTGGACAGAGTACGCCTGCTCAAAATCTCTCGATGTACAATGTTTTGGCCATCAATTTATACAGTTCATGAGGTACAATTAACTATTCTCTACATTCCTAAAGAGCATCTTAGTTGTAAATCAATCATGTGTGCGCATCTGATAAGGATACAGATGGCTCTTGACCTCGGGGAGAGCTAATGTGGGCCAAGGTGTACGTTTCCAGATGTTCGGTATGAGGAGCCTGTGATCACTACATGTGGCTGCATGTCGTGTCCTGGTTGGTTGAGTGTACCTATCTACATGTGGTATCCAGCTTTGTGGTATTTCTGGGGAATGTGAGACGCTGTCTAAACAGGTTTTATTGGGGCTAATTACCTCCGACTTGTTTGTGGTGCAACTATCTATTTGCGGATTAGATCAGGGTTTTCCCTGGGTGCGTGTTTGCCTGTAATTTATGGGGGACCATATATGTGACCTGTTACTCGATAAGTGTGGGCATGGGTCGCAGGAGCTGTCTGACAACGTATTTCTGACTTAGGGTTGATGGGGAGGTCACCTTGTGTAAATCCGACAGCAATGATGTGAGTTCATTGGAACTCCTAAGAATAATATGTCAGCCACTGGTATCACTTTTATCGACATTATTAACATTTCGCCTACAGTTGTCTTCTTGCAGATTGACATCGTTCTTACTAGTGTTGTCAAAGGCATGTTTGCTTTGGTCTGAACATACATTGATATTGTTCTTATTGGCAACAATAATATTATAATACAAGCATGGATTATGACATATGAAATCATCATTACTGCTGATTTCGTCGCTGCTGTGTGGGCACAAGTTACGATATAGATTGACATTGCATTGACGAGCATTGACGAGGTTATGTGGGCACAGGCAGTGGCATACGTTCATATTACATTTACTGATATTGCTGTTGTCGGGCCTGCACATATGATGACATTGATTGACACTGTATTCAGACATCCCAAAATGTTCTGGGGAGGTAAAGAAATACGTTTCACTTAAAGTTGAAAATGTACATGATGTCTGTAATAATAGGCTAAAATCATCAGACCATTACATGTGGCAGGCCAGCGAAAAACCCAAATATTGAGAAAGCAATATGAACACTATACCTTCTGTACATTTACTTTTCCCAATCAAATAAGGAGAACACACTCAAGTGCTCGCTGTGATATGGCAATGTCAACCCAAATTTACTCGTGCCATATCATCCCTGGGACTGAGTTGCAAGCATGATGTTGTGTCCACATGGAATCAAACATATGGTCCTTATATGGACACTTTGGTGTCGGTATTGCAGCATACAGCAGGGTTTGGTTTTGGTCAATGGCATATGTAAAAGGAGTTACATCAAGCAAATACACTTAGTGTGCCTCTGAATTGGTTTGCTCACCTGGAGATGCACAGGGCAACACACATTGGTGTCTTGACTGACTCTGTGCCAGGTAGTCAAAACATAGATAAAGGGTGGGTAGTTACCTCCGTCAAACATACCTGTAGTACACTTCACTAATATAGTCTCAATCAAATACCAGGAAACCTAACATATATATTCTGGTATACAGTTGTAGCAATACCATGGTGACCTTAACATATTCTAGTGTCTGTACACACATTTCAGCAAGCCTGCTTTCCTTGATGCACATACAAAATTAGGCTATGCACTTCAGGAGTGTGTGCATGCATGCTGCAATTCTCATCTGTACAAGTACTTTGTGCTGTATTTTGCAGATAACCATGCCCCATGAGTCAGGGTGACAGGGTTGGTGCTAGTCAGTTGAAGTAACGCCACCAGTGCATACCTGCATGTGCTCCTTCCCTCATTGCATCAAAATTACAAACTTCCTGCCATTGTATGAAAGCCTCCCAGACATGGGCCATAGGGTATATGAGGCCACAAGTTAGGCATTTCACTACTTTCCATGTGAAGTCTGGTGACATGTTAGAAATATAAACCAACCAAATTTGTTCGTTCTGAGGCAGGTGTCCTTACATCCTGTGATGACCTGCCAGGACATATGTCCATACCCTGCCATGTGGCCATCTACCCTCACAATGTGCATCAGACAAGCAGTCAATAAAAACCCATGGTAAAAAGAGTTGCTGGCCTACATTCTTACAGCCTCCATGGCATCTGTGCAATAGTGCCTCTGTCACCTCATCTCACATATGTATGATATAGACTACTCTGAGGGATGGTCAGGTACCCCAAGGCTAGATTACAGCAGCCATATCCCAGGTAAAGGGTTGCTAAATAGGTGAAAGAAAGTGAATAAATCCTACAGACAATGTACTAACACTCTTATAGGTAGACATATTGAGATACCAAGTGTCCTCTGTCATGACTCTAATAAATGATTAGGAATAACTTTCCCCTATCGCAACAATTGCTGCATGTATCATAGTAAGATGGCTAGCCTGCTGACACGGTCACAAAAGTTTGTCCAAGTTGGCCATTTGAATTCACACATAGCTACTGGAACAGGTATGGATCACAAATAATTTAGGTGTTGAACATCATGAATGTCTGATCACACCTATAGTATTTCACAGTGAACTCATTTTGCAAGAGAGGTTAAATGTATGCAGCATGTTTGAGCATAGTAAAATGCAAAACAATAATAGTAAATGTTGCATTTGCACACAATTACATTAAATCTGATTACACCAGACTGTAATGTTTACTATTGGTAACGCTGTTTGGCTAATGTGTTCCACCTCACCTGCATCAGTCCCACGCTCAAATATGGACATAGGCAATCACACAGTGTCCAGACTAACTCATCCTAGCTCATTCAACTTTGCTGCAACATTTGTTGAACCATAGGTTGTAATGCTTGTGCCATGTTTTGGGTGTAAAACGATAAAAGTTCTGACCATCTATGAATTTAATGCCATATGATGGTACATGTGCCATACGCATCCAAACAGTAGGTCAGAAATAATCACCACAGCAGGTCAATATGCATGATTCATGTGGGCCTGCATACTTTGCCCCTACATGCACAGTGGCATACGTCCTTGTCCATTTTACATTATACTATGTACAACTTCAGTTGTGTATGTACACTCAGTGTAAATTCGCTACAAATGAATGATATACCTGAATGCACATCATAATGTTACAATTATCATAGGTCACGCACACACCTTACAGAGCTACAACCATGTACGTCTTACACTTACTGGTAGTGTTGGGATCCCTGAAGGCTCAACTTTGCCCCTGGTGCATGGTGCAGGTCTACCTACTGAGCCTGCTAGTCTGTCACTATCGGTTAGGTGGACAAGAAATAGCAACAATTTGATCGGTGAAAAAGGTTAGGCGGACACAAATAGCAACAATTTGATCAGATAAAAAGAAATAACCTGAAACTATCAGCCCTCTGTGGCCAGACACAAGCTATACCTGATGCACCATGGTGAAAAATTGTTTTCCCTCACTTCCGAATTACATCCTATATTACACCTAGGGGTTGTGGGTATCACTGCCTAACACCCAGCGATCAAAGCGGAAAGAAAAAAGGGAACACCTCTCACTTCTTTCAGGTGCTCTCAGTGTAGAATTCGACAGCCCTAAGAACTTTTGTAACTAAAAAATCAAGTTTGAGATGTTGGCTCTATATCACATCCAGAGCCTATGCGAACTGACTTGCCACCAAGACCAGTGGTCCAAGCTATCCCTTGCTAACACCCAAGGATGAGGCAAACCCAATTCCAAGCACAAAGTCAGGCTATCCCTTGCTAACATCCGGGGATGAAGCGGAGCCTTTTCCAAGCTCAAAGTCAGGCTATATCTTGCTAACACCAGGGGACGAGGCGGAGCCTGTTCCAAGCCCAAAGCCAGTTTATCCCTTGCTAACACCCAGAGACAAAGCGTACCTCATGCTCTACACCCAAGGTCAGGTTGCTAACATTACATTCTTCTAGCATGCTGACTAGGGGAAAAACAAAAGTGGTCTACACGCTTGTATTAGTTTGCCATACTCCACAAGTTGGAACTAAGGATCAGATGTAGTCTTTCACCCTATGATGACTGTCTCTGGACGGACCTCCACCCCGAGGATTCAGCAGAACTTCTAATCAATTATGGTGTCTGCTCACTGATTGTTTTTGCACAGATGAATCCATTCTGGCTGAGATCCTTCCTTAGACAACAGTCGGGCTTGATGAACCAATCTCTCCAATCTGGCTCACCAAAATGTTGCCCGGATATCAATTTACCTTAAATAAATGAAATTACAAGAAGCGTTTGCCAAAAAAGGAACAAGTTGGCTTAATTAAACGCTGTGGCCGGTAGCGCCTGGACAGAGTACGCCTGCTCAAAATCTCTCGATGTACAATGTTTTGGCCATCAATTTATACAGTTCATGAGGTACAATTAACTATTCTCTACATTCCTAAAGAGCATCTTAGTTGTAAATCAATCATGTGTGCGCATCTGATAAGGATACAGATGGCTCTTGACCTCGGGGAGAGCTAATGTGGGCCAAGGTGTACGTTTCCAGATGTTCGGTATGAGGAGCATGTGATCACTACATGTGGCTGCATGTCGTGTCCTGGTTGGTTGAGTGTACCTATCTACATGTGGTATCTAGCTTTGTGGTATTTCTGGGGAATGTGAGACGCTGTCTAAACAGGTTTTATTGGGGCTAATTACCTCCGACTTGTTTGTGGTGCAACTATCTATTTGCGGAATAGATCAGGGTTTTCCCTGGGTGCGTGTTTGACTGTAATTTATGGGGGACCATATCTGTGACCTGTTACTCGATAAGTGTGGGCATGGGTCGCAGGAGCTGTCTGACAACGTATTTCTGACTTAGGGTTGATGGGGAGGTCACCTTGTGTAAATCCGACAGCAATGATGTGAGTTCATTGGAACTCCTAAGAATAATATGTCAGCCACTGGTATCACTTTTATCGACATTATTAACATTTCGCCTACAGTTGTCTTCTTGCAGATTGACATCGTTCTTACTAGTGTTGTCAAAGGCATGTTTGCTTTGGTCTGAACATACATTGATATTGTTCTTATTGGCAACAATAATATTATAATACAAGCATGGATTATGACATATGAAATCATCATTACTGCTGATTTCGTCGCTGCTGTGTGGGCACAAGTTACGATATAGATTGACATTGCATTGACGAGCATTGACGAGGTTATGTGGGCACAGGCAGTGGCATACGTTCATATTACATTTACTGATATTGCTGTTGTCGGGCCTGCACATATGATGACATTGATTGACACTGTATTCAGACATCCCAAAATGTTCTGGGGAGGTAAAGAAATACGTTTCACTTAAAGTTGAAAATGTACATGATGTCTGTAATAATAGGCTAAAATCATCAGACCATTACATGTGGCAGGCCAGTGAAAAACCCAAATATTGAGAAAGCAATATGAACACTATACCTTCTGTACATTTACTTTTCCCAATCAAATAAGGAGAACACACTCAAGTGCTCGCTGTGATATGGCAATGTCAACCCAAATTTACTCGTGCCATATCATCCCTGGGACTGAGTTGCAAGCATGATGTTGTGTCCACATGGAATCAAACATATGGTCCTTATATGGACACTTTGGTGTCGGTATTGCAGCATACAGCAGGGTTTGGTTTTGGTCAATGGCATATGTAAAAGGAGTTACATCAAGCAAATACACTTAGTGTGCCTCTGAATTGGTTTGCTCACCTGGAGATGCACAGGGCAACACACATTGGTGTCTTGACTGACTCTGTGCCAGGTAGTCAAAACATAGATAAAGGGTGGGTAGTTACCTCCGTAAAACATACCTGTAGTACACTTCACTAATATAGTCTCAATCAAATACCAGGAAACCTAACATATATATTCTGGTATACAGTTGTAGCAATACCATGGTGACCTTAACATATTCTAGTGTCTGTACACACATTTCAGCAAGCCTGCTTTCCTTGATGCACATACAAAATTAGGCTATGCACTTCAGGAGTGTGTGCATGCATGCTGCAATTCTCATCTGTACAAGTACTTTGTGCTGTATTTTGCAGATAACCATGCCCCATGAGTCAGGGTGACAGGGTTGGTGCTAGTCAGTTGAAGTAACGCCACCAGTGCATACCTGCATGTGCTCCTTCCCTCATTGCATCAAAATTACAAACTTCCTGCCATTGTATGAAAGCCTCCCAGACATGGGCCATAGGGTATATGAGGCCACAAGTTAGGCATTTCACTACTTTCCATGTGAAGTCTGGTGACATGTTAGAAATATAAACCAACCAAATTTGTTCGTTCTGAGGCAGGTGTCCTTACATCCTGTGATGACCTGCCAGGACATATGTCCATACCCTGCCATGTGGCCATCTACCCTCACAATGTGCATCAGACAAGCAGTCAATAAAAACCCATGGTAAAAAAGAGTTGCTGGCCTACATTCTTACAGCCTCCATGGCATCTGTGCAATAGTGCCTCTGTCACCTCATCTCACATATGTATGATATAGACTACTCTGAGGGATGGTCAGGTACCCCAAGGCTAGATTACAGCAGCCATATCCCAGGTAAAGGGTTGCTAAATAGGTGAAAGAAAGTGAATAAATCCTACAGACAATGTACTAACACTCTTATAGGTAGACATATTGAGATACCAAGTGTCCTCTGTCATGACTCTAATAAATGATTAGGAATAACTTTCCCCTATCGCAACAATTGCTGCATGTATCATAGTAAGATGGCTAGCCTGCTGACACGGTCACAAAAGTTTGTCCAAGTTGGCCATTTGAATTCACACATAGCTACTGGAACAGGTATGGATCACAAATAATTTAGGTGTTGAACATCATGAATGTCTGATCACACCTATAGTATTTCACAGTGAACTCATTTTGCAAGAGAGGTTAAATGTATGCAGCATGTTTGAGCATAGTAAAATGCAAAACAATAATAGTAAATGTTGCATTTGCACACAATTACATTAAATCTGATTACACCAGACTGTAATGTTTACTATTGGTAACGCTGTTTGGCTAATGTGTTCCACCTCACCTGCATCAGTCCCACGCTCAAATATGGACATAGGCAATCACACAGTGTCCAGACTAACTCATCCTAGCTCATTCAACTTTGCTGCAACATTTGTTGAACCATAGGTTGTAATGCTTGTGCCATGTTTTGGGTGTAAAACGATAAAAGTTCTGACCATCTATGAATTTAATGCCATATGATGGTACATGTGCCATACGCATCCAAACAGTAGGTCAGAAATAATCACCACAGCAGGTCAATATGCATGATTCATGTGGGCCTGCATACTTTGCCCCTACATGCACAGTGGCATACGTCCTTGTCCATTTTACATTATACTATGTACAACTTCAGTTGTGTATGTACACTCAGTGTAAATTCGCTACAAATGAATGATATACCTGAATGCACATCATAATGTTACAATTATCATAGGTCACGCACACACCTTACAGAGCTACAACCATGTACGTCTTACACTTACTGGTAGTGTTGGGATCCCTGAAGGCTCAACTTTGCCCCTGGTGCATGGTGCAGGTCTACCTACTGAGCCTGCTAGTCTGTCACTATCGGTTAGGTGGACAAGAAATAGCAACAATTTGATCGGTGAAAAAGGTTAGGCGGACACAAATAGCAACAATTTGATCAGATAAAAAGAAATAACCTGAAACTATCAGCCCTCTGTGGCCAGACACAAGCTATACCTGATGCACCATGGTGAAAAATTGTTTTCCCTCACTTCCGAATTACATCCTATATTACACCTAGGGGTTGTGGGTATCACTGCCTAACACCCAGCGATCAAAGCGGAAAGAAAAAGGGAACACCTCTCACTTCTTTCAGGTGCTCTCAGTGTAGAATTCGACAGCCCTAAGAACTTTTGTAACTAAAAATCAAGTTTGAGATGTTGGCTCTATATCACATCCAGAGCCTATGCGAACTGACTTGCCACCAAGACCAGTGGTCCAAGCTATCCCTTGCTAACACCCAAGGATGAGGCAAACCCAATTCCAAGCACAAAGTCAGGCTATCCCTTGCTAACATCCGGGGATGAAGCGGAGCCTTTTCCAAGCTCAAAGTCAGGCTATATCTTGCTAACACCAGGGGACGAGGCGGAGCCTGTTCCAAGCCCAAAGCCAGTTTATCCCTTGCTAACACCCAGAGACAAAGCGTACCTCATGCTCTACACCCAAGGTCAGGTTGCTAACATTACATTCTTCTAGCATGCTGACTAGGGGAAAAACAAAAGTGGTCTACACGCTTGTATTAGTTTGCCATACTCCACAAGTTGGAACTAAGGATCAGATGTAGTCTTTCACCCTATGATGACTGTCTCTGGACGGACCTCCACCCCGAGGATTCAGCAGAACTTCTAATCAATTATGGTGTCTGCTCACTGATTGTTTTTGCACAGATTAATCCATTCTGGCTGAGATCCTTCCTTAGACAACAGTCGGGCTTGATGAACCAATCTCTCCAATCTGGCTCACCAAAATGTTGCCCGGATATCAATTTACCTTAAATAAATGAAATTACAAGAAGCGTTTGACAAAAAAGGAACAAGTTGGCTTAATTAAACGCTGTGGCCGGTAGCGCCTGGACAGAGTACGCCTGCTCAAAATCTCTCGATGTACAATGTTTTGGCCATCAATTTATACAGTTCATGAGGTACAATTAACTATTCTCTACATTCCTAAAGAGCATCTTAGTTGTAAATCAATCATGTGTGCGCATCTGATAAGGATACAGATGGCTCTTGACCTCGGGGAGAGCTAATGTGGGCCAAGGTGTACGTTTCCAGATGTTCGGTATGAGGAGCATGTGATCACTACATGTGGCTGCATGTCGTGTCCTGGTTGGTTGAGTGTACCTATCTACATGTGGTATCTAGCTTTGTGGTATTTCTGGGGAATGTGAGACGCTGTCTAAACAGGTTTTATTGGGGCTAATTACCTCCGACTTGTTTGTGGTGCAACTATCTATTTGCGGAATAGATCAGGGTTTTCCCTGGGTGCGTGTTTGCCTGTAATTTATGGGGGACCATATCTGTGACCTGTTACTCGATAAGTGTGGGCATGGGTCGCAGGAGCTGTCTGACAACGTATTTCTGACTTAGGGTTGATGGGGAGGTCACCTTGTGTAAATCCGACAGCAATGATGTGAGTTCATTGGAACTCCTAAGAATAATATGTCAGCCACTGGTATCACTTTTATCGACATTATTAACATTTCGCCTACAGTTGTCTTCTTGCAGATTGACATCGTTCTTACTAGTGTTGTCAAAGGCATGTTTGCTTTGGTCTGAACATACATTGATATTGTTCTTATTGGCAACAATAATATTATAATACAAGCATGGATTATGACATATGAAATCATCATTACTGCTGATTTCGTCGCTGCTGTGTGGGCACAAGTTACGATATAGATTGACATTGCATTGACGAGCATTGACGAGGTTATGTGGGCACAGGCAGTGGCATACGTTCATATTACATTTACTGATATTGCTGTTGTCGGGCCTGCACATATGATGACATTGATTGACACTGTATTCAGACATCCCAAAATGTTCTGGGGAGGTAAAGAAATACGTTTCACTTAAAGTTGAAAATGTACATGATGTCTGTAATAATAGGCTAAAATCATCAGACCATTACATGTGGCAGGCCAGCGAAAAAACCAAATATTGAGAAAGCAATATGAACACTATACCTTCTGTACATTTACTTTTCCCAATCAAATAAGGAGAACACACTCAAGTGCTCGCTGTGATATGGCAATGTCAACCCAAATTTACTCGTGCCATATCATCCCTGGGACTGAGTTGCAAGCATGATGTTGTGTCCACATTAAATCAAACATATGGTCCTTATATGGACACTTTGGTGTCGGTATTGCAGCATGCAGCAGGGTTTGGTTTTGGTCAATGGCATATGTAAAAGGAGTTACATCAAGCAAATACACTTAGTGTGCCTCTGAATTGGTTTGCTCACCTGGAGATGCACAGGGCAACACACATTGGTGTCTTAACTGACTCTGTGCCAGGTAGTCAAAACATAGATAAAGGGTGGGTAGTTACCTCCGTAAAACATACCTGTAGTACACTTCACTAATATAGTCTCAATCAAATACCAGGAAACCTAACATATATGTTCTGGTATACAGTTGTAGCAATACCATGGTGACCTTAACATATTCTAGTGTCTGTACACACATTTCAGCAAGCCTGCTTTCCTTGATGCACATACAAAATTAGGCTATGCACTTCAGGAGTGTGTGCATGCATGCTGCAATTCTCATCTGTACAAGTACTTTGTGCTGTATTTTGCAGATAACCGTGCCCCATGAGTCAGGGTGACAGGGTTGGTGCTAGTCAGTTGAAGTAACGCCACCAGTGCATACCTGAATGTGCTCCTTCCCTCATTGCATCAAAATTACAAACTTCCTGCCATTGTATGAAAGCCTCCCAGACATGGGCAATAGGGTATATGAGGCCACAAGTTAGGCATTTCACTATTTTCCATGTGAAGTCTGGTGACATGTTAGAAATATAAACCAACCAAATTTGTTCGCACTGAGGCAGGTGTCCTTACATCCTGTGATGACCTGCCAGGACATATGTCCATACCCTGCCATGTGGCCATCTACCCTCACAATGTGCATCAGACAAGCAGTCAATCAAAACCCATGGTAAAAAAGAGTTGCTGGCCTACATTCTTACAGCCTCCATGGCATCTGTGCAATAGTTCCTCTGTCACCTCATCTCACATATGTATGATATAGACTACTCTGAGGGATGGTCAGGTACCCCAAGGCTAGATTACAGCAGCCATATCCCAGGTAAAGGGTTGCTAAATAGGTGAAAGAAAGTGAATAAGTCCTACAGACAATGTACTAACACTCTTATAGGTAGACATATTGAGATACCAAGTGTCCTCTGTCATGACTCTAATAAATGATTAGGAATAACTTTCCCCTATCACAACAATTGCTGCATGTATCATAGTAAGATGGCTAGCCTGCTGACACGGTCACAAAAGTTTGTCCAAGTTGGCCATTTGAATTCACACATAGCTACTGGAACAGGTATGGATCACAAATAATTTAGGTGTTGAACATCATGAATGTCTGATCACGCCTATAGTATTTCACAGTGAACTCATTTTGCAAGAGAGGTTAAATGTATGCAGCATGTTTGAGCATAGTAAAATGCAAAACAATAATAGTAAATGTTGCATTTGCACACAATTACATTAAATCTGATTACACCAGACTGTAATGTTTACTATTGGTAACGCTGTTTGGCTAATGTGTTCCACCTCACCTGCATCAGTCCCATGCTCAAATATGGACATAGGCAATCACACAGTGTCCAGACTAACTCATCCTAGCTCATTCAACTTTGCTGCAACATTAGATGAACCATAGGTTGTAATGCTTGTGCCATGTTTTGGGTGTAAAACGATAAAAGTTCTGAACATCTATGAATTTAATGCCATATGATGGTACATGTGCCATACGCATCCAAACAGTAGGTCAGAAATAATCACCACAGCAGGTCAATATGCATGATTCATGTGGGCCTGCATACTTTGCCCCTACATGCACAGTGGCATACGTCCTTGTCCATTTTACATTATACTATGTACAACTTCAGTTGTGTATGTACACTCAGTGTAAATTCGCTACAAGTGAATGATATACCTGAATGCAC
The DNA here is from genome assembly GCA_963921515.1 of Calotriton arnoldi. Classification (NCBI taxonomy): domain Eukaryota; kingdom Metazoa; phylum Chordata; class Amphibia; order Caudata; family Salamandridae; genus Calotriton; species Calotriton arnoldi. The sequence continues at coordinate 495,108 of CAWUFW010005000.1, read as the reverse complement.
ATCATAATGTTACAATTATCATAGGTCACGCACACACCTTACAGCGCTAAAACCATGTACGTCTTACACTTACTGGTAGTGTTGGGATCCCTGAAGGCTCAACTTTGCCCCTGGTGCATGGTGCAGGTCCACCTACTAGACAAGAATTTCTACATTGCTTTGTGAATATTGCAAATACACACTGTCTACATATCATGACCAGTACTATGACAGTGATCTGGTATATTCTGCACGTTGGACACATATATGCATACATTGTCTGTATATATGAGATGCGGCTAGTCATCTCATATGGAAGAGGTGAGTGGATATCTCACATCACGTGCCTGAAGCATGCCTCAGGCATGTGATGTTTTGCATACTTCTGGGCTCCATCGTCTCAGGCCAACTTGCACCATGAAACAAGGGAGGAAACCATTGGCCCTAGACATGGCAAAGTAGAGCTGATATGGAAAAGGACAGATATATGCCATATGTAACATATCAGACTATTAATGTCACTGGTGCACAGAGTGCTGACTAGCCACAAAGCATGCTACATGCAAAATGGTGCAAGAGTGCATGCCTTTGAAGACAGTATAAATGTCTACACTGAAAGGGGCACCTTCCGCAACAAATGAAATTGCCCGGGGCATGTTAAACTCTTTCTATGTGCTGTACAATGCAGCACGCATACATAAGAAGGTGAACATTATAGGAGAGTGATCATTACTTTCCTCCTTATACGTTACCTGTGCAGGATTTAAAAAAAAAAACAGTTCATGCTCTGGACAAGCATGTATGTGAAATCAGGACATGTTTATAAATACATGCATGTGAATGAGTTTATTAAGAGCACAACAGCTTGAAAAGCCCCCTACACCAGAGTATAAGAATTGGACAGATGTCCACTGGATTTTGGTATCCTAGCCCTTGAATGATCTGCCCCTTATAAGTACAAATAAATATTTAAATTAATTTTGATAGGGACACAACTACATGCAGATGGTAATTCCATACATACCTATGGGGCCACCAACAACCAAGCCAAGGTGGTGTAGGAGATCCACTTCTTGAGTCACCACATCCGTCCATTGGTGCTTAAGATGATGGAGGGTGGGGTCGACCCCGAACACCTTTGTAATGTGTCACCGCACCTTCTGCCATGGCTGCTTGTTCTCCTTGGTGGGGCAGCCCTGGCTGACCCTACCCCCGAAGCAATCATGTTGGTACATAATAGGCCAGCAACCAAAGTAAGCCCCTAAATTCTCCCTCGGACAGGTTCTATGCCTTATGCTTCCCAGACATGGCCCAACCTGCTCTAATCAATGTAAACACAAAACAAACACCACTTCACCTAGCCCCTACCCCTAAAATGGTAAACCTCTAAATGAACAAACATCCAACAATATAATGCTAAAAACAATACAATTTATACATACAATACAAAATAAACACAATTAGCACAAGACACGGACAGAATAGACACCGACAAGACTAAAAATAAGCAGAATTCGCAAACCACTCCACATAACACCTCCAACGCCCAGCACAATCTAAAAGACTGTAAGTGAAAGTAAAACTAACTTTCACACTTCCTAGTTTGCAACCTGCTACACCCATTGCGTCATTTTATTGGGTACCCCCCCTCCATTTTCAACATTTGTGTCTTTTTTATCACTCATCGGAACTTCTGCTGTCATTTCCATGCATTGGCTTAGATGCACAACTTCCGATCGATGCAAGTGTTGCAATGCACCGAGCAACAGGTATAGGTGTTGATGATGCTGGTTCACACACCTTGGGCACCCTGTGATTGGGCCAGAACAACTGTGTGACAGAGGGCAGTGTCCATGTGGTTAATTGGGGTGGTTGTAAGTCCGTTGTGTGCCTGTAACTTCATGACAGTTGGCGCAGCATTTACAGATAGGGCAACAGATTGCCAATGGAGTCAGCATGGGACCAAGGAATGCATGTGCAGTCCCTATCATCATGCTACGGGAAACAGCATGCAGTATAACAAGACAGTCATTATAAGCTGCTGGATCACACATCAGTTGTCACAGCCATTACCAGGATACACACCTGGATGTCTCCCACACCCATGTGTGCATATCAAGATGGCTCCTGGGGCCTATTTGCAACGCTATTGTATTCCCCAATCGGGCTAGGTTCTCTATTCATGCCATGTGTGCTCAAAAGTGCTATCAACATGATTGTTATATTTTGAGGCCTACTTTTAGTTAAGAAGATGTGAGTGACTTGATGTTTACAATGACTGTGTCATAAATGCCAACCCAATGAATGAGGTCAAACATTTATTTTCATGTTGTTCATGTCAGTGAATTACAGACATATTGACCATCTTATAACCAAAAATGTAAGTAAAGAAATTATGCACAACATAGTCACGTTGCCGCTGACCAGCCATTGTGTGTTGGATTTTGTGGTGGATGGTGCATGCCAGTTTTATCTTGCAGACCATAGGGGGTGAGTACAGCAATCTCCACCCTGACATGTCCAGGCATTGGAACCTGGATTTCAACACACCAAAAGTAAGTTCCACTGGGTCTTGACAAGTGCCTGGTTGTACCGTTGTTGTGGCTCTGTCTGGGATGTGCAATTAGGGTTATGAGACTCATAACCCATGGCTCCAGACCCTATCCATGGTCAGCTGAAAGTCAAGAAAAACAAGTGTTAATGATTATGCACATTGTGGCAGCCACATTCTTGTCCATGTGTGTTATGTTTACTGAGTAACTCATACATCCGTCTTACAGATTTTGACAAAATGTGTAATATATACAGTTGAACATTGGTTTACACATGTCTCTTCCAGTTCTCTGGACAATCGCACTCCTAAATTCTCAATAATAGTAATTCTTGTTAACCTTTGAAGGGTGCAGGTGGGTATCACCTTCTGATCAGTAGGTGTGAAAATATGAGAAAATAGCGTCCTCCTCAATGGGAAAAATGGCCCAACTGATCACTCCGTGACCAAATTTATAAATGTAGTTTCTTTAAAAGAATACAATTTGATCCAGTGGTCAATCCAATCTTCCTTTTATTATCAGAGAATCTCATGGGAACATATAGTGTTCATGTATCACACTATTTCAACCGTTATACATCAGATATCCATATCAATACAGCCCAATGCATTTCGGCACCAGCCCTTCATCAGGGGAAAGTTCCTAAAAAATTTAATAATCCAAAAGAATCATGATACTATCATGCAGGCAATCCATATAATTCACAAGAGCCAAAGTGAAGGACAGATCCCAACTCTAGAAAGTAGACAACCAACGAGATTAAAATAAAAGGACAGTGTTTGTATCTAAATACTCAGTCCTGCCAAGTATCACGCATCAGACGTGACACTAACGCATTTCAGTGTGGTGCTCCGCATCACCGCACTGAAATGCATTGTCACGCATATTTGCATGCTATGATTGCTGGCACTGAAACCTGCAAACTTGTGTGCAGCAGCAGGCAGCGCGCCGCCTGTGGCTGTGCCAGCTGCTCTCGCAGGCCTGGGACACTCTGTGATACTTCGTAGGACTGCCAGCAGCTGAGAGATAAGGCCGCGCTGTCAGTACTACAAATACTTATTCAATTAGATTTCACGGGTGCCGTGCTCGCTGCCTACGCAGCTCCGAGACAGACTGACATCACGTGGCACTGCGAGGGGACAACACGTCCTGTCTCCTGCTAGGCTGTGCGCCGTGGGGTCCAGGAGTATGAAGGCCAGAAGCAGCTCAGTCAGTGGTTTGCTTGCGGGTGACGCCGCGCACCAGAGGCATTGACATCGTGGTGATGATCGCGGGCGCAAAGTGCGGCCGGGCGGGGGACGAGTCAGTGAGAAACATCTCCAGAATCACTTATTGTGATTTTAGCTCACTTGTTTGGTATTCCGCACTTTATCTGAATGTGTTTATTCTGTTTGGGAGGATGTCGGAGAGGAGCGGCTGCCAGGTTTAAAAGACATTCGGCTGTAGTGAAAACCCAGCCTAGAAGTAAGTTTCAATTTAAATTGGGAGAGTGATTGCACCCCTCCACCCGGGCCTTAGAGTTTCATTCACTCGGGCCCCTCCTCTTCAGAAGCGGCACGGGTGCCCTGCCCCTGCCGAAGACTTGTGCACAGCAGGCCAGCTGTGACGTCAAATGTTCTGTCAGCGCAGACGGCTCTCCACTGATTACTCGATTGGCCTCGGTGCTTTTCAGGAGAGCGTTATTTCCGTTTATCCTTGCAAAAGTACATGAGGCATCGGATTCTCTGACAAGCTCTATAATGAATTATATATGACAATCTCTGGCGGCCATAGTTAAGCGCTCTTTACCAGTTCGGAAGCACTTAACTTGATAAATAATAGGTGTGAGGCCTAAAGTTTCTTAAAAAAAAAAAAAAAAAACGGGTGGCCAGTTTACTCTGATTGTTGGGGTCAAGAAAAAGCGGGGCATGTTGGAGATGGGACCGTGGTGTTTGCCTTATGTGTGGGGTCCCGGGGGAGACCCTCCCCCCTTTTCAGAAGCACAATGCGGTAATGGTATTAAGAGCAGGGGGCGCAGTGGGTGTGTGGAGGAGCACTGAGGGGATGCCGGGGTGGGGTTTGTTCACCAGGGTGTGCCCCCTTTCACCCCCCTGAAGGGGGGTGCCGGGGCATTCGCTGCGCCATAAACGGGATTAGAGAGGGAGTAAATAGGAGGCTCCACTAAGTCATTAAAAGAGGCCGGCAGGGGTGTGAGGCTTCAGGTTTTTGTGCTGTGCGGGGTAGAGGCAATTCACAGTCCATGTGGCCTACTTGCACAAGGCATTTGCAGCCTTTTCGAATTATGTCATTGGCCTTGGGCATGGTTGTGCGCAATTGGGAAGTGGGGGCACAGGGAGATGCCAGTGTGATCAGATCGGTGGTGAGCGCGGGACGAGAGAGGAGAAAGGAGCACGAGAGCCAAGGCAGAAGAGCGAGGGGATCTGGATGTCCCTGTGCTCATTTGTATGGACAGATTTATAGCGGTCGACGAGCAGTCAGGAAAGTGATTAGGTAAAGCTTTTTATTTTCGTTTTGTCGGAGCAGAAGAAATTAAAGCAGAACACCTGCTCCAAATTTTGGTAGTGGAGTCTGCACCTCGGATACCTTCAGTACCCCAACAAACGATGATGTGCGCTTTCAATTGAGGACACCCAATCTTGAAAACAGTCCTCATCCGCCTCCTTATCTCCCCCCGCACCCCCACAGCAGTCATTATGTTATTCTCTGTACCCCAGGTGATCAAGTGGCAGGCACACTGCGCCGGTTTTCGCAACAGATAATCTGACCCTACTACAATAACTGACTTTGCTGAAATTTACAGAAACGTCCTTTTGTTATTAGTGGCACGGCGCGCACTGTCAATGAGAGTGGTGCAGATCTGAGTCCTCGTTTTGGTTGTACGATCAGCTTAGAAGGGCACTAGATGCTTCAGTTTCTGGTGCTTTCCAGCAGTTTTAACATCTTGTTAGAGTGTCATGTTGCTCAAATGGGTGTAATTGCTGATATTTATATGTTTTCCTAGTCTTCATTGCTTGATTTTGCTCGCGAAAAAGTGTCACTCATAGTCGTTGGAATGTCACTCATAATTACACTGCAATTATGAAAATGTCACACTTGGCAATCTCAAACCTTGGCAGCTATGAATACTCTACTAGGAGCCATAAAGTAAAATACATCATTCTAAAACACTGTTTAATGTTACAAACTGAAGCAGAATTTAAAGGCATTTTTAACCATCAACCACTTTTTGCATATTAAAGGTCAAGAAATCTAAAGGAACTGTTATGGAAACCAGATGATTCTAACAGTATAACATATAAGGGAACCGTACCTTGCCTCAATTGCGGTAACTGCAACAACATTATTAGGGGTACCACAATCATGCATCCCACCCAAGGAAACCCTATACAACTGAAAATGACAGCAACATTTGGTTTATTTATGAAAATGTCCATGTGGTCTGTCCCATGTAGAAAAAACTGAATGAAAAATGAAAGTAAGGTTAACAGAACATAAAAGCAATATCCGTTAAAAAAATCTTAATACAACTGTTGCTGTACATTTTAATAGTCACAATCACAATATAAGTCAACTAAGATTTCCTAACTTGAAAAAATATACCCACGAAAGAAGGTGTAGTGAGGCCTGTGGGTAATAATGAGGCGGACGCCAAGTGCAGGGTAACGCTTTATTTCTCGTTCGGCAGAGAGCGCCGGAAAACCGCCTTAACAATAATCGCGGCCGTTCCCCTCACGGCCGGATATCCTGTCGCCCTCTCAGCCTCCCCAGTCACACGTGACCGGGAGACTAGAGCGCGACTCTACATATCTTCCCCCTTTACAATAACACAACATAACTGTCGCCCTCAGAGACAAATGCAGGGTCCAAGATGGCTATGTCTCCATCTCATAGTCCTGATATCTTTTCGGTAGCCTCACCGCTCTGCCTAAGCGTGTGTGTCTTAACGGGGTGCCAGTCTTACAATTTCTGCTGCCACTGGAAGGGGCATCACCAGGTGACTCTCGTGTGTGACCCTCTCCTTCCGCACTCCACCCCCTTGGTTTTCTTGCTGTACCTGTGGCCTTGAGTCGTCAAGGCTCTCCTGTGTGTCCATACCGTTCAAGTCCTCTACTCGGATGTCCCTGTCGTCTCTGCCAGATTCCTCTGTTCCTGCCATCTGCTCCTCATTACTTCCTGGTTGCGTTGTTTCTGTCTTGGCCCACTTCATTATCCTGTTGCATCTGGACATTCTGTCTTTTGACCATGTCTTCCCATCGCTCAATAGGGCAGATCTGGTGTATACCTCTCGCACTTGCAAGGGCGTACTGAATCTGCTCTCGCCTTTCCTTCTCAATTGGGCCAGTTTTACTCTGACCCATTCACCTCTTTCCAGTGCCGCTTCTTTGACGTTGTGTCGCCTGTTGTAGTGATCAGTGTAGATCCTTTGTGCCCTCTCCAGATTGTTTCGTACCACTGCTGGGGACCATTTGCTCTGTACAGTCCGTTTTTCCACGCCACATTGTCTCTGGTAAATGGGTCCCGCCCCCTCAATATTTTAAAAGGGCTGTATCCTGTCTTGGTGGGAGTGATGCGGTACGCCCACACCGTGCATCTGAGTTCAACCTCCCAATTTTTTCCTGCACTAATGGCAGCTTGTACTGATCCCATTATCACCCTGTTGAATCGTTCGGCTAAGCCATTCCCGGCCGGGTGATAAACCGGGGTGTGTTTGGTCTGTATACCATTCCTCTCCATGAATGCCTTCCACTTATCTGACGTGAACTGGGGACCATTGCCGCAGGTTATAATCCTGGGGATTCCTTCCCTCAGAAATATGGAGGTGAGAAATGCCAGCACGGTGTCTGTGTCCACTGTATCGCACACTTCTACTTCAGGCCATTTTGAATACCGATCCACCAGTACTATAACATACTTCGGTTCGCTTAGGGCATCTAGTATAGGGCCTAAGATATCCACCGCTACTTCTTCCCATGGGTTTGCAGGATTGTGGAACTTCCCCAATGGCGGTCTCAGTGTGGTCTGTGACTTGTCCGCGTTGCTGCACTGCACGCAATTCCTGACATGCCTCTCTACTTGGGAGTCCATCGCGGCCACCAGTAAGCCTGTTTGACTCTCTGCTTTGTTTTGACGATGCCTAGATGCCCTTCGTGTAGGATCGTCAGTAACTTCTCTATCAGGTGTTCCGGAGGTACTACCTTGTCTCCCCGAAGGAGGAACACATTCCTTTCTCCTACCGACAGCTCCTCCCTTACTTCGTAGAACTTGCGCTGGTCAGCGTCCAAGCGTTTCTTTTCTGGCCATCCTGTGATGATGAACCCTTTCACTGCTGTGAGGCGTGCATCGCTCTCATATACCAATTTCCATTCCTGCGCACTTATAACTGCTTCCTGATCTTCCGCAAAGGCTATGGTGTAGTTATCCTCCTCTGTCTGTGGGGGTGGCATTTCCATTGCGGCTGCTCTGCTGAGGTAATCAGCCACTCGGTTTTTTGCCCCTGGGATGTACTCTACGTCGTACACATAGTCCAGTAACCTTAAGGTCATTTTCGCTATGCGCGGCGTGGCACTAGCATGTCCACTGGATGTGAGCACCTTGACCAATGGCTTGTGATCTGTCTTCAGCACAAATCTGGAGCCCCACAGGAATTGGCGGAACCGTTCCATCGCCCAAATTGCGGCTAGCATTTCTTTTTCTACTACACTGAACTTTTCTTCATTAGGAGCCAGAGATCGGGACGCGAAGCTGACCGTCGTCATTTCCCCTTCCTCTGACCGTTGCATCAGGACTGCTCCCAATCCTCTGTCACTGGCGTCCGTGGTGAGGATCGATAAGGCCTTTTGGTCGAACCCATGGAGGGGGACCGCCTTGCAGATGTCGTCCTTGATTACGCCAAACTCTTCCTGGGACGCCTCCGTCCACTCAAAGGCCGTTTTTCCTTTAGTAACTGACGCATACTGTGCGTTTTGGTGGCGAAGTGAGGCACGAACTTGCTATAGAACTCTGCCATACCCAGGAAGGAGCGGACGTCGTCTTTGCTTCTGGGTGTAGGTGCATCCCTGATCGCTTTCACATTGGCCCACTTCGGCGCAAAACCTTTGTCGCTTATTTCATGACCCAGATATGTCACGGAGGTTACTCCAAACCGGCACTTGTCCCACTCTGCTGTAAGACCATTGTGCGCCAGGATACGTAGTACCTTCGTGAGCTTGGCATCGTGGTCTGACTTGGTTTTTCCCATTATCAGGATATCGTCCTGGAAATACTGCACCCCTTCCGTGTCTTTAAAAAGCCTGTGCATTAGTTTTGGAACACCGCCGCGGCGGATGCCAGGCCAAACGGCATTCGTCGGAATTGGTAGCATCCGAACGGTGTGATGAACGAGGTCAGTTTCTTGCACGTCGGGTAGAGTGCTATCTGATGGTACGCCGAGGTCAGATCTATTGTCGAGAACCATTGGACGCCTTTTGTTTGTGCCAGCATTTCATTTATTTTGGGCAGTGGGAACTTGTCTACTATAATGTTCTTGTTGAGCTCGCGCAAGTCAATGCACAATCGCACCTTACCATTGGGTTTCCTGGCCACGACCAGAGGTGGTAGCCACTCCGCACTTTCGATGGGCTCTATAACTCCATTATCTTCAAGACGTTGTAACTCTTGCTGCACAGCCTCTCTACTATTGAACGGAATGTTCCGCACCTTATGACTCACGGGTTTCGCGCCCTCGTTGAGGCATATCTTATGGGAGAACTTCGTCAACTTGCCAATGGTGCCTCCAAAAACTGTCGGGAAGTCTGCTTTCCACTTGTGGGTCTCGTACGTGCCTGCCTGGCCTGTCATCAGTACTTGCGTCGGGCCTCCTGGGTTGAGTTGGATACCCAGTTCTCCCTGGTCCACCCATCCCAACACTGAGGGTCCCTTCTCTGCCACATACAGCTTCCCTTCTGCCTTGCGGCCCTTGAACTCGAATCGTAGGGGGCGAAATCCCACCATGGGTATGGGTTCCCCCGTGAAGGTGACTGGATGGATGTCCGGAGAGAGCAGGTGTGTGCCTATGACTTGTGCGAAATCTCGGTCCCATACACTGCGCTGAATGATGGTGTATGGTGAGCCGGAATCTGCTACCATGGAGACTTGGATCCCTCCTATGGAAAGTTCACACAACGGCTTGCGTGTCCTGGAGCAGTCGATGCCTAAGATTTGATCGTCTATACACAGCACTGTGTCGTCGTCCTCCTCCCCACCTTCTTCTTCCGGTTCCGTGTCGTGGGTCACATACTTCACTGTGGTTTTCCGAGGCTTACGTCTGCATACTTTCTCAAAGTGCCCCATTATCCCGCAATACAGGCATTTTGCCCTAAAGGCTGGGCATCGTTTGTCATTGGCTGCATGTGCCGGACTCCCGCACCTGTAACAATTGTGCTTGTCCATTCCTTGGGCCGTCGGGTGTCCCGCCGGTTTGGCTGTGTTCGTCCTCTGTCGTCTATAATTCTCTGTAGCGTGCGGTTTCCATTCTCGGGAGGGAGCCTCCATGACTTTGCCCACCAGAGGTCTGCTGACATTGTCCCGTTTCGCCGCTTCCGCGCACCTCTTGGAAAGTTCCGCCTTCTTGACCATGGCCACTATCTCTCTGAGGGGAGCGTCGCCACTGACCCATAATTTCTCTTGTATGGACGTGTTTACCGTGTGCATAATGATTTGGTCGCGTATGAAGTCATCATGGAGGCCTCCGAACTTGCAGGTGATCGCCAAACTCTTTAATGCGGCTACATAGTCATCTACGGACTCCCCTGTCTTCTGCTTCCTTTGGAAGAAGTTGAACCGGTCTATTGCTGTGCATACCACCTGCTGATAGTGACTGTCTAGGTCGTCAATGGCGTGTTGGAACACGTCGACGTCATCTTGAGGACGGGTCTTTTCACCATGTTCCTATAAACTCGTATGCCTTCCGGACCCAGATTGTGCAGTAGGATCTTCTTTTTCCTCGTACTCGGAAAAACTTCGTCCCCCTCATCCTCCAACGCCGACAGGTAGTTGAGGAAGTATTCCTTCCAGTCCTCCCATTTCATTGCCGGTTCCCCGGCTTCGGGAGGAAAGGTACTGGATTCGTGAGGGAGAATGTCTGGGCGCACATGGTGACTTGTCTCCCTGGAGGTGCGTCGTCTGTCCTGGGCGGAGGGCTACCTGGAGCGTTCTGGTCCTGCTGGCCTGTCGCACTAACTTGGGACGTGGGAGCTACTCCCGTGTGGCCTGGTCCTTGGTGCGCCAGGGTCGAGAACTGGGTAGCTGCTTCGCTGGCCTCTCGTGTTAGGGCGTGGGCTGGCTAGCTGCGTGATCTGGGCACGTCTCACTGGTTGCCTGTGGGGCTTGGCTCCGTGCAGGAGGGGCTCTGTGAGTCCAGTGCGTGTGCGCTCGGTGCTGCGCCTTCCTCCTAGCGCGATCCCTGTGTGTCCCGCTGGGCCCTTGATGCTAGGTGCGCGTGTCTCCAAGCCTCCCGTCCTATGGGCCTCTCCCAGCAGGCACGGTGACTGCCAGTATGCTGTGCTCGTTAAAGGGTTAAGCGCCTGGCTGTACAGTGCTTGTATTGTGTCCCTCCGTGGGTTTGTTGTGGGTTATAGGGCTCTGCTCCAGTGGAGGAGGAGCGTCTCCTACCTCCCCGTGCTGTACCCTTGGCAGGGCCCTCACTGGGCCGGTTGCTGGATCGTCCTGTTGCTCCCGGGGCCCCTCAGCAGTCCTGCAGTTGGTGGTGGGCGCCCCCTGTGCAATCAACGAGCGGCGGTTTCTCTGCCGCGCTCTCCGCCCCCGCAGCGTCGCGGCGCTGCCGTAGGTGCGCCGGGCGTTTTTTCCCTTTATATTGTTTTTTTTTTTTTTCTCTCCCGGCCGTCGCGTCCGCCTCCCCAGCCTCGTCGCCAATTTGTAGTGAGGCCTGTGGGTAATAATGAGGCGGACGCCAAGTGCAGGGTAACGCTTTATTTCTCGTTCGGCAGAGAGCGCCGGAAAACCGCCTTAACAATAATCGCGGCTGTTCCCCTCACGGCCGGATATCCTGTCGCCCTCTCAGCCTCCCCAGTCACACGTGACCGGGAGACTAGAGCGCGACTCTACAGAAGGTAGAAATAACCAGAAATATCTTCTCCAAAGAGAAGTATATTGGATTAAACAACTCTGTTTATTTTTAATTTCAGTTTTACTTTTTAAATCTGTTTATATTTTTTCCACCCTACACTGTATTTCGCTGGGTTTAATTCTTATCCTTCATTTTACTATTTTCAGATTTTCTGGTTCACTTTACTTTTTAACTTTTAATCATGGCGCCCGCTTATACCTTTGGTAAAAGCCTCTTTCTAGCTCCATTTCCCTTGTGTATTTTATGCGTTTGCGACACCGGCTGTATTCTATGTCCCAGGGTGGAACTGGCGTCTCATATGGCGCATACCGTCTTGAGCAGTTCGATATGTGATCTTGAAATCTCTAACAGGAGTTTTAGATTCACTTTGTTTAATACGGTTGATCTTTTACAAAGGTTTTTGAACAGATCAACTTAAAAACCTCGAATATGGGGTTAGTGTCACTTTGCTTAAATATGCATGACTCTTCACTTGGGCTGAACTCGTGTTTTCTTTTCTTTTTCATAAATGATTTTTTACACGGGCGGTTGAAAAGATCAACTTTGAAATCTCGAATATGGGTTTAGTGTCACTTTGCTTAAATACACATAACTCTTCACATCGGCTGAACTTGCGCTTTATTTTCTTTTTCATAAATGAACACCGGAGATCAATTGTGGACTACATCCTGGCTTTTATTTGTACGGTCTTACAAAATTTGGACTCTATCCTATCTACCATTATGGAATTCCGTCCCTTTTTTGCATGATTTTACAGCTTTGTTTAGAATAACGGGCACTGATTTTCTCACGGTAATTCCTTCACCGAGCGATTGGCTCACTAAGTAATTTCTGCTCACTGTTCGTTTTCTTCATTCTGTGTACATGTTACTTCTATTTGCTTTTTCTGATGACTCCTTGGTTTTTCTGATAACTTCTTTCAATTTTGTGAATTATATGTATTGCCTGCATTATAGTATCATGATTCTTTTTGAGTGTTACATTTTTTAGAAGCTTTCCCCTGACAATGGGCTGGTCCCGAAATGCATTGGGCTGTATTGATATGGATATATGATGCATACCCATCGAAATAGTGTGATACATGAACACTATATGTTCCTATGAGATTCTATGATAATAAAAGAAAGATTGGATGGACCACTGGATCAAATTGTATTCTTTTAGAGAAACTACATTTATAAATTTGGTCACGGAGTGATCGGTGGGGATGTTTTTCCCATTGAGGAGGAGGCTATTTTCACTTTGCAAATGTTGACCATGCCCTGATACTTCGGACACTTCTTCATGCTGACTTTCATGTTTAGACAGTAGATTACTATGATAGGTATTTTAAAATGTTATTGAGCATTCAATATTGTGTGCACTCACTACATGTGCAAATTGTCAAATTATTTATCTGAATTTCTCCCATAGGTTTACACTAGGTAGGTTGTGCGGTGCCAACATGTTAGACAGTCACACATACATATGTCCTTGTGAAACTTTGGATGTTGTTACTTTCCTACATGACAATGACACAGGGTTTGAATTGTTCACTTACTTTAGAATGTGAATTAGCTGCATACATGTTGCGCATTTCCAAGCATGTAACATGGATAGTTGTACAATTTGTTGTCAGCCTTCAGCTCATGCCTTTTGTCATACAAGTTGACATGGTGCACTTGGATTGACACATTGGTCTTGCATAGTGGGTCATTTTTATGTTTGACACGCTGATGCTGTTACAAGTTGCTTTCAACTACAGACCTGGACACATTACTTTGGGCTTTCACATGTATGTGTATGACTCCAGCATGTAGGGAATTCTGTACTTCTATGCGGTGATTCTGTCATCATTGAAATGGCCATGTAAAGTTGGGATGGGTATCGTGAGTACACTGAGTTCCCTTGTCCTGGTTTCATTTTATTATATGTGAATTTGTGAGTTTAACATTGCTGGATTCATATGTATGTAATTTGGCCAACTTACACCACAAAGCTGATGCTCTATCACATTGGTAAGATATGTCAATGTGGCTTGATACCTATGAGTATGTGTGTGCCTAAACTGTGCAGCACATTCCTGTCCTTTCACCCTGAACTGGCACACAATGGGGTGACTAGCATGGACACAGGTACCCTTACACCATGGTGCAATTGTGTCTGTGTTGCATGAAGGATTGTTTTAGTGCAGGAAGGGGTACCTTTCTGCACATCAACAATCCTTAGAGGCATAAGAAGCAGAAGTGGGGTGGATGCCAATTTATTTGTCCTTGTTATACATCACCTGGGAAGGCATATTAATTTGAGGCATTCTCACTTTTACCTTGTTTGGTATACATGGCATTCATCATATGTCATGGGAGTTGCCTGGATTCACACACACACACACAATGCCCATGGAACACCTTCCTTGAACAGTAATGCAACACAGTAAGACAGTATTTTATCCTGCAATACTTTACTCTAGATTGTTGGCCCCATTCATAGCCAGGTAAAGTAGCTTTGCCTGTTTTCTATTATCTGACATAGGGGTTTGCATGACACGTGTACAAGGAAGTATGGTGCAAGTGTGAGGTACACCTCTCATACATATGGCCTTATCTCCATCAACAGGCAAAAACAGATATTATTTTGTACATTGAAAACTTTAATTTTAATTTTGTATGTGTATCCTTCAAATTTCCTTACTAACAAGTAGGCCATTCTCATATTGCCCATTTTGGAAACACTCATTGATGATACTGTGCCGGAAGATGTAGGTATCATGCGCACTTCCAGAGTATTTGGCCAGCACATTTGTGAACATCTCCAGATGGTCTACAATGGCCTGGACGTTGATAGAGTAGGTGTGCTTCCTGTACAGGCGGGATGTTTCTGCAGAGGGAACCATTTGCACATGTGTGCAATCAATGTCACCTAGCATGATCAGAAATCCCACAATGGCATATAAGCTTTGCTTTGTGTCCATCTTTGTTGTTGGGAGGTACTTGGATGTGAGCCTGATGATGGCATCCAGGACTTAGGGCAGGAAGGCAGATAATGATGGCTATGATATTCCTGCCACTCTGGCTGCTTGGAAGTGGGGCACCGCCAACAGTTTGACTTGTGGAGGGATGTTGTTAGGCTTGGCAGTTGGTGGCTGGAGACTTGGCCCAATCTGGTGGAGCAATTGTATGATAGACTCCTTCCTGAGTCTGCAAAATTTGATGACGTCATCCTTCCTGAGGTCAAAGAGGGATATGCACTACCGGAACACACGCTCCTTTCTCCTTTGCTGCCTATGTGGTGGTGGCGGTCTCCTGGTGACTCCCAGCTGCAGAATGACTACCTCCATGGCATAGTTGAACTTGTCAAATTGTGTTGTCTTTTTTTTTTTTTTAATTCATAGCCAGAGAATATCATATACAAGAATAAATATCAATGAGTCCTACGAGTGATACAATTCTGATAGGTTAGTGCAAATACAAATAAGCCACTTAAAAAAAGCTACAAAATGTAGAATAGGCATGATTCCTGCTAGACAAATAGAAAAGAAAACATTGCAATTCATGATTATTTAAATAAGACCATTACATCCACATATAATCAAGGATAGCAGCAAGATAGAAGTAGGAAGCCTAACACCACCACCTTTTTCTTTTTTTTTAAGTTTCATACCATTAGAATATTCCCTAACCATCTCCACTTTTCCCATTATTAGGGCCCCTGGCTTCTTTGCTCCACTTTGAAATAAATGACCACATTTTTCCCCAAAGATCCTGGCCTGTCTGCCCCTACAGGCATACAATGCCGTCTCTTGATTATGTATCCCTAGGAGCCGAGCTAACCACATATGGAAAGTAGGTGGCTCAGCATCTTTCCATCTGGTGGCTAACATTATCCTAAATACTGCTGTGCCGAAAAATATACAATACTCCTGTGCAGTATCCAACTCCAGAGAGCTATCGTATCCCATGAGCAGCAAGGTAGGGGTCAGATTAATCCTAAAACCAAACAGTCTTTCCCAGAAGCTGACCACCCCATTCTTCAAAGGAAGTAAATCATCACACTCATAAAACATGTGGGTCAGTGTGGCCGGACTGACCCCACACCTAGGCAAATTATTATCGGCTCTTTTGCCCCAGTCAAATAACTTAGCAGGTGTAAAATATAAGTTAAATGCAGTTTTATAAAGTTGTGCCTTTAAGCAAGTTGATAAAAGTATTTTAGCAGTTAATGAAAGTGTCATGTAAATATCAACATCAGGGTTGTTCAGCTTTCTGGCCCAGCTTATCTCAGTCTTTTCTAAATCATCCGGAAATTCATCTACCAGCAGGCTATAAATATTCCTTTTTGTACTGGTCCTCCTAATAATTACTTCTAGCATTGGTATCCTATCCAAATTTAAAGCTGGTCTACATGTAATGAGGAAGTCCCGAATCTGTACAAATTTAAAATAATGGTTATTTGGAATCCTGAACCCCTGCTGCAATCTGGAAAAGTGAGAGGCTTGCTCTCTCTCGTAAAGGTCTCCAACAGTGACCAAACCTAGCTGGTCCCATTGCTTTCCCATAGCATCATAAAAGGGGGGTGGGAAGAGCGAGGATCGCCACAAGGGAGTAAACCGGCAAAGCTTGGATATCGCCATGAATTTTAGCACTCTGTTCCAGATTCTCCAAGCACAGTACACTACCTTGAAGCGAACCTTTTTGTAATAGTTCTGCTCCATCTGTCTCAGCAGCAGCCCGGCGGCCTCCTTCCCTATAGCGAGCTCATATATCATTGGTATTCTAGCCTCGCTTCCCGCCTCCTTGTCCATATCTACTACAAACAAGGTAGACATCTGATGAAGGAGAGCCGCTCAATAATAGAATGTAATATTCGGGATCGAAAGCCCCCCTCTACCTTGTGGAAGAGTTAGATATTTAAGTGACCTTCTCACCTTTCCATATTGCCAGAAGAAATTAGAAAAGATAGACTCCAAGGTCTTCAGGATCCGTTCATCCAACGCTAGCGGAATTGATCGAAACAAATATAAGATCTTAGGCAGCATAGTCATTTAAAAAAAATTCCCTCTTCCAATTATAGATAGATGCAGCGCGTTTATTCGCTTTAAATCCGTAGGTATGGACTTTATCAAGGGGTCAAAGTTAATTTGACCAATTTCATCCACCTTCGAGCTAATGCGGACCCCAAAATAAACTGCTGATTCTGCACGTCTAGAATCATTAAAAATTATATTCTCTATGCAAATAACAACTGTCCTCCCTTCATTCAAGGTATAACCTGATGCTTGCCCAAATCCTTCAGCTCTAAGTGCGATTTGCCTCTGTCGGATCGGTAGTTAAAATAGCAATATCATCGGCGTATGCTAGCACCTTAGTCTCATAGCCCCTGCTCACCACCGGCTTAATCTCCCGGCTCCGTAGCAGCTTTACCACCAAGGGGTTTATATACAAAGCAAATAAAATGGGGGAGCAGGGACATCCTTGTCTAGTTCCCCATGATATTAATATGTTCCCTTATTCTCTCCCCATCAATTGTAGCCGGGCTCTTGGATCGGAGTACATGGCTTTAATGGCCTTTATGATTCGTGGACTGAAGCCTTTTAGCTCCAGTACCCCCCACAGAAACCTCCAGGCTACCCGGTCAAATGCCTTCTCGGCATTGAGGAGGATCATGGCCATCTGTCCCCCAGTCCCGGCCATGATATCAAATAGTGATATGGCCCTCCTGATGTGATCTGTTGTTTCTTTTCCCGGGATGAAGCCATGCTGCCAAGGGGAGACCAGATGTCCTATGACCCTCCCTATCCGGTTAGCCAGTATCTTCGAGTAAATTTTGGTATCCGAGTTTATTAAAGATATCGGCCTGTATGAGGCGGGATTGTCTGTTGGTTTTCCTTTCTTTGGGAAGATAAATATATCAGTCTCTTTCCAAGAGTCTGGAGGGAAACCACTATGTTGTATACCCCTAAACAGATCAAGTAATAGGGGGGCTATCAGAGTTTGCATTATCCTGTATAGTTCAAGGGGGATGTTATCGGGACCAGCAGCCTTCCCTGATGCCAGATCTTGCAGTGCTACCAGAACCTCCTCTAGTGCAATGTCCTTTTCTAAGTCGTCTTTAGCCAAGCTATCCAAATCTGCCCCAAGGTCTGCATTAGTTACTATTTGGGACATAGCCTGCGATGTTCCCGCTGTTCCCGTGTCTTCCTTGTACAGCAGTTGGTAATAGTCCTGAAACACCCCTAGTATATCAGTTGTGTCAGTATACGTTTGGCCATCCTTCTGAATTGAAGATATTACGTTCCGGGCTGTTTTCTGTCAGGTACGTAAGGCTAGCCTCCTTCCCACTAGTTCACCATATTCATAAGAATTATTTTGCTGGGTCTGGAACTCTTCCGCCGATTTCTGGGTAAGCCAGCTGTTTCTTTCCGTCTTAAGGGAAATTATTTGATGTTGAATTTGGACCACCTCCCGCCCCAGCGCTATTAATGACACATGTTCTTCTTCAGCTTTGGCTAGGTTATGCATCAGTTGCTCATTCTTTACCTCACATAGTTTCCTTGCCCTGGCGACGAAACTGATCGTTTCGCCCCTAAGGCCTGCCTTAAAAGAATCCCACACAATCCCCCTGCTAGCACTAAATCTATTGATATCGAAAAACTCTTGGGACCATTTTTTGATGTGCTCATTATAGACGTTATTTACGAGGAGCTTCCTATCAAAGGTCCATTTATTTTGAGTTCTTTTGAACCTTTTAACTTCGAGTTCCAGAGTTAATGGATTGTGATCAGAGATCACCGTTGGAAGTTTCCTAATTCCAACTCCGTTAAGTAGATTCCTCCTAGCTAGGAAATAATCAATCCTGACGTACTTCCTGTGGGGGCAGGAATAATACGTGTATCCTGGATTATTGGGCTTCTTAATTGTCCAGATATCGACCAGGCTATGGCTGCTCATGAGGGATGTCAGAGCCCTATACACTCTAGGATTTCGCCCTTGATACGTCCCTTGATTTATTTGTCCATGGTGGGGGTTCATGGAGATATTAAAATCTCGACACATAATTAATGGACACAGCCATGCCGCCAGCTCCCTCTCAAGGTCTTCAAAGATCTTTGGATCATCTTGATTTGAACCATATACTGCACATACTGTAAGCCCAGCATCTAACTCCGCCAGTGCCCACCTTCCCAGTGCATCTGAAGCCTTGCATTTAGCCTGACCTAAGGCAGTCTTCGCGAAAATTGCCACAACCCGAGTGTTCAAACTCTGTGACGTGCAAACCAGCATATTTTAGCCCCCAATGCCCATCAAACCCCTCTTCCCCCATGGAATGTGTGTCTCTTGCAAGCACACTATATCAAAGGCACTCATCCTCACAAGCTCAGCCAATCTTGACCTTTTCCCTTTATCGTTCAGCCCTCCCACATTCAATAAGCAAATACGTACCCTCCCCATCTGAACCTGGCTTTGTTCCCGCCTGATATACCGCTATTAATTTTTATCCATTCATAGAGTGACTCTTTACAGAAAAATTTCCATCTCGTCTCTGGGTATCTTTTTTCTTTAGGTTTCCACCCCTGAATCCACCCCCATCCCCCCTGCCCCAGGAATCCTCCCACCCACCCAACCCCCCTTCCCACCACCACCCTTGAGAAGCACTCAGACTGTAGTCTGTGCGCGATGGATGCAGCATGCATGACCAAGAGCCCTATAATTGTCACCCTTGTGTTCAACACCAAAATACATGCTTCCCTGAAAGAGAAAACGCGCCAGCTCAAGCCACTGTTCTCCCACTTTGATTCCTGTTTCTGCTAATCTTCCATAATCACCATGGCTCCCTTTTTTTAAGTAGCGTCTACATATTTCTCATTATTAGCCTATTCTAGCCATTTCGAAGCTGTAATGCTATCCAAATACTCCTTAGCTTTAAGTTCCGATACAAAAAAACTTGTTTGCCCCCCCCAAAATCACTTTTAGCCGAGCTGGATTGTTCAAGAAGGCTTGTGCATTTTTGTCCTGGAAGGGTTTAACCAGTTGCCTTAACCGCCCGCACCTTTCAATGGTAGTATGGCAAAAGTCCGGCTGGACGAAAAACGAGACACCACCTCTGGTCCCCCTTGCTTTGGGTCTGGCTCTTTCGAAAATTGCTTGTCGCAGTAAAAAGTTCCCAAGGTACACTAGAATAGCTCGCGGCGTTGCACCTTCCCTTAATGGCTGCTTTTGTACAAATGGGACACGATGAGCACGTTGCACCTCTTGAGCGCAGTTCCAATCCGTTAACTCAGGTCGAGCATCCCTTAGTGACTCCACAACATACGAGCTAGCATCCGCCCCCTCAGGAACCCCCAAGCACCCGTAAGTTGTTGCGTCTCTGGCGGTTTTCG
Organism: Calotriton arnoldi; assembly: GCA_963921515.1. Lineage (NCBI taxonomy): Eukaryota > Metazoa > Chordata > Amphibia > Caudata > Salamandridae > Calotriton > Calotriton arnoldi. The sequence continues at coordinate 475,097 of CAWUFW010005000.1, read as the reverse complement.
TGCTCCTTCAGTTTCCATTGGATGTCAATTAGTTGGGATTCATGGGACTTAGTTAGTGCTTGGGTGGCTGCGAGATTGGTCTCTGTGGTAACAATCCTTGTCTCAAGAGCCGTCATCCGCTCACCAGTAGCGCTGGAAGTTTTGGTCAACTTCCTGACCACCCCCTGCACTTTTCGCAAAGCAGATTGAGATTTACGACTATCTTGACGCATCTCGTCCCGGTGCATTGATATCGCCCGGTAGATGGCTACCAGCGTAGTGGGAGTTGGTCCATTTATATCCAAGACAGACGGCCCCCTGGATGAGGGTCCGTCAAACTGGTTCGTAGGGGTATAATCCCAAGTGAGGTCTCTGTCTCCCGGTTTCCTCCCTCTCTTATGTATGGTCTTGGCACGAGCGCCATTAACCTCATCTAGGTCACTGTCATTATTACTGATATCAGTGGAGGTACCAGAGCCATCATCCGACCACTCAGCCTCATCTGACACGGAAAAGAAATAATCACTTGGCTCCTTTTCCAAGTCTACCTTGTCAGGCACTTCTACCCCCTGACATCACTTTGTCAGAGTTAAACTGGAAGGATGCAGTGAGCCACCTTGCCTGAGATCTGCCAAAGGTTGAGCTAGAGGCATTGAAATGGCTGGGCTTGTAATTGAAACCGATTCAGGCCCATACCCGGCCTGGGGGCTAGTACCCATCTCCCCTTCCGTGTTCTCCCCCAATAAGCTTACTGCCAGGCTGCCAAGAACTACCAAGTCAGTGCTGCTTTGCTCGCCCCCCACCATCGCATCATTTCCTACGCCTGGGTTGCCGATGCACAGGGATTTTGATGCATTCCAGCCTTTGTGCGCCACTTACCAATGACGCATCAAACTTTGCCATTCCCATAATTTTCACTGCATTGGATTTACGTTAGTATTTGCATCAAAACAACTACCTTGCATAATTTAATTTGTGAGTTGTGCAGCTGCTTTAGGCGCATCTTTTTATGATGCAGGAGTCCAAAAACCAATGCATTTGGACAAATGCATCATCTTTTAAATATGGAGTACCACTTCTGCAGTAATTTCATCAAAAATAGTGGTGCAACACTGCCGCAATGCCAGCACAAGTCTCTCATAAATATGGCCCTAAGTCTGAACGAAGAAATCTTCCCAGTGGCTTCGTTCAGGACCTCCCCGACAATGACACCCCCTCCTCAGACACCCCTTGCAGTCTTGCCGATCTAAACCTTGGCTTAACAGAACACTTTTTCCTGAAATTTCTTCCGAATCTGAAGGTAAGCACCATGCACCGGTAAGCACCATGTGGCCAACCGTGCCCTTCATCACGGTTGGCCACATTTTTCAACTTTTACCTGGTCTTGTGTGATAATATATCAGCGGTTGACACTTTGATCTTTAAGGTAGCTAGTTTTTACTTTAAACTTTAAAAATGTCATAACTCCAGTTCTACACATTGACATTTATGCAGTTTGGGTGCAAAAAAAAATATTATAAAAATATTTAAAAATATTATAGTGTACTCTACTATCTGTACTCTATTATTCTAAATTGGTGTGGATTTTTTCTTGTGTTGTGTTTTCACTTAGTTACTGTTTGCTTCTAAGTTAAGCCTGACTGCTTTTGTGCCAAGCTACCAGAAGGTTAAACCGAGGTAATTTTAGTGACTTTTTGGTTCACCATGACAGGGCTAAAAGCCCACTCAACCAACTCACATTGCACTTCCAACATAATGTAGGGCGACTAGTATATTAAATCGTATTCATTTATTTTTTTTACAATATTTGAAATATTTTTAGTTGTATTTATTTTTGAAAATATCTTTGTTTTATTCAATATTCAGGCTGGTGGTTTATTTTTGGGTGGGTAATTCATAAAATTATATTTTTAAAATTGTAATTTATTATCGGTAATTTAGTTTAAAAAAATATATAAACATGTAATTATGTTATTTATTGCTTGGTGTTGGGATGTTATAGGCATTTTGCCTGGGAACTCTTTTGAAACCGTTTACATTTTTTATTTTTAGAAATTAGAAATTGTTGTATTTGAATTCATTTTTTCATTTATTAGTCTTACCTATTTTGCAGGTTGTTGGTTATTTTATGGTTTTGACCAGGTCATTTATTAAAATGTATATTTAAAATGACATGGATTTGTTTGGGAAATACATGTTTTTAAACATAAAAATTATTTATTATTCAAGTTTTTGGGTTTTGAAGGCTAGTAGGTTACATGTTATTTTTCTAATTTTCATTTTCTGACTTTGTTTTGATGATTTTAATTTATTTTGTGTCATAAATATATTTTTGAATGTTATTTCTGATATGTATAATTCATGTTGATGAACTCTAGAGTGGTTTTGGTTTGGTTTGGTATTACTTAATTGTATTTAAATGAATTATTTTTCTAACATATAATGATTGTTTTTCATTTAAATAGTGATTTTTGGGTAGTTGGATATTTTAGTGTTTTGGGTGGGTAATTTATTAAATGTGATAATTTAATTTACATTTTAGATATTTAAATTGCTTTTTAGGCCGAGCATTTGAGACCTCTTGTATATACTTTAGTATATACTTATATGTGTATGTACTTTGTGGGCTCTGGAGATCATCCCTAGGACTTGTCTGCTTCCGCTTAGGGACTTTTTTTCTGTTCAACTGCCTCTATTTAACTGTGTTGATAGAAAACGACCAGCAGAGGTCAGTAAAATACCAGAATAACTTTAGCATTCTTTAGATTCCAGTCCATAGAAATTGTCTTCCGCGAGCACCAGTAGACAATAATATTTTTTCAAATCTTGTATTTTCAGTGATATGACCACCGAAGGCCCTGATTTTATATTAAAAACAGAGCTTTGGACTATTTCCTGCTGAAAGGCAATATTTCTCTCCGTGTGTTCCCATACCTGGTGTGTCACGCAGTTTAGTGCTTACTTTCCCTCCATGTTAAAGAACAGTAGATGTTTCAGCACCCAGGCTAATGTGCTGCATAGCTAAATACATATAAGGTCCCAAAGGCGAGACCGATTGCATTGCAAATGCTTGTTTTATAATGTTATCTATTCATTTGGTGGTTGGGTTTTATAGAGGTTATAGTGAATATATATATATATATCCTGGAAACAGTGCCGCTCGCAACAGCACCACTGCAGGACCACAAAAATAAGGTACGAGCATTGTCTGGGTGAGAGCAGCCTGAAATATAATCCAAAAAAGGATATCCACAGCTCAGAGGAACGATCGCGCTCATGGACAGAGTGTATGTTAGTTTATTGTAAATTGCAGAATGTGCAAAGACCCAATGCGTTTCAGCTTTCGCCTTAGTCACACGTGCAAACATGGAACCACTAATCACCATTAAAGTGAGGGCGTTGTAAAAGGACAACACAAAAATACATATAAATCCAATAGATAGTCACCATATTGGAATGACTGCAACATAAATAATATAAGATAGGCATGTACTGGTCATAGTCAAAGGCAAACATAGATATTCTAATATATACGTGGCATTCAAACATGGATATACAAATATATACATGTCATATAATCCATAATAAATATGAACCAATCATGCTTGCCTACTTATAGCTATAATATGTATTGAATGAAAATAAAGTAATTTAAATGCATGTAGTAACCATGAACGCTAGCTAAGGCTTCATGTGAGTAAAACATCAAAACAATAGGTAGCTGCATCCTCACGCCCCAGTGGGCTACCTAACCCCTAGAAAAATGAAAAGAGGTACTGTGAACAGTGTGTCTGATCAACCATCTTATAGAATGGTGCAAAATAGATAACCGGGTATGTTAACTTTGGCTATATATAACACAGCATTCTAGATGGCATAAATGAAAAATAATAATACTTCAGTATTACCCAAGAGGGCATCTAACTTGCAAACATTTTCTATTATAGGGAATCCTGTAAAACGTATAAAAGACATACAAAAGGAGTATTCTGACAACCTATGTATATTTAACCTGAAGAAAATACATAAGTGATATGACAAAAATATATATTATAAACCAATAAAAAGAAGAGAAGGAACACACCATGCCTAAGTGAGCAACATTACTAAGTTAACAATATCAGAGGGTTACCCAAGGGAAGTGAACAAGAGAAGCGCTGAGGAGAATCCAACAGGAGTCCTCCCAAGTGAAGATGGAAACCCACCATCAGTAAAAAATGGTTAAAGTTTAAAACCCAAGGTACTAAGTAGTGAGAAGGAAACTAGAAATAAAATGGTACTCGCTGTAAAAGTAGAACATGTTATCCTCCTTAAGAACAACTATTATCCAAATGGACATTCAGTTCTTCATTCTGATTCAGGCTTTGAGGTGCCTTGGTCTCTAAATTGATAATATATCAAGATTCCTTATGCCTGAGTTCTAGCATTCTGTTACCACCCCTTATTTTCAGTTTCACCCTGTCAATCACAAAAAAACTTGAGTAACTCAGCATTACTATTATGTTTGATTTGATGTGACGTGCCACTGGGTATGTGCAGTTATTATGTTTAATGGCCCACATATGTGTCAGAATTTGTTTCTTAGCAGAATGTATGGTGCTCCCTACTTATATGAGGGCACAATGACATGTTAACACATTAAATGAACAATCAGAGTTGCAAGTGAGATGTTGTTTGATGTCTATGACTTTTGAAGAGTGTGGTGACAGATATATTTTACATTGTGGCTGTTCTTAAAGCCCTTACATTTGATACATGTAAAGAAACATGATACTAGTGGAACTTTGGCATAGGTGCTTGACGGAAATTAATTCATCATGAGTCTGTCACTAAGGAATAATATCTTTCTGCAGTTGATCCTAGAATTGCCACCAATCTCCTGCCCAACTATTTTGCCTGAGCAGACAATATGCCAATATTTTTACATCAATCTGTTCTCAGTGGAAGAGCATGTATTGAACATAGTAATCACTCTGGTTTTATAATCCAATGTATTTTCTACTATAGTGGGGTGAATGGGTTCTTTCATCTCTTTACGTAAAACTTTCTGAAAAGCACATTCAAGTACTCACAAGGGGTAATATTTTTATAGAAACTGTTCATCAACTTCTATTCTTTCCAGAATACTTCATTACCAGCACAATTTGTCTTTGTCTGCAGCAACTCCCCATATAGTATATTCCATTCCATGCAATACACTATTACCTGCAGTCTACTTGCGGAAAAAGCATGTGGTCAGTTTCTCATCCGTAATTTTGATCCTGATATCAAATAAATCAATACATTGTGTACTCTAATTGCTGGTAAAGTGGAAGTTGAAAGTATTTCTATTCAACTTCTCAATAAATTAATTGGCTATTGAAGCATCTTCTTCTCAAATGACAAATCATCAATATATCTCCACCATGCCACCACATATTTATGGTACTTGGACTTGTCAGTGCTCCAGTCCAGACTCCCTATTGCACCTACCTATCCATCACCAATTTGGTATAACGGGGCAAAGCAGGTGCCAATAGCTGTACCCTGTGTCTGCAGAAGGATCTGGTCACTGAACCAGACAAAAATAATATTAAGAAAGTAGTGTATCATGATAATCAGCATCACAGTGTGGAGGTTCTCGCTCTCAGATAGTGTCTACATGCTTCTAGCCCTAGTTTTTGACTAATAGTAGTGTAAAGGGAGCTTCCATCCAGGGTTTTGATGGTATTGTTAGGGTTTTCATTAATCTTGTCAGTGCAAGCTAGAGACTCATGGCTGTTATTGGACTTGTCCCTTTTTTCAGGGTTATCCCCAAACTTTTTGCTTCTTCCTCCTATTTTTTCCTGACCTGTTGTTGTTGGCTTTAGGACTCTGGATACTTTACCACTGTTAATCAGTGCTAAAGTGCATATGCTCTTTGTGTAAATTGTTCTCCCTGATTGGCATATTTGATTTACAGGTAAGTCCCTAGTAAAGTAAACTAAGTGTGCCAGGGCCTGTAAATCAAATGCTACTAATGGGCCTGAATCACTGATTGTGCCACCCACATGAGTAGCCCTGAAGAGGTATCTCAGACCTGCAACTGCAGTGTCTGTGCACAGTTTGTTAACTGCAATGTCAAACTGGCAATTGCACCCACTTGCCAGGCCCCAACCTTCCCTTTTCTTACATGTAAGGCACCCCTATGGTAGGCCCAAGGTACACCCCTGGGCAGGGTGCAGTGTATGTGAGGTAGGACATGTACTGGTATGTGTGACATTTCCTGATAGTGAAATACTGCCAATTCCGTTTTTCACTATTGAAAGGCTAGCTGTCCCATAGGATAGAATGGGGAATACTTTGTAATATCTTACAAGTATAACTTCCCATTGGGACAAGATGGAGAAATAAAGTTTAGGCTCTATGAACTCAGAGTTTAATAACACATCTTTAAGTAAAGATGGTTTTTAAATTGTGTGTTTGAAAATGCCACTTTTAGAAAGTAGGCATTTTCTTGTTTAACCATTCTGTTTCCCTCTTCCTGTTTGTGGATTGACTGTTTGGTTTTGGAGTGACAGGGGCTGGGGATGTGCATTCACTGTAGACAGCCACTGGGGGGGTTGATGTGTGCCTAGCCCTTTCTGGATGACTCAGAGCTGAGCTGAATAGACCTTCGCTGAATTTGGAGTAGTGGGAAGAGTTTTCCTTGCACCTGAATAGGGCCTGTCTCCCTTGCACAATGCTGTCTCCACCCCCTGTGGTCATACTGTACCAGTGAGGACAGAACTGGTTTGGACTCGGCTCAGAGACCCTTGCCCAAAGTGAAAAAAGGCAAAATGGGGTATAAGTAGTAGACCTGAAGCCCCAGAACTTTAAATTACTTCTGGACTCAAGAGGAACCATTGCCAAGGAGAAGAGCTGAAGAGCTGTGAGGAGTACTGCCCCTTTGCTGTGTGCTGTGTGGGGTTTTCCTGCAGTTGCTGTTTCTGCCAAGGAGAGGACAAAGACTGGAACTTTGCTTTGAACCTGCTTGAAGAAGATCTCCAAGGGCCTGTGTGTGCTGGCCTCCTGTTCTGAAGTCTCATGGACACAAAGACTTCACCCCCAGCTCCCCTGAAATCTGCTGCTGAGAGTTCTGACCTGCCAGGAGGTGCCTGTTCCATTCTGGGACTTTGGAGGTTGTTCCTTCTGTTGGGAGCTGGAAGAAAAGAAAAACTGAAGAAATCATCACATCGCTCTTCTTGCGGCTGTTTTTCCGATGCAGCACCGCTGTGCGAGAAGAATCTCCAAGCATCGCCGCGCCACTGCAGAAACTGAAGCAGCACCTGTCACGGCTGCAAGAACCAACGCATCGAGGAATCACGGCTGAAGAAACCACTGCATCGATAACTGCCGCACCCCAGATTTCCATGCGTCGTACCTGTGCAGCAAGTTTTCCTGATGCATCACCCGCAGACCAGAACCGTCTTGGAGTCAACACATCACTTCCCCCTACAGACCAGATTCGACGCATCACTTCTGCATGCAGCAGAACTGTTGCATCGCCTCCCCATGGTCTCAGGAACTGATGCATCTCTTTGTTTCTCGATGCTTCCCATCTCTGTGGCTGTTTGGCCTTGTGAATTTTGACGCATCTACAGGTATTTTCTGAGAAATCACCCATCCATAGTTTTCTATGGACCAAGTTGTTTGAAACCTTTTTAAAGTCATATTCTTATTATATGTATGTTGGATTTTTGTTGTTTTGGTCTTGTTGAGTTTAGATAAAGATACTCCATTGGTGGTGTTATCACTGTATTACTGTGTGTTTTTAGTATAAATACTTTACACATTGCCTTTGGTAAAAGTCTGTCTGCTCATGCCAAGCTACCCAGGAGGTGAGCAGGGGTTATCTAAAGTGTGCATCCCCCTTACCCTGACTAGAAGCAAGGGTCCCTATTTGGACAAAGGTACCTACCTCTGCCAACTAGAGACCCCCAATTCTAACAGCTGTCCTTCAGGTAGGATAGTAAAGCCTACACAAATAGACATCAAAAAATCAATGTACTTAGAGATACTTCCCAAGAAGCCACCACGAGAAGAGATAATGATGCTAACAGGTGTATTATTTTTGTTTTTGTGGACCTCTGTCCTACTCTTTAACATCTCTGTAAATATAGAACTTGATTGATTGTATCTTGATCTGCATGAAATCTTGTAACAGGTAGTGCTAGAAGTTGGCGATATGCTTCATATACATAAATCTGTTTGGACATTACCACTAAATTGCCACCCTTGTACACTCAGCGGATGTGTTACTTTGAGGATTTAAGGGCTTTCCATTGGCACCAATTGAGGCTATGTTTTATGGACAATTTGCTGTGTATCAGTTTTTTTCAGCTTTTTCAGTGCTGTTATCATCATAACCTCACGAAAGGTGTCAATGTGATCATATGGAGGGGGAAGGTGTGAAGGTGAATCTCAGTTTAAAGGTATTTGGGCTACATTTTCATTGGCAAAAGACAGCAATGAATTCAGCGTGTCCACATCACGTACTGTAAGATCAGTATATGAATTGTGACTTTCTTGCCAGTCTTGTTTTTGTTACCAGGTTAGTATGCAAAAAATCTTTTTTAGTTTCAGCTTACATGCATACTTAAAGAAAGCAATACGCTTTTGAGAATAATTACCTATGCAGGTAAGGCAAAATTACAGACCCTTGTTAGGTACTTCGACAATGTGGGCGGCCGCCTAGTCAGCAGCAAACTGTTATCCTTGGTCCAGTATGCCCCTCTAACATTGGCAGTCCTTAAACCCACACCCACTCACCCCAGAAACGTGGGCCATCCACCCTGACTGTGGTGAAACCCCTAGCTCCTTGGGGGCCACCCCCAGTGGCTACTCCTGGATCTTTCACCTGCAGGCAGTTGCAGCAGCCCCTAAAGACAGCAGTTTAAGAGTTATTTTCCGTTCTATTTAATTGTTATCTTTTTCTACTGTTCAACCAGCTTCCGTACATGCATAATTGTGTAAGCGTGGTGCACTGGCATATTCTGTGAATAATAGTAAGGGAGATATTAGGGATGCATTACTCCACACGACTGGTGGGGCAGCACACTGGGAGATCACTCACAGGCAATGCAGTGCACAAGCCTTAGGTTCATGTTTAGGGAAGCCAAAAGACCAGCTGCTTTTGTATCTCATATGTGACCTCTCTCAAACTACCTGATAAGACCTAGAGACACACAGACTACTTCTAATGTTTGTTGATAATAATGTTATGCTGTGGATGCTCTGCTGTGACCAATGTTACCTGAAAGAAATTATGATTATCTGCTTGAAAACTGTAAAATTTAAATGCCATTAAACACATTTAAAAAAATAAAATAAAAGTGCTTCTAGCTCAGGCTTTGTTTTGGTTCTTTCGGATGAATTAATTCCTGAGGTGTCATTGTTCTTCATAATTTCTTTAATTGCCTGCCCCTTCTTTCCATTACCACAGAGCCTTTGGTGTTTTTGCCAGATCGCCCGGTTTTCTTTCTCCTCTGTCTCTTTCTCATCCACCTCTTTGCCATCCTCTCTTTCCTCGAGTTTGAGTCCTGCCTTTGTTCAGCAGCCTGAACTAATTTACAAAAGTCTTAGACAGATCTCTTTCTTGTTGTTTGTCTTTAGTGCTTGTGCTTGGTTCTTCTCCCAGGTCCAATACATCACTTCTGTCCCAAGTATTAGATATTTTCCCTTGTTAATAATGCATCACGTTTGATTTGTAGAAGATCTGTTCCATGTTGCTTCCACAGGCCAGGCTGATGAGGGGCGTTACCCCGAAACCGGTCCTAGGATGCTTGTTTCTGGTCCAGTGAAGACCTGGCTTGGCATTTTGGGCTATACTGTTCCCATGAGGCACGGAGTCAAGACTGATTTGCATATAGCTGGGTCTGAACTGGGGTGGCGAAGTGAGCTAAAGAACGAAGATGGATTCAACCCAGATCTGTGAGTGGGGGTGAGTGTCTGAAAAGTTTCAGCACTCCATCCATCATCTCCTTGTGTTTGCTTCAACAGGCCATCAAAATTGTAACCAAATGTCGGTGCTTAATTTGAGCCGGTGGTTTCTTCTGCTCGGCACCAGCACTTCATTGCCAGCACCGGTACCTATGACAGTCTGCCACATGGTGAGGCTGCTTTTTTAATTCAGAGATGAGCACAACAACTGTTGTTTAGTCAGTTAGTTTTCTGTGAAATTTTCTTTGTTTTTTTAGCATTTTTCTTATTTTCCAGTTCCTCTAGTCATTTACAGATACTGACTTTTTGTTCCATGTTTTCTTGGACATCACTCTTCATCAAATCAGCCAGAATTTTTTCTATGTGCTTCATATTTCGATCACGATCTTTCAATGCATACTTTATAAGAATTGGAGCATTGTCTTTGAGCAACATTCATTATTAGCATACCATTCTTCTAACATTATTGGGTCTGAGCCTTCGTAAAGGAATAGTGAAGGAATCGATAAAATTCTGAGACCTCTTAGAATCCTACCTTCTATTTACTTTTAAAGTGCAGTAGCCTCCCGCTATTTCTGTAAATCCTTTTTTGAGAGTTTTTCAAATGTCTCAAATAAGGCTTGTCTGTCACTGCCATTAGCAGTCACATTTTTGCTATTCTTATTTTGAGTGTCACCTATAAATAGTGTGTCTGCTGAGTTTTCTTCTGCCTTCGTGTTTTGTAGTCATTTTAAAATAAATGGTATTGGTACATCCATTGGGTTGTATTTAAAAACAGCAGACACATCCCCTCACTCACCCTCACTAATGTAGACAACAATATCTGGCATGTGAAAAACTTATCAGAGACGAGCTGCCCTCTCGACTCAATGTCCTCCGAGTCCCATGGTAAGGCTGGATTTACACTGGCAGCCCTGGAACGTTGAGTTGAGCCAATGCACTTCAATTGGAGGGAAGACAGTAGAGTTAAAGCAGTAAATCCTAGAAACAGTGCCTCACGTGACAGCATCTCTGCTGACCCACATGAAGGAGGTGTGAGCGTCATAAGGGCAAGAGGAACCCCAAATGTAATTGAAAAACTAACATCCACAATTCGAAGTTTGGCATCGTTTGACAAATCTTCACCAAGCATTACAAAAAGAAAGGTTTAGCCATCTCAGGTCCTTCCTGGAAAGTTTTGGGGTCATCCGTCAAGTGGGATCGGAGAAAAAAGAGGCTCCCAAAATGCACTTTCCCATGCAATTTCCCATAGGAACTCTAGACACAGCTCAGCCAAAACAGATGAATAGAATTACACCAAATTTGGCAGAAAGTTAGTGATTTGCTGTGAATCTGTAAATTGTTTTGTGACTCGTCAAAAATAATACAAATAAGCAATAAGGGTCATGGTATGGGTAACCGGTCCTCCTGGCCCTTAAGGGTCTGTCCAAGATGGACACTGCTTGAGGGGGTACAAATCAAAAAGATATTTTTCCCCAGTGTGGCGGTACCCCAGTATTATCGCAGTGCTCAGCACAGCCCCTGTTTAATTTTGCAGTAGTATCATGGTACAGCAGCATCACTGACAAATAAAAGGGATAGGTATAACTATAACTTGCAACCTTGCCATGCACTTACTATGACCTCAAACATTACATTAGAGCACTATGATCGTCACAGGCAGCTTCTACTTCTACTGGAAAAAGGAGTAGCGATATGTGGACTGATGTTGTAATGAGGCGTGTTTCAGTTACTAGCAATAAATCTCCTGGGTAGATATCAACATCTTAGAAACCAAGCAAAATGCATCATTTTGGTTGTGTACAGCTGTCTGGTGTACAATTTATCATAACGTATGGCACCTGAATTTAATAATGTGATAAAAAAAAAGGATGGAGGGCTAGGAGAGGAACCTTTTTTGTATAATGCTGTAAAATTGATTGACTACAAGGTTTGGGGATGATAGCATTTTTCAGGCAGTGTGTGAACAATGATTCCAGCCATTACATCCAGTGCATCAAGTCTCTTTTGAATAGTGCAACAGGAGACCATTCGTACCAGGGCCGCCATTATACATCCTGGTCTTTATTGACTCTTCTACACATTATGGGCTTTGCTTAATATTAGTTGAGATAGTAAACACACTAAAGCAAGTAGGGACCCTGAGAATCTGTTACAATGCAATGTATTACTAAAAAATCTGTGGATCGACATTGTTACAGTTAACAGATTATTCTGTTGAAGATTGTTCATATGTACATAAACATCTGAAATGTCCCTGTCTTTTTTTGCTCAAACCTCAAATGATACAACCCATTGTTTTTACTTTAACTCAGCTTCCAAAATTGCCCTTGTATGTTTAATCTTCTAACCTCCCTATTAAGCTTTCTTTTCACCTTTTAAAACCTGCAAAATATATTTGCTATAATTATGTAATCGCTGAAATAAATAACTTAATTAGCTGCTTCTAACGGCTACATTTTGTTGAAGGTAAACAATATAGCCTTATAGCCCGCCGTAGCGGGCTATACCGGCTATTAAAGGCCCGCTCCAGCGTTCGGCGAGGGCCTTTAACAAGGGAGCGGGACTTTAATAGCCGGTATAGCCTGAGGCAGAAGGGCTATAAGGCTATTAGAACATTCCACCCACTAAGGGTAGAATGTTCTAAATTAATAATGGAGAAACAAAAAGACAAACATTGGAATGTTGGAGTGCTGGGCTTATACCAGCCATTATAAGCCCAGAGCTACTCCATTGTCTTCAATGGAGCTCCCAACATTCCAATGTTCTAATATGCATTAGACTTATTTCAACCATTATATAGCTGCTCAACCATGTTTTACAACCTTATCACATACCAGGCTTCACATATTATTGCACATATTAGTACCATATGTCTTGGCTAGATACTTGCACATGCCCTACATCGCAACATAACTCCCCTAACACCCCTCCCTCCCCCCACCCTGGATGTCGCTTGGATTCTTTGTTGAATAACATGTTACCATGTATATAGTCCCTATACTTGTGTGTTATACAAAACTTGTGAGTCAAGTGTCACGGTCTGTGAATTCGAATTTGGCTCAGTCTGCAAGTCATTTATCATCGCTGACCATGCCAGGAGGTCTTCTGCCAATCTTTCATCCTTCCTAACTAGCTTCAGTCTCACTCGCTCAGCAGTGGCCCATTCTTTTAACCATCTGTCGAACTCTGGGGGCGTCGGTCTTTGCCATTCCATTGCAATGCGTCTTTTCGCTATAATCAAACCAAGCAGGACAAACCTCCTGCTCAACTTCTTCTTTTTATGTGTAGGGAGCAGACCTAGTAGCACTGTGCGTATCTCTCTCGGGATCTCCCACCCGATGCCGTTCTTAGTTTTTGCAGCACTGCATCCCAGAATTTTGACACCTGTGGGCACACCCATACTACGTGTATGAAGTCTGCCTCCGTTTGCCGACATCTGTGGCATTCACCGGATCGTTCTGGATATATTTTCCTGAGGACTTTTGGTGTGAGGTAGGCCTGATGAACGTAATTATATTGTATGAGTTTAAAACATGCATTGGAGCATCCCAGTTTTACCCTTTGTGTATCCTCACCCATTCCTTCTCCGTGAGTTGTCCTCCCATCACCTCCTCCCATTTCTGCTGCAATGGAAGTGGATTTCTTGGCAGGTCCTCCCTAATTGCCCTGTATAAGTGTGTTATCAAGTGGCGCCCCTGTGCCATGTTCAACATTACTTGTAGGGTCCTTGTTACCGGGGGCTCCTCAGGGAACATTGGCCAAATCTCTCTGGCCACTTGTGAAATCTTAGCATATTGTAGGAACTGCCCCGTTCCCAACTCATATGTGGCTTCCGCATATTCCCGCGTGAGGAACTGGCCGTTGTGGTATAGGTCACCCATCATCATGCATCCCCCTGCCTTCCATTTGCGTACCAACATTGACTCCGCAATCCTAGCAAATCCCGGGATCGCCCATAGCGGTGCGTCGGGCGAGTAAGGCGTGTAAGGCGCCCGCTTTACTACTCTTCTCACCGCGTTTTCCCAAGTCTCCGCCACATGCCCGATAAGATACGGAGATGCCGCAGGGACACTCTTCCCGTGCATCAATAACTCCGACAGCGAACCTTCCTTATAGGATTCAGCCAAGAGCCTTTTTTCCAAGTTGTCTTGATCATCTAGCCAGTGGACTGCATGCTGTAGTTGTGTAGCCATATAGTAATATTCCAGATCGGGAACCTCCATTCCCCCCATCTGCCAAGGTCTCTGCAGTGTTGAAAGACTAACACGCCTACATTTATTGCCCCACAATAGCTCTAATACTAGGGACTCAATCTGTTTAAAAACACCATGCGGAATTTTATAAAATGAATTTTGTAGCACGTACAGCCAGCGCGGTACAATGACCATTTTCGTGACTGCCACCTTGCCCATCAATGATAGAGGAAGGTCTTTCCAGAATCTTACTGAATTCCGTACTCCCACCATCACCCTGCCTATATTAAGCTCTAGAAACCTTTCTTCTGGCTGAGCCAGAGTTATACCCAGCTACTTGGGCGGGTCTTTCGCCCATGGCAGCCCCACATCCGGAAGCGTTTCCGCTGGTCCGTCTGCCAAACATCCCACAGGGAGCACCTTTGACTTTTTGGGGTTCACTTTGAGACCCGACACCTTCCCAAAGTCTTCCAGCGCCCCTAGAAGGGTTGGCATTGCCTCCTGTGGTCATCTACAATACACAAGGGTATCATCAGCGTACATTGAGACTACATGGTTGGTACCTCCCACTTTTATTCCCCATACTTCCAGGCGGGCTCGCAACACACAGGCCAGTGGCTCCATTGCCATGGCGAATATCAGAGGCGAAAGGGGCCAGCCCTGCCTGGTACCCCTTTCCAACTGGAATGCCTCTGAAACCCTGCCTCCCACTTTAACCAGAGCCCTGGGCGATGAATAGAGTAGTTGAACCCATTTGATAAACCCTGGTCCCACTGTCATTTTTTGCAATGTGGCCCAAACAAACGGCCAGGATACAGAGTCGACTGCTTGTTCAATGTCCAAGAGAACCAGGGCATGGTCTTCCTGGCTTAGACCCGGGTCATGCCACAAATGAGCCAAGCGTCTTAGATTATACATAGTATTGCGGCATGGGATGAATCCCGATTGGTCCGGGTGAATCAAATGTGTCATATACGGGAGCAGTCTATTTGCCGGTATCCCGCTCAACACCTTCACATCTATGTTTAGAAGGGAGATCGGCCTGTATGAGTTCGATTGAATAGGGTCCCTATCCTGCTTTGGAATCATTATTACCAGGGCTTCACGCATTGAGTCAGGCAATTTTTGTGTGTGTAGTGCCTCATTGTATACTTCCACCAATCTGTCTGCCAGTATCTATGAGTATTGTTGATAATATTCTGCCGGGAATCCGTCATTCCCGGGTGATTTCCCAGACTTTAGGCGTTTTATAGCCCCCACTACTTCCGAACACGTGATCGGGCCCCCTAATAGCTCTTCCGTCTCTTGCTCTAAGTGGGGTAATTCCACTGAGGTCAGGAACTCCGCTATTGCAGTATTCAAAGGCACGGTTCCTTTCTCGTAGACTTTTGCCAGGTGCATGGCTATGATTTCCGTGATTCTTGTTTGCTTGTAAACCAATTTCCCCTCAGCGTCCTGCATTTGTAGTTTTGGTTCCGTAGAGTGTTCGCGTCTCAATAATCTAGCTAACATGGCGCCCGATCTATCCCCTTCTTGGTGCAGGCGCTGTCGATACACCGTATAATCGTATTTCTCTAAGCGTTTCCATGTCTCCAGCAATTCAGCCTTCGCGCCGTGCCAGTCCTCAAGTGTTTGTGGGTCGGCTTGGAGTTTCTTTTCTAATCTGGACAGGTTACCCTCCTGTCTCTCAATATCTATCAATAGTTGTTGCCTTACACCAAATGGCGTGTGTATACATACCCCCGTAGTACCACTTTCATGGCTTCCCATTCATATGCTCTATTAGTGGCTGTCCCCCAATTTTACTCAAAATATTTGGTTAATGCCAATGAAATTGCTTCTGCAAATGGTGGGTCCTGTTATGCCTCCGTTCGGAGACACCACAAGGGTATGGCCATTCTGGGTTTCTGGCCCTCAAAGCTGATCAAAATTGGAGAGTGGTCTGAAATATATCTTGCTTGGTACGTTATCCCCTTCACTTCCCTTGCTAATGTTGGTGAGTTGAAGCAGTAGTCCAGTCTACTACATGTGTTGTTGGCCGGTGTGTGGCAAGAGAAAGTTTTTTGTGTAGGGTTGCGATCCCTCCATATATCTAGAAGGTGTGTTTCCTGTATCATGTCTATCAGTGCTCCTGTCATATGTGGTTTAGTATGTAAGCGAGGGGGTTCTCGATCCAAATTCCCATCTATAACACAGTTTACATCTCCCAACATTATTATCGCCTCTCCCATGTACGGCCCAGCTGCTCTCAGAACAGACGGGAAAAAATCTGCGCAGTCAGAATTCTGAGCATTGGCGTTAATAATACACAGTTCTCTCCCCTCTAATGTGCCCTGCACAATCACATAGCGGCCTTCGGGGTCTATTGTCTGGTTGAGAGGTTTGAAGGGGACCCCCGGTGCCACCCATATTAAGGCCCCTCAGATTTAGCTAACATATTAAAGAATTTTCAATGCATAATCATAGTTTAGAGAACTTTTTGTCCACTTTATCCCTTCTAATGTTCGCTATCCTGGCACGTAGTTCAAGCCACTGAGAGATAGTAAAATCTGAGGCGTGGAAAAATAGTTACTGGCATTCAGAACCCTCATCCCAAAGCTACGTAAAAAATTAAGCAGTGGCTTCTTTATTTTTCTTCTGAATAGGTCTTGAACGTTATGTAGTTTCTCAGCCCTCAGTAGAATCAGCCTTTGCCCAGATGCCTCACTGTCAAATTAAAATGAAAATATCCAAACAGTACCCAGTTTTGCTACTTGTTCCTTTAAGTGCAAGCAAGAGGTCAATAAAGTCTAAGGACCTTATTATGAGTTTGGCTGTGTTGGAACAGGGCCGCCCCGCTCCTACACCACCAGACCCGTGTTTGAACTGCCCGCCAGATTGGGGGTTTACTCCTGTCTGGTGGGCGGCTCTTTGGCATTCCCATGGTGGTAACTAATAAATAGGCATCACAATGAGAATGTCAAAACCAGTACCTGCACGTCATGGACTGCTGCAGTCCATGCCTTGCAGGTACTGAGGTGCAGGCACACAGGGGGGCACAACATGTGCCCCTCTGCAAGCACCTTAATTCACAGAGGCACAAGGGGGGCCTGTAGGGACCCTTTGCTTCCTCATCATCACTCTTTTCATGGTAGTTGCACGTGAGTGGCAGTGAGGAAACTTGTAATATGCTTAGCAGGGCCGCAGCAGCCCCGCCAAGCGTATTGCGGCCTCAAGGCCACCGTACCATGCCCTGGTATTAATAGGGCGGTCGGAACACCACCTCCACTGCGCCCCCGTGAGTCTGATGGTCCGTGGACCACCAGACCGATAATAATTCCCTAAGTCTATAGCCGTCTTATTCATGGCACTGGATTTCTATACATATTTGTTAGCAGCCAACTGCTGTTTAGCACCCCTCAACTATGCCCCTCTGTTTTAAAAAGCACAAAGAAGGAGACATTCAACAGCACTATCGTAACTTTAATGCAGAGGTAAGAAGTAATATCAATGGCAAAGCCCTCCATTGCTCACTCAAGCAAGCTACTTTCAGTGCTTTAACAATAAACTCCTGAGAGTCTGGAAGTAATCGTGAAAGAGTAAAATATCAGATTCCAGTAACATACTTTAATGTTATGGGCCTCAGCCCTCCTTCATTCATGAATAAAGGAGAAATTGTATTTTTCTTCTCTTAACTTTTGCCCAAGTAACTCTGATTTTACTTTGAGATTCTGTACCTTTCATATCAGAATTTATCTTTTTATCATGTTTGTATGGATATTGATGAGGCGCATTTCACTTTCAATACAGAACCCTTAGCTTCTTGAGCTTGGACCTGAAGAAAGATGGGGATAAAACCTCAGCTTACTCTTCGAAACATGAATCCCTTATTCTGCAAATGTGCCCTGCACTATACATCCAATCTGAAGTTTCAGGGCAGACAATTTGACTGTTTATGAATCAGTTTGACCTCTGCCTTGGTAGCCTTAAAGTCAATTGACTGAATATCTGTGATTTGAGGTGACTTTAGAGCCTGATAATGAGTTGTTCTTTTCTTTCTGAGCCTTGCCTAATCCCTGTTTTTTAAGCACGGGTCAGAATTACGAGTTGAATGCTATTTAACTCATCTGATAATTATCAAATACGTTAAATAACTCAACCTTTGGTAAATTTTGGCAGGTCAAACCTGCGGAAAGTTAACTGGAAAAAACCATCCAGTAATTATCATATGCAGATTTTGGTGCATTAAACACCAAAATCTGTATGTTATTCCCCAGAAACTCATAACAGGAGCTATGTATTGCACCCAATTAATATCAACCCGCAGAGAGTATTGGTATTTACCAGGTGCTTTAACTAGCACCTATACCTGTGAGCAGGCCCTTAGTGTCTAATTTGAAACAGTTTCTTGTCATTGCAAAGCTTGAGATTTGCAAATTCATAGGGTTTGTGACCACTAAATTCCTTTTTACGAAGTACTAAAACCCTTTATAAGTCAGAATAGTGAAAGAAATGTGAAAGAGTGAAAGGGCTCCTATATTTTGAATCACAAAGGTATTTGTCAATGGTGTGTGACTGCAACTGCAATATTTGAGTAGTTACTGACCCAAAGTTATTGTATTAGCTGATTTTCAAACTGAAAGCTGCCCACGTGCATGTTGACAATTCTCCTTGGGAGAGCTCCAATGGCTATTGCAGGCATATCAATTGAACTCCTTTAACACAGAATCCTAACTAGCACATGACATTTGTGTGTAATACTTTCATAATGCAACACACCATAGCATGAAGTAACTGCCTCTCTCAGTGTCCATATTGTGTGACAAAACTTAGAAGCATTTATATATATATGATCCCAGACTGCCACCTTTCTACCCAATGCCTCTAGGGTTCGTAATTGTTGTCATAGTGGGTTCAACATAGACTCTTAAAGAACCATTAACGCCCCTTTGGAAGAGTTAACCCCCTCCTCCTCCTTTGGTTCAGTTGCCCTAGATCTAATGGCTATTGTTTGGTGCCTTGCCATTCTCTCTAGCAATAGGTTAGACACTGCTACGGGGTTGTGTCTTTGATCAGGTGATTGATTGGTCCTCCAGGTAATGGCAGTGAATGCATGCGACTGACTACTTTGTAACTGCTTGCAGTGTTCTCAGGGAGGGGTTATGGAAGGTGATAGTGCCTTGCATTCAGTGTGTTGCACGTCATCCTTCTCATCTCATGCTTTGGCTGACAGCATGGGCATGTCATCTATTAGTAAAAGGTACATTTTATCACACGCATGTGGTAGTTTGAAGCTGGCTGTAGTGAGGCCACCTTTTCTGCGTGGTCTCCCATATATTTTTGTCATTTTCCAGACCTTATTGTTGCTGGTATGTGTTGTGACACTGAATATCATGTCAAAGTACATGTGTTCTGCCCTAAAAAAATGCTGTTAGAATTGAATTCACCACAAATAATTTATTTAACTTTCCTGTAAGGACATGGTTGACGGTGAAGAGTGCAGATAGTAAAGCTATGGCATGAAGATAAATATCATATGTGGCCAGCAGTGTGTACTTACATCATCCACATCTATGAGAAATATATATGGCTGCCAGAAGCACCACTGTGCACTGACTGGTCTGCAGATTAAAATCACTGCAGTGGCATGTGGCAGGGAAGAGTGCCTTTGTCATGTAGGTAACCATATTTTATTTATTTGTGTGGCTTTGCATGACTTTGTAAAAAAAATTAACACAAGTCATTGTATAGCACTGCCTTGTGTTACCTTGCTTCAGGTAGGTGTTACATGAATGGGGCATGGGTGTTCACATGCATCCACCCATGTAATTTGTTGCAAACCCATAATTACAAAGACATGTAAACATGGCTTTGTACCAAAATAGTCCTCCTACCTGAGGCTGACATAGCAAAGAGAAATCTATTTATTTCTCTTAGTTTTTTTACCTCTCTGCATGTGTGCTACAATCTGCAGCACACATACAAAGAGGAAATCATAAAGGATAGTTTTTGTGCACGAACGTAAGCCTTTCTGCACAAAATTATCCTGACCACAACACAGGCAACCACAAGTGTGCCAGCGCTAGGAGAGAAAAGAACATCTACATATCTTTGTAAATATGGCTCAGTTCTGCTCTCTCCCTTTCACATAACGCAGCACAACGCCCCCTACTGCACTGTATTGTGTGAAATCTTAATAAATCTGGGCTTTAATGTATAAAAATGCGCTACATTTGTGCTACATACCAGGACTAGTATGCCCTGAAGGTGAACAGGTTCACCCAAGGGGTGTTTTCACTGTGTAGGTAAGGCTTAATTGTCAACAAAAAGGCTGTGGTGTAAATAAAATATTTGTAACTTTACCTTGGAAAGTACAAACACATTATTCAAAGTTATTTTCCACTTAATTATAAAAATCTAATTTGATGGTGAAAGTTGATTTTTGTTATGTGAGAAATTAACTTTATAAAAATTTACTTTGACCAGCTTGAGACAAAATTGATTAGAACTAGTTTGTCCCTCCACCCACACAAGAGGTTCAATACATAATCCACACTGGAAGTTAATAAACCTGTACCAAGAGAACAATGACTTGGCATCTGGGGTCAGGAAGGCAGGGTCTTGTGAACAACTGGTAACTTAGCCAGGCTAAGCCATCAGGGAGAGGAATATATAATATATATATAATAGCTGAAAGAACAAAAGACCAGCTTAATCGTTAGTCTTGTTGATAACAAATGGGGTTGGCATGACCTGCTCCCACTCATTCTCAGAGCCATCCAACACTTTATAGATCCAACTGCAGAAGGACAGAAACCCAGTTCTGACCCTGAGAGATGGGTGGACACCTCATTCAAACAGGGAAGTGGCTAGGTGAAGGACTAGAGCTCCTCAAGAGGGAGACTGGTGGGAGCCATCTTGTTAAAAGGAAGGTTTGCAGAAAAACAGATCAAGTCCCAGCAGGCAGAATAAAGGATTTTGGTCCTTACAGAGGGGATGGCACGTTATGTAAACAAGGGAGGAACTAAGGAAGATCCAGAGCCCCTACTGAAGGAAGAAAGTGAAAGCCATCATTTCAGGCTTCTGGCTAATATTACAGTAAAACAAACAGGAAGTGCTGCTAATGTAGACATGATTGGGGTAGAACATTCTACAGACACTGGCTACTGTACAGGATAAAATGCACCTTACCAAACTTCCTTAAAGCACTCCTGGACTTCCAAAAACAATACCAGAAAAAAGTACATCCGCTAGAAGAAAATAACAAAAAGACATGACTCCTGCAAATCTAACAGACGTCTGACTCCTAGAAGGTCCAAGCTCACCACCGAAGACTAATCCGAGCAGGAGACTTCGCTAGAGAAAAGCCTGATGTCTAGGAGCCACCCTGAGGAACTGAAGCCCCAAGAATGACCAGAAGGAACTTACCAGGTGAAAGGTAAGCACTGGGATAAAGTGGTAAGGCTGCCCATAGAAGCACTGAAAACTGGTTCAAGATAAGGATATCTGGCCTTAGGGAGCCCTGACAATCTACAGCTTCCAGCGTTGACCTACTGGTACATTTGAGAAATAAAACAGTGACTTAGGGCGTGATTTAGATCTTGATGGACGGGTTACTACATCACAACGGTGACGGATAGCCCGTCCACCGAAATATAAATCCCATAGGATATGATGGGAGTTCTATTTTAGCAGGCGGGATATCCGTCATCGCTGTGACGGAGTAACCCATCTGCCAAGTTCTAAATCAGGCCCTAAGTCTATAACAGAAACCTTGAACCGGGGTGTGGTAGCAGATCTATGCCAGTGGCAGTGACCTTTGTGGACTATTCAATAATTTGCTTTGTCCATCTCTGACATTTTGGCACCAAAACCACATATCCAACGTCAATGGAGTCTTGCCAGCTCCAAACATTGGCCTTTCTTCACTGGAAGCTCACTTTGAGCTCCAAAAAATAGACTAAGTCCTAAGATAAATATTTTGACAGGGATGACCTGCTTGGTGTATCCAACCTCTGTTCTATCACTTTCGGCCTGAACTCACATGTAGGTCCAAATCAAGCACCAACTAAAGGCACTTAACTTGTTATGGATGTTTTTTGACATATAAATTAAAAATGTATATTTTTAGTTCCTTTATCTGATCATGAGTGTTTGCTTGTCTTTTAACTTGTTAATTATTTTCTCTTGTTTTTTTTAAGTTGGCTTGGGAAATGTTTTGTCTTGTTTTCTTGACTTTAAAATTGGTGTTACTGCTTGAACTAGATACAGATTTATCTGGGGAATTTTCTGATACTTGTGCCACAGCAACCGTAGGTTGAACAGAGTTTCACTGAGAATTGTGTTGAGGCCTAACAAGAGTATGCTTATTAAGATGATAAGGGTCCTTCCTTTTCAAATGAATAATCCACTTTCACATATTGTCAGTAGATAGTATCATGGATGAGCTACCAGTCAGTCATGAGGATGGTGGCACATCAACATTTTGAAGAACTCATAGTGTAGGGGGGTTTATGGTCAGTTGGTCTGCCTTACTTACTGCCACTGTAGTGTATTGTACCTGATGGCACGTCCCAGAATGGATTTCACTAGGACATCTAATAGCTGGTATGTTTATGGTTCATACAATGTCCATGGGTACTTGACAGATGCCTGTGCACTGCATAACTGACCCCAGTACATGCGTATTGTTGAAATCTGACTCACGCTAGTAACAGCTTTGGGCAGATTGGCATCCATAATGGTGGATGTGGCGTCTGTGGATGATCCTCCTCTAGTACCAGATGCTTTTGCCACACACTTCTTTAACAATATCTCCAACTTTCAAACACTAAACTGTTGTTTACTTTTTCCTTCCCCTTTTCTTTTTCCGCTTCCTGGCGTGGCTTTACTATTTTTCTCTCAACTTGGTGCAGGGCAAGCTCCTCTCTTTTGACCTCTTTGGGCTTGCAATGCGTAAGGTTTCACCTGCTTCCTGCTTGTGATGTCATCAATGGCTGTCAGTGCAATGTTCCCCACAACACCCGATTCGAATATTTCAAATAGATACCAAAATGCAAATTGGAAACTGGTAAATTGTGAATGTGAATACTAATGGATTGTTATTTGGGACTAAAGTCTCTTTTATGAAACTGTAATTCAGTACCTGCAATTTTTTCGTTTTTGCATTATAGATGTGCAAATTTGAATGTAAATACATCATGTCACTGGTTTACATCTGCTTACACTTGCTGGTAAATTGCGAATGTAAATTTACTCTTTGACACGATTCACTCAATTTGAATGTTTAGTACAATGCATTTGAGAATCCCGTTTTGATAATTGCAAATATATGTAACAAAAAGTATTATACGTTGAATAGTCAGTTAACATTTCATTTTTTGTGACTACTACATTTTTAACCTTTGTTAATTGAATACACACATTTTTGTAGTAATAAAACAATTTGCGACTGATTTGTGATTCATAAATTGTGCTTACATGTGGTCATAAGTTATTGTTTTACTATGCTTTCAAATTCAACCGCAATGGCCATTGCATACAAAAAGGAACAGTGCCAGATTAAACCCTGTGAAGGCCCCTAAGCAGTCGAAATGTCGGTGCCCCTCTAGTAAATTTTCTCCTAATACTTTTTGAATTTTGGAGATGGCCATCACTACTGTACAGTACAGATACGTAGTTTGCTCCAGATGTTTTTAACAAACTGACAGCTGCCAGAAGATGAGCTTTTAAAAGACAAACTGTTATGTGAATCTGATGTAGTGTCTCTGGTTTATATACTTTAAGTTGTTAATGGGTATATTACATTAATACAGTATTTTCTCTATTGAGTCTTTATTGTATAGTTCTCGTTTCTTTGAGTTGATTCATTTTTTTATATCTTTTGAAAACAATTTAAGAGAGCTTGATTGTAATTTTCTTTCAAGATCAAATCAATATTATTTTGATCCGTTGTTGCAGGGCCCATTAAAAGGAGTGGGGCCCATAGGCCGGTGCCTACTTTCCCTATTCGGTAACCAGGACCTAAAAATGAATCAACAAATGAGAGAACCAGTAAGGAAAGGAAGATAGAAACGTGAAGTTTTGTGACGACAGAACTTCAGTGTAAAATCTTGTTCTATACTTCCAGTAAGTCAAGGTCCTTATGTATCATATTACAGCTCACTATAACTCTCACTTTCTTTAAGGTACTTTTTCTCCATTGCAAAAAATATTATACAACATTATAGTTTGTGGTTATAGGAAAGAAGTATTAATATAAAATGAAAATGTTTGTAGTGAGGTTTAAAGAGACATCATTTTATGAATAAATGAACATCTCTGGGGTAACAAAGCTCCAATACCTGTTTCAATGGTTCTCTGATTTTACACCTGAACAGAAAATAAAAACATGTAGGGGCTTTTTTACAAGAGGCCTGTGCGTCACTTTTTTGGATGCTCCAGTGGCGCAGGACTCTCAATCATATCTATGAGGTGACGCAAAGCCACCCTGGTTTACTTTGCATGGACTCATAGATATGGATATATGGAGTAAGGCAAGGCAGCACAAAGTGCTGCGTTAACTTACTCTGCATCAAGGAGACATCCCATGGGCATTGCGCGGGGGTGTTCCCATGGATTTTGAAACTTACCTCAATTTGCAACATCACTTAAACCTGGGGCAGCGCCAAAACCTTACACCTCCCCAGAGCATTCAGCAGCACACATAGAACAAGGAAAACTCCTCTCTGGATTGTTTTTGTTTTGGAAGGTGTCCTTTCCTGCACAAAAAACATCCTGCCAACAACACAGACACCCTTGCACCATGGTGCAAGGATGCCTGCATTGGCGCTAGGCACCAAATTGTGCACTGGCTGAAAGGGCAGGGATGCACCGTATCTCCTAAATATGGTGCATTCCTGCTCTTTCAAATCGGTGTAGGACAGCACACCAAAAAGACTTGCAGCACTGCTCTATGCCAATTTTAATGTAAATGAGGCACATAGTCTAAAACAGATAATCGGAGATTATCTATTTTAGACTACAACATTAGGTGCCATATCTCTGCACTGTAGAAAGTACAAATACATCACTGTTGGACTTGGCCCTCTCTGCGGGATTATCCCCAAACCTTTTGCCTTAACACCCCTGTTTTCTAAACCAGTTTTTGTTGGCTTTTAGGACTCTGTGCGCTTTAACACTGCTACCCAGTACTAAAGTGTTTGTGCTTTCTCCTGCAAACATGGTGAACTTGTCATACACCCAAATGGCACATTTCATTTACTTGTAAGCCCCTAGTACAGTGGTACTACAGGTACCATGGGCCTGTAATTTAATGCTACTAGTGGGCCTGCAGCACTGATTGTGCCACCCACTTATATAGCCTTTTAAAACATTAAAACATGTCTCAGGCCTGCCAATGCAGCCAGTTTGTGCAGTTTTAAACTGCATTTTGACCTGGCAAAATAAACATTTTGCCAGGCCTAAATCTTCCTTTTTAATACATATAAGTCATCTCCATAGTAGGTCCTAAACAGCCCATAGGGGAGGTTGCATTGTAGTTAAAAAGTTGGACTTGTACATATAAGTTTTGCATGTCCTGATAGTGAAAAACTCTCAAATTCGTTTTTTACTAGTCTAAGGAATACCCCTCCCATGACATTGAGTTACCTTATTACCTTTAATATGGGATCATTTTTGATTCCGGGCAAGTGTAATTTAAAACCCTCTTTGATGGTAAAGTCATATTTTAAGTCACAATTCAGAAAATTCCACTGTTAGAAAGTTGGCATTTTTTTGCCCTAGCCATTTGGTGCCTGAGTCACAAGAGTAGGTGTAGTTGGCAGCTGACCTTTATGTATTCCTCCCTCACAGTATCACAATAGAGGGTCAGGGTGTCGGCAGGATAAATGATCTCAGCCAGGATTTGGGCGGAGATGTCACCTACACACTTAAAATGCACTGGCTCAGCTCACACACAAAGAACTTCACCCCAGCATATTATGCCCTCAGATCAACTAAGACCTGAACAGGGAGGCAGGAAATTCCAGACAACTATGTAGGGGGAATTCCAGAAGCTTTACCTACTTCAAAGTGGGCACCAGGAAGAAAAAGGGGACGCTCAGACCCACTCTTCAGATCACTGCTGGACCTGTGAAGGACTCAGAGAAGGACTGCTCTGCTGCCCTGCTGCTCTGATGCCATGCTGCCCTGTATACAAGAGAGACTGCTCTACTGTCCTGCTACCTGAGGAAGAAGGACTGGAACCGCACCTTGAACCTAGAGCCACCAGAGTGACTCCATGGACTGGTTTGCTGGCCTCCTGTTCTGAGCTAAAAGGAGACAACAAGCTCAAACATCCTTGAACCCTGCACCTGGACTCTCCCTGCTGTGAGTCCTAAACCTCCAAGTGGTGCCTCTATTGTGCTGGACCCTTGGAAGTGGGCATAAAGGTGCACTGCCAGCCCAGCTGCAGTCCCTATCAGAACCAAAGCAACACGACGCAACCTGATGAAGGAACCCACATTGTTCCTCAGAACTGCCGCTGTGTGGCACAAAACCCACATCAAAAACATTCGGTACAATTCTCAGCTGGCCTAAACTGGTTCTTGTAATCGGCCCATGCTCCTTTTTGCAGATGGCTTAAATGTGTGAATTTGTCCTGGTCCTGTTCAACCAGATAACCACAGTTATCACTTTGTGTCTTTAAGCACTAGTTTACCTAAACCCTTAAAACTGCATATGTCCTGTTCTACTAAGTGGATTGTTGTCATCTTGGTGTTAAATAACTTATTATAATTTATTATATTTTTCTAAATTGGTGTGGGATTTTTTGTGTTGTGTTTTCACTTTAGTACTGTTTAAGTGCTACATAAATACTTTACACATTGCCTCTAAGTTAAGCCTAACTGGTTTTGCTTGCAAGCTACTAGAGATTTCAGCACAGGTTAATCTAGTGACTGTATTGTTCACCCTGACAAGGATTGTGGCTGCTGCTTGAGTAGGTTTGCCCCCAACCAACAACCCAATTTCTCACAATCACACATTTTCATGAAAGATATTGCCATCGTTTCACTATACACATGTTGTAATTCCTATGTGTTTTGTGGCTTCGTAAAAAATGTTCACACAATTTTTTCACTTTTACTCTTTCACTAATGCTCTCTAAGGGGCATATGTACTAGAAAATGATGCAACGTGGCACTGTGAGTCATCTTGCTGTGCCGAGTTACATCATTAGGAAAGTGCAGGGATCCAGCGGGGCAGATTTACAAGCCCCCTGCGCCACCAGTACGTCACTTTTGTGACGTACTGGAGGCGCATTCCACTTCTCCATATTTACAAGGAGAGGAAAAGCCACCCTGCGTGACTTTTCCTCTCCTTGTAAATATGGCCCCTTTACACGCAGCACTTTGCGTGGAAGGGGCGTTCCATGGGTGTTACTGTGGGTGTTCCCATGCAACACCCATGGAACGAGACACATTTCCAGATTTATGAGGAATCAAAAATCTGGAAATGCGTGTCAATGCTACGCCTTCCCAGGGGAGGCGTAGCGAGGCGCAACGAGGAATTTCTCCTCGTTTTTTCCTCCTTCAAAGTGTGCTGCATTCTACAGCACGCATTGAAAGAGGAAAATGCCTGTAGTGATTGTTTTTGTGCAGGAAGGTGCCCCTTCCTGCACAATAACAATCTCCCCATGACGCAGGCATCCTTGCATCATGGTGCAAGGGTGCCTGCGCCAGCGCATGGCTGCAGTTTGTGCGCCAGCGCAGGGGAGAGCACAGGAATGCGACATATTATTGTAAATATGTCGCATTCCTGTGCTTCGGAAGTGCCGCAGCGTGACGCAGCCAAAGGGCTTGCGTTGCCGCGCTGCGGCACTTCCTTGTAGATCTGCCCCAGCGTATTTACAGCAATTCAACGCACCCCTGTTTTTTCCTCAGCGCTGGTGCACAATTGGCTGCCTAGCGCCAGCCCAGGCATTCTTGCCCTACAGTGCAATGGTGCCTGCATTGCAGGAATGATTGTTTTTTGCAGCAAGGTGTACCTTCCTGCACAAAAACAATCATTGATGGCATTTTCCTCCTTCTATATGTGCTGCAAAATGCAGCAGGCATAGAAAGAGCAAAAAACGAGGAGAAATAAAGGTATTTCTCCTTGTTGCGCCGCTTTAACGCCTGCCCTGGTGAGGTGTTAGAATCTGACAGATTTCCAGGATTATGTAACCTTGTAAATCTGGAAAAGCATCAGAATCCAAGGGTGTTGCTTGGGAACACCCACAGCAACACCAATGGAACGCCCCTTTCACACAGAGTAATTTGAGAAAGGGGACCATATTTACAAGGCCATGCATGGTGGCTTTGCATGGCCTTGTAAATATGACTCATTATTGTGCACTACCGGAGCGTCAAAAAAGTGACGTTCCGGTGGTGCAGGGACCTTCTAAATATGCCCCATATTTTCTAACATTGCCAACGATGTTGAGTTTGTGAATGCGTTTTGAATCCTTGCCTTCAATTAGCCAGCACCCACCACAGTGTGTATACATGGGAATCCAGAAGCTACAAAAGTTGCTGTTACTTCTGGCAAATCTTTAACAGCTTCTGCCACTTCTTCAGTCCAGCACTGATTTATAGTACTGTCTGAAGCTGTGGCAGAGCTGAGTTGTATGACTCCTGTAGCCTGTACCCGCGATTTGCGAGGTTAGTGCCTTAGCCACACTTAGGGTTTGAACACACTAGCCCATATGTTTTATTGCATTCAGGAGGGGACTGGTTGAAAAGGTTTTCCCTGCAGGGTCCTGTTACCCTTCCCCCAAGGCTATTTTCTTCCTTAGAATGACATTTCCTTGTCTGAAGATAAAGGGACTTTCCGAAAGGAGGGAGAAGTGTACTGGACCTCCTAGGCACACTCAGGGGTGGTGGTCTTTCACAGGAAGGGATAGGTTTATAAGCCCAGACAACCCCCATTGAGCCCTCTGAGTCTTTGCTCTCGTGGGGGCCTACATGAAGCAGCAGATTGAAGATCCTGCTGCACTTCAGGGAAAGGCATTGGTGAGGCCAGGAAGAGGCCAAGAAGCCCGTAGCTTTTCGAGTGTTCTAGCTTTATTTTGCTCAATTTCCCTTTCATTCCATTTAGGCAAATATTTACAAATGTATTTATTTATTTTTCACTTTAAGGATAAATTTAGAGGTAATGTTGATTGATGATTTGCTTACTTGTTGAGAATGTGGTAATGGGTACTGAGGTGCAGACCGAGGTGGTTTGAATAACAATGTTTAGCACTATATGACCTCATACTGGGTGCTACACTACTAGGTTTCAGAGCACTTTTATCAGTCACCGATTGAATTTGTTGATATCTTTTCTGCTGTCCAATGCTCCTCTACGATTATGAGGCACACAACCAGCCATGCCTTATTTTAATAGTTATGTTTTGATGATTATTAGCTTCTATTTTTCAAATCCATTCATGCTGAGGGCCTCCTTTCAAGATGATGGTGAAGTTATCTCTGCAAGTCTCTGCAGGGAGAACCAGAAGCAGGTAAGGAGAGTCACAGAATCGAGTTAACCGTGTTTACACAATGATGCATCAATGTCAGCCCCGAGCACAGTGGGCAGTGGGAGAAAGTCAGCCGTTTTCACAAATCATACATCAACTGCAGACAGCTGTCGCCACCCCTGCGAATTCTGGTTTGGTAACAGGGGTACCAGGTCATGTAGGTCAATTAATAGCTAGTTCTCCAGTATTTGACACAGTTACATCCGGGTTTCAGTGACTTGTTCATTCCAGGCCTTTCTAGTGAAGGGGCAGTCAATCAGAAACAATTAGAAATTGAACTTGCATTGTCTCCTCTGTATGTCAAGTGATTCAAATATCAGTGAGGACTGCGCTAACATGGTGTGTTATGTACTAACAGCCCGAAAGCTGACTGTTTGAAGCCCAATACCTTGCTCTTACCTGAAATGGGTGGACATAGATTGTAACCTTACCAAACATTTTGTGCCGACTGAATTCTTGCACTTAAACCCTATAGCCTGCACTTTCAGCATGATATCTTAGCCCATGGTGTGATCATACAGGCCAAATCCTGCAGCAACATTGATTGCTCTATTGCAAAGGGGGATTTCTAGTGATAATAATGATCATTACATACGATGCTTCATCGTTTAAGTGTCTTGTCGCTCCGTGCATGATTAGAGTCCCGCACTTTCTACATGTCATGTCTTTAAAGTCTAGAAATGTGTAGGCTCAAGTTTGTGTCTCGGCTATGATGGCACCAGCATTGGTAAAGAGTCTTACGCAGCAAAACTTTATTGGTGGAAGTAACTCCTTTTTGATGTTTCACCCCTTCCCCCTTTAATTATTTAATGTGTCGGTTTATGGAGTGGGAGCACTATCAGAGAACGCTCAGACTCAAGTACTCGACTATCCAAGAGGCAGTCCTCTTAAGATGAGATGTCGAGGATATTTATATGCCATCATTCATCTTTGGCAGAAGTGTTTAGCAGGCCCAATACAACCAGATAGCAAGGTGCGTTGTCGACCAGGAAGGAGGGCCTGTCCAGTCCAGGCTGAAACATTCATGGGTGAACTGGCAAGAGCAGGGAGAAGGGACAGGTATGTTATCTCATTGCTTTGCTAATGCGAAGGTAATCATGCATGGTTCACTAATCTAATTTTGGCAAAATATTGCTGTCTCCTAATAATAAGGCAGCAAAAGAGCTGTTATGAGGAAAACTGTTGAATGTTTACATAAGTTAAATATCTGCCGCTGTGTGCCGCATTCATCCCATTTATATGCATTATAACCTGATACTATTCAGGCTCCACCTGTTTGGACTAGGAGAACCTACTCAGCCACCTAGCCCCTCTTTTGAGCCCAGTCGTTATAGCTGGTATATAGATGGTTTATTTATGTGGCTGGAAAACGGCAGAAGATTGATGCGAAGTACTTCTTGATAAATAGGAAACCAACCTGGGAAGAGTGGATCTGTCGTCTGTGATTTGGTAGTTCGTGCCTTCTCCATTCGTAACCCTTATCTTATTAAACACTTTTGGCAAAAGTGCAGCGGGGGTGGGGTCGGCACTTCTGACACCTTTGTGCATCTAAGGGTCAGAAAATTGAATCCTGGAAAAGCCTTTCATTTTGTAATGCTAACAGCCATGTGAGTTCAGTATATTGTTACTCCTATGGGTATAGACTGAATTCAGAGATGCCACTGCGCAGTCATTCAACAGGTCTGATAACGCCGATTCTTATCTAATTATCTATAAGAACCTTCTGGTCGCCAAGATCTTTTTACCTGTTGAATAGTGTAAAGGAGAGAATCTCATCTGGTTATATAACGGCATTCATTTTGTCTGAAAGGACCACTGACTCCGAATTCAAGTTTAAGAATTTATTATCGCCAAAAATAACTGAACATGCAAGCACCTCAACACGAGGTTAAAGAAATAGATGGGCACTAATACAAATAATAACCTACGCAGGAGTCTCATCCGACTCAGGATAAAGAGAATAGAAAGTTCTAGAAGGATCAACCAAGCTATGATTGCTCCAATTTCTACGTTGCTCTTCATTTATCTAAGCAAGCTTTAAATCAATTGCTGTCCCTACCCTAACACTCAGTGACATCCCTGCATAACGATTTTTCCCAGGCAAGAGTGAAATAAAGGTGTCAGCTGTGAAGACTTCCTAAGAAGTGCAATCACATAATACCTAAGCTCAGCTCTGTCCTCCTCTCTGGTCTCCCCTACCTCTTCTCTGGCCTCCTCCCTCAGGGCACTATCCCTAATACAAAACCCCAATACAATTGTACACGCCTTTGTCACGCCTCCTTGGCCAGGTCTTCTTTCTTGTACTTTTCCATCGAAACGGTTACTTCATCCTGGACGGTTGCGATGACCTTGAGTCCCAGGCACCTTCTCCGCTGAAAGTATCATCCCTAAATTCCATTGCACTCCCCGTACCATGCCTCCCATTTCTCTAACTTTTGAAAACAAAGAGTTAGTCTTTACTAACGAGACATGTGTCCTTGCACCTGCAACAAAGATACGTTCAACAGAAACCTTCCACTGTGCTAATTAAATCTACAGTTTGTGTCCAGAGAGCCTTACCAAGAGAAACTTTTCTCTGCCTACAAATAAGCTAACATAAGAATAAACCAGGCCTTCCCTAAGCATATATGTAGTCAGGCCTTTACATATAACTTTTAAACACACATCTTACTTTTCCCTATAAGCATTTTCATTACAATTCATATGCAAACAATGAATTACATGTGCAACTTTAATATGGTGCACGTTTAAACTACTGCAATTGAATTACACACAAACTAATTTCTCTATGCATTATGTTCACACAATTCAATAAGCATTACATTATATGATTATCATAACACAATTATACTGCTGATTCACTTTATTTCAGTGAACTATTCATTCTTTACTAAACATGCATGGATATACAACTGAATATATACGAATATATGTCTGAGTACATGCGGGTGCGGACTGTCAGTGATTATGATGCACCCCTACAATTCACAAGAACATTTCGCTCTATCAGTTCCCCCCTTTGATGACTCCTGTCATCACATCTCATTCAACTCCCTTGGAGAAAGAACCGACCTAAACAGAACTCGTTGCCATCTTCCCTGATCTTAGTTTCTCCATGCTCTTGAGCCTTTGATACTGACTGTCCTGCAGTCTTGCCAATCTCATCTCATTTTCCCTCAAAGCTCTCTTGACTCGGCCTGCTCGATACCACTTGTAGGCCTTGATCAAAATCCACAAACAAACCACACAAACCACCAAGATAAGGAGGGGTCTCAGAAAATACCCAAGGAATCCCTTTCCTTGATTCGCAAACCAACCTCCCACTTGACCAAAACCCTTACCAACTTTTTCCCAGGCCCCCTCTTCGGTCAAATCCGCTATTTTTGTGTGGATTGTAGTGATGTTACTTATATATTTCTCCAGATCCTTGCTACTGTCTGGTATATAAGTGCAGCACTCTTGAACCTTCAACATTTTACAGACTCCGCCCTCTTTTGCCAATAAGACATCCAAAGCAAGGCGATTCTGCAAAACCATTCCCCTTATCGACAACATCTCTCCTTCCACCAACACCAATGACTTTGCTGTATTCATTGAAAATTCATCCACCACAGTCGCTAACCTCCGGATTTTCACATCATTCAAGACTACTCCCAGACTGGGTATCATAGCTCCAAAGATATCCCCCACAACGATTCCTGCACTTGCAGCTCTTCTCGCTCTTGAATGCTCCCCACCTTCTAGAAGATCCAAATCCTCTGTATGGTAAATCTTTGGAAATATTATTGCCAAATAACATGTTCCATACCAATTTTCAGGCAACCTCACATAAGCATTCTTCCCACATACATAATACACCGTTGGTATCACTTGTACAGGACCTTGGAGAAAATCTTTTGCCACATCTGCCATGGTGAAAACGTGATCACAAGTGCTCTGTCCCACTGCAACCTTTTCGTAGTAAGTCTGATAACGCCTTATACACAACTTACCCCTCTGCTCTTTGTCTAACGCTATAGGACCATAGCTTCCCTTCGTCTTATGCAACTTTTCTTCATCTGTCCAATCAAGCCTGTGATGCCCCAAGTCTCGTGAGTGGGTCAGCTTTCTATACCTGTCCTCTACCTGATCTACAAACTTTTTCTCCACATCTGACATCGAGCAGGTCAGATTGTGTCTGTGAGCGAATGCTGTATCCAATTCCAAACTCGGTATGAAGAACTTCCTGAGTCTATCCTCGGTCTTATAATAATCATACTTATTCAAATGCTTGTAAGCTGGGACTTCAGGAAGCACTGCGTCGAAATTGGAAAAGAAATACTCAAACTGATCTCTCTCATAAAATAAACTAAGCAAAAGACTACATGAAATTCCATAAGTCAGTGGAAGATGGTGGTACCTAATACCCTCGTCCACCGAAGCAGGCAACTGCATACACACATAACAATCTTTCGCATCCATCACATCAACATACTCATATAGCAGCTTAGCATATGCGTTAAGCTTAAAATCACTCCTAGATAAATCTATATGTAACCTACGACTTTCTTCTAATAGCAAAGCTCTGTCAGCTCCCATGTTTACCCCCTTTTGGCTAGGTGTAGTAGGTGTAGGTGTCCCTGGCACCCCCTGCACTTCTAGCTCATGCGAACCAGTATATGAGACTATGATTACTATGATTATAGAAACTATCACACTACTTATAAGACCGCCTACAATCCACTTTGATCTACGATTGGGATCTCCCAGCTCCATGGTTTCGAAAGTTCTCAAAAGTCTTGGTTATAGCAATGAACCCTGAAAAGGTCTCTGTGTCCTTTACTCGTGACTTGCTTAACCAGCTCGGGCAACCATGAAATCTCCGGATTTTCCCTTCTCGATCACAATCTTATTTACACAGTCCAGAAAAAGACTTCCCTAGTTTTCGTTCCTCTTCTGTGGAAAGTCCCTAAGTTTATTCTTCTTCCACTCGGACCAAGGTTATCTTCTTCTTTTAGACTTTTATTTACAGTTTATAGTTGATCCACAATAAGATCCTCATTGAGCAATTCCAGAACGTGATACAAAAGTTCAAGACGCAAGATTACCATTTCATGTGAAGACGGCTCAAACCCAAAAGACGGAAATTCGAGTCGATGCAGAACCAAGTTTCGAACTTCACTCAGAAGCGGGGGATTCGGAACTGTGAGGGTCAGTGTTCCTTCTATTTCGAGCCCTGGCAACTGCAGCACCACCTTCACCACCACATTCGGGCTCCGACGGACCACCAGCACTGACCTCAGCCTTCCCGTGCTCACCACCCCCTGCATCAAACACTGTGTAAGTCCACTCAGGGGTAGAGTATCTGCGACAAGGTACTCTGGTTCTTTTCGACCTTCGCCGACTATCTTGAGCCTGGTCTTCGTCGCTTGCCTCTGTTTCAGATGCTTCAGACACTGGGGCAAGGTCTCTTTCAGGTGCTAACTTCAGGTTCCGTCGCCTCTGTCTTTCTGGCCAACTTTCTGCACTTCTGTTCGTTCGTCTGCCTTCCCCTGCTATACCCAGTGCACTACTTCCTCTTTCTGCTGAATCTGACTCTTCTCCGCCCACTGCACCGCTTCTGTCTTCGGTGTCTGAGTCAGGGTTCGAACTGTGGAAACCCCTTCAGCTTGCTCTAGTGCACCACCAGCTGTGTCAGCGACCCTTACATCTTGACTTGTCCTCTCATGTGGCCCTGCCACATCAGCTGGATTTTCATTTACGAGAGGAGCTGTTTCTTCCAAGGGTGCTGAAACTCTGCGGGTATGGGAGGCATGCACCCAGTTCGGCAATCCTCCACACTTTACTGCTGTGTTTGTGATGAGTATCACCTGATACGGGCCACGCCAACGGGCATCCAAGCAACTCTTCCTCACGTGCTTCCGGACAAGCACCCAATCTCCGGGACACAAATCGTGGCACAGATCACTCGAGGCTGGGACCACTGCTGCTTGCACCTGCTGGGATACAGAACGGACCACATCAGAGAGTCCTTTACAATAATCGAGAATCAAGTCATCAGTGATGCTTATCAAAGCTGTAGCTGGTACTGCCGGCAACCTCATTGCCCTTCCCATTAGAATTTCGTGGGGGGACAACCCGGTTTTCCTGTCTGGGACACTTCGCATGCTCATCAGCACGAGCGGCAAAGCGTCGGGCCATTTCAGGGATGTTGAAGAACACATTTTTGCCATCCGGGCCTTCAAAGTTCCATTAACTTGTTCCACCATCCCAGAAGCCTCAGGTCTGTAACTACAGTGAAGTCTCTGGTCAATATTCAATGCAGCACAAAGTAACTTCATGATTTCACTGTGGAAGTGCCTTCCTCTATCTGATTCCAAAGAGGTCGGTATCCCGAATCTAGGTATGAGCTCCCTCAACAATAACTTGGCCACTGTGAGGGTGTCACACCTACGTGTTGGATAAGCCTCCACCCACCGTGAGAATACACATACCAGCACTAAAATGTACCTCAACCCATTACACTTAGGCATTTCCACGAAGTCGAGCTGTATCCTGTTGAAAGGCCCACCTGACCTCCCAATGTGACTCAATGTAACTACAGTTTTCTTTCCAGCGTTCATCTGCTGACACGTAACACACCTTTGACACACTGTTTCAGCCATTGCTCGAAATCGTGGGTTGTACCACGTCTGTCTAAACACCCTCATCATTGCGTCTCTACCAAGATGTGCCTGTCCATGTATCAGCCTTGCCATCGGACTCAACAATTCTTCTGGTAATACGGCTCTCCCATCGCTGGATACCCACACATCCACATCTCCTCTCTCACAACCAGCTTTGACCCATCCCTCTCTCTCCTGGTCTGAAACTTCGTCCTGCAATCGCTTAAGCTCTTCCCAGGTGTCTGCCATGGCCAACATTATGTTGAGCTCGGTTCTTTCTTGGCTCTCCCCTGCGTATCTATCTGTGAATATGCATCCTTGTTCTGCACAGAAACGGGCGACCTCGTCCGCGTAATTGTTGCCCAATGACACAAAGTCCTCCCCTTTCCCATGGGCTGAACACTTTACAACAGCAATTTCGTTCGGATGCTGTAATGCATCCAACAGTTGTCTTACATATTCTCCATTCCGAATGGGTGAGCCAGATGATGTCAAAAATCCCCTCTGAGACCATAACTGCCCGAAGTCGTGCACCACATCAAACCCATATTGGCTGTCAGTGTAAATCGTGATTCGAGTTCGATCAGCGGCCAAACAGGCACGGGTCAAGGCAATGATCTCAGCTACCTGCGCGGAGCGTACTCCTTCTAGGCAAGCAGCCTCGACCACTCCTGAAATGGTACATACAGCAAACGCTGCTCTCAATTGCCCCACACTGTCTCTTAAGCATGAACCATCGACAAAGAAAATTTCATCTGGGTCAGCCAATGGTTCATCGACAATGTCAGGTCTCGGTTTGGTGCAAAGCTCGGTCACATCGAGACAATCATGGTCCGCACAATCTTCATCATCCGTGTTCGGTGTAGGCATCAATGTCGCAGGGTTCAAGACAGAGCACCTTTTCAGAGTCACATTCTCTGCGGCAAGTATGACTTGCTCGTACCTCGTTAACCTATTGTTCGTTAGGTGCTGAGTCTTGGTCCTGGTCATCAATAACTCAACCGAGTGTGGCACATGTACAGTCAATGGATGTCCCATTACAATGCTTTCACATCTTTCAATGCTGACACCGGTTGCAGCAACGGATCTTAGACATCCGGGCAACGCAGAAGCTACTGGATCTAGAGTAGCTGAGAAATAGGCAACTGGTCTACGGACACCTCCATGGTTCTGAGCTAACACTGCTAATGCACACCCTTCCCTCTCATAACAGAACAATGAAAAGGCCTTGTTGTAGTCAGGCATTCCCAGTGCCGGAGCACTGCACAATTCCTCTCTCAGTTTCAGGAATGACATCAAGCACTCCTCGTCCCATGGTACCAGATCACTCACATCCTTGTGCGTAAGCCTCTGCAAAGGCTTTGCTCTCAAGGAGAAACTAGGAATCCACTGTCGACAGTAGCCAACCATTCCCAGGAACATCCTAACTTCTCTCTGTGTAGTGGGTACTGACATACTCATTATTGCCTCGATTCGGTCTGGTGACACCTTCCTCTTGCCTTTTTCTAATCTGTGTCCCAAGTACTGTACCTCATTCAAACAGTACTGCAGCTTGTTCGGGGACACCTTATGTCCATTCTCTGCTAAGTGGTTCAACAGAGCTACAGTGTCTATTCTGCAAGCATCTTCCGTTTCTGAGGCAATGAGTAAATCGTCTATGTATTGCACGAGGACTGAGTTCTGCGGCAACACAAGACTCTCGAGATTCTTTTTCAGGATCTGGTTAAAGATCGATGGACTTTCCGTATACCCTTGAGGGATACGACACCATGTTAACACGCGATTTTCCAGCCTGAACGCAAAAAGAAATTGGCTTTCCTCGTGGAGCGGTATCGAAAAGAAGGCTTGACACAAGTCGATGACCGTAAACCACTCTGCTTCACATGGGATCTGGAAC
Source organism: Calotriton arnoldi (assembly GCA_963921515.1). NCBI lineage: Eukaryota > Metazoa > Chordata > Amphibia > Caudata > Salamandridae > Calotriton > Calotriton arnoldi. The sequence continues at coordinate 436,922 of CAWUFW010005000.1, read as the reverse complement.
AGTATTACTGAAGGATTCGGTACCACTGGACAACAAGGGACAACTATCGTGTTGACCTTTCGCAGGTCTTGCACGATCCTGTATTTCCCGCTCGGTTTCTGTAGCCCCATAATGGGTGAATTACAGGGACTACCTCTGATCTCTTTCAGAATGCCTTTCTCAATGAAAGTCTCGATCACAGGTTTTATCCCTGCAATCGTTTCTGGCGACAGGTTGTATTGAGGTGTCCTGGGGAAATCAACATTCTGTTTCACCTCAATCCGCACTGGTTCTACCCCTTTGATTAGACCTATTTCATCGCCTGCGAAATCCCACACCACAGATGACACTGCGTCTCTCAGATCAGGTGGAAGTTCTTCCACCGTCACCATTGGGTACAGATCTATACATAGATGCTGATTGGTAACCTTAAAGTCAGCATCGTCATCTCTCGTCTGGACCTCCACTCCCTGAGGCGTACAATAAATCGTGCAGTTCAACTTGCACAACAGATCTCTTCCCAAAAGGCAAACTGGACTCGTATCACACACTACAAACTGATGTCTAGTTTGGAAGGAACCTATCTTTACTAGGATCGGTTCTGTCAATGGGCTGCTTATTCTTTTGTTCGCTACTCCAACAACCTGGATTGATTGTCCCGAGAGGGGTAGGTTAGGGACTACTGCTGATCTCACAGTAGACCGGGTAGCACCAGTATCAACCAAAAGTGTGGCAGGATGACCCTCAATATCTGCCTCCACAAAAGGTCCTCTCTGGTCTACCTCCAAGACCGCTCCAAGCGTGCAGTCTTCCTCCCCTCTCATGCACCGTCAGGATAAAGGGTCTGAGCTACTCTCGTCATAGTCTTCAAACAGGGGCATCTGTTGGTACGTTCGTATTCCTTGTGTAATCCTTGGAGCCTGGGGAACCTGGGCGTGAGAGCTATATACTCCCCCTTTCATCGTCCTAGGCCTCGTCACTGTGTTAACTACCTCTTGCGCGGGTGCCTGAGCCCCCTCTTCCTCTTCCTGCAACTGATTAACTGGGTTCAAAGGACACTCGCGTTTCCAATGTCCGACCTGGCGACAAAGATGACACGCCGTGGTCTTCTTCAGTGTGGCCACGTCCACTCCTGTCTTGGGGTCTACTGGTTTTCCCTTTCCCTGGCCTTGCCCATTCTGGTTCCCCTGGGAATGTCCTTGTTTTCTTCCTAAGGTCCCTCCATTAGGCTGACCCTGTGCTGTCTGCATTTGGACAAGCATCAATTTGTCTTTTAGCTTCCGATGTTTCGATTCCACCTCATCACTACAGTATCTCGCATACCTCAAAATTTCATCTAACGGCTTGTTCTGCCAGCAGATCAAATGGTGCTGTATCATGAGGCTGACTTCCATTCTCAGACCCAGTACAAACTTTGAGACAAACTGTCCCATATTCTTGGGGTCCAAGATATCTAACCCACTATACTGTTTAAAAGCTTGCAGAAGTCTTTCATAATATTCATGCACCGTTTCTTTGGGTTCCTGTACAGTCCGATCTATCTTAACCCAATCTATATCTTGGGGTGAAATCTTCAGTTTTAGCCATGTAATCACCTGCTCATACTTTTTCATTACTAAGGGTGATGGGCCATTTGTAACCGGCTCCCTTTCAGGTTCCGAAGTCGGCCACTCGACAGCGACTTTACAACCTGTCCACAAATCTCCCGGTACCACTATGTCAAACAAGGTGTTCAAATCAATCCACAATACTTTTGAAATTTTTACAAACCGCTCAACCTGCTTGTACCACTCTACTGGTTTCTCCCTCAGCCGAGGAAAATCATTTGTAAATGCAGCCAAATCACCTCTATTCCACGGCACATGCACATACCCTCCATTCTGTACTTCCCGTAAAGGAAAATTTCCAACACCCGTCGCCCCCTCCTGGAGGCGGCGTTTCCCCCTCAGCTTTCTTTGCTGGTTTCTTCTTGGACCACCTTTCTTCCCATTTGTCCAACAAAATCCATATTCTCATTCCTACAATCAGGTCTCTGGTGTGTGTCCTTAATCCTGTGATTCTTTTCTCCTCCAGCTCCTGGTCACTGTATTGTAATCTATGCGGTCCCTGCAACGCTTTAGTTTTGTTCAGGTCTACCTCATATCTTTTGGCCAATTCCTTTAATCTATCATGTGCCATTCTAGCTTTTCGAGTCACATCTTTTGCTACAAACAGCAGCTCATCTGATCCATAAATTTCTATCCTTTCCAGAGGCAGACCCCCGCTGATCATCTCGTCTACCTCTGCTTTCAACCTTACTACGTCTAGCAACCTTGCCTGTACTGCACTCCTCAGTACTTCTCGACAAGTTGAACCATCCCGCTCATCACAGTCACCATTCTGTCCTTGTGACCTATTCCCTTCCATCATATTCCTGGAACTTGGTCTGTCTTCCGAGATGTTTTGTGCCCTATCTCCTGGCATCCTATCACTTTGGTTTGTTACTGTTGGTGTCCACATCCTCAAAGCTGACTTGGATTCCTGCAAAGACCTCGGTCTGACCGGTCTCTCCTCCTCCTGTCTAAAGGAAGAGTCTGCCGTAGCCGGTAACGGCGTACTTGTCTCCCCTGGTCTTGGGAAATGAACCACTCGTACTCCGAACCCGTTCCCGCTCTCGCTGGTTACTTCTTCCCTTCCCATCTGTACGGAGCTCCCTTCTCTCACTCGGTCTGGGTCATATAGCGGTACTATAGGGCCAATGGTAACCGGTACTGTCAAGGAGTCCGGTAATCTTGTGCTCCCAACAGGAGGCTGTGTTATCATAGACGTTGTTGCCCCTTCCGTTCCTGTGGAAATCCTTCCCACTACTCTCATGCTAGTCTGATTCTGGCTCCCATCAATTGTTACTGCTGGAGTCGGCTTTCCCTCTTCTGAGTCTGGATTAAATGGTGGTGGCCTCTCTGCCAACAACCTATCTAACAGGCTGTCGTCTGTATCACTGTCGTCCTCATCGATTCTTATAATCTTTCCATTCTGTACTAGCAGTGGGTATAGTTTATCTCCCTCTATCGTTTCCACTCTCCACCTTTTCTCCAGTGCATCCCACCTTGCATCTTGAAATGCCCTGACCGATTTCTTCACCTTTTCCTGGCTCTTGTCTTTCCTCCTATCGTACGCTGCTCTAATCCACGCATGTAGCGCTTCAAACTGTGTTGGTCTAGGTAGTGGTCGTAAAGAAGCCATTATACTTTTTAGCTGGTACAACACCTCTAACCTGAAAGTACCATAGCGTGGGAAAGACAATTCTCCTTCTCCTTCTGTAATTTTATGCCAATTCTCAAGCCATATTATAGTATGCAATCCTACATTCTTTGCCATATAATGTGCTGGCGTATCCTCGGGAGGAGCTTCCTCTCCTTCCCGAGTAACCACATGCCTATCACCTCTACACAGTTCCCGTAAAACTTTAAAACATTTCATGATGAATCAACTTTGTATTTGCACTCAAAATGTCAGCTTTTACTTCCTGATTTCAATCCACCAATGCCAGCGCGGCTCACACCAACTGGCCTATCGCAGCGCGGCACTTGTCTGACGTCACTTTTCCTCCGCTCGCAGCAGTTCCCCTCCTTTCTAATTCACTCGTTCTCGCTCGCACCTGTCTCAATCATACTCTGAAATAATGTCCGTCCTACCGAACAATTACCTCTCTGACTGTCAGTCTTACAAATGACCGATCAGCCTCTTGAGCTTGTTGACCTCAATCTGGCAACCGTCTGTCCGCGAAACGACCGGACAATCGCCTCTAACACACTCGATAGGATTCAATCACTCGATGTTCTGCACACAATAACCTACGACCTGCGTTAGTTATTCACACACTCACACATATGTTCCCTATCTTCAGTGGGTCTGTCAATGACGTCTCGTGACCCCCACAACCTCTGGTCAACGTTCTCAACTCTGGGTGTATTCTACACCACAATAAATCTCCCGGTCCCGCGCGCGCTCACGGTCCGGTTCTCAATCACACAACTCTCGTTCCAACTCTGCAAGACATCACACAACAATAAAACACCGCAATCTACCAAACACCACTCTTTTCATACTCACTCTACCACGAACTGCTACTTCCGCCGCACCGTCTCTCTCCGTCAGTTTTCAACGACCTCCGACATCTTTCTCCCGCGGTCCTCTGGATCTGCGTCACTCGGGCTCTATGGGGCAACTTAGTCTCCTATCTTGCTCTAGATCTCCCCTTACCATCAAAGGTAACCATCCTACTCTGCTACCAACTGATAACGCCGATTCTTATCTAATTATCTATAAGAACCTTCTGGTCGCCAAGATCTTTTTACCTGTTGAATAGTGTAAAGGAGAGAATCTCATCTGGTTATATAACGGCATTCATTTTGTCTGAAAGGACCACTGACTCCGAATTCAAGTTTAAGAATTTATTATCGCCAAAAATAACTGAACATGCAAGCACCTCAACACGAGGTTAAAGAAATAGATGGGCACTAATACAAATAATAACCTACGCAGGAGTCTCATCCGACTCAGGATAAAGAGAATAGAAAGTTCTAGAAGGATCAACCAAGCTATGATTGCTCCAATTTCTACGTTGCTCTTCATTTATCTAAGCAAGCTTTAAATCAATTGCTGTCCCTACCCTAACACTCAGTGACATCCCTGCATAACGATTTTTCCCAGGCAAGAGTGAAATAAAGGTGTCAGCTGTGAAGACTTCCTAAGAAGTGCAATCACATAATACCTAAGCTCAGCTCTGTCCTCCTCTCTGGTCTCCCCTACCTCTTCTCTGGCCTCCTCCCTCAGGGCACTATCCCTAATACAAAACCCCAATACAATTGTACACGCCTTTGTCACGCCTCCTTGGCCAGGTCTTCTTTCTTGTACTTTTCCATCGAAACGGTTACTTCATCCTGGACGGTTGCGATGACCTTGAGTCCCAGGCACCTTCTCCGCTGAAAGTATCATCCCTAAATTCCATTGCACTCCCCGTACCATGCCTCCCATTTCTCTAACTTTTGAAAACAAAGAGTTAGTCTTTACTAACGAGACATGTGTCCTTGCACCTGCAACAAAGATACGTTCAACAGAAACCTTCCACTGTGCTAATTAAATCTACCGTTTGTGTCCAGAGAGCCTTACCAAGAGAAACTTTTCTCTGCCTACAAATAAGCTAACATAAGAATAAACCAGGCCTTCCCTAAGCATATATGTAGTAAGGCCTTTACATATAACTTTTAAACACACATCTTACTTTTCCCTATAAGCATTTTCATTACAATTCATATGCAAACAATGAATTACATGTGCAACTTTAATATGGTGCACGTTTAAACTACTGCAATTGAATTACACACAAACTAATTTCTCTATGCATTATGTTCACACAATTCAATAAGCATTACATTATATGATTATCATAACACAATTATACTGCTGATTCACTTTATTTCAGTGAACTATTCATTCTTTACTAAACATGCATGGATATACAACTGAATATATACGAATATATGTCTGAGTACATGCGGGTGCGGACTGTCAGTGATTATGATGCACCCCTACAATTCACAAGAACATTTCGCTCTATCAGGTCGCTTTGGAGCTTTGCCAGATGAGGAGGCCATTTGTTAGCTAATGATAAGGATGGGCCTAGCCATTGCTAAGGGCTGATATTCGATTACAAATGCAATATCAAACCAAGTGCTTTTGTTCTGGTGGTGTACCACTACAGACTGAAGAAAAAACAATAGCTGCTACCTAGACAGTCAGAGACAATTTAAACACATGCTCGCCCATTGTCACAGTTTAAGGGGCCAATCACTCGCTGATGAGCAGATATGGTGCGCTGCATTTCATGAATTCGAATTTCCACGGGACAGTTTTCTTCCTTTTGAGGGGGAAATTTGGAGTATTGAGAATGAGTAGTGATATTTGCTATGTAGAGTGTTATAACTATAACTTTAATGTAGGTAGCGCTATAAGCAAATGTTTTTATTATTTAGAAAGAAACCTGATGCATGTACACCAAATGCTTTTGGGGTATTTTCCCTAGATCAATTCATCATCTGTTCTTGTTCCTTTTATACAATATAAGCAAACTTAAATAGAATTAGTCACAAGAGAGATCTATTGTGTATTTCACTAGCACCTGACCTATGGTGGTTTTTATTCAAGACTAATTATTAAAAGGGCCATTCATACCCAGACCTTAGAAGTATACGTTTTTTATCCTTAGAAAAAGGTTCTTTCAAATCAGTTTACTGAAGGGTATGTGTAAAAAGTGGTATGTCGCTCAGAAATTACAAGATAATCATTGTAAAAGGCTCAAGAATTAACTCAGTGCTGGGAATTGTCTCCTTGAGTCAGTGGTTACAACACAGAAATTGCATATACATTTAGGACACACTTTAAATCATGAGTCTTGGGAACCATAGGAAGGAAAAGCATTTTTTACAGTTAGCCCATAAATTGTCTTGCCACTTTTACATGAGTTACTTATTTTGTCAAAGAGAATAGTAGGAATTACAGATTCACTTTATTTGTAAAATCCATAGATTGTTCAAGTGGGCTCTCATCTTGAGATCCTGATCCCTGTAAAAGTTGAATTAAACTTTACACGCAGTGGGAGGGACTTTGTTGTAAGGGGGTAGAAATGTCCTTCAGATGGACTTGAGTCTCCAAATGGATGACAAACGCAGCACCGCTTGTGGCGTGTAAGGGGCCAGGTTGGCAAGGCACAGGCTAAGGCACCAATAGTTTGAAGGATGGTAGGTAGAGTTATCATGTAAGCTCAAGTCATAGAGAGGGTGGATCCTAGTTAACCATACTATACATACATTGGGGGATCGCTATATCACAGGTTATACCAAAACTCAAGACTGTAATACATCATAATATGCTAAGCAAGTCAGCAGAAGGCCAGCCTGGCTCTAACCCTTCAAACGATTGCAAGGGGAAGGTCCAGCAGAATAATATCTAAGGACTATTTCATACACTTTGAGCCATTTCTATATATCCAAGGTCAAAGGTTGACTTCTTGAGTATGCAGGCTTATTTCTCAGCCAACCTTTTGCAAACAGGCAACAAATGAATCATCTGGAGCCAGCTTTTAACACAGTCCTGGTGTTCGGTGGTATATCTTCTGCAGTCGGGCAAAGAGCAAGATGACAGGTCTGCTGACCAGCATTTTGGGGAGGTTTGTTTGGCTCTTCTTTCTTGAGCCCAAGGCTCATGCCGGAGTATATTCAACACAATTGCATGTCTCTGAAAGCCAGTGCTTATATTGGCAGGGCGCTATAGCTCACTGGTGACTGCTGGTAATATGGCTACCCTGCACACAGGGTTTACAGCATAGTACCCCATGATTAAATATGTCCATTGGCCTGTGGGGGCAAGATTGACATGAGTATAATTGAGGACTACTGTATGGAGTGTGCCCACTGTGGCTAGTCGGGAGGTAGTAGGGATTGTTTTATACTCCATTTCAACAGTTAGAGAAGGGCAATATTACAAAGCACCTAAGGCAGCATAAGCGGCACTGGTTGATTTCTCTTGTTATCATGATGAGATGAATTCTTATGACTGCTTGGAGGACATTGTTCCATTGTATGGTCTGGTGTTGCCCAGAGCTGCTGCTTGGGCAGTCAGTAGGATGAAGGGTACTTTGATTGGGCATGCTGTGTCTGCCACTAGATTCTGCTGTATTTAATTAGCGGTTGGGTGGGTGTGCTGTGTGCACACTGGTGGCTTTCCCTGTGTATAAGGAGGCTGGGCATCTTTCTGGATTTTACCATGAGAGTGTTGGTCCAACAAATGTTCTGATGCCGCCTGGAGCTGCTGCAATGGCCACTGGTGGGAGAAAGTATATATCCCTAGTTAGGGAGAATGTGCTGGGCTTACTCTGTAGTGGTGTCCATTAGGAACCAGTTTGGGAGTGCGATACATATAGTGGTGTCCTCGCCAGTTGTCTGGCTTCTGCTGGGAGTGTGTTGTTTTATTGCATCTGAGGTGCACGCTGGTGAAACAGTCTCATTTAGGTCAGGGGGAGTACGTGTACACCAGAATCCTAAACGGCCTGTGGACAAAAATGCATGAAAAACAAAGATCCTGGTGGCAACGCAGCACAGCAGTTCAACAAGAGCAGCTCACTATTGCCTGTTGTTGACTGGTCATTAGTAGTGACTGCCTGCAATAGCTCTTAACTGCTGATGCTCTCAACTACTGGACACTACCCAAGAGACTCTGATATTCCTATACGGAAATTTGTCTTTCAAAAGATTATTCATTTATTAAGATGAGATTAAAAGACAGCTAGGGATAATATTTTGTAGTGGCTACATCTGTTCTTTCAATTTTGTTAAACAGTCAAATGAAGAAACACAGCTTTGAGGCTGCAGCTGGAAGGCCGCCAGGGCTTGACTGACTCAACCTAGTCTGAACGCATTGAATCAGCATAACAGGCTTTCCACCTTACACACAAGTTAATACGCCTACATGTGCTCTTTGAAGCCCATTTTTAAAATTAATAGTTAGATCGTTTAACATTATGGTGGCACCCTTCAAAAGTTAATCAAATGGCTTGTGCAGAGACAGTGGAAGTCATATCACCCAGAAAAACTATTTTATTTCTGCGACTTGCACTTTACATTACAGTACACCATGTACATGTTACCATTGTTTGATCAGCGGAAGGCAAGTGTACTCTGCAAACTAAACCAACTGGCGAATCTGCATGTGTATAAACCTGATTGCCAAAACCTACAAAAAGCAAACATCAACCTGAGTGTTTTGCACCGTAAACATCCCCTTCTTATTAATGGCATGTGACAGCAGCGTGTGCTCTTAGGAATCACAAGTGTGTGTTTTTTTCCGCAGCTTGCAGCCCTGGTGTGGTGGTGTAGTTAGCTTTAAATGCTCTCACTCAATCATGTTGCTCAACATGTCACTCACATCCAATGCAATAGCTCTTTCTCAGAACGAGGAGTGTCAGATATATCTACGTTGCTGTCAGAAGTGATGCAGAGCTTTTCAAACTCTTTCTTTACTTATTTGATCATTAGAATTACATCAATCGAGTGGAGTGCTCCCTGCAAATGTGTTTTGTGACTTTTTCAAAGTGTCTCAATTACTATAAAGGGGCAGCAAACTGCTCTGTTTTAATGTATAGAGCTACTGGTGTGGAATTGGAAAGACCCAGGTTCTGTCTGTTCTCAGTATTGCACTGACAGATCTGACTTAAGTGGGTTTTTATTAGAAAATGGGTCTGCTGAAATAACTGTAACTTTTTAACACAATGAAACACATTATGTCAGACATGAAAGTGACAAAAACGTCATCATTTATGGTTAAGGGCCAATGAAACTGCATGTAAATTATTTTAGCCAATATTTCTTGTTCTTCTGATTAGCAGTAAAGTACAATTTTGATTTTTCCCCACGGTGTGAGCATTATTGAATTCACACAATGGAAAGAAGTGTTTCTATTGATAGAGCACATATATTTTATAGATATCCGATTTAGCCCAAATATAGCGGGAGGCAGCAACGAAGCGCTTTACACAGAACATTTTTATTGCCACCAGAACAACTCAAACGTAATGTTTTACATAGAGCAGAATAAGGTGTGAGTCTGGGTGAAAAGATGATGCTCTTGGGAACACACGGTTGAGACAGAACTGAAAAACACCGTTAATTGTAAATCACCCAACGTCACAATGGCTTCAATGGGCCTCTTTGGCACCAAAACTGGCAGGATAATGAGTGTACTGAGTAATGAGGACTTTCACAGATTTATGAGTCTCTACAAACAGGCTGTGCAGCTCACTAGCACACAAATGTTGTACTTGTGTCTTCACTTTATCTGTACTCGTGACTTGGTTAGCAATATCATACCGCAAGATAGGGAAGTGTCTGACGGAGGGAGCTAAACTGTGTAGGCATGGCATTCCGACCGTAGTTTTAGAGTTCATAAAAGTCTGTCTTGTCTCAATGGATTCGAGGCTGTGTCCGTGGCTAGCAAGATTAACTTGCAGATGTTTGGTTATGACATTTCAAAAGTGTTTCCAGCGGCACTCTAGAAATAACCTGTGGCAAGAAAACTGGGCGCATATGTCTCAGCAGTTGAGTTTTACGTGTTGTTTTGATCTTGCAGAGAATATTCTTACTGAAGATTTTTGGTAAGGAAAACACCTGGGCAAATTCCCGGTCCCTGACGTCCTAAACTGTTTTTCACTTTGTGAATCTGTGTATCTTCTACTGTGTGCTTTCCAACTTAACCGGAATTGGCCAATGAGGATATGGGCAGGAGTAGCTGCATTTGCATGTGGTGCAGGTCTTTATATTCGTCTTCATACCTTGCAGACTGCCCTGTGTGATTTGGAAGCAGAAGTCGCTGTTTAAAAACTGTTAGAATAAGTACATCTGCATTAGGGCGCTCATTTGTATTATGGGAACGGTCCTGACCTCATTACCACATTTGTCCACAAAAACCAGGACACCATTTGACTTGGTTTGGAACATGGCAATTTTACTTCACGCATATTAGCAAGACATAAAAGGATTAGTAATGACAATATAGAATGCACATCATCAAACAGTGCTTACTCCATCCCAAAGATTACACTGAAAAGTGCACACATTTCCTATGTGCATCTATTTTCAAGGGCAGGAGAGTAAGTTCCAGCCCACATGTCAGAAACATACACGCATGGCAAAAGCAAAATTTACTTGACAGCTTTATGCTTCCCCAGGGACCGCAAAGTGCCTTGTCCCTTCCAGGACATCTTGTGGCAGCTTATTCCATGCCCCAACACTGCCGAGTCAGAGATAGAAGTGCGAGGACCATTGGCATTGGCAGGTCAGCCCCTCTTCCAACCAGCCTCATCCCATAGGTAACCTCTCTTGAAGAGCATTGGCGATTGTGTGCTCTGGTGCCCTCGAAACCATGGACATTTCACTGAATATTTTGGCCAGGCCTTTCTATGTGCTGGGATGGTGTGTGATTCTGTGAGTGTCCAGCCGCGACACCTGACTTCAAATGGAAGATAAAAGATGGCACCTTGTGGACCACGCTCCCACGTTATACTCCCTGTCCCTCCCAGGACATTTATCTATGATCTCTCCTGGCCCTCCGCCTGGAGAATCAGCCCCAGCGGTAGGAACCTTGGCCATGCCCTGCCCATTCGCTCCATCCCTCGTGTCCTCCAGTGGGATTGCCTAATGGCACCATTACTACATTTTTGCAGTGGACTTGCTACCAGGAACACGCAGGACTTTTGCTTCTTGTGATGTGTTTTTTCTCCAATTCACTTGTTTACTATTTAGATTTTTTTCTATGTTGCTCCCCCCCCACACACACATTCTTCCAGCTATGTACGAATAGGTCAGTTCTCATAAAAAGTATTCAGAGTGGGTCACAATCCGATCAACCTCATTAAAATTCATGGGGTACATTGCAAATGGTGACTTATTCCGAATAGAGGCCTTCACAGGGATGGTGGCCTGCTAGGGTCAGCAGACCACCATGTTTGTGACTGCTTCTCAATAAAGAATTTTCTATTTTAAACGCAGCTCACTTTCCTTTAACCCTTTGGGTGCTCATGACGGAATGATTCCGTCATGAGCACCAGTGCTCCTGTGCTCATGACGGAACCATTCCATCATGAGTACAGGCGTGGAAAATCCCTCTGCTGCAGACAGCAGAGAGATTTCTCTTTTTATTTTTTGCCTTGGGAGGTGGGGAAGTGCTTCCACAACCTCCCGAGGCCTGTGTGTGGTTTTCCTTGTAATGACGATCGCGTGCATGGCGCGCTGCCGTCATTACAATGAAAATGAAATTGAAACTTAGTTTCAGTTTCACAGTTTCGGTGCTTGTGGGGCTATCTCAGCCCCCGATCACTGAAACACATGGGAGAGGTATAGTTGGAAAGGGGAGAATCTCCCCTTTCCAATAGTACCCTTCCTAGTGTATCCCTGCTTGGGGATCACCCCAGGAGGGCGATCCCCAAGCAGGGATCCACCCACTAGCACCAGGGAGGGGGGGAGCGGCCCCTTGGCAAGGGCCTTTGCTCTCCGCATAGATTCTTGCCACAGACAGTCTTTCTGTCCCCCGGGGGGCAGAAAGCACCCTAGATGCCAGGGATGAATTTTTATAGGCCAGGGGTGGGGGCTGCCCAGAATGGGCATCCCAATGCCCCCACCCTACCCCCCTAAAGAAGTCAAAAGACTTTCTGCCCCCCCCAGGAGGCAGATGGGGCAATAGCCCCTGATCTGCTCCCCGGGGGGTTGGGGGAAAGCCCACTAGGCACCAGGTTTTTTTTGTTTTTTTTATATATAGTGGTGGGGGCTGCCCAGAGTGGGCATGCCAATGCCCCCACCCAAAAAAAAATGGTACAGTCTTTCTGTCCCCCCCTGGGAGGCATATGGGTCAATAGCCTTTTAAGCCCACTAGGCACCAGGGATTTTTCTCTTTTTCCAAAGTTTGTGGTGGGGCGGCCCAGAATGCGCATGCCAATGCACCCACCCCCCACCAAAAAGGATTGCCACAATCTTTCTGGCCCCCCCAGGGGGCAGAAGGGGGCAGTAGCCCCTGATCTGCCCCCGGGGGGCAGAAAGCCCACAAGGCACCAGGGATTTTTTTTTATATATAAGTAGGGGTGGGGGCTACCCAGAATGGGCATGCCAATGTCCCCACCCCAAAAGAAATTGCCACAGTCTTTCTGCCCCCCTGGGAGGCAGATAGGGGCAGTCTTTCTGCCCCCCCTGGGGGGGCAGAAAGCCCAATAGGCATCAGGGAATATATTTTTTTTAATTCAGGGGTGTGGGCTGCCCAGAATGAGCATGCCAAAGCCCCCACCACCCCCCAAAAAATGCCACAGTCTTTTGCCCCCCCAAGAGACAGATGGGGGCAGTAGCCCCTGATCTACCTCCCCAGGGGGCGGCAGAGAGCCCTGTAGGCGCCAGCAATTACGCTGGCTTTTTGTGGGGGTGGGGGCTGCCCAGAATGGGCATACCAATTTGCCCAGAATGGGCATACCAATGCCCCCACCCCCTAAAAAATTGCCACAGTCTTTCTGCCCCCCTTGGGGGCATATCAGGGCAAACCTTCCCCGATTGCCCCCCAGGGCGGCAGAAATCCCACTCGGCACGGACTTGTTTTTAGCAATGTGCCTACCTGTGGATTTTGGGCTTTAGCGCAGCCGGCACATAGGAAAACCTAGCAAACCTGTACATTTTTGAAAACTAGACACCAAGGGGAATCCAGGATGGGGTGAGTCATGTGCCTCTTACCAGATTTTGCTACCCAGAATCCCTTGCAAACCTCAAACTTAGTTAAAAAAAAAACTGTGATGGAAAGTTCTGGTATCAGCGTGGATTCACAAAACTCCATCCACCACGCATTCCCCAAAGTCTTCTGATAAGAATGGTACCTCACTAGTGTGGGTAGGCCTAGTGCCTGCGACAGGAAACGGTCCAAAACGCAACGTGGACACACCACATGTTTACAGTGAAAACTGACCCTTTTATTGCAAAGTGCCTACCTGTAGATTATGAACCCTAGCTCTGCCGGCACGTAGGGAAACCTAGAAAACCTATACATTTTTGGAAAATAGACACCCAGGGGAATCCAGGATGGGGTGACTTGTCTGGCTCTCACCAGGTTCTGTTACCCAGAATCCGTTGCAAACCTCAAAGTTTGTAAAAAAAACCCCACATTTTTCTTCACATTTCTGTGATGGAAAGTTCTGGAATCCACGTGGAACCACAAAATTGCACCCAGCCGGCATTCCCCAAAGTCTTCCGAAACAAATGGTACCTCACTTGTGTGGGTAGGCTTAGTGCCCGCAACAGGAAACGGCCCAAAACACAACGTGGACACACCATTTTTACAGTGAAAACGGACCCTTCTTTTCCAAAGTGCCTAGCTGTAGATTTTGACTCCCTAGCTCTGCCGGAACCTAGGGAAACCTAGCAAACCTAAAATTTTTTGAAAACTAGACACCCAGGGGAATCCAGGATGGGGTGACTTGTGTGGCTCTCACCAGGTTCTGTTACCCAGAATCCCTTGCAATCCCCAAACTTTGTAAAAAAAAAACAAATTTTCCTCACATTTCTGTGATGGAAAGTTCTGGAATCTGCGTGCATGCACAAAATTCCACCCACCCTGCATTCCCCAAAGTCTTCCGATAAAAATGGTACCTCACTTGTGTGGGTAGGCCTAGTGCCTGCAACAGGAAACGGCCCTAAACGCAACGTGGACACACCACATTTTTACAGTGAAAACTGACCCCTTTTTTGCAAAGTGCCTAGCTGTAGATTTTGAAACCTAGCTCTGCCGCCACCTAGGGAAACCTAGCAAACCTATACATTTCTGAAAACTAGACACCCAGGGGAATCTAGGATGGGGTGACTTGTCTGGCTCTCACCAGGTTATGTTACCCAGAATCCCTTGCAAACCTCAAGGTTTGTAAAAAAAAAAAACATTTCCTCAGATTTCTGTGATGGAAAGTCCTGGAATCCACGTGGATCCACAAAATTGCACCCGCCCGCATTCCCCAAAGTATTCCGATAAAAATGGTACCTCACTTGTGTGGGTAGGCTTAGTGCCCGCAACAGAAAACGGCCCAAAACGCAACGTGGACACCACATTTTTACAGTGAAAACGGACCCTTTTTTTGCAAAGTGCCTAGCTGTAGATTTTGAACCCTAGCTCTGCCGGAACCTAGGGAAACCTAGCAAACCTAACCGTTTTTGAAAACTAGACACCCAGGGGAATCCAGGATGGGGTGACTTGTGTGGCTCTCACCAGGTTCTGTTACCCAGAATCCATTGCTATCCTCAAACTTTGAAAAAAAAAACACATTTTCCTCACATTTCTGTGATGGAAAGTTCTGGAATCTGCGTGGATGCACAAAATTCCACCCACCCTGCATTCCTCAAAGTCTTCCGATAAAAATGGTACCTCACTTGTGTGGGTAGGCCTAGTGCCCGCAACAGGAAACGGTCTAAAACGCAACGTGGACACACCACATTTTTACAGTGAAAACTGACCCTTTTTTTGCAAAGTGCCTTGCTGTAGATTTTTAACCCTAGCTCTGCCAGCACCTAGGGAAACCTAGCAAACCTATACATTTTTGAAAACTAGACACCCAGGGGAATCCAGGATGGGGTGACTTGTCTGGCTCTAACCAGGTTCTGTTACCCAGAATCCCATGCAAACCTCAAACTTTGTAAAAAAAAAAACAAATTTTCCTCACATTTCTGTGATGGAAAGTTCTGGAATCTGCATGGATCCACAAACTTCCACCCACCCCGCATTTCCCAAAGTCTTCCAAGAAAAATGGTACCTCACTTGTGTGGGTAGGCCTAGTGCCCGCGACAGGCAAGGGCCCTAAACATATTGTGGAGACTTTATAATTACCTATCACAAAACGACCTGGTTTTGCAAGGGGGGGCACCTGGGTTTTTGGCCCCGGGCTCAGCAGCCATCTAGGGAAACCTACCAAACCCACACATTTCTGAAAACTAGACATGCTGGGGAGTCCAGTGAGGTATGGCTTGCTTGGATCCCCCAACGCTTCCTTACCGA
Organism: Calotriton arnoldi; assembly: GCA_963921515.1. Lineage (NCBI taxonomy): Eukaryota > Metazoa > Chordata > Amphibia > Caudata > Salamandridae > Calotriton > Calotriton arnoldi. Next base: position 421,346 of record CAWUFW010005000.1, on the reverse strand, counting down.
GAATCCCCTGCAAACGGTATATTTTATTCAAAATATGTCATACTTAGAAGACGTTACAGGTGAAAACGTTGGCACAAATGGCTGTTTTTTTTAACTCATTTTCAATTTTTCCTATTTTCAACTGTTAGTTTCTATAAGAAAACCTTGAAGGATCTATACAAATGACCCCTTGCTGAATTCAGAATAGTAGCTACCTTTCAGAAATGTATAGCTTTCCAGGATCCATCATTGCTTTCGTACCCATTTTTACCATTAACTGGAAGGAGGTTGAAAGCATAGAAAATAGCAAAAATAGGCTATGTCCCAGTAAAATGCCAAAACTGTGTAAATAATTTTGGTTTTCTGACAAAAGTCTGTCAGTCCCTGAAAGCTGGGAAGATGGTGATTTCAGCACAACAAACCCTTTGTTGATACCATTTGCAGGGAAAAATCCAGACGCTTTCCTCAGCAGCCCTTTTTTCCCATTTTTCCCCCCAAAAAATGTAGATGTATTTTGGCTAACTTCTGGGTCCCCCTCAAGGGGAATCAACAAACCCTGGGTACCTTTAAAAATCCTATGATGTTGGAAGAAATGGATGCTAATTTGGCGTGGATACCTTGTGTGGTCAAAAAGTTACAGGGGCCTAAGCGCGAACTACACCAAATAGCCCAAAATAGGCTTAGCACGGGGGGGGCCTAGCAGCGAAGGGGTTAAGAAAATGCGGGCTGCATTATAAAAAAGTGTCCTTTTTTTAAAGTTTGTTTAAGAATTTTCACTGCACCCTGGACCACTGGCTTTTTCAAGATTCACAAAGTGGAAGGGGCGCCAATGAGGACCTCTTCCCTTTTGCGAATGCTTTATCACCCCGACTCAGGAGCCAGGCATTTTTCAATGTTTTGTGACCAGATCACAGTTGCAAAACATTGATACATCCAATACCAATTTACTATTTGAAAGGGATTCCTACAACTTCCTTTCCTAATTGCGAATTGGTATCCATTCCCAAAGACATTTTAGGAGTGGGTAAAAGCTACGAACTCCTAAAATGTCTTCAGTACATAAAACCCATTTTAACGGTTGAATCGGATCGTTTGCACCTGCTAAAATGCTGCTTCCTATATTTGGCCATTGCTGCTAACAAATAGTCATGAATCTTACATCTTTTAGGTGATACTATATAAGTTTTGGACTTCTGCTTCACGGGTACAGGCTGCCCAGCGTATGTTGCCCTTCCGTTACTGATGTAGCCAATTACAAAAATGTACGGTTTAAACAGCTGTCAGATCATGAATTGCTACGCTCAACTCCGGCGAATTTTACATCAAGCACAGAAGGGAGGTGAGCATGGCATTTCAGCGTGTGAGCCTCCCTGTGTACTTACAAGGTTTTAATTACCGTTGGCAAAGTCAAAGCAGCACAAGACACGAGAGGACGTGCCACCTCATTTAAACATCTGTTATAATAGTGTTTTCAATGGAAAGTCCATCTCCCTGAATGCCAGAGATCAAAGGGTACTGCTGTAAGTGTCCTCTGTCTGACTAGCTCAGATAGGGAGCGCTGCTCTAGAAATCTAGTGATGAAAGAGAGCATGCAGATTTCCACAGACACTTCAATCAATTCGAAAAGGAGAAATAAAACAGATTGATCCGATAAAAAGGAGTTTCAAAATATGTAATTCATGCTGTAAAATATAATCATAAATCTTCTCTTTGGGGCTGACCTTTCTCAAATGTTAAACATTAAACTGCGTTAATGAATCCTCCAAAATTAGGTTAGTCTGAAAAATCATCACTTTTAGTTTGTAATTGGAGACCGAGGAACGTAATTTAAAAGGAGCATTGGGAGACTAGTTAACTAATACAGAGGGGATGTATATTTAATCAAATGTAATGACCACAGGCATGAGAAATATGTGCTAGTATATCCACAGTGTTTCGCTCAATAACTTGATCCCAGGTGACTTGATATAGAAAATACAGTGCCTGTACATTATAGATTAGTTTTATCATTCTTGTTTTTTAAGAGAAAGAGGCAGACATTGCTTAAACACAACTAAAATAATCTATTGGATGCTCACTGTTTATACTAGAATTGGTGATGCAAATCTTTGTGCCAATTATATAGGCACAGAATACTTAGAACTGGTAAGGCCACATCTTGAGAGAATTGTCTTCCTTTATCCTTCATTGCCCGACCAATTGCCCCCTTAACACATTGAAATGATTATTTCAATTAAACAATGTTTGAATTTTCACACACTGCCATGTTAGTTGGATAATGTTATATTCTTTTATGAAAAGATTCATTTATCTATTACAGCGTGTTTTTCTTATATACCTCCACTTTCAGTTCATTGGGTCTGAGTCAGGATTGTAAGTTACACCTTGAGTAAGGTCACTGTGAGGAAACAGGCTTTTTGCAGTTCTTTTTAACTCTAAGAGTGCACAGAGGCCTGCTAACCAGACCTCAGTGCCAGAGTTCTAACCCCTTAGAAATGTATGTGGAATTGACTACCCCCAATTGGCATAAGCTGACCTATTTATACATCCAAGGTATATGGTATCAGGGGTACTCTGGGCATTATTTGTTTATTTATTTATGCATTTGTATATAGCACGAACTTTACCCAAAGGTGTTAGAGCGCCTTACAATTGAACCAGTTACATTACATAAGGACTTCAGAGTACAAGAATTACATAAAAGATACAAACAGATAAACTCGAAATTCACATAGAATAGTAGTAAGTACATAAGTCTACTACAGATACTAGTGGTTAGAGTTACATATATACAAGTTGCAAATTCACTCCAGGTTACATTTAGAAACGAATCCGGTTGGAGATATATATATATATATTACATATTGACACAGCATGATCTTCTCGCCATTCTTGGTGTTTTTGCTTTCAGCCCGGCCTTCAGGGTGTTGTTGTACTCAAGGGCGATGATCTTAGGCCAGGAGGGATCCCCGAGCTAGTAATGTTCAGATGTCCTCCACACTTGTTGGGATGGTGGCTTACCAGCCGGGCCCTAGCACAATGAAGTGGCCGTCAGTCATCTTCAAAGCAGCTGCGTTGGGATAGCAGGTCGACCCTGCCCCTTCGTCTCCCTCAGTCCTTGACCCTCCGTTCGTGTGCATCAATGTCTGTGGCCACACCCAAGGCCGCATCAGAGGATCCTTGGCGCCGTCGCTGCCCCATTGTCGGCGGTCACGGACCCAATGACTGCTGCAGTGGCAAAGGATGCTTCCCCAGGGCTGGTCAAATCCACAAGGGCCAACGCTCTGGATCAGGAGAGCAACCGGAAGCAGCTTCGGCTGAGGAACAGTGAGGGCATGGACTCCTCTATGCAGCATCCCGCGAGCCATACACTGGGCCCGAGCAGATAAGTCCGGCCGTCGGTCCTTCTCAATGCGGACACGTCCGGGCAACAGGCGATTCACTGTCCTCTCCATCCACCGGCATGGGCCTACTGCCGGCAGTACTGGGGGGGCTGTGCAGCACCCCCTCTTGCAGTGTGGCCTCCAGTTGTGGAGGCCCCCCCTTGAGCCAAAACCTCACTGGCCATCTGTTGCTGTTTTGGGGTCTCATTGTGGCACAGGCATCCACTGGTAGTGGGAGCCCTGCGTTCTCACAGACTCAAGAGGGGTCACTCCTCTTGGCAGTAGATTCCTGTGACTTAGAGTGGCGCCTCGCGATGAAGACCAAACTGCTGATCACCCCTCGCAGGATCCAATTAATATCCCCCGGGGCTCTGCAATGGCGGTAGGTGACAGGAGCCTCTCCCTCCGGGCCTCATGGACTCATTGCCCGCAGGTCACAACTCTTTAAATCTCACCAGGGTGATGCAAGGCTCAGTAAGCTGCAGCGTGGATGCCGGTCAGAAGAGCGCACCCCGCTTGGACCAACTATCGGGTCCCCGCAAGCCAGCCACCCAGGCCTCGCTGCTGGGCCCTACCCTGGGATTGGGGGGTATTCTCTCACTCTGACTGGCGAGGCCCCAATGGCTTCCCCGGGTTAGAGTCAGGGCATCAGCAACACTGGGGGAGTCAGTCCAGGGGCTGCCATCTTGTCTTCAACTTGCAGCAGAGCCAAGGACCGACCTCGTAGCAAAGCAGAAAAAGACCCTACCTTTGCAGCTCCTCAAAACAGGGTACTTGCAAGGTGATGGTGATCAGCACCAGGAGTCCCATTGGCGGCAGGAATGGCTATTTAGTTCTGAATGAGGCGAGATGCGGGATACTCGTTGGGGGCTCCCGCAGTCTGTGTCCTGTCCCATTGGCATCCAGCTTGATTTTCCATTCAGTGGTGCAGCACTGATTGTGCCACTCTGTGTGAGACAAAGTACAAAATGGCCCCTAGCCTGCCTCTGCAGCAAGGAGGAGGAATTTTAAAATTGCTAGTTCGATTTTGCCATTTAAAGCAATAGTAGAGTCCCCACTTCCTTTAAAAATATATATGCCTCTCCTAAGAAGGACTATGGAGCCCTAAGGCAGGGAGCTGTATATTATTAAGTAGTACATATAGTACATATCTCTGTAACCCTCTGGCATATTTTGCTAATGTTGGTATCTAAAAATTCATAAAAATATAATCTACTTTTATAAATTGGTGTTGGATTTATTTTATTTTGTTTGGCTTTCCTATTTAGTTGTTTGGTGCTTCTAAATGCTTTACACTAGTTCCTTTGTTTAAGCCTTGCTGTTTTAAACTACAACTACCCAGCACTGAACTAAAGGTTTTACAAACGAACCTGATTGGATCCAAGACAGTTCTGCAAGTGCATTAAACAGAGAGATAGTACAACCATACCATATAACACACCATCATTTTCACATTTATTCTTTTTAGTAAGTTTGCTACTTTGGTATTCACAAGCTCCAAGTGTAAACTTACTACAAAAGTGTAAGATACATGTCGCCACCCCCAGGGGAATGCAATTAGCTTACTCTTGTGTGGGTGGGTGATTTTCTTCCCTAAATCCTTCCCTGACCCTGCCTAAAACCCACTGAGTCCTCCCTAATTTCATCCGCATTAGTAATAGGTATGCCCCTTTTCGGGCCCATTTCCATTTCCCCTCCCACATTTACTACTAAAATCTATACGTGCGGAGACTCTGCAGTCTCAGCGAAGAACTCTGTGCATGTATATATCAGCAAAACATACATTTTGTAGTGCATTTTGTAGTACAACAAAACTTACTGCAAATTGCTGTTTATGAATCAAGCCAGTCTTTACACTTTATTGGCAATGACCACTTCCTAATTCATAAATATGAATTTTTAATAAAAATTGTCTTTTGAGCTACAAGAATTGTCTGACTCTTTGATATTGACTGCCCATCATATAGCTATATTGATTTTACCAAAATGCAAATCTTTGTTGTTTTTGTTATGAATCAAAGCACTCTGCCCTTAGCACAATTTAAGTCCTTCTCTGTCATCACATATAGACACAATATGGTGCTCATAATTGCGAGGATTATTCTTCAATTCTAATTATAAATAATGAGTGATATTGACGCATCTAAAGACTTAGACTAGTATTTTGCTAAATTACTCACTGTGCCCTCTCTATTAGGGCCTCATCCACACACAACCCTAACCCTACTAACAATACTTCACAAATCTTACATTATGCTCTTCAGAAGAAACAGATTAGGACAAATTTACATTGCAATATGCCAACAGTCAATCTTAAAGCTGGAGTCATTCCTTTAGGTCTTAATAATGGAAGCACCCTAGCACTTTTTATGGATGATCCAATGTTTAGATGAGGAATTGGCCACTTGGCTATGACTAGCTCTCGACATGGGTAGGAGGTCTTGGAGAAATGCAAATTACGTGATTTGCATAGTTTCAAGGATTTCACGTAATGCTTCTTATGCAAAAATCCCGTAATTACGTAATTGACGCAATTTCTGTAATTATGCACTATTCAAGCTATGAATTTACCACAAATGTAATATTCACTGTAATTTGTGGTAACATTTTACTGCAAACACACAGGAACAACAGCAGTTGTTTGCGGTGTTCTTCTTTAAATGCATCCTTGCTCCAAAAATTAATGTGAGTATGCATTTCTGGCTAAAATATAGCATGAAATAACAGATTTGCATTTCACGTTATTCTGCATAATATCACGTCAGTTTGCCAGAATTTAGCATAATTACACAACAGCAAATTACACAAATTTTGAACTCCACTAGGACCTTGGCATCGATAGATCCCTCAAAAATAACAAAAAGCAAATAGAAGAGATTGCTGACTATATGTAATTAAAGAAAAGACAGATACCCTGTCTGAGGCTTCAGGAGCATCCTCTGAGGAACTGGACCGTCTCGAAGGCACCAGTACAAGTATTTTTAGACAGAGGAATAATGGCTCAAACAGACCAAAAAGTCATGGATGAGGCCAGGACTATAAGCATCCATGGGAACGCCAAACATGCAAGTAATTCTACAGATGGAGCGTTCAACAACAATCACTCAACCATCTCTAATAATAACTACATTAAACTCCTCTACAAGTGTTAACCAAACTATTCCAATTTTTTATTTAACTACTCATATGTTAACTACTAGTGACAGTTCCCTGTTGAGTAAGTGTCTCTCATTTGTGCCTACAGAAAATTCTGATTTCTTCAGATTACTGAATGAGTTGGCCAAAATTTTCAGAAGAAAGTTATATGTGTTCTCCCAAAAATCTATAAAGAGCTACAGAATCCTTGAGCTAGATCCATAGGGCCTCATTACGATGTCAGGTGGAAAGCCTCCGACCAGCGGTCGAAGGCTGTCCTCCTGACATGGTAGGTTTACAGTCTGACTGCCGTATTAGCATGACGGTGGTCAGAGGTAAACCTTCAGGGGAATTCTGACGTGGTTCAGATGGGCTCAAGAGCCCGTGGATCCATCGGACAGACCGCATAATCCCTTAATGACGCCAGCTCCACCGTCGGGATTATGATGCCGACTTCTGACAGCCATTCTAAGTCGGCCTTTACGACATGGAAAGGCTGTCAGAAAGGGATAGTGTCTGGGTGTGGTCCTCTTTTGGAACCCACCAGCAAATACTTCTCTTCTAAAACCGTTTGCTGTTTCATCCAGAATACTGCTGACTTAATAAACCAGGTAAATTTAGCTTCTAACTTTAAGATTTTGGTAGAGCATGATATTGGAGCCCTCTACATTAATATTTCCCAAGAGGAAGGTATTAATGTCAAAGTAAATCTGTTCAACCTGTTAATACCAATGTTGACCCATACTACTATCCCTACTGATTTTATTACCTTGCTTCTTCAAATTGTCTTGACACAAATAATTTCTAAATTGAGAAAAACGATTTTCTTAAACATAAAAAGTATTTTTTATGGGCATGACTTTTGCCACCAATTTTGCAATTTTGTACATTGACAATTTCTAGACTTCCACTTTATTAACTGAAACAAGCCATTTCTTTACTAATTTGTGATTTTGAAAATGCAATATCAATTATGTTTTTTTAAATTTGAACTGGCTCAAGTTATCATGAGAACATCTTAAATTCATTTGCAAATAATTGTCGCAATTCTCTAGCTTTTCTCGAAAGAGATTTCTTTCTTCCTGACCCCTGAACAGTCGAGAAATTGTAGTCTAATTAGCTTACTTAAGTTAATTGTGGCTTGACCAGATGACTTTCTATTTGGTCTCTCGATTTCCTTTTCCCAGGAATCAGATAATTTCTGTATTGAGCTCACAATGGAGGAAAGAGTATTTTCAAAAGCTGTTATGGGATTGATAGAGCTGTTATGTTGGTCCAGTAGCGAAGAGATTTTTGCAGCGTTCATTTTATTGATAATGTTTGCACTCCATGTTATCCGCCCTTCTTTCTGGGCTATTACGGTGTTACCATTTGCCTGAGTTAAGGTCCCATGACGAGGCGTACTGCAGTGGAACGTCAACCTTCAGATGTAAAATTGCGTGATCACTTTCCTGTGTAAATTGGGAATTTAAATATATTACTTTTCCAAATAAATCCTGGCTGCAAATTATGTAGTCTAAGATAGAGGAGCTAAAAGTTCCCTTTCTCGTGAATGTGGCTGGAACATCTCCTTCTACTCTTCTGTTTTGTATCACTCCATTGATTTTATTCACTAATTCAAGAAGTATTTTCCAACGCTTGTCTGGTTTTATGGTGGTTGAGAATATTGGGGCTTGGATAGACCATTCTTCATCTTGTTCTTTAATCTGGCATATTTTCTGGAGAGCATTCGAGATTTTCCAGTTAAAGTCACCTGTTAGTAAAGTTTATGAATTCCCATTTGATTCTATTGTGGTTTCAATTTTTTCGAATATTCTTACCATTAATGAGTCATATTCGGAACCTGGAGGGATATAGATGTTGAAAATGAAATATGCATTGCATTGAGCATTAGTGCTAGACAGATTGATCACTTCAAAGTCCCATCGTATTTCTTCCCTTAATAGTATTGCAAGACCACTTTTGCGTGTCCTCTTCGCACCCCAACCCCCGGATTTTCAAATACAAAGTAATCTTTTTTGTTAAAGGTCTTTAGAGACCATGTTTACTGGAGTCACACTATTGCGGGGGAGTTTTTCAGAATTAGTGCTAGCTTTTGGGAATCCTTACTGGTGATGTTCCATGATGCAATGATCAGAAGTCTGCTAAAAAGTGAATTTGTTTACCTTTCCTAGCCTGTTACTATTCAGGTTACTGGAGATCTAAGAGTAAGAGTTAACCTTTGATGACATTTCTGATTTGACTGGGTTGTTATGCCAGATTCGTCTCTCCCCATTTTTGATACAGATGGTTAGTTTTCATTCAAGGGCACTCAATGAGTCTTTTGCACCAACATTTATTCGTTTATTTGATTAACTCCTACTACATCAAAGCCATTTATATGTAAAGAGTCACTCTCTTTCAAAATTATAGAGGGAATCCCTGTAGACCAGAATTCTGCTCTTGCCATGGTGGGTTCACGTTTATTCGGAAATGCCACCAATTTTGTTTCTGATGAAGTTAGGGAGTGAAGAGAATGAACCTTATGAAGGAGATTTAAGATCTTTTCTTGATTCAGTGGTTCATTTCCTGTGTAAAATAGGTCAGTTATTTCCAAAATACACTAATGATTCTGTAACCACTTTCCTCTGAAGTTTTCTGAAATTGGGTGAATTTCTCCTTCCAGGTCGGTCTCAGGCCAATGATCTTTTATTGAATTTGTGGTTTTGAAATTTGGTGCAAGAGGGTTCAATTGTATCGGATTTTCCTTTCTATCAAACAGAGGATACAAATCCTCATTTTGCAGGGGCTCTGAAAACGAAGGGATTTATGGATCCACCATTTTTGTGTTTCCTAACACTTCTTGTAAAGGAGGGAATAGCTGTAGGAATTTTAATTTCAGGGTTTTTTCGTTTAGGGATTCTTTGCTTAGATCTTTTATTTTTATTTTTAAAGTGGCCTTGTCTCCTTTGCACTTATAATTTCTAGTGATAATATCCCTTCATTATTTGGAGATTGAATTAGAGACTCATGTGGTCTTCTCTGTTTAAAAATTGGAAAGATTGGGATATCGTCTTGCGGATTGTTATCCATAAATAATTTGCGAAGGGAGTAGATTTTATCTCCATTTATACTTATACTTTTCCTTTCTTTCTTGTTCATTCTGCTGGTTTGCGTTGACTTTTGAATCTTAGGCAAAGCGTGTTCTTCAGGTTGAGACACTTTGTGTCCTTGTTCCTTTTCCCCTTTATGGGGACTCTCTTTATCTAATACTTTTGGAGTTTGATGTTTCTGCCAGGATTGCTTTTTTCTCTTGTGGTACACCAGATATCTAAGTATTCCAGTTTTTGTTTTCCAGATCTGGTTTGAGTTTTCCATAGAGTTCTCCAAGAGAGCCAATATTGATTCCAGGATCCTCTGTAGTGTAAAGAGTGAATTAGAGAAGAGATCTTGCTTATTGGTGGACTGCTAGCAATTGAAAAGTGGAAAATCCAGAGAATGCGAAAGATGCAAAAGATTTTCCTCAATACCGGATATGTTACTTGGAGTACTGTTGAATAATTGGAGTATCTCCTTTGTTGTTTTGGCTGCCTCCAAAAGAGGTACTTAGCTACAATTTATATTTGGTAAAGTAAAATCTGTGTCTGGGATATGAGATGGTACACCTTCTATTATTTGATGTGATGTTTCCTGATGATCAGCTGCTTTTGTGAGCTCGATTGTATGATTTCTTTTGAGTCCTTCGGTTAGTTGGTTTAAGTTACTGGTTTCTATCTTCTCTACTTTTATTCCTTCTTCTTTGTTGTGGTGTACCGATGTTTCTGTCTGCTCAGTTATTCCATTTATGAAATCGATCTTCGAGATTGATGGAAAGAAATTAGTTATTTCTGAAATTCTGGAAAAGGCTCCAATTTGAGCTGATTTACGCATACTCTTTCTTAAAGATTGCTCTGTACCTAATCTTTTCATATAAATTGTCCGTTTTCTTAATCTCTTATAGGCCATATCGGTAAGGCAGGAACGAGCAGGATCTCACCAGGCCCACCAGCAAGCTACTCCCAGTCCTAGCTGTGCTGCTTCCGCAAGGACCCGGGCTTACTCTCTGCAAAGGTTACTATACCCTCTGCCCTCAGTCTCCACTCCTTCTGGCGCTATCCAGTGGTATTACTGCTTCGGATTCGGAGAGGCTGCTAAGGTGATCTCTTCTCTCAACTGCCCCCACCATACACAACTGCAGCATCGTCTTTTCTGTCCCATCTCAGGATTATGCCACAATCTCTATGGTGTCCTGCGTTCAATGTTTCACTGATATTCCACAATGAAATGTTGTTTTTAGTGTGGATAGATGAGTTTGCCCCAGCCCGACGTGAGGTGTTGTGGCGGGCTGCTAGATGTTAGTCCTGTCAGTGTACCACCTTTCTTTGCTGGTTTTGTGAGTTATTCTGCTGCTTTTGTGGGTTATTTCGCACCCATGTGTCAAGTCTTGCAGCAATGCGGCCTCAACTCACTTTTGAGGTGCTCAAATCAGAGATGTTGTTGCTGACAATGTTCATGTCCTGATGGCGTGGGAGCCACGATGGGGCTAGCCTGTACAGTCAATAAGTCAGCCACTTGGACTTCTTGTGGCTCAGACGTGGACCTCCGGCGACTTTAGAGATGGCGAACAGGCTGCCATTTTGGCTTTTCCTGGTAGCAGTCTGTGTGGGGTGCAGGTGTGGATGTCTGGATCGTCGGAAGGAGCATTGGAGTCACAGCGAGCACAAGCCGCACTGGCCTAATGCTGGCCGCTTCTGTGTGCTGCTGATTCCTGCAACTACCTAAAGCACTCTCTTACTCACCTCTGCCCTCTGCTGGCGTCGGAACTGTGCCGGGACTGCAGAGGGGGTCAGGGGCTCACCGTTTCTGCAGCCCTCTAGACCCTGTGTTGGGTTTGTCCAGTTGCTTCAGTTCTCCTTCCAACACTACAGCTGCTCAGCGGTGCTCCGCTGACCTCCCAAGCTCTGCCTCTGTCTCTCTCGTGGTGTGGATGTCTGGTTGGTTGGAGGGAGCACGGGAGTCGCTTCGGACACAAGTTGCACCGGCCTGGTGCCAGCAGCTTCTGGGTGCTTCTGGCTCCTGCGCCTACCTGGGGCACTCTCTCACTTACCCCCGCCCCCTGCCAGTGTCAGAAATGTGCCGGGATTGCAGCAGGGGTGGTGGGCTCACCTCCTCTACAGCCTCTAGACCCTTTGTCTTCCTGCGTCAGGTTGACCCGGTTGCTCTGGTTTTTCTCCTGCCGGTATCACCGCTCCGCGGCGATCTGTTGCTCTGGTGACCTCCCAAGCGCCGCCTCTCTTGTGCATGAATCACAGTTGTGTCTGCGAAAAAGTAAGTAACCTAATTACCCAACTCCATTAGAGAGAACCTCATTACACGCCACTTGCAGAGACCAGAGGGACATGCACGTGACAACGGAAGCATCAGCATTAACCATATAGCCCCTAAAAATCATTACACATCCACTTACCTTCACGCGCAGGTCAACAGGATACCCCCGCACAAATAAAACGATATACATACACACATACATTTAAAGGAAGCAGCCCACAAAGTAAAGTACTCTCCCCTGCCATAGCAAGGGGGGGCCAAAGTACCCACAAAATAACCCTAAGGTGACCTAACCTCACCATTTCCTAAAGTACTCCTAAAGTAGTAAAGCTACAGAACATACCTCTAAAAAGGAGTCACAGGAATTTCTCTAAAACTGTATAATGATATGTGCTTTTTCCAAGCTAACCTATGACCCACAGCTCTTATCCAACAGGTCTGCAATCGAGCTGCATGTGCAGCATCATTACAGCGGCCCAGCACCCCCTTAGCAGAAGCTCTCAAAAGGACTTCAACGAGGCCCAATTTCTCAAGATTACAGACTGCAAGCTGCCTTTACAGACACTTTTTTACAAGCAGACTCTTTTTGCATTGCACCAAACAAAGACCCACCTGAGCACTCTGATGACAGATATCTCCCCCGCAGTCCATCCCAAGGCCTTCAAATGTTTCCAAAGTTATGTATTTATGTATTTTTGTACACTTTCTGTCTAGCATGGGTGCTCTCGTGTACCTCTGAAGCCAGAAGCCTGCCTAGTTTCATGGAACCTACCTCGACACTCTTGCAGTGCTTGCATTTGGACCTCTCCCGCCTCACTTACACTTACACTGAACCGAATGCTACCATTCCTCATGCATTATTCAGCGCACTCCTACACAACACATGGTATCAGCACATGGCCATCGTGGGCACCCAAACCATAAATAGGTTGTGTTACATATGTTTGCTAATACCCCACACCGTAAACACAGACAGGCTTTACTTATCCCAAGAGATAGCCCCCGAAAAATCAAAATGTCTCCTCCACCTGTACCTATGTTGAATTATGGCCAAGATACAACCCAATAAAGTTGAATCCTGTAGAGCAGTAGTAAATATCACCTGGCATGAGAACAACCCCACAGCACTATACTTTTTTACTGAACCTAGCGACATTCAAACCAAGCAAAACAGAATGCGTAGAAGGGGCACTATAGGGGAGGACACTATGTGGCCCTGAGACTTTGTAGAAAGAAGGATCTTAGAGTTAGCAAAACCACCTCACCAGTGCACAAATATGTCCACTCCCGCCTCCTTCTGTGGTGCCAGGGTGGTCCCATATTTGGGGCTGCCTTTCTTAATGTCAAATGGACCCCTGATATGGCATTCCAGTGCAGGGCCATTCACCTCTATGATGCTAGGGGAAAGGAGTCCAATGGGAAGGGTCAAACACCAGTACAAATACCCCATGCCTGGAAATCTAGGATACAGAGATAAATAGGTACACTTTGTTGGAAGGGGCAACCCATAATTGTATGGAAACATAAACTGTATTTTTTGTGTTTCAGAGACAAAGGAACAATACCGCTAGGTACCAACGAAAACTGTAAAGTGATACCGCACATACCAGAACTGCAATGGAGCATTGGTTACTACTGGCAATGCAGAGAATTTGCCTATGTACAGCTCATCCCCAGATGGCTGGTCCTCTGCACCCTCGTGACCATACACACTCCAACCCTGGTCATCCCTGGAGAAGATCTGTCTGAGTTGTTCCAACATTCGCTACAGAAGAAAATAACTCTGTTGCATCAAGCTTGTAGAAGAAGAACTGCTGACTATTTTGGCTTGACTCATTACAAGGACATCCTGGAAGAATTCACAAAGATTTCTGACACTCAGGTGAGCACAGGACGGTCCATACGTTTTTTCACCATACAAACAAAGGCAAACACCTGCTGGTTATAGATAGCCAGGTTGGAGCTACTGAAGATGATTAACGACATTGAGCTCGGCCTAAACACTATCAGGGAAGAACTAAGATACATCTGCCTAACGGTGATGCAACATCGATATGTGTTGAACTTGATGACTGCGATGGAGGATGGGGTGTGTGCCAAGACTGGTGTTTCCTCTTGCACGTTTATTCCTGTAAATGATCTCGAAAACTGAACTCTTGCATTTGCCATCCAAGCACTGCATCGTCTACAAGCCAACATGAAGAAGGATGGAGGTGCCCCTGAGCAGGACTGGTTTCATAGTATTTTTAACTGTGCATGTCACTGCATCCGGTTCTCATTTTTGTACTACTATTGTGCGTTTTTTACAAGTAGAGTTTTTCTGCAGTAAAAACGCAGTCCTCAAGTTAGGTAGTATGCAAATAGCTAGGGAAAGGATAGCAGACACAACAGAAACACACCCAGCCTCGAATAATGTGACTGTCATGACTTATGAGAAAAATGGTGACGTTGAAAATTCAACTAGAGGGGGAAATGTTAATATCGGTGAAGGCGATGTCAATGAACGCAATAATATTTGTACAAAGAACAATGTCAATACCGGTGAATGTGATGTCAATGTATGCTATAATATATGTTCACATAACAATGTAAATACCGGTAAATACGATGCTGGTGTACACCATGACGAAGGTATGCATAATAAAGAGAATGTTGGTAAATGCCATGTCAATGACCGCCATGTTATATGCACACGTAATAACAAACTCTTATCATTGCTGTCAAATCCACCTTAGACGACCTCCCTATCAACCCTGAGACAGAGCTACAGGTTGATAGGTCACTGGTGGGGTTACACTTAGCCCGAAGACAAACGCGCAAAGGGAAAACCCAGATCGATTCCACAGATAGGCAGCTACACCACAAGAGGCCCCAATATAACATGTTTATGCAGAACTCTTTTAGGGGTTGAACAAAGGATTGCCCTCCACCCACAGGCTGGCACTGTGCATAAATGTGGACCCCACAGACCTCTTCTTAGAAAACTCATGGACCTGTGAAGAATAGGCAGAATCTTGAAAGGATCCTGAAGAATGACTGTATCTGGCTGTAATACACCTGGGACCCCAGAGAGGATTCCAAAGGGCAGTTGGCTGATCTCCTGTTTGAATTACAGGGACACAAAAAGCTTTCAGAGGCTCTTTTCTACTTTCGAACTGACCAGTCCCAAAAAGACCTGTTCTGTACCCTACTGCTGGCCTCGGTTAGGTGAGTTCTAACTAGGCCTGGTAATTATTTTAATTACATCAGAGTGATCAGATTAATTTTCAAAATTACAATTTGACAATATTAACGCAATTAGGCCTGCTCGTGTAAATTAGAGTAATTTAGAGGAAAAATCATACCGCAAGAGAACATTTAGCGCTGCTACTTGCCTTCTGTTGCATTTAGTAAAATTTCTTAGCACAAAATGCATCCTCACATCCATTTTGGATGTGAGGGGGCATTTTTCCTCTATGAAAATAGTGCTAAATGCAGATTTAATTTTCGTGTGTAATTCTGTGTATTCTCGCAGAATATTTAGGTAATTCCATGAGATTACGTTAGGCAGAATTATGCAACATACGCCCACCCACAGTCCTAACACCCAAGTGATGAAACCAGGACCTGGATCTTTGGCTGATGTAAGAGTTTAATCCTCCTATCCCCAAAAGGCCGCTTTTCACCAACCCACTGTTGTTCAGCCCTTTTCAGATCCACCTAGCAACTTGCCACACCTACAACTTGTCGATGACCACTTTTACTCCATAAATGTTTTTCAGTCAGAAGGCATACTTTCCACTGGGACGAACCTGGTCCCTGTATCAGACCCATGTCCATCACAGGTGGCCTTAGCTTTTGACTTCAACCCAAAATTGGCACGTTGTGCTTTTGATGCTATTTTTAATTCAAACTTAAAAAAATTATATATCTGGTTCTGCTAACTGGACATTTTGTCATTTTGGTGGTCATGTTATTTATTGAGATATTATCTATGTTTGTAAATTGTTTTTTGATTGTCTCGTGTTGTACTTTTCCTGTATCATTCTTTTAATTCTCATAAATACTGCTGTCTCTAAATTAAGACTGGCTGCTCTGTGTCATAGCCACCAGTTGGTTGAGCACAAGTTTGTTTAGTGACTTCTGTGGTTCAACCTGACAAGGATTGTGATTATTTTTTGAAGTGGGTTTTCTCTCCCTTCAACTTGTCCTATAAGTCCTTACGCTTGCAAAAAAGAGAAAATTGAGTTAGGAAAAGGAACAACAAAGAAATCAAGGGCCCGATTCAGAAAAGTAAACTGAGTCAAAAGTCTGACTTTACGACTTTCAGTATTCACAACGGGCATTTACTACTCGTAAGTGCCCTTTGTGAATACAGAAAGTCGAATTTTACGACTTTTGGTATTCACAAAGGGCATTTACGAGCAGTAAATCCCCTTTGTGAATACTGAAAGTCGTAAAGTTAGACTTTCGTGTCAGTTTACCTTTGTGAATTGGGCCCAAACATTTTAAGATCATAGGGTCCCAAACGTACCTGACAAAAAGATGGTACAGGGTCTTATTGCTGCTGCCAGGATGTTCCCTGATGTCTTAGTTGTGGGTAATTTCAAGTTAGACACCAGGAGCTGTTGTGTGACAGAAGCAGACAGGAGAGTGTGAGAGAGACAGAGATTCATAGAGGTAAGTTGTAAATCAAACAATAAGATGCTAGGTACATGGTTTCACTATTCATTTTGAGAGACACACACATTGATTTTCTGCAAAATAAAACAAGCCTCAACATATCTGATAGTGCTATCCTTATATTGTCAAATGTAAGGCCCATTGTTTAGGACAATAATAATATCTAAAAGGGTAGGATGACATATTGTTCATGCTGGTAACAGGGATGTGTGACAAAAGACATAAAGCTACCCTGTCAGTAAGAAATAAAGATATGAGATCCTTAGGCAAAAGAGCAGAGATTCAACTTACCAGTGCATACCATTAATCTGCTGTGTGGTGCCACTCCAAGTGTTGTTGTACTGCTAGGAGCAGAAGTTGATGTTCTGGCTGGTGGTTGATAGGGCAACAACGCAGACCTTAAAAGGAAAATAAAAACTAGAATGTACCTGCGTAACAGTATACATGACAAGGTTAAATTTGAGCACAATTGAAAAACATGGCATAGGACGTATTTACATTTATTTTTTGCTTTAAAAAGCAATCCTCTTTCGTGTGTTATTCAGCTTGTTAGCATGGGGACATACCTGTCTGTGTAGGTGACTTGTGTTGCAAGGCCTGACCTGTGTGGTGTCCTGCTCCTGTTGCAGTTGCATTGACTTCTTAGCTGATGCACCCAATCGACTCAATGAGGGTGTCTATGAAAGAGTAGTAAAATGAACATTAACAGATCATGTATGATTTTTTAGGGCTTGTGTTACAGGGTGTTTATGAGGGGTATATATTTGATGTGTACTAACAATGCAGATTTGAGTGAAGTACAGATACTGATGAGTGCTTGTAGGTGTGGTTTTAGAGAGATAAAGAGAAAAGTGGGAGTTATGATCTTACCTGACACTAAGTTAATGTAGTCCTGAGGTGACAGCCCATATAACCTGGTAGGGGTGGATTGAGCAGAGGGCATCTTCTCAAGGAGGGTGAGAGAATTATGCACTCCAGTTGACCCTCCAGGAAGGTGAATCCAGGAGGATTTCTCCTTCACCTCCACTTACCTTGCCATTTTAATGTCCCCTTAGCTTTGGACCTCTTCCCCAATGTATTCACAAAGTCTGTGATCTCCTACCATGAGGCTGACTTCTGAGTTCTACTAGTGCAGTCCATTAGTTGGTTGCTGGTAGTATTTAAACACACATTTTATTACAAGTGCTGTCTCTTCCACAGTAAAAAATGTTTTCCTCTTCTTAACAGGCAGTATCTTTCAGGCAGAAAAGCAAAGTGGTGGATGCAGAACCTGAAAGCTGAAGAGTTAAAAACAGACACTATGGTGAGGCAGTATTTACATAGTTGTAAGGGAATGTGCCTCAGGTGTTTTTTATTTCGTTTTGTATAATTTTCTTATTCCCTACCATGGGCAGGTCTCCTCTTCACTGCCATGCAGAGTCTTTGCCCCAAGGGTCATAAGTTGCATCTAGTTGGTATAAGGTTATAAATTACGATTAGTTTGATGCCACCCCTAGACTGAGGAGGTTGAGACATGTAAGTCTACACTTTTGAGTTACTTACCCCTCAGGTTTTGTGAATAGCTAATGTAATGTTAATTAAAATTCTAATAGTAGCATGTAATTTACTCTCAAGTATAAGCTACCTTTGTGAATAGCCCCCACATCTGTTCAAGCTGTGTTTTTACACTGTTTTCTGATGTATATGCAAAACCTTCCAATTAGTTAGCGTTGTGTTCATTTTTACATGTTTTCTGATCATCTCCATTTAAAGCCTTGTGTGTTTGCTTTTCAAGCAATGAGCATGTTCTCTTTTATAGCTGCACAGTTTTGATAAAGATATTCTTTTGAACAACATGGCTTATGTGACGTTTTTTCACTGACTGTACAATCTAAGACTACAAAAATTATGTCAATTTTGCTAAAAGCACTGAAACAGATAAGCCTTTACCCATAAAAATGCAATTCTGGATCAACCTCCCTACAATTTCACAGTCATTGGCCAACTAAGAGGAGCCCAAAACATGACTAGACTTTCGTCAACCACTACAAGGGCACCATACTTTCTTAGCACTAATAGAATGGTTCCATCTACCTGATTGGTTAAGAGGACATGGGAGCTGCTAGCTCTAGTTCTATCTCTGTTTACTATAGTTCTGGTATAAAGAGCACCTATTAAAGAAGTATTGATGGATAAAGGATTACAAACAAGCAAATTCATCACGTTTATTCAAGCTAATACCTTGGGACTCTTGGTACATAAATCCTTAACCAACATTGCTCCCACCACTTATGGTTGAGATTACATGCTAGATGATTGGCTTGTGTGAGAATCTAAATTAAAAATTTGGGAACAAGCCCCACAAAATGTTATATCTAGTATCTTAATGTATGCATATATGTATGTATGTATGTATGTATATACACACACTTGCTCACCTAAAGCTAAACCTTAAAAAAATTCAACAACCAATGACATTAAATTTAAAACAAACTAACTAATACAAACACTTTACAAATTAAGTTATCACTATAAATAGGACACAAAAACCAACACTAATTTAAAAGAAAAGTGCAAGCACTTGAGTAAAGCAACATACAGTGTGAGAAAGTGGGTAATTAGTTGGAGTGGATGGTAGTCCACCACAAATAATAAAATCACTATCCTTGTCAGGTTTAGTAAAGTTTTTAAAAATGTAAACCTGCGCACAACCCCTGGTAGTTATGGCATAGAGGAGACAGGCTTAATGTAAGAAAATGTGTAAATAATTTAGAAGCACCAAAACAGTTAAACAGTCTAAAACACACATAATAAAATTCCACTCCAATTTATAAAAATAGAATATTGTAATTAACAAAATGGCACCAAAACAACAGAAATCCAGTAAGTGTCACCAGAAATATGATTTTATACATTTTTGAATAAAAATATCAGCAAGAAGAGCAAAGCATCAACTGTGAGCAACTGGTCACGCTAGATCAGGACAAAGGTATGTTTAAAGGCTGACAGCAATGGGGCATGGGTCACATAGAAGGACTAAGTTGGTCCTGGTCAATGACTTCCTTTTGGATTTAGAAAATGTCTGAGAAGCTAGAATCGGCAGTGGGGTAAGGCCTCAGGTTGGATCCAAAGACATGATCTTCAACGGTGGGTTGCCAAAGGATGAGGTCTTGAGCAAACCATCGATGAAGGTGGGAAAAGCTCTGAAAGTCTTACGTTTGCACCTAGTATGCTGTTGATGGCATTGGTAGCTGCTCTGAGTTGGGTATGGTGAAGATTTCTACCTTTGGACTTGGCCTCTTTCCTAGAGGACAGATTCCTGAAGCAGGGAAAGGCTGCAAGGTAAAGCTGAAGAGCGTTCAACGTCGTTGGATACCAGTCAGCATCAGGCCTACTGAATTGGATTTGCTGCTGCAGAGAAGAATGTAGTGGGAGCTGCAGTAAAGTCAACTCCACCAGAAATGGTTCCTCTGAGGATTGGCTTCACAGTTGGTCCTTGTCTTCTGTCCCTTCTACAGGCAAAAATATTTGAAAACATTTCTAAGTCCCAAATTTTAGGGTAAGTCAGAAGGAGTACATGCTAACAACAGCCAAGAGTTCCAGGACCTCAGGAACAGCACTTGATGGTCAGAACTCACTCCAATCGAAGCAATCGGAAGGCCAGTGCAAGTCTAGGTGGAACTGGCGAGCAAGGCTTTTTCAGGGAAGGTGAGCTTCTTGGAGCTTTTGAGTCCCTGTAGCTTCACAAGAGGTCAACCAACTGACCAGTGGGGTGTACCTTTTTGTCCGGGGTACAAGTGAAAGCAGGTCCAGCCCCCACGGTTCTTCTCACAAGTCATACCAGCAGGTACAGTCCTTCTTCAGTCTTCCACAGGACCAGCAGTGTTCTGAAAAAGTAGCCCTGGGGTGCCATGTTTATGCCTGGCACTAGCCTGTGGGAGGTGGGACTCCTGGCTCCTCCTTGCCCAATAGGAACAAAGTAACTAGGGGCAACCTTGCCCACTTTTGCAGCAGTTCCTTTGTGTCCTACTGCAAACAATCCCACAGTGCCCCATTATACCTTAAACCAAGATGGCAGCACCTTTTTACTTTTGTGTAGAGCTCCTATGCCCACCCTCGATGTGTGGCTAGGGAAATTAGCAAACCCTCTCCTGTGGTCGCTTGGATATGAGTCTACCATAAAAGTGAAAAGACAAGAGGCGTTCAGCAAACTATGAACAACTTGTTTTAATTAAAAACAGTGGCCAGGATAATATTGACAGAGTAGCATCTGTAGAAAGTCTCTCGTTGTACAGAGGTTTTGGCCGACCATTTTTGCCATTCGTGATGTACAATAAACAGATCTGACATTCTTGGCCTAATCATAAACAACAAGTACAACCATCTGATAAAGGGGACACAGGTGGCTCTCGACCTCGGGGAGAGCTAGTGTGGGCCAGTGTGTATGTGTCCAGATGTCCGGCATGGGGAGCGTGTGATCACTATGTGTGGTGTGTATACTATGTCCTGATTGGCTGACTTTATGTGGCATGTATCTTTGTGGTATCTTGTCTTTGGGCTGAGTGTAACCCCACCTGTGACCTGTCAATGGGTAGGCTCGGATTTGGGTCGCAGGGCCTGTCTGACCACGTATCTCTGACTTGGGGTTGATGGGAGGTCACCTTTGCTGAATCCGACAGCAATGCAATGAGTTTGCTAAAATGTATACAATTAACATAGCACTCATTGATATAATTTTACTGACACCCTCAGTATTGTGCGTATAGTTGCCATAGCGTTCATTGATATAGTCTTTTCTGATATTAACATTGTTATGTGTGCATAGATTATGGCCTACATTGACTTTGTTTCTACTGGTAACAACATTTTTATGTGTGCATATGTTATGGCATATATTGACAATGTTTCTACTGATATCGACATTGTTATGTGAGCACATATTATGGCATGCACCGACATTGCATTTATTGGCATTTCTGTGGTCGGGATTGCATATGCCATGGTGTGTAATGACTTCGTATTCACGGAAATTAACAACTCAAAGCTGGTTCTGTGGCAGCTCCTCTCCCACATGGATTGGTACCTGGTTGGTTAGCAAGACAATAGAGGGGCCAGGTCCAGGTGTGAGCTCCATTGAAAGATACTTAAGTTCCTGAACATTGCACATATGGTCATCCTGCCAGGGGAACAGGACACCTCATGTAGGAAGCTGGCTCTCTATATAGTGTACTAAAAGGAAGTACCCTGTGCAGAGAGTCTAGAGAATCCCCAGTTGGTACACAGGAGTAAAAGCAGATAATTCTAATGCTCTTTTTGTGGCAGTGTGGCGAGCAGTTAGTCTTATCAGACGATAGTGCTAAGCATTTGTTGTACTCACAGAAGCAATAAATGAGACACACACTCAAGAATACATCAGAGACCAATTTGTAGAAATACAGTCGATTTTTATGTATTTTTTAAACCAAGGACACAGTTCTAAGGTAAGTACTTTCTGAGTTACACTTTTTCAAAGTTTGGAAAATATATCACTTTTGTGCGCAAATACGCACCATAGGAATCGAAAGAGAGGAAAATGTATATAAAATCAGGCAATGCTTTCATGAAGTTTACCGTCTCATTTTATGTTGATGTAGAGAACAGGTCCAAAGTTCCAGCAGGAGAAGTTCGGGTGTGTCCCGGATCGGGCAGGAGCAGAGTGCTGAGGGTCTTCAAACTAGGCACGAAGACGAAGGGGGTCACTTGAAAGTGTACTGAACAGGTGGACTTACAGGTAAGTCCGGTGGGTCTCCTTGGAGGGAGGAGGTTACAAGGGCCTGGGGACCACAGGAGCAGAGCTGGTTAGTTGGTGCCGGGGCCAGTGGGGCCGGGTGCAGAGCGAACAGGTCAGCAGGGTATCATGCATCTTTAGGGTCCTTGTGGTCAGGAGTGGGCAACCTGAAGAGGCGATCTCAGGACAGCTGGGCCACTCAGGTATTGGATCTCAGGTGTCTCAGCGTTTCTTGACAGGTGCTTGCTTCTGGTGCTTTGGGAGTCCGGAGTGGACTCTTCTTCTTGGGTTTTACCGCTGAGGGTCCGGTACCCTGGCTATTGGTATGCCGTGGCTCCCGTAGGCCCTGGTGCCTCCAACCTGGTGGAGAGGCAGATCTGACCCTCTGGAGCTGTTTTACCTCTTCTTGCTTTGGTGCAGCATCGAGGTTATCGGGGAGTAGCAATTCGACAAACCGGACTTCACGGAATCAGTGCCTGTGGTGTGCAGGGGAGTTATACCTTCACTCTAAGGGGTCTTCTCCGTGTTTTCTCAAAGACTGGAGGTGTTCAGGGGTTCTTGGAGTCCTTTTAGTTTTCAGGATGACACATAAGCAGCAATTGTTGAGTCCTTCTTGCAGCTGGCAGGATTTGACATCTTTTCTTTCTGCAGCAGGGTTTCAGTTCTCAGGCAGTGGGTCTTCTTTTGTCCTGGTCTTCTTTGGTCCAATGAATTTGAAGTTCCGGTCTCAGGGAGCCACCTAAATACTCAACATAGGGGCGTTACAAGGGGAGGCAGGTATTAACCAATGGGCTACTTACCTTTAGGGTGTCTACACCCTCTAGTGACCACTTCCTGTGGGAAGAGGCACTACCCTAGCTCTTATTGGAGGTTTTCTCACAATATCAAAATGGTGGAATTTCAGGAGAGGGGTTCACTTCTCCTGCCCCGCCATAAGTGGGGTGTAGGCTGAGGGGGTATTCTCCTCCTCATCTACTTTTCCAGCCTTTCCTCCCACCAAAAGCAGAGCAGGAAAGGGAGCTTCGCCTCCCCCACTATCTGGGGGTTCCTGGGTTGAATTTCAAAGTCTGCATTTCCTTTGAAGCTTCCTGCCCAGGAAGGCCATCCTGTTCGTAAGGAGGTGTGAAACACCCCCGCCCAAATCATGTATTTTTGTTTCTGTCTCTGAGAGCGCTGGCTCTCACCCCCCATGAGGTCAGAAACATGGCTGATGGTATCAGGTTGGTGAAAACCATCCAGAAACCCCACTAGTGTTTGGCTAGGTTTCAGGGGACCCTCTAAAATAGTCTCCCATGTTGATTTATTAATAAATCCAACCCTGGCATCACTAAGGACTTATTAAGACAAGATGTTTGGTACCAAATATCTAAGAAATCAGGGAAGTCATCATGGAGCTAGGAAACTCATACCATTTACTCTTTATGGCTTCCCTGCTCACTTAAAATATCACAGAATGGACTGGACATTGTAGTGGTATATCTGCTCATGCTGATATGTCTACACATAGGACATGGTGCACCCTGCCTTAGGGCTAAAGGCCTGCAGTAGGGATGACTTACTGGTATCTCATGCAGTGCATGGGAGGCATGGCACACAGCACAGAGTTCCATGCTGACTCTTCGGGTTTTTCTGCACTAAGACACACAGCCTGCAATGGCAGAGTTCAGAGCCCTGGTGAGGGGGCCCTGGGGTGGCACAATCTGTACTGTAGCCCCAGAGGACCCTCTTCAGTACCCATGCCCCAGGTACCAAGGGTACCACTCACTAGGGACTTACAGGGGTAACTGAAGTAGTGACAATCATGCTACAGTGTTTAGGAAAGAGCTCTAGCACTGGGGACCTGGTTAGCAGGGACCCAGTGCACTTACAGTTCAAAATCACATCAGTCATCAGGCAGTGGGGGCTAACCATGCAAAAAGAGGCACTTTCTTACACCTCCCCACACAAAAGCCTTTTGGCTCAGCTCTAGGAACCAATTCACACGTAATTAAGGAGTTACTCAGCTCCTGGAGTGACAGTTGGAAGTTCAGGCAAATGGATAATCCTAAATGTACATTCAGGAGGGGAGAGACCAGACCAGAGGCTACAAGCTGCATCTCAAGAGGGCATCCTACGCATCTCTACCACCACCCTATGCGGAACGTTTAGTGATTTAAAAAGCTGAGAGCAAATGCAATCTCGCTTGCCGGAATGAATACGACAGGCCGAACAATCAGGATAGTATTCCACCTGACGTTAGTAATATATTAAAAACAAGGGGGAATTATCCTTTTCGCCTAAAGTTGGTCTTGACGAAAGCCATCGACCCGGCAAGGCCGACATGTTGGCTGAAACATGTAGACCATTTTTTTTACCTTTTGTAAATGATGTGAAGGACACATTACAGGTCTTATTTCTCACATCCAACTTTGTTTTTAACCTTACCCTTATCACTGTTTTGAATAAATATAATTCTATGATAAAGAGGTAATTTTAATTCACTTTTTTATAAAGTAGATCCCAACTATTCCCTCTGAATAACCTCCTGGTGGAGGCCAACAAGACCCGATGATAATGCTATCAACCATGACTACGCCGATGGCCAAAGACACACCAAAGGCAGAAAATGGCTGTTGAGGGTCCTACGTATTTCTTCTCAAGATCCCTCAAGGCCTCAGGGCCCCATTCCTTTTTGAGTCTTTGTAAAATATTCAGAATCTGAGTGGGACCCCAGACTGCTTCTTCTTCCCTCTCTTGATAGATTGGGATACTCCAGATTATGTTTAAAAGCACTCTCCTAGGTTTGACACACAGCAGGCTTGGGGTCTCAATGTTGAAATGATGTGTGCACTTCAATATTGCATGTTTAAAATGTTTGCCCCAGATTTGGAGCACTATGTATAATATTGCTTTTTTCTACAGCTTACATTCTTCAATTGTTTGCTACCTCAGAGAGCTTTCTCTAATTATACTCCTAAAACCCCGCTTGAAAAATGTACCTTGACCTGCTTCCACTTGATTCCTCTCCTTTTATTTTCCAGAGTGACCATCTTCTTACCTTCCATCCTCTGCATGCCTTCTATTTAGTTAGCTTCATCTCAGTCTTTAATCTTTCTTATTGTAATTTTTTAATTGGCTGATACCTCACTTCATAGATCAAAACATCTCCTCTTTAAAACCCTGCCCCTGTAACCTAACATTACCTAATCTCCGCCAGCCTATCTATCTCACCAACTAATCACCTGAATCTATATAGACCCCATAATGATGATATTAATATAATCTACCACTAAGTAACTGGAGTCAATGCATGCATTTCTTTTTATCTTGAGAGAACATGACTAATCGTAATAACCACAAAACTGACCACTAACGTTGTGTTACGGTAGCGTGCTACTCTCCGTAAAGTGCCTCAGTGCCTCATTAGGGATAGGAAGCGGAAGTGGAAGTGTTGTTTACTAAGTAATTTATTAAGTAAGCTACTGAGCAGTGACTGTGTAGAGTAAGGTAAATTAAGCGCCGCAAAAGTGCAGTAGGTGCCCCTGGAGGAGTGTAAGGAAAAAGTGCTGGGCAGCAGTGGGGATGGCACCTGTCAGAGGCAAATCGCGGAAAGGCAATGCCCCGTCAACAGATACCACAATGAGAAACGATCCAACAGATGAGGTTAAGGCGGCCTCAAAAGGAAAAGTTAAAAAGTCAGCACGCCAGATCAAGAGCAGGATATCCCAGGAAAGCCATCAGCAAGACGAAAAGGGAGAAGGGTCAGTCTCTAATCCCATCAAGGACTTTGTGGGCAAACATTTTAAAAGAAAAGAGCAACAGTCAAGCCCAGGCATAAGTGAGGATGGGCAACAAATAGAGGCCCAATACGAGGTCGGGTTGGTCTGCCCGATTCCAGCAGACCTAAGTTTACCCATCATAATTAACTAATCATTACCAAACCATAGCGTTCTTACTTTTAATCCAAAGTTGTCTTCATCACCACAACTATTCACCCCCCCAGGCATGCGGAAGTCCACATCAACAGAGGGAGAAGGCTGGACCCATAGAGTATTGCACCTCAGGATCGGTGGGCAATGAGTCCGAGCAGGGGTGCAGATCGAGAGCCCTGAGCTAACCTAAAAAAAGCAAATGAGGAAACCGCAAGCTCAGTATTTAATTCCACCCCCAACCTAGAGATTTCAGCATCCCCATCTTCAAGTATGCTGGATGTAATGGTGGTTTTACAAAAGACTTTACAAGGACTGTTGGAAGTATCTATGATGAACAATGATATATTGAAATCTCAAAAAGATCAACTGCAGATAATTGTAGGTGAGCTGAAACAAATTTGAGAACATATGCCATCTATAGTCAGACCAGTAAGGAGTGAAAATGTAAACGTTGTGTTACGGTAGCGTGCTACTCACCGTAAAGTGCCTCAGCCCCTCATTAGGGATAGTAAGCACTATATAAATACAATCACAAATTACAAATTCAGGCCTCTGTAGTCCATACAGAGCCTGAGCTCTGGGGTCCCTTCTTTCAGGGTAGCCATAGGCACCAGCTCCACAGGGCTGACCCAGGCACAACTGGAAGGGTTAATCACCTGAAGAACAACATTCTCCTCCTTAGTTCTGGGTGTCACTTTATCTGAAAACCTCTAGATTTGACTCGACAAGTAAGCTGTCACTGTTGTTAATAATATGTACACACCATTAGGGCAGTCCAGGTGTCAGGGATAACAGTTAAGCAAACTGCACCCAACAATTGGTGACAGCCTCGCTGCTGCTGTTCTGATGGGGAGAGCAATACGACTTCCATTGACCCATCCTTGGTGTTGTGGGGCAAGAGGTCTGGTAGAGGTTCACTCTCTTACTCCTCTCCTCAATCTGTGACCATAAGCATGGTCATGTCAGCTGGTTCAAAGTGGAGCTACAGACGGTTGACATGGAACACCCAGTGGGGATGTCTCGAGGTACCAAGGTCCATCAGGTAGGCGACTGCACCCATTCTCTCCAGTACTCTGTAAGACCCACTCCATTTGTCCTGGAAGGCACTGGGAGTAACAGGCTCCGAAACTCATTTTTTTTACATGACTAGTATTCCAACAAGGTGGATTGTGGGTTATACCAGTGCTTAATAAGTTCCTGGCTGATCTCAAAGTTATTGTTATCCTTCTTAATGTACTCAGCCATGCGGGAACGCAGGCCTAGGACATAGTTTATATTGTCCTTTTTGGGTTACTTGAGAGGTTTGTAATCAGCATTTTTGGACAAGGCTTAAGGGACGTCTGACAGAGCGCCATTACAAAAATTAAAGGAATTGAAGCCCACTCTCTTTTGTATTACCTCCCTTAGGAAAAAAGGCATGGAAATAGGACATCTCAGTTTAAATTGAGTTTCTCAGACACCCTTGTGATCATACCTTTTAAGTTCTTGATGAATCTCTCCACAAGACCAATGCTTAGGGGGCGATAAGGGTTTGTGAACTTACAAGTCATCCCACACTCATCCCATATAGTCTTTAAGTACGCAGACGTGAAGTTTATCCCCTGATCTCAGATTACCTCTTTGGGGAACTCAACGCTGTTAAAGATACCAAGCAGGACCCTAGCCACCACAGGTAAAGTTATCTTTCTCAGAGGTATGGCTTCAGTGTACATAGTGACCCAGTCCACCGCTACCAAAATGAACCTATTCCCTGAAGCAGTTTTAGGATTCATGGAACAGACAATGTCAATCCTCGCCCTCTCAAAAGGTACCCCAACCAGTAGTGGAATTAAGGGATTTGTGGGTTTCCCTCCTGCCTTACAACTGACTTAACAGGTGGGTGGTGCAGAAGCAACAGAACTCCTTCACCTTCTCAAACATCTGGGACCAGTAGATGTGGTTGAGTAACCTGTCCCTGGTTTTGGTCTGCCCCAAACCAGTCAAGGGGATGTCACAATTTCTTTTTAAGAAATGCACTCCAAGATAACCAATATTGAAAACACTTCTGCTATTTAAAGGGGTTAAATTTAGTAATCCCACTCCAATCTAAGCTACATTGGGTAAGATGGACAATGAAGGGGTTAAACTTAGCATTCACTCTTCAAAGTAAACTACATTGGGAAATTGTTCGACATTAAGGGGGCTAGGTGTACTATTCCCACTCCAGTGTAAACTATGTGACGGAATGTATTGCACATTGAAGGGAATTATATTTACTATTACAACTTAAAATCTAATCTACTTTGGGGAAAGTGTTGGACTTTAATGGAGGTAGATTTATTATTCCCACTCTAATCTAAACTACATTGGGGAAAGTGTTGGACTTTAATTGGGATAAAATTACTATTCCCACTCCAATGTGATTTGCATTGGGAAAGGTGTTAGACATTAAGGGGGGATAGATTTCCCACTTAAATTTAAGCTCCTCTGGAGAAAGTAATAGACTTTGAACGGTGGGAGATGTGATAGTCACATTTCAATAAAACCACCATTAAAAAGCAGTGTAATTTCAAGTGACAGAGGAGACGCATTTAGATAATTATTCATTTTTAAAAATAGATACAAAAATATAAAAATTAAGTAATATTAACTGTTACATATTAAAAGTGATTCATGTCATAATTTTATTAACAATATGTAGTACATAATATTGTAAACATGTTCTAAATATTTTCACTATAATATAACTTAAAATATGGATGGATGGTTGCATTATCAACAGTTCCTTCTGCTGTTGCCGTAGCCTGACGCAGCCACGTACAACGTGTGCATGTGCGCCCAGTCGTGCTCATGCCCGTCTGCCCACAGCATCAGATGCGAACGCTTGCCACCGAACACCGGACATCAGACGCCGGATACCGAACGCCGGATTGATCAGGAGAATACAGGAGAATACTGAAAGAAGGCACAGAAGGATTAAATACTAAATTTGTCACCACTCACCATCGTTGGCCCCTAGCCCTGGGAAAAGGGACTTGAGAAGGTCTGGAAGCCAAACCGCTGAAGGCAGGGTAGGGCAGCGTGATAATCATCAGCTCCCCCGAAGGGGGGGGGGGCATGAGGTAGAGCAGGCATACAGCAGTATATACAGCTGTAGTAAGCCGCTAGAGTCTGGATTGCCTGCAAAAAATTGCTATATTTGCCTACAAATCTGGACTAATTATCAGCAGAGAAGGCTGGAGAAAATTGGAAACCCGGGCGGAGGCGACGATAGGAGAGGATAAAAACGCACAGGCACACAGGCATACAGGCACAGCAGAGGTAAGTGGAAGTGTTGGTTACTAAGTAATTTATTAAGTAAGCTACTGAGCAGTAAATGTGTAGAGTAAGGTAAATTAAGCGCCGCAAAAGTGCAGTAGGTGCCCCTGGAGGAGTGTAAGGAATAAGTGCTGCGCAGCAGTGGGGATGGTACCTGTCAGAGGCAAATCGCGGAAAGGCAATGGCCCATCAACAGATACCACAATGAGAAACAATCCAACAGATGAGGTTAAGGTGGCCTCAAAAGGAAAAGTTAAAAAGTCAGCACTCCAGATCACGAGAAGGATATCCTAGGAAAGGCATCAACAAGACGAGAAGGGTCGGTCTCTAATCCCATCAAGGACTTTGTGGGCAAACATTTTAAAAGAAAAGAGCAACTGCCAAGCCCAGGCATAAGTGAGGATGGGCAACAAATAAAGGCCCAATACAAGGTCGGGTTGGTCTGCCCGATTTCACCAGACCTAATTTTACTCATCATAATTAATTAATCATTACCAAACCAAAGCGTTCTTACTTTTAATCCAGGGTTGTCTTCATCACCACGACTAGTCACCCCCCAGGCATGCGGAAGTCCACATCAACAGAGGGAGAAGGCTGGACCCATAGAGTATTGCACCTCAGGATCGGTGGGCAATGAGTCCGAGCAGGGGTGCAGATTGAGAGACCTGAGCTAACCCAAAATATGCAAGTGAGAAAACCACAAGCTCAGTATTTAATTCCACCCCCAACCTAGAGATTTAAGCATCACCATCTTGAACTATGCTGGGTGTAATGGTGATTTTACAAAAGACTTTACAAGGACAGTTGGAAGTATCTATGGTGAACAATGATATATTTAATTTTTTTAAAAGATCAACTGCAGATAATTGAGGGTGAGCTGAAACAAATCTGAGAGCATATGCCATCTATAGTCAGAGCAGTAAGGAGTGAAAGTGTAAACAGGGAGCCGGGAGAGAAAGCTATAAATACAGTAGGGGTCAGAGTGTATAAGTCTCTAGGTGCCCAATGCTCGTAAAGAAATCTGGAGAGGTAACTAGTTATAGACAATACATACCTAGAGCGAGAAAGGTGGTCGAGAATATAAAAGAGAGAGAGAAATTATTGGAAAAAAAGAACATCGCCAATGTCAGGATTAGTGATAGTAGAATTAAGACCACAATTAAAACCAGAAAACCTGCACCCAAAAAAGAACTCACAGAAAACTCAGAAAGAGTTAAAGCATAGAACAAAGGATGAAAATGAAAAAGGAAGAAAGAAAATACAATTAAGATCAAAAGAGTTTGAAAGTAGAGAGCAGGAGAATGGTGGCCCAAGTAGACTAATAAGGAAAGATAATGTGATGGATCAAGGAGTAATTATTAGGAACTCAAAAACGTGGGGGAGGGAAGTTAAAAGGAAAAACATAGAAAAAACAAAAGATAAGGAGAAAAAGGAGGGGAGAAGTTTGTGGCTGTACTTAAAAGCATCACACTATAGGGATGGGGGTAAAAGATTAAGAAAACTATGGGGCATATGTATGAAGCTTAATTCCCGTTCGCAAATGGGCCGATTCTCAGAATCGGCCCGTTTGCGAACGTTAAAAAGCCTTTTGGGATGTAGCAGCCCATAAGGCACTCGCAATATAGTGAATCGCAAAATTTGCGATTCCCTATTTTGCGAGTGCATTTAAGGAATCACAAATTGCGATTCCTTAAATGCAATGCAGGAAGCACCCAAGTTGTGCGATTTTGCCCTAAGAAATTGCAAATTACCACCAGCTTCCAGTTGGTGGTAATTTGCGATTTCTTTGGAAAATTCACTTTTTTGCATTTTTCAAAGTGGCCTGTGGCGCACATACATGCCCTTAGGGCATGTATGTGCGCCACATGTGCACTGATACATATTTCAGGGGTGCAACAGGGTGTCCTTTTGACACCCTTGCACCCTTGAAATTGCATTCGCAATGTGCGAGTACCTAATGGGTACTCGCAAATGGTACTCGCAAATTGCGAATGTCTTCCCATTCATTCCTATGGGCCTCTATTCGCAATTAAGGAATACGTAGGAATCGCAATTAATGTTGCGATTCCTACATACATTTCATTTTGCGAGTCCTTAATAGCGATTCACAAAAAATCGCTATTAAGGACTCGCAAAACTGTTTTGTGATACATATGCCCCTATACCCCTTAAATCGATCACAGCTATTGCTAATCTTCTCTAAATGTGCCAGTCTAAGAGAGATAGGAACAAACGACCTTCGACAAGTAGGGTTTATACTAAGCCTGGGCGTAGTTCGCGAAGTAGCGCTATGCGAAGCTACGCAAAGTGCAGTTCGCACTACGCGAACTACGCGTAGCACTACCCGAACTGCGTAGTGCACTGTTCGCAACGATTGCACAGTGCCGGATGCTTGTCCGCACTGTGCAATCATTGAAAACGGCATCTTGCACAGTGCAAGCTGTCCTTACTGCCGCTCGAGTAGATTTTTACTCGAGCGGCAGCTTTCTCAACGCGGACTGGTAGTTTCTCATCGCGAGCGGTCGCGAGCATACGCGACCACTCGCAATGAGAATCCTGACCTCCCCGCGTTGAGAATCTCGCCGGGAGGTTTATTTTCCACGCTCGCGATCGGCAACTTGATGTTGCTGATCGCGAACGAGGAAAAAGTCTCGCCGGGATGTCATTTTGCTTGCTCGCGGTCACCAACTTGACGTTGAGGACCGCGAGCAAGCAAAAAATGACCGCTGCACTACGCTACGCTATGCTATGCGTGTTTGCACTGTGCTACGTGCAATTCGCGTTGTGCGAAGTAGCGCAAACTTCGCAAACTACGCGAGCGTAGCGTAGTGCTTTGCCCAGGGTTAGTTTATACAAAATAAAAATGGGAAGGAGGTCACCAAAGCATTGATGTATTCTGGTTTAGTAAAATCTACAGTAATAAAAGCAGAAAATGAGTTGCAGAAGGAAGGAATAAGGTTAGTCCCAGACTACCTACAGTAGAAAATCATAGATTAGTATTCCTGAATCATCATGCAGGCCTAGGGCAAAGACAGTTAAGACTAATTGACCAGGAGCTGGATGGAAAGGAAGGCATGGAAATAACTGTAACCGGGGGGAGGACGGCAAAGGGCTGGAGCGATGAAAACCGTGGAGATATGTATTTGAACTATACTACACCAATCCAGAGAGAAGAGGGGGGCTAAGTGAAATAGATTAGGACACTGGGTCATCACACAGCCTTGGGATTCTTCCTTGGCATATAAATGGCTTTAGTAAAATATCAAAATTAGAAACCTTTCAAAAAATAATAGATACCCACAAGATCGTGTGTCTGCAAACAACCTGGCTGTGCGATGAAACCCCAATGATAGAAGGATATGTGCTGGTTCATAAGTCTGCAACAAAAGGTCAGCAAGGACAACCTGCAGGAGGGATATCTACCCTAATATCAACCAAAATAGCTAGAAATGTGACACCTCTATCAGTAAGATGTAAATGGCTGGCAGCATTCAAAGTGGAACTCCGGGACCCATACCCATACCCATGAATGAAAAGTTGATAATAGCTAATGTCTATATACGGGGCGCAGTCTGGGGAGTATAGGCAGGAAATGGGAAGGATGAAAGAGGATGTTGATTGGTTGTGGGAAAGTTATTCAAAAGATATTTTTATACTGATGGGAGATCTGAACCACAGACTGAACCCAAACAAAGTGGATAGATGGTCCAAAGAAATGTTGAAATCATACAATATAAAGGTTGCACATTCCTCTAGTACTAAAGGATCTAAATGGGATATAGCGCTGGGAAAGTATCTGGGCTCAAAAGGTCTTGTTTGTTTAAATGGACGGGTAGGTGAGAATTGCCCAGCACAACAGACTTTTAAGATCGGTCAACAAAATAAGGGACTTACAAGTGGGCTCTGAAGAGGGAAGTGATCACCATCCTCTGAAATTAAAATTGAGGCGGGGAAATGTTATCCAAAGTGAAAAGGTGATCCCCATTCAGATGGATTATCCTAAACGACTGACCACTAGATTAACAGAAGAACATATTGAAAAACTGTCAAATTTCCAGCAAAAGAAATCATCAAATGATAGCTCGGAACCTCATCCTGAATGGTATGAGAATATCATTGGCCAGATAGTAAAGTGCCTTAGAGAAGTCTTAAAAGGGAAGGGAATTAGAAATGTGAAGCTCCAGAATAATAAATGTAACAAAAACAAATGGTTTACTGAGGAATGTAGGGTCCTTAAGGCGCAGATAAGGAAAGGGGAGAGAAATCTTAATCTAAGGTATGACACAGTAAGCCATAATGCACTGATGAAGTTAAGGCGAAAGTATAAAACTTTAACCAGAGGCCAGAAAAGAGAACATAAAGAGAGGTGTTGGAGACTTATGATAGAGGCAATAGAAACTAAAAACATAAAACATTTCTGGAAACTATTAAAAGAAGGGTCAGGAAAAACACAGGGATGAATGGTCTGTGTGGTAGAGGAAGAAGCTTGGGTGGATCATCTGGAGGATATATATGGTAAAAAAGAGGAGAGGGTGGTGAAACAAGTAACCCCTTGGGAGAAAGTGGGTGAGGATCTAAGATCCATGTTCGCATTAGGTAATATCAGAAATATTATCGCAAGACTAAGCCTAACCCGAGCAGCTGGACCCGATAATATGCCTGCAATAATTATAAAAACTCGTCCGAACTGGTGGGCGGATGTACTGTATAGATTGTTTGATAAGATTTTGGATACAGGGATTATACCTGAAACCTGGAGAGGTGCAATTATCAGGTCGATACATTAAAAGAGAGACATAAAAAGCCCAAAAAGTATAGGCTGATTAATCTCTTGGATGTGGCCGAAAAGTTATTTGCATAAATAATCCTGGGAATGTTAAAGGAATGGGCTGATCTTAATGGCATAGTACCACCTGAACAGAGGGGTTTTAAGGAACGGCACTCGACAATTGATCACTGTTTTTCACTTTGGTCTATTGCATGCAAGTCTGTGGAGCAGAGGGGGAGCTTATTTTGCTGCTTTGTAGACTTCCGTGCAGCTTTTGATCTGGTAGATAGAAACTGCCTATGGGAGGTATTGGAAAAATAAGACATCCCAAAAGACCTCTTAAGACTAATTCAAGAGTTTGTTTTTTAACTCTTTTTATTTATGTTTTTGCAACAAAACATTACATTACTGATATTAGCAGTTAGCGACAGACATGATACACTGGAATGAAAATAATGTCCGTGACTCTTGACCACAGCGTTCCATACGAATAAGCAATAGTACAGTCGACACCAGCACCTACGTGTGCTTTGTACATACATTACACCAGGACGCGCCAGAGATTACAGGTTGACCATGCGTGCGATACTCTCCAAATTTTTAGTGAGGAAATGAACAGTTAAGCATCATCCGACAGTGACATTGCTACATCAGTACATTATGCAGCAGGTGTTCCATGAAAGCAGGTGAACTGTAGCATATTATTCCAACATTTACTCCATATATACCTCCCGTCCACCATTGAAGTGACAGCACTATATTGCCTCTGTTTCTGTAGTGTTCGCCGGGGTATCTTGCGGGTGCGCTAGTAAATAGTTTCTGAGAGGGTCCCAGATGTCCCTGGGCCGTGAAGCTAGGGGCAGTGTATCTGCGTTAATTAGTCAGCTGCAATATATCAAGTCCCTGAGCCACTCCTTAAATTTAGGGGCGCGCCCTCTGCCCCATCGGCATGCCACACGGCGTTTAGCGAGTAGCATGGCCAGATAACGGCGGTGTGGTTTGGGGATGCACTTAGTGTAGCCTAATAAGGCTAGCAGTGGAGAGCGCTCCAGGGGAATCGCTGTCATTTGCTCCGTGGCTTCAAAAACCCGCCCCCAATAATCACTCACCCCCGGACACTCCCAAGCCAGGTGAAGGAAATCAGCTCCCGGGGCGCCGCATCTATCACAGCGATCCGAGTCCCTTAATTTATGCTTATACATTTTAACAGGGGTATAGTACAAGCGTTGTAAGAATTTAAAATGCGTAATACGTAATCTACTACTTGCAGATATTTGCTCTGTTTGTAGGCAGCAGTATGTCCATTGCTCATCAGTCAGCTCACCGCCTAATTCTGAGCCCCAGCGAGCACGGGACAGGCAAGGTGATACCTCCTGTTGGGTGTGAATGGCATGATAAAGCGTGGAAACTATGTGTCCAGGTGAGGTGGCCTGCAGCATCAAATGCAAAGGGGCAAGGCTGGGGGGCTCACAAGGGAACTCTGGAGTAACAGATCTAACGCCTTGTCGGAGTCGTGTGTAAAGGAAAATATCTAGCGGCGAGGGCTGTAGCTCATGAAACACATGATCGAGAGATCTGAACATCCCGTTGTGATAGAGATCTCCCCATGTGACTATTTTGGCCCGTTCCATAAGGTTACGAAACCCTTTCTCTTGGAGCAATTGCATACGGGGGTGATATGATAGGGGACGCAGCGGTGAATACAGCAGAGGATGTTGCAGCCTAACCTTTATGCGACGCCAAGCGCATATCGTGCATGTAATTGTGGTGTGCGCCTTTTCCCGAGGCTGAGTGTCTGCGCATAACACGCCCGCCAGGGGTATGGGGTCTGCCAACCATTGCTCTGCCGCAGCCTGAGGCATATATCTAGGGGGGTGGAACCAAAAAAAGGCATAATGGGCCTGCAAGCATGTATAGTAAAGCGCAAATTCGGAATGTCGAACCCTCCTTGCGCATAGGGCCTAATGAGTACATTCCATTGTAATCGCGGTTGCTTGCCCCCCCCCATACTAGTCTGATCATTTCGGACCTTAGTGATTTAAAAAAATGTCGCCCAGGGTGGTACGGGATATTGAGGAATAGGTACAGAAGTTGCGGGAGGACGACCATTTTAATTAGGGAAGCACGTCCCGCTAGGGATAGTGGCAGCGAGATCCAGCGGGTGACATGTCTGGTTATGCGATCTAAAGTGACGCCGTAATTAAGGCGCATCAGTTCTTCTCTGTCTCTGGAGATGCGAATCCCCAAGTAGCGCATGTCAATATCACACCACTCCAATGGGAAATCCAGCGGAAACCGAGTGACCACAGGGGTGAGCGGAAAAACTTGTGACTTTCCCCAGTTAATGTGGATTCCGGACAGCTTCCCAAAAACAATGAATTCCCGCAGTAAGGGGTTAATGTTGTGCTGCGGATCTCTGACATAAAGAATGATGTCATCTGCATATAAGGATAAGAGGATCGGCCGCAAATGACAACGCAAGGCCTTGTCATGGTGGTGTTGCCGCAGTTTAGCCGCCAATGGTTCGATTGCCAGGGCGAAGAGTAAGGGGGACAATGGGCACCCCTGACGGGTACCTCTAGTGATGGGAAAGGCGGTAGATAAATGGCCATTAATTAGGACGTGAGCTGTAGGGAGGTGGTATAGCAACTTTATCCACGAAAGAAACAAAGGAGGGAAGCCCATCCGCTGCAAAACTCCAAGTAGATAGTCCCACTGGACAGAGACAAATGCCTTAGTGGCATCTAAAAACACTGCCGCCAGCGGCAGTTCAGAATCCACGTTGTGGAGGATGGAGAAGAAGGTACGGAGATTATGTGTGGTTGCAAGCCCCGGTACAAATCCTGCCTGATGAGGGAGAACCAGTTTCTCCATTAGCAGATTTAATCTGTTGGCCACAACCTTGGCCAGGATTTTCGTATCACAGTTAATGAGTGACAATGGTCTGTAAGAGTCGCAGTGCTGTGGCGACTTTCTCGGTTTAAGGAGGGAGGTAATGAGTGCTGTTCTCATGGAAGGGGGGAGTGCGCCAGTCTCGAAGGAGTCCTCAAAAATGTCCTTGAGTATAGGGGCCAGTTGGTCTATATATATTTTGTAAAATTCGATGGGCAACCCATCCAGACCCGGGGCCTTACCTGATTTCATATGCATTATGGCTTCCCGTATTTCATCCAGTTCGAAGGGAGCGCAGAGGAATTCCCGCTGTGAGTCCCCCAACCAGCCTAACGCTACGTCTCCCAGGAAGCCTTCTAGTTCAAGATTGTCTCGCCTTTGTGACGTGTAGATAGATGTGTAGTGTGTAGTAAATGTGCTGAGGATGTCGGAAGTATCACAATAAATGACTTCCCCAGGGCCATATACCTCTAAAATGTGATTGGAAAAACGGGGTTGACGTATTGTCTCCGCCAAGGCCTTCCCGGGTCGCTCTCCCTCTACATAGCGGCGGGCCATCCAGTGCTTACCCCTGAAGCATGTCTCTCGCTCGGCTGTGGGAGTAAACTCCGAGAGCTTATCACGGAATTCGCTTTGGGCGTGGCTAGTACCTCCTGCACGAAGGTGCCCCTCAAGTGTCTTGAGCTCAGCCTCTAATTTCCGTAGTGTGCCCAGAATATCCCGCAGGTCCCCTGAACCTTTCGAGATGCAAAATACACGAATCGTGACCTTAAACGTTAAAGGCCTCCCACACCGTTTCACCGTTTCAACACTGCGCACAGAGCCTTTGTTCCGCTGGAAGAAATCCTGTATCTCTTCCCTCAGTTCACTACGGAACGCTGGGTCAAGTAGTGCTGAAGGTTGTAGCCTCCAGCTACCGCGTGGGGCGCCATAACCCGGGCGACGAGTGTGAGTTTAACGGGGGAATGGTCGGAATATGTTCTGGCCAGATGCTCGACTGCATGTACCGATGGGCCCAATCTGCGTGAGAGTAAGCAATAATCCAGACGTGCCCAGGTAGCGGACTGTGCCGTAAAGTGTGTGCCCTCCGC
Source organism: Calotriton arnoldi (assembly GCA_963921515.1). Classification (NCBI taxonomy): domain Eukaryota; kingdom Metazoa; phylum Chordata; class Amphibia; order Caudata; family Salamandridae; genus Calotriton; species Calotriton arnoldi. Next base: position 383,136 of record CAWUFW010005000.1, on the reverse strand, counting down.
TCTGTGGGGATGAACGTAGCACCAGGCGTCTACTATGCTGCTATCCTCTACTATATCCTGCAGCGCCGCATGTGCTCTAGTGTAGTGGTGCGGCGCTGGGTTAGACCTGTCAATAGCCGGGTTCAGTGCCATATTGAAATCACCCCCCCATATTATGTGAGTGGAGCCAATCTCCATAATCTTTCCCCAAAGTGTGGTGAAGAACTCTGGGGTATCAACATTGGGGCCATAGCAACAGGCTAAAGTAATCGAGTCTGCTCCCAACCTTCCCCATGCAAGACAGTATCTCCCATGTTGATCAGTTGTGGTCCCAGCCAGAGCGAAGGGAGTCCGCTTTTTTATGAGAATGGCTGTTCCCCGAGCATACGAGGAGAATATCCTGTGGTCAGCCCATCTATGTGCAAAGGTGGTTACATGTCGGGCATTGATGTGGGTTTCTTGGAGTAGCGCAATATTTATCTGGTGACGGTCCATATACGCTAATATCTGGCGGCGCTTGCGCGGATCTCCCAGCCCTCTGACATTCCACGTAATGATCTGCAATTTCTGGTGAGGTGTTAGGTTAGCCATGCGCTATTGAGACCCGTAACGGGCGACGTATCGTGGATGTAATAATCGTGAAGAGAATCAAAGGATAATCATATGTCTGTCTGTCATGTCGCTTCATGTATGTGTCAGGAAACTCAAACACAAACATCCCCCCTCCCCCACCCACTGAGGCATCCCAAACATGCCAGAAATACCATTCCCACCCTCCACCCAAATACCCCAAAATGTCATAAACAAGTTGCGTGCAACTGGGCAACACAGCCACAAGGGGGAATACCCTCGGGGGGAAACGTCTAGGGTCATGCACGGTGTCACCCCGCCCTCAGAGAGTCAAAGCGGTGGTATTGACAACCTCTGTGAGAGCTGGGGGTGCTCAGCATTAATCAACTTATGGACCCCATACTTTACTTATCTGGCAGATAGTGTCTGGGAAAGTCCCCGCTCCTGGTGATGCATAGTTCAGCTATACGGCAGCGCAGCGTCCGTGCAGTATGCCGCAACTCATGAGAAGAGTAGTCTGTATGTCGACCGTTACTCTGTGGACGGCGTTGTTGGTCTAGATGAAGCGCCAGGCGAGGCATGGGCGGCGCTGCGGCGTTGAAGTCTCTTTAGATGCTCATCTACTTGTTGGGGTTTAGTGCAGAAAAATTGCTTGCCCTGATGCGTAATTCTGAGCCGAGCAGGATATAACAGTGCATAATCTATCTGGACCTGTCGGAGTTTCTGTTTCGCGGGGAGGAACTTTCGCCTTTCTTCCTGCACGGTTGCTGTGAAGTCTGGGTATATAGTAAACGCATTGCCTTCAAAGTTAAGCTGACGTTTTTCTTGGGCCATCCGGAGGGCAACGTCCCGATCCCGATAATTGAGGAGTCGGGCAATGAAGGGTCTTGGCGTGCTCCCCGGCGGGGCACGAGGTCCCAGTGACCTGTGCGCTCTTTCAACAATGAACTGGGAAGAGAGAACTTCAGCTCCTATTGTAGCCAGCAGCATTCTTTCGACATACTCTTCCATCTTGCCAGTGTTGGTGCTTTCTGGAATGCCGGCTCCTAGCTTCGATGTCTTCATTCTTCGCCGCGATTATCTTCAGCAGTTTTTCCATTTGCGCAACGTTTGCCTGAATATGGGTCGTGGCGTCCTCAGCATCAGATATGCGGCGCTCTGTTTCCGTTATGCGTTCCTCATGGCCATCAAGTTTGTGCACAATGGCATCCATTCACGTGGTCATGGCATCCATTTTGTCTGCGAGAGAGGAGAGGCCCTGCCTAACCTCTAGGAGGATGGACTTCACGTCTTCAACCATTGATTGAGCCGCTCCTTGTGCGGGCGTGTCGCCAGCACCCTCAGTTTCTCCTTGCTGAGCACGGGCGTTTTTTTTCATTTCAAATATCAGCCTCGGCTGTCTTGCGTCAGGTTTCCCCATTTTTGACGTGGCGTAATGGGGATGTGACTAGCAGGAGCAAGAGTGCGCGCGTCCAGCAGTCCCCCCGTCCGCGGGGTAAGGAGCACAGGTTCCCTGGGTCGTCGGGGGTGTCCTGGGTGTCTTCCTCCACGCGAAGTCTGGCCGGTCATATAACCGCTCCCCATTGGACTACAACCATGGATTGGTCGCACCCACTTTCGCCCCAGCGGGCCCCAGCCACAAGTCAGCCTCAGCAGGCGGGCCCTACTCTGCACGCGGTCCCCCTGTGATGATCAGGCACCGGAAGGCAATGCAGTGAGGAGTGGCGCAGGCATCATACTGCTGAGGAGAGCAGCTTATCCATAATCAGTTCCAGCAGTGCAGCGTGATTCTTTGCGCTAGAGCTGTGCCTGGGCCAGGTGTGCAGCGACAGCAGTAGTGTCGACGCCATGTCCTGCAGGCTGGGGCAGCGGGCGAGCGCAGAGAGTGCCAGTTTTAGGCCCTGTAACGCTGGGCGAGCAACTTCCACTCCGTAGGGGATTGACCGATTAAATTGCTGATCAGTGGCGCCGCAAATTCAGGGAAGAGAAGGGCAACTGCCGCCACAGGCTCTATTCGGAGAGGTCACAGGGCCGCCCGGCTATGAGATCCGCGCCCTCCGCAGGGGGCTCCGGCCACTTTGAAGGTCGTGTATTTGCGCTGCGGCATTGACTGGAAGTGTGGTCCGTGATGTGCTGGCGAGCGGGCGAAGCGCTAAAGCTGTGATCGCTCCAGGCACTCCGGGATCGGCAGTGGCAACGGCACGTCCGAACTGCGGTGTTGACCAAAAGCTGCTGGGGGCCAAAGCGTGACGAGCGATGCTTCTCCGGCTCTGTCCCTGCGAGTGAGCGGGATGCGCTGATATCGGGTTCTCGCGCACTCACCGCCTTACTCCGAGCGGGGAAACCAGCGTCCGCTCCGGTCAGACCTAGATGCCTCGTGGGCACCCCGGAGTCGCCGCGCCTCTACACGCCCAGCTCCAGGCGGGCACGGCTGCTCACACCGGCAGAAGCGAGCGGCGGGAGCAGCAGCTGCAGGAGATTCTCAATCCGCACCAAACTTGCAGCGGAGGTGCACAGGGACTCAACCAGCACACAGCATTATTTAGTTGGCGACGGGGTCCATCAGGAAAGGATAATTAAATGGATAGGTGCACCGAGCTGCAGGAGCCTCACTACAGTGCGGCCATCTTGCTCGTGCGCCACCTAGCGCCCCCCCGACTAATTCAAGAGTTACATAGGAGTAACTGGGCCCAGGTCATTATGGACACTGCGGGGACTCTAACACAAAAATACAAGTAAATAATGGGTTGAGACAGGGGTGTGTATTAGCCCCTTTACTCTTCTCCCTATTTGTCGCCAATCTGCCTGTGTCCTTAGCTGCTGCAAACGGATTTAGTCCTAATATGAACGGTACACATGTGGCATGCCTTCTGTATGCAGATGATCTTGTGATTTTAGACCAGACAGAAATAGGCCTGCAAAGGAAATTAGATAAATTCGGGGATTATTGTAGGTGGAAATAACTAGTGGTAAATATGGATAAAACTAGGGTGCTTTGCTTCGGAAAAACCAAAAGTAAATTTAATTAGCACTTAGGCTCGGAGAGACTTGAATTAGTTAAGGAATATAAGTATCTTGGAGTCTGGCTTGAGCGGTCCTTGAAATGGAAAATTCACCTAGAGGCATTGAAGACCAGGGCTATTGCCTCGATGAGTGGGTTGAAAAAATTTAATAAGGCCTTTGGAGAAATCTCATACAGACCTGCCCTAAAAGCTTACGTAGTGAAGATCCCCCCACAAATGCAATACATAGCCGAATTGTTATACATTAGTGGTAAAAATAGGTGGGATGCTGAGGAGGGGAAGTGCCTCAAGTGTTTGCCGTCACTCCCCAGTTCTGCCATGATCCAAGCAATAAGATTAAAAACTGGCATGATTTCATGGAATATATTGGCTGCAAAAGCCCTAATTGGATTCTGGGGGAAATTGAGTGGGGAGGACGGACAGAAAGTTTCTCAGTGGTGCAAGAATGAAGTTGTGCAAAGTGAATTAAAATGGGCAAAAAGGGTTAGGACCAAACTGGATGCCGTTTGTAAAGATATGAAAGTAATGTTGCTCCCACAGAACTTACAAATAGGACTCGCCAAGAGTGAGCTAAAAGCGCTAGGCAAAGAACTGTCCAACGAAAGCGACTGTCAATACTTAAGTGAGAAAAAATCAGTACATTTTATGTTAAACTCATGGCGGAATAAAGTGAGTTATCCATATGTGGATACCCTACCAAACCAGCTGTTAAGAAACAAAGTGTTGAGAGAAAGAATTGGACTCAACCCTTGTAAGATAAGTGACATGGTAAAAGCAAAAATGATTCATATAGGAGGAAACTGTTCTTGTGGGTTGAATACTAAATGTGAGACAGTGGTTACGCCCAATATTCCTGAAATATGGGATTATGGGCACACTGTAGAATTATTAACTGATATGCGCTTTTTAGACATAGCATGTGCTATTTGAAGGTTCATGAGGGCAGCAAGTGCAGTGTTTATTGAGATTTAGTATCTAGGAGGGTTGATGTATTTTATGTGATTATCTGCAGATTTTATTGGAACATATATTTTACATGGGTAATTTGTTATGGTCTTATTAGATGTAATTTACCATTATATATGTATGTGCTCTCTTCTTTAAAAAAAAATGTTTTATGAGGTATTTGTATAGTACAGTGGATATAAATGTTGCGTTGTTTAAAGGCCAATGGTCTAAATAAACATATCTTTGATTGATAAAAAAATATATATATATTAAAAAATATTAAATGTGATAACTTTTCTAATAATTTAATTAAAAAGTAGTTTACAACTAAACATAATGTCTCAAACAAATAAAAAAAATTACATTTCTTTAAATACTCAATAATTTAAAAAAATCATTATAACAAAAATTCAAACATGCCAAATATTTTCCTGAAAACAAAGTTTTAAAAACAAAATTTGAATATATTGTATTGTATAAAGTATTTCTTCCATATTTCTTACAAATATTAATACAATTAAATAGTACACATTTTCTTTATAAGCATTAATAAACTGCATAACAATAAATGTAATATAACTTTAAAAATAATAAACAAAACTTCACATATCAATATATTTTTCAAAAGAATCTAGAAATGCATAAATATGCCCAATATAAACCCTACCCCAGGCCATGAAAAACATATATAAAAAAGTAATACCATAAAAAAGTAAAAAATGATATTGACAAAAACAATCCGAAACAATTCAATGAATATAATCAAATTAAAAAGTAATTCATTCTAAAAGAATTTACATATAAAAAAAATGGAAAATAACATTGTATACACTTATATTATATACACCAATAACAACAATATTTTTCGCCACAATATTAAATACAACACTATTAAATGAGATACTACCTGCTACATTCCAGAGGACAATATTTTGAATATCAAGATATAAGGAAATGATATTCCCAACTCAATATGTTGGTAAAACACCCTTTACAACACAGGTCAAAACTGCAATTGCTGGCCGAAAGTCGTGTTGTAAAGCGTCCAATATGAGTTGTATGAATCTACTGAAAGCCGACGTGATCTTAAAATATTTCATCAATGGTGCTATTTTTTCATCATTTTGCAATGAAAATAGACAAAGCCACTGATCAACGTCAATATTTTACAATGTTAAAGGGCAGGGCAGCTGCACTGGCAACTGTTAATCAGTTTCTCTTGTGCCCAGAGTCAAAATGCCTCTACAGAAAATCAGGGGCTCACTTAAAAAAACACTTTCCTACAGTCTACCATGCTTATAACAATGGGTTATAGAACATATACTTAAAGTAAAGCAAGGATATATGTTGAATCTAGCTACCTCAGGTCATGTAGTCGATTTATTGAAATAAACTCTGCAATAGTTTTTGACCTGTGGCAGTACAGAGCCACAATGAAAAAATATAAATTGGACAACAGATGTAATCCCTGGCATTTTTGCTATATTTAAAATTAATATATAAACATGTCCCAGTCATCAAGGAGTTATAACATTGGGATCATCTTTGATAAAAATAAAACTGCAATATTGCTAGATACCAAGGTCCATGTTTATCATGGGTTTGCGTGGCCCTTGTGTAACGCAAGGTAGTGCATGGGTGACACAAAACCTTGAATAATATTTACCAAGCCATACAAGGCCTCCTTGCATGGCCATGCGTGGTTTGGTTAATGTGGTGTAACGCAAGGCAGCACAAGTCACTTGCTTGCATTACTCTGCCCCAGGGAGACGTTAAAGGGGTGTAACATGGGTGTTTCCATGCATCCACCCATGTATTTTGGCGCATTCCCAGATTTACCATTAGTGGTAGACCTGGGAATGCATTAAAATGGTAAGCCTCCCCAGGGGAGGCGTAATAAGGAGAAAATTCTTTATTTCTTCCCTCTTCTCTTCTGAAGCACACATAGAAAGCGGAAAATTCTTCTGAGGATTGTTTTTGTACAGGAACGTGTTCCGTCCTGCACAAAAACAACCCTGCCTACAATGTAGTCAGCCTTGCACCGTGGTGCAAGGGTGCCTGCATTAATGCTAGGCAGCTGGTTGTGCACCAGCGCAGACAGAGAGCAGGATTGCACAGTATAATGTTAATTAACGCACATTCCTGCCCTCTCTCTTTCACGCAACACAGCACAGAAAGGTGGCTTGCTGTGCTGTGTTGCATGGAAATTTGATACATATATACATATGCCCTCAAATTTTTAGGAGTGTTATAAATGTACAAAACTAAGGTAATCACCTTGATGCCTCTATCATTACTTTGTATTTATTAAAGTATTCTTCAATAACAAAGGAACACTTAACATTAGAATGGCCAACTGTAGGAAATGACCATCTTCTGCGTAGTGTACCCTATCCGTTTTTGCTGACTGTAGATCGCTATGCCCTTCCCCCTTCTAACCAGTGATAAAGTACCTTTGCTCCTCCTTTCATTGTGATGAAGTTGGCATCCTGCTAATTGGCTTATTAAACTTACCTATAAGTCCCTTGTATATGGTAAAAAGTAAAGTAAATGTCACAAGTGGACTGAAGCACCCATTGTGATATCATCATCAAAATATCTTTATTCGATTCAGACAAAGTGAATCATAAAAGAGTACATGCACTTAAAATTTCTTAAAACAAATACATACATATAAAATTCATTGGTATCAGAGAATGAAAAAGTGCAGTTCACATTTCAGCCAAGAGATCATAAATCAACACTTTGCTACTATTGTTTTCCTTCTTGCTTGAGTCGCCCTAAGAAATCTTGCAAGTACCACACACGTGTACAGACTGGGGAGCAATTGTAGTTATAGAAAGGCCGGCCTGCATTGTTTAAAATTTAATGATTTCAATAAAGGTACAATAAAAAAACTTCTCAGATCCTTATAGAATTTACAAAAAAGTGTGATGTGCATGGTTGATTGGTTTGATACATTATCACATGGGCAACGTTGTAAATCTTTTGACCAATCATTGGGGTTTGGGAAACTTATCAAGCGGTGGAAGATGTTTAGTCTAAAACGAGTTAAAACAAATCAATGTTGTGCATTAAGAACATTAAAAAGGTATGGTTGCATGGAAAAAGTAGTCAGGACCGTTTGGTTGTGTTTCACAGTTGTTTTGCCCAACTCCACGCATAATCGCAGATCCGCCAGATGGTTTAGGGACTCTATTTTTAATCCTTTCCTCAAGATGTTTAACAGGGATTCTGGATGCTCGTAGAATTCCAAACAGCCCATATCTGTCAAAGAATTCTTAATAAACTTTAGCCAGGGGATCTTTAGGGCCATTTCAGAGTCATAGCAGTCCTTGACTATGGCACGATTAAAGGCCATATGTTCCGAGGTCCATATTTTGTGCCATAGCAAGAGTGGTTGAGTCCTTACCAAGTCTATTAGGTAATTAGTCCCCAGCTCTGAGTGACATACATAGTTTGAGCAACTCGAGGGAAGTGCTAAAAGGTTTTTAAAAAACATATTTTCCACCGTCTGTAATGGTTCAACGTTAGCATAACCCCAGATGTCCGAGCCATACATTGCAATAGATCTACGTCATTGTGGTATCCACTACAGTGACAATGCAAACATGACTGTAAGCCTATCATTTGTAACCTGCTTTTGGAGTTTTGAACTGCAAATTCAACCTGTCAAAATAACCACTTTTGACAGGCTAAACCTTCCTTTTAAAAATTAATAAGTCACCTCTTACTGCCCACAAGGAAATGTGCATGATATTTAAATGTAGGGCACAGTTTTTAAATTAAATAATTGATGTATTAACCTTTTTAAGCAGTAACTAAAAAATAAGGAGGGGTTAGATGATTACACATCCTGACTAATATCATTTTACTTGTTCACAAATAAAAACTGTGATGAAAACTTCCTGTTTTGACAAGGATCCCAAGAATAATTATCCATGTTTACTGTTATTTCCTGTGCATGTGAAGGCTAGGTGAGCTAAGTTTTAAAATGTCAAAACTTGTTGTTCTCAAAACTGTGGGGAAGGTCCAGTGGCTAGTGTTTTACTATCTGTGGATTTTATTAAACAATATTTGTTATTTTGTTTTACCTGAGTTTAAACTAATATCTTTTGGCAGCCATTTTGGTTGTGCTTCTTGAAGGCACAGGATGTGCTCTAGCCTTTTAGAGCATTCAATGACCCTCAGCAAGCCTTGCCCATATTTAAACTAGGGTGGTGGAAGAATGTGCCACTGGCACACCAAAAGCAAACCCATCTATTCCTGTCAGCGCCTGAATGGGCCCACGGGCCAGTAATCTTGGTTGTTGTGATACAGGATCTTTGAGGTATTCTTTTGAGACCTTATATCATTTTCATCTCATTACTCCTTCGTGTTGTACTTACATCCGGTTTCACAGTGAGAATATGAATAGTGACAAATACCCTCAGTGCAGTTGGCATCCCACTCCTACCTTAGCACCAAAAAAGCATAAGATAGTACCTCCCTTAACTCTAACTGAGAAGTCTCTGGACTTTAAGTTCACATCCTTTGAACTGTCGCCATCTGGCCAAATATTCTCAGAAAATTGCAGAGTTTATTAATGAATCTGAGTGTGAAGCTTTGTTTCTTACTGAAACTTGGCTTAATGAGTCAACCATGCCTGATATTGCTCAATCAGTTCTAGAACATTACCGATTTATAAGACAACCTACTTTAGATCCTAAAACTTGGACACATTACTGCCCCATATTGTTCCATCCTGTCTGTACCAAGATAATAAAATCGCATGTTAACACCCAGCTTTCTCATTACCAGGAGTTTTCTGGTCTGTTGCATCCCTCTCAGTCAGGATTTCTTCCTGGCTTCAGTACGAAATCTGCTCTTTTAGGTGCAGTCGAGCATCGCCAAAAAGCAATTTGGGCTTGAGGACACTGCTGCCCTCATTCTTCTGGACCTCAGTTCTGCTTTTGACCTGGTATCAGTTATATTTCAGAAACTGGCAGATATTGGCATTCAAGACACTGCCCTCTCCTGGCCCTTATCGTTTTTGCAGGATCGCACTTTCAGGTGCTTTCCAAACCTTATGGTCATCTACATTCTCTCTTTTGTGTGGGATGCCACAGGGCTCCTCATTGAGCCCTACACTTTTTAATATTTATGTTTAGCCCCTGGCTGATTTAGTTGAAGGTTTTGGCCTGTCACTTTTCATGTACATTGATGATACTGAGATCATTGTTATGCTGAGTACAGAGAATACATTGTTGCCTCCATCTGTCTAGCAGAAGTTTCAGGATGGATGAGTCTCAGTTTTCTCAAGCTGAATGGTGACAAAACAGAGGTGTTGGTGGTGGGTAATCAACCCAATTTCTGGTGCCCTCATTTGTGGTCTGCTGATCTTGGGCCTTTGTCCACTCCTTGTGCAGCATTCAAGAGCCTTAGCTTCTAGCTAAATCAATGGCCTCTTATGGATGTCCAAATTTCTAATATTGCTGCCCACTGTTTCTATATACTTAAATGTCTGAAGAAAATCTTTGACCCATAGCTGCTCAAAAAACAGTGTTTCAGGCTTTGATTACATCCAGTCTGAATTATGGACACATGCATTTAAGTGCTTAAAAAAATACTAAAGAGACTTCAGATTGTTCAAAATTTGGTGGCACGGTTGCTGTGTTACCCAGATAACTATATGTTGCCATTCAGCTTCCTTCTCTTCATTGACCAATGATAGAGAAGGGGATTCATTTTAAAGCCATATGCTTCATACATTGGTTTGTACGGTGGTGGTCCTTATTATCTTAGAGCTCTGGTACAACGATATTCTCCTAAACAAACTTTACAGTCAGGAAATCAGTGCTTACCTATTATACCTTGCTACAAATGTATAAGGCAGGGAGGTAGATCATTTGTTGTGCTTGGTCCTACTCATTGGAACATTTCTTCCATTAGTAATCCAAACATGTACCTTTTCTGAATTTCACTAAGCTGCTGAAAACCTGGCTCTTGTAGGCATCTCTGTCCCTTCCTTCTCATCAGCGCTGGGAAACTAATTTTGAGTAGCATGCGCTTTAGACATTTTGTAAAGGATTGATTGTTGAGGTAAGGGAAGCTCCACCCTTAAGGTGCCAGTGAGAAAGTGCCTACTTTTGCATGGTCACCCCTTATTTTTGTGGATTGATGCTGCTTGTGTTATAACTCTGCACCCTGGGCCCCTGCTGTCCTGTGGCTTTAGGGCTACCTGTGTTACCTTACTCCTAAAGTTTTAAAGTAAGCAGGTCAACCTGTCAAAATAACCCTTTCTGACAGAAAAGACCCCTTCTTTCAAATATTAAATAAGTCACCCCAATCAGTCCTAGTAGTCCACAACACAGGATGTCTAGTATTTAAAAGTGGTACATACAAGATTTTAATGTTGGAATTTATCTCCAGTGATTAGCCCCCCACTTCAAAATGGCAGTAGCTGTCCTATGAGAAAAAACTAAGCTACCGGAATAATTCAAACACTATTTGTAATGTTCATTAAACATTTAGGAAAATAAATATTAATCCACATTTAGTAAAAGTGAGAGTTTATCTGCTCCAACCTCAAGTAGGCTAATTAGCATTAGCGGCTCATTAAATGGCCCCTTTTAGGGCTTCCCTATAGTGAGATGTGAAAACTGCTCCCAGAATAGAAATGATTGCCTAGGCCTTTTGACAAGAAGACCTCGGTGAGAAGTATGTTACTATATCAGCTCAAAAAAGGCAGCTGTGGTGGGTTCAGGAACGTCATTACCTTGAAAGGGATCAAGGGGAGGCCTGCACATTCATAGTTAAGTGAAAATGAAGACCTGTACAAGAGAAGTGTTAATTCTCTGGGAGTTCTGTAGCCAGCTTTGCACAAACCCAGTCAACATCGGAGTTGTTCCCCGATCCAGCTCAGTGTGTTTGAGGCTGAGATGAATGTTCACTTCCCTAAACACAGCATCGGCTGGAACAGTAGAAGCCTCCATGTGCAAAATGAGCTGCCATCTTACATTTGCCTCAGAATAGTGATCTGTGAGATAGTTTGCAGTAAAGCAAACAGGATGTGCTGCAAAAGTGAAGAGGCTTATCCTGAGGACATTTTTTCTCATTGGTTAGGGAGTGTTCAGGAGTCAGCCACAGTCACTGACCACTCAATCCTACAAAAGTGACACCTCACCCTGAGCTCATCAAAACACTCTCTAGACTTGTTGCGGAACAGAAGACTGGACTTACTGTTTGCGGCCTGTGCGGAGACCTGAAGGGCTAGACCGGCTCCCACTTGTATACAGGACTAAGACGTGGGCTCCAGGGGTCAGTTGGCCAACCTGCTGTGCAGCTACAGAGACACAAAAAGCTGCAAGAGACCTTTTTCCTAGAGTGGGCATTTGACCAGTAGTTGCTAGAGTGAGTTTCGACCCTTGAGTGCTGTCCCTGAGGTCTTTGGAGCCTTAGAAGTGACCAAGAGGAGCTGCTCAAGAAAGTCTGAAAAGTTGGAACCTAGAAATTTTTAGACTTTCAGGACCTTGGAGTATCAGTGGGATTTCATAATATACATAAATGTCTGATTTTGCGAGGTCTTGGTAAGATACAACTTTGAGGCTAACCCCACCGGAGGATTCTGATCTCTAAAAAGGAGATTATGTCTGAAGGTAGAAATTGGGACTGGTCAAAGACACAAAAAGTATTGACCAGTCGAGAGGGCTTCAACAGCCGTAAAATGTGAATGTTCCTGCTCTGAGCTTTTCTGCTGCCATACCAATGGCTTCAGTGAGACCTTGTCCAAAGGCTTTCTGACTTTGAGCAGACTTTTCCAGATAGAGCCTGAAGTCTTGCTCTGGTGGAGGATGTTTTGTTCCATTTCAGAGACTAAGTCACAAGGTAAAGTCTTTAACAGGTTTGACCTGCTTGGTTTTTCTGGCCCTCTCTCCATTGTGATCAATCAGAAATTACACCTATGTCCCAGTCAGCCACAAACAGTAACATTTGATCGGTGCTTTACTTTTACTTGGTGCTTTTTGCCTCAACTTATAAGAATTCATATCTCCAGTTTCCCTTATTGAATTCTAGTTGTTTTGGTGTCATTTTCGTGAATACATTTGTCTCTATTTTTAGAAAATGTCTGTGAGATTTTTATTGTGTTATTCTATGGTTTTTAAACTGTTCTGTTAGTGCTTAATACTTTACACATTTTTCTAAGTTGAGTCTGCATGATTCTGCCATAGTTGCCAGGGGGCTGAAACCTGCGTAATTCTGTGTAGGTTAATTACACCAAATTTCTGCAAAAGTATGTGAAATTATGCATATTTATGCAAAATGCATCTCACACTCAAACATTTACCTGACAGTCCATTCGGATAAAAATTCAACTCGAATATATATGTTTTAATTTGATTTCCAGTTGTTCACATTTAAAATTCTGCCAAAGATTTGTGCTAAAAAATTACCCAAACAGCCTGCTTAGGGTAAAAATCTACCTGAACTGTTTGCTGACTTCCAGCATTAAAGGAACTGCCACTCACATTAAAAACTCTGGCATTCATGTTTGAATTTGTAGTTTTGGGTTTAAAAAATACAGCCTGCTTGAATAAAAATCGACCTAAAATCCTGCTTGCATCTTAAAATTAACCAAACAGTATATATATTGTGTTACAATTTCTCCTTGAAATTGCACGATGTGGGGCAATGTCATAATCTCTGTAATTTTGCAGCCATTTTGTGAGATTACCAAAATTACACCAAATGCTCTGGCGTAATAAAATTTTTGGCCAAGCCTAGTTTAAATTATTGAAGCGTTGTTTCACCATAACAAGCTTGCGACTGTATTCCTTGTGGTGGGCTCCGATCCGCCTGAAATAATAATCCACTTTCTTACAATGCCAGTTGCTGTCACTGGTTTGCTGAGAATCACTGTAATTGTGTTAGGCTCATTGCTTTTATCTACGGTTTGAACACATTTTATTATAATGAGTAGATGTGTGCGAGCAGAACATTGAGGTAAAGTACGTTTTTATTTTTGTTGCCAGAGACAGCTTACTTTCTCCTGTTTGGATTTTTAATGGTTTCCATTGAGATATATTTGCTCAAGTTCCGTGGTATAGGTAGAGGTGAAGTAATATATATATCTTTTTTTGAGTTTAAGAGCTTTATTGAAGTAAATACGAACAGAGGTACAACATTGCAGCAATCATTATAGAGAAATGGCAAAAACGAACAAGCAAAGTATATAATAATATGAAGGAGTGAAAACTTAAGATAACTACCATTATCAAATTATTAAAACCAAAAGAAGAAAGCCTCAGTGAAAGGTTGTACCTTGAAACAAAATAGCATTTTAACATTTTCAGAATGGAAAGAGAGCTAGAAGAAGAGAAAAGAAGAGAGGAGGGAATGAAAAGGAAAGAAAGAAAGAGAAAAGAAAGCAACATCCTTATCAGATATCGTATGTACGACTAACAAGGTACAATCAGTATATTATTTTCTGAGAACAAAGTAGGAACCATACATTGACTAATACGAACTATATAAGAGAAAGGAACCAAGAAACAAAATACTCATGGTGGTTGATAAACGAAGGAACTGAGGGGCATATTACCAAGGGCGTTATCGCCGCTTTAGCGGCACTTTTTGCCACTAAAGCGGCAATATTTTTATCGCCCTATTTGCAAGCTGTCGCTAACAGCTGTTAGCGACAGCTTTATGGCGAAAGCGACCGTTTTGGTGCCGCTTTGCATGTCAGCGATATATATCGCTAATGACATGCAAAGTAGGCGTTCCTCAACTAAAGCGACTGAAAACAGTCGCAAACACAACTTCCCCTATTAGCAATGCCCGCGAAGCGATAAAAAAATTTGCGCTAACCGCGATTATCGCTGGAATCTAACACCTGCTAAAAACCTGACATAACCATTCTAGTCAATGGGAGGTGGATTGTAAGGTTAAGTCCTCACCTGCCTATTAGCAAGCTTTTCATTAGCGCGTTGAATTCATCGCTGGATTTTTCGCGCTATTGCTGGGTTTTGCCGCTATCGCTGGATTTTTTATCGCATTGGAGATAAGCGTTGATAATAATGCGTTATCTCCGCGATGAAATCCGGCGATAAAAAAAACTGCGCTACGCGCTTTGCGATAATTATCGCAATTCCTTGGTAATATCCCCCTGTCTTTGTTACGTAATGCAGATGTGCATTGATAGTTAGTGAGTGGAGACCAGAAGGCTTCCTTTCGAAGAAGTTGCTGAGATGTGATGGCAGAAGCTCTATCCAGTCTGTGATCATAGCACAGAAAGTTCCACCACGCAGAAAACGAGACCTAGGTGGCGTCCTTCCAATTGGAAGTAATTACCTGAAAGGCAATGGCAAATAACATATCCACAAAAAAAACCACCCTGCGAGATCCAAACCACTTTGCAGAATTAATAAATGTCAAAAGGAAAATTAATAGAGCAAATGGAGGAGATTGATTTACATACCTTGGTCCAAAAACAGAGTAATGCTAGGGCAAAGAAAAAAGGAGTGTATAAATGAGCCAGGGATGGTTTTACAGGACCAACAATTCGGGGATAGATCTAAACTATACTTGGAAAGATATAATGGAGTTAAAAATAACCTAAGATAAAAATAATAAAGGGTCTGAGTGGTGTTGGCAGTGCAGGAAGTATGATGTATGCAAGCCCAAATAGAGTTCCATGTGTGAATAGATAAGGTACGCTGCAAATCAGATTCCCATAGGAGTTCAACCTTACTCTTGGGGCTGTTGAGAGAGGAGAAATGAATACATTTGCAAATATGAGAGGCCCAGAGGGAAAGAGAGGTTGACAAAGGTTCTAAAGTGGGGTCTAAAGCAGAGGGGGGAGATCCGGAGAGGAGAGAAAACTGATTAGTTAAAAGCGATCTTAAAGAGTCATACCTAAGGAGTGAAGAGAAAGGTAGGCTGAACTTAGAATGAATTTCCTGGGGAGAAAGAAAAAACGAACCATGCATTAGATGCTTAACCAGGAAGATCCCCTTACCCACCCAATTTTTCCCAAAAATAGTACGATTAGACAGTTTAATGGATTTATTATGCCAAAGAGGTGAGTCTAGAAAAATGTGTAGAGGAGTATGGGATTTGCGCTTGACCGGATGAAAGGTTGAAATAAAATGTGCAATGGTCGGATAGTTAAAAGAACAAGGAGGATGGTTAAAATTGGCTAACGAGGAAAAAGGAAAAGGGTGAATCAAGGATTTCTCCAATTTATACCAAACAGAAGCGGGAATGTCTTCCGAAGAGGACAAATAAGGTAACACCTGACGGATCAAAAAGGAGGAGTGATATTGTCGAAAATTGGGAAAATGGACATCTCCCCGATCCTTAGGAGCAGAAAAGAAAGATAAAGAAATACAGTCTTTTTCGACTATTCCATAGAAACTTACTCAAGACACCATTAAGGGTCTTAAAAGTTTCAATGGAAGTTTCACTGGTAACATGGACAAATAGAAGTTGATAACAGGAAGCATCATCATTTTGATTGTGTCAAGTCTACCCCACCATGACAGAAAAAGGGGAGACCATCTTCCTGTCACGTTATTTACTTTTAATAGAACCTCTTCCAAATTGAGCTGAACCGTTCTCACAATTGAAGAAGAGTATTTAATTCCCAGGCAAGTGATACTATTGATAGTCCATTTGAAATCAGTCCCATCGAACATGCTTTTTAACCAATATTTGTTTAAGGGAAGCACTTCGGACTTAGAGAAATTTAACTTGTAACCAGACAAGGCAGCGTAAGAGGAAAGAAGATCTGTAAAGGCGGGCAGAGAACTAGAGGGATCAGAAATATAAAGCAGAATATCGTCTGCATAGGCGGTAAATTTGATTTCAATGTCCTTGTGTTTAAAACCTCGGAAAGTGGGTGAGTGGCGCAGAGAATGAAGAAAAGGTTCAAGGGATAGGATAAAGAGCAGGGGAGAAAGAGGACAACCTTGACGAGTACCTCGTTGTAAGGTAAAATAGGAAGATTGAGTTCCGTTAACAAAAACTGAAGTAGTTGGAGAGGAATATAACAAACTGATAAGTGACATGATAGAGGGGCCAAAATCATGCCATTTGAGGGTGCGCATCATAAAAAGCCAATGAATACGGTCAAAGGCCTTCTCCGCGTCAAGGGTTATGGCTGCAACAGGAGAGGGACTCCTAGATGCTAGATGAATGATATTAAGAAAAGTTCTGGAATTATCAGCTAAAGTCCTTCCCTTAACGAACCCCGTCTGTTCAAAATCAATCAGTTCTGGAAGTACCTGATTAATACGGAGGGTGAGAACCCTGGCAAAAATCTTACAATCCAAATTGATCAATGAGATGGGGCGATAATTAGCACACAAAGAAGGATCCTTATCTTTTTTGGGAATTAAACAAATCATAGCCTCTAGAAAAGAGCCTCGAGCCTCATTGTGAGGAACAAAATATTGAAAGAGAGATAAAAGATGAGGCAAAAGAATTTGAGAGAAACAGGAATAAAATTCAGCAGGAAAGCCGTCCGGGCCAGGGGCTTTATCCTTGGGTAACTTAGACAGGGCTGACTTAATCTCAGAAAGGGACATATCAATGTCCAATATAGAACAATCAGGGGGGAGGAAGAACGGGGAGGTAGTGAATCAAAAAATGAATCCAAGGCAGCTTCAGAGGGGGAGGATTCGGGGGTATATAGGGTCTTATAAAAGTCAGTAAAGCATTCCAATATCTCTTCGTCTTTAAAGCGATTAACACCACTATCATCGATGATTTTAACTATTCTAGATCTATGGGACTTGTAGGAGAGTAGGATCTGCTTCACATGGGTACCCCCACTTTTTGCTGATGCTTCACTGTTTTTAGACATTAGTCTGGCTGGGGCCCTGCTAATCAGAACCCCAGCCTAGCTGCTTCCTCTCTAAAATGGTTTCCATGTGCCTTAGGCACATCACTGATTGGGATCTGGAGTGCCCTTATAAGTCCCTAGTATATGGTATACTATGTACCAAGGGCATAGGTACCTCAGAGGCCTGCCAGGGGCTGCAGCATGTATTATACCACCCCTGGAAGGCCATCCAAACTGACACCACAGGTCTGCTACTGCAGCCTGGGTAAGGTGGTGCATGCACTCCTTACTGTGATATAGGTTACCTATATCACGAAATACATACACACATATAAACCTATAAGTCACTCCTAAGGCAGGCCTTATCAATCCTAAAGGCAGAGTGCGTGGTTCCTATGTGAGAGGGTGCCCCTGCATGAGCAGGGCCCCTCTGCAGCGTTCGGAGACCATCTCTGATGCTGTTTGTAGTGCAGCCTGACCATATACTCTTAAGCGCATTATATCCTCGCGGTAAAATGCTAAGGCTGCACCTAAACATGTCGTGTTTGGTGTCAAACATCTTGGAATACTACCCCCCCGCCAATCCTGGCGGCGGAGGTAGCATTCCACCCTTCTAGAGGGAAAGACATGTTAACTCTGACGAGTCCGGTAACTTCTTTCCAGAGCCCTGGCATCACAAAATGGATGCTGCTGCCACAGACACGAAACTCCAGCAGGGGAGGCCTGGACAATAGGTTTCCTGTCCCAGGGAGGTGTGACCACCTCCCCAGACAGGATAATGTGTATTGGGGCTGGGCGGGAGCACTTTCGGGTGCTTTGAAGTCCTGCACTGGGGGCACATTTGGTGTCCCTGTGCATACCCCAGTTCAAACCGGATCAGGGGCTTGCAGCCCCTGCTTTGGCGTGAACTGGACAAAGGGAAAGGGGTGTAGCCACCCCTCTGCCCTGATCCACCCATAGGTGGGGCCACAGAGTAGTCCAACCCCTATTTTTAGAATAAAGGTAGGAACCCAGTCCTTAGGACTTTATATTATACCTGGACGAAACTCTGAAACTGAATCCTGGACCTTCGACGCTCTACGACAAGATTAGAGGACTGAAGAATCTCCCTTGGGGTCAAGGAGTGACTCCCCTGCTTGGCAGGCACCAAAGAAGCATCTGTCCGGTTCGCATTTCTGAAGCTCCCGTTGGACGCCGAAGTCATCGCATCACCAGAGGTGGATTCTCAGACTTCCCCGAGGCTACCCTGTGTCCCCAGCAAAGCTGAGGCCCGTGGCTATCGTGGGTGACTTGAGACCGTGACCCCTGGACACCGAGCACATTTGCAAGTGCATCATCTTCTGGGTCTCCCAAGAAGTCGTGCTTTGGGCTCCGAGTAGCCCTAGCCTCCAGCACCACCTGCACCGAAGATCACTGGCCCGCACTCCACGAGTGTCCTGTAAGCCAGCTCCACGTGCGGCGTCACGAGGCTCCTTCGCGGTCGCTAGCCCGTTGGCTAGTAGCCCTTAACGAAGGCCAATCCTTTTCTTACTTGGCATCCTGGTTGCTCCAGGCCTGCCCTCACTTACCCTTGCTGGGTGAGTTCCACAGACCTTGCTGGTCTGCACCATCGACGATCTACATCTTCACCGAGACTTGCCGTTGCCAAGGCTTGTTGGGTCCAATCCGGTCGACGACACCTCAGCACTCGACAGACATCGTGTACCAGCCCGAATCCTGCTCCTGGTCGCCGACAACGCCTCCTGGACCTCGTGGCTGAAGAGTCAAGACGACCATCAACGCACCTGAAGCACTCGACATCGGTGGGCATCTGTCCATCGCCTTCCTGGTCACTGGCTAGTGACCCAGACTCTGTCCCCTCTGCTTTCAGGTTCTTCAGAACTCCGATCCACTCTTGGATCCACCCGGACACTTTTCTCTTGGCCACCAGCAGCACTTTGCAGCAGATCGCCATTCGAATCGACGACGAAACCCGACCCCGAAAGGCACCTATGCACCCGGCTTCCCTGGGTGAGGTAACACGAGTACTCCGGTGCTCCCGTGGGTAGAGACTCTTCAAAGTCCTAGATCTCAAAGGGTTTTGTCCTATTCCTCTTTTAAGTGTCCCTTTCCTCTATTTTCCCGATCCCGACTTTCTCCATAGAAGTTAACGGCGTATTGCGGTTGTGTATTTACACTGCACGCGTCTCCCGTGGGTCCCCTGTGTCACTACCTTGGGTGGTTCCTTGTGGTCCAAGCACTTCTAGAGGCTCTAGGCCTAGTGTCTAGTTCAGTCGTGGTTCGCATACCACTTTATTGGTATATGGTTTGGTACGCCCCTAGGGCCCAAACATGTATTTGTGCTATTACTGTGAATTAATAACTTATAACTTATGTACTTCGAACTCTAGCCTCATAAAGAGACTAGAGGGGTGTGTTTAGCAATAAATACATATATTTTGAATATATACCTGGTGTGGTGCTCGTTCATTTGATCACTCAAGAGATTATAGACTGGTAAAACAAGCTGCTTTACATTCCTTCAAGACTTAGCCTGAAGGCTGCTCTCCATAGCTACCACTAGGATAGCTTTCAATAAGGTTGTCTTTAACCTATCTCCAATAAGGGGTTGTTTGGACTGGTGCAAGGTGCCCACTATAATTAGTGGACAGCATATGCCAGGCCAACTTCTCACATTGGTGTGCAGCGTGTGGGATTCCAGCTTGCTATTGTTTTACCAGATAATCTCAATTGAATTGATCAACTGAAAACCACTAAAGGTACCTAAGGTACATATAATTTAAGCTTAGAATACAGTAAGTTCTACTGAACTTAGAGTTGTGTGTTAAGGGATAGCACAACCCTTTCTACAACTCAAGAGAGTTTAGTAGGCCACACTAGAGTAGGTAGTGCATACACCACACCACACTAGTAATGTCTTTAAGGGCAGGATCCAAAGAATCCTTGCAGGAAGCCATTGAGCTTCCACCCTCCAAGTATGATACACTCCCATTCTTGGAATTGAGAGCTTTATGTAACTTGAGAAAAATAAGGACAGGCCAAAGCCCCACCACCCAACACCTCAAGGAGCTGTTGGTGGCTTATGACCTTAGTAAGCCTGTAGGGACTGAAGGGGTAGGAGCTGAGGGTGGGGCAGGAGAAGAGGAGGATGCTAGGGGTACCAATACCCCCAGCCCCCCTCTGAAACTGGCCAGGAGGGTGACAATGACCCTGACCTGGAAACCCCAATCCCTCCTGTGGATGATGATGAGGATGATCAAGATGATGCCCTCTTTGTCCCCCCAGGAAGGATTAAGAGTGTGCCCAGGAAGTCTAGATCTCCTTCTCAGGAGTCTAACCACTCTGGCACCTCTATAGGGAGCTCTGTCTCATCTCACAGGAGGGAATCCTCTCAAGAGAGGAGAGACCGACTGGTCCAGTATGAGGAAACTCAGCTGGAGATCAGAAAAAAGCAATTGGCTTTAGATAGGGAATCCCTAGATCTCCTTAGAGAGAGAAGAAAGTTGGGACTAGAGTCCCATGGTGGCAGCCATGTCCCTAGAGACAGGGAAAGGTCCTATGACCATAGGAACCTGAGCAAGATTGTCCCTCCCTACCAGAGTGGGGATGATATCCACAAATGGATAACTGCTTTAGAGAGGGCCTGTAAAGTACAGAAGGTCCCTCAGGAGCAGTGGGCAGCAATCTTGTGGCTCTCCTTTGCTGACAAAGGTAGAGATAAGCTCCTCACTGTTAGAGAGGAGGATGCTGATAATTACAAGGTCTTGAAGAGTGCTCTTATTGATGGGTTTGGCCTAACCACTGAACAGTACAGGTTGAAGTTCAGAGACACCCAAAAAGCACAGACTCAAGACTGGGTAGACTATGTGGATTGTTCTGCCAAGGCTCTGGAAGGCTGGATGATGGGCAGTAAGGTGTGTGACTTCTCAGGATTGTACAATCTGATAATGGGGGAGCAGATTCTTAATAACTGTCAAAATCAGCTGTTGCATCAATACCTGGTAGACTCTGATCTGACCTCTCCCCAAGAATTGGGAAAGAAGGCAGACAAATGGGTCAGAACCAGGGTGAAGCAGAAGGTACAGAACCAAGGTGGGGAAACCAAGAAGCAAGATGCTAAAAACTCTGACAAGGGTGGGGAGAAGGGTAAAGATCAAAAGTCTTCATCAGGCCCCCAAAAATCTTCTTCTGGTGGGGATTCACAGTCTACCAAAGGTAAAGGCCAAAGAAAACCATGGTGCAAGGTCTGTAAGCAAAAGACCCACTGGACCAGTGATTGCACCAAGTCCAAAGACTCCAGTCCAGCACCCACCAATGCCCCTAAGGCACCTGTTCCCCCTAGTACAGTTGGTGGAAGTGCTCCAGCATAGGGTTTAGTAGGGTTCACCCTGGGAACTGAGTTGGGCTCTGACTTAGTCAGAGAACTGACTCAGGCTGTGTTAGTCTGTGATGGAGGCATGGATGTGACCTCCACTGTGAGTCCCAGTAATCTGGGCAAGTACAGACAACAGCCTTTAATTAATGGACGTGAGGCTTTGGCATTTAGGGACACAGGGGCAAGTGTCACAATGGTGACACAAGACCTTGTGCTTCCTGGGCAAGTTATGCTTGGTGAGATGTACCAAGTGACCAATGCTAGCAATGTCAGAACAGACCATACTCTGGCAGTTGTTAACTTCTCCTGGGGAGGGGTAACTGGCCTTAAGAAGGTTGTGGTAAGTGCAAACCTACCAGTCGAATGCTTGCTTGGCAATGACTTAGAGACTTCTGCGTGGGCAGAAGTGGAGCGCAGGACCCATGCAGAAATGCTGGGGATCCCTGCAGATGTGTTTGCTGTGACCAGGTCACAAGCCAAAATGTCTAGCACTGAACAGGCCTTGGATTCTGGAAGAATGGACCAAGTGCCTTCCAAGAGGAGGAGTAGTAGGGTTAAGGCAGTGCCTTCCCCTTGGCTCAGGAGGAAGATCAGTCCCTTGAGGGGGATGATCTCAGCCCTGAAGAAGGAACTGTCCCAGAGGAACTTGAACCTGACCAGGTTGAGTTCTTGGGGACAGGGGGACCTTCTAGGGCAGATCTGAGCCAGGAGCAGCAGAGCTGCCCCTCCCTTGAACCCCTCAGACAGCAAGCTGCTGCTGAGGCTGCTGGGAAAGCTAGTGGTCCCCATACAGTGTATTGGGATGATGGACTCCTGTACTCAGAGAGTAGAGACCCCAAGCCTGGTGCTACCAGGAGGTTGGTAATACCTTTGAAGTTCAGGGGCTTCCTATTGACCCTAGCCCATGATATTCCCTTAGCAGGTCACCTGGGCCAGAACAAGACTTGGGACAGAATTGTCCCTCACTTTCACTGGCCCCACATGTCTGAAGACAGTAAGGAGTTTTGTCGCTCCTGTGTAACCTGCCAAGCCAGTGGCAAAGCAGGTGGCACTACAAAGGCCCCCTGATACCACTACCTGTGGTGGGGGTGCCCTTTGAAAGGGTAGGGATTGACATTGTTGGTCCCATGGATCCCCAAACAGCCTCTGGGCACAGGTTTATCCTGGTGGTAGTGGATCATGCCACCAGGTACCCAGAAGCTATTCCCCTCAGGACCACTACAGCACCTGTGGTGGCAAGGGCCCTCCTGGGAATCTTCTCAAGAGTGGGCTTTCCTAAGGAGGTAGTATCAGACAGGGGTGCTAACTTCATGTCTGGGTACTTAAAAGCAATGTGGAAGGAGTGTGGAGTGACTTATAAGTTCACCACACCCTATCACCCACAATGCAATGGTTTAGTTGAGAGATTCAACAAAACCTTGAAGGGCATGATTAAAGGGCTCCCAGAAAAGCTTAGGCGTAGATGGGACATACTCTTGCCCTGCCTTTTATTCGCATATAGGGAGGTGCCTCAGAAGGGGGTTGGTTACAGCCCTTTTGAACTTCTGTTTGGCCACCCTGTGAGGGGTCCACTGTGCTTGGTGAAGGAAGGATGGGAGTTACCTCTCAAGCCCCCAAAGCAAGATATAGTGGACTGTGTACTTGGTCTCCGCTCCAGGATGGCTGAGTACATGAAAAAGGCAACCAAAAACCTTGAGGCTAGCCAGGAACTTCAGAAGGCCTGGCATGACCAAAAGGCTGTTTTGACTGTTTACCAGCCAGGACAGAAGGTGTGGGTGTTGGAGCCAGTGGCCCCAGCAGCTCTCCAAGATAAATGGAGTGGACCCCACACTATTGTTGAGCAGAAGGGTGAGGTCACTTATTTAGTGGACCTAGGAACACCCAGGAGTCCCCACAGGGTTCTCCATGTCAACAGGTTAAAACCATATGTGGACAGGGCAGACATGGGCTTGCTCATGGCTACTGATGAAGGGCAGGAGGAAGAGAGTGACCGACTCCCTGACCTGCTCTCACAGAACCCTGACGATGGGTCAGTTGATGGTGTAGCCTTGGCAGGCAGCCTCACTACCCAGCAACAAGCTGATTGCAGGCAAGTCCTCAATCAGTTTAGACATATGTTTTCACTGACACCCAGTCAGACCACCTGGTGCACTCATGAAGTGGACACTGGGGACAGTCTGCCTATTAAAAACAAGATTTATAGGCAACCTGACCATGTCAGGGACTGTATCAGGACTGAAGTCCAGAAAATGTTGGAATTGGGAGTAATTGAACCCTCAGATAGCCCTTGGGCTTGTCCAGTAGCCCTAGCACCGAAACCTCACACCAGTGGTGGAAAGAGAGAGATGAGGTTCTGTGTAGACTACAGGGGTCTCAATGCAGTCACTAGGACTGATGCCCATCCAATACCCAGGGCAGATGAGCTCATAGATACTTTGGCCTCTGCCAAATATCTCAGCACATTTGACCTAACAGCTGGCTACTGGCAGATCAGACTAGCTGATACTGCAAAGCCCAAAACAGCATTCTCAACCCCTAGTGGGCAATATCAATTCGTGGTAATGCCCTTTGGTCTGAAGAATGCACCTGCCACTTTCCAGAGGTTGGTGAATACAGTTCTCACAGGACTGGAAGCCTATAGTGCAGCTTATCTAGATGATATTGCTGTCTTTAGCTCCACCTGGGAGGATCACCTGGTCCACCTCAGGAATGTTTTACAGGCCCTGCAAAAGGCAGGCCTGACTATCAAGGCCACTAAGTGCCAGATAGGGCAGAGTCAGGTTGTGTACCTGGGCCACCTTGTGGGTGGAGGCCAGGTTCAACCTTTGCAGAGCAAGATCCAGACCATCATGCACTGGACTGCTCCCACTACCCAGACTCAGGTGAGAGCCTTCTTAGGCCTGACTGGGTACTATAGGAGATTTGTCAAGGGGTATGGATCAATAGTGACACCCTTGAATGACTCAACTTCTAAGAAAATGCCCAAAAGGTTCAGTGGACAGTTAGCTGTCAAAAGGCATTTGATGACCTCAAGCAGAGCCATGTGCACTGCTCCAATTCTGCAGAGTCCTGATTACTCCAAGAAGTTCATTGTTCAAACTGATGCATCTGAATTGGGGGTAGGGGCTGTACTGTCACAATTGAATGAAGAAGGTCAGGATCAGCCAGTAGCTTTTATTAGCAGAAGGCTGACCCCTAGAGAGAAACGTTGGTCAGCCATAGAGAGGGAGGCCTTTGCTGTGGTCTGGGCTCTGAAGAAGTTGAGGCCATACTTGTTTGGTACCCACTTCCTGGTTCAGACAGACCATAAGCCCCTCTTATGGCTAAAACAAATGAAGGGTGAAAACCCCAAACTGCTTAGGTGGTCCATTTCCCTACAGGGGATGGACTTTACAGTGGAACATAGGCCTGGGAGTAACCATGCGAATGCAGATGGACTCTCTAGGTATTTCCACTTAGAACATGAAGACTTAACTGGGCAAGGTTAGTTTAATGTCCCTACGTTTGGGGGGTTGTGTAGGAGAGTAGGATCTGCTTCACATGGGTACCCCCACTTTTTGCTGATGCTTCACTGTTTTTAGACATTAGTCTGGCTGGGGCCCTGCTAATCAGAACCCCAGCCTAGCTGCTTCCTCTCTAAAATGGTTTCCATGTGCCTTAAGCACATCACTGATTGGGATCTGGAGTGCCCTTATAAGTCCCTAGTATATGGTATACTATGTACCAAGGGCATAGGTACCTCAGAGGCCTGCCAGGGGCTGCAGCATGTATTATGCCACCCCTGGAAGGCCATCCAAACTGACACCACAGGTCTGCTACTGCAGCCTGGGTAAGGTGGTGCATGCACCCCTTACTGTGATGTAGGTTACCTATATCACGAAATACATACACACATATAAACCTATAAGTCACTCCTAAGGCAGGCCTTATCAATCCTAAAGGCAGAGTGCGTGGTTCCTATGTGAGAGGGTGCCCCTGCATGAGCAGGGCCCCTCTGCAGCGTTCGGAGACCATCTCTGATGCTGTTTGTAGTGCAGCCTGACCATATACTCTTAAGCGCATTATATCCTCGCGGTAAAATGCTAACTTTGGAATGGCTGCACCTAAACATGTCGTGTTTGGTGTCAAACATCTTGGAATACTACCCCCCCGCCCATCCTGGCGGCGGGGGTAGCATTCCACCCTTCTAGAGGGAAAGACATGTTAACTCTGACGAGTCCGGTAACTTCTTTCCAGAGCCCTGGCATCACAAAATGGATGCTGCTGCCACAGACACGAGTCTGGCCTCCTGCTGCTGGACGAAACTCCGGCAGGGGAGGCCTGGACAATAGGTTTCCTGTCCCAGGGAGGTGTGACCACCTCCCCAGACAGGATAATGTGTATTGGGGCTGGGCGGGAGCACTTTCGGGTGCTTTGAAGTCCTGCACTGGGGGCACATTTGGTGTCCCTGTGCATACCCCAGTTCAAACCGGATCAGGGGCTTGCAGCCCCTGCTTTGGCGCGAACTGGACAAAGGGAAAGGGGTGTAGCCACCCTCTGCCCTGACCCACCCATAGGTGGGGCCACAGAGTAGTCCAACCCTATTTTTAGAATAAAGGTAGGAACCCAGTCCTTAGGACTTTAGATTATACCTGGACGAAACTCTGAAACTGAATCCTGGACCTTCGACGCTCTACGACAAGATTAGAGGACTGAAGAATCTCCCTTGGGGTCAAGGAGTGACTCCCTGCTTGGCAGGCACCAAAGAAGCATCTGTCCGGTTCGCATTTCTGAAGCTCCCGTCGGACGCCGAAGTCATCGTATCACCAGAGGTGGATTCTCAGACTTCACCGAGGCTACCCTGAGTCCCCAGCAAAGCTGAGGCCCGTGGCTATCGTGGGTGACTTGAGACCGTGACCCCTGGACACCGAGCACATTTGCAAGTGCATCATCTTCTGGGTCTCCCAAGAAGTCGTGCTTTGGGCTCCGAGTAGCCCTAGCCTCCAGCACCACCTGCACCGAAGATCACTGGCCCCCACTCCACGAGTGTCCTGTAAGCCAGCTCCACGTGCGGCGTCACGAGGCTCCTTCGCGGTCGCTAGCCCGTTGGCTAGTAGCCCTTAACGAAGGCCAATCCTTTTCTTACTTGGCATCCTGGTTGCTCCAGGCCTGCCCTCACTTACCCTCGCTGAGTGAGTTCCACAGACCTTGCTGGTCTGCACCATCGACGATCTACATCTTCACCAAGACTTGCCGTTGCCAAGGCTTGTTGGGTCCAATCCGGTCGCCGACACCTCAGCACTCGACAGACATCGTGTACCAGCCCGAATCCTGCTCCTGGTCACCGACAACGCCTCCTGGACCTCGTGGCTGAAGAGTCAAGACGACCGTCAAAACACCTGAAGCACTCGACATCGGTGGGCATCTGTCCATCACCTTCGTGGTCACTGGCTAGTGACCCAGACTCTGTCCCCTCTGCTTTCAGGTTCTTCAGAACTCCGATCCACTCTTGGATCCACCCGGACACTTTTCTCTTGGCCGCCAGCAGCACTTTGCAGCAGATCGCCATTCGAATCGACGACGAAACCCGACCCCGAAAGGCACCTATGCACCCGGCTTCCCTGGGTGAGGTAACACGAGTACTCCGGTGCTCCCGTGGGTAGAGACTCTTCAAAGTCCTAGATCTCAAAGGGTTTTGTCCTAGTCCTCTTTTAAGTGTCCCTTTCCTCTATTTTCCCAATCCCGACTTTCTCCATAGAAGTTAACGGCGTATCGCGGTTGTGTATTTACACTGCACGCGTCTCCCGTGGGTCCCCTGTGTCACTACCTTGGGTGGTTCCTTGTGGTCCAAGCACTTCTAGAGGCTCTAGGCCTAGTGTCTAGTTCAGTCGTGGTTCGCATACCACTTTATTGGTATATGGTTTGGTACGCCCCTAGGGCCCAAACGTGTATTTGTGCTATTACTGTGAATTAATAACTTATAACTTATGTACTTCGAACTCTAGCCTCATAAAGAGACTAGAGGGGTGTGTTTAGCAATAAATACATATATTTTGAATATATACCTGGTGTGGTGCTCTTTCATTTGATCACTCAAGAGATTATAGACTGGTAAAACAAGCTGCTTTACATTCCTTCAAGACTTAGCCTGAAGGCTGCTCTCCATAGCTACCACTAGGATAGCTTTCAATAAGGTTGTCTTTAACCTATCTCCAATAAGGGGTTGTTTGGACTGGTGCAAGGTGCCCACTATAATTAGTGGACAGCATATGCCAGGCCAACTTCTCACAGGACTTGATCTTCAAATAATTCGCTAGCAGTTTACCAGCTCTGTTGCGACCGCCATAAAATTTGGAATTGATTTTAAGTAAGGTCCCGGAAGCTTCATCCGTAGATTTTCTATTAAAATTTAGATTTGCTTGAATCAAATTCTTAAGAGAAACTTCATCGTTGGAAGAAAAATATGCATGTTCCAATTTCTTAATGGAAGACAGAATAGAGGCAGACTCCTTATGGAATTGTTCCTTTTAACTGGCTACATAATCAATAATAAAGCCACTGGCTGTAGCTTTAAAAGAGTCCCAAATAATATGGAAGGGGATGTCTGGACTAGCATTAAAAAGAAAGAATTCTAACACAAAATCTTTAAATCGCCCAAATAAAGGTAGAATCTTTGAGAAGATAGTTATTAAAGCGCCAAGTTAGGACTACTAACTTCTGTGAATACCGAAATGAGTAAGTTCATTCTGTGAATACCAAAATGAGTAAGTGTATTCTGTGAATACCTAAAAAGTACTAACTTTACTTTTACGTTTACGTTTACGTTTTTGACGTAAGTTTGTTCTGTGAATCAGGCCCAAAGTGTCCAGAGTTACCAGCATATATAAGAAGAGCACGACCAGACTCCGTCACCACCCTCTCACAGGAAAGGCAAGCCAGTTCAAAGAAAGTAGCCTCAATTGAATTCAACTGCCTTGAGAGATTACAGGCAGTTCCATACGAATTACTTTACATTGTTCGCATTAGGCAGCTGCAGGTAACATTTAGTGCCCAAATACCGTTTTTCTCCCCAGAAGATTGAAGGTGGGAGAAATTGCAAATGACCAAAGCCTCTGCCAGAGTCAAGAAGCTCCCACAATGAAATAGCAGTGTTGCCCCCAAAACGGACCTCCAGCAACACAGGGGAAAGCCATAAATCAAAGCAGCGTCCTACCGCTGGCAAAATGGCGGGCGCTGCCGAAAAACATGAGGGGAGTGAGGCGCGGAGGAAACAGGGCAAAAAACAGCACAGAATATAAAAAAAAGACCAGCTACCTGTGCCCCCGCGCCCGCTCCTCCAGTAAAGTTAATTCATTGCCCAGGGAATCGGCGAAAACGGCTCCGGAATGAGGAAAGGTCCCGCTCGAAACACGGAGCCTCAGCCGGACGCGGCCATCCTGTGGCAGCTCAAGCCACGCCCCAATATATATATATTTTGAATAGAATTTTCAAACAAACAACAACCACAATTACTTGTTCAGCAATAAGTACACCACAAAATTCCATGACCCAGCATAACATTACATCTTCTTCTACATCCAAATGTGTGTCTCAGTTTGGCCTTTTGGGCCTCAATATAATCATCCTCCTGTGCACATCTTTTCCTCGTGGTGATCATCGTACAATGAAATAGCAGTGTTGCCCCCAAAACGGACCTCCAGCAACACAGGGGAAAGCCATAAATCAAAGCAGCGTCCTACCGCGGGCAAAATGGCGGGCGCTGCCGAAAAACATGAGGGGAGTGAGGCGCGGAGGAAACAGGGCAAAAAACAGCACAGAATATAAAAAAAAGACCAGCTACCTGTGCCCCCGCGCCCGCTCCTCCAGTAAAGTTAATTCATTGCCCAGGGAATCGGCGAAAACGGCTCCGGAATGAGGAAAGGTCCCGCTCGAAACACGGAGCCTCAGCCGGACGCGGCCATCCTGTGGCAGCTCAAGCCACGCCCCAATATATATATATTTTGTATTGAATTTTCAAACAAACAACAACCACAATTACTTGTTCAGCAATAAGTACACCACAAAATTCCATGACCCAGCATAACATTACATATTCTTCTACATCCAAATGTGTGTCTCAGTTTGGCCTTTTGGGCCTCAATATAATCATCCTCCTGTGCACATCTTTTCCTCGTGGTGATCATCGTACAATACAGCTATGTATCTAGTCTAGCACCCAGTATAGCCTTCTAGCATCTGTGGGCTGGTGTGTATTTCACTCGGCATAGTGCCTGTTCAATGCGGTCGTGAAATTACGTATCTATTACAGTGTTGGTCATTGCGTGGGTACAGCGGAAGTTGGCATGTAGAATACTAAATTAGTCTTGCACCTGCTCTGGTATGTCGGGGTTCAACGATCGAGCCAGCAGGTAAATGGGGCCCAAATATCTTTTGGTCAGGATCTGACTAGCATGAGCTCCCAGTAATTTGTCAGCTGTTCTTTACAGTATGCAATGTCTTTTAGCCAGGTTTTGACGTCAGGGGAAGTTCCTCTACCCCAGTGTATAGCCACCCGATGTTTAGCCAGCAAAAGCAACATAGCTGTGAGCCATCGGCTAGCAGTGGGGATGTCATGCACATAGCCCAATATTGCCACCAGTGGGGATCCCGTCAGTTTCTGACTAGTTATGTATCCTATGTATTTAAACACCTCCCTCCAGAACCCAGTGACACGTGGCCATTCCCAAGCCACATGTAGAAAAGCTATCTTTGGCACCCCACAGCACCAGTATCTAATTGTATACACAAACGGTGTAGGTGCACTGGGGTGCGGTATATGTGGCGTAAGAATTTGAAGTGTATTAATCGTAAGTGGTAGTTTGGGGAGAGCTGCTCGAGTTCACCACAGTAGAAGGCCTATTGTGAGTCCAGGTTAGGGGAGTCTAATTCCGCGACCACGAGCTGCGGGATTTTGGGATAATAATCAGAGCTGTTTGTTGTGTGATGGTGTGAACGCGTGTTATTAGTTTGTGAGCGGATGGTTCTGTGAGCAGGTGCTCTAGAGTCGGTAGTGGGGGGTGGGGCGGGGAATGTGTCATGCATAGCACGACAGGAAGCCCACAGTTGAAGATATAGCAATATATCCAATGGTGCAATCTGGGGGGCCTTGATTAATTGTTGTGAGGTGATGAATTTGCCCTCTGGGTATATATTTGAAAATTTACTGATATGAAGCTTGCGAGCACTTTCCATCATACTGTGCCCTATTAACGGGGAATTTGTGGATTGTTAGCTAGTGGGATGGAAGGTGCGTCTAATCTGCTCAATTTTGCCCTTTTGCATAGCCCCTCCCATGCCCCTCTCAATGTCTCTATCATGTCTATTACTTGTCTGGGGTGCTGATAGTCCTTGTATAGGGCTGCGGATAATGGTAAAGGGGCAGCTCGGTCTATCTCAATGGCAACATGTGGTTGAAATGGCGTTGGATGCTGTCAAAAGTGCAAGAATTGGGCTTGGGCGCATTAGGCGTATAATGTTAGGTCTGGGGCTCCCAGGCCACCCTGTGCTAATGGTAGTGTGAGGAGTTCCCAAGATGCTCAGGGTTGCTTGCCTACCCATACTAGCTCGACCATTGCTGATTTTATGCACTTTAGAAAATGTGCAGTAAGTGGCATAAGATATTGGCGAAAAGGTATAACAGTTTGGGGAGGATTATCATTTTAATGATGGCAATGAGTCCTGTAAGCGATAGGAGCAGTTCCTTCCATATGCGGATTCTCTCCTCTAGCCATGTCATTACCCTCCCATAGTTGGTGTTCCAGAGCTCCTGCATGTCCCTCCTTATCCAAATGCCCAGGTATCGCGTTGGGCCATCTGCCCATGTTATCGGAAATTCAAAGTCAAATTTGCTTGTGCCCTCGGTGAGCGGGAGTACGGTAGATTTGGCCCAATTTATTTGGATTCCTGAAAGGCCACCATAGCGTATTAACTCACATGTCACAGGTGCAAGGTTCGCCTCAGGGTTGGTAATATAAAGCGTGACATCATCAGCACACATGGACACTATCAATCGCCTGGTAGTGAATCCTGTTCCCTTGTTGGCATGGTGTTGCTGCAAGTGCACCGCCAGGCGCTCCATGTTGATAGCGAGAAGAAGGGGTGATAGCAGGCATCCCTGGAGGGTGCCCCGTGATATGCAAATTGGGTCAGATATTAGCCCATTTACTCTCACTCTGGCAGTAGGTCACGCGTTTAATATTTGGATTTGCCGTATAAATGTGTGGCTCATCCCCAGCTGGGCTTGCCTGGGAGCGTGAAGAGGAATTTCCATTCTAAAGAATCAAATGGTTTTGTAGCCTCTATCATTGCGGCTACCGCTGGGACATGGGGGACAAGGTGATGCATTAATGTAAAGATGGTACGCAGGTTGTGAGATGTAGAGTGGCCCGGTACGAAACCTGACTGATCTGGGCAGACAATAAGAGGGAGTAGTGGTTGCAGCCAATTCGGCAGTAGTTTAGCGAAAATTTTACTATCTATGTTTATTAGTGACAATGGGTGGTACCAATCTCATGATGTGGGGGCCTTGCCTGGTTTTAGCAATGTGATGATGACAGCCTCCCTCATTGATGACAGAAGCACCCCATTTTGGAGTGCTTCTTGGTACACCGCCAGAAGGCGAGAGCCAGTAGCGTAGCGTATTCTTTGTAAAAGGCAGAGGTGAGCCCATCTAACCCCAGAGCTTTATCTCCAGGTAAGCTTTGTATGACTTGTATGTCTTCAGTAGTGAAAGGCTCATCTAGGTAGTCGCAGTGTGCCCTATCTAGCCACAGCAGCTCAACTGTGCCCAGGTATTTAAGTAGTTTGGAGTCCTTGGGGAACGTTGATGCAGTGTGTAGTTGGGCATAAAACCTTTTCATTGTTTCTAATATGCCTGATGGCGAGTGAACTGATGTCGAGTTGGCAGTGTGTAATTCAGTGATGCATGAACAAGTTCTGGAGGGTCAGAGTAAATTCGCCAGTCTTTTGCTAGGGCGATCGCCAACCACGTATCTCCGAGCTTGCGCATGTCGATGTAGGAATTTCGGCTCTCTCTCGGCTTCCTCTTGGAAGGCCGATAGTTCATCTCAGAATATAGACAGCAGCTCAGGTTTTGAGTTTGGAAATGTTGGTGTTCTATAGCACAGATGTCACCCTCCACAGTGTTAAGGGTGTTGCAAATGTCTTTAAGTATCCCAGATTGCGTGTATGCACACCCCACGGATCACAACCTTGAAGGCCTCCCACAGGGTGCCTGCTGATTCCACTGAGGTTGAATTAAATTTAAAGAATTTGATTTTATTTTTTCGTATGTCAGCTCTGAATACAGCAACTAGCAGCGCGGTTGGGGGGAAGTGCCATGCAAATTAATGCATGGGGGTCTGCGGGATTTGGAGCGTGATCATTACCGGCGCGTGATCTGACAGCGTGCAGATTTAATGTGAAGTGGCTGCGGCCCAGGAGAGGATATCTTTGGATGCCAGCCAGAAATCTAACCTGTGTTGTTGTGCCTTCCCTTGCATCTGGGTTTAGTAGTCTCCAAGTATCAATTAAATATGTATCACCCATTAAGGTGCGGAGTGTAGCTGCCACCTGCGGATGGTGACTTCGAGACACGCCCACCCTATCTACATGGTCTGCCAGGATCACATTGAAGTCTCAGCCCCAGAGAATTGTGGAATCTCCCAGTATTTGTATCCCCGCCCAAACATGACTAAAAAACTCTGGATCATCATTGTTAGGTCCATAGATATTAGCTGTAGTTACCTGCTTACCATGTAACGCTCCCTTTAACAGTATGTATATACCTTCTGGGTCAGTCATAACTCGATCTGTTTCTATGGTAGACCTCTGCGGATTAGTATTACCACCCATCTGGAGTAGTTAGAGTAGGCTGATGCATACATGTCCCCCCACCTACTGGCTTTTAACTTCAATGTAGAGTTTTCTTTCAGGTGCGACTCCTGAAGGAGGCATGTGTCCACTTTGTGTCTAGTCAGGTATGAATGGACCAGGCATGTTTTTCTGTGATCATTTAGAACTCTAATATTCCAGGTAATACAAATTGTAGTCGCCATGTTACCCGTCTGAAACATGCATACTGTGCCACCTAGAAGCCTATAGTCTGTTGAGTGGCACCATAATC
Source organism: Calotriton arnoldi (assembly GCA_963921515.1). Lineage (NCBI taxonomy): Eukaryota > Metazoa > Chordata > Amphibia > Caudata > Salamandridae > Calotriton > Calotriton arnoldi. The sequence continues at coordinate 349,276 of CAWUFW010005000.1, read as the reverse complement.
AATGAGCTGTTTGAGTTGGTGTGTGCACAGTGATAGTGCAAGTTTACATAGGCAGTCACTTTGTGTTTTATTACTATGGATGACATTTGTTATATTCGCAGCCATATCTAGACAGTTTGCGGTAAAAACTAACAACAACTGTTCCCCATCCCTCCCACCTCCCACATCAACTCACCCAATTAGGTTGTGTTAAAAACCCATCCATTGGTCCCCCACAAAGCAGTGAAGTCTGAGAGCCCTAAGGCTACAAGGGCGTTATCCCGGGGGTAACTAGGAGTTGCCGGCGTACAGCCCTGCTGGTTACAGCCGGGTGGCCGATTCATGGGTTATGTCGTCTTTTAAGTACATATTTCCTATTTTATATAGACAGCACGTGTACAGTAATGTGGATTTGTTATATCAGGCAGCTACCCTGTACCAGAATTAGTCCCTAAGGGATACATAACATGGAGCACATATTGACATGGATTCCCGGCATCACTAGTTCAGTTTAAAGTTGTGAAAGATTCAGAGCAGTATACTTAGTCATTGTCACTGAGATTGGACTCTTTGGAGGCTCTGCCACCGGGTGATGGGGACTTACAGGATCCTCCTGCATGCTTGGCGAATTTTAACGCAGCTTTTGCATCCATAATGAGGTGGGTTTTACCTTTGTGAGGGACCCGCAGTTTTGCCGGGTATAAAAGAGAGTATTTTGTCCATGTCTGTTGAAGCAGTTTCTTTGCTGGGATGAATACTTTATGGGCCGCTTAGACCAGTGGGGTAAAATCTGGATAGAAGGAGACTGCATTTCGTTGGTATTGGATTGAGCCAAGTTTGCGCGCCTCTCTCAAGACTGTGTCGAGGTCGCAATAGTTTAAAAGGCGAGCCAGAATTGGAGAGCGGTGGGTCCATTCCACCAGGAACACACTGGAGAGTTCATTGCAGAATAGTTCACGCAGTCGGGTTTCCACGAATTTCTCCATGTTTGGTATGTTGGTGGTTTCAGGTATTCCTGTAAGCCAGATATTGTCACGTCTCGATCTGGCCTCCAAATCTTCATTTTTGGCCTTAATTAGCTGCAGTATCTTGTCCATCTGTACAGTTGCTCTTTTGATTTTGATTGGAGATCTTCTGCATCTGACACTCAGTATTCAAGGACGTCAATCCAAGTTTCATGTTTTTCTACGCGTTGTTTGACATGATCCAGGCGGCGGTGTAATGATCAAGTTTAGAGTCTATGGCTAGCAGGGTGTTTTTTACATCTTTCAGTATGGTGCGTATGTCTTCTTCCTATGGGGGGTTTTCTTCTGTGTCCCCAACTACACAATCGGCTGTAGAGCCATTGTCTATATGCCGGGTGAGTCTTCTGTCAAATGTCAATTTTGCTTGTTTTACATAGTTCTTCCCCATGTTGTAGCTGTGTTGTTGATGTCCTGCAGTGGAACCCAGAGGGCCGCTTGTAAGTAATAAACGCAGTGTGCAGTGTCTGGCAGTTGCTGCGCAGTGGACCTTGAAGCACGCTGTGTTGGGTGCAGTTTTATATTTTATGAGAGTCTATTGCTTTTAGGAGCCCTAGTGGCATCAGCACCCTGGTTGAAATGAACTAAGTGCGCTTTTAACTACTAAGCACCGCGCACTCAAAAGACACTTCTTGTAAGAACCTATTAGCCATACGCATATGCTGGACATCGTCCTGCACAAGCATCGTGTATTGGCTAAAGAAACTATCTCCATATTTCCATCATTTATCATTAAAGAGAATTCACGATGGCTCATTATGGGCCACTGTAAAAAACCACAAAAACAAGCCTTTTACAAGCTCGACACTGAATAAGCAATACTACAGCTTAAGGAACTCCTTAAATGAATATCATTTATCTATGCCACCATTCTGTACGGAATGAACAGCATTAAATCATTAAATGCGAATTCCAATTTTGGGGTACGGCACACCACCTCGGGATTGCACTAGGTAAAAAGACAGGCCAAACCAAACGTGCAATACGATTCTTATCTATTAACACCATGTGCTTTAAAAAAAAAACACATTTTAATCCTATTGCTTTGGACCAATAAAGGAACGTGCACCCAGCATTTTTATGGAAATCCGGAGATTATTAAGATGAGCACATTTGGGCAGTGATAACATTCACATCAATATTCATTTCCCAGTGCTCCTTTTCACACAATAACCCTCGTATAATACCATTTCCCGTGACTTAAGCACACAGCGACAATCTTACTATAGTCTGAACCCTATGATTGTATCTTCCAGCATTACTCAAATATTTCTACAAACAATGAATAGTATTGCACTTATATTGTAATGTACAAAATGTATCCATGATTTTTTGTCTATAGTGTCTTTAATCGCTCCCAGGTATAGACAGTAGTACCTTCTATAACCCATATATGAAGATGAGTGAATGATCTCAGTGATGAAGCAGGGTGAGTAAATTTGCCTGCCCTCCATAGCTTACTTCGATTTGGCCCTGAAGAAGGCCCACAGACCCGTGAGGGCTACCAAGGGCCGAAACATATTGACCTATTAAGACCTACAATCAGGTGCAGTGGGACATTGACACTTCCACTACAGTGCCACCAATTCACCAATTTAATCTTGCCCCATCCTTGGCAAATAAAAGATTTTACTGAGGAAAGGAGGCGATTTTAACCTCACTCTTCATAACATACCTTCGCACTTACTTTTCACAACTGTCGAAAAACCAGACCGTCTACCTCCAGGTGGAGGATAAGGAGATCACTTGGATAACCAAGCAATCAAGTGATATAAGACCCAATGATGATACTACTCACTTAACAACAGAGTAGAGAATCAAGATATACTGCACCTTATGCTTAATGTGAATGAGGGTCTTCACCATACAAGAACCCTAGACCCTGAGGGTAAGAACAGGACGTGTAGTTCATTCGCCTTTGATTTTTGACTATATCCAATGGAAGCCGAATGAATCTCTCCTTCTTCCTCCCTCCTTTGATTAAACGAATCATCATATACAACATGATTGCAAGATAAAAGATCTGCTAGAATATAATAGAATTTGCCAGTAGTACTAGATGTGATAGTTGAATCCATGTCACCAGGACAAAAAAATTCCAAATCTGGATTTTGAAAAACATATCACTGCATTCGGGGACTTTAATGTTATTATTTTATTTTGACTTTTAAACAAACACACATGATTCAAATGATATGTAAAAGACAAGGAATGGAAGAGGTGTGTCACAATGGTATTCACAAATTTTGTCAACTAAGTAACAAACTACTGTGACACACTTTACTCTCACACATAACATTGAGTAGATTGGGCCTTGAAAAGTGCAAGGGCTATTCAGTTTTATTGTAAAAACAACACAGATCCTTCGGCTCATCTACATTGCAGTGATGTATATGTAAGTCATTCAAGAGCACTAAAAAATGCCTTTGTCTGTTAGCCAAAGTGATTCAGCTGTCTCATTCAACTGTGGCACATTGTACGTCTGCTAATAGCAGATTTTACATAGGTGGGACACCATTTCTAGCTGATGCACCATGAATGTTTGTCAGTCTGTGGGAGCAATACTGTTAGAGACAGTACATAAGAACTGACTTTTTTCCTGCACATGAACTGTCTGTCTAGCTAATACTCCCAACTCTATGAAAGGGGGTTGGTTGAGTTACAGGGAAACAGTGATGCTAGATGTGTTTGACTCACATCTGCATTTTGCCTTTCCGAGAAAATGATCAAAGTTTAAGTGACTTTTTTAAATATTACAATATAGCACTGTTTATTTGTTTTTAAGTCAAACAGAATCATTGTGAAACTAAATTTTTATTACACTCTAGCATATATTTTTCAATCTGAGAATGTTCTCTGCCCACACAAACCTGTGTATGATGTCTATGATTGTTCAACATTGCTAATACTGGCAGCCAAGTTTTGAGCGATTCCACTTTCCCAGTGTTGCTAAGGCATAGTATTATGAAACCCTGGGATATGATATCCTAACACTCATATGTTCCAAGGCTAACACACACTAGGCTAGCCATACCCTGTGAATCCCCCAATCATTTCACTTCACTAGATTTTGTATGAACATTTCCCCAAACATTTTTATTATTTGGCTTAAAAATAATATCTAGCTCCTTACATCCATAGGCATGTTGAGAGAAATCATTGATAGGCAGACTGACATTATAAGCATCAACGAAGGGGAAATGTTCAATAGAATACCATAACAATTTATATTGAAATACCTATAACTTAAAAAAAACATATGTGTAAATATTTTGGTCAAGGTGACGCTGAAAGATCACAGTCATCAACCTCAATTGTGTTGTCTATTGTGCCTGAGAAAACAAGATTACAAGTCTTCAGTGGGAGCAGCACTTCCGCCGATGAGGATGATTTTGAAGGCCAGTATGAGTCATCAGGTTTATGTGGTCAGTACCCTAGGCCTCTCCCTCTCCCTCTCCCTGAGAGCAAAAGATAAACATGATATGGGGGTGGGGCAGAGCTTAGCCTTTTTCTGGTGTCACTCTGCTGGTGTGGAGTGCAAGTTACTAGCCCTCACCTGACTCTGCAACCATCGTTTGGGAACTGCCCTTCCATCTGCTCAGGACAACGTAAGAGTTGCAGGGGGTGAGCCACTGTGAAGTACAGCCGCTGGGGACTTCTTCGCCCACAACCCCCTGCAGGATCTTCTGCTGCTTGCCCTTAATCCCATTTAAGGGCCTTCACAGCCCTGCTGCATGGGATGGGCCAGGGGCCAGCCTCTACGCGCCCGGAGGAGGCTAGGCTGGGCCCACCCTCTTGTCTCTGCCTACTTTGTAGACTTACAAGGTATTGTCTCCCAAATTAAAATCCATTGATTTTGTCCTAGTGCTAACCTGAATCTACTTTTCTAAGTGTTGTGGTGTATGATGTTCGCATTCTTATTTAGACGTGCATTTACTTGGTGGCAGCAGATTGAGCGTGAGGGATATATCACAATGGGGTACTGTAATCTATATCGTAGATGTGTGTGGCCCCTATTAAGATTTTTCTCTATTTGTATCATGGGTACACCCAGGGCATTGCCAAACAAGCTAAAAATCTCCAAATATTGACAATTTCACCCTCAAAGAGATAGACCTAATAGAGGTGGTTGAATCATTAATTCGTTGGGACTCTCCCCTCACACAGAGCCCAAGGATAATGGTAATAAAAACCAGGTCATTAAACCATGTGCCAACCCAGAAACTATTCCCAAAAAGAAGATTCCCCGGAAAGCCCTTGACAAAGCGGAGCACATTATTATGCATAATAAAGAAGCCCATGCCATCTCAAGCTATTTTAAAGGGCAATTGAGCAATCGCAGCTCTAGCACACTTCCGGCCACAGATAGCCCCATTGCACTGTCAATAAGTGATAAGCCCAGTCAGCCTACCATCCTCTCCTCTATCCCCTATGAGCAAACTAGTTCCCCACCACTTATAGAGAAGGACAAGGTGTCTGGGCCCCCATCATCTATTAGTTTGGGCGACATATCTTATCTTCTCCAGCATATCAAAGAGCTTAGGGGTGAAGTGGGTGCCCTTAGAGCACTGGTGTCTTATCTCTCTATTGCTCTAATATGTTTATCTGAGAGATTTCCTCAATCTACTGATGATAATACATGTATTTCACACCCTCTGAAAAGTGATCTTTTGCTCAGAAAATCAAACCTCACCGAGCACGTGAAGCAGGCAACTTCTTATATTCCCACCCACTCAACTCTCCCTCCAGGAACAATCAGAGGAACCGGGAGATTCCATCATATAAATGAGCATAGGCTTGTTCGACCCCCCTAGCTCCTCTCAGCCTCCAAACCATAGCAGTAAGCAAAAATATAGGGAGTCCGAACCGCCAAGGCACCTCTCTATCCTAATGCATAAATATTCCTGCCATACGGAACCCTCTGCCCCTCCTGCTTTAATTTACTGTCCAATGTTCCTAAACATACTCAGCCCTTGTGCAGAGAAGGAGAGGATGCATTAATTATTGAAAACATCCATTGGATTCTAAAAGTGAGGGGCTGTCGCTCTCTGATATATCCTTGGGGCAAGAAGGCACTCACAAAGTGGCACCATGTTTGAAATCATTGAGTTAAGTCTGGAGAAGGGGGAATTAGCTGATAATCTAGTGGCATTTGATGCTCAAACATCTCACCTATGGGACACTAAAATATGATTTCAATATAGGCACCCTGAGCATAGACACCAAGCTGAGATATATCCTGTCCCATTTATGAGCTGGATCTCCTACACAAGACATAGATTGACAATCACCATTCCCTCTCTCCAGTCGGCCCATTTATTTGTTTGTTTGCACAGATAATGGCAACTCATCTCCACAAAAGGTTCTGGGTGCCTTGCATAAAAACCAGGCTTCAGGTGGTCCTATGGGCCCATCTGTTATTCCAGACTGTCAGGCCCCTTTATCCCTCCCCTCTTCTTCCAAGGGCATTCAGACTATATCTTTGATGTCTATCCTTTCCTGGAATGTGGCGGGCCTTGGCTCCAAGATTACACCTCCAGACTGGAACAATTTTGTTGATGGATATAATATCTGTCTGTTTCAAGAAACCTGGTGTCTGGAGCCACTCTTCAAACCTGGCTACCTAAATGTTTTCATTCGCACGATTTGCAGTCCATCTGGCCGACCTTCTGGGGGCTGATGATATGGATTAGACCAGGCATAACTTGTAAACTACAGGATCTACATATTGACAGTCCGAATATTGTGGCCATCAACCTTATGATCAATAATACCACTAGCATAGACATATTCAATGTTTATGTTATAAGGGAGAGGGACTAAAATCTAATACCACCACATCCCTGGAACACCTGAGGGACAATAATCGCTGCTCTTATTTGATAATAGCACGGAACTTTAACACAACCTTTGAGCCACTGGATACCGAGGACATCAACCTAACCAGAGAAGAGGACGAGATATTTGGTATAACATGTCAGGAATTGGCACCCATAAAAAAATGGACAGAGACTGACCTACAGCTCAAGGCACTCTCTTTGGAGTTGGGACACAGAGCAATTAATGGTAGGTCTGATTCTGACAGGAAATGCGCCAATACATATGACAATGCGATTCACTCTAGTTGCATAGACTACATCTTATTAGACGTGAGACTCTGGTCTATTTTTAGGGATTTGCACATTAATGTGAGGTTGGAGAGGAATCATAATCCTCTCTGCCTCTCTTTGGAATCCTTCTGCACTATAGTGGTGGCTAACATCCATAATTTGGTTACTATCGGGCAAGTAAAATCCTCTAATGATATGCAATGCATTAAATGGTCCCAGGCAGTGGGCTCCCCCAACATCTTGTCTGCTATCAGCAAGGATGTATCATCTTGCTTGGCTGAGCTGTCTACTAGGTTATCATGTGACGGGGATCGAGGCATAGTCATTGACTCTCATAACAAGCTATTTAGTTAAATTCTATCTTATTTTCCTATTCCCATATCATATTCTCGGAGATCCACCCTGCACCAAAAGTGCTGGTTCAACAAGGAATGCAGACAAACTTGATCTCTTTAGGTTAAGGCAACAAGTAAAAAGCACACGCTGTGGGTTCATGCAGCACGAAAGCTCTATAAATCAACTTACCTTCAAGTAAAAAGAGAGTGGAATGAGAGGAGATGGCATGATCTTAAAGCTGCTTGTTCTGCTAAGGACTCTGTTAGATGCTGGTCCATAATTAATTGGGGTAGTGAGGGCAAGTGCCCCCCCTCAAAACGACATTCCCCCTGCTGCCTGGGTTGTTTACTTCTCAAATCTATATTCAGAGTCTCCCTCTAAATGTCACATGCGACCAGCCTACTATCCCCGCTTCCTGTAAGGGTGCTGAAGTAATCCCTATTTATAAAAAGTTTAATCAAATCCATAAAAGAAATTCTTGCCCATCTAGTCCTGGTTAAAATCCCAGATTGAATAACTGACAATTACATCCTTTCACCCTTCCAAATGGGCTTTCTCAGCCAAATCGGTACAATAGACCAGGTCTTTCGCTTCTTGCTTTTATACGGAAGGGTATTGGAAATTGGTAAGGGCAGCATGTATGTAGCCTTTAAATCGGCTTTCGATTTAGTCCCCTGCAAGAAGTTATGGTTGGTCCTGCAGGACTTGGGTACGCCTCAAGAGCTGCTAGCCATAGTAATTCATCTGTATCAAGACAATTTTCCTCAGGTTTGTTAGGGTGAACACCGCAAACTCACCGATCGGTTCCGTATTGACAAAGGTGTTTGTCAAGGTTGTGTTTTGGCCTCTACTTTGTTTTTCCTGTTCCTTAATGACATTGTTCGCTTACTTTCTTCCTTTCCCACTGATGCACCCACTTTGGCCAGCACTAAAACACCTATATTGCTGTTTGGGAATGATACTCTGCTGATCTCAAAAACTCCTGATGGGCTACAGCGAGTTTTGGAGAGCGTGGTTCCAGAGATCAATGCCGCAAAAACAAAGTACACGTTGTTTAAGCAGCATAGGTCATATAAGGGAAGAGTGATGTTGAGAGATAAGCCAGTTGAGAGGGCAGATGATTTAAACTATTTGGGTGTCACCCTGTCTTCGAATATGTCATGGAAGTCCCAAGTGGATGCTATGTTTTCAAAGCACAGACAGATCACTGGACCATAGCAAGAGAACATAGTTATTGTTTTTCCAAACCAATTGGTCCTGCCCTACAGGTTTACAATGCTAAAGCCCTGGGCTCAGCTTTATATGGCTCAGAACTCTCTGGGTTCTCCAATATCTCTGCTCTAACCCTTTCAGAGAATATGTTTCCAAGAAGTTTGGCTCATCTTCCCCCTAGTACCCTGATGAAACCCTTAATGCTCGACCTCAGTAGGAAAGCTTTAGCTACTAAAGTTAGACTACGCCCATTATTATTCTGGGGAAGGCTATGGTCTACACCCAAATTAACCCACTATGCCACGGCCCTAGGAAATGTTATAGATGCAGACAGATTCCATAAACTCAAGTGGCTACAGCTAATTAAAAAGTCATTAATCGATATAAGCATGAGGGACCTTTGGGAAAACCCATCCCGCATACCCACATCTTCACTTGAATCAATGAAGAACCACTATTGGTTATGGATTTTTCAATGTGAGGTGTGGAGTTCATCTTTGACGGGTAGGTTCCAGGACTTTAAATGTCACAGTTCCTTAGAATCTTAATGGGACACTATTACGATGCCACTAGATAGAAACCTCTATTTTCAATTCAGGGTTGGCACTTTGCCTCTGAAAACCTTTACCTATAAATGGGTTTCAGGTGCAGGTGTGCTGTGTCCTGCTTGCAATGGCTCTGTTGAAACCGGTGCCCATGTTCTATTTGGCTGCTCTGGTTATGTGGGTCCCTGTTTGAAATGGATCAAACCTGTTTGCAAGATGCTGGGGGGCAGAGGTAGCATAACTACACTCAGAGTCTTAAGATCTGATACACACCTCTGTCTGTATGTCTGTTGCCACGTTTTAGGGTCGGATGTGGGCATTAAGATCGAGGATGCCCACCCCATGCTTGCGACTCCGGCTCCTCTGATGTGTTCCATCTTGTTTGGGGGCCCAACAACAGTCTTGTGCAATGGCTGACACCCAAAGATATCACCTGTGGTAACCACGATGTGATGTTGCTACCTGCCATACCAAAGTATTTGCCCGATGTTGCACGCTGTTTCGCTTAGGCTCCATAGGTGCTTAGGCCACTAGATTTTTTAGAACTCTGTCTGTGCCCTGGTCATAATTCTTTCTGTCTTCCAGTATATTTAAATATATGCACCAGTTCTATTTTTAGAAAATGTATAATGTAGTTGGTTTTAATAATGATGATACTGAGTATTCTTTGTGGAAATTGGGTGGTGGATTTTGTCCTGTTAACTATTCAACTGTGTATGCAGCAGCGCCTGGGCTGTCATACAAGGAAGAATCAATGTGTTTTATGGAATGTTTTTTAATTTTAACTATACTGGATGTATTTTTTGTAAAAAAACATAGTTTCTATGGCACGGGTTGTTGAAATAAAGGTCATTGCTGACATATAAATGTTTGTGACTAACATTCTATTGTTATTTATTTAAAAAATATTTTTAGAAGCCATCAGCAACAGCTGCTAAACATAACTTCTCATTATAAATGGTGAATTTATATTTATGATATGGAAACTATACTAGTGCACATTAAAATACAGTATTAAACTTCAAACACATGAATATAATGAACAAAGCACTATCTGAAAGGAAATTTGATGATTAGTTGGTAAAATCCTAATATACGATATGTCGATAGAGAATGCAAACAAATGATAAGTTCTTTACAATCACTTACAATCGGGCAAAGCTGTTTTCACTGAGCTCACACCTGAGGTCAAAGCCTTAATCCTCATCAGTGTCAACTTGCGGACACAAATGTCACTAATATCACCGTGGGGTTCCCACTGATAAGTGTCAATGGGGATGAATGGAATATTTCTACGCAGGAAAATGTTATGAAGAGTACAACATAACACAACAATCTTGCACACCTTGGCAGGAGAGTTTAAGAGTGCCCCACTCATCTTGCCCTGGCACCTGTTATGTTATGAGGATTTGTAGAGTGTACTTATCACCTGAGGGGTATGCCGGCACTGGAGTAGGTGAGTAGACTGATCGGGGTCCTAGTTGATAAGCCAGGTCTTCAGTTTCTTGCGGAATTCCAGAAGGGATGGGGAGGTTCTGATGTGGTGTGGAAGGTCATTCCAGGATTTGGTGGCTATGTAGGAAAAGAAGCATCCTCACGATTTCCTCCCGAAGATGTGGAGTGCTAGTGTAAGGAGGAGTGAGGCTGAGCGCAGTTGCCTGGTGGGTTGGTGGAAGTTGAGGCGGTGGTTGAGGTAGGCAGGCCTGACATTGTGGAGAGATTTGAATGCATGGGTGAGCAGTTTGATTTGGCATCGCCGCTTCTGGATTGGTTACCAATGTAGCTCTCCAAGGTGGGGCGTGATTTGTGCGTTGTGGGGTATGTTGAGGATGAGTCTGGCAGCGGCATTCTCGGTGGTATGGAGTCTTTGTTCGAGTTGATTCATGATACGGGCATAGAGTGTGCTGCCGTAGTGTAGTCTGCTGGTGAAGAAGGCCTGGGTGACCCTGCATCTGGAGTCAGTGGGGAGCCAGTGGAATATTTTGCGGTGCATGCGTAGGATGAAGAAACAGGAGGCAGAGATGGCACTCACTTGTTTAGCCATTGTGAGTTGGTCGTCCATGATTATAACAACATTTTTGATGTGGTTGTTGGGGGTGAGCATGGGCCTGGGGTTGGTGGCAAATAAGGGAAGTCCATTGAGAGCTCATTTTGCCAAATATCAGGACTTCTATTTTATCAGTGTAGATCTTTAGGCAGTTCTGTTTCATCAAGATGGCTACGTTGGTCATGCAGGTGTTGAAGTTGTTCCTGGTGGAGTAGTTGTAGTCCGTGAGGGAGAGGATGAGCTGGGTGTTGTCTGCGTTGGATACAATGCTGATTCCAGGGGATCTTCTGACTTGGGCGAGTGGTGGCATGTAGACGTTGAAGAGAGTAGGGCTCAGAGATGATCCTTGAGGGACACGGCGGAGTTGAAGGGCAGGAGCCTGATTTAATGTGTCCAGTCGGACAGGAAGGAGCCTAGTCAGCTCAGGGCAGAACCATGAATTACAGAGTTGTGCAGTCTCATAATAAGGGTACTGTGTGAGATGGTGTTGAAGGCTGCAAGAGGTCGAGTAATATGAGTTTGGCGGTTTCTCCTTTGTCCATGATGATCCGGATGTTATCAGTTGCTGCGATGAGAGTGGTTTCGTGCTGTGGTTGCTGCCAAATCCAGACTGTAAGACAGCTAGTAGGTTGTGCTTTTTGAGATGGTTGGAGAGTTGCTTGCTTTCAGCTTTCTCCATGACTTTGGATGGGAAGGGCAGGAGTGAGATGTGTCTGTAATTACTGAGCTCCTTTGCGTCTGCCATGGATTTTTCCAGGAGAGCTGTGATTTCTGCATGTTTCCAGTTTTTCTAGAAGGTTCCACTTTTGATGGAGGTGTTGATGATGGTGGGGAGGGGGGAGCTGATCAGAGTTCCACCAAGTTGAAGATGTGGTGGGGACAGTGGTCGTTGGGGGCCCAAGAGTGAATTGTGCTCATGATTTTAGCAGTGTCTTCTGGGGTAAGAGGTGTCCAAATTGAGATCTGGTGGTCCGATTTGGCAGTAGTGGGCAAAAGTTTAATGATTTCTTGTGTTTTGTGTTGGGTTCAAAAGTTGATGTAGATGTTGAGGCTTTTGTTGTGGAAGAAATTGGAGAGGTTGTTGCACAGTTCTTTCAAAGGGTTGATGGAGTTAGTGGCGGCTGTGGGATTGGAAAATTCCTTGATGATGTTAACGAGCTCTTTGCAGATGTTGGGTCTGTTTTCCAGTCTGAGATCTAGGGCTGTTTTTCCTGTCTCATTGAGTTGGGTGTGGTATTTTCTTAGTACGGACTTGTAAGAGTTTCTTGCGGTGGTGTCCGGACTGGTTCTCCATTTTCTCTCCATCTGTGTGCAGTGTTGTTTGGAGTTTTTAAGATATTCGGTGTATCAGCTGGCTCATGTGTTTGTTCTTGAGTGTCTTACATTCCTCAGAGGGACTGAGTGTCTGCGCCGGTAGTGATCCTGTTGTTGAAGGCTTTGATTTTGGCATTCAAGTCATCAATGAGGTCTGGTTGCTGGGTGGTGAGGGGTTACTCCAGTCTGTGTCCTTTATCGTGTTCCAGCTGTGTCTGAGGTTATAAGTAGTCTTGGCTAGAGGGGTTGGGGTACGTCAGTGAAGAAGTGAACAATTGAGCCTTCTGTCCAGGTGAGCGGAGTGAGGTGGCTGAACTTGACCTTGTTGCTGGCTGTAAAAATGGGGTTGAGGGTGTGTCCCTTGGTGATCTTGATGAGCCCTAGGATCTCAAGGCTTTTGAGTAGATCCACGGAATTGGTAACTTTTCAGTCATTGTAATAAATTGGGTTGTTGGTTGACTGGAGTGTGAGCCCTGGTCAAGCAGCAACCACAATCCTTGTCAGGGTAAGGCACAAGCAAACCCCAAATGAACCTGTGCTTAAATCTCTGGTAGCTTGGCACTAAGCAGTCAGGCTTAACTTAAGGCAATGTGTAAACTATTTGTGCAACACTTCAAACAGTAAAACAGTGAACACACCACACAAAAAGAATCCCACACCAGATTAGAACAATAGAGCTTAGTTTAATCAATAAAACAAGACCAAAATTACAAAAATGCAATTGATAGAACCAGAGATATTGAACTTTAAGGTTTTTAGAGAAAATATTGCCACGGCATAAAGTGCAAACTGTGGATATGTGGTTGCTCCAGACTGGGACAAAGTCGCAAGTGCGATGGAGAGCAGGCCAACTGCAGGTACCCAGTAGGCTTGCTGAACCAAAAGTATGTATCCTGGTTTGCAGAGTTCTGTGTGGACCCGCGTCAAGATGCGTTGGTTCCGAGATGTGGCAAGGCTGCTGTGCGAGGGCCTGTTGCATCAGCATTGAAGATTTTGTTGAATGGGCTTGTGATGTGAAGTCCAGCTTCAAGTATGTGGCGCGCAGTCGGGGTGATGTGTCGGTTCCGAGGGGCTTTGAGGCTGCAATGAAAAGTCTGGTATTGTCATTGAGCCTGCTGTTGAAGAGGAATACGAAGGCATGTGCCAAGGGTGCATCTCGAAGTGGCGGCTCCGAAGGCGATGCAGGTTGCGGCAGCGATTCAGGTCTTTGTGATCGGTACATTCCAATCAGCAGTGGTGATGCAAAGGCTCTGCTTGGGGTTCAGTTGTGCTAGATCCGCAGAGGCTGGCAAGCACTGCAATCCCACAACCAAGTGTCCAGGACTGATGTGGCACCACTTGGTAAGGTAGACTCACAGATGGCAGAGTCCAGGTGCAGATACAAGGTTGCTGAAAGCCTGTTATGTCCCTGCAGCTTCAAATCAGGAGGCCAGCCAACTAGCCCTTGGAGTCACTCTGGGTTCTGGGTTCAAGGATTCAGTCTAGGGAGAGAGCACTTTAGAACTGATTAGCAGTGGTAAAGTGCAGAGTCCTAAGGCCAACAAAAACACCGAGCAAAAGTGGTCAGCAGGTCAGCACAGCAAAGCAGGAGTCCAGCAGAGTGCAGTCCAGCAGAGTGGCAGTCCTATCAGCAGCACAGCAGCACAGCAGTTCTTTTTCCTGACAGAGTATCCACAGTTCCAGAAGTGTACTGAAGTGGTGGTGTCTGAGGTCCAGTACCTATACCCATTTGTGACTTTGAAGTGGGGAGAAGTATCTGGAGGTTTCCTATGAAGTCCCCATGCATCCTGCCTCCCCTGCCCTGGCTCCAGACTAACTACAGGGGGTATGCAGCCCTTTGTGTGGAGGCAGAGCACAGCCTATTCAGGTGTAAGTGGGGCTGTGTCCAGCTCCTCCCTCCCATCCTACCAGTGATGACCCAGACACACCTAAACTCCTTCTTGTGTGTTGCTGTCTAGGAAGAATACACTAAGCTCAACTGTCAGCACACCCAGTCATGTGACCAGAGATAGGCTACAGGCACTATATGGCTAAGGCAAGAAAATGCCAATTTTCTAAAAGTGGTAAGTGGCATTTTCAGAACTGCAATTTCACATCCGAGTTCGCCATGAGTTAAGATTTTGAAGTATAATTCCAGAGACACCAAACATGAACAGGCTATCTCTTCCCATTTGGAAATTGCGCTTATACAATGTAATAATGCAACTTCAATGTTATCGTATGGGAGAGATAGGCCTTGCAGTAGTGAAAAACACACGTAAGAGCTTTTCACTACCAAGACATTTAAAATTTAAAAGTACATGTCCTTCTTTTTAATTACTTTGCACCCTGCACTGTCGGTTGTCCAGGGCCTACACTAGGGGTGACATATGTATTAAAAGGAAGGTTTGGGCCTGGCAAAAGGTTTATTTACCATGTTGAAACAGCAGTATAAATTGCACACACAGCCTCTGCAAGGCACGCCTGAAACATGATAACAGTGCAACTTAAGTGGGTGACACAACCAGTGCTGCAGGTCTCCTAGTAGCATTTAATGTACAGGCCCTGGGCATATGTAGTGAGGCTTTACTAGGGACTTGCAAGTAAATGGAATATGCCAATTGGGTAGAAGCAAATGTTACCATATGTTAGGGAGAGAGCGCAAGCACTTTAGCAGTGGCAAAGTGCAGAGTCCTAACACCAACAAAAACAAATTCAGCAAGTGGGAGGAGGAAGGCAAAATATTTGAAGGTGACCCTGCAAAAAGGGCCAGGCCCAACAGTCGTCAGGATTGAAGTTGAGGTCGCCAAGTAAGATGAAATTAATCAAGGTGATGGCTACGGGGGAGATGAAGTCTTTGATGAGATTGCTGATGGTGGTTCGTGGTCCTGGTGGTCGGTAGCCTAAGGTGCCTTTGATGGAGTAGAAATGTTTCCTATAGCGGCATACTTGTTCCTGATCATGTGGTGGCACCAATGTAATGAGTATTGCATCTATGGCATAAACCATGTTTGGTATCCCTCCCCATCCATTGAACTCTGTCTTGATAGTATTGATGGAGGTGTGGTTGCCGGTGAGATGTCAGAAGTCAGAAGTGCATGTGTTCCATGAAGGCTGTGTTCTTGTCAGTGGAGGTTTTACAGGTGATGGATTCCTTATGTATAATGGTCAGTCTCCCTCCTGGTTTGTTTAGTCTGTCCTGCTGGGAGATCTTGTAGCCCGGTGGGACGCCTGTAGCAAGGGAGCATGCCAATGTGGGGTTTAGCCAGGTCTCAGTCAGGACAAAGATGTTCAGGCAGTGCATTTCAGTGTTGTCCCAGAACTCTGTAATGTGTTTGTTGAGAGATCTGGTGTTGAGGAGCATGAATTGCAGATGCTGTGAGGCATGTTTGGTGTGTGGGGAGTGCATGTTGGTGCAGGTGAAGTGGCAATGAGTGCATGACAAAGTCCTTTTGTGAGGTGAGGTACGGAAGCAACTGGTGTGGCGGTGTTTGGTGTTGAGTGCATGTAGACTGAATGCTGTGCAGTGGTGGCGTTCGGTCAGACCAGGACCCGTGGCACTGGGTGCGGTCAGTTGCGGACGGGCGCAGTCAGGCTTGCGTTTGGCATGCCTTTTATGTGTCAGCGGCACACCTGCTGTGCACATCCGCAGCACAGTCACACAGCAGCGGCCATTAAGTATGTTGTGGGAGGAGGGAAGCTCAGGGAGCCAATGATGGGTTAGGCAATGTCGGGGCACAAGTGGCAGATGAAGGCATGCAGGTAAGCATTGGGGGAGACAGGAGGTGGGAAGGTGCTGGAGCCTGGAAAGTGTGGGCGGTGGAAAAGCACAGGAGAGAGGGCGCGAGGGGAAAGCGGGACACAAAGAGGCACAAAGAAGGAAAAAAGGGGTAAAAAGAGGCGCAATGAAGCAAAAAGCAGGGAACAAAGAGGCATGAAGAGAAAGAGTAGAGAGAGAAAAATGGGCACAAAGAGGACCAAGAGAGAGACTGAAGAGTGGAAAATAGGCAGTAGGAGGCCCAAGACAGAGAGTGGAAAGTAGAAAACTGGCATAAAGAGACCCAAGAGAGAGAGTGGGAAGAAGAAATGGACACAAAGAGAGCGAAATGGACACATAGGGCACAAAGAGTGGGGAAAGGATGGAGAGAAGGGTGAGAGAGAAGTCCAGGTAAGTGGCAGCTGGGGTCTGGGCACCTGATGCTGGCATTCCAGGAGCTCAAGCCTGCTCCAGAAGGCCCCTCATTCACTGAAGTGAACTTTTCCTGGAATTAAATGGGTTCCTCAGAGGTGTTAGATGCCATATATGACTTGAATAACCCGAGTAATCTTAAAATCATTATCACAAAAGCAAACGTGAGTGAACTGATGTTTGAATGGGCACAGAATAACATAATACTATCATGTAAACATAATAGTTGAAACTTACCAACAAACTAGACCTTCCATGGTGCAAGGCTGGCCATCTGTTGTGGTATGCAACTGTGTATCACAAGTCATGGCTGGACCTAGAAATCTTGCAGAGACACTGATAATGTAGAGGTCTGCTGTTCAAACCACCTGTGCATTGATGGAGTGGAAATGCTTCCTATAGGTACACTTGTTCCTGGTCATCTGGTGGCGCCAATTTAATAAGGATTACAGCTATGGCATCACCCACATGTGGTATCCCTCCCCATCCATTGAGCTCTATCTTGATACTATTCAGTGTAGCATTATGCATTGGAAATTGGATCATTCATATGTCCGAGCATAAGTTGCGTGAGACATGCAATGAAAGTTACTGCCTGTATCCTGGAATGAGACAGTAGCATGACATTATATACTGTCCAAATCTTCAGATAATGCGGGAGAGCAGTTTGCATTCTGATGTCTTGCAAAGTTCAGACTGAAATTGTTGTCCCAAACCTCTATGGTGTTACCGTTAAGCTTGTACTGTTCAATGATATGTCTTTCATGTATGGTCTTTAGATTTGGGTGTGATTTGTGCACACGTTCATTACAATGACATATCTTTCTCCAACTTGCCAGGGCTGGTTGATGGACATATCTATAAAACAAGACTGAAATGTCTAACTGATATAGGTAGACACATATTTGATGGAAATTTTTAACTAATAAAACACTCAAAAATTCTAAAAACATAAGTACCAGTAAATATAGTTGACGATATATTATCTCAAAGTTCAACTGAAATATTTTTAACAAAGTTTCAAATTTGACCAATTACTTACATAATACTTTTAAAATAATTTTTTTTATTTACAAATAATACTTTTCAGGCATTTTTGTTTTACTTTTTCTTTATTTTTGCAGACATCCATCAAACCTGACAGATATTACACCGCAGACCATGTACATCTATTGGTTAATGGGGATGTCTAGTTGCTATTGACAATAATGTACTACTAGTCATCCATATTGTCAGGCATATTTTGTTGTTTTTTGATGGTGGACCAAAATGGTTGGTGCCTGATGTATACTCCATAAATGACAGACTAGTAAGTGAAGTCAGTACATACCATTTTCTGGCACATGTGGCCCTGCGTTGGTTTGAATGATCCCTGATATAATACAATTTTAATTGCGGGGATCATATATTCATTACAGTAGTCACTCAGCAGCCCCAAAAAGCCTGTATATCAAGCCCTGTGTATCTGCCCCATGGGTTTTAGTGTCTATTCTAACAATGATTTACAACATTTTTGAATGCTAACAAGTTTGGGAATGAATATGTGTATCAGCATAAGTATGCATAGGCTTCATAATAACAAATATGAGTTTAAAATTAAAGGGTTGACTTAGAGTTTGTCAGACAGGTACAGGTAGTCTGTCACAAATATGACAAATACCCTGTCTGCCATATTACTAGTACCACAGAATAAAATGCATGCGTAATAAGGTGGAGAGGATATAATTCATGGCGTGACGGAGTAACCCATCCACCATATTTTAATTGAGGCCCTAAATATTATTTGATAATTGTTTGAGGATGTGATGCTTCATTGAAAAATATGAAGGATTTTCTCAGCTATCTTATAAGTAACATAGGCAATAATATAATTGTTACATTGCAGATGGGATATCTCTGACATTACTCACGGAGTATACCCTCCCCTGAACTTCAAACCAGGCCCTTCATCAAGTGGGTCGTGAGACTCGCACTCCTGTGATGCATGTAAAATGTTTTAGCCATGCTTAGATTACTAGTAAAGATGATATGTTGCCAGTACTTCACTAATAACACTACTATGTGACATGGGTAGTATGTGGTATTCATTATTTGAAGGTTAAGTTTGTAGTGGTCCTGGGCAAGAGTATTAGCACATTGTGACAAAGGAGGGCACACACACTCCCATGCGCGCGCGCACACACACACACACAGGTTTTGTTTGAGCTTAGGGCCACATACTCCAGAAAGTGTCAAAAAATAATTACAAGTGTGAGTGTTAGGCATGGGCTTGAAGATTACACCATGCACAGAACATAGCTGGTAAAAGATAAAAAAAGAATGATAACAATATGTCCCAGGTTTTGAATTTGGAAGATGGGATAATCCTTCACAAGCATGGCAGAACACACATACAACATATCAAAAATGTATTAAAGAGTAAGTACATTCTAGTATGTTGGCCAAAATGTATTGCATACTTGTGTGTGCTATCCTTCAAGCTTGTTATTTGTAATTATAGGCCTAATCACTAAGCTAAATCTACACATGTAGATTTAATACACGTAAATGTATTCTCACAGTTTGGAGTAAATTTACTACTTTTGTCTATTACCCATTTATGAGTGTAAAGTTACTCAAAAGTGTAGATTTACATATCACCACCCACTGTGGGTGGTGTCAAAAAACATAAAGAATTATAACATGACGTTTTAGACGGAAATCCCATTATCAATTGAAGGACAGGTAGCCCTGTTTAAACTGTTTTTTCTGCCTTGATGTCTGTACACATCAGTTAACATGATGTATCCTATTCCAATGAGCATGTTCAGGGAACTTGATAGCTAATGGGCAAGCTAGTATGGGCAGAAGGAAAAACTAGGGGTATAGCTGGAGATACTGAAAATACTCTGGAGGCAAGGTGGACTGGGACTCCTGGATATATTTCTGTATTGTGTATGATCACCCATTTTAATTTAACACAATTCCATTATGTGCATAGAATATGATTATAGATGATATAATTGAAGGGGCTCAGATGTTGAGGCTCATTACAGATACACCGTTCACTCGTCGGTCCTGAGCATTCTAGGCTACCTCATCTAATGGTATTGGATAAGATGGAAGGCATGATGTATACAGTGAAACACTTGCAAACCTCAGTCATAGGAAAATGTGTCATGGGTGCGATCTAATTAGGTGACCTCGGGGTTAGGATGAAAATACATGTACTGTTCCTTGTCCTACTGATATGTTGTTATCTTTATTTCTGTGACTTTCAGAAAATTAGTAAAACAATCTAAATAAATATAATGATAAAGTTAAGCCTGGTAGTGACTTTACAATCAGATTTTACATTTAGCACACCTGCAGCAGGCCTCCCAATTGTGGTGGAGCCCTGTGGTAAAGTATAGGACAAGGTTTAAAAGTTTATTAAAACTTAAAAAATTAGATAACTATTTATGTTAAATATTAATATAAACATGTTTCATATCATTATTCTAAATGTAGAACATTACAAAACGTTACAGCATTATTAACTTAATTATTAATAAAACAAATAATTATTTTGAGTATATTAAATTTAAATACAATGGTTTTTCTGAAGTTTAAATTAACAATAATATAATTTACATTTTCAGTATGCATACAAAACTATAGAATTCATTTAAAGTAATTTAATTATTTTTAATAAATATTAATGTTATTTTTATTTTAACATTTCAAAAGGTTAATCACATTTTTAAAATAAAATGATTTTAACATTAAATAAAATGTATTTATATTTTTAAATAGGCCAAATTATTGCACTACCTTCAATATTTTCTATAGGAGGATGCTACTCTACCAGAGGTTGGCCAGGTGTGGTGTTGGACTTACAAAATCTCTGAACAGGAGTCCATTTACATCTGTTTTTGGTTCCATATAGGCTGTAGTAACTATGGAAGGGCAGTTTGTGAAATGCAATAGGCTTAGGGGCCGATTCCGATCTCGGTCAGAGACGCACCTAACACCATTCGGTCGGGAAAAAAGCCATGCGAATGCCTGTTTCCCGACCGATCCGCACATTATTCCGAACGAGCAAGTACGATGCGCACTACAGCATAGATTCCGACCCAGTCGTACTCACCCAATCCAGGTCCTGTTCCCCGACCGAGCCGGATCCGGAATCGTTGAATCGAGCCGCACGGAAGCAAAAATGCAGCCCCGTCCGGCCGGACAAGTACGATGCGCATCCCGTACGCGCTGAACCCGTCGCTACGCACGGCACGTCAAAGCATCCGGGCGAGGCGCACATAAGCTCCGATTCGCGCCACAACACGATCCACGGCTACGAGACGAACACGCCAGCGACGAGGACGAGGCGAAGCAAAGAGAAAGACGAACGAGACGAACCAACCATGAATCCCTTCGTACCGATCCTACCAATATTCTACCTCTATTACCGGAACAGGCACGGACGCGTACGGCGCAGAAGGTAAGTCAGACACCAACAACAAAAACAAACTACACGTACCCGACACATCACACACAGAGAGATGCAGAAATACCTACACCAGCAACAGCAGCACCATAGGGGCGGGATGGCCCTCACCAATGCCACACATACACATAGGGGCCTGTATGCCTACCACTACTACCACCCTTACCCAGGGGTGCCAGATGCCTACCACTACTACCACCTCTACCCATGGGGGCTGGATGCCTGTCACTACTACCACCCTTACCCAGGGGTGCCAGATGCCTACCACTACTACCACCTCTACCCATGGGGTGCCAGATGCCTGTCACTACTACCACCTCTACCCATGGGGGGCTGGATGCCTACCACCTCTACCCATGGGGGGCAGGATGCCTACCACTACTACCACCCCTACCCATGTGGGCCTGTATGCCTACCACTACTACCACCCTTACCCAGGGGGTGCCAGATGCCTACCACTACTACCACCTCTACCCATGGGGGGCTGGATGCCTGTCACTACTACCACCCTTACCCAGGGGGTGCCAGATGCCTACCACTACTACCACCTCTACCCATGGGGTGCCAGATGCCTAACACCACTACCACCTCTACCCATGGGGTGCTGGATGCCTGTCACTACTACCACCTCTACCCATGGGGTGCCAGATGCCTGTCACTACTACCACCTCTACCCATGGGAGGCTGGATGCCTACCACTACTACCACCCTTACCCAGGGGGTGCCAGATGCTTACCACTACTACCACCTCTACCCATGGGGGGCTGGATGCCTGTCACTACTGCCACCCCTACCCATGGGGGGCTGGATGCCTGTCACTACTACCACCCTTACCCAGGGGGTGCCAGATGCCTGCCACTACTAACACCTCAACCCATGGGGTGCCAGATGCCTACCACCACTACCACCTCTACCCATGGGGTGTTGGATGCCTGTCACTACTACCACCCTTACCCACGGGGGGCCAGATGCCTACCACTACTACCACCTCTACCCATGGGGGGCTGGATGCCTACCACCAACACCACCCCCACTCATAGGATGGACAATGCATGACACAACCAGCACACCACAACCTAGGGAATGCAAGAAAAAGACATCCCCCCAACACCATGACAAGCGTGTGTAGACTGCGTCAAATGGCTACAACACTGAACATGACTTTGAACATACAATGTGACCCCCTATCACATGTGCCACACATATATGTGTGTGGCCCCCACAATGCAAGCAGGCCATGACCATTGTGGCAATGGGGTCCAAAACCCCATCATCACAGTGAACAAAAGGTAAGTGTGGGGTCCATAGCTGAAGCACATCTTGAACATTGTGGCAATGGGGTCCAAACCCCCATCATCACAGTGACCAAAATGTAAGTGTGGGGGCCCATAGCTGAAGCACATTCAGAACATTGTGGCAATGGGGTCTAAACCCCCATCATCACAGTGACCAAAAGGTAAGTGTGGGGTCCATGGCTGAAGCACATCTTGAACATTGTGGCAATGGGGTCCAAACCCCCATCATCACAGTGACCAAAATGTAAGTGTGGGGGCCCATAGCTGAAGCACATTCAGAACATTGTGGCAATGGGGTCTAAACCCCCATCATCACAGTGACCAAAAGGTAAGTGTGGGGTCCATGGCTGAAGCACATCTTGAACATTGTGGCAATGGGGTCCAAACCCCCATCATCACAGTGACCAAAATGTAAGTGTGGGGGCCCATAGCTGAAGCACATTCAGAACATTGTGGCAATGGGGTCTAAACCCCCATCATCACAGTGACCAAAATGCAAGTGTTGACAAAGAAAAAGCTGCAACTGCCAAACTGCATGGATGATTCCTCGTCACAGAACATAAAACACATCAGTGGCAAAGTAGTGCATGTGTCCCATTGCAACATAGATTGGGGGAGGCAAATACTGCAGTGCAAATAAGACATACCTTTGGCCATGTGCAGACAAACAACACCCATGGGGGCTGACACTGTCAACATTCATCAATGACACAATGACAGAAGTGACCATCAGAATGCAGACCCACATATTTGCACCAATGGGCACACAAATGCAGATATCCTGTGGAGACTGTAGATGTGAGGTGAACAGAAACCATACCATGGCAGCAATGGGACACACAAACCATGATCATTGTGCTGACCGATGACCTAGGAGACCCAGGGACAGCAGGGGAAACCCACCAAACAACATACAGCCAATGGCACACCAAAGATATGGCAATGCAGTGGTGCAGATGCACAAACACAAACAGGCAGACCCACACTGCACATCAAACATAACAGGTGAGGGGGGGGGTGCCAGTGTCCCCAGGCAACCACACAACACATGAGGAGGCCTGAATACCATTTACACAGATGTGCATACAGTGCCACACAAAGGTAACTCATGGATCCAAATACCCTATGTGGGCAATCAGGCATTGTCAGATGAGAGGGAGCACAAATCACACATCTCACACAAGCATGTAGGAACAGCAACTGACACAGCAAGACACAGACACACCACAGCACTACCCCCAGGGTCCCACAATGTGGTGACCCTGGGCTGCATTACAATCCCACTGTGATGACAAAGCTAGATGTCGTTCACACTGTGAACCACAGTCATGTGTCCTGAGCAACAAACTACCATCACACCTACACAAGCACAAATCAATCAGCACGGCCAGTAAGCCAAGGCCAACATGGAGGCAGGGGTCTAGCCGGGCAACAACTCTCATCTGCACACACTCAACACCACACACCTCGACCTCCAACAATGTGCAGCAGTAAAGCACACATGCACTGGTGACATTGCACATTCACCCATGACAATCCCAGGGTGGTGGGTGGGAACCAAGGTGCAGAAACACATCACACATGGCCACTCAACAAGACTCCTGAATGTCTGACACACTGCACACTACGCTGTACATGGACATGACGGCAATACCACACCAACCAATGGGATCCCAGCCACAGTCACACACCAATGAAGAAGCCAAGGACACCCACAAAGAACACACATAGACAACTACCAACATTGCAGCCCGGACCCTGAGGAGTGCCAGCAGTCACACACACAACGTA
Source organism: Calotriton arnoldi (assembly GCA_963921515.1). Classification (NCBI taxonomy): domain Eukaryota; kingdom Metazoa; phylum Chordata; class Amphibia; order Caudata; family Salamandridae; genus Calotriton; species Calotriton arnoldi. The sequence goes on along the minus strand of CAWUFW010005000.1, from coordinate 324,995 downwards.
TCACAATCACTGAAAGATAACACAAACTGGAAATCACATGACAGGTGTAAACAACAAGTGCCAAGGGGAATCCTGACTGTGACCCATCTGCGTCTGCACACAAACTCAGCCCTGACAGCAAACACACCTATGGGTGACACCCTGATGACCAGTAATGTGCCATGCACCCACATCACAGAGAATCCAGGGAGAAGACTTGGGGGTACATAGGTCAACTCAGCAAGCATCACAAACAGGTACAACACTAGGGATCCCAGCATGCACAGCTAAACGGAAGTGAACACACAGACATGCTCATATAACACACACCTTGGGCGCAGGCAATGTCACAGGAGTACACACTGCCATGAGGGGACTCCACTCCTGTGTGAGGAAAGCTGTGCCATATGTTGCCACAGTAGGGCTCCATCATGTCAGCTGAGCACTTGGTCACACACTCAACAATTAGCACCAAATGAATGCTCCCGTCACATCAGCCTGGTCATGGGAGTGCCAACGAAATCATCAGCACTGATCCAACACACTTGTATAGCAATGTTGCACTGACAACACAGATGAGTCCTTCCCCATTGATGCCCAAACCTGCATGTCCAGTGGAGATGGCCACACGGTCAGGCTAGTAGACGAATTGAACAATGGCAGGCACAACAGATGTGCAGGGGTGGAAGCCACAGATGTGAAATTGCTAATGTAAGTAGTAAATCCCATTGCCAAATATTGAACACATGACACCCTCAGATGCTGCTAAGGATGACATGGATACACCACAGGATAGGACACATTCCCCCTGGACCACATGTGTTCCTGCACAGTAACACTTCATTATAATGAGACCAAATATCACCATCACTGCAGCAAGGGCATGGTTAGCATCATCAACAACATGTACATCAGAAGCAAAAGCACTAGAGAAGAGAAAGGTGCTTTATTCAGCATATGTGGGTCTAACAGTTGATGTCCAGCACAAATGTTAACAAAGGCCAATGGCCAGTCCAACTTGAATGTCAAAACAGGGTGACAGTGGCAGATGTCACCCAACGCATGCCTGCACTGATGAAAGCCAGGGACAATCCCCTCGGAGGGGCATACGGGGGGCAGGCCAGGCACCGCAGGGACAGGATCAGGGCTCACCAGAAGGAGGCAGGGAAGGGGTGGTGGGTGCTGGAGAGCCACTGACAACTGCAGTGGAGGTGTCTGACATGGTGAGTGCCGGCACAAGTGGGGGGCATGACTCTGATGGTGTGGGTGCCGGCAAGACTGCAGGGGAACATGCAGATGGAGTGGACAGGTTCCCCACTGCAGTGCTCAAGTCAGACAGGGTGGTATTGGACTCCACTGCAGTGCCTACCTCCAGGGGAGGAGAATGGGGATCAGGTAAGGTGGGCAGGACAGAGGGGGAGGACACCGTCTCCACACCAGTGGCACAGACAAGCGCAGCGGGGTGTGTGGGGCCGGAAGAGCAAGTGGCAGGGGGAGAAGGCCTGATCCTTTTGGGGATGGTGTATCTGTGGGTGGGGGAACCTGGGGCAGGGTGTGGTGGGGGCACCTGTGGAGTGGGGGCCTGAGGGATGGAGGAAGGAGACTTGGTGCCTGAGCTGCAGGGCGGCGGCGGGGTCTTGCTCTTCCGGGTCCGGGGGACTTGCGGATGGGTGCGTCAGTCGGTCTGCGCCTGGGGGAGGGTGTCCGGTGGCGAGGGGCACTCCGCTCTGTGTGGGTGGGCTTCCTCTTCCCCCTGAATGCTGTATCAGCTGGATCGGAGGGGAAGAGGCCAAGGTCACTGAGGAAGAGCCGCTGGGTCTTTGGGGTTGCAGGTGAGGCAACAGAGGGGGCTTTGGAGGGAGAGGCAACTGTGGACTGCGCAGTGCTCGTGGATGCGTGTGTGTGTGACTGGGCCCCATCCCCTGTGAGTGTGGTTTCAGTCCCCTGACTGTGCGTGCGTCTTGTCTGTGGCGTGTGTGTGCTGCTCGTGTCTGTGCTGGTGTGTGCCTGTGCCGGTGTGCGTGTGCTTGGGACAGGTAAGGTGCTGGGGAGTGTGGATGGGGCAGAGGCAGGAGGGGTGAGGGACTGTTGGAGGAGGGACACTGCTGCCGTCAGGGAGGAGTCCATGGACCTATTGCCCCTCTGTAGGGCAGACATGCCCGATGAGATGCCCTCCATGAACGACACCAGCTGAGTCAACAGAGTGGTGTGGGCATGGAGGACACTCAGCATCGCTGTCTGCCCTACATGAAGCTGGCGAAGGAGGTACACAGACTCCTCACTCAGGGCAGCAGGGCACAGGGGCAGGGGGTGCGGTGCCTGGCCCGAAGGAGACACGCTCCCGAACATGGGAGCCTCCACGGACCTCGGGAATGGGAGCCGATGGGAGGGCGGTGGTGGTGGTGGCGGGGACAGCAACACTAGCTGGGGTGTGGTGGCTGCTGACACCCGCCTCCATAAGGGAGTCATCCTCCGAGCTGCTGTGGTCCTCAGCTGAGGTGGATGGTGCTGAGGACTCCTCGGTGTGGCTCCCTCGCCCTCCGTGCCACTGGGTCCCTCCGACCACTCCTCGGCTGTTGACCCAGTCTGGCTCTGCGGCTCCTCCTGGTCCGTGGAGCTGTCCCCTCCTGTGGCCGTGGATGTATCTGCAAACAATAGGGAAACAGACAGACATCAGTCACCTGCACCGAACGCACACACCACAGTAAGTACAGCACAATGCAGAGCAAGGCCTGGCATCCTTAGTTGGACATTGCTAAAATTGCCCAAACAGAATAGGAGAAGCCAATTGTCAGTCTGATCGTCAACCATGGCACTCACATCCCACCTGGCCTTGCACCCATCTGTCTGGTGTCCGTTGGCTGGCAATACCCCAGTGTGGACACATGCACCACCTACACAGTAGTTGGACGGTGCAGAGAACACGGTGAAGCATGTGAACATGCACACATCACAACTCTTGCCACTGAGTCAGTACAGGTGCCCGGATGAAAGTGATGCCCAGAGTCAGATATATGAAATGCATGTGATGCATACCAGCATCAGACACCATGAGGCACACATGTGCTGATAGCCATTGCCACTATGGTGTGCATGTAGCACATGTCACTCCCCTGCAGGATCACCCATAGGAAGTCACATGCCATGGCACAGGCATGCCTGCTAAGTCATACATCACTGTCTCCAGTCACATGGGCAGGGCAGCCACACAACAACAGTCTGCACTGTGTCACAATAGTAGGTCATGGGGAATGCAAGTCCTGGAGCTGAACAAGTGCACATGTACATCCCCCACACACCACATCATCTGAACCCTTATCTGTCCAGGTCATACCGATTGGACATATGGGAGACCTATAACACAACCCTCTGAACCTGAGCACCTCACAATCTGCTGTGAATGGGAAACAGCTGCATGGACTTCACATTCGCATACCCCAGTCAGCACGGTCAGGTGTTCAAACACCTATGTGTCACACAAGTATCGTCTCCTATGGTCACATCTCCGGTGGCATGCTGAGCCCCAACCGAGAAACACCCCAGCAGTCCTGACAACGAAGCCACAGCACACTGACACAGAGGCAGACACCTGAGGGGACATATCACTGAGCACAACGTGTCAGCTGATACACGGGAGTGGGAGTGCAGAGTGTATTGTATGGCCTGGAGTAGGCATGACTGTCCTGCCCCACATGAATGAGGGATGGGCCCTGGACAGTAGGCAGCTGGCTAAGTATGTGTGACACACGTAATATACACACTCCAGGGGCCCAAACATTGTTCCCACCCGCAGCATGGGTGTGTGCCAGACACCCCAGGCACATGTGGTGGATCAGCTCAGCAATTGGACCACATATCAAAGTGACACGCAGATTACATGTCAGAACACAGGCATTGTGTAAGCAATGGACCCACCCATGATGCCCACCACAGAGTTAGGGGAACAGATGCTGTCCCCCACCTTGAGTCAAGCAAACTGCAAGGACACAGTACCCAAGTGACACAAATCCCTGACTGCAAGGGCCACACCTGGGTATCAGATGAGGAGTGGGCAGTGCACAATTGAGGGACATGGGTCCTGGACCACATGACTGATGTACTGTGGAAGTTTAACCAGGCCAGAGGAGGGCACATAGCATGGCAGACAAAGTTCACAATGCAGTCATGGACTCACCCCCTCCTTGCTGCTCTCTGGCCTTCAGCTGCCCATCCAGATCAGGGAAGACCACCGCCAGGATCCTGAGCATGTGGGGGTCAGGGTCCGGTGTCCGCCCCTCCTGCGAGGAGGCGACAGCTTCAGCTGGACCTGTGCGATCCTCCGGGTCCAGCCCCGAAGGTCCTGCCACCTCTTCTGGCAGTTGCGGATCCGGCGCTTGTAGTCCCCCACGGATCTCACTGCCCGGACGATGGTCAGCCATATCTTCTGCTTCTGGTGGGCATCAACCTGTGAGGATGACAAAGTGAGAATGCTATTACTACACATGCAACATATCCGTGCATTACACAGTTGTGTATACATGTCTCAATCACAGGGGCACATGATGTACACAGGCAGTGCAAAGATGGCCATGGACAGTATGCCAGCAGTAACTACATGGTATCATTGCTTGGGAAGTAAAACCTTGTTTAAATGCACTGTCACTGCACCATACCTGTCCAGTGCATGTAACTACACACTATGGGGGGTGACAACAACTCAGTGAGCCTGCTAGCCAGTGGCGTGCAGACTGTTAGCCTTGCTAGTAAGACAACATGCACATTTAGGAAGGCAGTGGACAGAACACTCACCTGCTCCCCTGCTTTCCCATACAGCTTGCTGTACTGTGGAAGGAGGCTGTCCAGCAGGGCCTGGTTCTCCTCAGTGCTGAAGGCTGGGGCTCTCTCCACAGTACGTGCCATTGCAGGGTCCAGAGGGTGCAGATTCAGCAGCAGTGGTGGTGGCAGATGTCGTCCTGGAGCATGTAGTGCAGGCAAGTGAGCTCTCAGGGGAACAGCCAGCATTATATGTGTGCTGCAGAGGCAGTTACTGTCCCATGTGTCCAAAGTGATAGGTCCAAGTAGTTAGCATCTTCTGAATCTGGCCAATCCATGGAATTGCACCACTTACACACGCCCACAGCATCCTTCAAAAGTTCAACTTCATGACACCCATGAATTTGCAACATTGTTGTGGGTGACCAACTGAATTTCCAGCATCAGACTCGTTCAAAATTTGGAAACACGTCCGTTGCCAGGCCAGGCCATAGCCAATGGGTGCACACCGATCGGTCCATTGCTGTTCAAGGCATACCCGGGATACAACGCGTACCCGCACACATTGATTGCAATGGGCCGGCCGGGCACACCGATCGGTCCATTGCTGTTCAACGCGTACCCGGGATACAACGCGTACCCGCACACATTGATTGCAATGGGCCGGCCGGGCACACCGATCGGTCCATTGCTGGTCAAGGCGTACCCGGGATACAACGCGTACCGCGCACATTGATTGCAATGGGCCGGCCGGGCACACCGATCGGTCCATTGCTGTTCAACGCGTACCCGGGATACAACGCGTACCCGCACACATTGATTGCAATGGGCCGGCCGGGCACACCGATCGGTCCATTGCTGTCCAACGCGTATTGCGAATACAACGCGTACCAGCACACATTGAATGCAATGGGCCGGCCGGGCACACCGATCGGTCCATTGCTGTTCAAGGCGTACCCGGGATACAACGCGGACCCGCACACATTGATTGCAATGGGCCGGCCGGGCACACCGATCGGTCCATTGCTGTTCAACGCGTACCCGGGATACAACGCGTACCCGCACACATTGATTGCAATGTGCCGGCCGGGCACACCGATCGGTCCATTGCTGTCCAACGCGTATTGCGAATACAACGCGAACCAGCACACATTGAATGCAATGGGCCGGCCGGGCACACCGATCGGTCCATTGCTGTTCAACGCGTACCCGGGATACAACGCGTACCCGCACACATTGATTGCAATGGGCCGGCCGGGCACACCGATCGGTCCATTGCTGTTCAACGCGTACCCGGGATACAACGCGTACCCGCACACATTGATTGCAATGGGCCGGCCGGGCACATCGATCGGTCCATTGCTGTCCAACGCGTATTGCGAATACAACGCGTACCAGCACACATTGAATGCAATGGCCAATGTGTGCGCACCGATCGGTCCATTGCTGTCCAACGCGTATTGCGAATACAACGCGTACCAGCACACATTGAATGCAATGGGCTGGCCGGGCACACCGATCGGTCCATTGCTGTTCAACGCGTACCCGGGATACAACGCGTACCCGCACACATTGATTGCAATGGGCCGGCCGGGCACACCGATCGGTCCATTGCTGTTCAAGGCGTACCCGGGATACAACGCCTACCCGCACACATTGATTGCAATGGGCCGGCCGGGCACACCGATCGGTCCATTGCTGTTCAAGGCGTACCCGGGATACAACGCGTACCCGCACACATTGATTGCAATGGGCTGGCCGGGCACACGATCGGTCCATTGCTGTTCAACGCGTACCCGGGATACAACGCGTACCCGCACACATTGATTGCAATGGGCCGGCCGGGCACACCGATCGGTCCATTGCTGTCCAACGCGTATTGCGAATACAACGTGTACCAGCACACATTGAATGCAATGGCCAATGTGTGCGCACCGATCGGTACATTGCTGTCCAACGCGTATTGCGAATACAACGCGTACCAGCACACATTGAATGCAATGGCCAATGTGTGCGCACCGATCGGTCCATTGCTGTCCAACGCGTATTGCGAATACAACGCGTACCACCACACATTGAATGCAATGGCCAATGTGTGCGCACCGATCGGTCCATTGCTGTCCAACGCGTATTTCGAATACAACGCGTACCAGCACACATTGAATGCAATGGCCAATGTGTGCGCACCAATCGGTCCATTGCTGTCCAACGCGTCCCTGTACATGTCACTGGCATATGTCACCATGCCTGTCACAGGTGAACATATGCCAGCCACATATACTTCCCAGGGAGTGAGGGGCACACCTACAACACCACAGCCTGTCCAAACTGTATCCTAAGGCATGTAAGGCTGCATTACCTATTCCGTGTATGGGGGTGAACATGTTGTTCTGTGGGTGTCACTTGGGGCAGCCACCCCCAGGCTGTGCACGTGTTCATGGGGACAGTATCCTTGGTGTTTTGTGTACATGAACACTGTGATGTGCAACTGTTCATATCTGAGCATGTGGCATGGTCACATTTCACGGTGTTGTATGTGTATGTCATGTCACATGCCCCCTGAGTCCCATGTGGGACGGTATGTTTAACCCAGGCTGACCCATTGGCACAATAGTGATGGTCCTCCGCAGTCTGTGTGCATGTTGTGTTTACAATGTCTCTGATTTCATGTGCACAATGGGAGACAGTCTCCACATCCACGTTGTTTGTGCATGGACTTTGATGTTGTGCGTGTGTGTGTCACAGACGTCCATGTCTGTCCTGCCAAGGCAACAGGGACCACTACCTGTGGGGGTCATGGTTGTTTTGCTGTGGTGTATACATGATACGCCATGTCATGCCAGTGTCCATGTGGCAATACAGGGTCCCTGGGAATCTACCTGTCGTTGGGCTGTGATGCCTTGGGCACATCTGTCCTCACATGTCACTGTGGGGTGTGTTTGTAACGTGGCAGCAGGAGATGGGAAATGTGACACGTCCTCATGATACCCAATGGCACAACCTGGGACTTATTGATGCCACTTGTTGAACTGTGATGTTGGATGTTGGCCATGTATGTGCCATACATGTCCTTACAGAACTGCACACATCATGTACTTGTGCCTCATAATGATGTATCATGTGATATTGAGTGTGTTCAATGCCACATATGTGGGGTGACTGACAATCTTTCTTTCTTCACCTATGCACTGCAGGGCACCAGCTGTACATAGACCATTCCCTGACCTGGAAACGATGGTGGAACGTGACAGCATCCGAAGGTACCGCTTCAACAGGCAGCTGATTGAAGATTTGGCAGTGTGCTTGGCACCACACCTGCAACCTGGCCGGCCGTATCCTACAGCGCTGACCCCCAAGGTGAAGGTGATGACAGCCCTACACTTCTTTGCCACCGGTACCTTTCAACACACTCTGGCGACTGCTGGTGGGATGTCACAGACCATGTTCAGCCGTGTGCTCCGCGATGTATTGGAGGCTATGTTGATATACCTGAACCAGTACATCTATTTCCCTAGACTCCAGCAACTCACTGACGTGAAGAGTGACTTCTATGCCCTGGGGAGGATGCTGCATGTCATTGGCTCCATTGATGGGACACATGTGGCTTTGGTACCACCACAGGCCCAGGAGCAGGCATACAGGAACCGCAAGCACTACCACTCGGTCAATGCACTGGTGGTCTGTCTTGCAGATATGACCATCACACACGTGTGTGCCCGTTTCCCCGGTTCTGCACACGATGCCTACGTGATGAGGAGTAGTCGCATCCCGAGGATGATGTCACAGATGCGGAACCAGCGTGCCTGGCTTGTTGGTGTGTACTGACTTTGTACCATTGTGTGTGTTCTGCAATGTAGTGTCCCACCCTCTTTTCCAACTCAGCTAACGTGCAGTATGTGGTGACTCCGGATATCCCAACATGCCGTGGTTGCTGACGCCCCTCAGGAACCCTGTGACACCAGCCCAGATGCGCTACAATGAGGCACATGGTCGGACGAGGAGAGTTATTGAGCGGACATTTGGTCTCCTGAAGAGCCGCTTCCGCTGCCTGGACAAGACAGGAGGGTCCCTCCCATATGCCCCGGCAAAGGTGTGCAAGATTGTCATCGTCTGCTGCATGCTACACAACCTGGCAGTGCGGAAGGAGTTGCCTCTCATCCTGGATGACTATGACCAACGTCCGCCACCTGTGGAGGATCCTGGCCTGGACCACGATGCCAGTGATGATGATGATGATGTTGATGGTGATGTCCGCACACAACTCATCACCAACTTCTTCAGCTGAATGTAAGTATCCAGAGATGTCATGTAACTGATGTGAGTTTGCATGATATGTGTTGGTGGTGCTCTGGTGCTGTTTGAGTGTGTGCATGTGCTACATGACTGTATGCGTGTAGCGATGTGTCCTTACAGGTAGTCTGTACTCCCCAACAGTGTTGACATGCTAACTTGGTTCTGGGTGGGTATCTTGTGACATGTATTGGGCATGAGTATTGCATTTCTATCCTGTTCTTCAGTGCTTTTGACTGTGTGTCATTTCTGTCCTTCACAGGGTACTTTCAGAGTCGTTTGGTCAACTGTGATCCCCGACACCGTGATTCGACTTCCAGGGTGGTAGCTGTCGTGTCCCTACAGGTGATGTGCACCACACCCATGGACTTCCTTCCTTCTACACTTGTTGACTGTGTGCCCGCTGCCTGGTGGGATTACCTTGCATCTGTGGTGGTTACAACATGTTGCAAATGTGTAATAAACCTGTGCTTCACTTTGTGATGTGCGTTGTCTGTGGTCACACATCTGACTGACATTTGCTTACTGCACCAGTGGGCTAGTTAACACAGACTGTGAATAGGTGTTGGGTCTGTGCAATGCAACGTATTTCCTGGCAACATCAGTGTAGGCGATGAGTCAGATGGCCATGGTGTGTATGTGTTGTGTAGCCCTGGTGGTGGGCCTCCCTCATATGTGTGACGTCGCCATGACTCACATGCCGGTGTTGTACTTGCTGTAGCAGTTAGCATGCACAGTGTCATTTCCCAGTTCATCATCGCCACTTCAGAGACAACGTAGGAATCACAACAGAGGCAAGTATGGTGTATTAGTGAGTTTATTGACATACATGTGTGAGTATAGTGCACAGGATGGTGGGTGCTGTACATTGTGATTGTAATCCAAAGTTCCTAGATGATTTGGAAGTCCTGGTAGCAGAAATGTCCAGAGTAAAGTCCACAGTCATCTGAGACATTGGTCCAACTTGAGCTCCCCATGTCATGTGGGAGAGTTGTGTTGCAGTCAACAGGGTGAACAGTTTGCGCACAAAGGTGATTATCCAGAACAGGTTTAGGCTTCCTGGGGTTGCACATGGCCATCGGCCTCTCACTTGCCCCTCCTCGGACGGCCCCTCTTCTTTGGGGGGGACCCTCAAGTGCAGGCTGCTGCGGTGCAGGGGACTCTCCGCCAGAGTCATCCTCCCTCCCTGTGGCAGTTGCAGTTGTTTCAGCAGCAGATGTTGTGGGCACACAGGGAGGTGTTGACTGGTTGCTGCTCATCTGGTGGAGGCATTGTAGTATGTCCCTATGCACCGCCGTCATCTCTTGCAGTGTGTCCCACTTGGACTCCACGCGGGACATGTGTGAGTCCAAGCGGGCATGATGGGCAGCCTGCTGCTGTTTAATGTCCCTGAGGAGCCCCACTACCTGGCTGAGCTCTCCGGTGCTGGACTGGTACGCATCGGCTATGCGTGCCAGTTGTGGGTCATCATGCAGTCCAGACCCCTCTGCGATCAGTGACCTGTGTCTCCCACCCCTCCCACCACCCCTGGCGACACGTGCAGTACCTGAGGTGGCACGCACAGGTGACCCTGGGCCCCCTTGGGCGTTGTTGGTGGTGTTGGTGTCCATGGCTCCACGTTGGTCCAGGGTCCCTGTGCTGGTGGTGCTCCTTGGTCTTTCCATGTCGGCAGGGATGGTATGTGTGTTGACAGTCGTTGGAGGGGTGGGTTCAGGGGGTGCAGCTGGTGGTCCTGCTGGTGCTGCATGATGACTTGCTCCGGAGGTGCCAGGTTGGTCTTCTTCATCCGAGGAGGGCAGTGGCTGTTCCACACCAGTGAGCTCCGTATCCTCTTGAGCCTGGGACGGGGACTCCTCAGCATCTGCTGCTGTGTCCCCATCATCACCAGTTTTAGGGAGACACACACAATGTATGTTATGTTTCTGCAGTCATCAATGGTTGACACACCTGACAGTTGTGACTGTGCCTCTGGATGCGGGCCTGTACATTGCATTGTCCTAAGTTGTCACAGTCAGGGGTTGATATTGGTGTAGCACATTGTCCTGCATTATTTGGGCATTTCCATGTGAATGTTGGGGTGTGTACATGGTCTGCATTGGTTGTATTGGGTTGACATCCGGCCCTCCTTCCCACCCAGCCAGATATCCCACCATGGAACTTGCTTCCATTGCAGGGAGTGCAATTTGTCTTTCAGGACGTCAGTCAGTGGTGTCCTGCTGTTGGTTGGTGCACAGTTGCCAGCAGGGCCTTGTGCTCCCCACAGCAGTAGCCAGTGTCAGCCATCTTGTCAGTTGTTTTCCACTCCTTGTGATGTGTGCATGGTTCAGGGTGGTGTTAATGGGCCAATTGTGAGGCTGACCAATATCTGTGTCTACCACTCCCATCATGCTATTGCCTCCACCCCCCTTCCCAGCATGCCCATACTTCCTTCCTTTTGAGTGTACTTCACTGTGTGTGGGTGTGACAGCAATGGCAAGATGGCTGACAGTGGTGTCCTGCTGTTGGTTGTTGTCCAGTTCCCAGCATGGCCTTGTGCTCCCCACAACAGAGCACCAGTGGCAGACATCTTTGATGGGGCTTTACACTCTCTGTGAGGTGTGCATGCTTCAGTGTGAGCTTGCTGGGCCATGGGGGGGATGTTGAGCTGTGACTCCCACTCCCATCATGCTATTGCCTGCACCCCCCTTCCCAGCATGCCCATACTTCCTTCCTTTTGAGTGTACTTCACTGTGTGTGGGTGTGACAGCAATGGCAAGATGGCTGACAGTGGTGTCCTGCTGTTGGTTGTTGTCCAGTTCCCAGCATGGCCTTGTGCTCCCCACAACAGAGCACCAGTGTCAGACATCTTTGATGGGGCTTTACACTCTCTGTGAGGTGTGCATGCTTCAGTGTGAGCTTGCTGGGCCATGGGGGGATGTTGAGCTGTGACTCCCACTCCCATCATGCTATTGCCTCCACCCCCCTTCCCAGCATGCCCATACTTCCTTCCTTTTGAGTGCACTTCACTGTGTGTGGGTGTGACAGCAATGGCAAGATGTCTGACAGTGGTGTCCTGCTGTTGGTTGTTGTCCAGTTCCCAGCATGGCCTTGTGCTCCCCACAACAGAGCACCAGTGTCAGACATCTTTGATGGGGCTTTACACTCTCTGTGAGGTGTGCATGCTTCAGTGTGAGCTTGCTGGGCCATGGGGGTGGGGGATGTTGAGCTGTGACTACCACTCCCATCATGCTTTTGCCTCCACCCCCCTTCCCAGCATGCCCATGCTTCCTTCCTTTTGACTCAGCTTCCCTGTGGGATTGTGTGCCTGTGCTGACAAGATGGCTGACAGTGTTATCCTGGGGTTTGTTTTGCTACAAGTCCCATGTGTGTCCCTGTGCTTCACACTGCATGACCCAGGGTTGTGGTTCTTTGTGGGATATTTGATTGGTGTGTGAGGCAATGCTTTCTCCCAGGTGAGTTGTGTGTAGTTTGTATTAGGGGGGTGTGTGGGTGGAGCTGCTGGTGACTATGGTCAGTGCTGTGAGTCCTCCTTCCCACCCAGACAGATATCCCACCATGGAACGTGCTTGCATTGCAGAGAGTGCAAGTTGGCTTTCAGGATGTCAGGCAGTGGTGTTGTGCTGTTTGTTGGTGCACAGTTCGCAGCAGGGCCTTGTGCTCCCCACAGCAGTAGCCAGTGTCAGCCATCTTGTCAGTCCTTATCCACTCCCTGTGATATGAGCATGGTTCAGAGTGGTGTTGATGGGCCAATTGTGAGGGTGAGCAGTATCTGTGACTCCAACTCCCATCATGCTATTGCCTACACCCCCTTCCCAGCATGCCCATACTTCCTTCCTTTTGACTCTGCTTCCCTGTGGGGTAGTGTGCCTGTGCTGACAGGAAGGCTGACAGTGTTGTCCTTGCGTTTGTTTGGCTACAAGTCCCAGGTGTGTCCCTGTGCTTCACACAGCATTACCCAGGGTGGTGGTTCTTTGTGGAATCTTCATTTGGTATGTGAGGCATTGCATTCTCCCAGGTGGGTTATGTGGAGTTTGTGTTGAGGGGGTGTGTGAGGTGAGCTGCTTGTAACTATGGTCAGTGCTGTGAGTCCTCCTTCCCACCCAGCCAGATATCCCACCATGCAACGTGCTTGCTTTGCAGAGAGTGCAAGTTGGCTTTCAGGATGTCAGGCAGTGGTGTTGTGCTGTTTGTTGGTGCACAGTTGCCAGCAGGGCCTTGTGCTCCCCACAGCAGTAGCCAGTGTCAGCCATCTTGTCAGTTGTTTTGCACTGCCTGTGATGTGTGCATGGTTCATGGTGGTGTTGATGTGCGCATTGTGAGGATGGGCAATTTCTGTGACTACGACTCCCATGATGCTATTGGCTGCACTGACTTGCCCAGCATACACAGTATTCCTTCCTTTCAGTGAGCTTCCCTGTGAGGTGGTGTTGTGGTGGTGGCTACATGTCTGACTGTGTTTGTTGGTTATATTTGTGCCACTGCCTAGCTGTATTTGTTGTTAGGTTTGTACATGTCATGACACAGTTACATTTCACTATGAGCTGGCATGTATTGTGTTTATCTGGCTGACATACACATTTTGGGATGATCTGTTTTGGTTGGTGTGTATTTGCTAAGGGTGCATGGTTTGACTCTCCCCTTGACAGTGATGTGTGTGTATTGTGGCACAATATTGTGTACATTAGTTGTGTACTCACCAGGCTCTGGGATGTTTTCTAGTCCATAGACGCTCACTGGTGGTAGGATGGCCCGCACCTTCTCCTCCCAGGGCCTGAGGTATACTGGTTTGGCAGGAGGGCCACTGCCGGTGTGTTGGCTCAAGATGTAGTCCTTCTTCAACAGCTCCTTGACCCTCCTGCGCACGTCATACCACCTGTTCTGGATGTCTACCTTTGTGCGCAAACATGGTGATTGTGCATTCACCCTGTCGACGATCCTCTCCCACATCTTGGTTTTCTGCGCCATGGGTGTCTGTTGGACCAATGTGCCAAACAGCTGTGGCTCTACCCTGAGGATCTCATCTACCAGGACTTCCAATTCACTATCTAGGAACTTGTGATTCTTCTTTGGGGGCATGGTGTTGGGTGGTGCTGGTGAGTGATGTGTGTGTTGGTGTGCAAGTGAGGGTGTGTGAGTGTGTGTTTTGCTGGGTGTATGTGAGGGTGCTATTTGTTGTGGTGCTGCTGGTGTGTGGCTTGTGTGATGGATGAGCTGCGAGTGTGTGTGTGGTTGCTGTCTGTTGGTGTTGAGTGCTGGCAGGTAATTAGAATTTGCAAAGGATCATGGTAGGGATTTGTGTCCTTTATATAGGTGGAGTTGTGGGTGTGTCTTTGTTCCCTGTTTCCGCCCCCAGTATTTATTTGCTTTGTGATAGCTTGTTTGGCCTTTTTTTGTGTCTTTTTTTTCCTTGGTTATTTTTGTGCATGTAGGAGACGTTCTTGTGACCGAGTCGGACCCTCCAGTTGTCTCGTGCGAGCCTCTCCTATTCGTTCACGCTGTGTTTGTGCTGTTTTCTGTGCTGCGTACGCGTCAGTCGCGGGGTTTTGGTTTGCTTCGGCTCGCAGTTTTGAATGCGTGTCGGTCGTGCGGCTTGTGCTCCGTGCGACTCGGTCGTGTTTTCCACGCGTTGCATCGTACTTGGCGGGTCGACGTTCGCGGGTACGTTTCGTTCAGGATTTTTCCTGGTGCGTGTCGGTCGGTTCGTTTCGCATGCTTTTCCGGCCGGATGGCTGTTTTCCGCGCGGCTCGGTCGGTCGGCTTGTGTTCCGTACGAGTCGGTCGGATTTAGCACGCTTTTCATCGTACTTTGCGGGTCGGGCTGCACCGGTACGTGTCGGTCGGTATTTATTCCGGCTCCGAGTCGGTCGGTACGTTTTCCGGCCCGAATCGGAATCGGCCCCATAGTCTTTTGTGGGATGGTGCATGTCTGTCCATAAACCCCTCTCTAACACTCCCTAAAGCCCATTTTAGTCCTTCCTTAACCTCTCTCTATTAGTGATAAGTATTCCTCATTGTCCAGCTACTCCCCTCTGTCCCTCCCACATTTACTACTAAGACATATACTTACATGTGCGGAGGTCTCTGCATTTGGGACAGAAAATATAGGTGAGTTGGAGGTGCACATAGGTATGTGACTAGCATTTTGTAGTACATTAGTAGTGCTACTTTAGTACTACTAAACTTACTTAAAAATGCAGTTGTGAATAGACCTCAGTTCTTTAGAAAGGTAAACAATTGTTCATATTTAGTAAATGTTAGCTTTGCTTGTAATTAGTACTCTAACTTACATGCAGCACCAAATACAGCAGAACATGAATGGTGAACTTCACGAGAAAGGAAGGTGCCCTCTGATAGAAGTCAGTCCGAAAACACAAGTATAGTCCATCAATATTCTTTATGCCGGTTATCATGCTGTCTGCTGTCTGCAATACTTCTACCATCGTGAAGAAAATTCATACCAGGATTTATTTATACCTGTCTTTTCTATATTTGGGAGCCAATCTTGGAACTAATGTGATTTACCTTGGAACCAATATAAATATTTCAGAATTACTTGGAATCATTATATTTGGAATTCACGAATAAGGTTGTGACATACACCTCGAGGAGACTTCTTTTGTCACTGTTGGTCATATATAATACTCTCACTTTTCGTGTAAGCCCTGACGAAGTTCCCGTGGCACTAGGGAACGAAACGCGTTGGCTGTGTGCCGGTTTTAAAAACAACTTTAAATAAAAAGAATATTGATGGACTATACTTGTGTTTTCGGACTGACTTCTATCAGAGTGCACCTTCCTTTCTCGTGAACTCTCTTACAAAATTGGCATCCATCAACGGCGGATGCCGGGAGTAGCTGCACCTTTTTGTGATATATGAAACAAGTGGAATTGAAGTGCTCAACCTTGGTCGGCCGTTGTTCGCTTTTCTGTTATATGAATGGTGAACTTGAAGGAAGGATTTTTCCCCAAATTAGTCTTAATTATGAAGCAGTAGTAATCGCATAATTATTGGTAATTCTGCATCCCCGTCAAATGTTTAGAATTACCATGTCACTATTAGAGCCATCTTTAAGCGGCTCTATTCCCGACCCCTCTAATGTGAGATGTAATTACCTTGCTCTTTTTTTTCTTTTTTTTAAATGGATGACATATACCTGACATTTTAAGAATCTGAAGGAGATCTAGGTCACAAACTCTCCAGCGATAAGGAGGAAGACTGTGAACTGAGACTCACAGAATTCCCCTGCATCTCCCATGAGAATTTTGCGTGGCTCTTCATGAAAGTTAAATCGGGCTCCCCACTCAACCCTGCCGCCCACACATCCTCCTCAAAGCAGACAATATCCTTTTCCGTGTCTTTTTAGATATGGCTAACCTCTCCCTTGAGAAGGGATTAGTAACCGTAGTGTGGAAACACGCTATGGTGAAAGCTATATTAAAGAATCCCAACCTCGACCAATGCTTCCCTGAGAATTTTTGACCCATCTCTCTACTCCTGGGACTGCATAGGGTGCTGGAAAAATATGTCAACTCATGCCTCTCGGACTATCAAAGAAGCCAACAATATCCTGCATCCTACTCAGGCACTGTTCTGGCCCAATCATAGTACCGAAACCGCCCTCTTGGCAGTTGTGGAGAAAGCAAAATAAAATTGAATCTAGGAGGTACTATAGCAATTATCCTTCTCAACCTAAGTGGTTCCTTCGACATGGTGGATCATAGGACACTCATTCAGAGGATTCAGAATGAAGGAGTGTCAGGCCTGGCCCTTACATGGGTCAAGTCATTCCTGTGGGACCAATACTTTCAGGCCTTCGATAAATCACCAGGGGTCATCCTTGTGTTCCATGTTGTTCAACCTATACATGCAGCATTTACCCAATATTGTACTGCCTTTTGGGATCTCATTAGTGTCCTATGTGGATGACACCAAGTTGGTGTTCTCCCTCACCCGAGCTGCAAACGCACCGCTCCCTCCTCCCTTGAGCATTGCCTCAGGAGGATAGCTATCTGAATGGACAAGTCCTGTCTTAAGCTCAATGAAAACAAAACTGAGCTCATGATACTATAGAACAATACAAACCCTGACAAGCCCTTTGGCTGGCCTGATCAACTAGGCCCTCCGGCCGCAAAAATGGTTATTCAAGTTTTGGGGTATGGCTTGAAACAAACCTTTCCATGGAGAACCAAGCAACTAAACTTTCAGCCTGCTGCGACTGGATCCTCAGAATGCTGCCAAAATGTCTGCAACTGATCCCACCTCTTTTCAGGAGGCTAGTAGTCCAGGCTTTGATTCTCTCCTACCTGGACTATGGGAATTCCCTCTACCTGGGACACCAAAGCCATGATTGGCAAGCTTCAGGTGGTGCAGAACGTGGCAGCAAGGACCCTGCTAAACATTCATAGACACCTTCCAGCACGTCAGACCTGACTGACCTCCACCTACTCCCGGTCAGGCAGAGGATCAATTTCAAGGCACTGTGTATTTCACACAGAGCCCTTCGAAATCAAGGTCCCTCCATCTCCCAACAGCTGATTGCCTCCTACAACCTTGGCAGAGCTCCCAGGACTTTCAACACCCTGCGGGCTGTAGTTCCACCTGTGAAGAGGGCTAGAAAGGGATTAAGATCCTTCAGGTACAGTGTGACAAAACCTTGAAACACTCTGCCCCTTCCCCTGCAGGTAATTGATAATGGACTGTCTCTCAGAAAATGGCTTAAAACCTTTCTGTTAGTGAACTAACCCCAAGGAACCTGCATTTACAGACTGTGTTGCTCAATCAGTGCTGAGATGTCTTCGGGTCACCATGCCCTTAACAAATTTCCCTAACATAACATAATTATTAATGTTTAATGAGGCGGTTTTCTCCTCTCAAGAGAATTTATTCATTCAGGTCAGGTTTCAGTTTAACAACTGCAGCCATTGTAGGCCTGGAGTCATATTTGTCTTCTCACACTAGTGGATGGCAAGGAAGTGCTGTAATCCATAGGTGACATTTGACTTTCCATGCAATAGCTGCACCTTCTAATATGGCATTATAGGAAAGTTGAACATGACAATTATTGTTTAGGGTTTGGAGTACATGCACCGGGACCTGGTTAGCAGTGTCCCAGTGCACAGAGTCAGAACAATTTGCAGTCTATGATCACAGGTATGTAGTATGATGAATGTGGCTAGACAGGAAGACAGGGTAACTTGATGTTACATATGGTTATTCATAAACATATGTTTAGTGATACTGGTAGATAACATAGCCCATTTAAAATAGTTTAAACAGCTGTACTAACCTTTTTGTACTGCACTGTGTTGTTGTTCATCTACCACAGCTTGATAGAGTCTAAGGACTTGGAGTTGCAGAGACATGTTGATTGAGTAGGTTTTTGTGGTTATTGTGGTCAGGGTTTTTGTTTTTCAAAAGCAAACACCCAAAGAGGGAGTTTGATAAAGTGAAGCAAAAAAAACTAATGACCCCTCCACACCCAGACACTTTTTCCCCAGGATGTTGGGGGGTCAATATTTGGATGTTTCTGTCCCTCACCACAAGGTATTAACCAATGGTGCTGGACAGGAAAGAATCCTAATTAGAGTGGGCGATGTAATGCCCTTCCTG
This sequence comes from Calotriton arnoldi, assembly GCA_963921515.1. Classification (NCBI taxonomy): domain Eukaryota; kingdom Metazoa; phylum Chordata; class Amphibia; order Caudata; family Salamandridae; genus Calotriton; species Calotriton arnoldi. The sequence goes on along the minus strand of CAWUFW010005000.1, from coordinate 306,364 downwards.
CAACGGCTTTTAATCCATTGGGCCGCCAGAGGAAGCCTTATGTTGACAGAGACAGAAGAGTCTGTGTCAACATATAGCTGACAGTCCTCCAAGTCTTAAATAGGGTGCACCCTAATTTTGGCAGACAGAGTACTCCATTGTGTTTGCGACAGAGTACCCTGTCTGCCAAACTCTAAATCATCCACTTACTCCTGGGCCCATCATCATTGTGATCCTGTAAGTACTGCTAGCACTATTTCCTAAAATGGCAGAGCAGGAATATTTTCTATAACTCCCAAACGGACACAATTCATTGCTTTGGCAACACCAAATGTGGCCTACGACAATAAAGTTATAGTTTACCTCTTGGCTACACGACCGTAGGTGGAGTTCCCAATATTGTTGTCACAAACAAACATGTTTGCAGGTTCAAGTGAATGGGCCTTTATACAAAATTAATTACCAGTTTGCTGCAAAATCACTTTACTCCTATGTTTTCTCTAACCCATCTTATTTAATGATGTTCTTTCCTCCTGTCCACTCTATTTATAGATTGCTGACATTTGATATGTAAGTGTTGCATTCTGGCACAAAGTTTAGTAAGCTATAAATTTCTGAAGAGTTTGTTTTGCAAAAACTGAGGGCCAGATTTTATGGCCAAGTTGTGCAGCGCAGCAAGTCACTTTGCTGTGCTGTGTTTCGTCACAGGGAAAGGGCAGGAATGCACTTTTGGCAGCGTAGCGCCAACCCAGGCACCCTTGCACCATGTTGCAAGACTGACTCGCATGCAGGCTTGTTTTGTGCAGGAAGGGGCACCTTCCTACACAAAACAATCCCCTGAGGCATATTCCTCTTTCTATGTGTGCTGCGTCATGCTACTCCAGATCTATGAAGCTACTCAGGTTCATGCAAAGTGGCCTTGCATAACTTCATAAATCTCATTTTGGGCTTGCATCACTCGGGGCAAGTGCGACACAATGGGACTCAAAAATATGCCCATGTGTATCTTGAAGAATTTTCCTATAAAATGTTTACTGGAAGACAATTTTCCAACTGTGAGTTTTTGTTCCATGCGGTTTGTTTCGGGAACATGTTTCAAGATTTATAAAACTTCCAAATATTAAAAAAATTACACTAAATGTGCCCGACACAACAAGCTCCACTGGTTCCCCGTGCAAGGCAGCGCTATTCTCACTATCTTTTACTGTGATTTAAGGCATCGTTGATGCTCCCTTCTCTTTACATTCTGTGACGCATCTTCTGCCTGGAGAAATCTTTTTTGACTACAAAAAAAAAAATGTAAGTCCGTTTTTATATAGCCTTACGGGTCTCAAGGCGCTGGGGGCCAGAGTGGAAATTAAGTGAGCTATTGCCCAGAGTCACATGGTGCTGAGCTGAGCTGTCTCCGGAGCCGGGGATCGAACCGTGAACACTGTGCTCCGAAGTCAGCTGCCCTGGCCGCTGCACCCCCTCTCCACTACATTCAGAAAGCGATGCGTACATGCTTAACCACGGCATTCTGGAAGGCGAGTCTGAAGGTATAAAATATTGCTATGAATGATATAAACATGAAAAAAACTAGCACAGATTTACATTAAAAAATACTTTTCTCGAAATTCTTGTGAGTTTACCACATACAGCACTTATTTTTTCTCATCTTAAATTGAGCAGAACTTCAATCAGTTACATTTGGTTGTTTTATAGACTGACATAAGACTTACTTTATTTTTCCTCAATACCAGGTCTCAGTGTGCAAAAGGTTAGAATATTAACTTCTAAACCTTCTTGTTTGCCAACCTCCTGTTCATATTGAGTTTCATTCCATTGCAGATGACAGATCCCATGTGTGTTTCAACCATCCCACAAGCAAAGAGTTATGAGTAAACCCAAGGAAACTAAACCTTTGAAATTTACTTTTCTGCAAAGGAGAAAATGTCAGTGTCTTTTATATAAATGTAAAATATGATGTGTACTACACTGAGGATGATTTTCTAACACAATATGTACTGAGAGTAGGTGGCAAAATATCAAAGTTCCACAATGAATGTCAAAGGTGATTTAGATCAAATAATTGCATACCGTGTTTCGAGTTGTATTTTTGCCCAAATTTATCAATAAAACAATATGCCTGACAATTGGATATATTTATTGGGCATAAGCTAAATAAAATAAATTAACACAGTTATTGTGTATTAGCTAATTTTAATGTATGAAGCTTTCTCTTTCCCAGACAAGGTTAATATGTAAGTTCCTTGTGTTGTGATACAGAAATGTGAGGAGCATCGAAAGAGTGTTTGTGTCATAGCAGACCATAAGGGACTCGATCCAGCAAAGCCATGATCAGATAAAACGAAGAAGTGTGTATCTCCAAGCTGAATCTAAATCAGCTAAATAGTCGCCAAGAATAACAGCAGCAGTATGGATGGGATCAACCCGAGATCTCCTAAAGAAAAGGAAATGGTGCTCAAGCATAATCACCTACTACAATCACCTAAACAAAATGTGAACTCATTTAGCACCAACACTTACAGAAATGAATACACAGCACACGATTCGCAAAAACAGTAGCACAAAATAGACATGTACGGAGAAAATAAAGGGGTTTCATAAAATCTATTGCAATGGTACCAAGCTATTGCACAGCAGCACACTTCAGGCAGTGTACATGTATTCAAGCAACAAATTGAAAAGAGGAGATACATGGTTGAGCAAATGTCTTCATTAGTTACCAAGAAACAATCTCCATCATTCTCTCTGCGAATAAACTCATCTGACTTTCCTTGAAATCCTGTACGATCTTCAAAATCAGCTGCATATTCTGTTAAGCCATTAAGACCAGCGCCTTAACCTATCTGGCTGACAAGTTCCACATCTACTGTGGTGCACCAGAGATCAAAAATAACATCACTGTATCAATGAGGCCTGCCCCAACCCTGCTTAGGAAACAGCTGCAGGTACACCTATTAAAATGACACTACATCACACAAAACAGTTCACCTCCACTCTCTGAACCCAGCTTTCACTCCAGTCACGGAATGGAAATATGTCCTCCATTACCTTATGGCTAGGTTCACTCTATACAAATACCACCTACATAGATACAGACTTACGTGTCCATCTTCTGTGTCTCGTTCTAATGCCCATACACAGGGGTGCACCAGCACCTCAACACATAGGCACTGGCTGCCATAAACAATACTAAAGTAGTTTCCCTCCTTTAACCGATTTCATTTCTCTCTCCCATTGGGAATGTGGCATAAAGCAACAATTTTCCCAGAATACATTCAAAGGTAGCTAGAAGACAATATAATTGGGGACTCCTTATTTCCTAGGGAAGGATCACAGTAAGTAATAGAACAAGAAACATTAGTCTTGCAGTACTTGTGCTTACCGGACATTACTGGTAAACAATAGAGACATTACCACTGACCACTTTCTCATGCCATTCCTTACTCAATGGAACTATACTCAGTTTCAGAGATTTTTGAGCAGAACACAACACCTGTACTAAACCACATTTTAATAATGTGTGAAATATTCACTTAGCTCTATTACTGCTGAACAAATCACTGTGCTGAACAAGTGAAAGGACCAAAGAACCAAAATCTAACGGCATGGCTGCCCACTTGCTGCATGTAATGCAATATCAAATTAAAGCATATCACCTAAGAGACAACACCATATAATTGGAACTCTTTGGTCCTCAACTCAGGACTTCATTTAATCAATCAATCAGGGTTTGTAAAGCGTGACCTTAAGACACTGTGGGGGTGGGGGGGGCATTGCGAATCAGACTAAGAGCTGAGTTCATCCGAAGAGCCAGGTCTTGAGGCCCTTCCTGAATTGCATCAGCGAGGCTGATTTCCTGAGGTGGATGGGCAGGGTGTTCCATGTCTTGGAGGCCAGGTAGGAGAAGGACATTCCTCCAGTTTTGGTCTTGCGGATTCATGGGACAGTAGCCAGGGAAAGCTGAGCGGAGGTGTCTGTGGGGACGTTAAATGAGAGGCGGTGATTCAGGTATGCGGTTCTGGCATTGTGAAGGGCCTTGTTTGTGTGGGTGAGGAGTGTGAAGGTTATTCGTCTGTTGACTGAGAGCGAGTGGAGGTCGCGGAGGTGTTGAGTGATGTGGCTGTGACGGGGGATGTTGAGGATTAGTCTTGCTGCGGGCTCTGGACGTTCTGTAGTCTTCGGATGAGTTTCTGGGTGACGCCGGTGTGGAGAGCATTGCTGTAGGTGAGTCTGCTGCTGATGAGGACATGGGTGACTGTCTTCCTGGATTTGGTAGAGATCCATCAGATGGTCTTTTGAAGCTGGCCGAGTGCGTTGAAGCAGGCCGAGGAGACGGTGTTTATCTGGTGGTCCATTGTGAACGAGGAGTCCAGAACGCGTGCATGGTTCATGGAGGTAGGGGGACTACCTAGAACAGAGGGCCACCAGGAGTCTTTCCAAGTGGAGGGGGAGGCTCCCAGGATGAGGACTTCTCTCTTGTCTGAATTGAGCTTCAGGCAGCTGTCATTCATCTAGGCGGCAACGGCTTTCATTCCTTTTTGGAAGTTGTTCCTGGCTACAGTGGGTTCTTTGTTGAGGGAGAGGATCAGCTGGGTGTCATTGGCATAGGAGACTATGTTGAGCCCATGGTTCCTGATGATGGCTGCGAGGGGGGCCATGTAGACGTTGAAGAGGGTGGGGCTGAGGGAGGAGCCCTGGGGTACTCCACAGCTGAACTCTGACGGTTTCGAGAGGTATGGTGGGAGTCTAACCCATTGTGTTCTGCCGGTGAGGAAGGAGCGGATCCAGTTGAGGGGTCTTGTCTCAGTTACCAGCTTTGGGGAGTCAATCAATCAATCAATCTTTGGGGAGTCTTGTGGATAGGGAGCGGTGGGAGACGGTGTCAAAAACTGCAAGGAGGACCAGTAGGACGAGGGCAGCGGTTTTGCCCTGGTCAGGGTGGGAGCAGATGTCGTCTGTGGTGGCGAGAAGGGCAGTCTCAGTGCTATGATTACCTCAGAATCTGGATTGGGAGATGTCCAGGACATGGTTGGTTTTGATAAAGTCCACGAGCTGGGCATTGATGGCTTTTTTGATGACTTTGGCTGGGAAGGGAAGCCGGAAGATGAGCTTGAAGTTCTTGAGGTCTGTCAGGTCCGCGCAGGGTTTATCAGGAGGGGGTTGATCTTTGCATGTTTCCAGTTGTAAGGGAAGGTGGCGGTCTCGAGGGACCAGCTGATGGTTCGGCATAGCTTGGGTGCGATGGCGGAGGTGACTCTGTGGAAGATGCAGTGCAGGCAGGGATCCGAAGATGCTCTGGAGTGGATGCTTTTCATGATCTTTATGGTGTTGTCCATGGTGAGTGGGGGCCAGATGTGCAGAGTCAGTCGGGTGGTCAGTGTCATTTGTGGTGGTTGCTGGTGCAGTGGGGTGGTCCTGGGTGTCGGAGTTGTCATAGATAGTCTTGATCTTGTGATAGAAGAAGGTGCCAAGTCTGTTGCAGATGTCTTGGGAGGGTGGAACATTTGTGGCCTCGCTGTTTGGCTTGGTGAACTCCTTGATGATGCTGAAGAGTTCTTTGCTATTGTGTGCATTGTTGGTGATTCTGTCTTGGAGGGCCTTCTTCCTTGTGGTTTTGATGAGGTGGTGTGACTGTTTTGAAGGCGGCATGGGCTTCCGGGTTTTGTTGTTCCTCCATGTCTTCTCAAAGCGTCTACAGGTGCTTCTGGACTCTTGAAGCGCGGGGTGAACCAGCTTGCTTTCTTGATGTGTTCTTTGCTAGTGGCTTTCTTGAGGGGTGCAAGGGTGTAGGCGCAGTTTGCGATCCATTGGTGAAGGTTGCCTGCTGTGGTGTTGAAGTCTGAGGATATCGGTGATGATGTGTTGTTGAGGAAAGTGGTCAGTTGATCTTCTGTGACTCTGTTCCAGCTTCTGCGGGGTAAACGGTGGGTGTGCTGGTGTTCGGTGGGTTTGTTGAAAGAAAAGTGGATGCAGTGGTGGTCGGTCCAGGGTTAAACGGTGGTGTGGCTGTAGGAGGTGCTGTTTCCTGCGGCGAAAACGGGGTTGAGTGTGTGTGTGGGAGAGGTGACTAGCTGTTTAAGTCCTACATTGGTGATGTTCTGAAGGAAAGAGGAGGTGTTGGGATAGTTTTGGTTATCCAGGTGGAAGATGAGGTCTCCAAGTAGGATGTAGTCAGTGGATGTGAGGGCCTGTGTTGCAATGAGGTCAACGATGGCGTCAGTGAAAGAGGTGCGGGGACCGGGTGGACTTGGAGAGACTACGCATCAATTTCCCCTGAATCTCACAAAGCTTGTTCTGACCCACAGCAATGTGAGGTGTATCCCACCTGCTGTGGAATACAACCTAAAGTTTGAGCCTTTTCATCACCAATCAATATTTACTAAGAGTACACCGCATTGTAAGAAATGTGTTGGCCTAGCCAAGTTTATTTCCAGCGCCTCTTGCTAACAGAAAATTCAGGACAAATACATTTTCTATTTGAAGGCCCAGCTTGGATAGAATATGTAGAAAACATCTCAAGGACTCCAGTACCCTCAGAGAACTGTCTCGTATGATAGCTATGAGAAAAACATGTCTCTCATATAAACTTAATCACCACCTACTCATAATTGTTGATTGGATAACTGTAATAGAACTGCAGCACTAGAGGTAGGCAAGAAGCAGATAATATTGACTTTTGGACTGATCTGGAGGGAATCAATGCTTTGAGAAACTCATTTATCTCTGACAAGACCCCAGGGTGATTCCATATTGCCTGGATTGCAGACTATTATCACCAAACAGTGAAAAATAGTAAATTTTCAGGGCCATTTTTTAAACAAATTGGAAATGAGCTGCCTCTTGCTATGCCTGTATATATCTACCCACCGATTCATACCTTTTTAATAGAAGCCCAGTTGTGGCTTTAGAATTTGACGATGGATGTAAGTGTAGTCAAGAGGACAGCCGACAATACAGCACTGAAAAAGACTTGATCTCTGAGAGTTCACTGTTTAAGAACTATGGGGTCCATTACGATGGCGGGCGGACGAAGTCCGCCCGCCATCGCAACGGAGAAAGGTACCGCCCGCCACATGTGCGGCGGTCCCGCGATTAGAATTAGGATGCGCCCGCCACACTGGCGGGCGCATCCCCCATACTCAGCATTGTGGCAGGCGGTGCTCACAGCACCGCCCGCCACAATGCTGGAAATGCATCTTGTGCATTTGCATGCACAGGGTGTCAGGCACCGCGCGGTGCCTGCCACCTTGTGCATTCAAATGAAGGGGGGTACCATAGGTACCCCCCATGTGCACCCCCCACCCCCCCAACACCCTGGGGACCCGCAACGGGCCCCCAATTGCAATTACCATATGCCTTTCCATGGCGGCAACGCCGCCATGGAAAGGCACACCTCGGCCAGCATCGTAATATGGATGGCGGTGTCTTGCAGACACCGCCACCATATAATGCCCCTTTTCCGCTGGTCGACGAGTCGACCGGCGGAAAAGCGGCGGACGGATTTTTCCGTCCGCCGCCATAGTAATATAGCGGGGGGTAAATGTGTGGCAGGCGTAGGGAAATAGCGGGCGGATCGCCACAGCCATACGGGCGGTGGCGATCCGCCCGCTATTGTAATGACCCCCTATGTTTTTGGGATGGACAATTCCCCTGAGTGGTAAGAGACTTGTACCCATGCCCTGAGTACTCAAATGTTCTTTTGTCTGGATCCTTAAGGCTGATTTTGTGCCATAGGCAAACATCAATTATGCATGTGCGCCTTGACATAGGTCTGTCTCACAGATTGCTCGCTTGTTGAACTTGGAGGGGCACCCAAAGCGCTACCCTCAATGTGGTGGAATAATACTGCCTTCGCACACTATACTGTGTAGTGATCAGTAGCAGTGAACTGGACTGTTTTACTCTGTGTAACTTGAGTGAGGCCTACAGGCTCACTCACCTTTTTAAAGGTTCCGCTGATGTGTGCCTAACTCATCCTTTGGCCTACATCAAGTAGATGTGGAGTGCTGTGTAGCGCAGGAGTAGAGATTTTGAGCTGGATGTATGTGTGCCTTGTAAGTGTGCCTTGTACAGTGATAGAGCAGTACTGTGCAGTGCATGTGTGTTTACTTTATGTACTGGGTGAACTTATGCCATGAGAGATGTGGTTCTGTGTAGTGTGTGTGCATGTGCTGAGTGTATGTGTGCTTGGTGAAGTACAATACATGAAGGGTGAAGTGTTGTGCGGCACACACATGTTGAGTGTGTGAGCTGGCATTGTGTGCGTGTGTGTGTAAGTAGCACACCCTGGTTAAAATTAGAAAAGCTTCAGTGCTGAATAGTGTGTGCAGACTGAAGGTGTGCTAAATGCATGTGTACCTGTAATGGTACAATGCATGAAGGTAGCAGTGCTGGACAGTAAGTGTGCTGTGAATCCTCACTGAGTAAGTGTGTTTGCAATTTACATTACATGGAGAACCCTGGGTTTAATTTTTGGAAGTTCAGGCCTGTCTGGTGAAGGAATGACGAGAAGAGTAATCCCCCAGGCAAATTTGTGTATTGCTGCATTCCTGTGAGCTGGGTGGGACACATACTGGAAGAGAAAAGTAAGAGACTCCCTTAACACTTCATTAGACTGTTTTTTGATTCGTTGTTAGATCCCAAGGAAGGGGCTTGCACACATCTTAGGAAAGAAGAGGGGGCTGATAAGAGAACCATCATGAGTAGGGCTGGGAGTCTGGGATTAACCATTTGAGGCACATATCACTGTGGCTGACATTCAGGTGTGAACTCTGGTCACCTTCATGAATTCTGTTGTAGGATAATTAGATTCAGAGTCTTGCCTGCTGATACAGACAATCTTCCATGAAGAAAGAAAAAAAGACAAGTGCCCACTTCAAAAGAAGCAGAGCCCCAACATTAAACTTCAAAGACTCAGACACTAAATTGCATTTTGTTGTCTGGAAATGGACTACAAGAAGGAGAGATTGAGATCCAAACTTTGTCAGCTGTCAAGCAGACAGGCAGGCGGTGTGAGAAATGGGAAGCTCTACAAGACTTATGCCTATGACCAGGAATGGGGGAAAAGGCCTGCTAGTCACCTAGGGAAATTGAGACCACGTGACCTTGAGCACCAGCTCCTGCCAGCATGCCAACATGAGTGTGTCCTGTGAGGAAGAGGAGAGCGTTGGAGGGAGCTAGGTCCAGTGAGGAGCCCACCATGAGGGCTCTCTGTGCAAGCTTTGAGGTTTCAGCTGTTCACCGACCGGGTAGCTGCCCATGTGCAGTGTTCACTAAATGATACCTGTATGTCAGGAAAGGGCTGCCGTGGACTGAGCCATGCGTTGAGCTCTATGCAGTTCTTTCTAATCCCATACCGGCACCCTCCGGTGACTCCATATGCCAGAGGGGTCAACCAGTAAACTTGCTGCTTTGGGAAGTGCCATGACCTGCAATCGTCTTGGCAGGGGTGCTTGTGCTGGGGGAGCCTGTGCCTGTTTTACCCCATTACACAACAACCCTGTATGTTAGGAGGGGCTGCCGGAAACTACGTTGCCAAAGATTTTGGGCCACTGCCCAAAGGAGAGACTGATGCTAAATTTGGTGGGCTTGACCTGCACTGCAAAGTAACTGCCCCTGACTCACTACAGAGGACTTCGAAGGACGTGATGGAAAACGTTGTACCCTGGCTGGCTTCAGTTGGGAGCTGAAGAAAGGATTCCACCCACACCCCTGTTGGTTAAAGCCTTTTTACTGCTGGGAGCTGCTCTGACAACTAAGAAAACTCTGCCAGTGTACTTGAGAGTGCCTGCGGGCATCCCAACTTTTCCAAGCAGAGCAGGTCTCACAGGTACTCGCTCTGAGGGCACCTGCTGCACCGCTGAACTCTTCCGTGCTGCAAGTGAGCAAGATGTAAACTTGGCTAGTTGGGCCCTAGGGAAGCCACTTCTAAAGGTGCTGCAGCACCATAGACACTTTTGACTAATACCTGAATGGTCAAAGGGGATCTCTTGAGTGTAGCCTAATAGTGAGCATTCCCTGGATGCGGCTACCAGTGAATCGCAAATAACCCCAGACACGTTACATAAAGGAGGGTGGGACAGGGATGTGTATGATAACTATTAGAGCCACGACCTCAAGGGGGTTGTGTTGTTGCTTTTGAATGTCGTATTCCTTTGCTCGTGCAGGCTTAGAAATAAAATACAACTATTTTCTTTTAAAGCAAGTATTTCACTGGACATTGAGTTATTGCTCGTACTGTTTGCACTTTGAGTTATGAGTCGTGTTCACTGACCTGTATCTACATATCGCCCCCCCTTATCCCTCAAGGAAGGCTTGATTGTTCGTCCACATCTACTGCTGAGAGTCAAGTGCAGAATGGGTACATGGTCCAGCTGCTCAGGATCCATAGTAGATTGGGCCTGAAACATCATGAGTAAAAGGCCTCAACCAACAGGGTTGGGCCCAGTAACCCCTTTGTTTCCTGTGGCCCTCTAAAGGGGTTCTGACATATGGAAATAATGGATCACTGACATAATATCGACAACAAAAATATCGTATTTACAAAATATCGGTGTCATAATATCGACTACAATAATATCGACTACCAATACTTATTTATAAAAATACAAAAATATCGAGTACACAATATCGTATATAAAAAACATCGTACACCACAATATCGAAATACAAAATATCGTTAAATTAAATATCGTTTAAATTTAATTAACATACAAAATAACAAAAATATCGAATACCAAAATATAGACATCAATATTATCGACTTTTTCAAAATATCGACTATAGAAAAACTGCTCAATTAAATATATCTTTAGCACCAAATATAAATTCACATTATAAAACAATATAAAACACTTAAACAACATAAAAAAATAATTTGCAAACACATCAATATATAAAAATATTTTTTTTCTCTAAACAAACAATTACAGTAATAAAATAAAATATATAAAATATATAATGCTTGCATCATTTCACATTCAAAACAATGTTTAAAATATTTTAAAAAAGCAAAACGAAAAAATAATTACTTTCTACTAACAGTTTCTTAATTAGCGTTTCCCTTATATGGAAACAAACAGCCAAAACAATAAAAACAATTAACTTCAACGAATCAAATACTCACATTTTAAAATACACCAATAACATAAAGCAACCAATTAAATAAACACTATATAAACATCAAGGGGCCCATTACCGCCGGCACGCAGCAGTCCACACGCCCGCCCAATTACGATGCGAAAAGTAGGCCAAACACCGCCGGCAAGCCAGCAACACCGTCCGCCATCAAAGTGCGCCCGTACACGTAGCGGTGCAGCACAACTGACACACACCGTCCGACGAAACACGTACCGCCCGGCGCATAAATTACGATGCCGCAAACAAACGGCTCCCACGTCCAAGAGATACCGTACGACAAACCGAAGCGGTAACACGGACGCCGAGCACGGACAACGAAGAAGCGGCTCCCCGAGCATGAATCCAGCACTGCAGGCCCTCCCCATGCTCCTGCTGATGCACCACCAAGGACGCAACGTACCGCGGAGACGCAGGTAGGCACACACACAACAAGTGCACGCAAACAGCGCACACAGTGCAAGGGCGGAAAAGCGGACAACCCCCACCAGCGCGTGTACACTACACATCCACCATTGCATCCACATATGACACACAGGCCAAATCGTAACATCGCGTAACACATGTGTACACACCACCTGAGACTAGGAACCAACCACCCCGTCACGGCCCCAAAGCGGCGATGACGCCGCCACACATGCGCACAACGCAGAGGCCAACCGCAGCGCCATGCATGCGTCGCACACAGACACAGGGACACAACCAAGCAGCACACACATCAGCCCCACCCCGAACGCACATGACACGTGACAGGCCTGCCACAGACATGTCCCCAACGCCCAATTCACGGACAACACCCAACGCCACACAACCGACGCACACATGTCAGTGAAGACACGCAACTGCAGGACACACCCCAGTGTAACAAACATGGCGTAGCACACAGCGGCGGCAACACCAACTAGGAGAAGCAGGGCCCCTTCGGGAAGAGGAACGCCAGTACCACACTGAAACACCCATACCACCCTGCACATATGAACAAGACATATAAAGCGGAACACCAAAGAGCCCGGAGACCGACAACAGGTGGCCCAAGAATAACATTCACACACAAGGCCCAACGCAGAGCGGAAAGGCAGCCTGCCGCCCACACAAGGGAGAGCAGACAGCACTGAATGACCTTCCATTCCAACTCCGAAACCACAGCCCTACGACAGAAGCCGGTGAATACAGCCATTGTCCAAGAATAGACCAACACAGGCATGCCGAGGAGACCGACCACAGGGCAGATAGCGCATATCACAGAAGCACACAACGGACGGGGAAGAAAGAAGAAAACACTCCCCCATGTCGGCCACATGCAAGTTAATTGGAAGGAGTCACACATCACTGACCTTGAACTGTCTGAGAAGCATGTGGGAAGAGGGCCCGTGTCCTCCAAACAAGCCAACAGAACACAAGTCCTGTCTCCCTACGACTACACAGAGCTCACAGCAACCTCGGAGCGTGCACATTGCAGACTGCACACACAGCCGGAGCACGCCACCACAACGCACCGCTGCGAAATGGCAACCGCAACACACCTACCCAACTACGCCGAACAGCTCAAGCTGTACAAAACCAACCTGTTTCATACATTGGGATGCGATCTCCTGTCCCTGCTGAACGTAAGTTACCGACTGACTTACCGCATCACATTGTTCAGCTGCGTCATGCCCGTCTTCTACTGTCGGAGGTGTCCCTACCAGCATCCCGTGGAGATATGCCTCTCCAACCCGGCATGTCTGAAGGCGGACCTGCTACCACTACTCCTCCCTCTGGACGCACACGACAGGGCCTGCTCTGCCTATGGGGGCATGGCGTATGTGGCCAACATCGCACCCGCACTGAAATGGGACCACTGTGCCTCCACACGACGGATCATCGAGAACAGCTACATCGAGTGTCACCCAGCATGCCCCATCATGGTCCTCCAAGGGACAACTTACGAACAACACCTTGACAGCCACCATCCGCTACATTGGCTGGCAAACATGTACACCACCAATGACATGGAAGCCCTGCTGGACGGCATCGCATACCTGACAACCTGTAAATTCGTCGGACCACAACGCAGGTTCCCCGATTGACCTATGATGTCCAACCCCGCACCCATGCTTAGCTTCCGCAGGGACTGGCCAGTCACCACCACAACAGCCATACCAAACGACCGGCAACTGTAACCACACCATCAACGACATCGCCATGACATCGGATATGACCGGGACATGCACACTGTTCCCCATCACATCCAGGAACACCGCATGCATCGTGGGAGGCAGTGGCATGGGCTCTGTGTATCGCACCCACATGGACGGAACTGCACGAACAACCAGGACACGACATGGATCCAGCGCCCATGGACACATACACCGCTCAGTGGACATGAATAGGTCGCCTGGAGTCTGTGGGTGCTGCACCCTCCCACCCCCACCCCGGGAATCCCATACCAGGACCTTTGCATGGACGACAAGTGCATACAACAACAACACGACCCCAGTGACTGTGACATGTCCAGTAACCACCACAGTGCAACAACAAGTGGCACGCCGCTGCATGCACGCAAGCACATGCCCTGATGTCATCTCACATGCACGCGTGCATGAGGAACAACCGCAGCAAACCTGTCACATGGAACTGAGATGGACTGTGCCCATGATGCCAAGCGGTCTGGTAGGCTACATGTATACCGTCTGTGTCAAAGTCCGCAGCTCCGCAGCTATACGTAAATGTACATTAGCACAGCCTTGGCCAAGCAGATGTCACTCTGAAGCCCACATCCCACATGCAACAGCCAATCACATGTAACCCCACACCCTATCCCATTTGCAATCATGCTCAGTATATCTTCAACATGTATTCCGCTGCCAGTAGTGTCCACTATACTGCATCACAGAGGACAGAAGACTCAATATAATGTTTGAAACCAAAACTGTCTCCGCTGACTCATTTCACAAGTACGAATGAGAGAGGATGAGAGTATGTGAAGTACACGGCAGTCGTGACATGACCATGTAGTCCACTGGTATTGGATGTCAACGCAAATGAGTAGCACTACTGTGGAAGACACACATGTGTCGTGTGAAGTCGTATGGACGCAGTGCTCAGGTGGGTGGGTGCGACGGGTAGATGCGCACATGCCAAGTTGGAGCACGCCATGTTGGGAGGGGTCATGAACAGTACACCACCGCTTCCCTGGGCATTGTGAGAGGACACCTGTCGGGGGGAGTGAACACGTGTGTGCACAGCAGCCGGGCACACGTACAAAGCGGTACCAGGCGCACCTCAGCCCACCCTCTGTGGACAAGCTGGATCCTGTTGTGCGCCCGCCATGCCCCTTGACAAGGCACACACAGCCCCAGTCGACCAGGTGTAACCCCAACATAGTCAATCCGCACAGGCGATACAGGGCACGGGATGGCAGTGGAGCTTGGTGTGTGAGAGGTCTCCTCGCGCTCCTCCTGGTCATATCACGCAGGCAATAGAACCTCAACGTCTAGCATGGCACAAGTCAAATGGAAGTGTAGGGGGACGCACCACAGCACGAGCAGCACTGACATCACGGGAGGTGGCTCGCACCATCCCATCCATTGCCCATCATACCAACCACGCCACATGCCATTGCGACTAAGTGCAAGCGCGTGCGCCACCACCCCGAGCCCTCCCCAGAGAGGCCAAAGAGTGAATGTGTGGGCCATCAGCCACAGACGGACGCGGCCTGGCCGCAAGGGCAGCCACAGCCACTGGGTGTCGCAGGTGGCGGATCCGGAAGGCGAAGACTGTGATGCATAGTCCATGCAGGCCGGGTCTCCATTTGGGGCACCACGCAGGTGGACGGCGTCCCGCCACACATCATACCCTGAGACAGCCCACTCGTGCAACTGGACCCACACATACACTCCTTGCCCTCTCTGGTGCGAGCTTGGGGCTGCCTGTGCAGGCGCTAGCCTCGCAGGTGAGCATGCATATTGGGGGAGCGAGGGGAGGACATGAGGGCTGGGGCGAAGATGACTGTATCACTGTCAGTAAGTACAAGGGATGACCCAGATGTGGAAAGGAAGAGACGTGTCCCGTGTGTACTGCAATTAGTCGCCAATCCAACTACCCCCATGTCCGGAATGTAAGCCCGCACCTTGGCCCGCCCATCCGCCACATCGAACATACCACCAGCACGACAACCTTCCCATTCGAAACACTGACTGGGGGTGGCGACCAGTGTACAATCATGTGTAGCCTACCCACGCGTACATGTGGGCCCTCCATGATCCATGTCACCTGCGGCAAAGTCATGACATGCGCAATGAGGGAAGTGAGGAGAGCTGTCCGCCCCACGCGCAGAAGGTGCATCAGCTCCACAGACCCAGCAGCGAGTCCAGCAGGGGTCGCAGGGGCAGCTGTGCCTGGTGTGAAGGCACATGCAAATAGACAGCACATCGACCAATGTGTAGTCTGCCCACATCTACAGTCCATCATCATGCGGACATAGGAATTGAACACAGGGCAACACATCTTCAGTTGGTGCACCCACCGTGACCAACAATGCGCAATCATCGACGTACCCGCCCTGTGCATGGCCCCCACCCAACGGAGGCACATCCAGTGCCACCATCCCACACACACAAGCCTTCCACGGAACATTCTGTGTCCAATGGTCAGTACAGAGTCAGCGCCCATCTGGTGGATCCTGAACAGGAGACACATGCACACACATGCCAGCTCCCACTATGTACGTCTGCCACCTGGCACGTGCAATGTAACCTCTCACCTGTGACGTGTGACTGCAAGCACACAGCCGTCTTGGCATGGGGCTGTCAATGTGGACACCTGTCAATGTTTCGGGAGGTGTGATCCGTACAGTGCTGTACATAGGGTGCAGTGCTGACACCTACTACTGTCTCATGTCCCCTCGTGCCACAGGTCCCACTTGTTTTGGCCGCTCAGCCTGTGCCCACATCGTCGTCGTCGTGTGCCATACTCATCCAGCCACGGAAGCAGTTCCATGCTCAGCAGACATTCATGTTGCCGTGGCGTTGCCGCTTGACGGATATGCAGTCAGTCCCCATCAGCACGCCCCGCAAGTCATTGGGGCCTAGATCCCCATGTGCATGCACATGGCAGTGGTTTGTATCACTAGCCATTGCCATTGTTGGGAGACCTGTGTAAGTGTATTGTGGCCGTGCCGTCCCAGCTTGACAGCTGGGCTGTGGCTCATGTGCTTGCTCAGTCATGTCAGTGATGTGTATGCGAAATTGCTATGTGTCGTGTTGCTTTGACATGTGTCCTCTGCCATTGTCCCTAGGCGGAGACCGAACATTGACCGCCCATACCAATTGCTGGCGGACATGGACGATACAGAGGTTATTAGGAAGTTTCGGCTGGACAGGCCAACCCTGCATCGACTGTGTGCCATGTTAGAACCCCATCTCCGTCCCCGCAGGGTGTATCCGACTGCTGTCACCCCCACGGCTAAGGTGATGGCCGCCATGCATTTCTTCGCCACTGGGTCATTCCAGCACACAGTGGGCATTGGAGGAGGGATGTCCCAGCCCATGTTCAGCAAGGTGCTGAGGGATGTACTGGCAGCCATGATGCTGTACCGAAACAGGTACATCCACTTCCCCAGGGCTCGTGAATTGGCGGCAGTGAAGGGTGCATTCTATGCCCTTGGCAGAATCCCACACGTCGTTGGAGCCATTGACTGCACACATGTCGGCCTTGTTCCACCACAGGCCACTGAGCACCTGTACCGCAACAGGAAGCACACGCACTCCCTGAATGTGCAAGTGGTGTGCCTTGCGGACATGGTGATCACCCACGTGTGTGCAAAGTTCCCAGGCTCGGCCCATGACGCACACATAATGCGCAACAGCATCTTGCCACGACTGATGTCCAATATGCAACAGGATCGTGCCTGTATTGTCGGTGAGTATGTGGAGTGGTGTAGCGTGCTGGTTGTGCAATGCTGTCCCCTGTCCAGTTGGAATTGCAACGGTTCTCTGTGTCCCTCACACCCAGGTGACTCTGCGTACCCGAATGGGGCATGGCTGCTCAGTCCATTGAGGAATCCTCGCACCCCAGCAGACGATCGCTACAATGAGGCACATGGGAGGACCAGACGTGTGGTCGAGCGTACCTTTGGCCTCCTCAAGTCCAGGTTCAGGTGCCTGGACCGCACCGGGGTGCGCTGGCGTACTCCCCACAGAAGGTGTGCCGGATAGTGGTGGCGTGCTGCATGCTGCACAATCTGGCCATTCGGAAGCAGATCCCCCTCATCGTGGATGACGGAGATCAACCAGGGCCCCAGCCCGCAGACCAGGACAGCTCGAGTGAGGAGGACAGCGGAGAGGAGGAAGCTGGTAATGTGCGGCAGCAGCTCATCGCCCGCTACTTCACTTGACGGTGAGTGTCCATGTACGACGGCTGATGTGGCTGTATCTGTGCAGGTGTGTGTGTGCTGTGTCAGGGTGGCCGTTTGTTCACTGCGTGCTGTGTGTCAACGCTCCATGGCCAGGGTAGTATGCCACTGTTGGTGGCTGTGGCATTGTGCCCTATTGCTCTGTGCGATGTGTGTACATTGCTTGTAGTTGTTGACATGTACTGTGTGATGGGTGTGTGACACACTCATTGAATGTGCTCCTGTTCTGTCTCCCACCCCTAGGTCCCTACAGGCCCTCCGGATTCAATTGCCATGCCACGCATCAGGTGCCTTTCCGCCCAAGGTGGCCGTTGTATTCCGTACAAATAAAACACAGGGCACAAACAGCAGTTAGTGTAAAAGGTGTATTTATTACAAACTGTGACATGTGATTGTGTGTAAGGTGATGACAAAAGTGGTGCGTGCAGTGACAATGAGCTGTCGGTCATGGCTGCGTGATGCTCAGGGTGTACCCACTGGTTCTATGTCCATAGTCCAACACACACATGCCATCCAGATGGCTGTGTGGAGTGGGATCGTAGTCCAAGTCAATGCAGTGGCTGGTCAAGGAAGGCTGGCGGAAGGCTGGCTGGCTGCCTCACTTGCGTTTGGAGCGTGCAAAGTCCTCCCGGGAGATCTGTTTCCACTTCGGACGGCCCCTTCCACGTTTGCGAGGGGGTGCCTGCTTGCGACATGCTGGTGGTTGAGGTGTGCTCACTGGCTGTGGACGCAGGGGAACTGGACACTGCAGCTCCACCCTGCGCCCCGGCAGGTGGTGGCGGAGGGGAGCTGCTGTCCCTGGCTGTGACCTCACCGCCACCACCAGCTGGCCCATGAGGTCCACGATTTGGCCCATACGGGCGTCCATGGACCTCAGCACCCCCAGCACCTCACGCGTGTCTGAAGCAGACCGGACCCATTGTCCTTGGGCCTCTTCATAGGCCCCAAGGACTCTGGCCATTTGAGGCAGGGCATGGCTCCCAGGGAGGCTGGCGTTTCCCTGACCCTGCTCCTCCTACCAGTCCTGCTGCCACCGGCCTGCCCACTAGCCACATTGCTCACCACGGTCCTCGCTGTGGCTCCCAGGGTGGATCCAGTCGGCCGGGCCACCACCTGCGCTGGGGCTGGTGCCAGCGAAGACGTGGTGGTGGTGGCGGCGGTGGTGGTCGGTGCGGCGATGGTGGCGGTTGCGGCAGTGGTAGTGGCCACAATGACCGTGGGTGTTGCCGCAACGACAGTGGCAGCAGGGGGCTGGGAATGTTCAGCAGCCCTGGATGATGGGTTGGTGGGTAGGAGGGGTCCTGGGGAGCGGCTGGGCCCTGCCACACCAGATGGGCCTGCTTGGTGGTCCGTGTCCGAAGAGGAGGACAGATCCTCCAGATCCGTGTGTCCTCGTTGGGGGCTTGTAGGCTGGCTGTGCTGGCTGCTGGCTCCATCCCCAGCATCCAGCAGTTCGTCACCTGTGGAGAGAATGAGATTTGTTATTGTGTTGCACCTGGCGAAGTATGTATTTGTCGTCTGACATTAACAGTTCGTGCAATTTCGTACATGGGTTTCCCGGAGGCGTGTGTGTGGCTGTAGCATCTGTAGTTGTGTGTGCTTGGCAATGGGACTGTGTGCTGTGCACATGTGGCATGGGACGGATTGGCCATGCCGATGGGTGTGTTGCTGTGCCCCTACTTATTGTGACTCTGGTGTATGCGGGCTCCTGGCCCATCCTGGGTCTGGTTTGTACTTTGCTTTTGGGGTTCAAATGGAACGCTTAGGAACGCATATGGCAACATGGGGGCCATGCCCCAGATTCGCATTTGGGAGGGAATATGCTTTTGGGGTTCAAATGGAACGCTTAGGAACGCATATGGCAACATGGGGGCCATGCCCCAGATTCGCATTTGGGAGGGGATATGCTTTTGGGGTTCAAATGGAACGCTTAGGAACGCATATGGCAACATGGGGGCCATGCCCCAGATTCGCATTTGGGAGGGAATATGCTTTTGGGGTTCAAATGGAACGTTTAGGAACGCATATGGCAACATGGGGGCCATGCCCCAGATTCGCATTTGGGAGGGAATATGCATTTGGGGTTCTAATTGGAACGCTTAGGAACGCATATGGCAACATGGGGGCCATGCCCCAGATTCGCATTTGGGATGGAATATGCTTTTGGGGTTCAAATGGAACGCTTAGGAACGCATATGGCAACATGGGGGCCATGCCCCAGATTCGCATTTGGGATGGAATATGCTTTTGGGGTTCAAATGGAACGCTTAGGAACGCATATGGCAACATGGGGGCCATGCCCCAGATTCGCATTTGGGATGGAATATGCTTTTGGGGTTCAAATGGAATGCTTAGGAACGCATATGGCAACATGGGGGCCATGCCCCAGATTCGCATTTGGGAGGGGATATGCTTTTGGGGTTCAAATGGAATGCTTAGGAACGCATATGGCAACATGGGGGCCATGCCCCAGATTTGCATTTGGGAGGGAATATGCTTTTGGGGTTCAAATGGAACGCTTAGGAACGCATATGGCAACATGGGGGCCATGCCCCAGATTCGCATTTGGGATGGAATATGCTTTTGGGGTTCAAATGGAACGCTTAGGAACGCATATGGCAACATGGGGGCCATGCCCCAGATTCGCATTTGGGAGGGAATATGCTTTTGGGGTTCAAATGGAACGCTTAGGAACGCATATGGCAACATGGGGGCCATGCCCCAGATTCGCATTTGGGAGGGGATATGCTTTTGGGGTACATGCTGTGAGCCATGGGTGCCGAACGTGACATGTGTTGTGGCAGCATGACAGTGCATGGTTTGAGGTGTGTGCATGCTTGACATGGCCTGCATATTTGCTGTCTGTTGTGATTA
Source organism: Calotriton arnoldi (assembly GCA_963921515.1). Taxonomy (NCBI): domain Eukaryota; kingdom Metazoa; phylum Chordata; class Amphibia; order Caudata; family Salamandridae; genus Calotriton; species Calotriton arnoldi. The sequence continues at coordinate 285,972 of CAWUFW010005000.1, read as the reverse complement.
CTGGACATGGCATTGGATGCATCGTTATGAGTGAGTGATGGTTGTGTGCCAGCCAACGTATTGCAGTTGTCCCATCTCCTTGGTGTGCGTGCTGCCCTGTGCCATGTGCATCACTGCAGTGCTCGGGCGGGGGTGTGGCCCATGTTGTGTGTTGTTGCTCACAGTGTGTCGTGCGCTTCATTGACTTCTGGCACATGGTTGGTCATGGGCATGTATCTTAGCGTGACTGCTGTATGTGTGGCAGCTGTGCGGATGACATGCCTTTCATGAGACTGGGGCTGACGGATGGGATGGATGGTATGTTGTATGTGCATGGTGTGTCTGTGTGTTTGATGGGTTCAGTGGTGTTCGTGTGCATTTATGTTGTTCCGCTCTGTTGCGTCTAGTGTTGTTTGTCTTACATAGGCGTAGTCGTGGGGTGTGTGGTTGACAGGCAGTAGGGGCTACATGGACAGGACTTCAATGGTGTTTCGGTTGTGTGTGATGAGTTGCACAGTGGCTGCCGTGTGGTACTATATTCAGTGTGGCTTGTGCATGCAGACGTGGCTCCTTGGGTGTTGCTATGTCTGTGATGGGTCATGTGGGGTGTGAGTCTGTTGTTCATGTCCGTGTGCACATTGTTCACTTGTTCGTGACGGTGGGCGGTGCTGCGTGTTCATCTGCTACGTGACATGTCCCATGTGTTGGTCGTGTTATGGTCCTCATGCCTCCAGTAATCCAGCCCTGTCCAGTTTCCCACCTGCAAGTTGTTCGTGCGTGCACTGTACTGGATGCCACATGGCTCTAAGCGGGGGTGCTCCATGTTGCAGGTCTGTGGGGGTGGGGGGTGTTGTGGGTCGTGGGGGTGGCTGGACACCCACTGACACCGATTGCTGTGGACCGTGATGTCTGCCTTTTGGCTGTCGTTGTGCACTGCGGTGGCTGACACGTGGCTGTGGGGTGTGGGGGATGCTCCTCCTTGCTGTGGGACTAGGGGCCTGGTGTGTGTTGTACTTGGGCTGTCCACCGTCCCACCCACTGCACTTTGTGTTCCTGCCACTTACCTGTTACTTGTCGGTTAGTGCAGCTGTGGCGGACACATGGGTGTGGTGGGTGCTCGTTGTGGCGCTTCTGGCATATTTGGGGACCTGTTGGTGGTTACGTGGCTGGCTGAGTGTACACATGTCCCCACGTATGTTACAGTTGTTCGGTTTGGGCTGTGTGTGGTGGTGTCTGTTGCATGTGTGTGTGATGTGTTGTGTATTGTGTGCTGGACATGGGGGTGTTTGTCCCTGGGAGCTGTGGCATGGTGGTAGTGCATGTGAGTACATAGCGGTGTGCTGGTATACATTAGTTTGTACTTACCAGCCTCCACTCCCCTGCTAATCCGGCGAGGATCTCCGGATGTATTATGACTCGCACCTTCTCCTCCCACGCTTTGAAGGTCTTGAAGAGCGCGGGATTCCCTCCGCCAGTGACGGCAGCCAGCTCTCTGTTTTTCCCTCCTTCTTCTTGACCAGGCTCTTTACGTCATTCCAACGTTTGTTAATTTCTCCTCTGTTCCTGGGCAGGGTCCCGACTGCATTGACCTGGTCTACGATCCGGTTCCACATTCTGTTTCTGGTGGCTAGTGGTGTGTGCTGGACCATGTTCCCATAGATTTGTGGGTACACCTTGATGATCTCGTCGACCATGACCGTCAGCTCAATGGGCGTGTACTTGGGCATCCTTTGTGGTGCCATGGTGTTTGTGGTGCTGGTGCGGTGTGTGTTGTGTAATGTGCAGGGGGTTTGTGGTGCAGGTGTTTGGTGGTGGTGGTGGTGGTGGTGGTGGTTGTGATGTGTGCGTTTCTGTGGTGTGCTGCTGTCCTTGCTGTGTCACTGTGTCCTCTCCTCTCCTCTCTGGTTTGCAATGTAGCAAGGGGTTGTGGTCTGTGGGAGTGCTGCTTTTGTACTCACCTATGTGGGTGTGTCCTCATGGTCTGTTGTTTTCAGGTGTGTTGTGTCTGGGGTTCTGGCCTTTGTATTTTTTGTTTGTCCGGGGGTGTTTTCGGGATGTGTACTGTGCTTGTGTATTTGTGCGTGCCTTGCTGTGTGGACTTGTTGGCCATGTTGTGTGCTATTGGTTTTGTGAGCGGATGGTTTCTGTGCAGGTACGTGGGCGCCATGGCTTCTGCCGTGTCGATTCTCATCGGCGTTGTTTGCGCTAGCGGGCGGTATATTTGTGGTTTTTCCGCGCTCATGGCGGTGCGATCGTAATTTCACGTGCGGTGTGTCGGCCGTGAGGGCGGGCGGTTTTGTGTTGTCGTGCGTGTTTCCGTCCGTGGCGGGCGGTTTGACTCCGACTCGGACGTTGGCGGGCGGTATTTTGTGTGATTTTTCCGCCGATGGCGGTTTTCGGTTTGTGTAATCGTAATGGCGTGGTCGGTGTTCAGACGGTGTGTGCGGGCGGATTTTTGCCGCTTCCATGCCTGGCGGATTTTTTTACGCCGGGTATCGTAATGGGCCCCCAAATGTTTACATCTCTTTTACACTTCTAACCTACAATAAAGAAGAAGGTGAAACTCTGCCCAACTGTTTCCTAAAAGAAAACTTTCATTACTGAAGAAATCTTTAAAACTGCACTAAGTAAGTAAAACTGTATTTAAAATATAACAATACTACTACCCTTCAACAATAATTATTTCTGAGACCTAATTTACTATTCTTTCATTCCTTACATTTATATCAGCTCTACAGATATCTTACAAAGCCAGAAAAATATTTTCAAAATTCTCACCAATAAAAGAACAATAAATGTAAGTATATTATATTTTTGCCAAAGCTACCTAAAATTATTTTTCAAACGTTATTCACTAATATATATTTTCTTTTTTATCTATCTCCTCTGCAGCCAACAGCAAAATCATCCAAAATAATTCTACAACCACTAACCAACTAAATACAATTAAAAAGTAAGTATATAATTTTCAATTATTAAACACCCTTAAATACCCACCCAAATAACCCTTTTCCCCTAAAATCCCTATCATCTACAAACAATATAATCAAATTATTAAAATGTTTGTTTTCTCTTCCCAACAGAAATTACATCAAAAAATAGAAAATAAAGCTTGAAATCATTTCCTGGACAATTTTATTTACATCAAACTAAACATTGTAAGTATATACACTGAAATGTAACTGTATTTAATAAATATGTGGTATTTATTATATTAAAAATTTTGTTTTTTAATTTTCCCTAGCATAAAACAAAACAACATGACTGAAGGTGCAGAATTTGTAATGTCACAAAAAAATAAAATGTTATTATGTTATATGGGGTATGTCTATACAAAGGAGAAACAAACTGGCCTTAAAGTGTTTCAGAAGTGTAGCAAATACTACTCTAACAAATGCTATGGAAGAGCTACTACTCATGAAACTACTGTTCTTTCTGTAAAAGAACATAATCACCCCCCAAACATAACAGAGATTGAGGTTAGAGATGCTCTTGAAAGTATAAAAGAAGCAAGCATTAGTACTGATAAACCAAATACCCAAATACTAAAAGAGCAACTATTAAAAGTACCTCAACATGCATCAGGACAATTACCGTCCATAGCTTCTTTAAAAAGAATTATAGCCAGACAAAAAAAAGCCATACCTACCCCTAAAACGTTTGCAGAAGTAGTTATTCCACCAGAATTAAGCATTACTCACACTAAAGAACCATTTATATTTTTTGATAACAAATGCCCAGATAAAAGAATAATTATGTTTGCTACTGCAAACAATTTAGTTAAATTACAGCAATGTGACACCTGGATGATGGATGGAACTTTCAAAGTCTGTCCAAAACCATTTTACCAGCTGTACACAGTGCATGGATTGTACCAACATTCAAATATTCCATTCATCTATGCCCTATTACCAAATAAACAGCAAACTACCTACATAGATATACTCACTAAAATAAAAGAAGAAAGCAATAATTATTTTCCTTCAAAAATAATTATTGATTTTGAAATAGCCATGATAAATGCTATACTGAAAAATTATCCACACACAGCAATCCAGGGTTGCTATTATCATTTTAACCAGAGTCTCTGGAGACATCTACAAAAATCAACCCTAAGGGGCCGATTCCGATTCGGGCCGGAAATCTCTCCGACCGAGCCGGACCCGGAGAGATTTCCGACCGAATCGGACCCGTGCAGCCCGACCGAACGAGTACGATGCGCACGTATGCCATCGGACTCGATTCGGTCGGACTCCCATTGAAGTCAATTGAAAGCATACCCACCCACACAAATACACCAAAATACATTCATTAAATACAATAACATTAATTTATATCAACAAAACAACACATATTTAGTCATATTATCGTCTGTCTACAGAACGCCTCAAACACTAACTCACGACATCTCACTAAAATATAACTAACAAGTACAGCACACCAAAAACGCAACGACCTAACTATAAATACAATATATATATCCTAACTAGACTAAAACATAAGTATTAAGTTATAAAAAGAATTAAAATTTCCCTTACCTTGCTCGACGCGACGCAGCTTCCAACCGCGAGCTTCTCCGGTCCTCAATGACCCAAAATAACAGTACGCGGTTACAAAATAGTCCCGGTGAACTAAAAATGGCTGCTTAAATAAATGTTTAAAAAAGGAATAATGTTAAAAAAATGCATTATATCAAAGTATAAATGTCAGATATATTTTTCTTATGTTGTACAATTTTTTCTCTATATTTAAAAATTATTATATATTTTATTATACTTTGTAAAGTTATAGTAATAATTAATATAAAAATATATTTATTATTATAATTATATATGTATTTTTATAATTATATTAATTATAAAAAAACATATTAATTATATAGAAATGTTAAATAAAACTTACCTGTTTAAAAAAATTATTTCATGCAATACAACAATGTAATAATTAATATTATTAATATTTGATATACTAATAATATTAATTAAAAATGTATTAACATGTAATAAAGTGATAATTATTTGAAAATGATAAACAATATTCACTACAGCATTATAATGTTACAATATTAAATAATAATTAACCATACAATGCTTTATTTTGTGTATATATATGCCAAAAATGGTTATATTATTTGTATAAATATATTACAACTCTACTGTACATAAACATATATCACTCACTATTCCCAATACAATTAAACAATATTCATTGAAGGTGGTAAACATAAACAATATATAATGTACTCTTCCCACTACACTTAGAATTAAGTAACAAAAAATGCTAAACATTAACCATATATAATTTACTATTCCCAATACAGTATGCATTAAATAATAAAAACTGCTGTACATTAAACAAATTTAAATTACTATTCCCACTCCAGTCAATATTAAGTCAGGGAAGGTGCTGGACATTAAACATATAAATTACTATGCCCACTCCAGTCATTATTAAGTCAGGGAAGATGCTGGACACTAAACATATAAAATTACTATTCCCACTACAGCAATTATTAAGTCAGGGAAACTTCAGGACACTAAGGGGCCGATTCCGATCTCGGCCGGTAGGGCTCCGAATCGGATTCGGCTTTACCGGATCCGATTCGGAGCCCTGTTTCCCGACCGATTCGTACGTGCGTCCGGGCGAGCGAGTACGATGCGAAATCTCCGACCGACTCGTTCGCAAGACCCAACCGCACCGACCGACTCGTACGCAAAAGCCGACCATTCCGACCGACTCGCTCGGACACGCCTCGCACCGTGTAATGAGACGTTCCCCGGCCGGGCAAGTACGATGCGCGCCGCGAGCAGTCCGACCGACTCGCGCCGTCCGGCTCGAAGGAGCAGTCGGAGCCGTAGTTCGGGGGTCCGTGTCCGGGACCCCCCTGTACGCGTAGCCACGCGAGTCGCACACAGGGGGGACCCATGGGTCCCCCGTACCTGTGCGTGTACGGCGCGAGTCGCTTCACCGCGTACACGCTGTAGGGGGCGCCCTTGTTCGCCTCGCACCCATTGAGTCAATGGGAGCCCGCGTACGCGTTGTACGACAGGCTCCCATTGACTTCAATGGGAGTCCGACCGAATCAGGTCCGATGGCATACGTGCGCATCGTACTCGTTCGGTCGGGCTGCTAGGGTCCGATTCGGTCGGAAATCTCTCCGAGTCGGCTCGGTCGGAGAGATTTCCGGCCCGAATCGGAATCGGCCCCTAAATATATATATTTTACTATTTGAACAACCTCACCATTTTTCCCTAATAACCCAACATCCCAGTACTAAAAAAAAACTATAATTTCTATTTTTAATTAACTTTATTTCTTCAAATTAATTCCAAAATTTTAATTTTGAATTTAATAATTAATTTTAGAATAATATTTAAATAACACTCCCCACCCTTATCCCCTAATAACACATCACACTTCTAAAAAACAAAATATATTTCCTTTTTATAATTTCACTTTCTAATTTGATATTTAAACTTTTTATTTAAATATATCAATTCATATAACTAATTTTAAAACACTCCCCAACCTTCTCCCCTAATAACACAATATCCCACTCTAAAAACAAAAAATTATTTTAGATTTTTAAATTTAAATTTCATATTTTAAATTATTTCCAAAATTCGAAATTTTAATTTCATATATACATTTTATACTAATATTTTAAAAACACTACCCACCCTTATCCCCTATTAACCCAACATCACACTCCTAAAAGAAAACATATTTTTTTTCTAAATTTCGTTTTTGTAAATAATTTCTAATTTTAAATAAATGTTATTAATATGTAAATGTTATCCTAGTATTTTTAAAACACTACCCACCCTTATCCCCTAATAACCCAACATCCCACTCCTAAAACAAAACATATAGGGGCCGATTCCGATTCGGGCCGGAAATCACTCCGACCGAGCCGGACCCGGAGAGATTTCCGACCGAATCGGACCCGTGCAGCCCGACCGAACGAGTACGATGCGTCCATATGCTATCGGACTCGATTCGGTCGGACTCCCATTGAAGTCAATGGGAGCCTGTTGTACGACGCGTACACGGGCTCCCATTGACTCAATGGGTACGATGCGGACAAGGGCGCCCCCACAGCGTGTACGCGGCGAGCGGTTCGCCCGTACACGCACAGGTAGAGGGACCCATGGGTCCCCCCTGTGTGCGACTCGCGCGGCTACGCGTTCAGGGGGTCCGACACGGACCCCCGAAGTACGGCTCCGACAGCTCTTCTGAGCCGGAGTGTGCGGCTCGGTCGGACTGCTCGCGGCGCGCATCGTACTCACCCGGCCGGGAAACGTCTCCATTGCGTGGTGCGAGTCGAGTCCGAGCGAGTCGGTCGGTGCGGTTCGAGCCGGGAACGAGTCGGTCGGAGCGGTCGGGATGCCCGGACGAGTCGGTCGGCGATTTCGCATCGTACTCGCTCGTCCGGACGCGCGCACGGATCGGTCGGGAAACAGGGCTCCGAATCGGATCCGGTAAAGCCGAATCCGATTCGAGCCCTACCGGCCGAGATCGGAATCGACCCCATAGTTTATATTTTTAATATAAATTTCGTTCTTGAAATTAATTTCTAATTTAAAAAATTTAAATTAATATCTAAATTTAAACTAATATTTTTAAAATACTCCCCACCCTTATCCCTTAATAACCCAACATCCTGCTCCTAAAAAACCCATATATTTTATATTTTTAATATAAATTTCGTTTTTGAAATTAATTTCTAATTTAAAAAAAAAAAATTAATATGTAAATTTACACTAATATTTTTAAAATACTCCCCACCCTTATCCCCTAATAACCAAACATCCCGCTCCTAAAACATATGTTACAAAAAAAATGTTATACAATTTCAAACAAATATTCAAACAATTAAAATAATACAAAACTAATAACAATACAGAATATTTAAATATTAACAAAAAAATGATATTTGACACTTTCTATATTTTTTTGTCGATATTTTTTACAACACTAACTATTCGATATTATCTATTGACGATATTACTTGTTCGATATTTTGTACTTCGATATTTTTTAAATAAAAAAAAAAACGATATTTTTGACTACGATATTCATTAATACGATATTATGAGACATTCGATATTACAACTTCGATATTACTGCAATTCGATATTTAGGATTCGATATTATGTCTATTCACCGGAAATAATAGGGGACAGTAGATTGCCTGGACCCATAGGGATGCACCCCTCACTAAACTGGGCGACAATACAAGCATCTATTTGTCTGTCTATATTATCTGTGATTGATAGCACGTAAAGAGGAATGGAGCAAATGCATATATCATCTCATCTGGCTACTGACATCTATCATCAGGACCTCTATTTCTTGAAGTGGGTATGGGAACATGGAAGCAAAGCATTTTGAATGCAAGCAAGCAGGTACATATTGGAAAAACCTGACAGGAACTTAACTGTTGACTCCATTTAAATATTAATTTCCATAATACAGAATATTCCTGTCAGGGGAGAAACATTCCCCTCAAGGGATCTGACTAAAACATGTCCACTGTTATTCCCGAGTGACCAAAGACCATGCAGTGTCAGACATTTCAATGATAATCGTTAGTTCTTCTGACTACCATCTATTTTTACCACTTTTGATGCCAATAGGAGTGCATGAAATGCACTGTACAAGCTGTATTGAGAGATGAACCAATGCATGTCCTCCCTGATGGAAGGGCTCACTGGAATACACGCATTCCATCTCTATCATGGAGGAAAACAAAACATAAATATGGAACAAACCAACAGGTCATGAACAAGTCACAAGGAAGATTTTAGCTGACATGTGCCACAGGATTCTCATTCATTCACTTACTGTTGTGTTAATATGTAAGCTAAAATGGAGAAACAGAGGGGCATATGTACAAGGAAGTGGCGGAGTGAGGAGTTAGCCGTCATGGCTTAACGCCTCACTCCGCCACTTCAGAAACGCAAGGCTGCACCATATTTACAAGGATATGGTGCAGCCTTGCATTTCCCCCTGCGCTGGCGCTACACTTAGCAGTGTAGTGCCAACGCAGGCACCCTTGCACCATAGTGCAAGGGTGTCTGCGTGCAGGGGAAGATTGGTTGTGTGCAGGAAGGCCCTCCTTCCTGTACATAAACAATCTTGAAATGCCATTTTGACACATTTTTTTAAGATTGTTTATGTGCAGGAAGGGTCACCTTGCTGTACTTAAACAATCCAAGGCTTTTTTCTTTTTCCATGTGTGCAGCACAAGGCAGCACACATGGAAAAAGCAAAAACGAGGAGAAATAAAGCATTTCTCCTCATTTCACCAACTTAAGACCAGGTTTTCCCTGGTCTTAATTTTGGCGCTGCCGCCTATTTACGCTGCCCTTGCAAATAGGGGGCAGTGTCAAAATCAATGGGTGTTTTGCGGTGGAACACCCACCGCAACACCCACTGCCCACCCCTTTCACGCTAAGCATAGCGTGAAAGGGGGCCTTATTTACAAAGCAGCACTAAGTCACGTTAATTGGCTTAACTCTGCCTTGTAAATAAGGCAAAGCCCCTATTGCCACTGGAACATCGCAAAAAGTGATGTTCCCGTGGCAATAGGGGCTTGTACATATGACCCAGAGTTCACAACAGACCTCTTCTGTTTCATATACTCTCAAAGAACTAAAGGGGAGCGTTTTCCCATGTTGCAAGAATAATCACCAGGTCTCTCAGGATGTGCTACCTGTCTGCTTCATAGTAGGAATGTGGGTTAGCCAGTCATTTAGGAGTTCTAGAAATTCTAGGAAGTATTCATTTCTACAGTTGTGAATTCCCCTGCCAGCGTTGATTTTTCGGAAGAAGCAATATTCCTCTTTCTGGAAAGGATATTCAAATAGGCATCTTGCAGCGTCATGTGTTCCAAATTCTCTCCTGGGATGACAGTTGTAGAATCTTTTGCAATGTTTCCATCTTAAAAGCTTAAGATAGGGATAAAGTAGTTGTTGCCTTTTATTACTATAAACAGTCTGCACCCTCCTAATGATTTTCCATTAGCAAGTTAGAAAATACTCTCATTAGAGAAAAATTCACTTATCCTCCTCCAGAAACTGCAATAGGCCTTTTACTGAATAGGATTGGAATGGATGTCAGCTTCCATCACCTGAAATGTATTGTATTATTTTAAAAGGGAGTCTGGATTACTCCTGTTTCAGGTAGCCAACAAAAATCAGCCTAGTATCCTTTCACCACCAGTCTGAAGCAGACCTTGCTCTTCCAACTTGTGCTTGTTCCTATATTCTATCCAGAAATGCTATGTCTTTGGTGGGTATAAATTGTTTGAAGTACTATCTGCATTTTTTCACCTGTTGGTTTGCTTGTGAAAGCTTGATGGCTTTATGAGCAGCAGAAAAGTCGGGCGATTCAGTAGGTGCTTAAGGCCGTTGCTCTACTATTTACCCTCACATCTAATTAATTTGTTCAATACTTTTGCATTATGTGCAGAAGTTATTCCATAGACCTAACTCATATAATCAAGATATGCACAGGAGACAGAACTTCTGACATTCTAGTATAGCAGATTCTCCAGTTTGAGGTTTAGAGTATGAAACATTACAGTGTGGGGGGAGGGAAGTCTAAGTCATTGTCTAGCATTTAGAACTCATACATTTGTCTTGTTGATAGTCACAAACATTTTTACATGGCCATTGTCACGGTGGAAATAGTGGCAAATCTATCCGGAAAATTGCTTGAGTAAGCATGCGTCTAAAGAGTAAGGTTGCACTGCAAGAATTAATTGTGGTGTAATGGACATACATCCTGAGATATTTCTATGACTTCATTAGGCAAATATTGAAAATCTCTAAAAGTTGTAAAATGACACGAATCATAGGTAAATATCGATGATTTTACAATTTCACAGATTTAAAAGTTTTTCAGAAACAGCCCAGTAGTTTTTATTCTGGTTATTGTCAAAAAAAAATTGAAAAGATTGGCTGGAATCTAGGCTAGACATATTGCTTACTGCTCAGTGTGGCTCTTGCACAATAAGCAGTACTTCAAACATGCTAACACTAAGGGGCCGATTCCGATTTGGGCCGGAAAACGTACCGACCGACTCGGAGCCGGAATTAATTCCGACGACACGTACAGGTGCAGGCTGACCCGCAAAGTACGATGAGAAGCGTGCAAAATACGACCGACTCGTACGGAACACAAGCCGAACGACCGGAAAACAGCCATCCGGCCGGAAAACCACGCGAATCGAACTGACCGACACGCACCAGGAATGAACCCGAACGAAACGTACCCGCAAAGTCCGACCCGCGCAGTACGATGCAACGCGTGGAAAACACGACCGAGTCGCACGGAGCCCAAGCCGTACAACCGACACGCATACAAAACTGCGAGCAGAAGCAACCCAATACACCGCGACCGACGCGTACGCAGCATAGAAAACAGCACAAACACAGCGTGAATGACACGGAGAAGCTCGTACGAGACAACTGCAGGGTCTGACTCGGTCACAAGAACATCTCCTACATACACAAAAAGTACAAAGGGAAAAACACAAAAAAAAAGACCAAACAAGCAATTACAAAGCCAATAAATACTGGGGGGGGCAGGGAACAAAGACACACCCACAACTCCACCCATATAAAGGACACAAATCCCTACCATGATCCTTTGCAAATTCTAATGACCTGCCAGCACACAACAGACAGCAACCACCCACCCACCCACAGCTCATCCATCACACAAGCCACACACCATCAGCACCTCAACAAATAGCACCCTCACATACACCCAGCTAAACACACACTCACACACCCTCACCTGCACACCAACACACACATCACTCACCATCACCACCCATCACCATGCCTCCAAAGAAGAATCATAAGTTCCTAGATAGTGAATTGGAAGTCCTGGTAGATGAGATACTCAGGGTAGAGCCAAAGCTGTTTGTTACACTGGTCCAACAGACACCCATGTTGCAGAAAACCAAGATGTGGGAGAGGATTGTCGACAGGTTGAACGCACAATCACCATGTTTGCGCACAAAGGGAGACATCCTGAACAGGTGGTATGACGAGAATGCATTGCCTCACACTCTAATCAAATATCCCACAAAGAACCACAACCCTGGGTCATGCAGTGTGAAGCACAGGGACACACATGGGACTTGCAGCAAAACTAACCCCAGGATAACACTGTCAGCCATCTTGTCAGCACAGGCACACAACCCCACAGGGAAGCAGAATCAAAAGGAAGGAAGCATGGGCATGCTGGGAAGTGGGGTGGAGGCAATAGCATGATGGGAGTGGTAGTCACAGCCCAACATCCCCCACCCACATGGCCCAGCAAGCTCACACCCAAGCATGCACACCTCACAGGGAGTCAAAAGCCACTTCAAAGATGGCTGACACCGGTGCTCACTTGTGGGGAGCACATGGCCCTGCTGGGAACTGGGCACCAAGCAACAGCAGGACACCACTGTCAGCCATCTTGCCATTGCTCTCACACTCACACACAGTGAAGTCCACCCAAAAGCAAGTAAGAATGGGCATGCTGGGAAGTGGGGTGGAGGCAATAGCATGATGGGAGTGGTAGTCACAGCCCAACATCCCCCACCCACATGGCCCAGCAAGCTCACACCCAAGCATGCACACCTCACAGGGAGTCAAAAGCCACTTCAAAGATGGCTGACACTGGTGCTCACTTGTGGGGAGCACATGGCCCTGCTGGGAACTGGGCACCAACCAACAGCAGGACACCACTGTCAGCCATCTTGCCATTGCTCTCACACTCACACACAGTGAAGTCCACCCAAAAGCAAGTAAGTATGGGCATGCTGGGAAGTGGGGTGGAGGCAATAGCATGATGGGAGTGGTAGTCACAGCCCAACATCCCCCACCCACATGGCCCAGCAAGCTCACACCCAAGCATGCACACCTCACAGGGAGTCAAAAGCCACTTCAAAGATGGCTGACACTGGTGCTCACTTGTGGGGAGCACATGGTGCTGCTGGGAACTGGGCACCAACCAACAGCAGGACACCACTGTCAGCCATCTTGCCATTGCTCTCACACTCACACACAGTGAAGTCCACCCAAAAGCAAGTAAGTATGGGCCTGCTGGGAAGTGGGGTGGAGGCAATAGCATGATGGTAGTGGTAGTCACAGATATTGGTCACCCCCACAACTGTCCCATCAACACCACCCTGAACCATGTGCACATCACAGGGAGTGGAAAAGAACTGACAAGATGGCTGACACTGGGTACTGCAGTGGGGAGCACAAGGCCCTGCTGGCAACTGTGCACCAACCAACAGCAGGACACCACTGACTGACATCCTGAAAGACAACTTGCACTCCCTGCAATGGAAGCACGTTCCATGGTGGAACATCTGGCTGGGTGGGAAGGAGGGCCGGATGTCAACCAAATACAACCAATGCAGACCATGTACACACCCCAACATTCATATAGAAATGCCCAAAGTATGCAGGACAATGTGCTACACCAATATCAACCTCTGACTGTGACAACTTAGGACAATGCAATGTACAGGCCCGCATCCAGAGGTACAGTCACAACTGTCATGTGTGTCAACCATTCATGCCTGCAGAAACATAACATACATTGTGTGTGTCTCCCAAAAACAGGTGATGATGGGGACACAGCATCAGACGCTGAGGAGTCCCTGTCCCAGGCTCAAGGGGAAACGGAGCTCACTGGTGTGGAACAGCCTCTGCCCTCCTCGGATGATGAAGACCTACCTGGCACCTCCGGAGCAAGTCATCATGCAGCACCAGCAGGACCACCAGCTGCACCCCTGCACCCACCCCTCCAACGACTGTCAACACACATACCACCCCTGCTGACACGGACAGACCAAGGAGCACCACCACCACCAGCACAGGGACCCTGGACCAACGTGGGGCTATGGACACCAACACCACCAACAACCCCCAAGGGGGCACAGGGTCACCTGTGCGTGCCACCTCAGGTACTGCACGTGTCACCAGGGGTGGTGGGAGGGGTGGGAGACATAGGTCACTGATCGCAGAGGGGTCTGGACTGCATGATGACCCACAACTGGTACGCATAGCCGATGCGTACCAGTCCAGCACCGGAGAGCTCAGCCAGGTAGTGGGGCTCCTCAGGGACATTAAACAGCAGCAGGCTGCCCATCATGCCCGCTTGGACTCGCACATGTCCCGCGTGGAGTCCAAGTGGGACACACTGCAAGAGATGACGGCGGTGCATAGGGACATATTACAATGCCTCCGCCAGATGAGCAGCAACCAGTCAACTGCAACTGCCACAGGGAGGGAGGATGACTCTGGCGGAGAGTCCCCTGCACCGCAGCAGCCTGCACTTGAGGGTCCCCCTCCAAAGAAGAGGGGTCGTCCGAGGAGGGGCAAGTGAGAGGCCGATGGCCATGTGCAACCCCCAGGAAGCCAAAACCTGTACTGGATAATCACCTTTGTGCGCAAACTGTTCACCCTGTTGACTGCAACACAACTCCCCCACATGACATGGGGAGTACAAGTTGGACCAATGTATCAGATGACTGTGGACTTTATTCTGGACATATCTGCTACCAGGACTTCCAATTCATCTAGGAACTTTGAATTGCAATCAAAATGTACAGCACCCACCATCCTGTGCACTATACACACACATGTATGACAATAAACACACTAATACACCATACCTGCCTCTGTTGTGATGCCAACGTGGTTCCTGTCATGGAGATGATGACCTGCGAAATTACACTGTGCATGCTAACTGCTACAGCAAGTACAACACAGGCATGTGAGTCATGGCAACGTGACACATATGAGAGAGACACACCACCAGGGCTACACAACATATACACACCTAGCCCATCTGACTCATCGCCTACACTGATGTTGCCAGGAAATACGGTGCAATGCACAGACACAACACCTATTCACAGTCTCTGTCAACTAGCCCACTGGTGCAGTAAGCAAATGTCAGTCAGATGTGTGAGCACAGACAACGCACATCACAAAGTGAAGCACAGGTTTATTACACATTTGCAACATGTTGTAACCACTACAGATGCAAGGCAATCCCACCTGGCACCGGGCACACAGTCAACAAGTGTAGAAGGAAGGAAGTCCATGGGTGTGGCGCACATCACCTGTAGGGACACGACAGCTACCACCCTGGATGTCGAATCACGGTGTCGGGGATCACAGTTGACCAAACCACTCTGAAAGTACCCTGTGAAGGACAGAAATGAAACACAGTCAAAAGCACTGAAGAACAGGACAGAACTGCAATACTCATGCCCAATACATGTCACAAGATACCCTCCCAGAACCAAGTTAGCATGTCAACACTGTTGGGGAGTACAGACTACCTGTAAGGACACATCGCTACACGCATACAGTCATGTAGCACATGGACACACTCAAACAGCACCAGAGCACCACCAACACATATCATGCATACTCACATCACTGACATGACATCTCTGGATACTCACATTCAGCTGAAGAAGTTGGTGATGAGCTGTGTGCGGACATCACCATCATCATCATCATCATCATCACTGGCATCGTGGTCCAGGCCAGGATCCTCCACAGGTGGCGGATGTTGGTCATCGTCATCCAGGATGAGAGGCAACTCCTTCCGCACTGCCAGGTTGTGTAGCATGCAGCAGACGATGACAATCTTGCACACCTTTGCTGGGGCATATGGGAGGGCCCCTCCTGTCTTGTCCAGGCAGCGGAAGCGGCTCTTCAGGAGACCAAATGTCCGCTCAATCACTCTCCTGGTCCGACCATGTGCCTCTTTGTAGCGCATCTGGGCTGGTGTCACAGGGTTCCTGAGGGGCGTCAGCAACCATGGCATGTTGGGTTATCCGGAGTCACCTACATACAGACAATTGCACATTAGCTGAGTTGGAAAAGAGGGTGGAACACTACATTGCAGAACACACACAATGGTACAAAGTCAGTACACACCAACAAGCCAGGCACGCTGGTTCCGCATCTGTGACATCCTCCTCGGGATGCGACTACTCCTCATCACGTAGGCATCGTGTGCAGAACCGGGGAAACGGGCACAGACATGTGAGATGCTCATATCTGCAAGACATACCACCAGTGCATTTACCGAGTGGTAGTGTTTGCGGTTCCTGTATGCCTGCTCTTGGGCCTGTGGTGGTACCAAAGCAACATGTGTCCCATCAATGGAGCCAATGACATGCAGCATCCTCCCCAGGGCATAGAAGGCACTCTTCACGTCAGTGAGCTGTTGGAGTCTAGGGAAATAGATGTACTGGTTCAGGTATATCAACATAGCCTCCAAAACATCGCGGAGCACACGGCTGAACATGGTCTGTGACATCCCACCAGCAGTCGCCACAGTGTGTTGAAAGGTACCGGTGGCAAAGAAGTGTAGGGCTCCCATCACCTTCACCTTGGGGGTCAGCGCTGTAGGGTATGTCCGGCCAGCTTGCAAATGTGGGGCCAACCGCACCGTCAATACCTCAATCAGCGGCCTGGTGAAGCGGTACCGTCGGATGCAGTCCCGTTCCACCATGGTTGCAAGGTCAGGGAATGTCTATGGACAGCTGGTGCCCTGCAGTGCATAGGTGAAGAAAGAAAGATTGTCAGTCACCCCACATATGTGGCATTGACCATACTCAATATCACATGATACATCATTATGAGGCACAAGTACATGATGTGTGCAGTTCCGTAAGGACATGTATGGCACATACATGGCCAACATCTAACATCACAGTTCAACAAGTGGCATCAACAAGTCCCAGGTTGTGCCATGGGATATGATGAGGCCGTGTCACAGTTCCCATCTCCTGCTGCCACGTTCCAAACACACCCCACAGTGACATGTGAGGACAGATGTGCCCCAGGCATCACAGCTCTACGAAAGGTAGATTCCCAGGGACCCTGTATTGCCACATGGACACTGGCATGACATGGTGTATCATGAATACACCACAGCAAAACAACCATGACCCCCACAGGTAGTGGTCCCTGTTGCCTCGGCAGGACAGACATGGACGTCTGTGACACACACACGCACAACATCAAAGTCCATGCACAAACAACGTGGATGTGGAGACTGTCTCCCATTGTGCACATGGAAATCAGAGACATTGTAAACACAACATGCACACAGACTGTGGAGGACCATCACTATTGTGGCAATGGGTCACACTGGGACGTACATACCATCCCACATGGGACTCAGGGGGTATGTGAGATGACATACACATACACCACCATGAAATGTGACCATGCCACATGTTCAGGAATGAACAGTTGCACATCACAGTGGTCATGTACACGAAACACCAAGGATTCTGTCCCCATGAACACGTGCACAGCCTGGGAGTGGCTGCCCCGAAGTGACACCCACAGAACAACATGTTCACCCCCATACACGGAATAGGTAATGCAGCCTTACATGCCTTAGGATACAGTGTGGACAGGCTGTGGTGTTGTAGGTGTGCCCCTCACTCCCTGGGAAGTATATGTGGCTGGCATATGTTCACCTGTGACAGGCATGGTGACATATGCCAGCGACTTGTACATGGACGCGTTGGACAGCAATGGACCGATCGGTGCGCACACATTGGCCATTGCATTCAATGTGAGCGGGTACGCGTTGTATTCGCAATACGCGTTGGACAGCAATGGACCGATCGGTGCGCACACATTGGCCATTGCATTCAATGTGAGTGGGTATGCGTTGTATCCGGGTACGCGTTGAACAGCAATGGACCGATCGGTGTGCCCGGCCGGCCCATTGCATTCAATGTGAGCGGGTACGCGTTGTATCCGCAATACTGCGTTGAACAGCAATGGACCGATCGGTGTGCCCGGCCGGCCCACTGCATTCAATGTGAGCGGGTACGCGTTGTATCCGGGTACGCGTTGAACAGCAATGGACCGATCGGTGTGCCCGGCCTGCCCATTGCATTCAATGTGGCGGGTACAGCGTTGTATCCGGGTACGCGTTGAACAGCAATGGACCGATCGGTGTGCCCGGCCGGCCCATTGCATTCAATGTGAGCCGGTGCGCGTTGCATCCGGTGCACGCGTTGAACAGCAATGGACCGATCGGTGTGCCCGGCCGGCCCATTGCATTCAATGTGAGCGAGTACGCGTTGTATCCGGGTACGCGTTGAACAGCAATGGACCGATCGGTGTGCCCGGCCGGCCCATTGCATTCAATGTGAGCGGGCACGCGTTGTATCCGAGTACGCGTTGAACAGCAATGGACCGATCGGTGTGCCCGGCTGGCCCATTGCATTCAATGTGAGCGGTGCACGCGTTGTATCCGAGTACGCGTTGAACAGCAATGGACCGATCGGTGTGCCCGGCCGGCCCATTGCATTCAATGTGGCGGAGTACGCGTTGTATCCGCAATACGTGTTGAACAGCAATGGACCGATCGGTGTGCCCGGCCGGCCCATTGCATTCAATGTGGCGGAGTGCAGCGTTGTATCCGGATGCGCGTTGAACAGCAATGGACCGATCGGTGTGCCCGGCCGGCCCATTGCATTCAATGTGAGCGGGTACGCGTTGTATCCGGGTACGCGTTGAACAGCAATGGACCGATCAGTGTGTCCGGCCAGCCCATTGCATTCAATGTGAGCGGGTACACGTTGTATCCGCAATACGCGTTGAACAGCAATGGACCGCTCGGTGCGCACCCATTGGCTATGGCCTGGCCTGGCAACGGACGCGTTTTCAAATCTTGAACGAGTCTGATGCTGGAAAGTCAGTTGGTCACCCACAACAATGTTGCAAATTCATGGGTGTCATGAAGTTGAACTTTTGAAGGATGCTGTGGGCATGTGTAAGTGGTGCAATTCCATGGATTGGCCAGATTCAGAAGATGCAAAAGACTTGGACCTATCACTTTGGACACATGGGATAGTATCTGCCTCTGCAGCACACATATAATGCTGGCTGTTCCCCTGAGAGCTCACTTGCCTGCACTACATGCTCCAGGACGACATCTGCCACCACCACTGCTGCTGTATCTGCACCCTCTGGACCCTGCAATGGCACGTACTGTGGAGAGAGCCCCAGCCTTCAGCACTGAGGAGAACCAGGCCCTGCTGGACAGCCTTTTTCCACAGTACAGTAAGCTGTATGGGAAAGCAGGGGAGCAGGTGAGTGTGCTGTCCACTGCCTTACTAAATGTGCATGTTGTCTGACTAGCAAGGCTAACAGTCTGCACGCCACTGGCTAGCAGGCTCACTGAGTAGTTGTCACCCCCCATAGTGTGTAGTTACATGCACTGAACAGGTATAGTGCAGTGACAGTGCATTTAAACAAGGTTTTACTTCCCAGGCAATGATACCATGTAGTAACTGCTGGCATACTGTCCATAGCCATCTTTGCACTGCCTGTGTACATCATGTGCCCCTGTGATTGAGACATGTATATCCAACTGTGTAATGCACGGATATGTTGCATGTGTAGTAATGGCATTCTCACTTTGTCATCCTCACAGGTTGATGCCCACCAGAAGCAGAAGATATGGCTGACCATCGTCCGGGCAGTGAGATCCGTGGGGGACTACAAGCGCCGGATCCGCAACTGCCAGAAGAGGTGGCAGGACAATCGGGCTGGACCCGGAGGATCGCACGGGTCCAGCTGAAGCTGTCGCCTCCTCGCAGGAGGGGCGGACACCGGACCCTGACCCCCACATGCTCAGGATCCTGGCGGTGGTCTTCCCTGATCTGGATGGGCAGCTGAAGGCCAGAGAGCAGCAAGGAGGGGTGAGTCCATGACTGCATTGTGAACTTTGTCTGCCATGCTATGTGCCCTCCTCTGGCCTGGTTGAACTTCCACAGTACATCAGTCATGTGGTCCAGGACCCATGTCCCTCGATTGTGCTCTGCCCACTCCTCATCTGATACCCAGGTGTGGCCCTTGCAGTCAGGGAATTGTGTCACTTGGGTACTGTGTCCTTGCAGTTTGCTTGACTCAAGGTGGGGGACAGCATCTGTTCCCCTAACTCTGTGGTGGGCATCATGGGTGGGTCCTTTGCTTACACAATGCCTGTGTTCTGACATGTAATCTGCGTGTTACTTTGATATGTGGTCCAATTGCTGAGCTGATCCACCACATGTGCCTGGGGTATCTGGCACACACCCATGCTGCGGGTGGGAACAATGCTTGGGCCCCAGGAGTGTGTATATTACGTGTGTCACACATACTTAGCCAGCTGCCTACTTTCCAGGGCTCATCCCTCATTCATGTGGGGCAGGACAGTCATGCCTACTCCAGGCCATACAATACACTCTGTACTCCCACTCCTGTGTATCAGCTGACACGTTGTGCTCAGTGATATGTCCCCTCAGGTGTCTGCCTCTGTGTCAGTGTGCTGTGGCTTCGTCGTCATGTCTGCTGGGGTGTCTCTCGGTTGGGGCTCAGCATGCCACCGGAGATGTGACCATAGGAGACGATACTTGGGTGACACATAGGTGTTTGATCACCTGACCGTGCAGACTGGGGTATGCGAATGTGAAGTTCAGGCAGCTGTTTCCCATTCACAGCACATTGTGAGGTGCTCAGGTTCAGAGGGTTGTGTTACAGGTCTCCCATATGTCCAATCGGTATGACGTGGACAGATAAGGGTTCAGATGATGTGGTGTGTGGGGGATGTACATGTGCACTTGTTCAGCTCCAGGACTTGCATTCCCCATGACCTACTATTGTGACACAGTGCAGACTGTTGTTGTCTGGCTGCCCTGCCCATGTGACTGGAGACAGTGATGTATGACTTAGCAGGCATGCCTGTGCCATGGCATGTAACTTCCTATGAGTGATCCTGCAGGGGAGTGACATGTGCTACATGCACACCATTGTGGCAATGGGTATCAGGACATGGGTGCATCATGGTGTCTGTCGCTGGTATGCATCACATGCATTTCATATTTGACTCTGGGCATCCCTTTCATCCGGACACCTGTACTGACTCAGTGGCAAGAGTTGTGATGTGTGCATGTTCACATGCTTCACCGTGTTTTCTGCACTGTCCAACTACTGTGTAGGTGGTGCATGTGTCCACACTGGGGTATTGCCATCCAACAGACACCAGACAGATGGGTGCAGGGCCAGGAGGGATGTGAGTGCCATGGTTGACCATCAGACTGACAATTGGCTACTCCTATTCTGTTTGGGCACTTTTGGCAATGTTCAACTAAGGATGCCAGGGCTTGCTCTGTAATGTGCTGTACTTACTGTGGTGTGTGCGTTCGGTGCAGGTGACTGATGTCTGTCTGTTTCCCTATTGTTTGCAGATACATCCACAGCCACAGGAGGGGACAGCTCCACAGACCAGGAGGAGCCGCAGAGCCAGACTGGGTCAGCAGCCGAGGAGTGGTCGGAGGGACCCAGTGGCACGGAGGGCGAGGGGAGCCACACCGAGGAGTCCTCAGCAGCATCCACCTCAGCTGAGGACCACAGCAGCTCGGAGGATGACTCCCTTGTGGATGCGGGTGTCAGCAGCCACCACACCCCAGCTAGTGTTGCTGTCCCCACCACCACCACCACCACCACCACCGCCCTCCCATCGGCTCCCATTCCCGAGGTCCGTGGAGGCTCCCATGTTCGGGAGCGTGTCTCCTTCGGCCCAGGCACCGCACCCCCTGCCCCTGTGTCCCCTGCTGCCCTGAGTGAGGAGTCTGTGTACCTCCTTCACCAGCTCCATGTAGGGGACTTAATCCCCCAACTTAAAACATGCCACAGGGCGTGTTTGCACACATGTCACCTCAGGCCCCGCCCCCTCCCTTCACCACTGTGCAAACGCGCCCCGTGGCACGTTTTAATTTGTGGGATTAGGTCACCTTGAATCCTGAGGGTCCCTGGGGCCCAACTAGCCCACCAGATACTTCCAGTAAGTGCCACAGCCCTGCGTTGCAGAGAGGTGGTCCGAGGCCACGCCCCTTTTTGCACCTCTCTGCAACACAGCTCTGCGGCGCTTACTAGAGGTACCTGGTGGGCTAGTTGGGCCCCAGGGACCCTCAGGATTCAAGGGGACTTAATCCCCCAACTTAAAACACGCCAAAGGGCATGTTTGCACACAAGTCACCTCAGGCCCCGCCCCTCCCTTCACCACTGTACAAACGCGCCCCGTGGCGCGTTTTAAGTCGGGGATTAACTCCCCTTGAATCCTGAGGGTCCCTGGGGTGCAACTAGCCCACCAGCTACCTCCATTAAGCGCCACAGAGCTGCGTTGCAGAGAGGTGTAAAAAGGGCGTGGCCTCAGAACACCTCTCTGCAACGCAGCCCCTGGCGCATACTGGAGGTTCCTGGTGGGCTAGTTGGCTCACGGACCCCAGTATTCAAGGGGAATTGTTCCCCATCTGCAAACGCGCCAGGGGCGTGTTTGCAGAGTGCTGCAAGGAGGGTGTGGCCTCCGGCGCGATGCCGGTCTTTTTTTTAAGAAGGGGGGCTGTGTGGCCCCCCTTCTTTTTGTAATTTATTTGCCTTGGGGACCCCATCCCCCAGGGCCTGCCTGCTATTTTTTTATTTTTTTTGTTTTTAAATTTGGAAGGGGGCCGCGTGGCCCCCCTCCCGAGGCCTTAATCGGCCCCGGGGACCCCATCCCCCGGGGCTTGGCTTTATTTTTAAAAAAATCTTTTGTAGGGGGCTGCGTTGCCCCTCCTCAGGCCCCTTATGGCCCCGGGGACCTCATCCCCGGGGCCGGCCTTTGTTTTTATTTTAATTTTTAATTAATTTTTTTAAATTTTGGGGAGGGGACCGCGTGGCCCCCACCCAGGCTACTTGTTAGCCCCGGGACCCCATCCCCGGGGCTGGCCCTCTCCATTGGGGACCATGGGGGGGTCCCCAATCCCCCCACGGTCCCGCCGGCTCCCCGCGTCCCTCCGGAGCCGACATTGCTTTTTCACATGGGGAGCTGCTGAGATGCAACTCCCCGTGTGGAAAAGCAATTTGCTTTGAATTTTGGAAGAGAGAGCAGGTTTCCTGCTCTCTCTTCCAAAAGTCATAGCAAACAGCAGTGTCCCGGGGGTGGGCACCCGGGACACTGCAGGAGCCGACCCTGGGGGTGGTGGTCCCCAGGGCCATCACAGGCTCCAGGAGGGGACCGCGCGGCCCCCTCCCAACATGTTCAAAGCCCCGGGAGGTGGTGGTCCCCGGGGCTTCGAGGTCCGAAACGGACCCCCAATTTAAATTCTTAGTGCCCCGGGAGGTGACGGTCCCCGGGGCGTGTGGGGGCTCGAGCCCCCACACAGGTATCTAATTTTTAAAAAGAAGCCCCGGGGGTGGCGGTCCCCGGGGCTGCGGGAGGGCCGAGTGCCCTTCTGCACCATTTTAAAATCAAAGCCCCGGGGTGGTGGTCCCCGGGGCTTAGGGGGGCCTTAGAGGCCCACCTAAATGATCAATAAACCCCCTGCATGCCCCCGGGACTTGGCCCACCCGGGGGCCAAATAACAACGAAGCGTGGGCTCGTTTTTTTTTTTCACGGCGGGATCCGCGCATCCTAAGCGCATCCCGCTGATTTAAAAAAATGCTTTTTGTGGCCCTGGGGGTCCTTGCGGGACCCCCTAAGCAGGCCTAGGGGGTCAGGGTGTTTCTACCCTGCCCCCTTTTTGCGCTTTGCGCACTTGTTTCTGTGCCTCGGTTCTACCGAGGAACAAGATGGCTGCCAACACTTCCTGGTTTGCAGTGTTGACAGCCAATTAGCATACAGCTTGTGATCGGGAGGGTGCGCGGACCCTCCGAGGCCATAGATATATATGTGATTTACTTTTGATTTTCTCAGGAACTACTGAACGGATTTACACCATTTAACCAAAAGGCACGACTCTGAACCAAGGGCTACCTTTTTGCCAAATTTGGTGTAATTCCGTTCAGTAGTTCAGGCTGTAGCTGCGACTAAAGGTTCCTATGGAAAATTGCATGGGGAAAACACGTTTTGGGACCCCCCTTTTTTCTCGGCCCCCATTTGACGAATCACCCCGAGACTTTCAGGATAGGAGCGGACCGGAGCGCCCCACGAGTTTTGAAAATTTCTTGAAGATTCGTCAACCGGCGCCAAAGTTATTGGGAATAGAATGTTGCGGATTTCCTATGGAAAATAGGTCCTAACTATAACTATCTACTGGCGACCGCCAGTAGATAATATATATATATATATATATATATATATATATATATATATAAAACATATTTAAATTTATGGAAACACACAGTCACTGTGGCCCCAGTATCTTACTTCTTTAAATGCCACCTGCCTCTCCCTCATCGAAATGGGGCAATGGAGAGTCTTACTTTTCACAGTATAACACCTCTGTGACCTACTGCTCCTGACCTGATGCTTATCTTTACAGGTACATGTGGACCCTGCATCTTACTGCTCCATTTGTGATCGTGCCTCCCTTCTCCAGATGCAGCATCTGCCTCTCCTTGCTCCAGATGTGACTGCCAGGCTTATTATTGACCAAGATGTGACCAAGTCTCTGTGGGTTCCACACGTAACCCTCTAGTCATACTATTCCAGATGACACATGTCTCTCTGTGCTCCTGATGTTGAACTGGTGTGATTTACTGCTCCAGAGGTGACCCTCATCTCTAAAGGCACATATGGAACTGGAATCTAAAGTAGATGCAAGGTTTTACTGCTGCAGATGTGCTAAAGGTTTGCTGCTTCAAATGTGACCCCTGTCTCTCTCTGCTTCAAATGCAATATTTGCCTGCTATGGCACAATGTGTGTCATGGCATCAGAATCTCTTACTGCTCCAGTCGTAGCACTAGTCTCTTCTGGAATACGGAGTTGGCCTCAATGTCTTATTGCTCTAAATCCACACTGACTCTCTCTATGTCAGATGCACCTTATTTCCTACTACTCCAGATGCCCCAATGTTTTCCACTGGGATGTGACAGTAGTTTCTTACTGCTCCCGATGCAACCTGTCCTCCCCTCTGCCAGATGCATACCGTCTGATACTGCTCCAGATGTACCTCATGTCTTAACTGCTTCAGATACATCTCTCTTGCACCTCAAGATGTGTCAGCAGTCTCTTACTCCTCTACATGGTCCTGGTGTGATACTGGTGTAGCCCTGCAGTCTGTTCCCATTGCAGATGTGCCCCTCAGCCTGCCTGCCTGTTGCTGGAAACCCACTCTTATACCTGCACAAAAGGTTGCTGGTCTCCCAGTCAATATTTTCATTCTGCTTTATGCATAGCCTTTGTGCCGTATTGAGAGTCTGCATGAAACCCTCGACTTCTGCATTAACTTAAGGTCATGTGGGTAATATTGTGGTGAGAGATTCCTTTTATAAGTTCAGCAGTAAGTTTATTAAAGGAATGTAAAGTATCAATACATAATACGATAAGGTAATAGATAGTCACATGAATCAAAATAGAACTTAGGAACAAAAAAGTTGAATGTAAAAGTCAGATGAACACGGCTTAAAGGAGAGAATGAAAAGGGTATCTAAATTGAATTGGTGTATACAAAGGAAAATTGCATTTCATACAAAGAGTACAATAAAAGTTTAAAATGGTCAAATTAGTAAATCAATAACATGAGGAAAGTCATGGAGGTTGAGAAACTTCTTGATGGATAGGGTTTAGGGAAAAGGAATGTTTAGCACTAGCATCAATGAACATTGTGATAGATAGCCATAGACTCAAGCATTTCGTAGGCATGTGAATAGGGTGCACAATCGTTGTATCTAATCTGTGGTTATGACAAACAGCATACCACCATGCTTGATAAGATAATTTGGTGAAATCCTTACAATTTCTGGTTATTTGTTGAAAGGCAACTGCTAATAATAGGTCTATAATCTTTGTGTTGGAGTTGCAATTGGTCCAGACAGGAGAAAAACTTCCCAAAAACACATGAGTAATGGAAAAAGGGAATCTGGAGCCAAAGATTAAGTTAATTTGAGACCAGACACTCTTCCAAAAGTTATGAACAAGCGAACATGTAAAAAGTAAATGGCTTAAATCTGCAAGTGGGGAGGAACATGTCCAACAAGTATCCAGTATATCAGTGTGTCTTTTGTTTAAAGTAACCGGACATTTCAAAAGTCTATTGTATATAAAGAAGAGTGTTTGCGTGGTGTTCGCTGCTCTGGAGGACTTCCTGATTTTAGTCCATATTTTGTTCCATAGGGTCGTTGACCAGCATATCCTTAAATCTTGTTCCCAGGAAAGTTCTACTTTAGATTTTTCTCTTGCAGTGCATGAAGTGCGTAAATATTTATAAATAACAGAAGCTTTAGGGTTGGTACGAAGAAGATTATGCAACTTATTAACAGGAGAGGAGGTGGGAGCGTTAGGAGATATAAACTGAGCATATGCAGTTTGAGGCTTGTTTCAGAAGGTTATACTTGGACTGAAAGGACGTGGGTAAGTCAAAGAGTCCACTAACCTGTGAGAAAGACAAGATCTCATCTTCTGCAAACAATTGATATACCCAAATTAGGCCTTTCTGTCTCCAGGCTCTCCAATACAAAGGCTTACCATGTATCAATATCAGCTTATTATGCCATATTGTGGATTTAGAAAAGGAGTCCAAGTCTGTAGGAATTGGCGATGCATTGGATTCCAAAATTTTGCATGTGTATTTAAGTATAGGAGTAGATAGGGATTGTGGCTTGCGAATGAAGGATACATATTCTTGAAATGAGAAGGGGGAAAGAAAAGAACGTTCAAGTTCAGCCCATAAAGGAAAATCCACCAAAGACTCAGCGAGCCATCTCGAGGATTGACGGAGTAAAAAAGACTTTTGGTATGTAGGGAAATCGGGGAAATTAACACCCCCTTCTGATTTTGGGCGTATCAGTTTTGATAATGACATGCATGGTTTTCTGTTGTTACATAAAAATGAGGAACGCACAGAATTTATCTTCTTAAAACATTTTTGGGAGATGGGTACTGGAATGTTGGAGATTGTATAAAGTATTATAGGAGTCAGCATCATCTTTAGGGTATCTAAACGACCCCACCAGACCCCACCGGTGCTGCAAACCCCCCCCAGCGCCTTGAGACCCTCATGGGTGAGTAGCGCGCTTCATAAACCCCTGATTGATTGATTTATTGACCAAGATAAGTATTTAGCAGTCAGTGTGGAGATTCTCTGTATAAAGTTATTCATACAAAGAGAAAGTGTATCTGGAATGGAGGGACTAAAATGTAGACCTAAGTATTTGATGTGATGAGGGCTCCATGTGAAATTTTAAGTAATAACATCATCTTTAAAGGTATGTTTAGTGAAAGGTAGTATTTCACATTTGTCCTTATTCAATTTGTATCCGGAAACAGAGGCAAAGAATTCAATTTATTGAAGAATGCGGGAATAGAGGACTGGGGTTGTGAGATAAATAATAATATGTCGTCAGCATATGCTGCAAATTTAATTTGAGTGTTCTTAAATTCAAATCCATGTATATCTTGGTTTTGACAGATTCTGGACAAAAAAGGTTCTAGGGCTAGATTAAAGAGAATGGGGATAAAGGGCAACACTAACGAACACATCTACCTAGATCAAAATATGAAGACGTGTTACCATTTGCACATACTGCCGTTCGTGGACTTGAGTAAAGGATTGATATTAAAGATATGATTCTGGGGCCAAAACCAAACCACTTGAGTGTATGAAAAAGGTAAGGCCATTCAACTCAATTGAACGCTTTTTCTGCGTCTAATGCTACTGCTGCCAGGGATTGAGATAAGTGAGAGGATTTAGCAAAATGTCGAAAAATAAACGGGTATTATCTGTAATGAGACGATCTTTAACAAATCCGGATTGCTCCATCCCTAACAATTTGGGTAAGTGGGACTCTAGATGTATGGCCAAGGCCTTTGAAAATATTTTATAATCAATATTGACTAATGAAATAGGTCGGTAATTTTTGCAGTATCTTAAGTCCTTGCCTTCCTTAGGAATAAGGCAAATTAGGGCTTCTGAAAAAGAGCCAGAGGAACCACGTGAGTGTAGAAAAAATTCTAAGAGATTGTGTAATTTGGGGAGTAGCAACTGTGCAAAGTGCAAAAAAGCTCGACGGTGAAACCATCTGAAACTGGGGCTTTATCTTTTTGAGAGCCTGTAAGGCAGTAAGGAGTTCCTTTTGTGTTAGATTGGATTCCAAGAGTGTAAGATCTGGCCGAGTATCAGAGGATGACTGAACATCAGAACAAAACTGAGAGATATGATGCTCTGAAGGAGGATTCTCTGATGTGTAAAGTGACTTATAAAAAAGGAGAAATTCGTTCAAAATGTCTGTATCTTTAAATTTCAATGTTAGTTGCTCATCCATAATAGATTCTATTTTAAGTTTGTTGTGTTTAACTTTCAGGTAATTTGCTAATAGTTTCCCGGCTTTGTTTTGGCCACCATAGAATTTTGCTCTAGACTTTAATAAATATGTTGAGGCACTGTCTGTCAATTCCTTATTAAATTGAAACTTAGCTTTCATAAGTGCAGATAAACAATCTTTTGATTTAGAAGAGTAGTAGGAATGCTCCAATTTCTTTATCCTGGTTAAGAGGTTTTTGGTTAGTTCACGCGCAGTTTTGCACTTTTTGGAGACATAGCCCATAATAAAATCTCTAGCTGCTGTTTGAAAGCATCCCATTAAACAGAAACAGGTAGGGTATCAGTTTGATTGAACAAAAAATATTCATTAAAAAGGAGACAAAGAGGAGGTGAATGTTGAATCTAAGAGGAGAGCATTATTAAAACGCCATCTTCTTTGGTTTTTGTAAAATATCAAGTTGGATGGAGGTAGGAGCATGATCGGATATTGGAATAGAGCCAATATCCGCAGCTATTAAGGACTGGGAAATATTATGGGATATAAAGAAATAATCTATTCGTGATTGAGTTTGATGGGCTGGAGAATAGTAAGTGTATTCTCTTGTGGTGGGGTTGCAGAGTCTCCAAGCATCAATAAGCTTGTATTGTTTAATAGTTTGAACAAAAAGTTTATGGGCCTTGTGTGGGACAAAAGAGACCATCGAGTTGCGGTCTATAAAGGGATCTATAACTTGGTTGCAATCACCTGCCAGAATAAAGTTATCTTCAATACAATGTGTAATTTGTTGAGCCAAGGAGGTCCAAAAGAGGGATCTCCAGCGGTGGGAGCATATATATTAAGTAAAGAAACCGGAGCATTCCCAATCAACAATTTGGTGTATAACCATGGCCCATCTTTATCAGAACACTCAGAAAATAGTTAAACAGAAAGTGATTTACGACAAAAGGTTAAAACCCCGTTTCTTTTACCATCCCCCGGTGAAAAAAAAATTCCCCCACCCATCCTTTCTTTAATTTTAAAGATTCCTCTGCCGTTAGGTGAGATTCTTGTATACAAGCTATGTCAGCTTCTAATTTAGCCAGGTGTGTCAAAACCCTTTGTCTTTTTATAGGAAAATTCAAACCTCTGACGTTCCATTAGATAAATATCAAAGACATGAGATGAATACAAAAATAAATAAAAGACACCAATCTAGGCAAACCATTAAGCAGCAAAAGACATACCAGAGAACAATCCAACTATACAGAAAATTGATCAAACAATACAAGAAAAAAGAGAAAAATAAATCGATAATCTCAAATAAAATCAAACATATCAAAAAGTTTGTCTGAAGTATAGCAACATCATAGTAAAGAGGATAAAGAAAACAGAGAGAGCGCTAATGACAGATATAAAAACGGGACAGAAAAGAGAAGGATGATTGAGGAAAAGGAAAAAAAGAAGGAATAAAAGTAAAAATAAAGACAAACAGAGGGATACACATACCTAAAAGATTCCAAAAAAGGTGGGGGGGATTCCACATGGAAGGGCCGCACATCCAAACTCCTTATACGGGACACACGAACCACCGCGTTCACAAGGTGTAAACAAGGACGAGCACATATAATGGGGCATCTAAAAGGGAGAAACAGAGAAGGCATATCAACTTTAAATATCAATAACAGCAAGAATATCAAGAACAAAAGATCAAAAAGTTGCATTAACAGCGAAACAACACATTCTGTAAAACACGAGAAAAAACATTTCTGGAGTTACAACAAGAACCTGAAATATTAATTCGAATGAGAGGATGAAGGTTCCAAAGTATCCATATTCTCCAACTTGCAAGAGTTAATAAAGCTTCTCAATTTAGAGGGATCTTCAAAGGTAGTCGTGTTGTTTCTGTAAGTAACTTTAAAAAGGCATGGATGGAATAGGCCATAACATGCTCCCAGTGAATGAAGGTCCTGCCTCATGTTTAGGAATTCCTTGCGTCTGTCAGCTGTGTACTTGGCGTAGTCCTGGGAGAAAAATAAAGAGTGACCTGACCAGGAGATACAGTCGATTGATTTTGCCGCTAAGAGGACTTTAAGTAAGTCTGTATATTCTAAAAAATACAAGATAAAACCTCTTGGACGTCTCGGGGAAGAACCCGCAGCAGACAAATGACCTAGTCGATGGGCGCATTGGATGTTTAGAGAAGTACTCTCGGGAAGCTTTAGTAGTTCTGGGAAGAAACTCTTGAAGAAAGAGAGTGGGTCAGATCCTTCCACATTTTCCGGCAAACCTAAAATTCTTAAATTATTTCTTTTGTTCCTATTTTCCAACACTTCAACTTGTTTTTGTAAAAATGAAACTTGGGTTTGAAGAGAGTTCACTTTATTCTCGGTTTCACTGAAGGAAGAGACATTGCGTTCCACTACAACCAAACGTTCGTCCATTTGAGACCATCTTTCAGTAAGGTGTTGTAGTTTATTATTTGTTTCCTCCATGAAAGGGCATAGAGCGCGAATTTCAGCTAGTAGCAAATCTAGTGAAATCGGAGGGGGAGATTTTGCAGGAGAGGGCATGTCCCTTTTTAGATGCTTTGTTGAGACTTTCTCAGAGTGCAGTACACCAGAGGTTGAATCAGAGGATGCACCATTTCTAGGAGAAGAGGCCACGGAAGCAGCTTCCATGGCAGCTAATTTTGTAAAAAGTGTAGAGAGAAATTTTTGTTTTAAAGGCACAACACAAGGGTCAGCCCTCCTCAACCTCCCCATATAAAAGGAAAGTGAGCCAAATTTCCAGAAAGTCACTGAAGTAGAGTGAAGGAAATAGTGCCCTTAACCGAAGAATGTCTCTTGATTTATTTATTCAGAGTAACCTGAAGAGCCCAAGATCATGCCAGGGTAACTAGGCAACCTTCTTAACATGAAAATGCTGTAGAAAGCATACCTTAACAATTGAAGTATGCAGTGTGAGTGGAGGAATCCTCGTTGTGTCGTCTCTTTAGTTTGTGCTGCTGTCAAGGGGAGCGGGCGCTAGCTAAAATGGCGGCTGCTCCTGAGGGAAACAGAGCACGTATGCCAAAATGCTTTAAGGGCGCTGTCCAAAGGAGCCAGACCCCCCTGGGAGGCACCCGTTGTTCCCTGCATCATCGCACGTTGATGCCGGCTCATCTGGAGGAGTGCAAACAGTGGGAACCGCTCGTGGTCCGCGCCGTCCCGGCGAGAGCTAAGGAAGCGCTGCCATCTTCCTCGGGCACCACGCCCCCGTGGTGAAAGATTCCTAATTGTAGAGAATGAGAGATGTTTCTTGTTTTCAGCATGGTTGAGATGATGCATGCAACAAAAATGGTTTCTTGTTTAGATAAACGTGCTTTAAGACAATTGATGGCACAATCTCTGCCACTCAGTATTTAGCACAGGCATTAATGAAGACTAGCAGTTGTGGCCCAGCATGAACTAGATGGATGACAGCATGGAGGTGGGTCTATGGCATCTCACAAGCTTCTTCATCGATAATCAACGCTCAACATTTACCCGTTCAAGTGACTTGGCATAAGAGGAAATCACTGACCATATTTTCTATGAAAACATCAATGTGAATGTACCAGACTTTCTTTCACGGTCTCACTTTCATTTCCACTATATCTTAAAGACCTTGGTATGCCAGCCAGGTCACTTTGCCCTTCGGTGATTGAGGGATCACTATTCTTCTCCCATTAGCAATCACAGCATCACTTGTCCAGCTCGGTTCATGGATAATTCTCTAAAGAGCAGGCTTAGTTTATTGGCTGGTACTGATTATCTTTGGCGCCAGACAGAACCATTGTCCATGGGGCTCTCATCATCTGCCAAGGTTTTGGGAATTCTCTTCAATGGCAGTGCTTTCGGGTATGTCATTTACTTACAAAGTGTATGTGTTCTGCCCCAACAGGTAGTTGCAGAGATCTATGTAATTGGCTAGTTTGATGTCGCTATAGGTAAACCACTGGATTGTCACAGCAAGGACAATAAATAAATCGTCATCATGAACCTCTATATCTGTAGTTGCAGTACCAATAATTTCCTAATGCTCGAAGGGCTGAGGGAACCCTTCACATAGGTATGTCAGTGATTTTCTTAATTAACCATAGTGAATTTTTGACTGTGTACGTATATGGGAAAATGGATGCAGTACACCCGATTGGAAACAATTTCATTTTGATCTGCAAATATCTGGAGCCTGTCTCTGCAAGACTCTGCTCATGACTGGCACAAGCACTAAGGCATCCCTCTGTTGTACCTGTAAGGTAGAGCTCACAGACCCATGGGAATGGAATCGATGACCAGTACAGTTTGCAAGCTTAGTTGAAAATACTTCAAAACAGCGCTATGTATTAATACATCTTTCAATCGGGAAATTGCTTGTTCGACATTCGAGCATATCTAGGAGGACCGGGCTTTAGTGAGTTGCTGTAGTGCGTCAGTTAGGTTGTCCATGTGTAGAATAAAGTACCAACAATAATTTGCCATTCTAATAAAACGGTAAAGTTCTGATGCATTTTGTGGTGTGCTTGCCTCTTTAACACATTTCACCTTCTGCAGATCCACACTGACTCCTTACCAGGAGAGTATTTGGTCACAGAACTTTGTGCTCTGTGAAAAGTTCACATTTGCAGAAGTAAAGCATGAGCCCACATTAAGAGATCCTGGGGCATATTCTCAAGGAGTCATCGCCAATTTATCGGCACCTTAGCACCGCAAAAGTGGCGATAGATTCAACGCCCCATTCACAAGCTGGTGCAAACTGCCGACATCGCCAGTTTTCCTGCTATAGCAACCGCAAAAAACATCGCCACGGATGAGTGCGGCAACTAACGCTAATGATATGCAGAGTAGGCGTTCCCGTGCAAAAACACACGAAAACACCACTTCACGAGATTCTCAACGACCAGTCAGATCTGCGATGCGAACCAAGAACAGGCAATAAGGCGCGTTAGCTGCAGGGATTTAACACCTGCCTTCTGCTGGTGCTAAGCAGGATGACTACCTGCAGTATGAAAGGGAGCCCAGCCCAGAGCCACATCTGAAGACCCACAGATGCCATGGAGCCAATGAACATGCAGCTCGGAGACCCAAGAGGGCCACAACACCCACCGCCACCACCCCCAGTACCCCCCCCCCCCCTCCAGACCCCCCGCCCCGGACTACCACTGAGGCAGCGTAGGACAAGACAGCGGACCTTCCAAAAATGGCATGGCCCCTCAGCCACACAAGTGCAGAATGTGGGGAGAGGTGGGAACCAAGTATGTGTGAAGGAGGCAACTCACCCATGAAGAAGAATGTACACAATGCCAAGTGTGGCAGTGATGTGCTGGACAGACCACAGAATTCAGAGCACAGACATGTCCATGTGGACATATATTGCTGGGGTTTGTAGTGTTGTGGACAGTGGACGCAAACATGTTACCTCAGGCAGTGGGGAAGACCTTGGACATGTAGCTGTGCCGTCCCCCCCTGCAAGTGTAAGTGCAGTGGGCTGGGCCGGCGTACGCCACTCCAGCGTAGGAGTGCAGATAAAAAGGGCGGGGCTCTGGGCATGGTTCTCTTCTGTGATGGGCAACACATCTGCCAGGGCGGCGCACCTCACCCTGCCACGAGTCCGCCGCTGTGACCTCCAGACTCCGTGATACAGGCCCCCAGCGCATCCAGCGGCACATCAACACGGTCATGTGTGTGCCGGATACTGCCTTAGTCCTACACTGCGGTCAGCAGGTCCCACAATTCAAATCGTGCCACATATCTGTTAATGGAGGAAACCACTAGTCAACAGACATTGCCCCCAGTGCGGCCCACCCGGACGATGCATCATCGTTGGCTGTGCACCTGCTGAGCGCTCCAGGTGCCACTGACCCTGTGCAACACAAGTCAATGCCATGTGGCAATATTGAGGCAGAATTCAATAGGCCCAAAAACATTGCTCCCAGTGCGGCCCGCCCGGACGACGCATCATCGTTGGCTGTGCACCTGCTGAGCGCTCAGGTGCCACTGACCCTGTGCAACACAAGTCGACGCCACGTGGCAATATTGAGGCAGAATTCAGTAGGCCAAATAACATTGCTCCCAGTGCAGCCCGCCCGGACGACGCATCATCGTTGGCTGTGCACCTGCCGAGCGCTCCAGGTGCCACTGACCCTGTGCAACACAAGTCGACGCCACGTGGCCGTGGGCCCTTTCTGACCGCTGCCTCCGGCCTACACTGCGGTCAGCAGGGCTCACAATTCAAATTGAGTCTTCATTCATTTATGGCAGAGTCCAGTAGGCAA
Source organism: Calotriton arnoldi (assembly GCA_963921515.1). Classification (NCBI taxonomy): domain Eukaryota; kingdom Metazoa; phylum Chordata; class Amphibia; order Caudata; family Salamandridae; genus Calotriton; species Calotriton arnoldi. The sequence continues at coordinate 251,426 of CAWUFW010005000.1, read as the reverse complement.
CAGACATTGCTTCCAGTGCGGCCCACCCGGACGACGCATCAGCGCAGGCCACGCACCCGCCGAGCGCTCCAGGTGCCACTAACTCAGTGCACCACAAGTCATCGTCACGTGGCTCTGTGCCCTTGCTGACCGCTGCCTCCAGCCTACACTGTGGTCAGCAGGTCCCCCCAAGTCAATTTCAGTCTTGATTCATTTATGGCAGAGTCCAGTAGGCAACAGACATTGTTTCCAGTGCGGCCCGCCCGGACGACGCATCAGCGCAGGCCGCGCACCCGCCGAGCGCTCCAGGTGCCACTAACTCTGTGCAGCTCAAGTCATCCTCACATGGCTGTGTGCCCTTTCTGACTGCTGCCTCCAGCCTACACTGCGGTCAGCAGGGCTCGCTAATGAAATCCAATCCTGACCTGCAAGGACACGCCATCATCGCTGGCTGCACACCCGCCACCACCTCCAACCAACAACTGCCAGAGTCGGAGGAGTCTCACAGCCAGCCTATCTAAATTGCTCACACCTGTCTTGGATGCCATCATCAGCTTGATACCCTGCTCAGCTCTTCAGCTGCCACTAACTCAGTGCACCACAACTCATGGACCCTTTATGATTGAATATGTGTGTGTGATCCGATGATCACTGTTCTAGTTGTTGCCAGCACCAACCACTCCCTGAGGGCTGGCTTACACTCACCCCACACCCATCCAGCACAGGCGTCACTGGACATGTGAACCTGGTAATAAAAAGGGGCCGGGAGCACGTGCCCAAAGCCAGTTCCACTATCTATCTGTGTCCATGTGGTCATTATGATTGCATGATGGGCCAGGGCCCTACCACATTACATTGTGCTGTGGACAGCGGATGCAACCATGTCACCTCAGGCAATGGGCAAGACCTTGGACACGTAGCTTTGTCGTCCCCCCTGTATGCGTAGGCGGAGTGGGCTGGGCCGGCGTACGCCAAGCCAGCGTAGGGGTGTGAAGGATTTGCCCGGGGCTCAGGGCGTGGGTCAGTTCTGGCCTGGACAAGGAAGTAACTAATGAGTGTGTCACTGTTGTAGTTTCGGCGCCACCCAGTCCACAATCGACAATGTTGCAATGTAGCATGCACCCAGAGGGCGGGCTCGCACGAACGGGGAAATGAAGGAGTGCAAGACCGCTCGGGGTCTTGGCTCATACATGCCAAGTGTTGTGTGTATCTGTATTGCCGCAGCATGAGCCAAATGCCTAGCCTTAATCGCAGCGCGAGTTCAGCCAGGTATGAACTCTACATCTGTGTCCGCACTATCCTTCCCACAGGCCTACACTCACGTGGCCGCCCACCTCCAACGGCCAACGGCACAGTGTCATTGTCAGGCTTGTGGAAATGCGCAGACAGGCATGACAATGGTGTGCCGTAGGAGTGCAAGTGATGCAACCGTGCAGCGCACACAAGTAAATCGGCTCGGGGGAGGGAGGAGCAGCTGTGAGGCAACCTAACACACAGTGATGCCGCTCATTTGCCACATGCAAGACATGTCAAACATGAATCCCAATGTCGCACACATCTCACCCCACCCCCAACAAGCCACTTCACATTTCCTGAATGCAAGCAGATGAGAAACTAACATTAGGGATGAAAGCTCCTTTGTCTGAACTATCAGGCGGAAGTACATCTGCACCTCCGACCTCGGAATTGCATGTGCCCGGCACCCCCTGACAGATACTATAGCAGCTGATGACGACTCCCACACTACGCACAGCCTGACGAAAGACCAACATATACACACAGAAGTCCTTGCTCGAAGTTATCTTGTATGGAATGGCCTTCACACTTATTCCCACACCATCCCAGGCGTACAACCGTTGCACACTTCAACAACTCATTGATCCGAGCTGTGGCATTTCATCCACAGAACTGGCGCAGGTCAGAACAGTGCCGCTTCAACCAGGGCCACTAACGCAATGGCAGAACATCCCGGACACATGCACAACCCTATCACGTGGAACTGTACTGTGCACATATGCTGCATTTACTGGGGGCACTGCCATTGGTAGTGCTGCGGATCAGTTACCGGCTAAGCTTCCGCCTTGCCAACGTCACCTACATGCAGCCTGTGTTGCATTGTCGCTCGTGCATATTCGAGTGGTCCATGGATGTCTGCCTATCCAACAGGACGGTAGCCGAACTGGATTTCGACATGTTTGTGCGCCCCATGTTGGCACACGACCATGAGTGTCACTGTGACACCCGTCTATGGGATGCCTGGATACTTGGCATACATGCTGGCAGCTGGACCTGGGGGATTGCAGAACTCCTCGTGTGCAGTGACCAAATTGAGCCGCTCCCCTATTGGGCTGTAGTGCTAATTGGTGAAAGGGGGTGGACGCAGCACATCTGTCCGGACCTGCTAATGGTTAGCCTCGCCGTCCTGTTCGATGAAGTCGACAACGACCTCATGTTGGAAATGATTGCCTACGAAGCTGCACTAGCTTTCATGGACGTGTAACTACGTACCTGCAGACACAAAGTTTGGAACACATTGCACATGTCCCGACACCTTGTTGGAACTTGGGGTTCTGGTCACATCTCCCACGTTGACAGTAGACATAGCTGCATTCGCCTGGACTCCGAATACATGAGCGGACAACAATGCGGGTAAACACACACCTGTGAATGGTGCAGCACTACCCCGGAGTGGACAGCGGCGCTTGGCAACGTTCCACGTTCTGACATACTGCTGCATTGGTCTGCATGTTGTGGCACTTATCTTGCCCGTACTGACACAGATATGCTAATGAAGTCTACGCACATTCACTTGTATTCAACTGTGATTAGTGTTGTATGACAATGTGTGTCTCACTGCCTATCTGGGTCACGCCCATACATGCATTACTACACCATCAGGGATGTGGGGTTGTACTAGTACATTATCATCTCACAGTTTCCTGCTATGCCACATGCGAATGGCCATTTTCCACACACAAGCGGCAGCAGTTGTGTCCTCTGTTCTGTTGTGCTGGTGTTGCTGTTTGTTCAACATTGTTGTAAATGTTGCGGTGCTCTGGATCTTATGTGTGTGTGCTGCATTGTAGGTGAGTTGCCCCTTCAGCTCTGATTTGGCTGGCCATTATCCCTTTCAAGCGGTGTGGCTTTCACTTCTGTGCTTATGCAGTGCTGTGATGTTGCAGACTTGGGTAAATTGTGCTCTTGGTTGGTGTTGTGACTCTTGGCCATGGTTTGTCCGCAGATGTGCTCTACTTAATTGTGCATGTGTGCCATTGTGCCCATCTCCCCCGTCCCCCCAGTCCCTGGTGGTTACTCACCCTGTTGCTGTTGTGTCGGGTCATGTTGAGCAGTGTCCGGTCCCCCAACTCCTGCCACCATCTCCACACTGATGACTGTGGTCACCATTTCCTCCATCTCATCCAGCTCCTCCTGTGGCGCTGGACTCCCACCTCCAGTCTGCATTGCTGCCTTCTGGTTGTCTGCGAGTTTCTGCTTGGTCTTGCACTTCACATCATTCCAGCGCCTCTTGACCTCGTCCATTGTCCTCCTCAGCACTCCGACTGCATTCGCCTTGTCCAGGATGGACTGCCATATTCAATTTTTTGTTGACAATGACACAGTGGAGGTGATGAACAGTTGTTGATGGTGTTCTATCACCTCCGTGATCAGGATCCTGTTTTCCTGCGGACTGAACCGCGTCTTCCTCTTCTTCTTCTCCTTGCCCTTCCCTGACCCCGAGGTCCCAGGCTGGTCCTCCGTGGGGCTTGTGGGGTTCTGGTTGTCCTCTGTGCTTGCTCCAGCTACCTCCATGGTGCTTCGCAGTTGTTTGTGTTTTGTTTGTGTTTTGTGTTGCCGCTTTTATTGTGCTTTTTGCAGCCTGACTTGTGGGACTTGCAGGCCTGGTGCTGCTTTTCGCTGGATTTTTTATCGCGGTTGGGCACATCGCAACTTTTTTCACGTTCGGGTTGAGATTTGTATCGCCGTCCCGGTAGTGTTATCGCGGACATTTGCCGCGTTATCGGGGTTCTATTGCATGTTACCGCCGTGTTGAGAATGCCATGTTAACATGGAGTTATTTTCCCGCGATAGACGGCGATATGGAAACTTGCGTTAACCTATTTTGGCGATGATTATCGCACGTTCTTGAGAATATCCCCCCTGTGTATTGTTGCTCAATGGTGGAGTTCTGTGATTATTTATACATGAATCACAATATGTTCTCTGGTATTTCCAAGAGATTCTAGTGTCTCAATTACTTCTTTGATCGTGTTTTTGAAGGCTCTGGCTGCCAATGAGGTTTCAAGGCGGAGACATTTGTTATGTTGCAGCAGTGGTGGCTGGTGACATTTGAAAGTGGTGGGGCGTTAAATTATTGGCATACTGCACCGCAGCGAGCGAGCTTAGCGAGCGAGCCCGAACAACCTAAGGGGGGTTCGGGGGGGTTCTCCCCCCGAGAAAATTTTGAAAAAAGAGTGGACAAATGGTGCATTTTCAAGCAAATTTGAGAAAGCAGGAAGGTTAATAAAGCAATTGTGAAAGTGCAGTTATTACATTAATAAAGAGATGTCATATAACATAGGTAGCTGCTTATTCAAGCTTTCTTTCACCCCATAGTCCAGCAGGGTCTTGATACAAGACAGATAAGAGAAAAAGCAGTGTGTTCCTCGACCAGGAAGACACTCATATTTCGTTGGTAAGAAGTCAAAGTATTGGTCAAATTGAAAACCTTAAATGCAATATGCAATCAAACAATTTGCAAGTACATCTCATCTATGTTCAACAAGCCATGTTTTACCCATGATTGGAATTGTGAATCACCAAATAAACTGAGCCACTGCAATCAAAAGCAGAGGGCCTCCTCAAAAAGTATGCCCTTAAGAGAGTTCTCTCATCTCATGTACTCTCTATATTTTCTCTGGAAGTTGAAAACTCATCACATTCTACTGCACAAATCTGAACCCTTCTGCATATTCCAACACCAGAACTCATTCTTGGCCATTTAGTTTGGAGCCATTCATACCAGGAATACAGAAAATACCTTTAAATAGAGTAGAAGGTTTATGAATACAAGCACTTAGCAATTGTACATATACTATGAATGAGAGCCAAAGGAAACAAAAAGGAATAAAGAAGGGAGCAACACTCAAACACAACTCATGCTCCGGAACGCCATAAAATTCTCTATGTGGCAAGCTCATCACCTATAGCAGAACACAGTACATTTAATGTCTCCCTCAGTTTAGCATATTAAACAATAGCAAGTGGTAATTCTTGTGATATGTACTCATCACTGTAGACTATTGTAGAGTCGCTATATAAATACAATTAATACAATATGTGGTGTTAGGTGTAGAAAATCTAGACTCACACCTGTCTATATTTTTTTTGATGTTTTATCCTTGATAATGTGCCCTATTGATACTCTGGGGTCGATATTCAGTGTGCGCGCCCTGAAACCGCTCATAAACTCGAAAAGTAAATAGAAAGTTGTTTAGCAGAGAAAACTATTAGAATGGCAAATGAAAGTATTTAAAGGTGTACAGTTCATCCTTCACTGGAGAGTAATAAAAAGACAACATTTTCAGATATTTGCACAATATGGTCGGACATGGGTACAGGAGTAAAAGGATCTGCACCCTCACCACTTGTGAATTTTTGTTTTTGCCCTTGATGTAGGAAAGTTGGCAGAGGCAACTGTTGGTGACATTGCGGAAGTGTTTGTAGGCCATTTTTGCCGAGGGCCTAGCGGGATGTCACCTGAACAGACACAGCAAGCCGCGCTGCGCTCTGGTGCCACTTAAAACACACAAACACTTACTCAGGTGAATTCAAGAATCTGCGGGTGGAACCAGAAACAATATCCTGATATCGGTTTACAATGTGGCTGTGTGATGTACACACAAGTTACTGACAGCACATCTGTAAGGAAGTACCATCAACTGCAGCACAGACACACTCACATACACACATATTTAAAAAAAAGTAAACTGCGGATGTCCCTTTATGTACAACAAAACGCATCATCACACAAACATAATATCATTGGGCCCATGGCGAGTCACAAAACTGAAGAACTGCAGAGGAGATACTCGAGTGCAAAGATGCGCACACTAACGCTGCTCTTTAGAAACTATAATGGTCATAGGTGTATGCGGAAGAGAGAATTACAATGGCTGAAGGACACGTGTACAAACCAACAACTGTAACCCTTCAGACACAAATGAGAATCTCCATCCCATCTAAACTCTCAGCATTGACTCGCCGGCGACTGTTCTACATCCCCGAATCTGAAGAGATTCATGTAGAGCACAAAATATATTCTAGCCTATAGTATGAATTATGTGCCCTGGATTTGAAAGAGAATTCTTTGCTATTACCATAAGTGGATCTCCACTCACCTGTGATTCCTAAAGTGGAGCAGTGTTTTAGGTTGTTGTCACCCACCCTTCTCTCTGCTCCTCTAGTGTTGATCATGTTAATCATATTGTTCGTAACCAAGTTAAAGCCGCCTCAACACCAAGAGTGCAATCAGAAGTTACAGACTTTAAAGATCCTATCTTTTCCAGTATTACCTACCGTTCTCACTCACACCGTGACCCCTCATGAGCCACCTGAGAATCCTAAATATATGACAATTGTCTGCTTCTCTCCCTCCCAATAAAGTGGTGCTCATTGCCTGTTAGTTGGTTTTCCTGCGGCAGCCTTAAATCTGGTCTGTGTCTCTGGAGTGTTTGTACTACTACTCCCGGCTTCACTCACTCACATCATTCACATTAAGAACCTGGTCACCCGTGCTTACTTTTTGAAGACTCTTCCAATGTCCGATGTCGGTGACAATATGGCTCCTCCTCCAACGTGAGTCCTTAAATGAGGATATGTGGGAACACGGTGAATTGCAGTAACTCATCTGCCAATGTGCGAAATACCTGTTGCCCTAACATAAATAAGCAACTGAGTGAAGGAGAAGACTTCCTTTACGTGTGAAGGAATACTTTACTAGAACCAGACCAACTCTCAACACATCCCCTTTATTCAAGGCATATTTGGTCAGCTCGTTCTGTTGTTCAGTGAGTAACCCTCTTTCTCTCCCAGGATGGTTGCTTTACGGCTATCAATAGGCAAAAGTGAAGTTTCAGTCCCCGCACTAGAGGGGTGAAGAGAGATGGATGATCATCCTTTGCCAATGTCACTCGTCGCTCTTGAAGTGAGGGAGCGGGCTGGTCAGTCCGTGGCAAGGAATGGTGACAGACGAGTGACGGTTGAGGGGTGAAGATTGAGAAATTACTTAGAGGTTAGAGGGATGGAAAGGGATGAAAAGGGTAAAGATTGAGGTATAATGAATAAGGGATGAGAACTATGGTTGGAGGAATGACAGGTGAGGAATTTGGTATTGTTTTAGCGAGGGCTTCCGTTTTCTCCCTCTACTTGTCTTTGTGTGTGCATTCCGTACTTCATCACTGCCCCCTATCCAGAGAGGTGGAATTACTCTGAAATGCTTTGACCAATCTTTTAGTAGGATTTCTAGGTTTACAGTGTTAGCCTTCCATTTACAAACTTATACAGATTTTTTTTTTTTTTTAGTTATGCTTTTGGGTTTGGTTGCAATCTGTTTTAACTAATATAAGTTTAATATTGAAACAGTCTCGTTTTTTAACAATAGGCTTGTTTTCTAGTTTAACCGTTATTGGTGTTTATGCTTATTTGATATTGTAAAAGTGCTCTTAATGGCAGTACGAATGAATTCCTCCTGAAAAAATATTTTCTTGGTTCTTAATAATATTTTAAACGTCCAGCTTTAGTATATTGAACACAGAGGGTGTATGTTTTGGTATTGTGTAGCGTCAACTTTCTGTAGAATCAATTATGCTTGCTGACCCCCGTTTTGTCCGATTATCCGTGTTTTACAATAAATTAACTCGCAGGTATGATGTTCAGGGCCTCGTACGTTTCATGGAGCTGACACATGTTACACAGATCTCGTACCGAAATCTTCAGGTTGGTTAACAGCAATCCAAGCATGCATGGTTTCAGTCACGGGCACGTCATAAATCTTCGTTCTCAAATTGCAGCATAAACCCTCAGGCATTTTAGAAAAGTATGTAGTGGTTGTTATCGTGTTAGTATTATGTCAGAAACACTCAATTAGCAGACGGGGCTTGCGGGGGGGGGTTGTGCCAGGGGCCCGGGGGATTTTTGAAATAACAAAGAAAATCCTACCTGACTCTGAGGAGGTCCGCCGTCCGCGCCGCCTCGGGTCCGACTCCGTTTGGCCCTGCCTACAGCCCCTCTCAGCCAATCCTGGCGCTGCTGGCAGCGCCAGGATTGGCTTAGGGCACGGTTACCTCTCGCCCGCCTGCCCATTAGGAGACCGAGGTTTGAGCCTTTGCTCAGCCCTCGCTCTCCTAATGGGCATGCGCTAGCCAGTGCACACACAAGTGCGCATGACTGGGCACGGCGCGAAAATTCGGTGCCCTTCCCCACTCATGCGCACTTGTGCTGCAGTGCTGCCTGCTGCCCCTGGTCCCTCTGACAATCATGTCAGTCAACATGACGCAGGACCGCCCACCCCTTCAGACTCTGAAGGGGGTGGGTGGTCTGACGTCATGCTGACTGACATGATTGTCAGTTCTCCTCGGCTCTTTGAACTTAAGTAAACTGATTGTTTACTTAGGTTCAAAGACGCCGAGGGAGCTGCGGGCGGGGGGGCTACGCCCCAACGCCCCTGTGTTGCAGGTCTACATATATAGGTAATGTGGTGATGGATCAGCTAGATTAGTTCAGCTGCTAGTTTCGTGAAATAAGGTCTGACTTTCAAAGCCTTTTCTCCCTAATCAAATCTGTCATGATTTTGTCTATGGTGGGGGTGTGGTGTTTTTCTCTTTTAATGGCTTTAAGGTCGACTGTATGTCTGTTCAGATTTGCATTGCATCGGGTTGATGGGTATTCAGTGTAAGAATCATTGGTGACACCTTTGGTGTTGGCCGAGACACCGAAATTCAAATGTTCCTATCTTTTGTAGATCTGCTTTAACACCATATCTATGATGGACAGGTTGTCTTCTGTGCCTTAGGACAACAGGTTTGACTGTATGATCAATATGCACTTTGACGGGTTGAGCCTTGAGGCACCCAAGACCTTGAAATAGCTCGTTGAATTTTTCCAGGAAGTCCTCAACATTGCGCTCTTGATACGGTTGGCAAAAGTAGTCAGTCCAAGCTGTTCAGTTGCTATGCAGCTGATCAGTATGCATATGCCAGTTTCAGTTATGAATATGTTGGTGTTATCCAGTTGTTGATTTTTATTTATGAGAGTGCCTGTAAAGAAAAAAGCACCAGGCCTTCCTAGATATACATGCATGTCTTGGTGAGATTTTAACTCTTAGAACTGCTTTTCATTCATAAAGTTCACACATGCCCATATGCCAATGAAAGCTGTGTGGGAAGACCTTGTATGTGAATGTATGCACTTTAGTTGTGGTCCCCTTCTCTTTGATATGGGGTTTGAGAAAGCTATGAGGATTACATTCTCTTTACCGTCATCCTCAGGGTTTCCAGTAGGCATTGGCTGTGATAGGTAGAGTAGTTTGTCTTCATGTTTGTGCTGTATCATGAACAGTGATATTGGAACTGACGACAACCTTTGAGTGTTTTGCCTTAACATCCTCCATGACAGACTCCCATGAAGTAATTTGGCTTGCTACATTTGCAACATGTTTTAGCTTTTGTTAGTCATTAATTTGCCAGGAAGGATTCCGTGCCACAGTACCAAAAGTTGTAATAGCCATTGTAATATCTGTTGTTGGATTGTGCGTCGCCTCTGTGGAGTTGTCTGCTTTTTATAGGTTTGTAGCTTTTAGACTTGATTTGATTGCTTTGGGTTCATCTTGCTCAGTTTTCATGGAAAGTTTTGCAAGGGTGGACTCCTTTTGTTTAGCTTTGACATATGATAACTCATGGACCCATCCAATTGTCAGTATTGGATCTAATGACATCCTTGCTTGCCCTTGTATCAGGTGCCACAGTACAGAGGACCTGCAACGTTGAATTTTTGAAGGTTTTGCGCAGACTTCTTACTTTGGGTCATCTGGGCATACACTGAAGAGGTTGAGTACTTGGGTTTAGAAGCAGTCAATGGGTTTGTTCTTTTGTTGTTGATCTTCTCTTCCTTTAAATCTCTCATAATCATGGTTTTGCCTGGGTTGATGTGGATTACTAGTGCAATTGGTGACCTGTCAGAATGTTCTTCTCCTATGCTGAGGAGGTTTTGAAACTGTTTGAATCTTTCTTCCCTGGTGTAGCGCAGGAACCGTGAGTGTTTCACTCCATTGTCAAGCTCTACAGTGGTTTTGAAACAATTGGACATCAAAATGCACCAACGTGTTGGAACTGTAGCTGGTGTGACTACTTTGCTGGATGGTGGCAGAGGGTTCATGGTGGAGTTCACTTGATGAACCTGGGCCCGGTGCTCTGCGCTGCCTTCTCCCTGTGGGGTCATTTGCCTTGAGTATTGTCATCTATACTTGCTCCAGTCCTAAGAGTTTTTTTTATGTTGGATGGTGCCTATTTGGTCATGGACTGGTCATAGCATCCTATGCATTTTGCAAGTGCTTGTCATACGTGGCTACTTTACTTGTTTCTTGTTCCCCAGTTACCTCATGTAGCAGGGTGTATTGCAGTTTCACTGAATACAAGGTGTTGGTATTTACCTTTTCCAGCCTTAATCAGGGACGTTTTAAGGATTTTGGGGGCCCTGGGCCAAATGTATTTTGGGGCCCCTGTTCGGAACAGCTTTGATTGTATGATCAAGTTTCAGCTCCTTCATGCCCTCTTAGGTCAAATTCTAAATGTGTGTGCATCTGATATTCAGGGATAGTGATGTGTGTTTTCAGTAATGTAACACAGCAGCAGCTCACTAATATTACTGCAAATAATCTGTCACACCCTCCCATTTCTCATATGTGAGGTCCTTTATTGAGCTAAAAGAAACTTTTTATATGGATGTTGCATGAAACAAACACATTTTGTCCTCAACATTTCTGTAAAAGACGCTCACTCATTAAAAACAAATGATAGAAAAATGCTATTTATACCAATCTGTTTAAAAATGATTCAAGGTCATCAGGGCAAGACTGTATGCAGAAGATAGCTGGCTCTGTCAGGGGGCCCCTGAAAAGCTGGGGCCCTGGGCCAGAGCCCACTTTGCCCATGCCTTAAAACGTCTCTGGCCTTAATGATTGCTGTCCATGAAACTGATGACTGGTAATGCGCCGCATCCAACGCAGGAAGATGTCAGTCACCATGATACACCAGGAATTACTGCGCTTCACTCAGAGCCATGGAGTTGGGACTGAGCTTAGGCAAATCCGATCTCCTTAGGTTATCCTCCCTGCCAAGTGACGTGTCAGTGTGCATGGGTGTGTGTACGGGATTGATATAGGTGCTCAGTAGCACACTACATGGTGAAATAATGTTTTATACATGCTAAATATTCTAGAGATACATTTTCAAAAGCTGCATACTTTTTAAAAGAGGTGCTTTTAGATTTTGGAAAAACTCATTTGAAAATGTATTTTCTTTGCGTACCTTTATATGATGTCTGTTTTTTTGTTTTTGTTTTTTTTAAAACAGATCCGGAATCATTTTTGCCTTCGCTTTCCGAATGCAGCTAACCTGCAGACATAATTAAATTATAGAGCTTCAGACAACTTTTTGGGGAAAGGAACTGCTTCATAAAATGTATTCATAAAATAAATATCGTGCTGCAATGGTTTAATTCTCATATTCTCAGGCTTATTGGTGTATTTTTCCACCAGGGTCGTCTAAACGAAACCTGAATGAAAATGTGAAATGACAATTATTTTAAATTACATGAAAATGGCTGTTTTTAAAGAGAGTTTGTTATTGAATCAGATAAATGCAGAAAGTAACCGAACAAATGTTATACAACTGTCTTTCATAATGAAGCACGTCCTGTTTTCAACTAGAGTTAAAAAACAAATTATTTAAAAGAAGTACATCCTGTTTTCTATTTCAAATGAAGCAGAATTAGCATTGTATTATGGTAGACCTGTGGGCCTTACGGTGGTCTTTTTGCCCTCTTTCCTCCATTTCTTTCTGCTGAAATGTGTTTTTATTGACCATAGGACTCTGTGCACTTTACCACTGCTGACATTTGCTAAAGTGCTTGTGGTTTAACATGGTTAAATTGATTTAAACCTGTTTGGAATATTTATTTTACTTATATGTCCATGAAGAGTGGTATAGCATATATCCAGGGCCTGTAAATCAAAAGCTACTAGTAGGAGATGCAGCACCCACTTAAGTAGCCCCTTAAAACATGTCCCAGGTCTGCCCTTCCAGCCATATTGAAGTTTTGAACTACCAATTCGACTTTCCAATATTGCCCCTTGCAAAGTCTTGAGCTCCCCATTAATTGCATATGTAACCCCTAAGGTAGGTCCTAGGTAGCCCATGGTGCAGGGTGCATTGTAATTAAAAGTCTATACATTTAGGTTTTGCATGTCCTGGCAGCGCAAGACTCTTAAATTCATTTTCACTACTGTGAGGCCTAACTGTCCCATAGGATAACATTGTATGGTCTTTATACAAGTGCTGACTTCTGATTCGGACCAGGTAAGCACTTCATGTTTGGTAACTATGATATTTAATGAAAAGTCCTCTTTAATGGTAAAGTTAGATTTTAAATTCAATTTTGAAAATGCCACTTTTAGAAAGTGGCAATTTCCCTGACCTTAGCCTATTGGTGCCTGGAGCCTGTTTTGGGTCAAGTGACTGTGTGTAACCGACAGTTAGACTTTGTGAATTCCTCCCGGACTGTCACACAATAGATGGATTAGTTGTGCCTGAGTGGGCCATCTGCTGGCAGGATGGTGGGGTGGAGCAGAGATGGGCACAGCCCCACTTGCACCTAAATAGGCTGTGATCTCCCTTCACACAAAGGGCTTGCCACCACCACATTGTCTCTGCAGCTCGCCAGGGCAGAGGAGCCAGGAAATTCCAAGTGCTTCCAAGAGAAATCTCTAGAAAACATTTCCTGACTCCAAAGGAGGCGCCAAGTATAAAGATAGCACCCTCAGACCCACTATTCAGTTCACTTTCCGGACCTGCGGGAGGACTCTCAGTGGACTGCATGCTGCTGTGGCCTGCTGTGTATGCCACCAGACAGCTTTGCTGCATCTGGAAGAACTACTTTTCTACCTGGAGCCTGCCTGCAACCCTCAGGAGCCAGTCCTGCAGTTTGAGCGCTGCAACTTCACCCGAACCAAGGAATTTCAGAGTGATTCAAATGACTAGCTTGCCGGCCTCCTGTTCTGAGCCACAGGGACACAAGTACTCCCTCTACCTTGAACCCACACCTGGATCCAGCCTGAGTGACCTCTGAACCCCCAAGTGATGTCCTACCAGTCCTGGACTCTTGGTTATGATGCTAAAGGTGCCCAGATAGTCAAAATCCTAAATGTTTTGGCTAAAAATTGCTCAGAGAACCGAGGGAAGAACAGGACCGAAGTGCTCATCTATTCACCCAAGGTGCATCACCGGTCAGCCTGAATTCCTGGCTCCTCCCACTACGTACTTCTCTGCAGCAGCAAATCCTGTTCAGTGGTCCTTTGCCAAAGGTGTATCCGACCACCTTGAACTGTCTTCAGCTACAGCCTCAAGCCTCGTCCCGCTGGAGAATTTTGACTTCTAAAAAAGTGACTACGTCCGAACATAGAAATTTTCACAGCAACTTCTTCCAGAGGCTCTCTGATACCAATGCTTTCTCCCTGGACACTGCCTGCAGCCTTGTCCCACTGAACTTACCTTTTTAAAAAAAAAATCTTGGAAATTCTTTAAAGTCCGAAGGTAACCACTGATCGGGCCCAATCCACTTTCTAAATCCGAAATGCACTCCATCGTGGTCTGCCATATTCTTCCACTTTGACCCAGTCTTGCATGACCAGATGTACGTAGTTGTCGCTTTGATATTTTAGGTGCTAGTTTTTTTCTAAATCTTTAAAAATGCATAAGTCCAGTTCTACAAATTGGATTTTTGTTGTTTTCATTTCCCAAATGATGTATTCACGTTTACTCTATGTTTCTAAATTGGTGTGGAATTTTTCTCATTTTGTCTTTTCTCTTTATTACTGTTTCTGTGCTACATAAATACTTTACACACTTCCTCTAAGTTGTGTCTGACTGCTTTGTGTGGCAAGCTACCCAGGGTTAAGCACAGGAACATTTAGTGACATTTTTATGGTTCGCCCTGCCAGGGATTCAGGCTGTTACTTGACCAGGGCTCACACCCCAGTTAACCAGCAACCCAATTTCTCACATACGAAAGATGTTAGGAAGCATGTTAACTTGCTCTTGTAAAAGGAGCATACAGTTCTTCTATTAACTCAACACCACAACAATTATGTAAACATGGTTAAATGCATTAAAACAACATTCGAGGAACAGGTGTTTTTTAAAGAAAATATTTCCATCAATTCTCTGCAGTTGTTTGGTACTTCAAAGCAATTGGGTTACTGGTTGAGGGTGTGAAATCCTACTCAAGCAGCACCCACAATCCTTGCCAGGGGTAAGTCACAAGCAAACACCAAATTAACCTGGGCTTAATCCCTCTGGTAGCCTAGCACAAAAGCAGTTAGGTTTTACTTAGAGGCAATATGTAAATTATTTATGCAGCACTTCACATAATAATAGAGTGAAAACACAACACAATAAAACATCCCACACCAATTTAGAAATATAGAGCAAAACGTAATAAATATTTTAACATCAAAACAAAAATCCAATCAGTATAACAGAAGGTATGACATTTTAAAGATTTAGGTGAAAATAGCACCAAAAAGCACAAAGCTCCACTTACGGCTATCTGGTCGTGTAAGAAAGTTACAAGTTCAGGTTGACCGCGATGGAGCATGGGCCGGGTATAGGGAATAGGTTAGTTCCACTGAAAGTGCTACCTTCAAAGTCCAGCACAAAGAGTTCCATTTGCAGTTGAACGGGCAGTGAGGGGCAGGGAGAGAGTCATGCGTGGCCATCCCAGAAGTGCGAAGAGCAGGCCGGGCGTCATGGACTGTCATTGCTGGAGCTTCACATTGGTGGTCTCCGTGAGCTGTCAATGCCGTAGTGTGAAGTGCTGATCTCACGCTGTCAGGCATCATCAGCAGTCACTGTAGAGCGGAGAGTTGAGTTTACCAGAACTTCATGTTTGTGGTGGCATGAGCAGTAAGGACTTGGTGCGAATTAGCCTGTTCACAAATAGTTAAAAATCTTCAGGGGAGCTCAACTGAGGCCCCACAAATGGGTCCAGGACATGAAGGGTACCACTTGGGTGTCAGGAACTTACCCAGCAGAGGCCAGCTGGGCTCAGGCAGGTCTGTTGCAAATTTGTATCCTAATAGGTGTTTGCAACTACTCTATGACCATGATATGTGCAAAATAAAGAACACTCCGATGTGAATGAACTCCACTCGGTCAAATGTGCTCTGTACAAAAAATGAAATTTTAGCTTTTAAAAACTATGGAAATTATTGTCATTTGATTTGACTTTTTATTCAAAATTTTGTTATGGTTTTAATTAACTAAACAATAAAAAATGTACTTACTTACTGTTGCAAGTTTAGTTTCAGGTTCAGGCAGCAGGTCAGCTGGGCAGTTGCAGGGAGCCTCTGGAGGTTGTTAAGTATCTGTAGCTCAGAACAAGAGGCCAGCTAACTGACCCTTGGTATCACTTCAGCTTAGGATGAAGGGTGCAGGTCAAGTCTTTCTTCTTGGTCAGCAGGGCAGCAGAGCAGCAGCGCAGCAGGGCAGCCGAGTGGCAGTCCTTCTGGCAATACAGCAGGACAGCAGTCATTCTTCTGTAGCATCCACAGGTCTGGGAGTTTACTGAAGAGTTGGGGTCTCAGGTGCAATATTTATAGCTGGTTCCCACTGTGAAGTAGCAGATATTTCTCTAGCTCTCCCCCCCAACAGTCCCAGGCATCCCCTTCCTCCCTGCCTTAGCCCCATCTTGTCTGAGGGCACAAAAGACTAGTGATAAACCCTTTGTGAGAGTTGTCCGTCAGAGTCTTTTTGATGTGCAAGTGTGGTAGGTGACAGCTTCTCCCCCTTGTTAAGCCAGAGTGGCCCATCCTGCCAGCACCTAGCATTCCTTTGTCTTACTGTGTGGGAGCAATGCACAAAGACCTAGTGCATGCTACATGTAGTCATGTAGACATGTAGCCAGGAACAAGCTTCAGACACCAAATGGTTAGGGCAAGAAAATGCCGACTTTCTAAAAGTTGAAAAAGGGGGTGGGGAACCCAATAGACCCTTGGAGGCTTGGGTAATTAGTGTATCAGCAGGTGAACGTGCCTAAAAGGGTTTCTGTTCTCTACTTATTCTCATGTTTTTAAACAAGTGTCAGTGATAAGCTCTACACAGTAGCTCACATTAAGTTATTTCAAAAACGGAATTACTTATTTCAACATAAACAGATTTATGTTGAAACAATATTAAAGGGTGCAAAGAATGCTATATATATGAACACACATCAACACACAGTGACTGAGCATGAAAAAATTCACAAAGAAAATAGGTGTAATTTTATTTTCTTTGTGAATTTTATTTTATACACTGCACTCTGCCATATGGACTATTTAGGCGTACCCTAAGGGTGACCTATATTAATGTAAAAGAAAGTTTGAGCCTGGCATAAGGTTTATTTTGCAAGGTCAAAATGGCAGTTTAAAACTACACACAGGCTGCAGTGGCAGGCCTGAGACATGTTTAAAGGGCTATCTAAGTGAGCGGCACAATCAATGCTGGAGGCCCACTAGTAGCATTTAGATTACATGCACTGGGTACATGCAGTACCACTTTACTAGGGACTTACAAGTAATTTAAATGTGCTAATTGTGTGTAAGCCAGTTTCACCATGTTTAAAGGAGAGAGCACAGGCACTTTATCGCTGGTTAGCAGTGGTAAAGTGTGAAGCGTCCTAAAAGTCAACAAAATTGGGTTTCAAAACAGAAGAGTGAAGGAAAAAATATTGGGGATGACCCTGCGAAATGGCCAAGTCTAACAGTCCTGTTTCCAAGAAACACAGAATACCTTAAAATTATAAACACCAGCACTCACTTTTAAAGCTGAAGATTCATTAAGCCTACATATAGCTTCTGTCTCCTTGTTCCCTGTCAAGATGGTCTCGGCCAAGCAAAGAGGTCAATCTGCCCCCTGGCTCTCGTTAAACATGTTCTTGCTTATGCAAGGTTGCAAACAACTGGAGTATAAATGGCAGCGGCATAACAACAAAGAGTCCAATAAACCGGCTCTAAAAATCTACCACAAGGCTATTAAAACTGCACCTAGTGTTTTTATGCATTGCATTTTACTGAATCAGAGAACACTTCCCTCAAATATTTAAAGTTGCTAAATTCTACCCTGATCTTAAAATGGCCTTGTGCTACACTGCCATCTAACGAAATCTGAACTACCCCCGTTGAACCCAAAATTTGATAAGGAACTTTAGCAAAAATTCTCTATCGGGCAACAGATATGCAGTGGTAAAATGAAGGATGTGGCTGAAACTCCTAAAAAACAACAGACAAAGACAAGTATTCAGAAACATAATGCCTCTGCACCATGCATAATCTTCATGGTGATGATTAGCAAAGTAATCCACAAAAGAAGTGAATTGCAAGTCATTTTGACTCAGAAATAAAATAGAGTTGGTTGGGTGTATCTACCTGAGCTCCATTAGAAGGAGGCAATCTATACATGTATGTATTCATGTAAGTATGTATGTGTTTTTTTTATAGCATGGACCTAGCCAATAGGCAGTACAATGGTTTCACCCATTCTGCATAGTGTGGCAAGTACGCCATTTAAAAAATCACTAAACCCACAAAGACTTGCAATCATATAATACATTCAGAGGCTGAAAGGAGGCACATTTGTGTAAAACATCTAGTGCAAATACCTTGCTCTCACTGGATAATTTCTATCATAAAAATGTCTCTTTAATTAAAGCAATTTTAGCCTTTTAAAAATATGCTTTGGATCCATTTTGGGCTAGCATAGTAGGTGTTCTATCTGCTACTTTCAAATGTTTATCTATGTGATCACAAGTAAATTAAATGTCATTGACGTACAAAACCACCTTGGGATATTCCTGTATGAGTTTCATAATTCGGGCTGTGAACTGGCCAGTTCTTATACCATTGAGGTAATTGGGTTTAAGCTTAATGAATACCACTAAATGCGAGGTATTGCAAATTAGCTATTCATGTACTATATTTTTGCTGAAAATAAACTGCTAGCTTTGTTGTGTCATTTTATACTTTTTCATAACAACTGTTTTATGAACCTTGTACTCTGGGCAAGCTTAAGTTTGCTCTGAACACTAAAAAACATATCAAAGAAATTCAATAGTGCACATAGTGTTGTAATGGTTTATGTTTCTTTTATTCTCTTTCAAATCTTCACGTAGTTTCAGCAAAGTTCATAACATAATAGGAAGCCATATGATTGCAGCCAACACGTGTTTCGTCTTATGGTAATACTATACGAGCGACTTCATCAGGGCCTAACAATAGTTCTTCTAAAGCCAAATCCAGTTTCTGAAGATGTATCATCTGCCCCCAATATATCCGATAGTAACTTTGTAGGGTATGTCCATATTCCACAAAATCATGTAGTAGATGCTCCATATATTAATTCTATCTTCGTAGTTAATCGTAGCATGACAGAGAGTAATCTGCCCCCTCTGTCCCGGTG
Source organism: Calotriton arnoldi (assembly GCA_963921515.1). Taxonomy (NCBI): domain Eukaryota; kingdom Metazoa; phylum Chordata; class Amphibia; order Caudata; family Salamandridae; genus Calotriton; species Calotriton arnoldi. The sequence continues at coordinate 232,680 of CAWUFW010005000.1, read as the reverse complement.
TTCAGCTGAACTGAATTTCTTTGATATGCTTTTTGGTGCTCAGAGCCAACTTAAGCTTCCTACTTGGTGAGGATGCTTTACCTCACTGATTGGAAGAGTTGGGTGGCCCCCTTCCTTGAATCTTGGAGCACCTGCCATTAACACTTTGCTTCAGACAGTTCAATACTCTGTTTTGTGCAACTGTTAACCCAGTCACTTTTTGTTTGTCTAGTACTCTGGCCATTCCACACTCTGGGCCTGATTCACAAAGGTAACTTACACTTTTGAGTAATTTATACTTTTGAGTAAGTTTACTACTTTTTAACTTTTCACAACTAAGCTACTACTAAAAAAAATCAGTAGTAAGCCAGCACCACTATAAGTGTTAAATTAAGTTACATTATTTAAAATAGATAACATTTACAAATATAATTTCATGTTAAAAATTGTAGAAATAATGCATATGTATTATTTAATTATAAAATATTTTATTACTGTGGCGCGAATTTCAAAATAATGTTAAATTAAACTTACGTACGTATTACTACTTTTTGCTTATTCACAAAATCTGAGAGTAAGTTATTAATAAAAGAAAATATTAGTATATCCAAAATCACGTGGCCAACCACTGGTACTGCAACACCATCCCATTGAAAATAAGTGAGAAAGGGAATTAAAATAAAACCTCATAGGAAATAAAATAAAATTAGATTAAATCAATTTATTAAAAATGATTAAAAATATAAACAAATGCAATTTAAATTTAAAATAAAAAGAGTGAATATGTAATATTGAATAATAAAATATGTTATTTTTAAGAATTCAGTAAAACAATACTTGTTATAAACATATAACTAATATAATTTTAATTATTTCAATACATCATTTTTAATGATTATCAGTGCAAAATAACATTTTTACAAATTCTTTAGATGGGAATTTACTTTTTAAATTTAAACTTCAAAAGAATCATTTAATATATTTCCATTCATTATTTAAAAATTAGGTCAATAGTTCTGTACCATGTTTTTATGTTGTCCTACATTTTAAATAAACATATAGAATTGAATTTACTATAATATTTAATTAAAAAATATTTTTACTATCTATTTTTGCATTAAAAAACTTTTTTTAATTTTCCCTATACTTTCACATTGGGAGACCCTCCAGTGAGTTTTCTTTAGTCGTAACTTACACTCAGATTTTGTGAATGAGCAAAACATTACTCAAAAGTGTAAATTACTAAAAAGTGTAAGTTAACTTTCTGAATCATGCCGTCTGTGTGTATGTGTGTGAGCTCAAATTATTAAAGTTTGATAAGAGACAGTCTGACCTATTGGGTTTAACCTCTGGGAAATGAGGGGTGTTTATTGTCGAAAGACAGGTTACTATGAATCTCTCACACTGCAATTCTTTTGCAATGACTTTTAATATGTTATGCATCACCACTTGCTTTTAGGGATACTGGGTTTAAATGTGCAACTGATTCTCAACAGAAATCACATGTGGGTTTGATTATTTGTCATAAGCCATTTTGTTCTTAAAGAAAGCAGAAGCTGTGGTCCTCAGGCACTAAAGGAGTAAAAGCACCAATCACAACTTCCTCCACTCTCGGCACACATCATGTCATACTCTTCACACTTTGGGAATTTCATTGAGGAAAGCAAAGTTGATGGGTGGAATGCTTGCATCATTTTTCATCCACCATCCCACTCTAGCCATATGCAAATCAGGCTTTGTACTGATCCAACAGGACCAGTCTAGTCTGAGTTACCAGGTCAGGTCCACTCCAGATGGGTTATATATATGTACCCATACATATCCATACAAGTGGAACTTTGTAAGAGTGACCTCCATTCAACCATGCAAACAAGTATGAAGCCTGAGTTACTCTCTAGGAAAAACAATGCATCCTTCTAAATGGGCATTAGGTTAAGTCGGAATCACTTGCGCTGCTTGGGTATATTCAAGAAACTGCATTTACATATGGAATATATTAGTGCATCTCAGTTACACACTGAGGGGCCGATTCCGATTCGGGCCAGAAATCTCTCTGACCGAGCCGGACTCGGAGAGATTTCCGACCGAATAGGACCCTAGCAGCCCGACCGAACGAGTATGATGCGCACGTATGCCATCGGACTCGATTCGGTCGGACTCCCATTGAAGTCAATGGGAGCCTGTCGTACAACGCGTACGCGGGCTCCCATTGACTCAATGGGTGCGAGGCGAACAAGGGAGCCCCCTACAGCGTGTATGCGGCGAAGCGACTCGCGCCGTACACGCACAGGTAGGGGGGACCCATGGGTCCCCCCTGTGTGCGACTGGCGCAGCTACGCGTACAGGGGGGTCTGACACGGACCCCCAAAGTACGGCTCCGACTGCTCCTTCGAGCCGGACGGCGCGAGTTGGTCGGTCTGCTCGCGGCGCGCATCGTACTTGCCCGGCCGGGGAACGTCTCCATTGCGCGGTGCGAGGCGTGTCCGAGCGAGTCGGTCGGAGCGGTCGGCTTTCGCGTACGAGTCGGTCGGTGCAGTTGGGTCTCGCGAACGAGTCGGTCGGAGTTTTCGCATCGTACTCGCTCGCCCGGACGCACGTACGAATCGGTCGGGAAACAGGGCTCCAAATCGGATCCGGTAAAGCCGAATCCGATTCGGAGCCCTACCGGCCGAGATCGGAATCGGCCCCATAGACTGCACAGGTCAAGGAATGCACTGGAAATTATGGTATGACTGAGGAATGCCCTCAAATGCACTTATAGTGTTTTTTAAAGCTATAGGAACCCAATCAGCAGCCCTAGGCTCCATTGCTCACTTCACTTTTACATTTTTAGATCTTTTTCTCACTCCAGGTCACTCGCTTTCTGGAAATGAGAGTGAGTACCATGCCTCTCACTTCAAGTCACAAAAAGTATTTTAGTTTAGGGAGCATTTTATGAATAATACAATTAGATTTTTTTTTACATAACCTCGTGATTTCAAGTGAATATGTGGGTGATATTGTGTGTTGGTTATTTATTATTTATTGGGATGATCACCCAGACTACCAGCTCCTTTATCTATTGTGATAAAAATACCAAATATGATTGCGTGTGTTACATGATATTAGGCAATAATGTCTTTTTGTTAACCATGTTCTGATTCAGCTTTGCAGGATATTTACATTATATGCTTGAGCACCAAAACAGATAGGCTATGCTTGTTCACTATTACCTACACTATATCAGTTAGGTTTACAATTGAATTGGAGTAGCTAGACATAAATGTACATTTTGGGTCCTGATGAAAACCCTGTGATTTTGTAGCATGACATGCTCATAATAGGTACAATGAGGAAGGTGACCTAATTCACCCTATACCACATCTTTTATAACCCTGGGCGTAGTTCGCGTAGTCGCTCTACGCGAAGCTACGCGAAGACGTCGAAGCGCTACGCGAGCTTCGCATAGCTTCGCGAGCGTGCGTAGCTGCTTGGCGCGCCCGTTCGCGATGCGTTTTCTTGCTCGGGAACGCGTCGTTCGTGTTCGGGACGCTGTTTACGTGCTCGGGGCGCGAACTTACCCATGCGGTCGCCTATGGGCGCGGCCATTTTGATTTTCACTTGTCCCGCCCGTTCGCGATCCCTTATTTCCTGTTCCGGGTCGCGTATAGCGTGCTCGCGATGCGCATTCCATGTTCGGGAACGCGTTGTACGTGTTCGCGACGTTTTGTGCGTGCTCGGGGAGAAATATCGCGCAAACTTACCCATGCGGTCGCGATGGGCGCGGCCATCTTGTTTTACCACTCTATGCTATGGTTCTGGGCCTGCTTTTCTATCCTCCCTCAATCTTTGCAATCCTTAGTTTTTTACACAGTTTTTCAATTTTTCTTTATTTCTTACCTATCTCTCTCTCTGCCTAAGTCTATATTTTGCATTTTTTTCTACTTTTTACTGTGTTTTTTTTACTTTCCAACTGTTTTATATAACTTTCTTCTTTAAGCTCCTACTTCTTCCCCTAACTTTATTTTTCCCTTCTAACTTTTCTTTTTCACCTCCTCCCACCCCAGAACCATGGCGAAGGGTAGCAGCAGCGGGTCAAAGAAGGGCAAGGGGCGTGCGCCCAATCGCCGCCTGCCTTGCGGCAGACTGCGCCCGCAGGGGTGCAAGCCCGCCAGCTGTTTACGGAGGAGGAGGTGGCCGCCCTTGTTTTTTTTATTCAGCGCCACCTCCCCTTGACCTTGGCAGCAGGCGGCAGGCCAGGCTCCGGTTACCCGACCCAGGAGCGTCACCGTCGGTGGGCGAAGGTGCGTCGGGCAGTGTTTCGCTGCTCCGCGGTCCGGCGCACACATAACCAGCTGGCCCACCGGTGGTCAGACATTCTTGACCGGGAGCAGGACCTGTTGGACCTGCTAGGTGTCGAGGTCGTGGGGCTTGGTGAGTAGCCAATATATATAGTAGTATAAGTATTGTGATTTGTGTATACATTTTTTACAAATAATAACAAGAATAATGCTGCTTACATTGCAGGTAAATTACGTTTCAAAATCTTCTGTGATTGTAGGACACAGGTGCTGGGCGGTACTCTTACTTTTTTGCAACTTTGCGCTCGCTTGTCATTATTATGTAAGAGTTTACTTTAGAGAACTTCAGTTAGGTAATGCTATTGCTAGAGAGACTGTAGTCTTTCCTTTGTCCTCCTGTCAAATAGTGGTGGATGGATTTGATACTAGGTTTAGTTACTATTAGTTGATAATTTTTGAGCGGTCTGCGTGACGCATCCTCTGTCACTGAGTGCTGCTTACCCCAGTCCTTTTGTAGTTTGTTTAGTGAGTGGTACTGGTAAGCTTAGCTTAGCAGTGTCAGTCAGCTGCAGAACATCAGACGCAACCAACCAACAATTTGATGTATGCATTATGCACTGACTTTATGCATGTGTCCTCCTTCTCACCTATGCATTTTTGATGGAAATAAAAAATTGAAATGCATGCTTAATGAACAATTGGCCCGCCTGGAATAGGTGGGCTAGGTCAGGTGGTACTTAGGCTTAGTTAGTGTTCTGGATTTTATTTGAAACAATCAGAATGGAACACTGAATTAGTGTTCCCCAATAAGTAGACTGTCCGTGAATTCCGCAAGCCAGTAGGCGATCGGATTAGATAGGTCAATTTTATAGCAATTTTTGTTTCCTAAAACGTTTTTTGAGCGTTTTTTTAAGATAATTTATTTGTTTCACAGCAATCATTAATGTTTGTGTCTTTCTTTTTCTTTATTATATCTTACATGATCACTGATCTGCAGCACCCAGGGGCAAGAAGACGGGGTCCGAGTCGGCGGGACAACCACCAGAGGACCGCTCCTCTACCGAGGGCCCTGCTGCTGGTCCCAGTAAGTCCTCCAGTGGTTATATTAACAATTATATTGCCCTAACTTTTACTGGACCTTATTTATTCTGAACTATTAATTCTGGCTCCACTCCCTAATTATCTTTTTTACAAAAGATTCTTTGATCAGTTGATCTTGACTTGACTATCTGTTTCTAAATTCTGGTTATCCCTGCCTCTAAGTTCTAACTGCCTCTGCTATGAATGTCTGTACTCTGTACTACTAATATTAGTCTGTCGCTAAGCTTTCCCAGTTTGCATTGCCACTCTTTATTGTACGGTTTTGAATAAAACTCAGATTGACCAATACTAATAGCTCTAGCCACTGAGTCCAGTCCTTTCGGTTGTCCTCTTCTAGGCTTCTTAATCTTGAGGCTTTGACAATTACCACAAACAAAATGCACAACCAGATATTTGACTATTTTTGATAGGAATAGGATATAGTACATACTACTTGTATTCTGCACAGCCCCATGCAGAACTATGCACAATGAAAGAGGATGTTGGTGATGAGAGTTTGGAACTTGGACGTTCCTCACACCTCAGTCAGAAGTGAACCCACAATCCCCTGAACGACTAGCTAGTGTCTCATTAGGTCCCCGAACCCCCACCCGAAGATACCCAATGATTATGATTCCACAACCCAGAACATAACACACTTTCGCTCACTCACTCGTGTAAGTCCACCACCACCACCACACCAAATACCACATAGTCTATGTGTAAGTTCAAAAGGTTTATTTTCAAATGACAACTTCTGTAGGTTGTTCTATAAAATTCAGTGTACTCCAGCCAGCTCCAACAGCAAAATGCATAAGATTAAAACAATAAAAATTGTTGCAACAAGTGCATGCTGATATAGACAAAAGATCTGTGTGAATTCTGGGCGACTCCTCACCGTAGAACGTAGAATTACTGGTTACATGCATCATTCATAAGCTCTGCAAATCTCTGGTTCGTACTCGTAGAAGGGAATCCTCTGCCTGAGAAAAATGGTGCGTGTTAAATTTAATGCAAGCATTTGTCAGTCCTGCCAAAAAACTGTAACATGTTACCTATGGCTAAGTAATACGGACTAACGGAACTCCATAACAAAGTGGCTTGTTTTCCGACCTCTTGTACGCAACGCTCAGACAGTAGCTGTATGTGCTCATGTGGGCTCAAAAGGCGTCTTACTGTTACTGCACAACAAGCTGCGAGGTAACATGCGCAAAAGACATGAAGCGAAAAATGGTTGCATGGCTCAGGCTAACTTTGCAAAGAGTAGAGTATAGTATAATAATGACCTTAGGGACCATAATAACACTATTAGTGTCTGTCTACTGACTGTACTCTAGTACCCGATTTGGACTATTGAATGTGATTTATAATAATAAATATGTATTAACCTTTTTTCAATCTTGCTAGTGAAAAATAATAAATAGGGGGAGGTGTACAGGCATCTAAAAATGTGTCATGTTTTTGCTAGGCGTACTACCGACCAACAGTGCTGGTGGGGCCAGCGGCGATGGCGTTGCGGCCATTCCGGAGGGGGCAGGAGATACAGGGGGTGAGCCAGCAGCAGTGGCGGGCGGTGGTAAGTTATATTCATGACTTATTGACATTGCACTAGCTGGAAGGGTGTGTGGAGTGGACTTCACTCACTGTACTGATGTTGAGACTTATTAGGTATGAAGTTGTAGTGAACATTATACAACGGTTAATAAAGAAGACACCCTTTACTTAGCAGCATGAGCAATGCAGTACCAATAGCATTACCAGCGTGACTTCATTAACCAATGGCCTCTTATATCTGACTCCAACTCAGCTGTGAAAGTTTTATGGAGGAGACTAAAAGTCAGATCAGATGACCTTGATGGATGTGTTGAACAAAAAGGGAAAGAAGGGTGGAAGGAGGAAGGGCGGGCGAGATTTAATATGATGACTGGCAGAGAAGGATACGTTGGAAGCATGGATAGGTGGCTGATAGGAATCAGATGCATGTGTTGTTGAAGGATGGGTGGAAGGTGAAAGAAGAATGGATGCCTGCCTGGGTGGGCGACACAGTATGGGTGGATACCGTGGATAGCAAGAATCATCAGCGGTGTTTGGGTGAAACTCAAAGCCAAGGCAAGCAACGGAGTGAGTGGACACATGCGTTGTTGTTGGTGAAACAAAGTAAGGTTTGTGGAGAGATTAAGAAGAATGATTGACATTTACTTAGAATGGATGGATGCCTGTATGTATTCATCATAGACAGCATAGGTGGAGACTGTCACGGGATGCTCAGTTTTAGGGAATGTTAAAGAAACCGCGCCAGCGTACCAAAGCCGATGTGGGGAGGGGCAGGGTGGGGGTAGTAGTAAACAATGTATTACGCGGGCAAATACAGGTAACTTTACTGTAACATACAAATAAATAAAGTGAATTTCATTGTGCGCACTGCACCGCCAAATGGGATGCAGTGTGCGCAACAAAATTAGTTTAATTTATTTATATGTTTACTTACCTGTAATTGGCCGTAATCCATAGTTTACTACCCCCATCCTGCCCCTACCCACGCCACCGCCCGGCCAAACTCCCCGAGTCCCACCAACGACCGCTACTGACCTTATGTCGTTGTCCCATATAAAAGCAACGATCATTGGATCAGATATATAATCTGCCTTTTTGTAGTAGCCAAGGCACTGTGAAATTGAGCAATTGCCCTCCATGTAACAGAGAGTATGGCCAGTGCCACCCGTAATAGAAAAATACGAGCTTCCCCACCTGCAAACAGTAGTAAATCAAACTAATGTTACTCTGCGTCATGACTCGTATGTTTGTCTTGGCTTCAAGCATAGATGACCGAGCTGGCAATGCCGGCTACAACCAGGTTATGTCATTTCCCTAAACTAGAGATAAGAAGAACACTGGTGTACTGTGTACTGCTTGGAGTCCATAGTGCTAGTATAATGCCTGAAACTCCCACAAATGTTAGAGGCCGAGGAAGTGGGAGGATAGATAGATTATTACCACAAATGTTATGTACTGTGCTTCTTGCTAGTGCTACTGTGCCATTATGTGTTGAATTAATTTTGTGTTACTGTTTATGTAAGAGTACTGGTTACAACAATATTTTCTTTCTTTCTTTTCCCAAGACAAACCATCGCGGAAGGAGTTGGCAGTCAGGGCCCGGCGCCGGAAACTGGAGGCCATATGCCGGGAGTACCGGAGGCTGGTGGCTCTGGCGGAGGAGGAGGAGGAGGCGGCAGCAGCTGCAGCCTCGTCCGATGCCCCGGGCCCCAGCCAGGCCCCAACTCCAGCGGTACGGCGCCGCGGTCTGATAGCCAGCCGCCGCAAATCATTAACAGCCAGCACTGCTGCTGTCCCCCATTGTGGATGCCACTGCAGGGCATTCCGCAAGAAGATTCTCCTCCGGATGGCACGGCAAGAGGAGCAAATGGAGGAGCGGGTGAAACTCCTGGTGGACAAACACCTTAAAGCCCGCCGATTATAACATCGAGGACCCTGTTGCTTTGCCCCTTTTTATTCCTTGTTTTGGTGGGTGGGAATTGGGCGTTGGGGTTTCGGGACATTCTTTGGACTTTTTTCGTTTTGGACATTGGTTGGGGTTAGGGAGAGGGGTGGGTCAGGTGTGGGATAGTTTATTTTTGTTAGGGTAATAAATTATATTTATACTTAAACATACAATGTTAATGTTTTGTGGGGGTTACTGTTTTATGAATTAACGTCACATTGGTTTGCTTGCTGCTGCAGGGCCGCAGCCAGTGTTTGATTTAAATAATCTGCCGATGATGTATAACAAACAGATAGATGCGGTACCCCTCACCGAGTTATTTGTCCTACTAGTATTCTACCTCCCACCAAACTTATCTTACCTGTGATTGATGATGACTACGTTCGGCACAGCGATGGCTGCATGGTTTCCATAGAGAATGTAGAAGATGCCATGGTTGTGGTGGTAGTACTAGAGTAGACACTGGCAGTAGCATTTGCTAAAAAATTTAAAAAAGAGACAGTCACTTGCCTGAGAAAAACTGTTGGAGGAGTAGTCGAACGAAGTGAAATACAGTACAGAAGACGACTGCCAAACAAACAATATTGCAGTTGCAACTGCTAAAGTCAAATTAAACATAATGGTGGCGGGGACAGCCTAGTACAAGAAGTTATAAACTGCAGTTGTGCTGTCGAGTGAGTCACTTAACTTAACACAATCGTAATTCGTAACCTTTACTGCTGTGTGGTAGGAGTTTGATGATTAATGCAATCAATGACGGCAATTAATTATGATGTACTACTATTAGCCGTTGACGGCTTGCACAATGACAATGCACATAGACTGAGCATGGGTGGCCAAGCAGAAGAAGCTCCTCGCCCTGCCTTGCAATTGAATTAGTGTTGCTTTCACCACATCTGCCCCAGCAAGCGTGTGATCAATTGGTGTACATTTTATGTAGTCACATCACACCTCAATATAAATCACAGCCCGGGGGAAGAGGGTTAGGGTTTGATGAATGGATGGGAAGGGGGTTTGGGGAAAGGTTTGAAAATGAAAAACAGTATGCATGGACAACAAAAGCAAAGCGCAATCTTGGCAGACGACCATGATCTTATCCAAAAAATCAATAAAGCGAGAAAAGGGAAATGCATGCGTTAATGATGAAGATTAGATAACTTGATGGTTAATGAGTAGTACATAATAACTCCTACTAGACAATTAGACAGTACAGGGCACCAGTATATTCTATTTCTATGCAATTTGCCTTGCCTGTAATATGCCCTCAGAGACCCAAATTCCATGTTGTACTGGGCTTACTTGTAAAGATAGCAAAGACAATTAACAAACATTTGTAGGGATCAATTAGCAAACAAACACACAACACACAGTCCTAATGATTGCAGAGAAAAAAGGAATCAAATTAATTAAAAGATGAATGATGAATGATACTAAAGTTACTGTATTATCATGCTAAAATTGTGGAGTTGAATCTCGTCCTTCCTCTTGGTCCTATCTTCCATGGACGCTCCGCACATCAATCTTGGTGGCCTTCCTGATGCCGATTGGTAAGGTAAATGTGAGTTGTGTCTCCCAGTATAGCAAGCACAGGGTAAAGGCCGGCCTGTAACGTCTAGATGGAAAAACAAAAGGGGTATTGAGAAATCAATGAATAAAAAAAAAAAAAAACATCAGTTACGGTGGAGTCCAAGAAGAGAAGAGAGAACACTTTCAGAGTGAGGCGGCTTGGATATATCGTGTAGATTCTGTTTACAGCATTAAGCTACAACAACAACAGGACAGAACAGGCCCACCACAGCACCAGCCCGGCCGTGACCCAACCTCCATTTACCTTAATTTTTGACATAGCCAGACAAAAGGCATACACAGCAACTTAGCATTTTCCTAATTAACTGACAAAATCAATGCTCCGCTGTCAGTCATCACTACACTCGTGACTCGACTAGACCACTACATGGACATGTAGGTCTGCTGTGTTTACTACTTTCTTGTTGAATTGTTGTGTTTATGTTTACCTTATGCCACTTCATGAAATGCAATTAGTCCTTGAATCATCTCTGATCCAACTGAATGACTGCGCGCGAAAAGATAGTATGGTCATCATCATGGTGTGGTACGTGTTGTCCAACTACAACTCAGTCTGTATTGTTGACTCCGATTAAGTCCATATTCCATATTAAAAAATTGCAACAGATATTGGCCTGCACCTGCAGTAGTAGGAGTACAATTTGGTTATTAAACAACAAGAAAGGAAACATTGACTGTCACTTATTTACTTGAGTCACTTTGTAGATTAACTAGTAGAGTAGAGTTCGACTTCATGCACAACATCAACAACAAACAACAGCAATCGCTCAGAGTCTGCAAACATCCAATGCATTCCATCATTACCTGTCTTGCTCTTCTCTTTGGCTGTCAGATCATCAGATGCCTAGTGATGACATTTTTTTTTTGTTTTTGCGGGGCAGTGGCCTCATCATTATTACTCCAGTCCACATTCATTTTGAGTGTTAGGCGCTGTTTCGGTTTTCGTCGTATTCATCTGTGGCACCTTTGTCACAGTTTAAGTTGCTTCCCATGGTCAGCAGCACTGTGATGATGGTCCGCGGCCTGTGTAGTGCTCATTGCTGGTCATTTGAGTTTGCACAAATGTCAGCAAGTTTCTTCGAAGAGTCTATTGTCTTTCTCTGCCAAGTACCTTCTGTCCTGACAGTGAGGACCTTTGGATGCCTGCTGAGGCTGTAGCCTTCGGACACTGATGAGTTTCAGCTTGAAAACAAAACGGAGGATAGCTATAGTAGTCACGTTTCACTTCTAATGGAGGCGGGACTGGTAAAGGCAACATTTATTGTACTAATGTCTGGCTTGATGGAAATGTACTCGTGCGAGACAGGAAGATGAAGCAGGACTCTGAAGAGTGGACAGTTAAATGCACAGACGTGCAACTCCAATAGGGAAATAAAAAGAAGACGGTGGTGATGGTTTTGTTGTGATTTGATTTGAACCAGAAAGACAGATACACAGACACATAAAGGAAGGAAGAAAGCAACAATTTGAAAGCCTAGTTGTCAGGGAAGAGGAGCTCGTCCTCAAACTCTGGTGGTTCGGACAGAAGTAGGTCCTGTAACGCACTATTTACGTCATCCAAGTCGCTCTGCTCTTCCTGCTGTGATTCACGTATTTTGTAATCCGGTGGTATAAAGTGCTGATTCATTTTGATCATGGTTAACCTCTCCACGCTTTGGGCCGAGAGACTGGTCCTTTTCGAAGTTACAATGGCACCAGCAGCACTGAAAACACGCTCAGAAGAGACACTTGCGACAGGGGAAGCGAGATACTTTATCGCCAGCCTGCTGAGCACTGTCCATTGGCTTCTTTTCCCATACCAATACACCAATGGGTTTCCATCCATGAAGACCTCTGTTGGGTCATCCAGATAGGCCTGGACCATCCGCTCAATGTTAAGGGGTGCTCGGATGTGCTCGGCCGGTTTTGCCTTTGCATCAGCACTGGACTTACCATACCCCTGCTGTAGAAACCAATCAGTTGCACATTGTGCTGCGGACGATCCTGTTCTTGATGTTATTGTTGGTGTAGGTGACTGCTGGGAGGCAAATGCACTGCCCTCAGGCTCCGAAGTATAACTTGACTCTGGATGCCCTGTAGTACTGGTTATGGCCTGTGGTGGGGGGCCTGTAATTAACAGCCGTTCACTTTCGAAAATAGTTGCTTCCTTAGCTATCAAAGTTTTGTAGTTGGCAACATCCACTTCCGAAAAAGGAATTACTGCCTTGCTGTTCAGAAATACTTTGTACCGTGGATCCAAAATTGTGGCACTAATGTAATGTGGTTGTGACAAAATTTTATTTTTAATCCTTGTATTTTCCGATAAGCGAGCGGCTAAGGTCTCCGCCAAATGATATGCGTCTTGTTTGTCATCCACACCTGTGTACGTTTCAGACACATCCTTCAGCTGTTGCTCTAGCATGTGCAACAATGGGATAGCTTGGCCCATAGTACAGTCCTCCCTGCTGACTTCACGTGTGAAGATCTCAAAAGGAAGTAGCATCTCAGTCAGGCATTTAATGAGGTCCCATTGAGCCATCTCAACGGTCATGCCTCTCACAGTAGGTTCCCCTATTCTTTGCATGACATAAGCATTGAGTGGTATGTACAGTTCAAACAGACGATCAAGCATATAATAAGTTGAGTTCCAACGTGTTGGCACCTCCTGGATGAGCGCTTTGACTGGCAGTTTATGCTCACGTTGAATGACCCTCAGCTGCTTCCGGGCTTTAAAAGAATGGCTGAAATGTGTGCATATTCTTCTGCAGGTGACCAGTAAGTTGCTGACTTTTGATTCATTTTTCAAAAAGTCTTGAACAACAATGTTAATGCAGTGTGCCAAACACGGGACCCTGAAATAGCCACCATTGCGCATGGCCAAAACTACATTACTGCCGTTGTCCGTGGCAACAAAACCAATCGTAAGCCCTCTTGGGCGCAGCCACTCAAAGACCTTGGTGTTAAACTCTTCCAAAATGTTTGCAGCAGTATGAGATTTCTCCATGGCAAACATGGCTACAGTTGCATGTTTGCGAGTGGCATGAAAAATCTCTGCAGTATCAACACCAGCAGATAGCTGTTCTCTAACACCCACAAAACTGATCCAGTGTGCAGTGATGCACATGTAATCTGTGGCTTGGCAACTGGTCCACATGTCTGTAGTCAGGTGGATACTGTGAACAGCACTCTGCTTCAAGGCCTTTCCTAGCAATTCCAGCACGTCGTGATGTAGTGCTGGAACTGCAACTCTGGCAAAATAGTAGCGGCTGGGAACATGCCATTTTGGGCAGATGGTTGACACAAATTCCACAAAACCCAACCCTTCAACAAAAGAAAAAGGGAGAAGGTCCAGTGCTAACATTTTAGCCAGCTTCGCATTGTACAAACGTGCTATTGGGTGGTTGCGTTCGTACTGCCCCCTCACCCCCAAACATGCTGATAATGGTAGGCTGCATGGTTTTCCTTTCTCTTAGGCTCAACGCACTTTTTGGTAGTGCGGACCTGGTACTTCTTGGTGTCTCCGGCTGACTCTTACTCTTGTGCCACTGAGATGTTGCTGAAGATGTGTGCAACGTTAAGACTGCACTGCTGGGGTCAGGGACACCTTGTGTACCACTAGTGAGAATGTCTCCCTGTCCTTCCTCTTCCACCGTGATCGGATCTTCTTCTACTCCTTTATCCCCACCAACACCAGTGGTTGCCGTTTTTTTCTGTCGCAAAGGTGGTCCTCCCAGCTGATCAAGTGGTGTTTTTTCAGATGGGTCATTTGGCCTCCGGTACCATAGTTTGTACCAAGCTTACCACGACTAACAGAGGTATTACAAATGGAGCATATAGCAATGTTCTCCTCCTTTTCGCTAACCGTAAAGAAGTCCCAAACTGGGGAGCTTAACTTTGGCCTCCTGCTGGAGGTGCCACTTCCAATGCCGGATGATCTGTAGGGTGTGTGTTGAATTTGACTCTGTGCTGCTGTACCACTACCTACTCCTACAGAGGTGGTGGTTGTGCTGGATGTAGGTCGCTGCCGGGCCTTTGCTAATGCAAATATGGAAGCTGTAGGTCGTGTTGGTGTTACCTGTGGAGGTATGCGTGCTACATCCCTCGCAGCGATTTTGGATAGAGTAAGAATGTTGGTCTCCATCTCCTCGGGGCCGGGAGTGATGTTCATGATGACTGGCTCGTCGTCATCATCATCATCTTGCTGTTCTACATCGACCTCCATAAGTGTAAGGCTTTCTGGAACCTTCCTTTTCCCTAGCTTGGTCTTGGAACGTGGCTCCCTCTCAGACTCAGTTTGAGGCTTCCAAGTGGCATCTAGATCATCAGAAGGGGGCTTGGCGAAGAACTCGATGGACTACCCCTCCTTTTCCTTGCTGGGGATTTGGAAGACAATGGATCTTCTGAATGAGTGGCTTCTTCTTCTACCTCTGCATGAGGCTCAATTTCCGGAACTGCCCCTACTTCAGGAGGAACAACAACTACTATTGCGGGCGGTGGTTGCGGCTGTTGTTGTTGACCACTTATCTGCTGTGTTTCCTCCTGCGTTGATTGGGTACTACTTTGAGATAGCGATAAGTTTATCTCCGGCTCAGCATCACTGCTTTCCACCATTAGGCTGGCTACCTCTTCTCCACTCATGTGCTTGGCCCTGGGTTGGTGGGTTGGGTCCACTGATGCGGATGTGCTGCCCCCAGCTTGCCTCCCGGACACCGCTGCTGCAGGCGCAATTTTTTTTTCCCAAAAAGGTACTGGCCGGCACACCAGACTTCAGTGTCACTTGCTTCTTCTGTTCCTTCTTCTTCTCAATAGCAACTTTCTTGGTACTGGAGGACCTGGTACCTGCTTTCTTTGGGCCCATCTTCTTCAGATGTCAGCAGCACTCAGTTGCAGAGATGTCTGGTCAGTCAGGTCACACGTCACGTTGTGTGTCCAGCAGCAGGATGTCTGTCTGGAAGTGCAACAGGCAATGTTGAGAGACACACCTCCTCCTCAGTCTTTGTGCACCTAAAAGCAAAAAAGGCAGAACATCAGTCAAACATAGCACAAATCAAACAAATAGAATATAGAACTTAGTGTGTGGTGGCCTCAATTATTAAATTTCAGAAACTCTTCCAACAACAACACACAGTGTAGCCATTTGTGAGACGTTGACAACAAGGCCAGGGCTTTACTGGCTACTGTACACTCTGGAAGAATAAGAATATTAAAGAACTAAAACTAAAATGTACTGGAGCATGTTTGGCCTAAATTTGTGCATCACGTCACGTGTGATGTATTATATAGCAGCATCAGGGAGCTGCAGCTGGCAATGGGGATGGATTTGGCAGCAGTAAAACAAGAGGAAAAATGGAAAGACACGCAGGCCTATTTGGCAAAAACAGCACACTAATAACTACCACAACAAAATGGCCCCCAGAAACATGGTGACTCACAGGCACAAGGCACGGCAAACAATGAACTCAAGCAGGCCTATATATGGGCAGACAAAGGATGCCTTATAAAACACACACCGCTTTCATGCAAAAACAAAAATCCACATGGCTAAAAACACTTTGGAAAGTTAGACAACCACTACAACAACACTATTATAATGACAGTACACACGCAAAAAATGCATTTATTTACCACACCCAATAAGTGAAATAGTCAGACCCTCCAAAAAAGCCAGATTTCGGAATTCAATTTAATCTATTCAATGCCATCTAGGGCCTAAATGATGCCAAAGTTACACAGACTACACAGAAACAGTTTTATGCACCCATGGTGACTACCTCTGGGCCTACTGGCATACTGGGCCGCAAGCTTGGAGGCCTATGGCAAAAGCACAGTGGCTGGTTTAACAAAATGGCCGCCGCCCACATGTCCAGGCCACCCAAAATAACAAAAAGTGAAGACAAAGGACAGGACCAGGCAGTTGGAGACTGTGGGAAACTTGCTACCTCTTGGAAAAAATTGTAAAACAAAGAAAAAATGACTCCTTGATCACCAAACTACTACATCTAAATGACAACCTGAGGAGTTTTTTGTGCAAAATGAACTAAATCAACATTTTCGAGAAGGTTTACTGATGCTCGAGAGATATTGTTCGCCAGATTGTAAATCCTGCGTGTTCGGCATCGCGATCGTCACAAATTGTCGTTATCGCGCGCGCGAAAAGTACATTGAGCGCGCGAAGAAGTTAAAAAGTGTAAGTCCGCGTTGTCGCGCAGTGCGGACTTGCCCAAAGTCCGCGAGCTGAAGGCCCAGGGTTACCTACTGGCTGAAAAGGCCTATTTATTTAACAAACACCACAAAAAAGAAAATACGCTCCAAAAACCACTTTTACAAATTAAAAACAATGCCATCCATGGCCTCAATTATGTTACAATTCAACAGACAACAAAAAACAGTTTTTATGCACCCATGAGGATGACTACCGCCGGGCCTACTGCCACACTAGGCCGCAAGCTTTGAGGCCTATGGCAAAAGCACAGTGGCTGTTCACACAAAATGGCCGCCAACAACAACAAGAAAAGGAAGACAAGACAGACAATGCAGGCCTAAGGCAAAAGCACAATGCCTGGCTTCACAAAATGGCTGCCACCCACATGGCCAGGCCACCCAAAATAACAAAAAGTGAAGACAAAGGACAGGACCAGGCAGTTGGAGACTGTGGGAAACTTGCTACCTCTTGGAAAAAATTGTAAAACAAAGAAAAAATGACTCTTTGATCGCCAAACTACATCTAAATGACAACCTGAGGAGTTTTTTGTGCAAAATGAACTAAATCAACAGTTTCGAGAAGGTTTAATGATGCTCGAGAGATATTGTTCGCCAGATTGTAAATCCTGCGTGTTCGGCATCGCGATCGTCACAAATTGTCGTTATCGCGCGCGCGAAAACGTACATTGAGCGCGCGAAGAAGTTAAAAAGTGTAAGTCCGCGTTAGTCGCGCAGTGCGGACTTGCACAAAGTCCGCGAGCTGAAGGCCCAGGGTTACCTACTGGCTGAAAAGGCCTATTTATTTAACAAACACCACAAAAAATAAAATACGCTCCAAAAACCACTTTTACCAATTAAAAACAATGCCATCCATGGCCTCAATTATGTTACAATTCAACAGACAACACAAAACAGTTTTTATGCACCCATGAGGATGACTACCGCCGGGCCTACTGCCACACTAGGCCGCAACAAGCTTTGAGGCCTATGGCAAAAGCACAGTGGCTGTTCACACAAAATGGCCGCCAACAACAACAAGAAAAGGAAGACAAGACAGACAATGCAGGCCTAAGGCAAAAGCACAATGCCTGGCTTCACAAAATGGCTGCCACCCACATGGCCAGGCCACCCAAAATAACAAAAAGTGAAGAAAAAGGACAGGACCAGGCAGTTGGAGACTCTGGGAAACTTGCTACCTCTTGGAACAAATTGTAAAACAAAAAAAAAATGACTCCTTCATCACCAAACTACATCTAAATGACAACCTGAGGAGTTTTTTGTGCAAAATGAACTAAATCAACATTTTCGAGAAGGTTTAATGATGCTCGAGAGATATTGTTCGCCAGATTGTAAATCCTGCGTGTTCGGCATCGCGATCGTCACAAATTGTCGTTATCGCGCGCGCAAAACGTACATTGAGCGCGCGAAGAAGTTAAAAAGTGTAAGTCCGCGTTGTCGCGCAGTGCGGACTTGCCCAAAGTCCGCGAGCTGAAGGCCCAGGGTTACCTACTGGCTGAAAAGGCCTATTTATTTAACAAACACCACAAAAAAGAAAATACGCTCAAAAAACCACTTTTACCAATTAAAAACAATGCCATCCATGGCCTCAATTATGTTACAATTCAACAGACAACAAAAAACAGTTTTTATGCACCCATGAGGATGACTACCGCCGGGCCTACTGCCACACTAGGCCGCAACAAACACCACAAAAAATAAAATACACCCCAAAAACCACTTTTACCAATTCAAAAGTAAACAAGGCCATCCATGGATGCCCGGCCTACATGATGTTTAAACTTTAAATTCAACAGACATCACAGAAACCTGCACCCATGGGTACCTCGGGCTCAAGTCTGGGCCTACTGGCTGAAATTCCAATCAAAGAAAAACAACTAGGCCCCTGCAGAAACTACAGGCCACAACAATACATTTAAAAAAATATGGAAATCCCCCAAAAAATGTAGGTACAAACAAGCCCCAATCAAACAAACAAGTACACCAATTCTCCAACTTACTTGTAAAATATCAAATCCAAGAGTCCTCAAATCCAATCCAATGATATGATGCAGCAGACAGACACAAAAAGTGATCCTTCCAGGTCAAAATCAAAATGCAAGTGAACAGCACATGGACAAAACACTGGGAGGAGCCTGCTGGACAGGAACAGGAAGTTTGAGAATCAGGGGCACTTCCTTCCTCTTGGAAAAAGAGAAAAGGACTCCTTGCTCACCAAACTACATCTCTAAATGACAACCTGAGGAGTTTTTGTGCAAAATGAACGAATTCATCTTTTTCGAGAAGGTTTTATGATGCTCGAGATATATTCATCGCCAGAATGTAGTTTCTTCGTGTTCGGGATCGCGATCTTACCAACACTGCCGCCGGAAGTCAGATCGCGCGTCCGAATGACGTGTTCGCGGTCGCACACTCTCGCGGGAACTTGCGGCCGGATTCCAAATCTCGTGGCGCCCGCGAACGGATAGGAAGTCGCGTCGGCGAACGCAGAATCACGGTAGGTCGTTACCGCGCGCGAGAACGTATATTGAGCGCGCGATGAAGAAAAACAGCTACGCTACGCCGCAAATTGCGTAGCGCACGGTAGCTTCGCGTTCTACGCGAATCGCGAAGTTACCGCAACTTCGCAGGCTTCGCGAGCGTAGCGAATTTCACCGCCCAGGCTTAATCTTTTATGTGTTTACCCTGCTATAAGTATGGAGTAATAAAATAATTTTCCACTGCATTACTTAATACAGTGCCTTATCATTAAATCACCTGCTTGAATTTAGAACTAGTAATAAGGAGTTGATCTATTACATGATTATTATTTACTGATTATGTTAACTGGTTTACAATGTTTTTTTTGTTGAATGTTGTTCTGCCCTAATTCTGATGCCTAACTGCGGCTGTGTTCAGTGCCACTTTTTGGGTGCCTTAATTTCAGTTTTGAACTGCCAATTTGAAGTGTGCCCTAGTATTTTTGCAGTAGTCTGGCCCAGTAAAAAAGGCTCACCTTGACGCGGATGCCAGCAGCCGGTGCGCTGCCTGCGTGCCGAAGGCAAGTCAAAGGCAAGTCCTTCTGCGCCAGTGTGTGTATGACCACCATTTTGTCCCCTTCAGGTTTGAAGTTCCCGATAATATGATCAAACATACTCCCTCACAAAAGCCTAAGCGTTCATGGTCCAAACTCAACATAAGGAAATGGAGGGAAGCCCTCTGGAAATCTTCTCCCATGCTAAAGGTTGACACTACAGAAAGCTATAACCCATTTTGGGAATGGCTAAACAATCCTCTAGAGCCCAGAGTCCCCTGTAAACCTTCCAAACCAAATCACACAGAAAGCAGAGCTCCATGGTACACTCTAGAGCTGTCTGTGTTAAAAAAAGAAGCTCAAAAAGGGAAAGAGAAAGGAGAAGGGCGTATAACAATAACAGTAAAAGCTGCCATAGATTAGCTATAAAAAATTATAAACAAGTAACAAGGCAGGTCAGAACTGCCCACCTCGAGGAGAAAATACACACTGCCCCTAATTTCTCCAATGAATTATTCAAGGTAGTCAACAACCTCATGACTCCTCCTTCATGCTCCATGAGCCCCCTGCTGTCAACTGAACGATGCAACATGTTTGCTATTTTTTTTATTAACGAAATAAAAATATCCTTGATCTCCTACCACCTACTGGAATGTCTACTGTCAAAACTCCGGGAAGGCAGACATCGCATCCCATTCTGTCAGCTTTCCCGACTTTGAGTCACGAAAATCTGGAAGCCACCCTCAAGGCTACCAAATAAGGTTCCCCTCTGGACCCGGCCCCTCTTGATATTCTAGGACAAGATGACAATTCAATATTATCCATCCTCATGGATATTCTCAACCACTCACTTGAAATGGGCCATATCCCCCAAATATGGAAACACATGATAGTGAAGCCACTCTTAAAAAAAGTAACAGCAAATCACCACCTGTCATATAGCTACAAACCCATCGCTCTGCTTCTGGTAGTGAGCAAGCTGCTAGAAAAGCATGTTAATAAACATCTGTCCTGTTATCTGGAAACTCATGGTGTCCTCCAGCCTACCAATACAGGCTTCAGATCGGGCTACAGTACGGCGACTGCACTGCTGGTAGCCACAGAGGAACTCCGCTCTTTCCTAGACCAAGGTGGGTCAGCAGCAATGATAAGGTTGGAGATGAGTGCAGCTATTGATAAAGTATCGCACTGTATGCTCATCCAGAAGATGATGAATGTTGGCATCACTGGGGACCCCATCAATTGGCTGGTAGCCTTCCTGGAGAACAGGAGTTTTCGAGTATGTGAAGGTCTTTTTTATTTATCTATCCACCCATTGCTGTGTGGATTCCCACAGGGCTCCTCACTGAGCCCCACACTTTCTAACTTGTATGTACTCCCCCTTGCTGAAATTGTACCATGTCATGGTCTCGCTTTAGTGTCATATGCAGATGATACCCAAATCATCATGGCTCTCACACCCAATATCAGCTGAACCACTACCCAACTTGACTCATGTCTTAGGAAGGTCACAGACTGGATGTCTGCAAGCAGTCTGAAACTTAACGGCAAACTGGTGAAAGGTAACAATAGCTCAAGGTGGCAGGAATTGTCCTGGCCAGACCAACTAGGCAAGCTGCTGGAGCCAGCTAAAGCAGTAAAGAGTCTAGGCATCTGGATAGACAGCAAGCTCACAATGGGGACTCAGGCAATAAAACTGGCCAGCTCCTGTTTCAGCATCCTAAGATCTCTCAGGAAAGTCTTACTGATATTACCAATTTTCAAAAGGAGAATAGTGGTGCAGAGTCTAATAAATTCATGTCTAGGCTATAGTAACTCCCTCTATTTAGGGGCCCCTAAATATGTGATAAAAAGGCTCCAAGTGGTGCAGAACGCTGCTGCTAGAATCCTGTTCAAAATACCCAAGCACCATTCTGCAAGACAAGCTCTCTCTGCCCTTCATTGGCTGCCAGTCCAAAGGGGAATTCACTTTAAGGCTCTGTGCATGGTCCATCGGGCCATCCATGGAAAAAGTCCACTCATCATCTGGAAATTACTCACCCTGTACATTCCAGGGAGGACCCTGTGATCTAGTAATCAGGGACTCCTGTCAGTACCTAGGATCAAAAGAATGAGAAGTGGTGGTCACTCCTTTGTGTACCTTGTATCCAAGCTGTGGAACGCCCTCACAGCCTCCCTTAGAAGTCAGCAGTCTAAATATGCTTCAGAAAAACACTTCTTTTTTGAAGACTGGATGCTAGTCAATTGGTTCTTCATGGTAGCTCAGTGATGAAGGTGCAACAGTGCTGGTAGGCCGGCTAGGGTAGCCATGTGCTATATAAAAGCCACCGAATTGAATTAAACATAAAATGAGGTAGAACTTTCATTGAAACATATAAATCAGGGTACTGAGCCCCCATGTCTCGAACACTTTGAAGATTCACATAACTGCCCATCATACAAATCTTCATGTAGATCATGACATCTACAATCTACAATCTTC
Source organism: Calotriton arnoldi (assembly GCA_963921515.1). Classification (NCBI taxonomy): domain Eukaryota; kingdom Metazoa; phylum Chordata; class Amphibia; order Caudata; family Salamandridae; genus Calotriton; species Calotriton arnoldi. The sequence goes on along the minus strand of CAWUFW010005000.1, from coordinate 210,562 downwards.
GGTCTTCGGTTGGAGACCATTTCATGAATCTAGAGCAGGGGATTTTAACATTTTGACTTCAGTGGACCCCCACCGAATCACTATTTGAAGCTTGGGACCCCCGCCTAAACAATTTGTAGGATGTGAACCTCGAAAAAAAAAACACACAAAACTCCAGAAACAAATATATAACAAACAAATACACAAAGCATTAGAGATTTTCTTTAATTCACAACACAAATCGAAATTATAATTTTAATTTAAAGGTTAAAGCTTTTTAGAATGTGCGTTTATTTTTAAAAGACAAAGCTAAATGCTATGTTCCACCATATTCCCTTGTAGTTTTTTGGCTTTAATGCATACTCTGTTTTCTCAAAGCTTGCTATTGCTTCTATTGAGACCACTAACCATTCATAATACGGTTTGCGGTCCTTGTGCTGCTTCTGCGAATCAAGCTAAGGATAGCAAGCTTAATTTTTAGCCTCCAGTTTCAAATTCCTTCACAATTTCGGCATATTTAATCATTTTCAATTTTGCTTTGTCACGAGTATACACTCTATCAATTCAAGGCCAGCTATAGCACTGAGGGCGCCTAGTGCGGCAATCTAGGTAGACACCCCCACAGTTACTTTCTTTTCCATCGATTTCCTCACTACCACCCACCAACAATGCCCCTTAACTCTTCAAAGTCCCTCTCCAATTTTGATTGAACTTTTTTTTTATAGTGCTACACCTCCCACTATAGAGTGTCTGGGAGCTTCATATCACACACACACACACAGAGCAGCATTTCATAAATGCACCTCTCTCTATTCCACATAGCTGAGTACTAGGCCTCAGACTCTTGGTTTACCTCTGAACTGAAGTTGATACTCAATAACTTCTTGCTTCTAGCTGTTGATGAGGTAGTCCAGCAGCTCCCTCCCTGAGTTCTTCCATGATCCTTCTCCTGACTCTGAGTAACTCCCTCCCAGACCAGGCATCATCATGATGTCCCGAGCAAGATAGACGTGGAGTGCACTGCTGTTGAAGAACAAGTAGAGAAACATGATTGCACTATTTTGCATAGGTTTTTGTTTGTTAACTAAAGTGACAGTTCTGTTCCCTGAAGAACCAGAAAAAGGAAAGCACCCTGAAATTAAATCTGGCTAAGTTTGAAAGGGCTGCTCACCTCCAGGGAAAAAAAATTGATTGCCCAGCACTCAGGCCCTAAACATTGTAAATCAGTCATCTCAGGCAAGTTCCCATATTACAGTTCAATACCATCCCTCACTGTCTACCACCACATGAATCATCAATCATCACTCACGCAATCAGTCACTCACCGTTGCAATAGTTACCTCTTTTAATCCAAGCACTGGTAGTTTAGGCATTAGGTATTTAATAATCTTTGATGCAGGCAACACATTGTTATTTGGCACTGGCAAGCAGTCTTGTAGATAATAAATGATTTTATGGGGCAGACCTTCTAGTGCTAAGTGATACAAAAAGGGATGGGCATTAGGCAATAGGCATGCGAGGGGGCAGGCATTGTTCCCAATGTCATGAAGGAATTATGGAGGCTTCTTCAATGCACACTGGTCCAACTGCAATCCGGAAATATATATGTGACTAATACAAAATGTGAGGCAGCATAAATCTGACACAAAAATAAATAATCTTCCACTAGCTACTTTTCTTGGTGAAGAAAGGACTAAATTCAACAAGAAAAATGTTAAAATTCTGTGTTACTGGCATACTTAGTCCGGGAAGTAGACGTTGTCCTCAACCAGAAGTTGGTCAGCTTACACATATGATTGATTATCGGACCAATCACCCTCCTCCTCCTCCTGTGCTGCTGTTTCAGGATCTGTGTAATTGTTTGTATAAAATGTTGGTTCATTTTGCTCATAGTCAATCTCTCCATATTTGGAGGTGAGAGACAGGTCCTTCTCACTGTAGCAACTGCACCAGCTGCACTGAACACACATTTAGCACACACTCTGGGCATACCCTGCCAACTTAGGGCGAACAAAGCAAACACAAGGGTATGCCCAGACATGGGTCCCTTGCTCACTTTGCCACTGGATTCAAGCTAGCCTGGCTGATGAAGGGTGTTACCGAGAAACTGGTCCCAGGATACTTGTTTCCGGTTCAGGGAAGACCTGGCTTGGCAGTTCAGGCTGGACTGTTCCCATGAGGCACAGGGTCAAGACTGATTTGCATATAGCTGGGTCTGAACTGATGTGGCGAAGTGAGCTAAAGAATGATGATGGATTCAACCCAGATCAGTGACTGGGGGTGAGTGTCTGAAAAGTTTCAGTGCTCCGTCCATCATCTCCTTGTGTTTACCTTGACTATGGTATTGCCTTTGTTCGTGGCAATAAATCCAATTTTGAGACCTCTGGGTCTTAGCCATTCAAACACCTTGCTGTGAAATTGCTCCAAAATGTTTACAGCTGTATGTGATTTCTCCATTCCGAACATGGGCACTGTTGCATGCCGCCGAATGCTCTTAAAACCTTCTTCAGGGCCAAGACCTGAAGATATCTTTTGCTTTACCCCTGCAAAAAAGATCCAATGTGCAGAGATGCACATGCAATCAGTCGCCTAACAAGTGAGTAACATGTCTGTCATCAGGTGAATGGTGTGAACAAAACATTACAATACAAAATAAAACAAAAAATATTAAAATAAAAAATAAAAAATTAAAGATAAGCGAAATTATCTGCAAGCATATTAATTTATTAAACTGCTATAATTGTCAACTATCCATGCAAGCCTATGGCAAAGGGCTACAGTGGCTGGCATGCGCGGACGCACAGAATGGCTGCCAGCCAGTGCCTCATGGTTATCAACAACAACTAAAACTGAGCAAGGAGGCATGGCAACAAACTAAGCAGACATGCAGGCCTATGGCAAAAGCATACTTTCTGGCTACACAAAATGGGTGCCAGCCACAGGTCAGAAGAACAACAACAACCAGCAAGAAGGCATGGCCACAACAAAGAAGACATGCAGGCCTATAGCAAAAGCATACTGGCTGGCTACACAAAATGGCTGCCAGCCACATGATAACAACAAGCAGGAGGCCTGGAAAACACATGCAGGCCTTTGGACACTCACTATACAAAATGGCCCCTGGCCACATGGCATGGGTAACAAAGACAAATGGTGGCCTATGGCACACACACTTAAACACTGGCCAGACAAAGAGGCATGTTAACACAGCATTAATTTAGCAATGCCAAAAATGACAATTAACAGGGCTAAAAATGTTTACAACAACATAGATCCTCCAAAGGCATTACCCCACCTATACACTGTTTTTAGGGTAAGAAAAGGAAAATTCCACTAAAAAAACACATTTTGTATTTTATTCCAATGCCATCCATGGCCTAAATGATGTTTCAATTCAATAGACACAAGAGAAACAGTTGTTTCCTGAACCAATGACTAGTACAGAACCTACTGGCTGGAAGGCCCATTGGCAGACTAGGCCACATAGTGAATGAAATCAATATTACAAATGTACAAAAAAATGGGGAGAAAATGTAGTAAACTGTGCAACGTTTTTCCTTGACAAAAGAAGAAACATTAAATGTAAAAAATAACTAGGCGCCTACTGAAACTGCAGGTCACCTGCAACAATACATTTTTAAAATCGACTAAAACAAATAAATCTAGGTGCATGCCCCCAATAAAACAAACAATACCCTTATACTCCAGAGTTTCAACTTACTTGTGAAATCTCAAATACAAAGTCCTTGAATCCAATAGTATATATGCAGCAGACAATGAGAGTGATCCTTCCAGTCCCAAATCCCAATGAAAAGTGACCAAGAGAGGGACAAAGCACTGAGAGGAGCCTGCTGGACAGCAACATGAAGTTGGAGTCTCTGAGGCACTTCCTTCCTGTTTGAAAAAAAAAAGTTTTAAAAAAGGATTCTCACACACAAAAAACATCTCCAAAGGCCAGTTTGAGAAGAAATTCCACTCCAAATGCTTCTCAGCTGCATCTCCAGCAGAAAAGCTGCTCGACCGCTCCATTTGCGATCGTGATCTGCACTAAAAATACTAGATTGGCGCCGTCGTGGCCGTAAGCCATGCGAGTGAGCGTGAAGTCTTGCGGGAGCTCGCTAGCAGTGCAAGAAGTCTTGTGATCGCTCTTAAGCTGCCAGAGATTCTTAGCGCAAGCGGTTGAGAGCCAAAAGAAAACTTGAGTGCTTGAACGGAAAGAAATCCTCTGCTTCGTGACCAAATTACGCAAACTCTGCTAGCAGAGCCGAGTTTATCGCCCGGGCTTAATTAACATATAAAATCAAAAACACAACAATAAAGTACATACAAATTAACTCTTACAAACGACATTTTTTCCTAAATCGATATTTTTTAGAATGATATTAAAAACAGCACAAAAACAATATTCTTACCTTTGAAATTCCTTTTGACGACATTTTTGACATCCCAATATTCTTGACATGATATTATTGCACCACATATTTTTTTCGATATTTTGTCCAAACACTGCTGGGTCAAGACTAATTTGCATATCGCTGGGTCCAAGCTTTGGGGGCATGGTTTACAAAATAATGATGGACTGAGATATGACCCAAGTAATTACCATTCAACCCTTCCATCCATCACTTTTTTTGTATACCTCAGTGTGAGTCACTAAGGTGGATAAGTATGCCACACTGTGCCACTTGAACCAAGCTATACCAAACTGAAGATCCTTAAAATGGGTGAAAACTTTCCTGGGTTGCTTGTGCTCTGGTTCAGGGAAGACAAAGCCTGGCAGCTTGGCTGGACTGTTCCCCTTTGGAATAGGGCCATCACTAATATGCATTTATCTGGGTCTAAACTGAGGTAGCATGGTGTGCAAAATAATGATGGACTAGAATAGGACCAGAGTAATTAGCAGTGGTTGAGGTTATTTTAAACATTTCATCCATCGTTTTTTGTATATTTCAGTGTGACCCCCCATGTTTGACGGGTATGCCTAGATGAGGGTCCAATGCACACTGTACCACTGGAACCACACAATAATCAGACTGATGAGCCCTTTTAAGAGCAGAACCAGTCTTGGGTTGCTTGTGTTCTGTTTCAGGGAGGACCTGGCTTGGCAGTTCAGGATGGACTGTTCCCATTGAAGCAGGGCTAAGACTGAATTGCATATTTCTGGGTCCAACCTGAGGTGACATGGTGTGCAAAATAACGATGGACTACGATGTGGCCCCAAGTAATTACCAATGGCTGAGATTAATTCATCCATCACCTTTTTGTATACTTCAGTGTGACACCTTACATGGGCAGGTATTACCAGACATTGCTCCTGTGCCCATTGTGCCACTGGATGCAAACTATTAAGGGCAAACCTGCTCTTGGGTTGCTTGTGTTCAGGCTCAGGGAGGATCTGGCCTGGAAATTTGGGCTGGACTCTTCCCACTGGAGCAGGGCCAACAGTGATTTTCATACGGCTGGGTCTAAAATATGGTGACATGGTGTACAAAATAAAGATGAATTAGGATGCAGCCCGAGTAATTACCAGTGGTTTAGGTTAATTCAAGCATTCCATCCCTCACTTTTTTGTATACTTCAGCGTAACATTTTTTGATATGGCACTTTAGGCTGGTTATGAGAAACCACCAGATTTGCTTCAGTGTGTTAGAAGTACCCTGGGCGTTAAAATCCGCTCCGTTCGCGGAGTTTGCGGATTTTGGCAACTCTGTGTTCCGCGTAGAACTCGGAGTTACCGAAAATTCCGCGATCCGCAGCAGAGCGGAGTTTATTTCTTCTTTGCGCTTTCAAAATGCATTTTGGCGCGCGGGGTAGTTAATTACCGGGATACCTGCGTTCGCCAATGAGATTTCCTATCCGTTTGCGTGCGCCACGAGATTTTGGTAGCAGGCCGCATGATCCCGCGAGAGTGTGCGATCGCAAACACGTCATTCGGACGTGCCATCGGACATCCGGCGGAAGTTCCGTGAAGCTCGCGATGCAGAACACGCAGAATTTGCAATCTGGAGAAGAATATCTCTCGAGCAGCATAAAACCTTCTCGAAATGATGATTTGGATGAAAAAAACTCCTCAGATTGACATTTGGCTGTACTTTTTTGTGCAAGGAGTCCTTTTTCTTTTTTTACTTTTTTTTTAAGGGGAAGGAAGTGCTCTAGAGTCTCCAACTTCCTGTTCCTGTCCAGCAGGCTCCTCCCAGTGCTCTGTCCATGTCCTGTTCACTTTTCATTTGGATTTGGAGCTGGAAGGATCACTCTTTGTGCCTGCTGCATCATATATCATTGGATTTGAGGAGTTTTGGATTTGAGATTTTACAAGTAAGTTGGAGAATTGGTGTTGTTTGTTTGATTGGGGCATTGCACCTACATTTTTTTGTACTTTTCATAGTTTTTTAAAAATGTATTGTTGTGGGTGGCCTGTAGTTTCAGTAGGGGCCTAGTTGTTTTTCTTTGTATGTAATTTTTCTACTAGTTTTCAGCCGGTAGGCCCAGAGCTACTCATTGGTGCATGAAACAACTATTTCTGTAATGTTTGTTGAATTTAAACAACATTTAGGGCATGGATGGCATTGGATTGAATTGCAAAAAGTTTTTTGGGGGGGTATTTCACTTTTTTGGTTGTGTGTGTGTGATGTGGTTGTTGTGTAACTTGCAAACCTTTTTTAGCCCTATGGATTTTCGTTTTTGCAATTTTGCATTAAAGCTGTGTTGTTTAGCATGCCTCCTTTGTCTGGCCATATAATAGGCCTGCTTGAGTTCATTGTTTCCCAGGCCTCCTGCTTGTTGTGACTGTGAGTGACCATGTGGCTGGTGGACATTTTGTGGTGGTAGTTTAGTAGTGTGCTGATTTTGCCATATAGGCCTGCATGTCTTTTCTTTGTTCCTCTTGGCTTATGCTTCTTGTTGTTGTGGCCTGGCCATGTGGCTGGTGGCCATTTTGTGAAGCCAGGCAGTGTGCTTTTGCCATATGCCTGCATTGTCTGTCTTCCCTTTCTAGTTGTTGTGGGTGGCCTGGCCATGTGGCTGGTGGCCATTTTGTGAAGCCAGGCAGTGTGCTTTTGCCATAGGCCTGCAAGCTTGTGGCCTAGTCTGCCAATAGGCCTTTTAGCCAGTAGGCCCAGAGCCACTCATGGGTGCATGAAACAACTGTTTCTGTGGTGTCTGTTGAATTTAAACATCATTTAGGGCATGGATGGCATTGGATTGAATTGCAAAATGTGTTTTTTTGGGGGGTATTTCACTTTTTTTGATGTGTGTTAAATAAATGCCTTTGTTGGATGGTTGTGTGGTGTGGTTGTACTTGTGTTGTGCAACTTTCCAACCTTTTTTTAGCCCTGTGGATTTTCGGTTTTGTATTTTTGCATTAAAGCTGTGCTGTTTAGCAAGCATACCTCCTTTGTCTGGCCATATAATACAGGCCTACTTGAGTTCTTTGTTTTCCAGGCCTCCTGCTTGTTGTGACTGTGAGTGACCATGTGGCTGGTGGCCATTTTGTGGTGGTAGTTTATTAGTGTGCTGCTTTTGCCATGCAGGCCTGCATGCCTTTCCTTTGTTTCTCTCGGCTTACTGCTTCCATCCTCTTTGCCAGCTGCAACTCCCTGAATGACGTAAAGTGCAAATTAATGCCAAACATGTTCCACTTCCATTACATTTGTATTTTTGTTTCTGTTCTTCTTCTTTCCTATCCTTCCTGAGTGTACACAGTATACCATGAAATCCCTTGTTGTCAAAGTCTCACAAATGGCTACACTGTTGATATGTTTTTTAATAACTGAGTTAATAAAATTTAATAATATAACACTAACAAGTGTGACCACCACACACTTAGTTATATATTATATTTGTTTTTTTGTACTAGTATTAATTGAACCACAACAACAAATGCAACATTTCACTGATGTTCACAGACATCTCTGCAACTTGTGCAACTGCGTCCTGCTGACATCAGAAGAAGATGGCCCCAAAGAAAGGTACCAGGTCCTCCAGTACCAAGAAAGTTGCCAGTGAGAAGAAGGAACAGAAGAAGGAAGAAGTGACACTTACCAAGACTGGTGTGCCGCCCAGGATGTTTTTTGGGAAACAAATAATTAATCCTGAAGCAGCGGTGTCCGGGGAGCAAGCTGGGAGCAGCACCTCCGCATCAGTGGGCCCACCCCACTAACCTAGGCCCAAGCCCATGAGTGTCGCAGAGGCAGCCAGTCTAATTGCGAAAACGCCAACGAGCAGTGATGTTGAAATTGACTGATCGTTATCGCAAAGTAGTACCCAATCAGCGCAGGAGGAAACTCAGCAGATAAGTGGGCAACAACAGCCGCAACAACAGCCACAACAACAGCCGCAATTACTGCCCACAATAGTAGTTGTTCCTTTCGAAGTAGGGGCAGTTCAGGAAATCGAGCTTCCTGCAGAGGAAGAAGAAGAGCAAGCCACTCTTTCAGACAATCCATTGTCTTCCAGATCCCCAGCAAGGAAAAGGAGGGTTAGTCCATCAACTTCTTCTTCAAGCCCCCCTTCTGATGATCTAGATGCCACTTGGAAGCCACCAGCTCAGTCTGAGAGTGAGGCACGCCACGAGACAAGGCTAGGGAAAAGGAAGTTTCCAGAAAGCCTTAGAGTTATGGAGGTAGATGTGGAAGAGGAGGATGATGACGAGCCAGTCATCATGAACATCACTTCTGCCCCAGTGGAGATGGAGACCGACATTATTACTACCCCATCCCAAATTGCTGTGAGGGATGTGTCAGGGATACCACCAACACAGGTAACAACAACACCACCACCTCCAGCTTCCATATTTGCATTTGCAAAGGCCCGGCAGGGACCTACATCCAGCACAACCACCACCTCAGTAGGTAGTGGTACAGCACAGAGTCAAATTCCAGGCACACCCTCCAATTAATCCGGCATTGCAATTGGCACCTCCAGCAGCGCAAGAAAGTTCACCTCCCCAGTTTGGGAATTCTTTTCGGTTAGCAGTAAGGAGGAGAACGTTGCTATATGCTCAATTTGTCAACAAAGTGTTAGTCGGGGTAAGCTTGGTACAAACTATGGTATCGGAGGCCAAACAACCCATCTGAAAAAACACCACATGATCCAGTGGGAGGCGCACCTTAGCGGCCAAAAAAGTAAAACTGCACCCATTCCTGTTGGTGGGGATGAAGAAGTAGAAGAAGAAGATATGATTGCGGTGGAAGGTGAACAAGAGTGAGACATTTTCTCTGGTACACAAAGTAGCCCTGTACCCAGCAGTGCAGTGGCACCACTACCGCCCACCTCGTCATAATCCTCAGCAACATCTCAGTGGCACCGTTGTAAGAGTCAGGCTGAGACACCAAGGCAACAGAGTACCGCAATGAAAAAAGGTGCGTCGTTGAGCCTAACAACAACATCTGGGTTCAAGAAGTCACCTGCATCAGCCGCACCAGAAAGGAAAAAAATCCAGCCTACCATTGTCAGCATGCTTAGGTCGGAGGGGCAGTACGAATGCAACCACCCTACGGCACGTTTGTACAAGGCGAAGCTGGCGAAAATGTTAGCGCTGGACCTTGTCCCTTTTTCTTTTGTGGAAGTGGTGGGTTTTCTGGAATTTGTGACAGCCATCTGCCCAAAATGGAAGGTTCACAGCCGGTCCTATTTCGCCAGAGTTGCTGTTCCAGCACTACATCACGACGTGCTGGAAAGCTTTGCAGCAGAGTGCTGTTCACAATATCCACCTGACAACAGACATGTGGACCAGTTGCCAAGCCACTGATTACATGTGCATCACTGCACACTGGATCTCTTTTGTGGGGGTTAGAGAAAAGATATGTGCAGCAGGTGTTGTTGACACTGCTGAGATTTTTAATGCCACTCGTAAACATGCAACTGTAGCCATGTTCGCCATGGAGAAATCTCATACTGCTGCAAGCATTTTGGAAGAGCTTAACAGCAAGGTCTTTGAATGGCTGCATCCAAGAGGGTTTAACATTTGTTTTGTTGCCACGGACAATGGCAGTAATATAGTTAAGGCCATGCGCACTGGTGGCTATTTCAGGGTCCTGTGTTTGGCGCACTGCATTAACATCATTGTTCAAGACTTTCTGAAAAAAGAAGACCGAGTCAGCAACTTACTGACCACCTGCAGAAGAATATGCACACATTTCAGACATTCTTTTTAAGCCTGGAAGCAGCTGAGGATCATTCAACGTGAGCATAGAATGCCAGTCAAAGCACTCATCCAGGAGGTGCCAACACGTTGGAAATCAACTTATTACATGCTTGATCGTCTATTTGATCAGTACAGACCAATCAATGACTATTTCATGCAAAAACTAGGGGATGCTACTGTGAAAGGCATGACCGTAGAGATGGACCAATGGGGCCTAGTTAAATGCCTGACAGAGATGCTACTTCCTTTCGAGCTCTTCACACATGAAGTCAGCAAGGAGGACTGTACTATGGGCCAAGCTATCCCATTGTTGTACATGCTAGAGCAACAGCTGAAGGCGATGTCTGAAACGTACACAGGTGTGGAGGAAAAAAAAGAAGCATATGAGTTGGTGGAGAGCTTAGCCCTTCGCTTAGCTGAAAATACAAGGGTGCAAAGTAACATTGTGTCAGACAAACATTACATTTGTGCTACAATTCTGGATCCACGGTACAAATCAGCACTGAACACTAAGACATTAATTCCTTTTTCAGAAGTGGATGTTGCCCAGTACAAAACTTGGATAGCTGAGGCAGCCAGTGACTTAGAAAAGGAACGGCTGGTAATTAAAGGCCCGCTACTCCAACTCACAACAAGTACTGCAGCAGGGCATCCGGCGTCAAGTTCAACTTCAGAGCCTGAGGGCAGTGCGTTTGGCTCACAGCAGTCACCAACACTATCAACAACAGCAAGAACAGGATCATCAGCCCCAGTAAAATCGGCACAGGATTGGTATCTACAGCAAGGGCTTGTTAGGTCCAGTGCTGATGCAAAGGCAAAAGAGGCCCAGCAAAGCGGAGCACCCCTGAGCATTGAGCTGATGGTCCAGGCCTATCTGGATGACCCAACAGAGGACTACATTGATCAAAACCCATTGGTGTATTGGTATGGGAAAAGGCGCCACTGGCCAGTGCTCAGCAGGCTGGCGAAAAACTATCTGGCTTGCCTTTTTGCAAGTGTCTCTTCTGAGCGTGTTTTCAGTGCTGCTGGTGCCATTGTAACAGTGAAAAGGACCAGTCTCTTGCCCAAAAACGTGGAGAGGTTAACCATGATCAAAATGAATCAGCACTTTATACCACCGAATTACAAAATATGTGAATCACAGCAGGAAGATGAGGACAGCAACTTAGGTGACGGAAGTAGTGTGTTAGATGATTACCTACTTCTGGTTGAACCACAAGAGTTTGAGGACGAGCTATACTTCCCAGACAACTAGGCTTTCAACTTGTTACTTTCTTTCTTCCTTATTTACTTTTATTATTTGTGTGTGTCTCTGTCTTTCTGGCTTGAATCACAACAAATCCATCACCACCGTCTTCTCTTTTTATTGCCATATTGGAGTTGCAGCTGTGTGCATTTAAGTCCACTCCTCTGAGTCCTGCTCCATCCTCCTGACTCGCCCTAAATCTATTTCCCTCAAGCCAGACATTGGATGGAGAATAGTACAAGAAATGTTGCCTCGTCGAGTCCCTCCAAAAGAAGGGGAACATGATGACTATAGCTATCCTCCTTTCCGAGCCGAGAGGGACTGCCCCTTAACTTAAGATGAGAAGGAACAGGTAATGATGGCATGCATTGGACGCTGACTCTGAGTTATTGGTGTTTGTGTTGTTGTTGTTGTGCATGAAGTCAAAGTGTACTAGTATTTAATCTACACACTAAAAGTGACTCCAGTCAATGTTTCCCTTCTTGTTGTTTAATAACAAAATTGTACTTCTACTGCAGTCCGATCCATTGCATTTTTGAATATGGAATCTGGATGGACTCACTCGGTACACTACACCATGATGCTGATGACCAGTACTCTTTGCAGTCAGTCAGTAGGATCGGAGATGATTGATGGAATAACTGGGGCCGTGTATCATGAAGTGGCATAAAAGGTAAACAAGTCAACAACAACCACAGCAGACCTTCATGTCTGTGTAGTGGTGGAGTCGACTCAGTCGAGTCGAGTGTAGTCAAGTGGTTAACATTACTGACAGCGGTGCTTTGAATGATTTAGTTACTTAGGGGCCTATTACGATGGCGGTCCGAAAACCTCCCCGACCGCCATGGTAACGGGAAAAGACTGCCTGCAAGGCCCGCGACATAACCGCCGGTCGCATTAGGATGTTCCTTGCTCGAAATCCGACCGCGGCGGTCGGATCGCGGGCCTTAACATTGCGGCGGTTGCTGCTGCCCGCAGCACCGCAGTGATGTCCAAATGAGCATGTCCTGTTTTCCCTGCACTGCGTGGCAGGCACTGCACAGTGCCTGCCACCTGGTACAGGGACATGTAGGGGGGGACCATGGGTACCCCCCCAGTGCACCCACACCCCCCACAAAACATTGGGGGCCCACAACGGGCCCCCGGAAGACAATCACCGCATGCCTTTCCATGGCGGTCTGACCGCTGAGGAAAGGCTGGCTATCGCCGGCATCATAATCGTGCCGGCGGAGCCTACCCTGCACCACCACCATTATCCCGGTCCTTCTCCGACCGCAGGGCAGGAGTGCGGATGGCAACCGGCAGAAAAGCGGCGGTCGGAATTTCCCACCGACGCGGTCACCACCGCCATCCTAATCTGACCGGCGGTTTTCTGGCTTGCGATCGCGGCGGATGTCCACCTCAGGTCCGGCGGTTGCCACCGCCGGCCAGACGGCAGTCTTCCGACCGCCATCGTAATAGGCCCCTTAATTTGGAAAATGCTATGTTGCTGTATATGTGTGCTCTGTCTGGCTCAGTCAAAAAAAATCTAAGCAAAGTGGAGGTTGGGTGGGAGCCGTGGGCCTGCTCTTCCTGTTGTTGTTGTAGGTTAATGCTGGAAACAGAATAGACATGATTTAGCCATGCCGCCTCTGAAATTGTTCTTGTGTTGCACTCCTCTATAATTTATGCATTTTTTTTCTCCTTGATTTTTCAATATCCCTTTTGTTTTTCCATCTACACTTACAGGCCGGCCTTTACCCTGTGCCTTACTGGGAAAAACAACGCACACTTACCTTACCAATCCGCATCTGCCAGGCAGGCAGTGGCACCCAAGATTGATGGACGGAGCATAGATGGAAGGGAGGACCAAGAGGAATGCCGAGATGCAACTCCCCAATTTGACCAGGATAACATACAGTAACCTAGACAGTATCATTCATCATCTTTTAATTAATTTGATTAATTTTTTCTCTTCAATCATTATGACTGTGTGTTGTTGTTTATATTATGTTTGCTCTTTGCTTATAATTGATCCCTACAGCTATTTTTTAATTTTCTTTGCTAGCTTTAAAAGGAAGCCCGGTACAACAGAACATAAACTGTATGTAATTTGGGTCTCTCTGAGGACAGACAGGCAAGGCAATTGCATAATAATAATAATTAATAATATACTGCTGCCCTGTACTGTCTACTAGTCTAGTACTACTTATCATTAACCATCAAGTCATCATCATGCATGAATTTCCTTTTTCTCCCTTAACAGATTTATGAATATGATGGTCGTCTGCCAAGATTGTGTGTTGTTGTTTGTCTTTGTCAAACCTTTCCCTCAAATACCCCTTCCCAACCATTCATCAAACCCTAACCCTCTTCCCCCGGGCTGTGTGATTTATTTATTGAGGTGAGACTAAGTTAAATTTACACCAATAATTGATCACACACTTGCTGGGGCGGATGTGGTGAAAGCAACACTAACTCAAGGCAGGGCGAGGATCTTCTTCTGCTCTAAGTGTATATATATATATACATATTATCTACTGGCGGTCGCCAGTAGATAGTTATAGTTAGGACCTATTTTCCATAGGAAATCCGCGACATTCTATTTGAAATAGCTCTTGCGTCGGTTGAAGAATCTTCGCGAAATTTTCAAACTTTATGGCCCGCTCCGGTCCGCTCCTACCCTGAAAGTTTCGGGGTGATTCGTGAAGCGAGGGCCGAGAAAAAAGGGGGGTCCCAAAACGTGTTTTCCCCATTCATTTTCCCATAGGAAACTTTAGACACGGCTACAGCCCGAACTGCTGAACGGAATTACACAAAATTTGGCAAAGAGGTAGTTCTTGGTTCAGAAAGAACCCTTTTGTTAAATGGTGTAAATCCGTTCAGTAGTTGCGGAGAAATTAAAAATAAGAGTCAGAAAATGAATTTCCCATAGGAAACTTTATGCAAGGCTACAGCCCGAACTGCTGAACGGAATGACACCAAATTTGGCAAAGAGGTAGTTCTTGGTTCAGAAAGAACCCTTTTGTTAAATGATGTAAATCCGTTCAGTAGTTGCTGAGAAAATCAAAAGTAAAAACACATATATATCTGGGCGGAGCCTAACCACACATGTCATCGTGAGATCTGATTGGCTGTCAGCACTTCATCCTGGAATTGCTGGCAGCCCTCTTGGGACCAATATAAATGCTAGTACCCCATTGAAATGCATTGTAGTGAATCGAAGATTTTGAGGGTTACCAAAAGGAGAACTATAAAGGGTGATAACAGACTTTAGTTACATTAGAATTCATTTGTTGATGGTACCATACTAATTTCAGGAATTGTGGTGTGTTCTAAGGTGATTTTACCCTGTGAAAAACCTTCTGATGGGATATCATGAATCATGTTTGAGAGAAAACTATTTTCACATGCTTGTCCCATACAGTTTTGGAAGGTGCTCCAGAAGCTAAAATGAGAGCATATTTTCTGTAAATTCACATTATCTTTCTCAGTCATGTGAGAAGGAAGTCTGACATTCTCAGTAAAACATGTACATCCAACAAGGGCAGAGACTGTCAGTTGATTCCTTTGTGTTCTACTGCAGCTTCCCAGAGTGTTCTAAAGAACAACTAGAGTGCTAACAGCCTTACTTATGACAAAAGTATGGCACACCTGAAGCCATCTTGATTGGAATAAACTGGTAACACTTAAAACATTTAATTTAAAAAGGAACAAAATGATGGGGTTCATTTTGTCATAGAAATTATGGTTAGTGCTGTAGAAAGAAAAATTAGGACATGTTTCAAGTGTGATCTCAAATATCTTCCTGTTATATTTCAACAGGAGCAGCCTGGCAGTTGATGCCTTTGTGTTCTACTGCAGCTTCCCAGAGTGTTCTAAAGAACAACTAGAGTGCTAACAGTCTTACTTATGACAAAAGTATGGCACACCTGAAGCCATCTTGATTGGAATAAACTGGTAACACTTAAAAATTTAATTTAAAAAGGAACAAAATGAGGGGTTCATTTTGCCATAGAAATTATGGTTAGTGCTGTAGAAAGAAAAATTAGGACATGTTTTAAGTGAGATCTCAAATATCTTCCTGTTATATTTCAACAGGAGCAGCCTGTCAGTTGATGCCTTTGTGTTCTACTGCAGCTTCCCAGAGTGTTCTAAAGAACAACTAGAGTGCTAACAGCCTTACTTATGACAAAAGTATGGCACACCTGAAGCCATCTTGATTGGAATAAACTGGTAACACTTGAAACATTTAATTTAAAAAGGAACAAAATGAGGGGTTCATTTTGCCATAGAAATTATGGTTAGTGCTGCAAAAAGAAAATTTAGTGCATGTTTTAAGTGAGATCTCAAATCCTCTTCTATTTCATTAGAAAATTCTGACATGCAGACTGAAACAATCACTTTCAATACCAGCAGTAGACTTCCAGTTAACTCCTTGGTGAGCAGTAGCTTTACTACAGTGATCTAATGAACAACTAGAGTGCTAACATTCTGAATTTATGGCAAATGTGTGACACATCTGAATGCCTTCTTGATGGAATCAAAGTAAAAACTGAAAGCATTTCCTGTGAGAAGTTGGCCTGGTATATGCTGTCCACTAATTATAGTGGGCACCTTGCACCAGTCCAAACAACCCCTTATTGGAGATAGGTTAAAGACAACCTTATTGAAAGCTATCCTAGTGGTAGCTATGGAGAGCAGCCTTCAGGCTAAGTCTTGAAGGAATGTAAAGCAGCTTGTTTTACCAGTCTATAATCTCTTGAGTGACCAAATGAAAGAGCACCACACCAGGTATATATTCAAAATATATGTATTTATTGCTAAACACACCCCTCTAGTCTCTTTATGAGGCTAGAGTTCGAAGTACATAAGTTATAAGTTATTAAATCACAGTAATAGCACAAATACACGTTTGGGCCCTAGGGGCGTACCAAACCATATACCAATAAAGTGGTATGCGAACCACGACTGAACTAGACACTAGGCCTAGAGCCTCTAGAAGTGCTTGGACCACAAGGAACCACCCAAGGTAGTGACACAGGGGACCAACGGGAGACGCGTGCAGTGTAAGTACACAACCGCGATACGCCGTTAACTTCTATGGAGAAAGTCGGGATCGGGAAAATAGAGGAAAGGGACACTTAGAAGAGGACTAGGACAAAACCCTTTGAGATCTAGGACTTTGAAGAGTCTCTACCCACGGGAGCACCGGAGTACTCGTGTTACCTCACCCAGGAAGCCGGGTGCATAGGTGCCCTTCGGGGTCGGGTTTCGTCGTCGATTCGAATGGCGATCTGCTGCAAAGTGCTGCTGGCGGCCAAGAGAAAAGTGTCCGGGTGGATCCAAGAGTGGATCGGAGTTCTGGTGAACCTGAAAGCAGAGGGGACAGAGTCTGGGTCACTAGCCAGTGACCAGGAAGGCGATGGACAGATGCCCACCGATGTCGAGTGCTTCAGGTGCGTTGACGGTCGTCTTGACTCTTCAGCCACGAGGTCCGGGAGGCGTTGTCGGTGACCAGGAGCAGGATTCGGGCTGGTACACGATGTCTGTCAAGTGCTGAGGTGTCGGCGACCGGATTGGACCCAACAAGCCTTGGCAACGGCAAGTCTCGATTAAAATGTAGATCGTCGATGGTGCAGACCAGCAAGGTCTGTGGAACTCACCCAGCAAGGGTAAGTGAGGGCAGGCCTGGAGCAACCAGGATGCCAAGTAAGAAAAGGATTGGCCTTCGTTAAGGGCTACTAGCCAACGGGCTAGCGACCGCGAAGGAGCCTCGTGACGCCGCACGTGGAGCTGGCTTACAGGACACTCGTGGAGTGGGGGCCAGTGATCTTCGGTGCAGGTGGTGCTGGAGGCTAGGGCTACTCGGAGCCCAAAGCACGACTTCTTGGGAGACCCAGAAGATGATGCACTTGCAAATGTGCTCGGTGTCCAGGGGTCACGGTCTCAAGTCACCCACGATAGCCACGGGCCTCAGCTTTGCTGGGGACTCAGGGTAGCCTCGGGGAAGTCTGAGAATCCACCTCTGGTGATGCGATGACTTCGGCGTCCGACGGGAGCTTCAGAAATGCGAACTGGACAGATGCTTCTTTGGTGCCTGCCAAGCAGGGAGTCACTCCTTGACCCCAAGGGAGATTCTTCAGTCCTCTAATCTTGTCGTAGAGCGTCGAAGGTCCAGGATTCAGTTTCAGAGTTTCGTCCAGGTATAATCTAATCTTGCTGTGGCAAGGGTTCCCCATTTTAACCAGTAAAACAGGGAGGGACTAACTCTATGACCCCACCTATGGGAGGGTCAAGGGAGGGGGTGGCTACACCCACTTCCCTTTGTCCAGTTTCGCGCCAGAGCAGGGGCAGGTAGCCCCTGAGCTGGTTTGAACTGGCATATGCACAGAGGAGCCTTTGCTCCCCCAGTGCAGGACTTCAAAGCACTCTAAGAGTGCACCCACCCAGCCCCAATACACATTATCCTGTCTGGGGAGATGGTCACACCTCCCTGCAACAGGAAACCTATTGTCCAGGCCTCCCCTGCCGGAGTTTCGTCCAGCAGCAGGAGGCCAGACTTGTGTCTGTGGCAGCAGCATCCATTTTGTGATGCCAGGGCTTCAGAAAGAAGTTACCGGGTAAGCCAGAGTTAACATGTCTTTCCCTCTAGAAGGGTGGAATGCTACCCCCGCCGCCAGGATTGGCGGGGGGTAGTATTCCAAGATGTTTGACACCAAACACGACATGTTTAGGTGCAGCCATTCCAAAGTTAGCATTTTACCGCGAGGATATAATGCGCTTAAGAGTATATGGTCAGGCTGCACTACAAACAGCATCAGAGATGGTCTCCGAATGCTGCAGAGGGGCCCTGCTCATGCAGGGGCACCCTCTCACATAGGAACCATGCACTCTGCCTTTAGGATTGATAAGGCCTGCCTTAGGAGTGACTTATAGGTTTATATGTGTGTATGTATTTAGTGATATAGGTAACCTATATCACAGTAAGGGGTGCATGCACCACCTTACCCAGGCTGCAGTAGCAGACCTGTGGTGTCAGTTTGGATGGCCTTCCAGGGGTGGCATAATACATGCTGCAGCCCCTGGCAGGCCTCTGAGGTACCTATGCCCTTGGTACATAGTATACCATATACTAGGGACTTATAAGGGCACTCCAGATTCCAATCAGAGATGTGCCTAAGGCACATGGAAACCTTTTACAGAGAAAGCAGATAGACTGGGGCCCTGAATAGCAGGATCCCAGTCCAACTAAGTCATAAACCAGCAAAACACCATAAAAAAGTGGGGGCAACCATATAGTCAGATTCCACCTTCCTACATAACCCCCCCAAACGAAAGGAGATAAGGCTAACCTTGGCCAGTTGAGCCTATATTGACTAAGTGGCCATATAAGGAAGCACCTGCACTAGCATGGTTGCCCCCTATGTTATGGTCCACTAAGCAATCCCTCACCCTAAGGGTATGAGAGGGTCTCCACCATGGGGAATCACTACCTCTGGTGTGCTTAGGTAAAGTACAAGGCTGGTGAGGTGTCTGAGTAGGGAAGTGAGGCCCTAGGAATGTTGGCCTCAGCTTCCTCAGATCACTGGTCACCATGTATGCCTGTCTTTCCATGACTGAGTTGCACTTTGCTCTAAGGGTCAACCTTTGGCTGCCTACAGCTGGGGGTTGGGTCCCTTTGGATGGAACACTGGAGGGACATGGCAGGTTTGGAACCTTCTGGTCCCAGGTTTGCCCTTGCCTACCAGAGTCCTTCTGGGGGAGGTCCCTACATAAAGGTATGGGGGATCCCTCAGTGTGTAGAGGAATTTTCACCTGGCTAGGGCTACTAGACTGGGTGCCCCTAATCTGCTGATGGGGGGCTTCCTCTGGACAGGGGGCCCTGGGGGTCCACTGACCTCCCTGACCTCTGCAGCCCTGGGCTGACTGAGGCAGGGTAGAGAGGGGCAGGTTACCTGCTCCAGACTGGGTACCACCTTGGAAGGGTCCTCTGCCATCAGGGGTGTGGCCAGGCCAGGCCTGACTACCTCTGTGGCAGTTCCTTCACTAGGGGTAGGGTCAGTTCCCTGAGGAGGCTGACCCTTACCTACTGTCTGGGGGAAGAAGACTTTTCTTCAACCCTTGTGCTCTCTTTTGGGGGAGAGTGGGCCATTCTTTCAGGCTCCATCTCTCCAAATTCTTGGGCTGGGGCTGTGGCCATCACAGCCCCACTAACCTTTACAGGGACGCCCAACATCCTAAGATGGGTTTGGTGTTCAACTTCAGCCCAGGCTGAAATTTCCAAATCATTGCCCATCAGGCAATCTACAGGTAAGGTGGGGGACACTGCCACTCTCTTTGGGCCTGTGACCCCCTCCCAGCTGAGATTGACTATGGCCATGGGGTGATCTGTTCTGACACCATCAATGTTGGTCACCTGGTACTTAAACTCAGGTAAAAACTGGTGAGGGGGACTAGTTTCCCTGCCACCATGGTGACACTAGCCCCTGTGTCCCTAAATGCCACAGCTTTCTGACCATTAATTATTGGCTCCAATCTGTACCTGCCCAACGCTGTGGGACCCATGGTAAAGGTGGCAAATCCTATACCACCATCAGAGTCAGAGGAGTCTGTTGAGGGGTCCCTGTCTAAACTAGGGCTCACCTCTGTTCCTCTTGCAAAAGCACCTAACTTTTTGGGTGCACTACTCCCAACTGGAGGATTACTACTGGTAGTACCAGGAGGGGTGGTAGTAGTTGTGGGAGGAACATTTTCTTTATTGCCAATCCTGGGGCAACTGGGATCAGTTTTCCAGTGCCCAGGCTTTTTACAGACATGGCAATAGGGTTTCTTTTCAGGAGAGGAAGGAGTTTGGGACCCACCCCCAGAAGAGGAATTTTGGGGCCCTGTAGGGGACTTATCCTTAGATTTATCCCCACCTTTCTCTTGGGACTTAGTAGAATCTTTCTTCTGGTCACCACCCTGATTTCTAGTTTTTACTCTGGTTCTGACCCATTTGTCTGCCTTCTTTCCCAATTCTTGGGGAGAGGTCAGATCAGAGTCCACCAGATACTGGTGCAAAAGCTGGTTTTGACAATTATTAAGGATCTGCTCCCTCATAATCAAATTGTACAATCCTAAAAAGTCATGCACTTTGTTGCCATGTATCCAACCTTCCAGAGCCTTTGTAGCACAATCTACAAAATCAACCCAGTCTTGAGTCTGAGCTTTTTGGGTGTCTCTGAACTTCAACCTATACTGTTCAGTGGTTAGGCCAAACCCATCTATCAGAGCACTCTTCAAGACTGTGTAATTGTCAGCATCCTCTTCTCTTACAGTGAGGAGCTTGTCTCTACCTTTGTCTGCAAAGGAGAGCCACAAGATTGCTGCCCACTGCCTCTGGGGGACCTTCTGAACTTTACAGGCCCTCTCCAGTGCAGTTATCCATTTGTGGATGTCATCCCCACTCTGGTAGGGAGGGACAATCTTGTTTAGGTTTCTATGGTCATAAGACCTTTCCCTATCTCTAGGGATATTGCTGCCACCATGGGACTCTAGTCCCAACTTTCTTCTCTCTCTAAGGAGATCTAGGGATTCCCTATCTAAAGCCAATTGCTTTTTTCTGATTTCCAGCTGAGTTTCCTCATACTGGACCAGTCGGTCTCTCCTCTCATGAGAGGATTCCCTCCTGTGAGAGGAGACAGAGCTCCCTATAGAGGTGCCAGAGTGGTTAGACTCCTGAGAAGGAGATCTAGACTTTCTGGGCACACTCTTAATCCTTCCTGGGGGGACAAAGAGGGTGTCATCTTGATCATCCTCATCATCGTCCACAGGAGGGATTGGGTTATCCAGGTCAGGGTCATTGTCACCCTCCTGGCCAGTTTCAGAGGGGGGCTGGGGGTATTGGTACCCCTGGCCTCCTCCTCTTCTCCTGCCCCACCCTCAGCTCCTACCCCTTCAGTCCCTACAGGCTTACTAAGGTCATAAGCCACCAACAACTCCTTGAGGTGTTGGGTGGTGGGGCTTTGGCCTGTCCTTATTTTTCTCAAGTTACATAAAGCTCTCAATTCCAAGAATGGGAGTGTATCATACTTGGAGGGTGGAAGCTCAATGGCTTCCTGCAAGGATTCTTTGGATCCTGCCCTTAAAGACATTACTAGTGTGGTGTGGTGTATGCACTACCTACTCTAGTGTGGCCTACTAAACTCTCTTGAGTTGTAGAAAGGGTTGTGCTATCCCTTAACACACAACTCTAAGTTCAGTAGAACTTACTGTTATTCTAAGCTTAAATTATATGTACCTTAGGTACCTTTAGTGGTTTTCAGTTGATCAATTCAATTGAGATTATCTGGTAAAACAATAGCAAGCTGGAATCCCACACGCTGCACACCAATGTGAGAAGTTGGCCTGGTATATGCTGTCCACTAATTATAGTGGGCACCTTGCACCAGTCCAAACAACCCCTTATTGGAGATAGGTTAAAGACAACCTTATTGAAAGCTATCCTAGTGGTAGCTATGGAGAGCAGCCTTCAGGCTAAGTCTTGAAGGAATGTAAAGCAGCTTGTTTTACCAGTCTATAATCTCTTGAGTGACCAAATGAAAGAGCACCACACCAGGTATATATTCAAAATATATGTATTTATTGCTAAACACACCCCTCTAGTCTCTTTATGAGGCTAGAGTTCGAAGTACATAAGTTATAAGTTATTAAATCACAGTAATAGCACAAATACACGTTTGGGCCCTAGGGGCGTACCAAACCATATACCAATAAAGTGGTATGCGAACCACGACTGAACTAGACACTAGGCCTAGAGCCTCTAGAAGTGCTTGGACCACAAGGAACCACCCAAGGTAGTGACACAGGGGACCCACGGGAGACGCGTGCAGTGTAAGTACACAACCGCGATACGCCGTTAACTTCTATGGAGAAAGTCGGGATCGGGAAAATAGAGGAAAGGGACACTTAGAAGAGGACTAGGACAAAACCCTTTGAGATCTAGGACTTTGAAGAGACTCTACCCACGGGAGCACCGGAGTACTCGTGTTACCTCACCCAGGGAAGCCGGGTGCATAGGTGCCCTTCGGGGTCGGGTTTCGTCGTCGATTCGAATGGCGATCTGCTGCAAAGTGCTGCTGGCGGCCAAGAGAAAAGTGTCCGGGTGGATCCAAGAGTGGATCGGAGTTCTGGTGAACCTGAAAGCAGAGGGGACAGAGTCTGGGTCACTAGCCAGTGACCAGGAAGGCGATGGACAGATGCCCACCGATGTCGAGTGCTTCAGGTGCGTTGACGGTCGTCTTGACTCTTCAGCCACGAGGTCCGGGAGGCGTTGTCGGCGACCAGGAGCAGGATTCGGGCTGGTACACGATGTCTGTCGAGTGCTGAGGTGTCGGCGACCGGATTGGACCCAACAAGCCTTGGCAACGGCAAGTCTTGATTAAGATGTAGATCGTCGATGGTGCAGACCAGCAAGGTCTGTGGAACTCACCCAGCGAGGGTAAGTGAGGGCAGGCCTGGAGCAACCAGGATGCCAAGTAAGAAAAGGATTGGCCTTCATTAAGGGCTACTAGCCAACGGGCTAGCGACCGCGAAGGAGCCTCGTGACGCCGCACGTGGAGCTGGCTTACAGGACACTCGTGGAGTGGGGGCCAGTGATCTTCGGTGCAGGTGGTGCTGGAGGCTAGGGCTACTCGGAGCCCAAAGCACGACTTCTTGGGAGACCCAGAAGATGATGCACTTGCAAATGTGCTCGGTGTCCAGGGGTCACGGTCTCAAGTCACCCACGATAGCCACGGGCCTCAGCTTTGCTGGGGACTCAGGGTAGCCTCGGGGAAGTCTGAGAATCTACCTCTGGTGATGCGATGACTTCGGCGTCCGACGGGAGCTTCAGAAATGCGAACCGGACAGATGCTTCTTTGGTGCCTGCCAAGCAGGGGAGTCACTCCTTGACCCCAAGGGAGATTCTTCATTCCTCTAATCTTGTCGTAGAGCGTCGAAGGTCCAGGATTCAGTTTCAGAGTTTCGTCCAGGTATAATCTAATCTTGCTGTGGCAAGGGTTCCCCATTTTAACCAGTAAAACAGGGAGGGACTAACTCTATGACCCCACCTATGGGAGGGTCAAGGGAGGGGGTGGCTACACCCACTTCCCTTTGTCCAGTTTCGCGCCAGAGCAGGGGCAGGTAGCCCCTGAGCTGGTTTGAACTGGCATATGCACAGAGGAGCCTTTTGCTCCCCCAGTGCAGGACTTCAAAGCACTCTAAGAGTGCACCCACCCAGCCCCAATACACATTATCCTGTCTGGGGAGGTGGTCACACCTCCCTGCAACAGGAAACCTATTGTCCAGGCCTCCCCTGCCGGAGTTTCGTCCAGCAGCAGGAGGCCAGACTTGTGTCTGTGGCAGCAGCATCCATTTTGTGATGCCAG
This sequence comes from Calotriton arnoldi, assembly GCA_963921515.1. Classification (NCBI taxonomy): domain Eukaryota; kingdom Metazoa; phylum Chordata; class Amphibia; order Caudata; family Salamandridae; genus Calotriton; species Calotriton arnoldi. Next base: position 186,804 of record CAWUFW010005000.1, on the reverse strand, counting down.
GGCTTCAGAAAGAAGTTACCGGGTAAGCCAGAGTTAACATGTCTTTCCCTCTAGAAGGGTGGAATGCTACCCCGCCGCCAGGATTGGCGGGGGGTAGTATTCCAAGATGTTTGACACCAAACACGACATGTTTAGGTGCAGCCATTCCAAAGTTAGCATTTTACCGCGAGGATATAATGCGCTTAAGAGTATATGGTCAGGCTGCACTACAAACAGCATCAGAGATGGTCTCCGAACGCTGCAGAGGGGCCCTGCTCATGCAGGGGCACCCTCTCACATAGGAACCATGCACTCTGCCTTTAGGATTGATAAGGCCTGCCTTAGGAGTGACTTATAGGTTTATATGTGTGTATGTATTTAGTGATATAGGTAACCTATATCACAGTAAGGGGTGCATGCACCACCTTACCCAGGCTGCAGTAGCAGACCTGTGGTGTCAGTTTGGATGGCCTTCCAGGGGTGGCATAATACATGCTGCAGCCCCTGGCAGGCCTCTGAGGTACCTATGCCCTTGGTACATAGTATACCATATACTAGGGACTTATAAGGGCACTCCAGATTCCAATCAGAGATGTGCCTAAGGCACATGGAAACCTTTTTACAGAGAAAGCAGATAGACTGGGGCCCTGAATAGCAGTATCCCAGTCCAACTAAGTCATAAACCAGCAAAACACCATAAAAAAAGTGGGGGCAACCATATAGTCAGATTCCACCTTCCTACATTTCCTACTGAGGAGACTGCAGTAAATGAGGAAATTAGGAAACTTCATAACAAAGAAGTCTTCCAAGATGGCCACCAGTGAAAAAAGAGCCCAAATGTAGCACAAATATTACCCAGATGTAGCCCACATATAGCCCAATGACAAAAGTGTGAAAAACACTTTTTATTTTTAGTTTTTTTGCAGTTTTATGTAGTGCAGACTGGTCAGGTATTGGAGCATTGCATCTTAAAACATGACCCCCTACACTACACAAACACCACTGCACTACCCTAAACCCTAAAACACTACCCCCAGCACGACCCCCTACACTACACAAGCACCACTGCACTATCCTAAACCATAAAACACTACCCCCAGCATGACCCCCTACACTACACAAACACCACTGCACTACCCTAAACCCTAAAACACTACCCCAACACCACTGCACTAACCTAAATCCTGAAACACTACCCCCAGCACGACCCCTACACTACCCAAACACCACTGCACTACCCTAAACACACTGACCCCCTACACTACACAAACACCACTGCACTACCCTAAACCCGAACATACCCCCAGCATGACCCCCTACACTGCCCAAACACAACTGCACTACCTTAAACCCTGAAACACTACCCCCAGCATGACCCCCTACACTGCCCAAACACCACTGCACTAACCTAAATCCTGAAACACTACCCCCAGCACGACCCCTACACTAACCAAACACCACTGCACTGCCCTAAACCCTGAAACACACCCAGCATGACCCCTACACTGCCCAAACACCACTGCCCTACCCTAAACCCTGAAACACCACCCCCAGCATGACCCCCTACACTACACAAGCACCACTGCACTGCCCTAAACCCTAAAACACTACCCCCAGCACGACCCCCTACACTGCCCGAACACCACTGCACTGCCCTAAACCCTGAAACACCAGCCCCTGCACGACCCCTATACTGCCTGAACACCACTGCACTGCCCTAAACCCTGAAACACCAACCCTAGCATGACCCCCTACACTGCCCGAACACCACTGCACTGCCCTAAACCCTGAAACACCAACCCCTGCACGACCCCCTACACTGCCCGAACACCACTGCACTGCCCTAAACCCTGAAACACCACCCCCAGCACGCCCCCTACACTGCCCGAACACACCACTGCCCTAAACCCTGAAACACTACCCCCAGCAAGACCTCCTACACTGCCCGAACACCACTGCACTGCCCTAAACCCTGAAACATCACCCCCAGCAAGACCCCCTACACTGCCGAACACCACTGCCCTAAACCCTGAAACACCACCCCCAGCACGACGCCCTACACTGCCCGAACACCACTGCACTGCACTGCCCTAAACCCTGAAACACCACCCCCAGCACGACCCCCTGCACTGCCCGATTACCACTGCACTGCCCTAAACCCTGAAACACCACCCCCTGCATGAACCCCTACACTGCCCGAACACTAATGCACTGCCCTAAACCCTGAAACACCATCCCCAGCACGACCTCCTACACTGCACGAACACCACTGCACTGCCCTAAACCCTGAAACACTACCCCCAGCAAGACCCCCTACACTGCCCGAACACCACTGCACTGCCCTAAACCCTGAAACATCACCCCCAGCAAGACCCCCTACACTGCCCGAACACCACTGCCCTAAACCCTGAAACACCACCCCCAGCAAGACCCCCTACACTGCCCGAACACCACTGCACTGCCCTAAACCCTGAAACACCAGCCCCAGCACGACCCCTACACTGCCCGAACACCACTGCACTGCCCTAAACCCTGAAACACCACCCCCTGCACGACCCCCTACACTGCCCGAACACCACTGCACTGCCCTAAACCCTGAAACACCACCCCCAGCACGACCCCCTACACTGCCCGAACACCACTGCACTGCCCTAAACCCTGAAACACCACCCCCTGCACGATCCCCTACACTGCCCGAACACTACTGCACTGCCCTAAACCCTGAAACACCATCCCCAGCACAACCCCCTACACTGCCCGAACACCACTGCACTGCCCTAAACCCTGAAACACCACCCCCAGCAAGACCCCCTACACTGCCCGAACACCACTGCACTGCCCTAAACCCTGAAACATCACCCCTAGCAAGACCCCCTACACTGCCCGAACACCACTGCCCTAAACCCTGAAACACCAGCCCCAGCAAGACCCCCTACACTGCCCGAACACCACTGCACTGCACTAAACCCTGAAACACCACCCCCAGCATGACCCCCTACACTGCCCGAACACCACTGCACTGCCCTAAACCCTGAAACACCACCCCCAGCACGACCCCCTACACTGCCCGAACACCACTGCACTGCCCTAAACCATGAAACACCAGCCCCAGCACGACCCCCTACACTGCCCGAACACCACTGCACTGCCCTAAACCCTGAAACACCACCCCCAGCACGACCCCCTACACTGCCCGAACACCACTGCACTGCCCTAAACCCTGAAACACCAGCCCCAGCACAACCCCGTACACTGCCCGAACACCACTGCACTGCCCTAAACCCTGAAACACCAGCCCCAGCACGACCCCCTACACTGCCCGAACACCACTGCACTGCCCTAAACCCTGAAACACCAGCCCCAGCACGACCCCCTACACTGCCAGAACACCACTGCACTGCCCTAAACCCTGAAACACCAGCCCCAGCACGACCCCCTACACTGCCCGAACACCACTGCACTGCCCTAAACCCTGAAACACCACCCCCAGCAAGACCCCCTACACTGCCCGAACACCACTGCACTAAAGCCTGAAACACCACCCCCAGCAAGACCACCTACACTGGCCGAACACCACTGCACTGCCCTAAACCCTGAAACACCACCCCCTGCACGACCCCCTACACTGCCCGAACACCACTGCACTGCCCTAAACCCTGAAACACCACCTCCAGCACAACCCCCTACACTGCCCGAACACCACTGCACTGCCCTAAACCCTGAAACACCACCCCCAGCACGACCCCCTACACTGCCCGAACACCACTGCACTGCCCTAAACCCTGAAACACCACCCCCAGCACGACCCCCTACACTGCCCGAACACCACTGCACTGCCCTAAACCCTGAAACACTACCCCCAGCAAGACCTCCTACACTGCCCGAACACCACTGCACTGCCCTAAACCCTGAAACATCACCCCCAGCAAGACCCCCTACACTGCCCGAACACCACTGCACTGCCCTAAACCCTGAAACACCAGCCCCAGCACGACCCCCTACACTGCCCGAACACCACTGCACTGCTCCTAAACCCTGAAACACCAGCCCCAGCACGACACCCTACACTGCCCGAACACCACTGCACTGCCCTAAACCCTGAAACACCACCCCGTGCACGACCCCCTACACTGCCCGAACACCACTGCACTGCCCTAAACCCTGAAACACCATCCCCAGCACGACCCCTACACTGCCCGAACACCACTGCACTGCCCTAAACCCTGAAACACTACCCCAGCACTAAACCCTGAAACACTACCCCAGCAAGACCCCTACACTGCCCGAACACCACTGCACTGCCCTAAACCCTGAAACACCACCCCCAGCACGACCCCCTACACTGCCCGAACACCACTGCACTGCCCTAAACCCTGAAACACCACCCCCAGCACGATCCCCTACACTGCCCGAACACCACTGCACTGCCCTAAACCCTGAAACACCACCCCCAGCAAGACCCCCTACACTGCCCGAACACCACTGCACTGCCCTAAACCCTGAAACATCACCCCCAGCAAGACCCCCTACACTGCCCGAACACCACTGCCCCTAAACCCTGAAACACCACCCCCAGCAAGACCCTCTACACTGCCCGAACACCACTGCACTGCCCTAAACCCTGAAACACCACCCCCAGCACGACCCCCTACACTGCCCGAACACCACTGCACTGCCCTAAACCCTGAAACACCACCTCCAGCACGACCCCCTACACTGCCCGAACACCACTGCACTGCCCTAAACCATGAAACACCAGCCCCAGCACGATCCCCTACACTGCCCGAACACCACTGCAATGCCCTAAACCCTGAAACACCACCCCCAGCAGGACACCCTACACTGCCCGAACACCACTGCACTGCCCTAAACCCTGAAACACTAGCCCCAGCAACGACCCCGTACACCAGCCCGAACACCACTGCATTGCCCTAAACCCTGAAACATCAGCCCCAGCAAGACCCCCTACACTGCCCGAACACCACTGCACTACCCTAAACCCTGAAACACCATCCCCAGCAAGACCCCTACACTGCCCGAACACCACTGCACTGCCCTAAACCCTGAAACACCAGCCCCAGCACGACCCACTACACTGCCCGAACACCACTGCTCTGCCCTAAACCCTGAAACACCAGCCCCAGCACGACCCCCTACACTGCCCGAACACCACTGCACTGCCCTAAACCCTGAAACACCAGCCCCAGCACGACCCCCTACACTGCCCGAACACCACTGCACTGCCCTAAACCCTGAAACACCAGCCCCAGCACGACCCTCTACACTGCCCGAACACCACTGCACTGCCCTAAACCCTGAAACACCAGCCCCAGCACGACCCCGTACACTGCCGCACACCACTGCACTGCCCTAAACCCTGAAACACCAGCCCCAGCACAACCCCGTACACTGCCCGAACACCACTGCACTGCCCTAAACCCTGAAACACCAGCCCCAGCACGACCCCCTACACTGCCCGAACACAACTGCACTGCCCTAAACCCTGAAACACCAGCCCCAGCACGACCCCTACACTGCCCGAACACCACTGCACTGCCCTAAACCCTCAAACACCAGCTCCAGCACGACCCCCTACACTGCCCGAACATCACTGCACTGCCCTAAACCCTGAAACTCCACCCCCAGCAAGACCACCTACACTGTCCGAACACCACTGCACTAAACCCTGAAACACCACCCCCAGCAAGACCACCTACACTGGCCGAACACCACTGCACTGCCCTAAACCCTGAAACACCACCCCTGCACGACCCCCTACACTGCCCAAACACTACTGCACTGCCCTAAACCCTGAAACACCACCCCTCAGCACGACACCCTACACTGCCCGAACACCACTACACTGCCCTAAACCCTGAAACACCACCCTCAGCACGACACCCTACACTGCCCGAACACCGCTGCACTGCCCTAAACCCTGAAACACCACCCCCTGCATGACCCCTACACTGCCGGAACACCACTGCACTGCCCTAAACCCTGAAACACCACCCCCAGCACGACCTCCTACACTGCCCTAACACCACTGCACTGCCCTAAACCCTGAAACATCACCCCCAGCACAACCCCTTACACTGCCTGAGCACCATTGCTCTGCCCTAAACCCTGAAACACTAGCCCCAGCACGACCCCCTACACTGCCCGAATACCACTGCACAGCACTAAACCCTGAACCACCACCCCCAGCACAACCCCCTACACTGCCCGAACACCACTGCACTGCCCTAAACCCTGAAACACCAGCCCCAGCAAGACCCCCTACACTGCCCGAACACCACTGCACTGCCCTAGACTCTGAAACACCAGCCCCAGCAAGACCCCCTACACTGCCCGAACACCACTGCACTGCCCTAAACCCTGAAACACCAACCCCAGCATGACCCCCTACACTGCCCGAACACCACTGCACTGCCCTAAACCCTGAAACTCCACCCCTGCACGATCCCCTACACTGCCCGAACACCACTGCACTGCCCTAAACCCTGAAACACCACCCCCTGCACCACCCCTACACTGCCCGAACACCACAGCACTTCCCTAAACCCTGAAACACCACCCCCTCCACGATCCCCTACACTGCCCGAACACCACTGCACTGCCCTAAACCCTGAAACACCAGCCCCAGCACGACCTCCTACACTGCCCGAACACCACTGTACTGCCCTAAACCCTGAAACACCAGACCCAGCACGACCCCCTACACTGCCCGAACACCACTGCACTGCCCTAAACCCTGAAACACCACCCCCTGCACGATCCCCTACACTGCCCGAACACCACTGCACTGCCCTAAACCCTGAAACACCACCCCCTGCATCACCCCCTACACTGCCCGAACCCCACTGCACTTCCCTAAACCCTGAAACACCACCCCCAGCACCGCCCCCTACACTGCCCGAACACCACTGCACTGCCCTAAACCCTGAAACACCACCCCCTGCACGACCCCCTACACTGCCCGAACACCACTGCACTGCCCTAAACCCTGAAACACCACCCCCTGCACCATCCCCTGCACTGCCCGAACACCACTGCACTTCCCTAAACCCTGAAACACCACCCCCAGCACGACCCCCTTTACTGCTCGAACACCACTGCACTGCCCCAAACGCTGAAACACCACCCCCAGCATGACCCCCTACACTGCCCGAACACCACTGCCCTAAACCCTGAAACACCACCCCTGCACGACCCCCTACACTGCCCGAACACCACTGCACTGCCCTAAACCCTGAAACACCATCCCCTGCACGACCCCCTACACTGCCCGAACACCACTGCACTGCCCTAAACCCTGAAACACCACCCCCAGCATGACCCCTACACTGCCCGAACACCACTGCACTGCCCTAAACCCTAAAACACCAGCCCCAGCATGACCCCTAGACTGCCCGAACACCACTGCACTGCCCTAAACCCTAGAACACTACCCCCAGCATGACCCCCTACACTACCCGAACACCACTGCACTACCCTAAACCCTAAAATACTCACCCCAGCACGACCCCCTACACTACCCGAACACCACTGCACTGCCCTAAACCCTAAAACACTACCCCCAGCACGACCCCCTACACTACCCGAACACCACTGCACTGCCCTAAACCCTAAAACACTACCCCCAGCACGACCCCCTACACTACCTAAACACCACTGCACTGCCCTAAACCCTAAAACACTACCCCCGCATGACCCCCTACACTACCCAAACACCAATGCACTACCCTAATCCCTAAAACACCACCCCCTGCACGACCCCTACACTACCCAAAGACTACTGCACTACCCTAAACTCTAAAACAATACCCCCACACGACTCCCTACACTACCCAAAGACCACTGCACTACCCTAAACCCTAAAACCACGACCTCCTACACTACACAAACACCACTGCACTACCCTAAACCCTAAAACACTACCCCCAGCACGAACCCCTACACTACCCAAACACCACTGCACTACCCTAAACCCTAAAACACTACCCCCAGCAGTACCCCCTACGCTACCCAAACACCACTGCACTACCCTAAACCCTAAAACACTACCCCCAGCAGTACCCCCTACACTACCCAAACACCATTGCACTACCCTAAACCCTAAACCACTACCCCCAGCAGTATCCCCTACACTACCCAAACACCACTGCACTACCCTAAATCACTACCCCCAGCATGACCCCCTACACTACCCAAACACCACTGCACTACCCTAAACCCTAAAACACTACCCCCAGCACGACCCCCTACACTACCCAAACACCACTGTACTACCCTAAACCCTAAAACACTCCCCCAGCACGATTCCCTACACTACCCAAACACCACTGCACTACCCTAAACCCTAAATCTACCCCCAGCATGACCCCCTACACTACACAAACACCACTGCACTACCCTAAACCCTAAAACACTACCCCCAGCACGACCCTCTTCACTACCTAAACACAACTGCACAATTTGTTACAGGCGTTGCAACGCAGGCCTGTGGTGCTTACTGGAAGTACCTGGTGGGCTAGTTGGGCCCCAGGGACCCTCAGGATTCAAGGTGACCTAATCCCCCAACTTAAAACGCGCCACGGGGTGCGTTTGCACAGTGGTGAAGGGAGGGGGCGGGGCCTCAGGTGACGTGTGCGCAAACACGCCCTGTGGTGCGTTTTAAGTTGGGGAATTAATTCCCTTTGAATCCTGGGGGCCAACTAGCCCACCGGGTACCTTCAGTAAGCACAACAGAGTTGCATTGCAGAGAGGTGAAAAAAGGTGCGTGGCCTCGGAACGCCTCTCTGCAACTCAGCTATGTGGTCCTAACTGTAGGTACCGGGGGGCTAGTTGGGCCCCAGGGACCCTCAGGATTCAAGGGGACTTAATCTGGCAACTTAAAACGCGCCACGGGGCGCGTTTGCACACATGTCACCTCAGGCCCCCCCCTCCCTTCACCACTATGCAAACGCGCCCTGTAGCGCGTTTTAAGAGGTAGTTTTAATCCCCCTGTCCTATTATGTACTAGGGACTTGCAGAGGAGGTCATGCTAATCACAGGGGTACCCCAACGCATAGTGTTCCCTAGTGTATGTAGGTGTTTTCACTGTATTCTAAGTGTCTTTTAGCATAGCACTGGCTCTGGTTAGTCAGTCAGTTACCACCAGTACCCGTCTGAAAAAGTTGTGGGCACAGGATGATTTTGCAACAAGGCCTCTTTCTGCTCCTCTGTTGGTTCTTTCTGCACATCTTTTGCTTCTTTCTGTGCGTTTTTTCTTCTTTCTTCACATGTCCTACCTCTGTTGGCATAGTTAGAAACTAGCATTTAAAAAACCTTTGAAATTCACTTAAAAAATCATAGGTTTCAGGCACGTTACAGTTAGAAATTAGCATTTAAAAAACCTTTGAAATTCACTGAAAAAACCATAGGTTTCAGACACGTTACAGTTAGAAATTAGCATTTAAAAAACCTTTGAAATTCACTGAAAAAAACATAGGTTTTAGGGACAGTTATAGTTAGTTGGACATTTCACTCGTACAAAACCATAGAAATTCCCCCGTTATAGTTAGTTCAGCTAACTATAACTCGCGCCCCCGCAATGCACTGCTGATGACGTCACATATTACATCACTCATGACATGGTCAGTGACATCACTGATGACATCACTGATGACATCTCAAATGACATCACTGATGACATCATCCATGTGAAAATGTCATGCATCTTCTCACACCCTAATATAACTTTTGATACACCCACTCTAAATTACAGACTGCCATGCTCAAAACCATAGACACTCCAACACCTAAAACTACATACCCACTCACTGATTCTTAGGTCTACACACACATCCACTCACTCACCTGTATAGTCACTCATACTTACAGTCACTCAGTACAGGACTATCATATGCACTCATACACCTATATAAACACTCACACACCGCCACTCATCCATAGAGGTACTCACACACCTAGTCAGTCATGCAAAAAATTAATCACACACCCATTTACTCACCTATACAGTTATACACACACCAGCTCACTTACTCATACAAATACTAGCACATTCTTACGCTCTTATACAATAACTGATACAAGCACACACGCATCCATACAGCCACTCTCACAATAACACACTCTCACTTATAGCCATTTAAATACTCTAACACACATATATACTGCCTTTTACATATGTAGTTATTCGCACATGTACCACTGAGATATACATTCACTCACTAACACACCCATACACACACTCACCCACCCAAGCAGTCCATCACATATGCACTCTTGAAATCATGCACCCAGTGAATCACCCACTCACAAATCTATGTATAGAGTCAATAACACCCCACCCACACAAACACTCAGGCAGCCATACAGATACTCAGAGAACCAATCAATAACCCATATAGACAATCATGTAGCTATTCGCAAATCCATGCATCCACTTACACACCAACAAACAGACGGATACAGACATTCACACAGTTTAGTCACCAACCCATGCATTCAGTAAGATACGTTTAATCACTCACTTGTAGAGTCAGTCACTCACGTACTAAATCATCCATTCAGACACTTATACACCCACTCATTCTTCAATACGCCTTTCCCTATATATATTAAACATATTTAAACTTTACAGAAACACAGTCACTGGATGATGTCATCAGTGATGTCATCAGTGATGTCATTTGAGATGTCATCAGTGATGTCATCAGTGATGTCACTGACCATGTCATGAGTGATGTAATATGTGACGTCATCAGCAGTGCATTGCGGGGGCGCGAGTTATAGTTAGCTGAACTAACTATAACGGGGGAATTTCTATGGTTTTGTACGAGTGAAATGTCCAACTAACTATAACTGTCCCTAAAACCTATGTTTTTTTCAGTGAATATATATATATATATATTTTTTATTTTTTATTTTATTTGTTATATTTTTATATTAGTTAAAACATTTTAAATTATAATATAAATTAAAATGATAGATTTAATAATTGTTTTTAAGTAGATATATGTATATATATATATATATATGAATTAAAATATATGTGTTTAACTTTTTTTAATTACGTTTATTTGTTATATTTGTTAAAATATATTTTAAATCTATTTTATCTTTTCTATTAATTTTACTATTTAATATAGTACATAATACACCATGGTGCAAGGGTGCCTGCGTTGGCGCTCGGCTGCAAATGATGCGCCGGCTGAAAGGTAAGGAATGCACCTTATCTTGAAAATATGGTGCACTACTGCCCTTTCAAAATTGGTTTAGGGCAGCACAGCAAATGACTTGCGGTGCTGCCCTAAGCCAATTCTTTGTAAATGAGGCCCTTAGGCTGTAAGAATTGAAGTGGATATTTTAAATAAGGACCAAAAGTTTTGGTGGCCTTAATTATGAAGAAGTGCATGTATCACAATAATGTAAACTTAGATATGGCTGTCCAGAATATGAGAAGGTCTTTCTATCCAGGAACTGTTAAACATTCATTAAGATTTAAATCAAAACTTTGAAATATTGTGATGTCAATATAGATATTGGGTACTCACAAACATTTTCCCAGGGGCCAAAAGGTTTGGTCCGTGGTGTGACCGGGGGCTGCAGGGTGGCGGTCAGGTGGGGGATATGTAAGGAGGGCATAGTGGACGCAAAGCATGTACATATAGCGGCTAAATTGCACAATGTAAAACCAGACAACCGAGGATCAATCCTGGCTTACCCACTTGCCCAAATTATGTGATCCCAGGCAATTGTTTTATTTCACGTTTCATTCTTTTTCAACACTAGGACCTAAAAATGCATGGTTTCAGGATGTGTGCTATAGAAAACCTTCTCTTGTGTTTGATTTAATAGATTGTAGTGTTGTCCATGTATAATAGAATCCCAGGCCACCCAGAGAGTACACATAACAACTGACTTACCTCTTAGTTCACTATTGGCATTATTGTCAAGGTTGAGGGAACCATGGATGTTACTAAGGGGCTGATTACGAATGGCGGGCGGACTTGATCCGCCCGCCATCGTAGCAGTGTTTGGAACCGACCGCCATGCATGCGGCGGTCCCGCCTACCCAATTAGGATGGGACCGCCACCGCTGCGGTCTGATTCCGCACCGGTAACATTGCAGCAGTGGCTGCTGACAGCAGCACCGCCGCCATGTCCAAAAGAGCATGTTGTGCATTTCGCTGCACTACGTGGCAGGCACTACACTGTGCCTGCCACATGGTGCAGTGAAATGCAGGGGGGTACCGTTGGTACCCCCCAGTGCACCCACACCTCCCCCCAACACAAGGGGGGCCCGCAACGGGCCCCCAAACCCAATCCCGCCAGCCTTTCCATGGCAGCATCGCCGCCATGGAAAGGCCTCCTAAAACCCACATCCTAATATGGCGGACGGTGCCTGCTAGGCACCGCCACCATATTAGTGGCCCTGCTCCGCCCACCAGGCAATCGGTGCGATTGCCACCGGCGGAAAAGCGGCGGACGGACTTTCCGTCCGCCCCGATACCCACCCTAATATGGCGGTGGGTAAATCTCAGTTTGATGGTGGAACGATCGCCACCGCCGGCCCGGCGGTGGCGATCGTTCCGCCATCGTAATGAGCCCCTTAAATTCCTGTTTGAAACGTATCACTTAAAAAAAAAAAACCTCAATGCCCTCATATGATCTGATGTACTTAGGTGAAACCCTTCTGCATGTTAATGAAATACACTGAATTCTGAAGAGACTTTCATATTTTTGCACGTTTGTTGCAAGATGTGTTCTTAAAGTTAAGTAGTGCAGGACACTCTAGTTGCTTCCTTTTTTTAACTTCAATTAACATGTACATGAATGCTTGCCCGTTTATTTAACACATTTCTGATTGTTATTGCTGACTAGAGTAAACAGCAGCTCAGTGCAGCTGTCGACCTGGGGCGGTACATGAAGGTCAGCAGAGCTGCTATTTATACGGTTGTACACAGACAAAAATCAAGGGTGGAATGACTTGAAAACAAGATAGGAACAGGTGCGGCATGGTTCTATTCAGGTGGCTTTATGACAATACAGTGTGACAATACTGTGCATTCGATCTAAGGCAAAACTAAATGCAGAAATGTATTCTTCTCATCTCTAAACTACACCACCAAAAATTGAACACACCTCTCCTCGCTATATGTAGGGCAGACAGGTATGTTCAAGGTTCACAATAAAACTACTAGCACATTTACGGACTCCTTCTTGTATGGGATTTTTTAAAGCCGCTCTACACCTTATGTTCAGGTTCAGGGCGGACCTGGCCTGGTACTTTGGGCAGTACTGTTCCTATTAAAGCATGATCAAGGCTGATTTCCATAAGGTGGTCACTATCTGAAGTGGCAGGACAGGCAAAAAAAAAAACCGATGACCTGGATACAGCCCCATGTAATTACCAATGGCTGAGATTAATTCAAACATTCCATCCATCACTTTTTTTTATATTATATTCCTGATAGTTTCTACAAGGGTTGTTTTTAGGTCTGAATCATCATATCAAAAAAGAATAGCTCATAATCAGAAGAGATGCCTTCACTTCACCTTTTGGGCAGCTTCAACAGGGCAGACCAATGCTAACCACACGTTTTAGAACCACAACCCACTTATTAGAACGACACACTTTTGGGGCCCACCTACCTTTAATGGAAATAAGGCGGGCAATTTTCGAATGGAACTAAAGCTCTGTGGTAGCGCACTGTCATTAACAGACAGCACATTTCCCCTTGAAATGGTCTCTAACTGCACAGATATACAGTTTTACTGATAAAACTATATAGGGCACAAATGATGTGTGACCATTTATCACAGTTCACCAAGTAAAGTGTCTGAAAGTGTTTTGATCCTATTAAAATCTCTGTTTACAGCACACTTCAGGACTACTAAAAAATATGCTTCATTTTTGCTTTTCTAAATGCTGAATGCATACAGTTCACTTATAGGTAGTTACATTTCAGTGTGTGTGGCAAAAAACGACCCCAAACAGCCTTTCCTTTCACACTCCCTATACTCCAGCAAGATTGTCACAAAATTCACTTTAAAAACTCAGCAATTCTCATTTTAAAAGAGTAAGCAGTCATTTGTCAAAAGGCATTGCCTAATATTTGCCACCTGTCTTTGAAGTACTGGCAAATGTGACAGGATAAATACAAAATATAAAGGCATCTTTATTGTTCAGCCTTTCCCGACCCACCAAAAATCGACTTGTGACTAGTCCTGGGTGGAATGTGCAGAACGCCACGAAGTGCTGAAAAAACTCTGCCGCGCTCCGTGGAGTTCAAGAGCGGCAAGTGTGGTTAGTCACACTTCTTGCACTGATTTTTAGCGCTGGGAGAATTGTAAAATCAGCGCAAATGGCACCACGCACAGCGCAAGAAGGCGCTGTTTCTTTCTGTCACTTGAATAGATGTTCTACCCGAGCGGCAGCTTCCTCAATGCAAGCAGCAGGTTTCTCAATGCGAGCGGTAGCAACCTGCTGCGACTGCCCTCTTTGAAAAATCTCCCCTAGACATGGTCTAGTGTATGATTTTTCACGCTTGACAACTTAACGGTGGTGAGTCGCCCGAGAGAGAAAACTCTGCTCCACGCCATTCCGCGGCCTCCGGAAGAGAGGAATTTGCCTCCCATGCCTACTCGTGACCCACTTTTGAAACGCTGGTATATACTGTCGCTGAATAAATCAAAAGCCATTATTAGCTGGAAACCCAAAAAGGGTCATTAACTCTTCCGTAGCAATGGATAATCTATTCTCATTGCACAGAGCTTCATTTAGAGTCTGGTGAGAACTGAAAACCTGACGATATCTGGAGGAAAGCCTAAATACGGAGAAGAATCCACTGGCTGACATTTCCTCCACAATAATATCCAGATGGTAGAGGAAATTATGTCAATGAATTGCACTCTGAATGCAAGAGGTCCCTCCAGAAATTGGAGGATTTTCAGTTCCCTCCAAACCCTAAGTTAGGCCCATTGTGCTTTCATTGCTCTACACCAAAAGTTCTCCGCTGATTTCACAAAATCTTCTGTCCCATATGGGAATGCCAAAATCAGAACAAATGGCAAATCTGCAATAACAGTTGCGCTGAATTTAAGTTGACTGTTTGAGGGATTGTTTCCCATAAGGATTCCAAATTATGCATCAGTAAACCTTTTTGAATTTCACATGATCGTCACATGCTCTTTAATTTACACCCGACACTTCTATCGCTAATGCTTTGAAGGTTGTACCTCACTTGATTTAAATCTGTGTCAATATGTCTTCACCAGCTCCTCAGATAGTCAAACAATCCTGGTTAACTTAATTCCAGTCTTGGAGTCAAATGTACGGAGCCCGCCTTCCCTTTGCCTTTCATGTCCCCGATTATTTGTACTTTTTAGAGGATAAAAGAGAATACATACTATGTGAACATGACACACTCCTCTGACGGGTGCCAAGGAATATCTGTAAAGGTACCATTACAGGGATTAAGAATAAATGAACCTGCCAGAGGCCTGTGCACTGATGATGAGTAGGGGATTTCCATGAGAATTTGGCAAAGCTTATCAAACCAACTTCTTGACACAAAGCAGTTGTTTGACTTTGTTTCGCATGAAAGACCAGGTTAAATGTTTTAAATCCCAAAGGCCATTGTGTTTTATTTTTTATTGTTTATAGTATTTTTACTTCATTGTGTAAAACCAGCAGTCTCTGAGTATCTTTTGCCATTGGTGACAAACACAGCTTTGTGGGCTTTTTCCCCAACTGAATACAAGTCGAAGTGAAATTTGCATCATGCTGGTTTGCGACCTGGGTAGCAAACATCAGTTCCTTAAATCCTCAGGTCATTTTGGCAGCTGATCAGCTTTCTTGGTAGTACCTTTATCATTCTCATGTGATATAACCTAGACGCTATTGGTTAAAAGAAGATGACATTTCAGGACAATTGCTGTAAATCACTATTGTTTCTAATGTCATAAGAGGGATAATGACTCATTCTAACCAAGCTTTGCTTTGAAAGCTTAGGGGCAGATTTACAAAGAAGTCACCCAATGCAGTGCAGCAGCCAAAAATGCTGCGCTGCGTTGCATGACTGGGAGGGAGCAGGAGAGTGCCATATCTACAGAGATATGGCTCTCTCCTCCCCTC
The DNA here is from genome assembly GCA_963921515.1 of Calotriton arnoldi. Classification (NCBI taxonomy): domain Eukaryota; kingdom Metazoa; phylum Chordata; class Amphibia; order Caudata; family Salamandridae; genus Calotriton; species Calotriton arnoldi. The sequence continues at coordinate 170,678 of CAWUFW010005000.1, read as the reverse complement.
TCCCTAGTGCTGCTGCAGATTTCAGCCACCGTGCGCCATACACACACCTTAGTGCCATAGTGCTAAATTGCGTGCCTGAGTCTACAATAGGCTTTGTACAGGAAGGACACCCTTCCTGTACAAAATACTATGCCTAGACAAGTTCAAACACTTTTCCCACTTTGTATGGTCGCAGCACAGTGCAGCCCGCATGCAAAGTGGGAAAAGAAAGAGAAATGAAAACATTTCTCCTCTTAACGCCTCCTTTCAGACGGCGTTAACTTTTGGCACTAAATCCTGTCTACAATTGTTTCTACATATGGTTTTGTGTCAAGGCATGGGTGGTTGCATGGGAAACCCCATGTACCACCCATGTAATACCCCCTTGGTGCTTTGCGCTACTCGTGGGATACTTTTCAACGCAAATCAAGTTTTGCGCTGGAAAGTAATATGGCAAAATAACATTTTGTGCTGGTTAGCCTCACTTTTGTGATGCTAACCCAGCGCAAAATGTTTGAAATCTCCCCCCTAGAGTCCATTTCATTGTAAAGCAACGTTAATGTTGACCTACCTAAAATAATACTTTGAGGCCTGTTAAGAAAAGGAAAAATAGTCTAATTGTAACATCTAGTTATCGTTGCCTGTCAATCGCATGAATAAATATTACAGATTTGATTTATTTGGCTGTAAAATTTTGAATTCATGGATTCACCCTTGTAGATATGAGGCGGTGCTACAATTAAAATATTTTTATTTAGCTGTATGGGCCGTACATTCATTCATTATGAAATCTTGCTCGTTCTCAACAACTGATGACCCAGTAATTGCAGCGAGCTTTCACGGGAAATGAAACCTTTCACTTTACAGTTATACTTCCAAGATATTTAGCAACACTTTGCTTCACAAGTTTAGCCTTACGTTTTGTCCCTGATTTTGTTTCATGTAGGCATCAGGGCATTAGAAAGAGCTCACTTCCCCTATGTTCCCCCACCTTGCTAGGGATGCCCATGTGAGGCATGGGAATAGTGGGGGTGGATTCACACGCCTTCTCCTACCTCTCTTGGGTCTCTATAATCCTGAGAGACGATGGAGAATGTGGGAAAAAGGCACTTAATGCCAGGGCTAGTCAGTGAGAAAATGGTGGATGTCTATTCCCGGGGAATTGATAGAAATCCTAACCCTACAATGATTTCTATACAGAGTGCTGGTGCACACTGATGCTCAGTGGATGGGGATGGGAGTACTTTAACACCTCCCCAAAAATTTTTTTTTTTTTTGCTGATAACACAAAGGGGCCGATTAGGATGTCGGTCAGACCGACATCCTTGGTTTAAACTCTGACTGCCTTTTTACAAAGAAGGCGGTCGGAGTTTAAACCGGCCGGTCATTCCGGCTGGCTTCCCATGGGCTCAAGGAGCCCATCGGTCAGTCGGAGGCCGCTCATAATCCCTTTAGGACGGTGTTTACGCCATCGGGATTATAATGTCGGTTTCAGATAGGCTTTCCATGCAGGGCTTTCTGACAAGGAAAGCCTGTCAGAAAGCGACTTTGGGGGCCCCTAGCATGGCCCCCGTCCCTCAACGGCCTCCGGTTGGGGGCCTGTAAATCCCTTCACCGTGTGGCAGGCACCATGAGATGCCTGCCGTTTGGTGCAGGGATTCACAGAAACTTCCATTTCTCTATGGGAGCCAGTGCTGCCACCGATTTCCGACTGCAGCACAAGCTCCCATATAGAAATGGGAGTTTGCGACCGCACCATGTGCAGTCGCATCGTAATAGGGGGTGCGGAAACGTAGACCTATGGTCGGTCGATTCTCACACCTAGACAGTGTCAGGCAGACGCAAGTCCGCTCAACATTGTAATAGGCTCCTTAGTCACTAGACAAGGGGGGAAGTTGCTAAGGGGAGCTGTGGTGTGTGAGGATAGTTCATCACTGTGTGCAGGTGGGAATTTAGGAGATCTGGGGGTGGCAATCAACAACGTATGGAGTGGTGGGGGATGAAGAATGTTACAGGAAGTATCATTATACTGGGTGAATTGATCTTTGTTCAGTCACTTAAATAGCTTTTGCCGGTGTGCAATTTCAACATTTACTTGTTCAATGCACAGACAAAATGTCTTGTCACAAATGTTCTGTTGTGAGCCACGTGTGAAGTTTACAATCAACTGCATATGGAAAGGCATATGCATTGTTTGATTACATAAATAGCTTTTTGTTTTAAAGTGTAGTAAATTAATACCATACTGACACTACTTGAAAAAGTATGGCAAATTCGGACCTTGTCATCACCTTACCATTGGAAATCTTACCTTGGACCTGATTTTAAGACCGATGGAGTATCGCCCATTGGGATGCCGAAGGACATTACATCTGCCATCCTCATGGAATCACGTCCATCAAATTTAGCAATGACTGCCGGCCTGGTGGTCATGTCTGTACCATGAAAGGAGAAACAAACTCCCACAGCAGGAGTTTGTTTCTAAAAACAAAACTAATGACCCCCCCCACCTTGGGACTTTTCTCCCATTGAGAGGGGGTCATTATTGTTTTTGTTTTCTCTCATCGCAAGGCTTTACAGAAAATAAAAGGGCACTGCACTGTCCACCCTAAATAAGACAAGTGGTGTAATGCCTTCCTTGGACGTCCCTACTGTGTCTAGCCATAGCAGGAAGCCTTCTGTCAACAGAGCAAACAAGCACTCTGTCAACAGAAAACTGGCGGTCTACCTGACTCTAAATGAGGCAGCCAGACTGAGGATTTGGCAGACAGGATACTTTGTCGCATTTGGGACAGAGTACCTTATCCGCCAAATTCTAAGTCAGTCCCTAAGTTTGGACTATGTCTTTTGGTGAGATGGCAATCCATTCAGATACTCCTCATACCACCCTGGATCCTAAGCTTCAACCCTGCCACTGTAAAAGGAGAAAAAATGGGAGAGTGCAATACTTTTTGACTCAAAGCTGCTGCTTTTAAAAGGAAGCCGCAGTGAGCCTTCCATGCTGAATGGTGCAGAGGGAGGTGAAGGTGCTTCTCCGCTAACCAACAACTAAACAACACCTACAGGAGAGCAGGCCAGTCTTCAAGATGTAAATTCTCACCCCCTGGCAATCTCCAAGCACCACCTTCTACTGTAGCATTGTCAGATAAATATTATAGAGGCAAAATTTGGAGAATCAGGAAAAGAAAGATGTGATCTATTAGCTGAGGAGGCAGCTCGAGATAAATTGAAAGCCACTCCACAGATGTGTGTAACTTATCTTTGCTCATGGGAATAAATCAGCTCATCTCAAGCCAGCTAACGGCGAGGGGAATACGAAAAAGAAAAAGTTGACATGCATAACAAGAAAGATTGCTCATAGATTTAAAATCATGACCAATAGCTTTAACTGCAAGGTCACTGACCCCCCACCCCAATTCTGTAACACTTCATGACAAATGATGGCCACCCACTTATCTCTCTACCACAAGTCTGTCAGCTCTGCCTCTCAGTAATCTTTCCCTTGCCCTTTTTTCAGGCCCTTCGGCGTATCCTGAAAAACCTAAACGCCTTGTTCACTCACAAAACCCTTTGCCACGCGTCATCTATATTTTGATCTAGTTTCTGATTTAACTTATCACTATCCATTGAAGAGGTGATGCTTGCTTAAGATGTCTATGCAATTCCATATTTATGTTTGATTAATTCTAGCAATACTGAGCTAGTGAAATTCAACTCCTATAATAACAACAATGTTTCGCGGACCTCTCATGTAGAGTTTATTTCCTACAATGTATACAAATGGATTATAAACAATGCTGGCAATCTGGGTATGAACACCATAGCTGTTATTCTCAGTTTTCTTTCTACTGTAAGAGCTAGGCATAAAAGTGCAGAAATTCATGGGAAGTTTTACCAAAGGATTATTGTTGAAAGCCACCGACTCCTAGATTCTTATATGCTCCCCCAAAGTCTTTTGTATGATACTAAATAAATGGTCATTAAAATTGTTGGTAGTAAAAGAATTATTACTGATCAGTTAAATAAATCTGAAGAAAGCTGTCCATCACCTTTATCAGCCTCCTCTTCGACTTGAGTCCCCGAGTGGTGTACATTGGGCACCCTCCATACCCCCAAATTTGAATAGTGTTAAGTATGCCTGTTGTTCAGCGTTCCCTTGGACGGCTTTATTAGAGGAGGGAATTGATTTTGTGTGCTTTATACATATACTAATTTGTAAAATCCCAGGATTGAATCCTAAGATAGATGGCCCTTACTGGCAAGCATTTATCCAATCTAACGATATCTGTTGCTTCCAAGAGATGTGGGCTTTGGCAGAAATCTCTATGGCTGGGTTTGTCAAATATTTTATTCCAACAATTAAAGCCAAGTTTGGGTAACCAATGGGAGACTGTCCACATGGATTTCTATCGAACTCCATGTGTCGGTCCAGCAACATCCCCTGTGATGTCTTGCATTGTATGATGACTGGGTTTGGTCTACTAGGGCATACTCTTAATACTTTAAATGTTCCTCTAAAGCGAATCAAGAATGCCTATCCTTACAGCCTTTAGGTAAGCAGTTTAGTCAATTGAAATGGTTGCAAATGATATGCCAAACAATATTTATTGCACTGTGGGGATTTTAATATTTTCCCCACCAACGAGACGGTGAAAATCACCAGCATAAAAACAGATCCCAGAGCCCAAACTGATTTGGAGCAGGAACACTCAACTGCTGAAAACCTTTCCATCCCTGCTATGAGACACTGTGGAATGTGCTTTCTCAATGGTCGCACCTGCTCTGATGCTATAGCCAACCGAATTTTAAGTAAGGTAACAAGTCCAGTCTCATGGATTACAATTTCATTAATATTGAAGGCTAAGCATTGGTTCTTGATTTGAAAATCATGTCCCGCCTGGAAAATTGATCACGATCCTTTAGTGACCTAATAGCTATAGTGCTACTAAAACTGGTGACATGATACCTCATACAGGGTGAAGTTGTTAATTGCCCCCTAGAACTTGCACCTACAAACAGCACTGCAATCGAGTGAAGAATAGAGAACAATGACCAATTTGCCTGCTCTCTAATGAAAGCTACACCTAAGGAGCTTAATGATTTTCCATCTAAAGCAATTGTGACGAGTCGTGATGCTATTTAATCAAGTGACAGAGAAGTTTCAATTTATCTGACTGCTACCAAGAGGAAAAGCTTCTGTAATAATCATGAATGGTTTAATGTCGAACACTGATCTAAAAAGCGCAATCTTTTGAGGGATATAGTAGCTCCCAATAATTCTATATTCAATGGTATAATTTTTACTAATCTTAGGAGAGAATACCAGGAGCTACTTCCCAGTAAAAAGGTTTGTGCACAACGGAGTTTATGGAATGGCTTGAAAAAGGTTCCAGCGCATTACAATTCTAAGAGATTTTGGGAACTACTGTCTAAGGAATATCTTGGGCATGCAAACCATATGCAAGCTTTTACAAGTGCAAACAAATTGGTAAGCCTCTTTAAACAATTATATGTAGACAGCAACAAAGACCAAAGCACATTGGCCACTGCTATTCTGTAGCAACCAGAGAATATCATGAGTTCTAACCTACCTGTACCATTCACAGAGATCAAGTTAGCCCTCTTAAGTCAAAAGCACAACAAAGCCCTAGAACACAACCTTATTCTGATCGACCTCTATCGCATAGAACCTAAGATATGGATATCAGTCCTCAATACGATCTTCAGTGCTGTACTAACAACAGATTGTTGTCTTGAATATCTAAGCAGGAATATCGAGTGGTAACAACATCATGACAAAAATAAGGAAACAAAATATCGAGGAGGTAAATGCACAGAGTGAAAATAGATAGATATACTATTCTTAACTCCATATCTATGTAACGTGGATATATATATATATATATATATATATATATATATATATATATATATATGTATATATTCACAGAAAAAAGCATAGGTTTTAGGGACAGTTATAGTTAGTTGGACATTTCACTCGTACAAAACCATAGAAATTCCCCCGTTATAGTTAGTTCAGCTAACTATAACTCGCGCCCGCAATGCACTGCTGATGACGTCACATATTACATCACTCATGACATGGTCAGTGACATCACTGATGACATCTCAAATGACATCACTGATGACATCATCCAGTGACTGTGTGTTTCTGTAAAGTTTAAATATGTTTAATATATATAGGGAAAGGCGTATTGAAGAATGAGTGGGTGTATAAGTGTCTGAATGGATGATTTAGTAGGTGCGTGACTGACTCTATAAGTGAGTGATTAAACGTATCTTACTGAATGCATGGGTTAGTGACTAAACTGTGTGAATCTCTGTATCTGTCTGTCTGTTGGTGTGTAAGCGGCTGCATGGGTTTGTGAATAGCTACATGAGTGTCTACATGGGTTATTGATTGGTTGTCTGAGTATCTGTATGGGTGCCTGAGTGTTTGTGTGGGTGGGGTGTGTGTGACTCTGTGCATAGATGTGTGAGTGGGTGATTCACTGGGTGCATGGTTTCAAGAGTGCATCTGTGATGGACTGTATGGGTGGGTGAGTGTGTGTATGGGTGTGTTAGTGAGTGAATGTATATCTCAGTGGTACATGTGTGAGTAACTACATATGTGAAAGGCAGTATATATGTGTGTTGGAGTATATAAATGGCTATAAGTGAGAGTGTGTGATTGTGAGAGTGGCTGTATGGATGAGTGTGTACTTGTATCAGTGATTGTATAAGAGCGTAAGAATGTGCTAGTATTTGTCTGAGTAAGTGAGCTGGTGTGTGTATAACTGTATAGGTGAGTAAATGGCAGTGTGATTAATTATTTGCATGACTGACTAGGTGTGTGAGTACCTCTATGGATGAGTGGCGGTGTGTGAGTGTCTATGTAGGTGTATGAGTGCATATGATAGTCCTGTACTGAGTGACCGTAAGTATGAGGGACTGTACGGGTGAGTGAGTGGATGTGTGTGTAGACCTAAGAATCAGTGAGTGGGTATGTAGTTATTGGTGTTGGAGTGTCTATGGTTTTGAGAATGGCAGTCTGTAATTTAGAGTGGGTGTATCAAAGGTTATATTAGGGTGTGAGAAGATGCATCAAATTATCACATGGATGATGTCATCAGTGATGTCATTTGAGATGTCATCAGTGATGTCACTGACCATGTCATGAGTGATGTAATATGTGACGTCATCAGCAGTGCATTGCGGGGGCGCGAGTTATAGTTAGCTGAACTAACTATAACAGGGGAATTTCTATGGTTTTGTACGAGTGAAATGTCCAACTAACTATAACTGTCCCTAAAACCTATGGTTTTTTCAGTGAATTTCTAAGGTTTTTTAAATGCTAGTTTCTAACTATAACGTGCCTGAAACCTATGGTTTTTTCAGTGAATATATATATATATATATATATGCAAAGAACTCCGTCCAACAGCATCCAAATCGTCAGGATATATATATATGTATGTGTATATATGTATATATATATATATATATATATATATATGTATATATGTATGTGTATATATGTATATATATGTATATATGTATGTGTATATTCATATATAAATGTATATATGTATGTGTATATTTATATATATATATATATGTATATGTATATATGTATATTCACTGAAAAACCATAGGTTTCACACACGTTATAGTTACAAATTAGCATTTAAAAAACCTTTGAAATTCACTGAAAAAACCATAGGTTTCAGACACGTTATAGTTACAAATTAGCATTTAAAAAACCTTTGAAATTCACTGAAAAACCATAGGTTTTAGGGACAGTTTTAGTTACTTGGACATTGCACTCGTACAAAACCCGTGAAATTCCCCGTTATAGTTAGTTCAGCTAACTATAACTCGCGCCCCTGCAATGCACTGCTGATGACGTCACATATTACATCACTCATGACATGGTCAGTGACATCACTGATGACATCACTGATGACATCTCAAATGACATCACTGATGACATCACTGATGACATCATCCATGTGATAATTTCATGCATCTTCTCACACCCTAATATAACCTTTGATATACCCACTCTAAATTGGGGGGTGGCGGTCCCCAGGGCCACCACAGGCTCCAGGAGGGGGGCCTCGCGGCCCCCTCCCATCGTGTGCACAGCCCCGGGAGGTGGTGGTCCCCGGGCTCTGGGGTCCGTAACGGACCCCCATA